>OX411282.1:17597577-19087295 GCA_948146005.1 Nomada fucata | reverse complement strand
TTTACGCGCGAGAGTGACCGTGCCCGAGTTGAAGTTTCACGGACCGTTTCGACCGAGATACGAGGAACGTCGTTGGTCTAGTGGTCGTGCACGAGTATCTTTGTCAATCGAGGGCAACGGACGTATTCGTCGGGAAGAAGAGGTGCACAGCCGATGAGGAACACCGGGAGGCTGATGAACGATCGACAGTGCTCGCGGCGGCAAAGGAGGAGACTCTGGACAAGGTCAAGGACCCTGTTCCACGGGAATTCCTCTTCCTGATCTATATTGAACGGTGCACGTGCCTGTGTGCGAATCGCTGAAGGAACGTGCCAGTCTAGGAAGGGAACGGTGCACGCTCGTCAAGTACAGCAGAGACGAGAAGAGACGGAAGGCCGCAGTGAAAGTTTCGTGGTCCTCTACGAGCTTCCGGGTTTTCCTTGGCGAATTGAACGAGCCTCGTTAACGATTCGTCTAATCGCTATCAAAAAAGAGTAAAAGATCGTTCGATCGATCGACCAGTGTGTGGACCGACGGACAGACGGACAATATTTCGGTGATCCTGTGCTAACGGAGCGAGAGGAATACGTTTCGCTTTGGTTATTTCTTTCCGGGCACAGTTTCACGTCACTTCGACGGTGCCGCGCCGTGACAGGTGAAGTCTGTATAAGTGATCTTGATAATTCGTTGACGAAGGAAGCGCATCCACGGGTGAACAGTGTCTCGTTCTGTGGATAGATTTGTACGAGAACGTCCCGAGGACATCAACAATTCCACTCTGGATACCACGCTGCTCATATGTAAGTGAACAATTACCGATACTCTTCGCCCGTGCTCCACCTTTTCATTTTCTGCACGCAAACTTTGTTGCCCAGGTATAAAATTACAATTAAAAGTGGATACTTTGGTCGTGACAATAAACGTTATACAAATAGACAACGAGGCAAGTGGATCACGAGCGGCACGCTTGCGCGATACTGCTCGATCGTTTAACATTTATCGCGGTCGGTTCAAATTTTACTCGATTCCCCTAATGCATCTCGCGGGAAATACGAATTGGCCGACCGCGAACGTTTTGCAAACGTCGTCGGATTTTTATGAATCGATTTCAGCTCGGAATTTCTTGTACCACATACGTCACTCGAGTTACCACGCTTTCTAACGATAGAACCCGTGTCTCGTATTCGCGATCGAAGTTGCGAATTCCGGTCGACCATTTTCTTCATTCCTTTTTCGTTTCCCTTTAACCCCCGCTCTCGAAGAGACACGAGCGTATCTGGTTTAACGACCCCCGCGCAGAGAATTAAATGTTCGCGAGCTGGCTATCCTTGGCCTTTCGCAACGTTGTCGGGCGATATCGTAAGGAAGGTCAGGTCTACTTGTTCGAATGGACTAGAATTCTTCCGGAACAGCAGGAAGTTCTTTAGAGAGTGCTACACGGATTCGACCCAGTGAGAAGTCGACGGCGCTGGAAATTGAGAAATCGAGCGGTCGCTTAATGAAAAAGATCGCCTGCCAATTATTCGACGCGAAACAAAATGAAACAATTTACGTTTCGCGCGACGAGACCGTCATTAAATTCGCTCGAACGATGTCTTCTTTCGAGCAACGAGCTTGCTCGATTAGATACCGCGATAGACGAATAATTTTGGATATCTTTATCCTCCGGCTGGTTCCGAGGGGCCGCTCGCAACGTGTCAGTGGGACCTGGCACTAAAACCTAACAGTTAGTAACGGGTACTGGTAACCGTGTCATAAAGGAGGATCCTCCGCGGCACGAAAGCATTTCGGTATTTCGGACCGCGTGTACCCGGTATATTGACGACCAAACTGCAATCTCGTCGTAAAAATTCGCCGGGAGCCAACATCTGCTACGAAGGCATTCGAGGATCACCTAAATACGGCGTCCACGTTCTTCGTCGTCGACGGGCCGCGGATTTTACTGCGTCGAAGGCGGCGTTTAATTTATTACGAATTGGCGTTACACGCGGCACCAGCCACGTCGCTCGTGAACGCGAAAATTTCGCGGCGCGAAATTGCACCACGAAAACGGCTCCCGTATATTTAGTTAGGAAACTCGCGGAGCACGCGAGGGGTGTCAAAGTTGTTAGTCGTTGAATAATAACCGCCGTTAACCGTTTCTGGATGGAATTTGTCTGACGAGTATCGCCGTTCGCGATCTGGCGACGTGTCGCAACGGTTGCCGCACGCTTCGCGCTCGTTCTGCGGCGACAAATCACATGGGTGTCGCGGCGAACGTAGTGGACCACGTCGAGACGAATAAATCCTAATCTTCGCGGCAAGCAGGAATATCAATTTTTCGTCGGTCGACGATACTGAGGGAACCGCGTCGCCATAGGGGAACCGGCGACAGTGGATCTCGTTTCACTCGAGCGCTGGGTGGAAGTCCTGCGACTGGAACCACGACCTTGCCCTTGACCAAGCCAACGGTTCATTTAGAGGAACACCGGACAATTCATCCGGCTATAATTACGCAAGCCGTTGACGGTGAGAACGGTTCCAGCCGTTTTCCACAGACGCACAAAGAAAGGCAAACATGGAAGCAATATTTTCTCCATAAAATTGCAACGCTTGATTAAGAAATTACGGGATGCCTCGTTTCTGGACGTCACGGACGGCTCAGATCGTTCTGATAATTACTCGCGCGGATAATGCACGCATGAAAGTCCCGGTGAAACAGTACCTGCGCGTCTACCCGGTGATTCTTTGACATTTAGAAGCCGGCGCGGCTATTAGGTATTCGGGTACCAGTGACAGAGTGGATATCGCACGGGGAGACCGCGGAGCCGACGAAGATGGAGGCTGGTCGGCTCGCGGTGAAATTTCTCCAGAGTGACTTCCTCGGCTCTGCCGAGTGGGGGATCGACGCGTTGGCGCGAGGTTGTAGACATCTCGCAAGGCGGTTCGTTGCTCCATGTGAATTCACGATTGGCTCGAGCCAGTGTCAGTGTCAGCGAGCCGATTTCTCGCGGCGAGCTCGATTCTTTCCCGAAAAATTCCAGCGCCCGGATCGTACCGACCCGAAAAGATTCGCCAGCGATCGACGGAACGACGCGAAACATTTTTCAAACGCGTTCCCCGCGATCTCGCGACGTCCACGAACGGAAACGGCTACCGGAAGCTTCTTTTCTTCTCCTTTTCTCGCCAAGTTCGTGAAACTGGCAATTTCCTCCGCGGCATTAATAGTTTCCTGCGTACGCGTTGCGGGGAAAACATTATCCTACTGGTTCGATTTGTGTTTGCAACGCGTTTGCCGGCGCGACGCGCGTCGCAAATAGCCGCGCCTCCCGTGCAGAACCATTTGGTCCCCCTCTGGAACGGAATCCTGATGCGCGGAGTCTGCGAGTCTGCAAACTTTGCTCCTCGGCGGAGGAAAAAAGAAAGGGGAAGCGCGGGAAAGAGTAAGAGCAGGAGGAGACACGTCAGAGGGGCTCTTTTTACCGGGGACCAGAATACGGGCACATTATTCGCAGGAGAGAAAGATCGGTTTCAGGTGGTAGGGAGTGCTAGTTGGGGGGGAAGGAGAGAGAGAGAGAGAGAGAGAATCGCGAAGACGCAGAAAGGGAATGCGGGAGAGACGAGGAAGGAGCGAGGAAGGAGCGAGGAAGGAGGCGAGAGAAGGACGAGAGAATAACAGTGTGGTGGGGTATTCCCAGTGGTACCGCGGTGGCTGCAGAGTAGGTCAGTGTACCACATTAACCGGTATTCCAGATAGAGTAGGGGGGCTTCCGACTCGTCAGTTCCGCAAGCGTCTATAGATACCCACGGCTTCGTCCACGGTCGCGTCCATGCTTCTGATCGGCGAACCTACCTGCTTTGCGTGCTAGGACGGCCGAGCAATGGGCACTTCTTCGTATCTCTAGCCAATGAATCCGCAGAATTCCTGCGTTCTCTCGCGTCTTCTCGCTGTCGTTGCTTTTTCGAACGGCGCTCCATAATTTTGGAGGGCATCGCTCGCCCTCGAGATAGGGACGCGCCGATCGATAAAGGTCGATTTCGAGATCAACGGACTCCCGTCGGTCGAGTCGAGAAAATTTCGGTGGAATCTTATTCGTCGAGTCTGTGTTCGTCCTGGTTCATGTGTAGCTTGCAAACTAGCTCCTCCAGCTCGCCCTCGTCTTCTTTAACCTTTACCTTAATGGTTGCCGCACTTTCTCCGTTGGCAGCGCGGTGCCAGGTTCCCTCGCGTACGTTCGTACGCACCTATGAGCTACGACGCATTTTGATGTCGACATTGAGGCAAATACCGGAGCAACGCCGTGCTAGGGGGTAGAGATTTCACTGGATGCCCAGTATCGTTTTTATTTGTCACCGTTTTAGGAATTATCGAGACCGCTGGAACGAGGCTAACGCGGTTTCCACGAAGAGCCCGGAATTTCGTTCACGTTAGACTTTGTATACGTCAGTTCTAATTATCGCGCGCTTGAAACTTGCTGGACGTTTTCTTATCTATTTCCGTGCACTTAGGAAGCATTTCGTTGCTCGTATATGACGGGACGCTAATGAGTCGTTACGAGATCGATGACTCAAAGATAAAGTATTTGCGCAAAGAAGGCGAACCGCTGCCACTGGCGGACGTTACGCCTTTTGCCGGCGTTCAAGTCTCCAATTTCCATCGGCGAACGAGCAACTATCTGCTCTAGCATACCGGAGATTCACAATTCCGTTCCTTTTTCCGAAAGCGAGGAGAGACGGTAATCGATCGTCCGCCCGATTCCACGCGGGGACGTTCTTCCGATACTCTTTTCCAGCCCACATAATTGACGCTAATCATTAGGAGTACTAATGAAGCCGCTAAATGTAACCGTGTCTGAATATACCGCTATAATAGATAATAGATAATACCCTCATTTGACGTGTCTGCCTTTACAACGTATTAATGCGAAAGTCGACTGTCCTGCATTCCTTGCCAATGGAATCCGAGTAGTCAATCTCTAAGCTAACTTCCGCCGTCAGGAAAGTAGTTTCTTCCACGCGCTCCGCGGAAAATTTCCGTGAATCCCCGACCAACGATCTTTCCAATGGCCGTTCTCGACCACGCAGTTTTCCACGGTTAAAAAAAAAGCTGTGGAAAACTGTGCACCTATATCTGATTATTATCTTCGGATCCTCCGGCGCTGGAAAATTGTCCGCAGGCTAAAAATTGCGAAGGAACTGGGTCGGCCTTGCAAGTGCGCGAAATAAAAAAGAGGACCCGCGATTCTTCGCTCGCGCCAAACGCGGAAATATGGGAAGTGAATTTTACGTGCCACGGGAGACGGTGCGTCGGCTCGCAGCTTCCGGCACGGTCGTCTCGTACGGCGAGGGATGCACGAGTATGACTCGCTTCCCGTATGTGGGTCACCGCGGGGAACCGCAATTCGCACGCGCTATTTTTCGCAACGAAAAGGAAAGCCATGGCTCACGCGCCTAGCAAAATCCGACTGGTTTGCGTAGGCCTCCTCTCCGTCGAGCGCAACGCGTAACGGTGCTTCGACCTACTTCCGTTCCCCACTATACACGCGCCGGGATATAGTTTAGCCGCGTATAGTGGCGCGAACAAGTGCGCTCCTACGTCACGTGACCATGCTCCCCTTGTTCAAGTTTCGAGAAACTCGAATTCCTCGCGTCCATTTCGATCGTACCACCCACGTGACCACGGTGTCACGGATGATTTTCCCGGGGGACGAGAACTGGAACCGCAACGCCGGTGCCCGATGCTTTCTTCCGCCTTTGCCTCCCGTCGCACGATATTTACTGTCCATTTTAATCGGACTGCTCGATGACGAAACGAGAAAAGGGACGCCGCGAAGAGGAGAGTTTTATCGCACGCGGAGAAGTGGGTCGGCACGGAAACCGCGGCTCGCACGCGCCATTTTTCACAACGAAAAGGAAAGCCATCTGGACAAAATCTAGCCGATTTGCGTAGGCTTGAACCGTGCAGCGGGCTGTAACGGTGCTCCGGCCTACTTCGCTCCCCCACTATACCCGAGCACGATCGCGAGCGCGGTATAGTTTCGGCGTATAGTCACGGGCACAAGTGCCCCCGGGCCCGCGATGCAGCTCCTTCGCGCTCACGCACCGACAGCACACGTGCGTGCACCATCTCGTTCCGATTCTGTTACGATCAATCGTCCGTATTCCTCGCCAAACGCGCGCGCCCGCCGTGTGCACGGACGCGGGGTTGTATCTAATTGATGGGGGCTGAAGGGGGGGGGGGTGTAGGGAAATGGAGAAGGATAGAAAAAGATTGAAAGGATGCAGTAGAAACTGTCTATTAAACAAGACCGTTCGACAATTCGCTTCGTCCAAGATCTCGGTCGCGCGAGAGTCGAGGGAACATCTGCGAGTACGATCCTACGGTGGCGATTTAATTGAAGCTGGTGGAAATAATGGCGGACGTGTCGTAAGGCTGGATAGGACCACGCGAATCGATACAGCCGAATTGGTCGCGTCGCGCGGATACCCGGTGATCCCATTGATAAGTGGCTCACCGAGACATTGTCGTAGGCCCGAAAAAGTGGGACCGCGGCGCGAGCCGGTTTCCCGTGGTCGATCCACGAGCGTTCGAGGGGTCCACGAGCGAGTCCGCGCCACTGGATAACGGTACTCGGTGAACACGTCACGGCTCGAGGAGACCCCCTGCCCTCGCCGTCGGGCCCAGAAGTGGGGACCTCCAACGCTTGTCTACCGTCCACTGTGGCAATCGACAAGGACGGGCTCTAACCGACGACAAGGACGGACGCGGCGTGTTCCAGCGAGCCCGGTGGGGCATAAAGAATGACTGGGGGAGGGAGAAGGAGGAAGCTCATGGTGGGCAGCCGGACTATACGTATGTGCCGACCATTTGCATGATTCCCATGACGTGCTCCTACGGCCACGCGGATGTGTCAATCGGAACGGCCAGGGAAAGAGAGAAAGACCCGATTCGCGTTGTTTTTTCCTTCGTGGCAGGATGTGGGGTTCGCGGACTCTTACTGATAGAATGCAGATAAATGGTCCTTTGTCATTCGGGAAGAAACGTCGCTGGTACGCGAAGTAGAGCTCCCATTTCTTTTCGGGACCATTGCTGATGCGACGCCTCTGCAGTGGACGGCACTGATATAGACGTTTGATGTCACAGATATGCTTTGGCTGATTATAACGTACGTGTCTGCTTGCGAAGTATAGTCCCCTTCTGCTGGAACGCTTTGGCGAGATCGTTGCATTCTTCATTCTGGTCATCCTCCGAATTAATGACCGTTCGCAACATTTTTCTCTTCATTTCTCACTCATCGATACGGTAGCTGGCTATTTCCAAGTCGAAAATGTATTTTTAAGCGCGGCAATTTGGTTGGTCGAGTGTACCCAGCCGTGGCTGGCTAGCGTGCCACTAACCTAGTTAGCGGGAGCAAGTCTTTCTTCTCGAGAGAAGTGGTATCTGCCTACTTAACTCCACGATACACGCTGGAATACATGTGTATTTGTACATACCCGTATTGTACAGGTTTATCTGTGGCACATATAAATATTGTTTATACTATGCATGCGGTCGTTTAAATATGTAAATTGATTAGCATTTATCTACTGTACGAACGATACCGTTGCTGCTATGCCGCCAGCGATTAATCGTTTCGCGCGCACTTTAGAATTTTAAACCCTTGCCGCCTGTATTTGTTCCGCATAAAAATGCTCAAACATTACTATTCGATACGACAATTAAATCTCCCATCAACATAAATTACGACCCAACGTTAACTCGTAAATGTAAGTATCTAATGCGACCGATTTACTTTCGTTCCGCCGAAAATTGTCTAAATCGTGATATACGACCCTCGATTTCCCAGGTAAAACTTAATTCGCGCCGAAGTATCCAAAAACCGTGTTACGCCGTTACAGTAGAAAAACAACGACTCCTGAAACGTGCAAACCCTTTCCAACGCCGAAATTCATGTTACAGGTCCCCGCGGCGCCGTTGGCGGTTGCAGCACCCCCGGCAGTAGAGTGGATCCCTGGTGGAATCCTGGTTCCCTCTTCCCTTCGACCCCTGGGCCCCCAAGGATCGACGAGGGGGCACCGGATAACGGTAGCGGTGGTTTTCAGTTCTGTGGTCCACCGAATCGTAACGCAAATAGTCTGTCGCACCAGTCGCACCACCAACACCAGCACCATTCCAATCAACGCCACCAGCCGCAACATCCAGCGAATCAGTCGGGCACAAGCAGGACCGTCTGTACGAGCTACAGTATCGCCTCGACCTCGTCCTCTTCGTGCTCGTCGTCGAGCCTCGGTCACGTGGATACGGTAGCGCGAGGCGCCGATGCCGTAGCGTCGCCTACTAGCGTGTACGGCATCGCCTCGTCGTCACCGGAACCATCTTCGGCCAGCAATCTCATCCTGTCCGCACTTTTGACCACGTCCTCCGCGGACAACCATAGTCAAATATCGCGGAGTTGCGGGGGTCACAACAGCAACGTGTTATCAGCCGCGTCCACGACGTCGAACACGAGGACCATCGGGAACAGCAACGTCGCGGCGTCCGCGGATTCCTTAAACGGAATTCTGTCGTCCCTAAACGTGAGGATCAAGACGGAGGATTATACGAAGATTCGCACAGAGGAGCGAAGAGCGGCAAACGCTGCACTTTCATCGGCGCCGCCGCCGTTGTCTTCGTCCTCGGCGTCCACCTTCAACGCATCCCTGCTCAGCTCGCTGCTGTCCACGTCGCGGATCTCCTGCAGAAACGACACCGACGAGGATATCATTCCGAGGTCGTGCATCAAACTCGAGTATCCGTCCACGGACTCGCTGCAGCAGAGGCAGGACCAGCAACAGGAACAGCAGAATACAGTGCGCAACATCAAAGTAGAGTACCCGCTCAGCCAATCGTCCCAAGACGTTCTAGACTCCGGCGAGAACGAAGAATTGGCTGCCACGTCGCCTTACGACATCATCTCCGGGAACTCCAGGTGTCTGCCTAAGCAGACCACTTGCGCGAACAAGGGTCAAGCGAGCTCGTTGGCGAAAAACGTTATCGCGCCACCCTGCGCAAGCGGCGTTTCACCAAGGCCGGACATCGCAATCGACATGAAGTACGAGACGCAGTCAGGTCCGCCGGCCGCCCCGCCGCATTTAACCTCTTCAGGGGTTGAGCCCCCTCACAGTAGCCAAGGAACAGGCATAGTCGTCGGAGGATCGCCCGCTGAAGTCGTCGGCGTGGACAGTTTACTCCTGTCGCCGTGGGGTGCCACTGGGCCCGATTTCCTCGAGCCTCCCGACGTCAAGCAAACGGCAGCTGGTCTGCAGGATGCGTGGGACACGCTCCTCCTCGGTTCATCGGTCGGCGTAGCTTCGGCGCAGTCGCTGGCAGAATTGAAACCCCTTCCACCCTTCACGGGGTACACGGGCCACTTGAGCATCAACGGCATACCCGGTCATCACTATCATACAATAGCATCGTCGGCGCAGAGGCCGTCCCTGCCGTCCTCCTCGCCCACGTCCTCCTCGAATCAAGAGTATTACGAGTCCCCGGTCGTATCCTCCAGCACACCGTGTCCCCAAGGCAGCCAAAAGCAGCCGCAGCAACAGCAGCAGCAGCAACAGCAGCAGCAGCACCATCAACACCAGCAGCAGCAACAACAGCAGCAGCAGCAGCAGCAACAGCAGCAGCATCATCATCACCAGCAACAGCTACCGCAGTCGACGCAGCAAGTGGACTACGACATCGAGGACATTGCGGAGATCATTGGGTCCGCGATAGCAGACACGACAGTTCCTGGCGGTGGAAATGGAGCGGGCTCGGAGCACGATCCGGACGCGTCGAGAGATTGGATCGACATCGCCGAATGGATCGATACCGCGTGTTCGCCGAAAGCCCAGGAAACCACGTCACCCAGCCCGTACTCGCAGATCTATGCAACCGCGACACCGTCGACGCAGGCGCAACAGCACGGCTCGACATTGCAGAGTTTATTAACCCACGGGTACGCGCCATTGCTGAACGCCAGGTTACAGTCCGCGAACGCTGGTCTCCAAAACGCTTCCTGCGGCGAGACCCCCTCGTCGACGAGTCCGTATCCACCTGTTAGTCCACCTGGCAGAGTCTCGACCTCGTGCAGTCCCGATCACCTGTTGCACTCGTCGTTCGCGGCCCCCTCGCATCCGAGGAAAAGGTCACGGCCTACTCCAGGCTCGCAAAATCCCTCGAAGAAGAGTCCAAGCACAGGGGCGACGGCGTTACCATACGGAACGGAATCTGGTTTGATTGGCGGTAAGGAGAAACCCGTGCACAGGTGTTCCATCTGCAACAGAGGTTTCCTGAATAAAAGCAACATCAAGGTGCACCTCAGAACGCACACGGGCGAGAAACCGTTCAGGTGCGAGGTGTGCGGAAAAGCGTTCAGGCAGAAGGCGCATCTGATCAAACACCAGCAGATCCACAAGAGGATCGGTAGGGATTAGATTTGCGGAGCTGTTTCTCCCCATTTTGGGAGAACGTTTCGAGTGTACCTAGATTACCGTAAGTACCTATGGCGTCGATCGGAGCTAACCTCGATCGGGGAGAAACGTTGACAGATCGATCGCCGCTGTCCAACGACTCGAGGCGAATTTCAATTCGAGGATAACGAAGGCGAAGCTTACGTGTCTCGCTGGCGATTGCCGGCAATAATATGCCTAGAAAATGAATTTATTCCTATCTGTGAGCGAGCTCACCCTAAACAAACGGAGAAAAGTAACGAGCGGGAGAAGATGAGAAAAAAAGAATGGAGAAAGAAACCGTCCTGAACGATTGGGTTCGATATCGAGAAAGAAAGTCGGCCGCGTTAGTTAGTCCCAGGTGCAATATCGAAGAGGATCGAGACACTCGTTGGACGGGTATGAAGCCTTCCATCGGGATTCGATCAGCGATTCTTCCGCGGGGCCATGGATGACATACGAAACGATCCAGGAGAAGTGAGATGATCTCTCGTGCTGTGTTATATCGACGACGTAAAGTGAGTGCAAGCCACTATCGCACGGTGTGTACATATGCATACGTATCGATAACAGAGCACACGTACGCGGGTACGTGCGTATACATACGTAGTAAAAGAGTCGAACGTTAAATAGAGAAAGAAGAATGTCGAGTAAAGTATGTTTTGACAGAGAGTATATATACGTATATATGTATACATATACATAGCTAGGTGTAACATATTATATTAGACGTAGAAGGAAGTGACGAAAACTACGCGAGGCGCGGCCACGCGTATGGCCTCGCTACGGATGTACCTAAGCTCTTCCAAATACGTGTTATTTTTATTTTTATCTTCTTTTTTTTTTCTTTGAGTAGATTCTATCGCTTGTTCTCTTATTTATATCGCTTTTATATTATATACTTTCACGGTCTCATTGTCCGCAGTCCTTTCTGTTTCTTTGTTATTTATTTTCATTCTATTTTCCCGCCCCCCGCCCCTCTTCCCTGTCGGTTTGTCTTTGTAAGATAGTCAATCGCGTCTTCTGTCGCTTTTTATTTAAGTTTCCCAATCCGCCCCCTTACCCCGTTGCTCTGTAAGTCTTCCCTTATAGCTTTTGATCTTGACGCACCGTGTGTAACATGTACGACGACATTTTTTTAGGATTGTTCAAAGAGCATCCTCTTCGCGGCTGCTCGAGGACACGACACGCCGCGACATTCCCTGTACTTGGCGGTCGTATCCCTCGAGGCCTGTATACGGGTTTTCTTTGTCTTTCCACTACTTTTTTTTTTGGTTCTTCTTTTTTTTTTTTTGTTAAGAAAGTTCATTCGAGGAAGAAAAATTATACGTACCTAGATTAATTTTATTTCGAAGTGTCGTCAGGGACGTGCCACCGGGCCTTCGATGGATCGACCGACGGAGGGTGATACGCTTTCAAAAAGAAAGGAAAAAAACAAAAATGGAAAGAAAAGCGCGCTACTTCCGTGAAATACTCATTAGATTTCGATACGCCGATCGAGACCTTTATATTAATTTATTCGTTATCATCCTTCCTTACTCGATCCACGAATTCTCGTACGCGCCACGTCCTGTGTTGCAATGGTCGATGGCTGCGGAATTGTAATTTGTATAAAGTCAGAAGATGTGGATTATTTATAAAACTCATGTTCGATTAAATGATTGTTACCGTAATATGAACTCGTTTTTCTTCCTACTTATACGCCCCTCAATTCCTGTTCCTGTTCTACAAGTTCCTCTCGTACACTGGGCAAAATCCTCGTACGCACACGTCAAATTATTACGCTCCTATCAAGAGTTAATAACGCACGTATAAGATAGAAGGAGACGGTCGTTAACGAACTCTAATCTTGATCGATTAGAATAATTTCTCTCGTCTCTTGTTTTCATCCTTATTGGCTGTATCATTCGCGATACACGCGTAGACCGTGCGCAGTCTTTGGCACTTGAAGTTTGCCATTTTCGTGGAGGTTTAATCGAAGCGGAACGTATCGACATTCGCAAGGTGAAAGTTAGCGAGTTTTCGTCCGAAATAATCAGGCTGTAATACTTGACGACGAAACGTACCCTCCGTGTATTTATGGGACTAGCCAATCAGGAATCACACAGAGATCTCGGCTCCTCGTTGCGTGTTCCGCGTATCCGGATCTCCTCTCACGTGTACGTGCTCCTTTTCTTACTTTTATTTCACCTTAAGTGTGGCACCGGCTCCGCGGAGGCCCACGTCCGGATTCTGCGTTTACTTCACATAATGGTCGGGTTGCGTGGCTCGATTTCTCGAAAACAGATTACATCTGGCCGTTCTACAATAGCCACGCGAATCTATGACAATCGAATAATCAGTTTGGCGGATAGCTCGGTCGAACATTTTGTCGGGCTATATTTATTGGAGCAAAGAGTTCCGATCGTGAAATCGGAGATTTGATTCGCGTCTATAGTTCGTTTTAAGCGAAACGTTGTTTTATTGCGCGGAAGAAATCTGTGTCATCTTCTTTTTTTCGATTCTCGGGTTAATATATTGGATGGAAAATTGTTGTACACTTTGAATAACGATTGTCCTTCGATGAATTTGGTCGTACTATTATACAGTGTTTTCTGCAACGATTTTCTATTTTTGGTGGTAGCAAGATTGTTAGTGACATGTTCGAATTGCCTCTCGTTAGGCTATTTTATATAAATTATATATAATGTATTTATATAAAAACCGATATGAATTTTACGTTTACCCGATATTTATAATTTTCAACAAATTTGTGAAAATCAAGTTCTCCTGTTGCTACAGTTTGTAATGAAAATTGAAGCGCATGAATTTTCCAGCGCATCCTTCTGTAAAATCCTCTTCCTTACCTTCTTCGTCTTAATTATCTGGCTGTATGTAACTGCGTGTGTACAAAAGTGCACCTACTTCATAATAATAATTTCTTTCTTTCTTGCTTACGATTAACCTGCCTTTTTTCTCGCAATTTATTAGCGTTTTCTCTTCGTTCCATTTTCCCAATTAAATAATAAGTAGAAAGTTTTTCTTCGGTTACTGTATTATTATTACGCGGTCTTGTATAATTCAATTCCTTCTGCAATTGTAGAACGGGTTTCGTGAAAAGGGAATTCCCCGATTTCTCAATGGCCGAACGTGTTTCCCGGTTGTTTGCACTTCGCAGATCCTTCTTCTCAATCGGAGACCGAACGAAACTGTTGATCTCTATCGATAGAAGCAATTATCGTATATAAAAGTATATGTAACTTACTTATAACACTCAAACAGTTTCCGGTTTGTTTAAGTAACAATTTGCTTTTGTTAAAAGTGGTTCGCTTTCGGCAGTTATGTTTCCTTCGGATGAACAAAGTCTTGAAAGAAGCTACATACATACGCAGTATTTAAAATGTTTAAAATTATCGAATAGCCGTAATTGTTTCATTTGTCCCGAATATTTTTCAGAACAAGACAGTTTTCAGGCTATTCTGTGAAAAATTAATTTTAACACCGCTGATAAAAATTAATTTCAATGGACCAATTATCCACTTCACTTTAATTTAACGAATTATTGCAAGTCTTGTCATAGTCACTATCTTTTGAATGAGAAATTTATTTGCCAATCCTGTGGATCTTCACTTTTCGAATCATTTAATGGCAATTTTTTTTTTACATCCGAGAATAGGTGTCTGCCTTCGTTCATTTAAAATTCATCGAAACGACAGTAACAATAATAACCTTCCCGAGCAATCGACAGAAAACAAATCTGGAAGCAAGGCGCAGTAGTCGTAGCATCTGCCGATTGTGATGTCAGCCACAGGCATCGCACCGCGTGCATTCATGAAAAGCTTACGAACACACGGTAAATATCAGCGCACAAACATTCCCATGCACAAATAGCAATAATAATACTTAACGCAACACGAGTAACCACAACATTTTTGCAACGTACACGAGCCCGACGAAGCTCGTTCACGTTAAGCCAAACCAGTGCGAGAAGCTAATTTAAAATAATTACCAATCTCAACATTTTCGTTCAATCTCTGTTCCACCTGTGTACGCTATTCAATTATCACGCGCGTATCATAAACGAGACATAAACGTTAGTTCGCCTAACAGTGCGTGTTAAATTGTGCAGGGAAATCGGGCAATGGTGTGCTTCTAAAGAAGGATTCGAGACAGCTTCCGCAACAGGTAGCAGAAACGGTTGGTATAAAGACCAAGAGCCATTCTTAAATGTAATAATATAACGGGGTTACGGTCCCGAAGGTTATACGGCCTCTCGTGACGTTATGTCCGAAGGAAGATAGGGAGATCAAGGTAGAACGAACGCGGAACAAGGTAGAGTCTGGAGAAGAGGAAGCAGGACGGCCCTATCTTCTTATTTTGGCCTGGCTACCGAGATCCGTTAAAACCACAGGCACAGACTACAGGTACAAATGAACAGCTTACGATTTACGTGACATACCTTGCATGTTTATGATTATGAATTCGTATGAGAATATGCATGGGCTAATTTATTTGAAGTTGTCTAAGCGAATTATTATGGGCCGCTGAAGGCCCCTGTAATGGTCGGCTTGATGGTGTATCTAATTCTTTGGGTATTGGTATAATATTTTGATAATTTTCCGCTACATTTTGTTAACTTTGGTTGGCTAACAGTGGCGATTAATGCTTTCAAATGGACTTATGAAACATAATTTTTATTTCAGATGCTTTTCAAGTTGCAATTCCTTAAAGTAATTGCGTTCTTGTAGTTGATGTTTACCCATTCATATTTTGCATAGCAAATTTCAAACATGTTTCTCTGGATCTAACGTTTTCTGAGACAGTATCTGAGATTTTGTGTGAAGAACTAATAGAAAAAGGTTAAAATTTTACCGAGCTTATTGCATACTGCAATATGTAGTGTTTACCATAAGATTTTGTTAACATTCTTTTCAAGTTTCATTAGTACAAAAGTGTGAGAATATATTTTTGGCAAACAGTAGCAAGTAAGATTTTAGAAAGCCTATTATTCAGCGAGACATTAACATTTTTACTAACGATATAACATAAATTATATTGTAATTCAACTTAAGTTAATCCAAAAAGGTACTAGAATTTATTAAGTTAAATAACAATCAGTTATCATATCGCTTATGAACAGATTTCAGATAACACGGGGTGTTCCAATTGCGGGGTTTTAATTAAGTTAATTAAATTTTGAATTCCTCCCAAAGGTTACACATTCGCAGAATAATATACTGAATAAGAACTTAACAGAATAATAACACACCATAGACTGCAAAGACCTAAACATAACCACATGGTATAATTAAATCAGGTGCTTACTCTTAACCCTTCGAACTCCGATGGCACCAGTACGACATGCCCAATTAATTATTTAATCAATTACAGTTTATTAACGGACACGAGCCCTTCGATAACTGATACCTAAGTATAAAAATTAAAGATACATCCAAGACATGAATAACAAATGCTTGTTAACGAAGCATTCAACTACCTAGCATTCCGAATACTAATCGTAATCGAAATTGTTTTGAACCTTAAAGAAAGTACGAAGTTCAAAGGATTAAAATAAAACAGATTTGTCTCAATATCGTGACACTCCAATAACGAGGAACCGATAAAATTAGGACGAATACATCACTAATCGAATCGATTCGAAAATTATAAAACTTCCATCGAGGCAAAGAGATATGGAAGGCAGGAAGGGTGATGGATGAGGGATAAGGAGGGCCAATTATGTGTTCAGATTAGAACAGTTAGAGGCTGGACTATCACAGACGAAGGGATCGTGGTACCTTGAATCCCATCGTGGCCTACGTAGCCAGTCAGGCCAATGACCCAGATTTTTCGGGCCCGTTGGGCCAGGCAGGGCTTCTTACACGTGATCGTATGGGTCGAGTTAGAACGTACACCATTTCTAGGGGACTGGTTCCCTGACTCCCGTAGCGTGGTAACGTAAGAGGATTCCTGGCGCTCCGGGAAACCGGAGATTCGGAATTAATAGCGTGGCCGGTGCCGATATGTTTTCTGTCGCGCGACACCGGACGATTCCCTTGATCCCCTTTCACTGGCGAATAGTTTTTGGTGAAATTTGGGCTGGAAAAGTTCGATTCGAAGGCCGTGTAACGATTAGAAGAGAAACAGGATTGGGCATGATTTGAATGGAACCACCTTGCGGATTGGAAGTGATTTGTAGTTACCTTGTATGTTGATTTATATTCAACAGCAAAACGATTTCACTTTAAAGCATATTGTTAGTGTATTATTAAATGGGCCTTTTTTTTATTACATGCCCTACGACTAGGTTAGAAATTATTTTTGGTATTATTATATTAATGGTGGTGAGGATGCTGCGGGAATCGATAGTAAATCGGTGACCGGACCTTTTGCCTGAAGAGTTTGAATAGTATATTTAAATAATCGTATAGTGGTATGTCAACAGGTGTTAGGATGCTTAAACTACCTTTCCGGAGAGTTGAAAAGGCTTCAGAGTTGTGAAACGGTATAGATTCGTTGCGATATGGTTACATGTTAAATGGTACAGCCCTCGAAGATAATTGTTCAACAATGTAAAATAAGCATAGTTTATTATATTGTGCTTCGTATTCTAAGCGTATGAAAAATACAGCAGTAAGAACTACTTGTTTAAAAATAGGTATACGAAATGGAAAATGATTTAGTAACGATTTATTTAATCTTAAACCAAATTATAGTTATTTACGCGAAATGTTTGTCACGATACAACTTTATTTAAGTAATGTAAATTAATCTATAAATCGCCAAAGAGTTATTAATCTATTACGATAACGCTGCTACTTTCAGCAATGTCTAAATGAACAAAACCAATACATTGTTGGAATCTATTGTGTTTTAAATTATTCCACATTGAGATTCGTTGAATCAAACTGCCAATCAAATAATATGAACTGGAACAACATTTAACTTCGTATTCATCAGAAACGCACCCCTATATGCAAAAATTTGATTTCATATTTTCAATCCCCTTTTGCGCAAGGAATCATTTCCATTCTGATTCGATAAAAATTCTGTTATGCACCCTATATATTCTATTCAAATATTATCGTATGTCTGTCTTGATACACCATGCGATCTTTCCCATTTTATTTTTATTAATAGCTACCTCCCATTCTTTATTATCTCTTTTGGATACAGTAACACAATTTTCATACCCCTTCTAAACCACGACTGTTGTACAGCGGTACCACCACTGAAAATATTGTCAACACAAATATTCGATTAAAAAAGATACTAATTGCAATTACTCATTATCAAAAACGCAATATTCGGAGCATAAAAGAAGAAGAATCAATCCGAACTATTTTCTTATACCAGTGAAGTTAAAACGTATCTCGGCCTCTGTGCCTGAAAAAGTTAAATACCCCTCAAATATCCGCGTTCCACGTGCATACAGTCAGACCCAAAAGGCAGCAAGCAACACCTCGACTCGAGGCGTTCCATATTAAAAAGAAATACGGCACAATAATGTGCACGCCAGTGGCGGCGATAAATAACTGACTGATCAAAATAAGAATCATTCCAAGCAACAATGGGATATAACGAAAAATTCATCGTATTTGCGGCATAAAATGTTCGAAGCCCCCGCGTCTATGTCTACATTAATTTGCCAAAAAATCAAAGGGTTGGTTTTGTCCCCAACCGTGTCGTATTCCCGTTTCCGTCATTCGATCATCCGAACCGCGAATTTACGAGTCACCCCTCGCGACAGCCAGCATTAACGCCGACAATGCCGAAGGTATTTCGCATTGACGTTCTACCATGAACGTTTCGGTCCTCCAGGAAGGAAGAGACGAAGAAACGGATGCGTGCAAGATTGAGTTCGATTATGGGCACGTCGTGAGAGACAATGGACATCCTTCTGTAGTCAGGGGCTCTGCCGTCTGGTAAACGTGGCAGACGGTGGCGTGCGGACACTTACTGTAGAGGCTGCTTAAAGAAAGTCTTTCACCGGTGTACACGGCTCGACGAGGGGGAGTGTCCCCGGAGGAGGAAGAGGAGGCGAGCAAGGAGGAGGCACGGTTGATCGTGGAAGGGCAAAGAGGAACGACGAAGGAGGAGGACGATGTTATACTACGTTGGTATACTTGGTCGTCGGTACCAGGCAGCGATGTTCCACTTACACGGCACACTTAGCAACCCGCCTCGGTTCAGGATCCTGAAGAGTGGGTCTATTCTACGGCTCCGATCGCGCCGTTTACTACCGGGCCGTGTACAACACGGCTGTGCTCCGACGTGAAATTCGTGATAGAGCCCGAGCAGGCGCGATACTTCCTTAGGAAATGACGGACTCGATGCTAGAAAACTAGGGGAATCCGCGTGCACGCGTTGGGATCGATGCGTATCGTAGTTGGAGGCTCGTGCAGCGCTGTGCTGACTTTTAAGTAGAGCTGGTCGCGCCGAGCTGCGAGGAGAAATTCTTCAAATATTGTTTTGAATAACGGACGGCCGCGCAGAGTGAAATAGAATAATATTTTGTCGCGGCGTGCCGCGACTAACGTCGTTTCATTCTATTTTAATTGTTTTTCATTGCGGAATAGTCGAGGTATATTTGTCGACGCGCTTATGCATGTATGTGTACGTAGCACGCACGATTTTCGTAAGGGGTGTGCTCGGTAAAATGACTCGGCTTCGATTTATTCGGGTTGAGATGTTAGTTACGTATGGAGGGCTCGGAAGGACCAACTTTCCTGAACACGAGTCTCCTAGTTCAAATACCTCTTCATTGTTGAAACAATTAAGTCACAAACATTGTCATTTTTTTTCCAGTAATTTGATAAACCTTATTTATCTCGGTTTGAATGCTAATGGACTTACACCGATTGGCTGCCGAACCCTTCATATATGAGATTGGTAAAATGATTCGTGTGCGATTTATTCGGGTTCAGATGGGTTGAGATGTCAGTTGCATACGTTTTCTAACAGATGTCGGTTTTAAGTAATTTTGGAAAGGAAGTATTTGAGACATACAAAGAAAAATGATTCGTGTTCGATTGATTCGTGTTCAGATGGGTTGAGATGTCAGTTGCATACGTTTTGCAATAGATGTCGGTTTTAAGTAACTTTGGAAAGGAAATATTTGAGACTTACAAAGAAGGGACGCTTGAAGATTTATTATTGTTTTTGTTTATTCACTTGTTATTGTTTATTGTGCATTGCGTTGGGCAAAGTGCATTGCTACTGCATAGGTAATTCAACGTATTAGTAGTAGACTCTGTAATAGGAGTAAATATGTAATTACGCTCAAATATGAATGCATATGCACTTCAAAGTGGTATAGGCTTGGAAAGATGAATAATTGGTAGCTATTTTTGAAACGCTTGTCTGTAATCCACGATATTTTATATTTCAAGAGGATGGTTTAAAAAAATCATTCGACTTTAAAAAGAAAATAAGGGTTTAGGTAAGAAGAAACTTTTTTTGGCTCTGAAAAAATGTCACTCCGTGATCACGGAAATTGCGCGTTAATTAGGCACGCACGTTTGCAACATCGAATGGCACTTAATGCTTCGAAACATCACAGAGAGTAACTGGAAAATTGTCTTGATCTTAAAACTATTTAAGATCTGATTCATTTAGGAAATATAATACATGTTTACCGTTTAGCACGAAGTAACTGTTAAAGAATACTACATTCCTTCGGAACGTTTCTTAATTGACTGAAAAGTAAGCATTGGGAATTATGTTTTGTAGCGAAGATACGATGCCAGTGGAAGAAATTAATTCGATATACATACGAGGACCACGATTATCCCAAATGAAAAAGCACTAAAATATTTAAAATTATAGAAGAACAAAGAAAATAGCAATAGAAAACGTGTACATGTTTTTGCACATTCAAAAAACATGTATACATATATAGAATCATAGGACAGTTGTCAGATGATAGGAAATAAAAAAAAGAAGGAATAATCCTACGAATTTATTAAGTTTCAAGAGAAAATTGCAATATAGCAGGTGAGAAAGATTGGAAAACTATAGTAGGAAACAGAAAATTGATTGAGGCACATGTATGCAATAATACGTGTGTACCTATGTATGTAAAATCTAATAATAATAATAATAACAGTAATAGTGAACTTTAATTGTAATGTGAACCTTTCGAATATTTGAGAAATTTGATTATTTGATTACCCTACATTAACTCAGATAATCCAGATGCAATTTGAGATAAACAATTCTAAAGTTACGTTGAAAATTTGTTCTATATTACATAGAATAGTTGCATGCGTGGGTGTGCAACATTTTCCACTAATTTGTTGATTGAAAAGTAGCTTTAGTATCTGAGCGTCCTTTAAGGGGGTATAATAATAATTATTCCCAATATTTTCAGTACCACGGTATCTGAATATTATTAAACGTGCGAGAGTAGGTATTTCTGGATTAACAGCGTAGTTTAATCTAATTAGTTTAATCTAATTTCTACTTCGGTCTCTTTTATACGTAGCTAATGCTGAAATATTATATCATAATACAACTTATAGATGTAGTCTGTTACTTTCATTATACCAAAGTGATGTGCAGACAGCGGATGGTTATGCACATATTATTATAAAATATTTTAATAGAAAGTAGATAAAGAAACAGGTTCTGGATAGAGATTTCTTCTCTCGCTTCTCTCAACAGAGTGCATATGCATTTTTGCAACTGCGAATTTCTTTGCTTATTCCGTATGTATATAAAAAGGCAACTAACCAGAAGCATTGACTAAATTATTATAATGTATTGCACTCTAAATTGCAATGGAAGAAGTAACAAAAAAACGCGTACCTATGTTATGTCTTTTGTGTATCACATACTTCTATCGTATTAAACATATTTGAACTTCCTACATCTGCATGAAAATCAAATGTTCAACAGGGCATTCGAAATTGGCATCGAAATTTTCCGATCTCTGAAACTATGTGCAATATTACCTATTTCGAACGCAGACGAAAGATTTCTGATCGTTTCAACGCAAACTATGTGAGCTTTCCTGGCAATACACCTGCGATTATCTCGGGTGAAATTATTTCGTTGAGAGATGAACGTAATCTGACGAACTAGTTCTCACAGGTTGAAGGTTCTAGGGCAACGGTGTGTTTCGATACATGAAACGCGCGGAGTCATTAACATAACAATTGCGTGTCACGGAATGACGGCAATGCGTTCCAGCTATAGTGGTTGCGATTTTGTGCCACGATCTTTCGAAACAGTTTATATATTGTACGTACGTCAATATGTATCTCTACCTCGTAAAAAAAAAATTCGCAATTAATGCACTGATTGAAATTGGATAGTTCTTCGATGAGTCGTTGTCAACCAAATTTTATTTTTAATATGGCGCTATAATTTTTTGGGCAGAGTTTGTTTTGATCTATGTATTACTAGTTTCCGCGTGACAGACTTTTAAACATTTGGCTAGAAAAATGTACGTAATTATCCAATACACAGTTGTATATTTTTATAATGTTTTTTATTTGTTCAGTATTGCATTACGTAAAAGTTAATATTCTGAGAAAGAGTGGCTAATTATTTTGCTGCGATATATTTTGATTTGTTAACTGTTAATTCTTGTTAATAGATTTCTGAAAATTCATTTCATTTATTTTGAGGAAAAGTTTCGCATTCTGCGTCCCACTTTATCCCAAAACCATTGAAGCAGTTCTCATCTTTCAATCGAATACTTTACTGATATTGCTGAAAAGATTGAGTACATTTTCTAAAAATTTACAAACTCCCACATACATTTAGTATGTTCACCAAGTTCTTAGGAAGCATCACAAAGAGTTTCACTGAAGTTGCTTCTTTGCATCCTAAACAAATGGATCAAAGTGCACAGGAAAATGCAAATGAACTTTTTTATACACTTTTAGTGCTGCAATTCAAGGATTACATAAATACTAAAGTCGCAAAGAATCGATCTAACGAAAAAATTAGGTAAGGACAGTTGGTTTCCATCGCTAAATATTAAATCCGTGTTTTATAAATCGTATATTGAACCGTATAATAATGTATTATATCTATAATAATTAAAAAAAAGGTGCGATCCAAACAGTTATAAAGTTACATATTTATGTAATTAATAACATTTCATTCTATATCTTAAACTGGCGCACCATCATATAGATAATAATGAAACTGTATAACTCTATGGAAGAGTCCCATTAGAGCTTAAAGAAAACAGAAGAGGAATACCACAATATACCATCGTCTATTCTCCCACTAATCCACGCACAACAGCTGTGCTTTTCACCGAAATCTAAAATTCTAAAAAAAAAACCGCTCCGATTCGTAGGCAACGTGAAATCACGAACTCGACGCGACACGCGATTCGGTTCGATTCGATCCAGCGTTTTGGCGCTTGGAAATCCGTAATCGGCAGTGAGGTAGAGGCGATCGGTCCGTGCCTCGACGAAGATTATGCAGGAACTGGGCCAAGTCGAAATTTGACACACTTCCTCGCCGACTGTTCGAATTCGAGCGCATGATCACGCGGGATAGAAGGTCTGCGAGGATCGCCGGCGTTTCCGTGAACGATCCGTCCAAGGTGTTTGACGGACGTGTCAGGCGGCGATGGCGAGTCGCGTGGTCGCAGGATGAAACAGCAAGATATTTCGAATTCCCGATGAGAAATCGAAATTACGTCGAATCGCTCGTTCCAAGTTCGACACGCTTTCGACCATTTAAAGAAAGTTCCGCCGCACAAAATTCTGCTCTGTCCGCGAGATCCTCGGGATTCCGTGCGCCGTCGAAGTGCCACAGCCGTCGATGATTTTCTGCACACCTACGCGGAGGACGAAGGAGGCTATGCAAAGGTGGCGGAGAATAATAATTGCTCGAAATGGGAAGGTATTGCCTGATTTTCGGGGTCAGAATGATTTGGTCAATTATTTTTTTATTTTTTCGTGCTATATTGTTGTGATGAAAATCGTTGGAGCACAACATTTTCCTTTAGCTTTAATTTGCCCTTTCGTAATCATTTGCGCGTGGTATTTTTAATTTAGATACAGGGTATCCCGATATGGAGGGAGCATAAAGTGTAAATATCAGAAGAATTTTCGTTCAAACTTTGACCTCATTATTGATCACTTTGTTGGTATTTTCGCTCGAATTTAGAGTTTCGAAATTCAGAACCCTTGAGGTGTAATATTACCCCCAGAAATGTCAACGATCTTTGGGGAATCGTTTCATCAGTTATTTTCATTAGAATAGATACATATTGTAGGCAAAGTAAATTAATTTTTATTATCTTCAAGAAAACTTCTACATCCAACTTAAACAGTGGTCAGGAATAGATTGGCTATTGCTTTTTTGCGACAGCGTTACCAAGAGAATAAGTAAATGAAGTAACAAATTAACATTAACAAAAACGTGTGGCTAATCGATATACAAAGTGAACACACAAACATCACACACATTAACTCCACAACCACACAACCATACATGTCACATAAATGGCCACTACAATATAAAACTATCGTAAGGTTGTTGAGCTATATTATATCATAAATATTATACTAGTAATACATAAATTTGAATGCGATCTTCTATTTTTAGGCAGTTGCAACATCTTAAAGATTTATGGCTACAAAATTATCTGATTCTTTGTTGGAATGCCTACATTCGATAAAATCAAACTGATAGCAAGGGACACTTCACATTCTCCAGGTATGTCTTGATTTATTCGACATTTTTAAGGCTACCTATGTATTATAAAGAATAGGTGCGCCGTCTACAATAGTTATATAATACATACATCCTACATTTATGGGAAAAGTGCATTACAAAATACAAAGCAGAAATACAGACGTATTATCTTATTCAATGCCACTAAAAAGTCAGCCATTAAAAAAAGGGGATATGTATTTTTCATTTACATATTTACATCCCTTTAGATAAGTGTATACATGTACTTTAGTAAAAAATGTAGATAATATTGTAGGTGTGCCGTACATTTTAATGTAAATGAATTGTAATTATAGAAATAAATGTGAAATTTCGATTTTGCAGATTGCCTCTTATTTGATAAACGCCTATGCACCGTTAGTTATTTTACAAAACCGTATCTATTTAGAACAGACGTTTTGCATTTCACGGATCACTGGCATTCTTCGATTAGATGTTTGCACACCATCGAGACTCTAGCGTCCTAATATTTCGTGCCTTTATAAATGGTATAGATTATAGGCAGTAAAATATAAGAATTATCATAGCTTTCATGGTTTGCATACTGTTTACGTGCTAGACGTGGTACACTATTTAAGGAATTATGACTTAAACACTGGTATACTCCACAAGGTATTCGATGTATTTTCAGGAAGCGATCAATTATTTCGAACCGCTCCGCTATGATTTTATTTCTACATTTTATATTTTACGGTGCCTTCAGCTTCTTGAACGTTAAAAGTGAAATAAACACATTTTTGTAAGTTCACACATTGCTTTTAATTAATAGAAAGAAGTAGCATAATTACGAGCCTGGGATTTAACAGAAAATCCGAATAAAAGGAAAAACCATCGGGGGGATTAATCCTAGATTTTATATGTGATACTTGTACAAGATACTATTGCGCTTCCTGTAATAAACCATGCTTGGACAACAAAAATAAGCCTACGCTTAGCCTACCTGTAATCGGAGAATATTTTTAAATAAAACCGTGAACAGATATAAGTAAAAACTAACGATAGAACACTTCAATCAGCCTAATATACCATAACTGGGTCATCAAAAAATACACAGTTCTGTGAGGATCGAATTACGTAACTGACAGTGCACAACTAAATATTTTACATCAAAGCGATCAGTATATTGCTTAATAAATTATTGTATATCATTAATCAAGAATTCCAATTTTATTTTCTGCCGAACCCAACACAGTAATCGAAGATTCAGAATAAAAAAAGCATCTACCTATTGAAATAATTGTTCGTGCCTTCTTCTTTAGTTTAAATATTGCACTTGCCTATGCACGCAAAAAGAACTAATACCCGAACAAAGTAGGCATTACATCGCTCATAAAAATGTATTACCTGTGCAATACTAGAATTTCCTATGTGTATAAAAATATTGGCACATTATTAATGGCGATGTATATAAATCGTAAATCGATGCATTTTGATATTTTGACAGTGTACCATTTTTGTCGTAATAAAATATATACCGATACTTTTATCCATTGATACATAATACTGATTCAACAAAATCATAACTCGTTGCGAATCGAGAGGAAAATATAGGCTGCTTCTTTGCTCGTTGCACGGTGGGGTAGGAAAAGAATTTCGCAAATGGACGAATAATTAAAGACGATTCGGATCATGTGAGTGGTACGGTTCACACAATTACGTGTTTTGAGCTCCTTCTCAATGGACGTCGGTGGGTTTGTTAGACAAGAAGACGCGCAATGCATATAGGTATGCACGGGTATACACAGTGGGTAACAAAAGTATTCGAACGAAACGATAGTTGAACATTAACTGGATGCAGAATGAAGCATCTCGATTTATTGAAATAACTTACATGCGGCGTTAACAAATTCCAATAAAGCAACCATTAATATGTAAGCAGGAAGATGAATTCCCAAACATGTATACAAAACATGTGCAATTAAACGAAATATAACAGAAGTATTCGAGTGTAACGCGTTACGTTAATCATACGCCGTATTAATATTTTGTTGTTCCACGAATATAATTAATGTGTTGGATATTCATTTTTTTTAGCAACACATGCACCTGTGGATTACAAAGCGATGGCAATAATATGACTTGATTCTTATTTATAGGTACAAAATGTCTGGAAAATTCGACTAAATAATTCGAATTAATGTTTGCTGCTATTTACTCTATTTTTTTGTACTTATTGAAACTTTAAGCATCCAGTCGTTCGTGTACTTTCGTTACTCACTGTATGTACGTACATGTACAGGACCACATCATACTTCTGACTCGGTAATAGGATTCTCCATTCCCGTGGTAAAGTTCCCATCGTCTGGTCTATCGTTCTTCGGTCCTTTCAACGCAACTTCACCCAGAGATCGTGTCAAAAGATTCGCGACACATCAGGTCGTAGTTTGAACGAGAATAAGAAGATAAAAATAATTCAGAGAATATATGAGGCGTGCGAGCAGAGAATCAATTATTTCTCGATCAAAGTCATTGATTGTTGGCAATAAGAGATTATTGTAATGGGGAATTTATAAAATGATCCTTTAAATAAAGTATCATGGTGCTCAATTGAAATTAGTTTAAAATACTTGTATGTTCATTTATTTGTGCCGATGATTAATAGTCCTACTATTTCCGTTGTGAACTTATAAAATGATCAAGGATTGCTTGAGCAAAGTATCAGTGCACAGTTACAATAGATAGAGATTGCAACCAGCATCAGAATAGGTATATATTATTATTTATTTATATTTTACAATGAATTGTATGCAAATGTTAATTGTGGAGCGTTGGCATATAACTGAGTGTTAAGAATAAAGTGAACTGAATATAATGGATAAACTGTAACAATAAAATACTACTTTTTTTTATTTATAAAGCAGGAATGAAATTAATAACCCATGAATGATTATTGTGAAACGTAATAGGAAAAGTATAATATACTTTCATTGATATTTACAACAAAGTATTTAGTATTAAAAATATATTTCGCTCAGCAGTGAAAGTTAATAGATACATCAGAACTTTGAATAAATCTAGAAACATTAGGATCCTGAATGTCACTTCTCAATTCTTAATATTTTCAATTTCTTCTTTTTATGTCGTGGCCATTGCAAATGATACGAGGCCCAAATAATATGAAATTTTCTAACATCATGTACAAAGTAACAGCCAAAATAATTTCTGAGAGTATTTACAAGAATAGAAAGCTTTTTAATTGAAAAGATAGCATCAGTACAATAAGCGCACATTTATAAAATCCTAAAGAAGCACATAAAGGTGAACCACCTGGCAAAAGAAGTAATTGCTTCTCCGAAAAAGAGATTTAATGTTCTGTCGCCACCTATGACCTACCTGGCAGGGAATGTCCTATTAACATTAAGCCAGATTGGACAAGAATCATGCGAAAAAAGAAAATTAAATGCGATATTTGGAGCAGTTCAATGTAGGACGCTCTAGACAAATTAAATATACATTGGCACACAATGATTCAACTGGATATCAGAAGAAAACCATTTGATCGCAACCAGGTAAATCAATTGTTTTTATCGAACTGATATATTTAACTTGGCAGAGAAATAGAGTTAGAGACAAAGTTTTGAGAAAAAAATTTCTCAGATTCTTTAGATTGCTTATGCTTAAAAACTCCATTCGATTATAAATATTAAAAAGAACGTTTCATTCGTTACCATTTTTAATCCTTCAATATCCTTTTGATTACTAAAAATAAATAATTTTTACTTTTCACCTACAAATGGTTCTAATATTTCATACCTATACGTTCCAATTTCACAACAAAACTACTCATACCATTTTTCCCCCAACAAATTACACACACACTTCGCGCACTTACTCGTCATATTAACCAGTCTCAGACCTCCGCTGTTCGAGTTCTGAAACCATGCCCTACGAATCCAGAGTCAGTCGGTAATTAAGCAGTCATTAACCATTACCTTTCCCTCAACTAATAACGACGGGGCACAGGTCGCCAAATGAACACCAGAAGTTACCTTTCTAAGGCCGTTTATTCGGAACAGTTTTGGAAACGAGAGAGAAAGGATGGGGGCGCACCTTGGGGAAATACAGTTAAGAATCCGTTGCACGTGGAATCGCTTTATCTAGCTGTTCTTGCCCTTATCTGATGCTCCATTTAAATAAGAATTCCTAATTACCATTGTACGCTCCTCGCCAGTCACGATTTACGATTTGCCGTGGATCGACGTACACGTTGAATGACAACGATCGCTCGATACCTGTCATCGACGTCGCCTCCACCTGTACCAGCCCTTCGTTTATTCATTTCGATACTTGGACCATACTGGATCTTTTTTCTCGTTCCTCTTGCGCTATCTTGCCCTAACGGTATACGGCAGACACCGTGGCATCGTTTTAATGTACATATAACGAGTAATTTATAACATGCATGCTATAGTAGCCGGCGATCGATCGGAGTCAGAATCGAAGATCTTAATTGGTATCTGGCCTAACGAGGTAAGTGATTATTGCTCGACGTTACATGCGATTCGTGCGGAATGGAGAACCTTATATTTCGTTGTCATTGTGGGACCGAACCAGCGGCAATTTTCGCGGAAATAATTTGATGAATAATGGCGTTGCCAGTGGTAATTCGATAAATAATGACAATTACGAGTAGATCTTTGGATAAATAATGACAATTACGAGTAAATCGTTGGATAAATAATGACGTTGCATGGTATATTTTTGGCTAATAGGTTATCGGAGGAATGCAATTTTGTTTGTTGCACAAATAATAAGTGTGGGCTACTGTCGTTTCGTAATATCGATGCAAACTTTGTTAGAATTTTAATATTGTAATTCATTTGCGGAGAACTATTTTCGACAGCCGAGGAGATTCGAGTAAATTGTTTATATTATGTGTTTAACGTTGTACAGCGCGTGGAGGGGTCATCATTTTTGTTAAATAGTTAAATAGTTTTGAGTCACGTAGAAGTCGTTATTTGAATGGAAAGATGTTGAAATTGTGGATGTTATTAGTAATATGTAGGTACACTATGTCATGTACAATATTTTATGATATTCAATTCTTGCGTTATATTATGCGGTGAAACGCGTTTAACTACAGTTAATTATTTCAGTAACACGAATAGGAGAGTGTTTAAACCTTTGCGCAAAGTTTTCGTTCAGTAAAGTAACACAGTTTAACGTAATTAAGAACATAATTATCATAAATATGAAGATATAAATACTAAAACTGCGCAACGTATTATACGTATATCCGTGTGAAAATAGAAATATCTGTTACGAACGCTACAGATTCGCTGGATTAACATGAATTAAAATACTGACATAAGTATCTGCTCAAGAAATAGGTAATTATTATACCGTACATGAAGTTCCTCGTACCAATACTTAATAATTTCATGTTATGGTTGCAATAAATATTTTTTCCAATCAAAATAGGAGAATCGTAATGTATATTGTTATACACTTTTTATAATCACAAAGAAGTAACATTGAAATATTTTGTGCATCGTTAACAACTTTATTAATTAATACGTACAATAGTCATAAAACGTTTCAAATCTTTGCCGTTGCACGTATAATTACAACTATAACTTGAAAAAAAGAATTTTGCATTGTACATCTGTCAAGACTTTCTTACATATGCTCTAAAAGTTTTCGACCTGTTTCCAAAACGCTTTATACATAAATTTTGCTTTCTCCTAGGTGTTCCAAAAAACAAGTTCCTTCGCAATAACTCTTCGTGAACCGATATTTCTGTACACGCGTAAATTCCCCAAAGCTCTTTTACTCTCCTTGAACGAAATATCTTTCAACTGGGCCATATACTGTATCGATATTAACAAATATGGATTTGTTTGCAAAATAGCACTTTGAACAGTCTAAACTATGCAGCAGCGTTCCGACGCCGCTATAATAACATAATATCAAGCACAATATTCTAAAACTATTCTTCGGAGCAATAACACTTAACACATAAACCCACTAAACGCAGTGCTATTTATAACGAGTGTAATTATTCTTCTTATGCCCCTATTAAGAAGGACAAAAAAGAAAAAGAAAAAAATGAGCAAAGAATTTGATTGTTATCTTATGACCTTTCAAAACAATCTCGTTGCCAAAGCGGCTGCCACGTCCTGCTGTGACGTATTAATGATCGATGAGATTAATTATGATCCCCCGTTGATTTATGACACTCTTTGTAATGCGATGCGTGTACGCATTCGTGAAACTTTTTGTTTGCCCCTAATTGTCGTTTAGTTAGTATGCCGTGCGACACGTGCTCTTATCTAATTGTCAGGCTGCGAGTGTATATGTAAAGTATAATTCTTATAGGAAATTGTATGAATACGCGAAGAAGTTGGATTCGACAGAAAATAAAGATACTTTTCAATGCGAATAATAAGATGAAGTAAAATTAGTATAGATCCGCCGGAAATCGGAATCTCCGCCAAAATACAACTTTAACCCCTTCCGTTTGCCGAAGCCTTCGATCATCAGTCCACTCATCTACTACGAAACCAATGTTCAACATCGCAGGACCATTTCAGCCTAACGTTTTCTGCTTTCGTAATTGCTAATTCAAACAAATGAGATACGTAGACGTTCGGTTATAACAAATGAAATTGCTTTTAGGATCAGATTGAATCAGTCATATAGGATTACTTTAACATTTTCTTTCATACTAATATAGAAAAATACAAATTTTACTTGAATAAATGTTCTCACAGATAATTTTCGATTCCAGTACCACCTATTACACCGACCGCCTCGCTTCGTCTGACAGCGTCACTCAAATTAAAAAATCATTCGAAAATAATCGCCTCCTTTCGACAGAAAATAAGGATACTTCTCAACACGAATAATAAGATGAAATAAAATTAGTCCAGATCCGCCAGATAATCGGCTTATCTCCGTCAAAAATACAATTGAACCCCTTTCGATCATCGATCTACTCGTCCACTACGGAAAAAATGTTCAACATCGCAGGACCGTTTCAGCCTAACGCAATTTTCAGTTTTCCGCTTTCGTCTCTTCCCCGGCGTTTTGCTGGCCGCTCTTTGCACGCGGCAAAACAACCTCGAACGCGGCTAATGGGCCGAGCTCACGTCGCGGCTCGCTTAACGATCAAGTTCGATTTCTCTTGGCACCGTGGCTACCGAGCGTGCAGACGCACGGTGAAAACCGTGCGGGGTGCCGTCGAAAATTATTGTCGTTTAGTTCGATACGTGCACGGACCACCATCTGCGAACTGTTAATTCCTGCCTGTTAGTGACGCGCAAGAATGACCGATCTCGATTCGATTTCGGCGCCCTGTGCCGACCACCGGGCACGCGTCGAACCCGAGAGAACCGACGGAAATCTGTTTCGTTACTTCTCTAATCGCGTTCTGTTCGTCGGTCTGCTGTTTCCTCCTTTCCGGGGGAGGATTTCCTGTTTCTTTCGCTTCACTTTCTTACGCTGCACGCGGACGGCAGATCGGTCATGATTTTATGTTACATTCGCGAAGATGGGATTTGTATTGCTCTGAATGGGGATCGATGGGAATTTTTGTGGGGCTGGACGTGCTGTGTACAGGCAACTTCGAAGCAATAGAGAGGGATGGTGTGAGACTTGTTTGTTCTCAAGAGTATATTGCTGCTGTTGTTTCGTGAATGTAAATTGTGGAATATTTTAGCTTGGGGCAGCTATACTGGTGTGTGTTTCATTTAGGCGTTGGTTTTTAATTTTAGATGGGACAGCATTTGATGAGTAAACAGTTGGATATAACTTTTGCTAATTCTGCGACATTTGCACGTTTGTATTTATTTTGTTGGTTAATTGCAGTGAAATTGTTTAGTTGGGTAACTTGCGTTCCTGTGATATTTAGAAGCACTATTGATTATAAGTAGCATGCACGCTGCGCCTGTGAACGTATAACCCGTATTGCACGATCTATTTTAACAGCAGTGAAAGTGCCACACATCGTAGTACATTTGTTTTAAAACACTGCAGATCCGAGTGTAATGCGTTTCGTTCATTCATGTTCGTGTAGTGCAATTAGTAATTACTTACTGAATCATTACTATGATTATATTTGTTGTATGATAATAAATGAAATTAAGGATGAAGAAAGTAAGTGCGACTTCATTCATATAATAACTATTCTATTCGACATTTGTCGAGTTTAAAAAGTTCTATCGTCCATTGAAAATATCAGCAACTATTGCTAATAAAACGGTAAAACACGAATTCCTTTGCTCTGGTTAAATTTTTAATAGCTAAAGATATCCACTTGAACTACGCAAAATAATTATTTTACTATTGTATTATTAAAATATTGCAATAGAATATGAAATATTAATAATGTTGCGTTAAATAAAATAAAGTATAATTTGCCTTCATAGAATTTAGGCGTAAAGTAATTTAATATAGAGGTATGTCATATTTGTATGCTTAACTGTAATTTTACCCACAAAGTATAATATGTCGATTCAAGAACATCATATGTCAGGCGGCAATGGATGGTTTAAACTAATTCTGTGGATACGATAGCGCGCTAATAAAGCCATAAATCAATTTAATATGCTTGCTTCGAGGAGCTAACAACGGTACGCAGTATTCCCTTGAACTTTAATACCTTCGATGTCTAGAAAAGTGAAGAAATGCTTCCATATCGAACCGACATTGGCATTTCGAATAGCTTTCGTGCCACTACAAATTATTTTCACTTATCCGAACCATGAATGAACTGATAAATTTCCACAGAATACGGAGGAGTTATTTTTATGAATGCCTCGATAATCATGAAACAGTTTGCGGATATTAAACTGCAACAAATTGTTTGCAGAAAAACATTAGTTACGTTCGATTAATTTTTATAGTATCGATATTCAGTTTCGATTTTAATTTCTAGAACTTTTGGTCCGAAAACACTCTTAAATCTAAATGGCTAATTGTAAAGTAAAAATAAAAGTTAACTGTTCCAAGAGACTTTCCCCATAAAATTCTTCAGCTATCTAAAATGTGTACGTAGACGTTGTGGAAATTATTTTTTATGAACAGTGTAAAAGATGTATCTGACAACGTTTTAAAAATGCATTCAATCATTTTTTCATGCCTATGTGCAATAATTTATGCTATCATTGATACAGTTATGCAAACTATTTATGCAAAGTTATGCGAACCAGCTACCTAAGAACTATTCACTAGCAAATCGCTCAGACAAGTTTTTGCCTTCAGGAATTTGATACATGAGTTTCTAAATTAATCCCAATATGTTCCATCCTGTAATTTTGTTCTAAATGGTTTATAAAAAAAACCTTACTGAAAAAAAGGAAAAGGGGAACAAAAATGGGTCACGATGCTCGGAATTTCCTATAAGTATAAGACTTGATTAAGGCTTCCCTTAAAATACCTAATATTTCATGTCACACTTTACAAGTGTGTATCCTATGGTATCCAATTTTTTTATTAACAATTGCAATATAGATCTGCGATTACCGGAAATATTTCAGTTCATTCCAATAAAACTTTCCAGCGAATTCCAAGAATCTGAAGCATGTATTACCTATCATTAACACGAGTCCTCATTTCCATTCAGTAAAATCCTCTTATTCCTCGCCGTACGTTCCAATGGGCACACTAACGCGTGTCTATCAATTACGCAATATTCTGTGTACAAACATATAACAGATTATACCCCGTTTATTTCACCTGATGATATCGACTTAACGTCATGCGTAAACCATTCGAAAAATCCACTCCATCGCGGCAGTTTGTCCCGTGGCGCAACTAGGTGAGAAAACTTCGCCTTACTAATATGTATAATATCAGTGTTAGAATCAATGTTGCGATAGGATTGGTCCGTTTAAAGTTATTACTATAATCTGTACGATAACTGTACGCTCGGTACTGTTACCACCATTCCAATGTTTCTGCCACGTCTATTGCTGTGATTATCGAGTCTGCCATTCGAATAATCGACAAAATTAGTTATTGTCAGGCAACAGGCCCCTCAGGTGCACCCAGGTGGTCCATATAATATCTCATGGAATTTTCGAACATGTTTTACGGTAAGTGCCAGATTCATTCGCCTACTTTAACCCCTTGTACAGCCATGTAGTAGCTGTAAAGTTGAATACACGATGTTTGTATTTTGTAAATATTTATCTGCTTACATGCAACTTGTGAAAATATTTTTGCAGCCTTATTGTTCTACTTGCGATTGATTTGTTCATCGTGGCCTGTCAACCATTGCGAATTCAGGGTCGCTAATTATTTTCTTGTGACAAATGATGCGAAATCCTGTCAAGATCGCAAATTAATTTCGAGCACGAGGGGTCAAAGGAATATTTCCGCTTTTTCTTTTTTGTTACGCATACGAATTGATAGAGACATCTCTGCTATCCACCCCATCCAGAAATCTTACAAGTAAATTTACAACAACTGTAATTAACGTTTGATATCTTTCAATGATAATATACAGTCGTTCAGTGAAATCAAATTTTGTTTACGAAAAACCGACGAGTGTACGTCTGCTATTACTCTTCCTAGATTTTGCGTCACTTCTTACGTATTCACTTACAGATTAACAAACTAAAAGATTTATCTAATTATTTAACCTTGAAATAATAGGTAATAGATCATTAATAATAGATATTATCAGTTTTATCGTTTAATAGTAAGGCATTCTGAAACAATTTACTCATTATAGTAATCACCAGCGCATCGTTGAAATTTCCCATGCTTTTTTGATAAGCTAAACATTCCTGGTCTGTGGAAAACTTGATTTTTGTATGCGATAAAGTGATTCAATATGTGTACAATATGGTTATTTCCATCGAGCTGAAAATTTGATCGTTTCCGAAAAGGATAGATAGGGATCCGATGAAATAACAATTACTTTTAAAACATAAAATAAACAATAGAACATAAGGTGATTAAGAAATAATCAATTTACTAATTAATGAAAAATGAAAATAAAACAAAATAAAAAGATTATTTTTATTCATTTATCATTTGTTCATATATTTATTTTAATTTAAGAAATCGATAGCTGAATATTTCGTGTTAACATTCTAACGTTTTTTAAAACTTTCCACCTAACAGTTCCAATTTAATATGTTGTTTCCTCGTAATACAATAGTTTGAATCGTACATTAAAAATAAGTGATGCATATTCCTGGCTCAATTTTGGGTTTATATTCAATTAGATTATAATAAATAATCCGACCATTTCTGGGGATTAACCCGTCAAGCACAAAATTATTGTGCACTCATCGAAATCTTGTTATCATTCCATTTGAATATTCTGCAATCACGAAATCGTGCGCAATCATCGTGTAATCATCCGTCAAAGATCCAAATAAATCCAACTGATTGTAAACACGGTGCATTGATGGGTTCGTACATAGAGTTAATCGAATCGTTTGTGCATTTAACTAGAAATACAAAGTACACTAAACTGAAGCACTTTCCGTCTCTTCGCGTTAATGTACAAATACATGTTGAATATTATTTTAATTAGCAAGTAGTAAGCGAATGAAGAATAAATAATTATTAAAAATAACAGCTAGGTATTATAATGAATAAAGAAATTGAAACAATTATTGTTAGAATTATGAATGTTAAATCACGAAATGAAATCATTATTAAATGCGGAATACGTACAGAATTAAGACATAATCCAGTTTTTTGATCATCGGTTTTATGTAATGGCCTAATATGTTTGAAAAAACACAAATTGTTATTCTTATTTACTATATATTAATATTTTGTTAATCCAAGACTTTCAAGAGAATCGATATCTGGAATAACTCTGTATAAGTTTAAAGGTTGGTGCTATAGATGACTGAAATTATACGACCCTGTTTTTACGATATTTCTCTCTCTCACCCTTAAAAGGTTTCCTCATTTACCGAGAAAATAATACTCGGTGTATGTAAAATCAAACTATGTCGTCGAACTACTGTAGCAAAGTACTTACAATTTAAATGGAAATTATAATGGACCTTGTCCGTTACTTTAAAACGAGTGTCGAAATATTTATCTGCATGGCACCTACTATATTCATGAAAACTGTTGCTAGATACGTAAACTTCTCGCAATAAAGACTCTTCATTAGTGACAGCACGTATCCATTTTTATATCATTTGAAGATCTAACACATTGCTCAAAATGTCATTATTTTCGTCCAGAAATATGGTGAGAAATATTATACAATATTTGGTTACTAACAAATGAGGACTACGAAGGTGTTCTTTAATTAATAATTTCATAGTAGATTTTTCCGGACAATTATAATCAACGCCCTAATCCTAAGCTCAGTACTTTGACATTATTAATAAAAGTTGCTAAAACTATATTTTTCAGTATTTTCGAAGTATAGCAAGCAACGGTGAGCTATTAGGAATAAGTTATCCCACCCCGGTTTAGAAATTTCCACAGTGACACATAATGTTTCTTCGTGGTATCGTTTTATTTATAAAAGATAAACAGTTTCTAATTACAATTGTAATATTAGAATTGATTATAAAGATTACTAAACCATTTAGTCATTTATTTGGTAAACCATTAAAATATCTTCATTATTCAATTATTTTCTGTTAGTAATATGTATTGCCAACGTTTTTCGAATAATTAAAGAAATTCTGTTATTTATACCTTTAACTGACACATGGACTCTAGCTCACGCTTGCCTTACGCTACCTTTGGCTCACAACCGTCAGCAATTATTGTCAAGCTATAATCGTAGTGTTCCCCAAGGATTTTCAATTAGCTTGAAATCTGAGAAACGACCGAGCCGTTGCGCTAGTGTAATATTTTTCCTCTGAAAGCACTCTTAATTAACCCTTAATCCTGAAATGGGTGGACGTCATTCAAACCATAAATCTTTCGACATATTTACTTCTATACAAAGCTCGATATTCTATTTACTGTTATTAAAAGAAGAAAAAAGCTGCCTTCATTAACACAGGGTTTCCCAAACTATGTTCCGCGGAACACCAGTGTTCCACCTGGTATTACCAAGGTAATAGGTGTTCCGTGAAAACCTGGAATGGTTCTAATATTGTGCCTGATATCAAGAAAATTTGGAGTACATCATCAAAGTCATTGAGAATTTTCTTCTATTTTATGTGTCATGCTTTAAAATTAAAATAATGTCCAAATAAATAATGAATGTTATTCCTCATTTTATTAAATTTGATTGATTATGTGTTATTACCTACCCTCCAAAATAAACCAGGTGTTCCGTGAAAATTTTGAGTTTAACGAAATGTTCCGTTGCAGGAAAAGTTTGGAAAACCCTGCATTAAACGATAAATAACCGTACGATCTCGCAGTCCATATCGACCCTTCAAAAACCATTTGCTCAATGTACGAAATTAAAGCACCTTCCAAAAGTTCTGTATACATACATATTATAGTTCTCACAATTCCTCTTCCCCGATATCTGTCGTCTGTAACTTGGTCTCCTAAATTTAGCCAGTACAGTTACAGTGCCTCAAAAAATTGAGCGTACACCTATGCTAATAATGACATCAAAGTACACATATTTTACTCCTATATTCCTTAAAAAAAAAAATGTTTACCCCAATGAACCATTTGCCGTCGTTTAACAAATACGTGCGTTTCCGTTAATCCCTCCCGCACCTCAATTCCCATTACCGGCATGCAAGCATGCGAATGTACGTCGGCGCACGCTCGATTCTCAAACCGTAAGGGCAGCCCGAAAGAACAAAAACAAAAAGACGATTCGCCAATCAATGCACCATATTATTTTCATCGGTTCGCGAGCCATTGTGCCGACAAAACGTAGAGAGCGCGGAGTTGCGCGCGTGTACGTCTACGGCGGTTCGAAGCGAGGCTCGAGTTAAGCGCACAGTGTTCCCCTGTGCTCCTCGTGCTGGTGGGACCTTGTTTCATGACCCACATAAAGCAAGGCCGTTAACACTACTCACGGCTCGCGCGCGTATGGGTGCGGGCCCCTGCGAGGCACTCGCCGCTCTATGGGACCCCAGTTGCCCCCACCGCTGTACGGGGGGCCCATCTTACCCTTCCTGACGTATCCTACCTGCATGTACCTGTACGTATCTACGGTATTACCATACACCGACACGTTCCTATCTGTATGTGCGAGATGAACCCGGAGAGGACGGGCCCGTTGGTGTGCGTGGGACAAGTGGTTGACTGCGGGGGGCGGAGGGGGGGGGCAGTGCCACGTGCGTGTGCGTGCAACGAGAGATCTCGACGCGCAAGAGGTCTGTGCAAGGGTTACTCTCGGCAAGATGACTTTTAACCCTTTTTTCGTGGTGCTAGATAGAAGCGTTCGATGGACACACGTGGTCGACGCGCGCCTGCAACGTCCCCATTATTCGACAGCTTCTGTTCGATTGATAAAATCGTTACGTGGAAACGCCGAGGAAAAGGTTATTACGAATCGTCCTACTGATGAGGTCCCGCCGAGAGTATATACGTGTGTGGACAGGTAGAAAGCGAAGGGAGAGGAGGAGGAGGAGGTATAATGCTGATTTGATCGCCACGAATTAAACTTCTGGATTTCTTGAAAAGAGAAATTTATGTTACTGGGTGTCCCGTATCAGTCGATACATGCGAGCTGGAGTTCCTCGCGACAACGAAGGAATCCTCCCTTCCCTGGACGTTGCTCCTCGTCCTTTTTCTCAATCGTCGCCGTGAAAAGTAACGAACACAGGAATATACAGGGTCGGTCGTTACATATCTCTCATCTTACCAGACGGCGTGCTCGACGTTCAAATTCCGGGGATGATATATTCCGATTTCCAAGTCGAGGAGAAAATCAGTGTCACTGTTACGTCCGTCGGGGAGCGATCCAATAAAGGACGCGCGAACCGAAAGTCAAGCGGGCAGAAAAAAAAAATGTGGGGTCCTGGGTCCTGTTTCGTGCACTCGTGTGTCGCAGCATTTTATAGCGTCCGCGCTCGATGCACATCCGTGTACGTTTGTGTGAACGACTGTGGGCAAGTTAGTAGGTCACACGTACGATAGCGTCCGTGTTTGTATGAGCAGGCTGATCGCGCACACCACCATCCAGCGCATTATCGTGGCAACGGAGGACTGTGACTCCAAACGAGGCTTCGCATGGTACCTACCTTGATCTTGACTGGATGCAAGGTCCATTTCGCTGTCGTCGCACATTCAATATGGCATTGCTCCTGTGTGCTCTCGCATTGTTCGCATCGCTGGCGTGTCACGTTGAACGGGCGCTATGCTCGCCAGGACTGCAAATGGGAAAAGTTCCGCGGACGATCGCACGCTCGACAACTTTTCGTTGGGCGTGCTGGCGCGATGCTCTAGGGGCGTAAATATTCTATCGATAATCGAACAATATTCTAAGAATGTTCTAACTGACCGAGGAACGTGTGTACGCGTATTTGGATAAAATAGACGGGCAAGAAAGAATCGGTGTCAGGCTTCTGAATGGAACAATTTGTTGCTCCTCGACGACGAATTGTGGTATCGTTTATATTTATTTAGTGCGTGGTCAAATGCACGCAGTATTTAAATAAATGTGTGCACAGTTACGTGTAAGGCAAGGGCGATTTTAATTGTGTTTTATACGACGATTTGTAACAATTGTTTGCATTTATCTATAATTATAATTAGAAAACTGCTGAAATACTTTTTCAATCAGCAAACATTAGATTGTAGAGCATACGATGTTTAATAATTTGTTAAATTCATTTCAATTTGCCGATGATAAACGTTTCACACGTCTAGGACGTCGTACGACAATTTTTAAATATCGAATGGATCGGCTCCAAGCACAGGCTGTGCCATCTGACGGGGACGTTCTGTACTAAGACAGTATCCTGCAGGAAGACCGGAAATTTATAAATGTGATAAATTTGCATGAATCACTATGCAACGTAATCGATGAACCTCTTCCTATGCCCGGCGTTTCCATTCGTGCAGATGCTATCGCGAAGGTCAAAATTTGAATAAACGATCCTTCGTGGCGCAATGTGCTTAGAAACAACGATATTCTTGTAACCGAGTAATACTTATAGAATTGCGTATCTATCTCTAATGGAGATTTATCGATGCTTTTTTTTCTTTCATTAGGTTCCTTGCGTCAATTTATGCAAATGGCGATAATCCGCGAAACACTATAATAAACATTGTCAACGCTCCTGCCGTTTATTTTTCGTTTCTATTGATTTCCATTAATGTCGATGTCACAATACAGTAGCGATCGATGGAAGATAATTTTAGATCTTTCTGAAGCTGCGAAACTTATGAATTATAATTTGTACGCTTATTATTATTATTATTATTATTATTTCATTCAACATTTATTAACATGCAACGATAACAACGATACATTTTTATTCTTTGCCATAAATTGATTTTATTTAAACGTGATACAACTTCTATAATAGTTTTTCTCAAATTCTTACATCTCAACTTCGTTTTTATTTTCAGACGCAATCAACAATTAGTAATAAATTAAACGGCTACAATTAATCGACCTTTGGGGAGAAGTTTAATATGAAGATTGTAACTTTCGTCATGGGGAACAAAATTCTCTTTCGGCCCTTCGAAACGTGGTACCTTGATGGCGACAGAGCTTCTAGATTATTGATTGACCTGAATCTGCAGGAGTAGGCACTGGTGCACGCTCGAAATCTGAGATTAGCATTTCCTGTCGGTTCTGCACGCGACTCGTAATTATTGACTAACTTAGAACGCCCACGATGCTTGCTTGAATGCGAGCTTCTGTAAAGCTTAAGAAGGTCCCTCTGTAGTCTGTGGGTCGTGGGGCAAGAAAAAAAGGACGCGGCACCTTTACATTCTCGGGATTTTTCTTTTTATTGGTCTTCCGAACCTATCTTGTACAGCAATGGTGACAATAATTTAAATGTTTCTCATCTCGCGTCCGATCTCTGGTCAACAATGCTTAGCCCAGATCATTCCCCGTTTGCATTCGCAATACCAAAACTCTTTGCGATAGGATTCCACGCACGAATCGAAGGATAGAAATTTTATTAAGAGCGCGATGTAATTTTCTTTTCCTATAGTAATTCGGTTTCGACAACTCGAATTCTTGTGACAGGTACATTCTGTAAATTGAATCATCTGGGACCAAACGCAACGCGTCTTGAAACACAACACGTTTAATCTAAATTACGGCAATCGAACGGACTGGTCCGAGCGTTGTATATATTTGATATAGCCAAATAGTTTCAGTGAGGAACGAAAATTTCATTAGAAATTTGAACAACGAAAATATTGCACGAACTTCGTTAAAAACTGTATCATTCAATTTCGAGTACACGAGAGTTCGTAAGATATATCGCGGTGACGGTACCTCAACTCCTACTACATCCTAACGTTTATTAAATGTACTTTACAGGCTGATCATTGTCAACGCACCTGTCCTATGCGTACCTGCGACGATTAAATTAACGATGGTATTCGCACGATTCGCTCAGTCAGCGGCACGCTGCTTCCCCGTAAGAAATTTCGATCGGAAATCACGCGCAAAGCTCAATCGACACCGCTCGCCCTGTAAGTACACGCTAGCAAATCGATAACCGGAAATAAATTGCACCACGCGCCGCAAGATATGGGTCATGCAACATTCAACTTATTCTTAGTATACTGATGTAACAAATAATCTTGTCGACCTGAACTTCGGACTCGCAATCAGTAGGATACGTAACTCGTTAATTAATTGTTCGAACGAAAAATTATACGCTTCGATCCATTCGTCCACCAAACATTTTGTTCCCAACAATACGATAGAGCAACGTCTATTCGAAGTGTTGTCACGATACTGGAAACGGTATTCCGTATTTCTGTTGAATCAATTCACGCGGATGCAACAGTTTACCGACTGTTATTGATCGAACAAAACGAATATGTATCTCGCAAATGCACCCCTCGCACAGTGTCGACTATTTATCTCTCTCTCTCGCTCCCTCTAAATATAAACGTTTCTCTATCTCTTTTGAAAATTCTCTAACAAACGTGACGACGTTACAAGTCTATAATTACGTGTGATGTACATTGGTCTACCGTTCGATACGACGTCGACGCGTCGAATTTCCGTGTAATCTAGATCTATGTTCTAATAGATATCAGAATCATCAGGCTTCCTTGTCGCCTTTTCATGTCTGAACGGGCGTACGCCTCAAACGATAACGCCCTGCTGAGCTAGCAATTGTTTCCTCTGATGAAGACTCGGGGATTCCCCGTCCATGTCCACAGTTTTAACGCTGTCGAACGACTTCGACGTCTTCATGTTACTCAGAGCTTTCAAACAGCTGCTCGTCGTCATCTCCAAGGACTTGGAGTTCTTCAGGGACGCGTTCGCCAGTTTCTTGATGGTCTCCGAAATGGGACACTTGATGAAATCGGCCCTCTCCTTGTCCTTGATCCTCTGCTTGGCCTCAGCGGTCGACAAAGATCCCTTCGATTCTACTTCCTCCTCCTCCACGATTTCCTTCTTCTCCTTCTTCTCCTCCTTCTTCTCCGCGTCCTTTGCCTCTTTGGAATCGTTTCCCTTCTGAGCCCCCTGCCCACTGGACCCTCTGAGGACGTTCGGCGTTTCAGTCTGACCTTGGCCATTACTTCCCTCCTCGTCCTCCTCTTTGCGATCGTCCTGGCCCAAGAACGACTTTGGCGGCGCCTCGACGTAACCGCTCTCGTCGCTGTCCACTTCCTCGTCGAGGGAGTCCAGGGTCAGAAACGGGGACTCGTCGTTCTGCACCATGTCGTGACTCATCCTGCCGGGATACTTCTCCATCATTCGTCTCTCCCTGTTCTGCGGATCGTCCAACCTGCGGAGCATTTCGCCCCTCGGCCTGTAATCGACCACGTCGTCGAAGTCCTCGACGTCCTCGAAGTCGAACACGTGTGCAGCCGGGTCCTCTATCTCCTCCTCCTCCTCTTCCATCGACTCGTCCTCCTCGTTTCGCGAGGAAAACCTCTTCCGGCCGGCGGCGACACTTCGACGGTGAAAACGTGGACTTCCGGCGCAGGTCATGAAGTTCGGCGAACCCTCTGAGTTCCTTCGCGGGCCCGGACCTCTCACGACGGTGGTCTCGTCGGAGAACATGACTCGTCTCTCCGTACGCTGTTCCGTGGTGTCACCTGCAATGGTATGCGCGTTACATGTTAAGAATGGCGGTTAACAGAGGTGTGGTTTTGGTTGAACGCATTATGCGTGCAATTGCGAGAAATATGAACGAGTGGATTTTTATTAGAGCGGCGTCGATTCGAGATTTTTCACGTTTTTCCTTTCATCGGTGTATCGATTGATAACTTGCGAGGTAGACACATGTATACATAGTAGCACTCGCATGGTCGTCGTTGAGTCTTTATCTCCACATTTTTGTAATGTCAAGGTTTTTAATGTTATTTATGCGCATCGTGACTCAGTAATATTTTTCATTGCAATTATAAGGTAGTGCAATGCATGTATAAGGTGTTTACGAGTTTTGGGGAATATGGTTTGTTGTAACTGATTCGTTTGTAAGTACAGGTGTGCCCCGAGGATATTGGAATAAAGCCAATCGCATGCGAATTTTTTTTTCCCAATGCATCTATCAAAGTTAATGTACTATATCCATGTCTGTTAATCCTTTTTCTAGTGGAAATCGTTGAGCCTACCAGGTAGGTCGTGTCAAAAGTATATTATTTGTTAAGTATATAGTTTAAAAGAAATTTATTATCGCATATGCTTTGAGGATACATATTTGAGAACTGATTTAGGTTTGGTAACGGCATTGTTTAAAGAAAAGGCGACCGAAATGCATGACTAGACACGTAGAGATACCTTAAATTCCTAGGACTCTCGACCTTTCTGAAGGATGTATCTTTTATTTTACTGCTACAGACAGGTATAAATATCACAGAAAATGTAAAGGGCACAAAAATTAAGAACAAAATTTGTTAAGAATTCTTTCGTAATATTCACTTCTAACTAACGTTTCCAAAAAGAAACAAACACTTCGTGCCAGCACTAATATTTAAACTGGGAGAATCTTATTAATGTTTAACTACTGCTCCTCGTTACCTCTTCTCGCAACCAGAAAGCTGAACCGAGGCGTGAGTACTATAAAAAACAATGAAACACTCGCAAAACGTTCACCGTATAAATATTGAATACTTGCAAAATAATGACCTGTAGCATGATCTTCAGCACCGGGGGCCCTTTCTTCGCTGGTCGCCGTGCTGGCTGTCTCGCATCCGCTGGAGATACTTCCGTTCTCGTCGGAAGACTCACGATTCAGGGCGTCGAGCAATCGAGCAAGCCTCCAGCTATCTTGATCTTGCCAACTGTGGGCTACGTTCTCTAGTGTCCTCAACTCTTCGAGGATCCTCTGCTGCTCTATTTCCTCTGCAACGATGTCCTCTTCAATCGCTGATAGTTTCGGTGCGCTTTTCGATCGCTCGAGGGGAGGCCGATAATTCTGGCCGCCAGTACTCAGAAGTAGCTTTCGTCGTGGTAACGAAGGGTTCTCGTACAGAGCGTTTGCTAGTGACAATCTGTAAATAACAAGGTATAGATTTTTATTGCTGGATTTCTTTAGTTCAATTTAACAATTATTATCGAAAAGTTCGTGCGGTTTTTGTCAAGTATTAATCTGTTAAGTTGATTTTCCAACCAGGCACTACTTTTAAGAAAGAAATTAAAGGCTGATAATGCTGAGTTATCATGGTTCAATCTTTGCAAATTGAACGGAAATATGACGGATTCCTGAGAAGAGTAAAAGGAAGACAAAGAGAATATCGGAGAAAAATAAAGGTAGGTGAAAGATATTGAAAATAGAGAAATGGGAGGAATTTATAGGAATCACAAACAGGTGTCGCGTGAATCAATCAGATAAACGTTTAGATGGAATTGAGATTATTGAGAATCGTGGAAAATAAGAAACTGATAACGAAATGCTTTTTAACGCGTGCGAAATGGCGAATGATTGAGCGTTTTCTTCCTGTGTCAGTTAAACGTTTAACAATAAATCTTTAATCAAATATAGCATACTGCATTATCGCAATGATAAAAACATTCAGATGTATCGATGCCCGCGAAAGATTATACGGGAAAAAAGATTGCTTTCTATCATTTGCAGGAGATTAACGGCAAAGTAATTTATTAAGTCATCGTTCTTACACATCAGAAGGCTTTAATAAACAAAACGTTAATGTACCAAAGCATAATAATGGTAATTAATATGATCCCTTTGACAGAATCGTCTCTCTTGAGTACATTTTTTAAACAAATTCGAAACAAACCAAGCTGTGTAACGTTAAAATTAATTTAAGAAAAAAGTTATGCAAATTCATAGTAATCGTTGTGTGAACACCCAAAATGTTTACGGTTATTCTAGACAAAAAATCAAGGTACTGCCTTAAACTGTTTACTTTTAGCCCCATACATTATGTTCACCTATACTACTTAAAAATTGCGACAATACAATTCGCCTGTGCTACTTAAAAGAATATTATTGATCATATTACTGATCTGTGCTGCCTAAAAGAAAATTCCTGGCCGAATTATTGACCTGCGCTATTTGCAAGAATATGTCTGACCATGGACTGGCACGTACTACTGATATCCATAAATGCGAAGCATTAAATTAAAGAACAGGAGCTCTCTTTCGTCACCCCTCCTTTAATGATTAGATTATTGTCAATTTCTCGACGAACCAAACGATTTTCATCTTCTATATCCACTTTTCTGGGGCATGCATACGAATACACCCTTCAGAATGAAAGGGTGAAAGAACGAACGAGTCGCTGCAAACACAGAAGAAGCGAGAATAAAGGTACTTCATGGATGCCTCTGTCACAATGGAATCGTGCAGCACTGGATAAATTTCAAAGGAGAACTTCCATTCTGTGTACGAAGAAAAGAATTTGATATGCCTGAATAGAAAATATTTATTTTAATTGTGGCTATCGAAGTTATTGATCGAAAATTATTTCTCAGAATAATTTTTAGGGAAACATTGGAAATGATTATTCAAAGCAATATTCCATAAAATTAGATGAGAATCAAAGATTGCATCAGCCAAACTACGTTGCCTTTTTTTTTCGTGAAAGTCACGCTAAAAGGAACATCCATTGTTTCTTTGTCAGAGTCTCCTTACTTATAGAGTAGAATTTTAATGCTCTTCGGCCTCACTGCCATGAGAAGGAACTTGCTTTACATTCTTAATTTCTATCTCCTTGCTTATATATTCTTGTAACATTTTTCTTTGAAATGTTTCAAAACCTTTTATTCCATTTATCAATTCTCGAACACGCTTTATATAGTAAATCAAATAAACGAAACACACATTCCTTTACCGTTTTCGTTTTGCAAAGAAGACATAATACCCTCGAATTCAAAACGGGTTTTTTCAGAAAGCAAACATGTTTATTATTCAGCTCTCCTGAGATAAAACAATGTTCTGTCAAATACGAAATCGGGATTGCACGTATTAATAGCAAGAACCTATTTTAGTTTAGAAATAATACAACAAATGGTGTTCAACGATAACTGCAGCTTTGTTAAAATAACTCTGACAACATCGTAAGCACAATAGCGATAAAAAGAAAATGTGTATTCTGAGTGAAAAGATTTATATTCTATACAGAACACTGTTGTATATCAAAATATATAAACGTTTCTATCAAAGAACAAAAAGGTTCCTTAAGACTTGTATATAGAACATAACATACAACAACCCCTAACACCTCACTCAGACCTGAAATCGAACAAACAGACTATAGCTATATACGTACACTGTCGATCAACACTTTGCGACCACTGTGTATTTCGAGCTATGCAGAAATTTGTGCAACTGATTAATAATTGCACGCGGAAAATTTATGCACGGTGACACAATGGAAAACATCGGAACAAAGCGATATCTGTCGAAATTACCGTCGATATCTGTAACATTCATTTCGAATCAGTGAATCGTTCACAAGCCATCCGATATTTCAATACGCAACCGAGGAAGTGGTGCCAAACATTTGGAACAAGTACCCGTGCAACTACCGTTCGTAGTTTCACCTGTGCCGATATAAAATTCCAATTTACTCACGGAGAAGGAGAAAAGAAACCTGTGACCCACCGTGACTTTCCTAGAAGCATTCGGTCAAATACGCGAGGCTCAACAACTGACTTCGACCTGGATCGTGACTCGATCGCTGCGATCGTGATCTACGAACGCGACCCAAATTGTCTCCTCAGCGTGAGGTCGCGGCTTTACGGTAGCTCGTGTTCACTGGTGCACACGCACACACACACAGATACGCAGATCCACATCCGATTTCCCCGTTATCGCACTCGTGCGGGAATCCACTATCCTCGATTTTCTTATGGTAAATCACGCGATGGAAATAAATCCCCTCGTTGCGGCTTTTATCGATGTTCATAGGATACCGTAGCGCATTACGGGGCCCGAGTAATGGATTCTAGGCAGATTTATTGACAGTGAATTCGCGGGGTAATTTATGTGGACGATCGATCATCGAACTCGCGGGCAAGCGAACGTTTTGATTGATGGGCGAGAACGTTACGAATATGTGTAAGGATATATGTAACTTGATGCATGGAAGGCGATATTCTGTTCTAGCTTATAATTTAGTTATTCCTATTATTGTTACTAATGTTATCGTAGTTGCAGTTTTGGTATTTCACGTGGTTGGCAGATATTGGTATGGCCAATCGGATTTATTGATCACGCTTCTTTGTTCAACGGTGATCGGCTTTATATTTTGGCATGTATGGAAACAAGATCAGCAGGCACGTATTTACGTGCTTCTTGATTTCACCTATCGACACAATTGTGATACATGTAATGCGATTAGCGTAAAACTAAGTAAATTGCGATCACGTTATATTTGACGCATATATGAGACGTTTATTTTGATAGTGGGCCAAGTCTATTTTTCAATAAAATCCGGTCAGCATTTATAATAGTTACAATTCTACGCGACTTTTTCATTTTTAAGCAATTTGCAGCTAATGTGTTCAATTACACTGAAATTTTTATAGCTAACTAACGGAATGATAAAAATTTTTACTTGGAAAGTGACTTACTTAAGTTCATTTATGACCGTCAAAACCATCTTACTTTTTAAATAATGTTTAATAAACACATTTTCAGAAAAACAAAAACATTATACTATCGTGTTATTAATAACCAATAATTTTAATATGATTTAAACGCAGCCCCTTAAATGTCTTGGCTTGAAAACAGGTGGACTTAATCCACCATCAAAATAAGCAGCTCATATATTATTAAAATTTCTTTACTAATGCTTTAACGCAGTTTCATAACATTCTTTCCTCAAAAGTAACACGATCTCATATTGCTACCCGAGTTCTTACTTGTCCGATTTTGCCTCAAATTGGAAATAGTGAAAAGAATTAATAGTTCTGCAATGTTTATAATATCTACATTATACATCAATATCTACATAGCTATCCGTGATATTGATATTCCCTCCTCTATCGCAATATCAGTACCGTGGGTCAGCGATGACCCACATAATCCGGATGACAAAGCGCATAAAATTAATGCAACGCAGTGCGCGTTAATAAATAATTCAATCGTAAATGCTAATATTAAATGAATGCTTAATAAAAGTGTATGCTTTCGTCTGCATTGCATTGCTGTACAGGCCTTTTCTTTGCAGATACAATAATTAATTTATTACACGGGACACCATGATAAATCACATGAAATTGTGGTAGCAGAGAACGCGTTAACAACGTTACTTAAAATTCTTCTAGGCGTTACCTTTTTCTCTACTCAATTTATTTTATTACTACCACTCTGATGTCGCCAGTTGTCCCTACATATATGATCTTATAAATCATTTTCGATGCCACTACATGTTCCCACATACCAATGGCCGCCAAAAGTTTACAGCGAAATAAAATTGCATTTGCAAACGACTTGATAAGTACCACTCTATAATCTGATATACATGTTACACTATGCGATGCGTTGCTATTTCCAAAAATCTTTAATACCAACAATGCAACAAACTAACATTTACCCCGGGAAACGTTTGGCCGTCGCTGTATGCACGCGTGCGCACGCAATGTACACAATTGATTAACTCACCTAGCATTTTGTCTGGAGACTTTGTCCCGTCGGAATTCCAGGAGCGCCTGCTGTAGCCTGGCGTTCAAGGTCGAGGCCAGCCTCTTGGCGGTGGACTCCTTGCTGCAGAGGGCAGCGTGACACCTGAGCTCGGGCCTTAACCTTCGCCCCTCGTGCCGGTACACCCAGACAAACAGGCGCGGGTGGGACGCAGGTGCTGTACAATAAGTCACCCTGTGCGCCCAGTATTCAGTCAGGCCGTGATCCTTCGTCGTCGCGGTCAGGCCGCCGTTCGTCACCGTCAGTCTCATCGACACGTCCGGTCTGCTGCTGCTGACGTAGTTGCGCCATAACGTGGACACTGGTTTCTCCACGCAGCCCTCTCCTGCGAAGGCAACGAATGTTTCTTGTTAGACAATAGCGAAGACGAGCCATACGACTAATATCTCCGTCCCGATGGCCGGCAAAAGTTTCGAGACCAGTTTGCACCTCTGACTTGCGTCGTGCGACTTAAACTGGTATCGTAGCGACGGGCGGTGATTAACATACGTAAATTCTCCATTTAATTTGGCTGGTAAATGACGCGGACGTGACGTGTTTTAGTTGAAGTTGTGTAGTAGATAGGCGGTAACGGAACAGGTGGGACAACTTTACGAACGCGCTGCGTTCGTTGGAAATGTTTTCCTGCGGGTGCACGAACGAACTGCTTCTCGCGTGGACCGTTTAAGATTTTCATTTGCGTTTCGGATGCGTATACATTTTATTCGCGTTCATATTAAATTCTTTGTACGGCGCGATATCTTCTACAGCAGCTTATATCTTCTACAGATCGCTTGTCTTCTACGGCAGCGTTAACAGCGTAACAACATTATTATATTGTTATCTACGTGCATATTTCAATGTACGTATTATTAAACAACACGTGGAAGTTATTTTATTATAGAGGCAGAAGACCGAGACGTGATCTACGGGGCAGGGTGTAATTCGTGGCGCAATCAAAAATAGAATTTGCTTCGTGCGAACTTCTGTTATCAAAAGAGTGTTAATTTTGAAAACTCATCAGACACCACGAAGCTAACTAATCATGCAATTTCCATACTAATTTCTCTAGAGAAATACTCTGCGCACGACAACATAGAAGATAGTGTTAACAATATTTGTCACCCTATATTTCGCAAGTTGAAACAACGCGCCTCGAAATTATTATACATCGCACGATCAAGGAATGTGTCTTGCACTTGTCAACGGACAACGTGAATCAATTGTTTCAGGTACACAGAGCCAAGATGCGATATAATAACAGTAATAATTAGAGCAACGACAGCAGCAATAACCGTTTTAGATTGAAAAAGTTTTTGTCATTCTCGAGCGCAACGTATTTGCATCGCAGATGCCGAACGAAAATGAAATTGCATATGGACGTGCACGGGTCAATTTATTAATGCCAGGCACAAAAAGTTTAAATCGACGGAAGTTTGATCAGTTTAATTTAAGCATGCGCTTCGTTTGTGTTTAATGTATTCAAAACTGGCATGATTGCTTATGCAAAATTAAACATTAGTGAGCCGTATTATTTCATGGTACTAAGGAACCAGCTGTTGCCTATAAATAACGCGAACTCCGTGGAACGTTTTGCTAAAGTAACTCTCATTTATTTACATTAATCGTTTTCCGTGTACAAATAACACTTTGTAAAATTAGCATAGCTCCAATTGCCTCAGAACCAGAGAAATACAAAGAAAAAACGAAAGACAGGAACATTTAACACGCCCCTTTGTCAACTTCTTCGATGATTATTCTGTTACCAATGTTTCCAATATTTCAAATACAGTGGGTCAAAAAAGTATTCGTACAGTGCATAGTTTCACTTGCACCTTCATTATTCGATTACACTTTTACAGATGTGCTTCACGTCCATCTATATTGTTTGAGGAACAATAATTGCCTTGACACCAAAATAACGAAGGTCCAAGTGTAACTATGAACTGTACGAATACTGTTTTAGTCCACGGCACGTAACCTTTCCTCGTATCCCACGTAAGCAACATTTTCAGCGCTCGGTTAACCCTTTCCAAACATTTGCCACCACAAATTCCAGAACATCCGCCTTCCATAACAGGCATTCAAGCTTTTCAAAATATCTCGTTCTCCGGCATCGACAACAGCCGTGGGGGGCTTTCATCGCAAGCCAGAACCTCGAAACTTCTAAAACCTCCCCACCGTTCCATACGTCCGAAGTTTCCAGAAAATTCGAGGACCCCGAACGCCTTATCGCCACTGCAGCATCCCTTTGATGCAACGAACATTCTCGATTTTTTCCACCGAACGAGGGAAAACCAGTCGTCCGATAATCGTCGAAAGTAGTTCGAAAATACCTGACGGTCGATACCTTTGACGAAGAGGGAGAAACACTCGCAAGAAGCCGCGTAGGACGGCCATTGCCACTGGATTCCTCCGCGCGTGTACGCCTCGACTAGACATTCCAGCTTCTATACGCGCGCGGAATACACCGGTGGAACTATGAGTCGGGGTACAGGCGCATCCTGACCTTCGATACAGTTCGATTCGCCGTTGCTTTTCGGATCGCGTTACCAATTTAGAGATACAGGAAACGCCGAGCCGGCGCGGTTAGTTACAGTTCGAATGCGATGGAAGGGCGAGACAGAGGGAGATACTGCGAGTAGAGAAGGACGTCGCGACGGGGCGCAACCGTAGGGCGGCAGGTGAAAATCGTCGAGGCGCACGGTGGATCTAGATGGTAAGAAGTTACGCCACGAGACAGATTATTCTTCGGTCATTCTTGTTCCGGAATGTTTACTGGCGCTAACAATGGTCAGGATAATTAATTTGACAATTATGTAAGCATGGAAATCAATCTCTAAAAACTCCAAACCTGATCACGTCGAAATCGTGCATTTGTGTTCGTTCTGAGGAGAATTCTATGAGAGCAATTAGTAGCATTCTTTAAATCCCAACGCATCGTGGAGTGTATTAACGTAAGTGAATGTTCGCATAGAAATATATGAGTTGCTTAAATAATGCATTTTACAATGATTTTTAAAAACGCTATAAAACCAGCTCCCAAGTTTTAAAATAAAATTTTGTTCGTATTATGAACAACGTACTACGATTTATGAGTTTTTTTTCCCCACCTAGATTGGGCATTTCGACGGCGGGCGCCGTTTTAAAATTAGCCAAATTTCGGACTGCATATGAAGCAGAAGTGCATGCTGCTTTTAATAATAAATCAATAAATGACGGTGTCCCTGTTTATTTTATGTCAGAAATTCAAGCAAGAAGATGTGCGTCGATAGAGTTCATATATGTGACGGTATTTTAGAAGAGTATGATGCAAGGTGTATAACGAAGAAGCTATAAATAAAAGAATCTGTCAGAGATTGTTTACTCGCCTCGGTACTGGAGATCTATCATTGGAAAATCAACTAGAAGAAGATACGAGAGAGTCGTACAATTAAGTGGGTAATAAATAGATATGCAGAGGATGAATAAAAATCTATATCGGGGTGTAAACTATATAAGTAGAATATATTCGATTGCAACCCAAATATTTCACGTGATGCATATATGCATTTAACTTCCAATTATCAAGTAACAAGTACATAATACGAAGTTCCTAAACAAGTAATTAATCTCATGAAGTTAATCACCCATTAATGTAGATTTTATTTACGCGCATAAATAATTTTTGAGTGAATGCAAATTTAGTTATTGCTTGATTTTAATAAATAGACATCGTCGAACGTCAAAGTAACGCTGCGAAGTACAATTACAATGGATTCCAAAGGGACAAAAAAAGCACTGTAGAGCTATGAGAATAATATTTCCTTTTTCTAATGGAAACCTACGAGTCACTAGTTTTATCGATGATCAATTAATTGCATGTTATTCGTATCTATTTCCTACGGAAAATCGACGTTTCGTAAATAAGAATGTTGTTTTCCTATTAGTGACGACTAAAATTCATTTTACTTCTCGATAAACAATCTGCACGTTTTCCTCTTGCACGGTGCTGTACCGCAAGTGCAATGTAAAAATACTTTAACCGGAACAATTTTCACCGATTCGTAGACTTGCATGCATTTACAGACTCGATTAATTTCAGCTGATAAATGGAAAGTGCGAATCGAGATAAAATCCTGAAACACTTCGGACGAATTTGGACCAAGAATCGTTATCATTATATAAAACAGAACTTTCACCTTACGTAAAGTGCCACTTTCACGTCACTTTCGTAGAATCGCCGAATATCCCATCTTCATTTCCGTATAAAAAAAAACAGGGGAATGAAGCAGGGTTCAGAGGAACAGAGTAGAAATTCCAGAATGATACATACAACGTGTCCGCCCCTATTCTTAATTGCAATTCTCGAAATTGCAAATCCTCGAATCTAGCATTTCCTTAAAAATATTCATGGTTTTTAAACAGCTAATTATGTTACAATGGGTAAAGTGTTTATTCCAAGTATTTATATCAGAATAGAGCCATTACATATTCACTTGGGAATTTTTACTGCACACCAACGTGGATATCAACTAAGCACCTCGTTGCTAACGTAAAATCACTTTGCGCCGATTAACGTAAACAGTTTTTGTCTTTCCTCATAGGGAGACACGTATTGTCAGTTACGTATTTGCACTTGACATTGTGAAACTGAATCTATACGTCGAAAAAAATGTATTTGCACGTCGTCTTCCTTGGTTAGGCGCCATGTTAATGAACTAAATCAATTTACTCCGACTCAATGTCAGCTCAACGTAACAGGCTCTACTTACATTCATTCTACGTTCTATCCAATATTCCAGTTCCACGATAAGAGTTTACATTCATGAATTCATGCAAAGTCATCCATTTCTTCTGTTTTATATTACATTCAGTAATCAATATAGTTTTCAGACAATTAATTCACCATAAAACCGAGCCACATTAACTAAAAAAGAGGACAAGCATTTATTTCGATTCGTGCAATTACCCCTTCGCTTGACCCTTTGACTAGATGCGATATTGATTACCATTGTAATGTCGCTGCTGGGGACAGTGAGAAATAGCATGCATGTCACTTTAACTAGTTCCTATTACGTAACTGTTACGCGGCAAACCCGCGGAACCCATACCAAAATAAATGGCTACCCCCATAAAAAATACGGCTAGCAATCGGTACAAAGAACAACCTTCGATGTGCAGATTGTTAGGGCGTTTATGACGCGCAAGTAATAGAACTGTTTTTGAGGAAGTCGTTTTATTCTATAATCCGTCGAAGTATACGAAATTACGCACATACGCCCTCAGCAGTTAATTGCATGCGTCATAAACGTGAGTTTCCAAAGGGGCCTCGCAGCTGGGACCCAGATGGCACGACCAGGTAAAGCTCTAGGACCCCGGTGGAAATTCCGTGGCGTTGCCAAATAATCTGCAACGTTTAAGGACGCACCCCCCCCCCCCCTTAGGAAACGCGCTTCGGGCGCTAAGGAAGGGTGCGACCACACCTTAAAAACACGCTGATTGGAAATTAGTCATTTTTCCTAATGTCCAATCAGCGTGCCTAAAACACACTTCCGAGTCGATGTGCTGGAGTACATTCGACGAGGAAGTCAGTCTAAGACGGTCTAGGACAGGGTCCAAGACAGGGTCCCACCCAGCACACTGAAAAGGAGAAGCAGTATCCTCTCCTTCTTCAGGTGTTTGTCTTCTTCTCGAGAGTGCAAGTTAAAGTATCATCTTTTCATTTCGTTAACTTGTCTTCACTCAGAAGCAGGAGAAACCGTAATAATCTCCTACTTCAAATCAAACGGGAAACGTCATCTTCTCATAAATTTGTTCACTGTACAGTATACTAAGCACCATTGTACGATCCGTTATATCTTTCTTCGTTAATAGAAATTAAACCAGTTATCAATCGTTACGTTAAACGAGCATTTATTCAATATACTACCCCTATCTCCTTAATCGGTCGTAGGGTCATACGTGCGCGACGGTGTCGAAGAAATTCGGAACGGAGATTTACGACCTCCGTATACTAAGGATCTCGTTACATCCGATGGTAGCATCGAAGCCGCGTATTGCGTAAAAACATTTGGTCCTTCGAGCCGGATTTCCAGTGACGTGTGGGTTACATACATTTTAAACCAAGTGTAACTGTTAACAGTGAAACAAACATTGAAAAACGTTGTATTGTGAGTGTACTAGTGCACAGTCTGCATCGTTCGCAACCATTAAAAGCGAACTCGCACCACAACACAACCGAATAGCTCACACTATTCAAGAATCGTCATTCCACCTTGGACGAGGGTGCAACTTGAGGACCACGCAGCGACCTTTGGACCTTCCAACGTCAACGCAGCCTCCTTAACAAGGAACATCCAAGGATATCGCAGGGAACTTCAGTAAAGTTCTCGCATCATAAATATCCACATCGTACAACTGGATCTCACCAGATCCAGATCAACCAGTGCTGAATTCCACAGCATCCGCCCAGAACATTCAACAGAAGCAAACGGACTGCTGCAGCTGCCTACGATTGCCACCGCACCGAAGCGCAGCAGCATTTCAAACATCACAAAACTCCGTGTGGGTGAGTAAAAACAAGTCATCGTCCTCACACAGATAATTTCCTTTCTCTCGGCCCTCTTTCCTTGAGCATCAGAGCTATCTAATGACAGTCTAAAATCGTTACGCGAAACTGCCAGCACTATGGCAGAAATACACGATAACGTTACGAGTGCTGCCGTAGACAATTTTAAACATCTTGTCGTCATACGACAATCATTCATGTTCAAATTATTCGATCTTCAAGACTTTCTAAATTCACCGGCATGTCGTACCGATTTGTTCACGCTAGAGCAACGTATGAGGGATAGTGAATCGTGGATAGATGAATTTGAATCACTATATATACGAATCCAAGACCTCGTATCGGGCACCACAGCTGAGGAGTTCAATTTACTTGATCGCGAAATGTTTATGGATGTATTTTCTGAGACCAGAGAAAGGGGTTCTTATCTAATCGCCTCATTAAAAAAGAAACAAGCATCAAATATAATACAGAGCGTACCATTCCACGCAATCAGTTTTACAACCATTGTAGATCCTCGTCGCGACATTGAAACGCGACCAGCAGAACATTCAATCGATAGCCTCGAGATCGATAAGCTAGAATCCGTCTGTAACGTATGCGATCTCCTGAGTTCTCCCGTCGACGAGACTCAGACTAAAGAAGAGCCTTCTTCTCATCCAATCGTTCCAATCACGTCAGGTCATTACCGAACGCGAAAGAATCCTATTAAAAAGCCTAAGAAAATCAGTCTACCTGCGACTCACGTTCCAACGCGCGAATCGTCAAAAAGGACAGTGAGCATAACCCACGCGCAGGTAACGGAACCTGTCAGAACCGGCCGTTTCAGAAGGTGCCCAAAAATCGGAGGGAAACCTTATATCAGGAAGCAAGCTTCCTCTTATTACACCAGTACTAATGCAACAAGGTACATTTATACCAAATTAGCTATTAGGAAACGTCGAAAACGGGATACGTCAAATCGGACAGCATGTACAACCTCCGCACAGGTGATTCAGCTGATCAAATCCGGTCTTCATGAAAATTCCACTAAGGTGAAGATTCCCATTGTACATTCTCAAGAGCACATACGTTCTTCAGTCAAATCATATACGGCGTCAACCGTGATACTAGAACGCCGATTATTAAAACTTACGCACGGCCATTTAATCCGTCGTAAAGACTTCAAAGACAATCACTTCTCCATATCGATGTCTAATATTTCATTAAATGTAGCATCAACTACTCTTTGGGATCCTTGTAAACGAGAATTCTCTGACATAGCATTAGTAGGGAATATCCAAAACGCCGATTCGCGAAAACCACCGGTCCAGCGGAATCATCAGAGGAACATACAATTCTTCTATTCCAACAGGATCAGGCTCAAGACTCGTTCTGAATTCATTCTTTCCGGCCTGACCATCCTACCGAAAAGGGTCAGAGCCTATTTCAGTAATTAACACAATTACTGCACGCATAGAGGTCGTCAATAATCCATACACTCGTGACAAACCATTTCCAAGCTTGTAATCGCGATGTGATTGCAAGTTCGATATCACGAAAAGACGAACCACTTCTATGACGCGTTTTCCATTTTAAATGTAACTACGTAATCGGATCCTTGGAAACAGATAGCCGTCTAATACGCAATCAAACTGCTCCTAATGTGCATAAAACACATAGCAGTAACAATAATATTATTAATTCCATCATGTATTTTAACTTCTACTTCATTTGTATTGTTATCATTCTCAATGTAGTAAGACTCGAACTTGTTGTTAGAATACTCTTGTTTATTACGTCTTCGATAAACAATAGAAGTCGTAGGGAAGCAGGCAGTAATCTCACCGCGGCAGGTATAGCCTACAGGGCGACCTACCTGGCCGTCCAACATCGTTCGCCTTACACTGTCTACCTGGACTTGACAAGCGCCAGTTTTAGCGTCAGACAGGAATAATAATCCTAAAACAATCAAGATACAAATTAATATAATATTCCTTTCGTTGCAAACCCTACACGGACATGTGCAAACGTGTAAGCAAATTAGGCAGGCACGATTCCGAAACGAATTATGGTAAATCAAGACGTAATTCTTGAAACCAACTTTTGATCACGATACGAAGTTCCTATAGCCAAGCACCATTCATGCTTATCTTCCGACTCCCATGACGTCCTTTCTTTAGCACCTATCCAATTCCTGATAGGTGACTTGTTGAGAAACCTACCGGAGTACAACCTTGCTGATGTGCGAATTCATAAATTGCCTCGGCAGCATGACCAACACTGCCATAATAACACCACTGCGAGAGCGAGTGGCAAATCGAATGTTTACAGGAGCTGCACACTGCACGGACGTGGCACAGTGCAGACTCTTCGATTGTCAAGAAAGGTACCATGGAGTCATCAGAGAAGATCGCTAACCATCTCCTCATGCAGCTTCGAACGAGCGGCCATCGCCCAACCAGCAGAAGATGACACAATCAGTGTGTTATCAGCTAACGCATCATCATGCTCAATGGAGACTACTCGCGTATTAGTCTTCCTTGCGTATTGTATATTACATATTCTGTACAAACGCTCAGAACACACCCAGACTCCGACGGACTTGTTCGTGCTGTGACCATTAAAACAGTCACGAACATGCTAGATCGGAGTGTGTAACAACTGGTACCCTTACCTTACCAGCCCGGAGACAAGGACAGCGATCCGGCAGAGCCAGCATATACGAACAAGGCTTACTGAACCTCAGGTTCAGCTCTTTAGAATTAAGATTACTTATCATATCTAATTCATCGTTTATAATACGCATTTCATTATACATATACACCTTTCCTACCTACTGTTGATCGTTGCTCTCTCAACGGGGGGAGGATGTTACGCGGCAAACCCGCGGAACCCATACCAAAATAAATGGCTACCCCCATAAAAAATACGGCTAGCAATCGGTACAAAGAACAACCTTCGATGTGCAGATTGTTAGGGCGTTTATGACGCGCAAGTAATAGAACTGTTTTTGAGGAAGTCGTTTTATTCTATAATCCGTCGAAGTATACGAAATTACGCACATACGCCCTCAGCAGTTAATTGCATGCGTCATAAACGTGAGTTTCCAAAGGGGCCTCGCAGCTGGGACCCAGATGGCACGACCAGGTAAAGCTCTAGGACCCCGGTGGAAATTCCGTGGCGTTGCCAAATAATCTGCAACGTTTAAGGACGCACCCCCCCCCCCCCCCCTTAGGAAACGCGCTTCGGGCGCTAAGGAAGGGTGCGACCACACCTTAAAAACACGCTGATTGGAAATTAGTCATTTTTCCTAATGTCCAATCAGCGTGCCTAAAACACACTTCCGAGTCGATGTGCTGGAGTACATTCGACGAGGAAGTCAGTCTAAGACGGTCTAGGACAGGGTCCAAGACAGGGTCCCACCCAGCACACTGAAAAGGAGAAGCAGTATCCTCTCCTTCTTCAGGTGTTTGTCTTCTTCTCGAGAGTGCAAGTTAAAGTATCATCTTTTCATTTCGTTAACTTGTCTTCACTCAGAAGCAGGAGAAACCGTAATAATCTCCTACTTCAAATCAAACGGGAAACGTCATCTTCTCATAAATTTGTTCACTGTACAGTATACTAAGCACCATTGTACGATCCGTTATATCTTTCTTCGTTAATAGAAATTAAACCAGTTATCAATCGTTACGTTAAACGAGCATTTATTCAATATACTACCCCTATCTCCTTAATCGGTCGTAGGGTCATACGTGCGCGACGGTGTCGAAGAAATTCGGAACGGAGATTTACGACCTCCGTATACTAAGGATCTCGTTACATCCGATGGTAGCATCGAAGCCGCGTATTGCGTAAAAACAGTAACTCATTATTGGTTCTTTAATCCAGATTATTTTAGGCAAGTTTTCTCCATAGAAACAACCGTTTCAAACAGTCATTATATTTATCCTTAATGAACAGAGACAAGTCTGCGGTCTATAGTTACGCCGATAAAGGAAGGGTTGAAATCAATGGTACCCTCCCACTGTTTTCGCTACGGTTCGTTTTCATAGATTCAACAATGGAACAAATTGGAAGCTTCGTAGAATAACGGTGTCGCGTAACATCTCGGCGAAAATAGAGTTAGTGTAATAACTGAAAGTGACAGGTGATGTTCTTTGTGGAGAGAATAAAAGGCCTATGTTACATGAGCGAGTGTATTCATCCGTTTGGCGAACGGGGATGTTATAAAATAGATACACTGGAAATAAATAACGCACAAATATACAAAGAATTCCTATGGATGCTGGTGTGTCAAGCAAACGTGAAACATACCGGGCTCGACAATATAATTCGTAACAGCTTCTTTCCATCAGAATCTAGCACTATCGTTAGTCATTCTAATCCGCTAAGGAATAATAAGAAAAATAGTGTCAACAAAATATATTACCGTTCAATAAGAAATTCGGCCAGGATATATGCAATACGAAATATACTTCGAAATTTCGTACCTGTAACATAACAGTTTCATCCCCCCCCCCCCGCATTCTTCCTTCAATCACATAACATCGAGCCGTTCGTTCAGATTTTACATCGTGAACGACGTCCTCGATTCTCGACGTTTAAATTCCTTCTAAAATATAATTTGGATACCCTGCACATTTAACCCGATCGTTTCACCCGGCCACGTTTAGTTCCCGTTTCAACTCGCTTTGAAAGCTTGCTCCTCGTACGGTTCGGTTACAAACGGAATTTCAACGGTACCGAAACAATCGCCGTGCAACGCTTCAGGTTTCGCAATTAAATTCGAACGCAACTTACGCTCAGAGAGTTTCAACTTTCCTCCGAACACTTGCGCGCGGCGGGCGTGGATTCGCGAATTCGATTAGAAACAGCACGTATAACGGTTTCGATTAAAAATATGTAACACGTGCTGGGTGCGCGATAAGTAATCTAGAAATCGCGGGGGTTTGTAATGTGTTTCGCTGTTCGGCCACAGACCGAATACAATCGACAAAAGTGAACCGTGCGAACGATCGTAAAATTCAGCGCCATTAGTGGAGGTGTTCTCGCAAGCAGATTAGCGGGGCGATTAATGTAAGATTTGGTGTTAATTTGTCGCGTGTACGACCTCGTCTTGTCCTCTATTCAATTATCTTTCTTACGTGTATGGGGTGGGACGTTAAGTCGTGACGCAATAGGGAATGAGGGTAACTATTCGAGTAAGAATAGGAAAATTGATTTTGGATTTTCCATAAACAGGACTGAATAGAGTTTAGTTATCGCTAACTATTTATGCCTGTAACTGTGTCTGTCAACGTATAATCATCTATTGCTGGATTGTTAATTATTGTTGCTTCTCGAATGGAAGAAGCGTAGGCGACCGTTTAATTTTTCTCGTTTTGCAGAACTGAATTTGAACACTGACAAGTTTTTATTTACCTTTTCTCTTGCAACATAGGTTAAACGAGGAAAGTAGTTTGCTTTTTGAAAGCTCTAACAATTATACCTACATTTTCCATAATAGAGATATCCGAATGCTACAGGAACAATTGGAAACAATAAATCGTATTTACTGACCGTCCAAATTTATTGATGAATCCCACAAAGTTTCAGTTATTTAATATAGAAGAAACAGTCCATGCGATGAACATTACGTTTAATTCATATGATATTATATAAACACACGATATTATATGATAATCAAAAAATATTATACAGCATCTGATTACAAGTTATTTGAAAACTACCGATTAATGTTTGCAATTCAGCCTTCCACTATATAACAATTACATGGTTGAAAAAAAATTAAAACACCTGTTACTTCCTTCTTGAACTTCAAGAAAGTTCATTATATTCAACGACGTTGCGTTTAATCAATGTGATATGATTTATCACAGCAATAGATTATTACATCACGAACAATTTCTTAAATATGCTGAGCTCGTGCATGTAATAAAAACACGCGTCCCTGAAATGAGTACCGACAGAGTGATTGTGTAATTATACATTGACAAAAAAAATTTCATATTCCTTGTACGATCATTTTTCGAACAGTCTTACAATAAGATTTCTATATGGATTGTTCGAAAAATTCTTGCCGTAAAGTGCAAAGTGTGAAGTACCTGTGTAAATGTACTAATATGCAAATAGTTCTGGAATATTTGACTCATCAGAGGCGTTTATTTTGTAAACAAAATTAAGCCGTAGTGTCATTGATGTATCTCTAAAAGGATATTGGCAAATCTACTAGATCGCAAGTATCGTATAGTACCATAAAAATACATGTAGTAAAAAAACCGGTTTATCTTACGACATCACGAAATTTTTCTGGAAAATTGTAGCATTCAAACATTAACGATTCAGGTGATCACTGGAGGTAATGTAAAACGATTAAAAATTAAAAATTAATAGGCGTAAGTAACGTACGACGTTTTCACCTGACTGATCTGATTTGATCGCGAGCGACAATGTTTATAATAATTAACGAATCGATTACCATTATCAGTAATTGTTTGGTAGTAAATGTCAATTATCACGTATAACGTGCACAGTGGCAATTAAATATCATCGCGATGTCTACATTCTCTAGCAACTATAAAAGTTATTTAAGCTAATTGAGATATGAACTAAAATTTTGAAGATATTACAGTGAAAAGAAGTTAGATGCACCGAGTTTGGTCAAAATAATTAAAACAGTGTCAACAGAATATTGTGAGTCACGAGTACAAAGTATTTGATCCACCTAAAATTTGCATAATGATACAGCATTTCGCACTATTAAAAAGCAAACATTCTTCCTTGCGATAAATTGCACAAAAGTCCATTTATCTGAAGCAAGCAATTACATTAAACGCCCTTTAATAGGTTAGAAAACTGTATAATAATACAGGAAGTTATATCAGAAAACATTAATATGCACTTTTTTAGAGAAATTATAGCGAAATATATATTATTCGAGACGATGAAATAGTCTCAAAGTTCTTCTGCGCCAAATGAATCACCTCTACCAGAAGTTACAGAACTGTTTTCATCTTGTGCCATTTTTGCATTAATTTAGGCAGAATTTGTTTACATCTAGCGATAGTGTTAATAACATTGAATAATAATTTTAGCGAATTATATGTCTTCTTTTTAGCTCGTGTCTTATATTTACTCTTCCTTCTATGATCCACAGAAAAATATTATTTATCAAGTTAGTTAATTATTAATTATCAAGTTGCGATTAAAATATTTGCAGATGAAGAATGCACCAGTTAAATCATTTTCATGATTTCTAGCTTCTATATTCGTTCAACAGACATTTCTTTCCTAGCTGCATTATTTTCCTCAATTAATTTCTGTCGGTAGAATTTGTAAACGATTTCACGCGAAGCTCGCAGAATCTGTGTACTAACAACAGGTAATTACACGTTATTATTTAATGCCTTGTAATACTACATTATAAATGCATTGCATGAGCTTATTCATCCAAGACTACCGATACTTGTTTTCACTAGTTTTCCGTAGGATAAATTATTCGTACCGCAGTCATTTTATCGTTTCAAGATATTTGAAATCTCTGGAGTCACGCAGAAGGCAACAATGTTTTAAAGAATATTCCAATGAAATTATAACACCTAAACGATCGATAATATTCTGAAACATTAAAGGAACACGAGATATACAAACGGAGATTAAATAATTTTCTTCATATTTCAAGATTCGATAATTAATTAAAGAAGCTGTTCTCCGTAAAAAGAATTCTGCATAAGGGATAATAATAATATACATAAGTTATAAATAAAAAAGGCAAACGGCAAAAGCTTTACATTCGACCCGCCTACTTGAATTGAATTAGGGTTAAATTCGGGCAACGACGATTTAACCCCTAACTGCTATGGTAAAATAGAAGCACGCCAACTCTATGGTGGGTTTTCTTAGACATTTTTATGTAAAATTCCGAAACACGTGTATACTATTATTTGCAAAGCTAATGCGGCTAATCGTAAACCATAAACTAATTAAGGATTACAGAGACACCCGGAGTTATCTGTTGATCGGCAGCAAATTTGCAACGACTTCTTTAACGTCCGGGGTACTCCGAAACCCCACGGCAGCAGTTAATGGTTAAAAGTAATCGACGTTAATTTAATTACGGAACAAATCGTATGTTCCACGGATATTTTATCATTTTTGGATAACCGAAACGTTCTGTGGGCCATTTCTGAAAGAATGTTCGTTCGCCTGACGATCGTGCCGGATGTAATACGTTTATTAGTGAAACTTCTAACGCCTGCCCTGCTTTTTCATAGAACTTTCTGTCTTCCGGGATTCAACTGAAAGCGAACATATTCTCACGAGCACGCCAATTATCGTTGCTCCAGTGTTCTTTACTCCGTAGCTGAAACTACAGCTGAGAGTGTGTAATCATTTTTAGACCTGGCAATTAATGTGCCGGAGGAAACGCGCAGGAAGATGAGTTTTCCACGTGAAATTACGTAAAGGCAAATGAAAGAAGAAAGTACGCTTTATCCCAGGCGTTTCAAATATTTACAGAGATATAGATTCTTCCTGTACAATGCGAATTATTGGAATATTTACTGACTTCTATTATGCTGCTTCTCATCGAGTCACCGTTCATATTTTTGGAACTTGAAAATTCTTTATGAACGCAATACGATCCGGGCTGTTTGCGCGAAGATTGATGCGTGTAACGGGCATATTTTCAGGTTCTCGAAAATGTCATCATCGCTTTAGCATATGTATTGTAACACATATTTCTATGTCGCTGGTGTTTAATGCCATAGTTCATAAAAGCCTATTTATTAATATGTCTCTGGCATTTCGCGAGCAGTCAGCAAATACCATATGTTGCGTTAAGATTGGATTAAGAAAAATGGGCCACTGTTTTGAAGAAACTGACAACTGTTTGCAAACTGTTAACTTAATAACTCAAAAGTATTAATACAATATAGCCAATTTACTATTGAACTGGCGAAGCGAATAACTGACGCACACAAGCGTGAACCAATAGTTCCAAGAGAACCAAGAGAATTACAGGGCAACAAATTATATATACTCAATCTGCGTGCAATACACGCACGGGCACGCATCAATTCATCCTTTGCTGTCATCGTTAAAACATTGTATTCTTTGTGTCTTTCATGTACAGTAGAACCATATTGTAATAGCAATAGTCGCTACCTGTACATTTCGAACGCAATTTTCCAGCTAGGTTATTTAAAGTATCTTGCGATATCTCTAATTGATCATCGCACTGCCGGGTATATAGTGGAAGATAAAAGTATGAACTTGCATAGTTGTTGTGACGTAGAGAATGAGAAAGTTATTATGACGAACCAAATAATTCCATTAATTTCATCACCTGAACATTCATTATTAATGTTATCGTGTTATTATTAATATTTATTTCTGAATACATTTCATAATGCAGAAAATGTATGTTTGTTCTTCGCTATTTTATCACCACTGCCTTAGAAACAGGAGAACAAGAGAGTAAGCTTATTTTATATCGCGATCAAACCAATTATTTTTCGATATTTATCGATACATGTTCGATACACATATTTCGAATTAACCATAACTCTAATTAGGATAAAATATTTCAAGCCACGTATTGTTTTATGCACGTTTCAAGTATAAAATACACCATAGAGTTCGGTTCGAGGCTGTTCTGATTTCTTCTATCAGGTGAAGATATTTTATTATTATTATGGCAAACCTTATATTATATTATGTCAATCAGTAACTTTGTTTGCATTTGGCAACTATTGACAATAAATAGCTCACTATGTTCCATTTCACGAAATTAATATCCAAATGTGTTATTGCACATTTTACGAAAGAGATATGTATTTTAATTAATCAATTTAACCTTCCACTGAAAAGTGTACAACGGACCTATTACAGATCCGCAAAATCAACCGAATATTTCCAACAGCATTTCAATCGGCACACAAATAACTTGTTATTTAATATTAATCATTCCCAGGACTTCGTTAAACCAGTTTAATTAAAAGACAAACAGGCTGAATGAATACAGGTTTAAAGGGGAACAAAAGAAACCCAAATGTTACTCCAATATAATAAGAAAACGTAACTGAAAACACTGTCAGGTTTTCCTATAACTAATTTCACAGTGAAAAGTTGCGATTAATAAATATTGAATCCCGTTCGAACTAGATTGGCGAACAAATTAAGTAAACGTAGAATTAAAAGACAGTTACAAACTTTCACCCGAATATAGAAAAACCTGCACCACCTTTTCCTATTCTCATAACTTTACACTATGAAAATACGACTGTACACACAATTATTACTAAATCGTCCCACTGTAATCGTTTTCTTTCAATTCAAGCACTATTATACCCAGCTCTATAGACCACGCCACAGAAAATATTCGCTCGGCGAACGTTTCATTCCCACAAAATGCCAAAGCCGCCAATTTCCTCCTCGATATCGCGCTATTCGCGACGCGTCGAAAGAAAGCAGCCCCGTCGTTGACAATGATCGTCACGAACGAACGAGCCAACGACACGAGTATTACACGGGTTTGGTATCGAATGGCGAGCGGGAGAACGAACGATCTGGAACGACGCGGAACAAGGAAGAACGGCGTCGAGGGAGCATTCGGTTCCAGAACGGGTGGTATGGCAAGACTACGACCGCTAGGCCGTAACACTCTGTTCGGTATTATCCAATTAAAGGTAATGCCGGTAACCCGTTAATTTTTCTTCCGTTAGACGTCGACCGTCGTCCGGACCGAGCTGGCCGTGACTTCGTTGGGTTTTCCACGAAAATCAATCCCATTTGTCGTCGAGGGAAATGAGGTACTGAAGAATCGATGTTGCTGGAACTTTCTGGAGGTAACCAGAGTTGGCGTAATTTTTGTTTACTGGAAAAAGTATTTCTTTGCTCGGCCTTTAAGTTGTCCCCTTCGAAGTAATTCTCGTTGGGTACGACGACATTTTTGTCAGCGCACCTTCCAGTCGAAGAAACGTTTCTGGAATGCACTTTCTTCTATAGTGCGCAGTTCGCGTGGGGTTTTTTCTTTTATATCGACGATGGTTTTGAAAACGTTGACCTTTCGTCGTGTTCTCCGTTCTGAGGAGTAGAGAATAATCGCTGGGAGCCGTGATCGGACGAATATGGAGGCTATGGTATCGGTATCGTGGTATTTATGCACGGAAAATTCTCGAATCGGTACCGACCTGTGCTCGCCCATTATGAAATCGCATGTTAAACAATTAATCGTAACATGTAACGGTGAAATTTGACACAGATGTCAGGAATGAACGTTCCAATATCATGCACGTTCCCGTTCAATCTCTATTGCGAGAAATTTAACACCATCTCGCACATTTCATATGGAAAATGGTACGTGAGGTATTTAATTCGGACACCTGAGCACAAATTTTAATGCGAAATGGTACCCTATTTGTTTTAGGACAAGAGTGCTGGAATAATTGTTGGCGAAAATATTAAAAACTTTTATACGCGTTCGGAAAGTGTAATATTTGTAGGGTTAAAACGAACGTGAAGTACCACAAAAACTAAATAACGTTACTAAGTAGTAAAAATTTAATTTTTCTTGAACAATTGTATTAAATCTCTTGTCTTATAAAAATAAGTTACAGTTGTGTGCCATAGTTCATGAAAACATTTAAAAAAACATGGAAATAGCTCATAGCATAGAATCACAGTGACCATGAATTATGGTGGTTTTTGATTGTTATGAAGTGGAAAACTTGTGCAGTCGTCCGACTCAGAAATTCAATAGTCAGCTCTGACTTGCGTCGTCATATGAAAAATCGTAATGGCAAGGGGTTAATAAGAGTCCAGTCATAGTTGTACGATGTATCATAGTAATATATGACATCGTGATATCACCGCAATCCTGTTTTCTTTGAAAATATAATAATTTACAGCACTGCGGTCTGTTCAAATGTAAAATTTCATTAGTCATTAAATTGAATTTAATGTGGAAATAAAGTTAATAAAATATTATGAATGATTTGTAGATTGTTTTTTCAATTATACCCTTTATATATAAATCATTAGTAATACCGATTCGTTGGTATCGTATCATTAATGTACATTGTACTTAGAATTTACAGATACCACTTTTGTACTGTAAACGAGTGGATATTGTAAGGAGTAAACAGTCGATGAAAAGTTAAATGATTCCGAAGTGGTCGACATGATAATTTCAATGCATATCTCGCATATGTATGTACATAATAATAATACGTTATATAACTTGTGTCATTAATACTGAATACTTAGTATTATGACAAATAATTATTATGATCTATGCAAACATGATAGCAAAGGATCAAGTTGCATCTTCCTCTTTTTCGCCGAACTAATAAAATAACTTTTGAAGCAGATGCACAGATATAAACTTCGTGACTTTTTTAACCGATAATAGACTCATCGCACAATTTTATTACCATTCTATTTCTTGTATAAAACAAAATTTTAATTAACTGGATCAAAAACGTTCTGATACTAAATACACTCTATTACGTACTTCTAATGATTAACGTATCTTATTACTAGTACACGTAACAGGTAATACCAATTTACTGCCCTCGTTGGCCGGGTAATAATTCATTCAAGCAAGCTTCTTATAATTTGTCCGAGATAAAAAGAAAAGGGAAATTCCGAAACGCACATAACAGCGTCAACTGCTAATCTAATTAATATACATTACGAAATGGAAAATTGTAAAGCACTAGTACACTTCTGTTTCGATACTTGTCCCGTAGTGGTTAATTTTTAACCGTGAAAAATACAAATAGAATCTGTGATGTTTATTAACGTAGGCCCAGGTGTATACACGTAATACGCACGTAGTGTTCGCCGAAATAAAAATTCGAAGTTTGGCATCTCATGACTGATTGCGCACGGAACATTTCGAATACTTCAACGCAATAACAATTATATCAGAAACCGTCACAATAAAACGGTCCTGCAAACAGTAAATAAGTGAACACTGATAAAAAAAAAAAAGAAAGATAAGAGCAAGTTAAAATCTCAAAAATTAGAATACTGTCAGCATTACAGGCATTCAAAGGTACTACTGTAAGACCAATACCAATATAAACCATGAAGCGAGCCAATGGAATTTTCTGAGATCGATGTTTATCAAAAGGAAGATCGATGCACCGAGTACGAGAATCAATTGTAAGTTTCACAGCCTGAGATTTCCATCCTTCAATTTATGACAGTAATGTCAGCCGTCACGTGTTTCCCGAAGACATAAATATTAATATCAATTTCAACGTGACGACCTCATCAGCAACAATAGATCTGATTCCTATAATACCATGCATATTCCCACGCCGGAACATGTTAATTTTTTTCGCACGGCGCAATTTTCGTCTGGTCTTCCATGCATCACAATTTCAACGTTGCACCGTCGCAACCTCGATTTTCTGCGAAATCGTTCGCCACGAGTGCACGGTTCCAAAGTAAAGCAAATGGATTGAAAGGGCACGCGGTTCAATACCGTTCCCGTTAGTAATTGGCTTGATTCGAAAATTATTTTCGACCGTTAAACATCCAACGAATCATTTTCGCGACCAAAACCAGCCTCGTAACCGCTTCCAGCGAACGACTGTATATTTTCGAACGTTTCATAGGTACCCACAGATCTGCTTGAAAGCCCGGGATAACCTATCGCTCTAAATTTACAGATCCCTTATTCGCGTCGAGGTTAGAGTGTATTTTTCAAAAATGATTTACGTCTAACGAATAGGGGACGGGGTAAAAATAGTTCGCCCTTGTTACTTTAACTTATCGATTTGATAGGTTTCGAATTTATAGCTGGAGTTAATCTCGGTATTTTAATTAGGAATTTTATGAGTCTGTTCGAAGAAAGTGGTGTGCTCTGTGAATTTTATGTAACATAGCACTTGGGCTACCAGCTGGCTTGTTTTTATAAATTGTTGTTTCTTAGCCCGTAGTATATTATTATATTTTCATATTGCATTAGTTCTATATGATTCTATTCTATTATTTTGTTTCTGTGCTTCGAGCGTGCAACTTTGTTACTTGTAAATCTGTCGATGTTGTATATGTAATACACTGTTGAATATATTTAATAACACTTCTTATTTCTGTTATATATTATCATTCTATATTATGTTATTTTTATATTTATTCAAGCGTTAACAAATACTCAAGTATGAAGAATCACGGTGATCGTTACAACGAATAAATCATTCTTATTTGTTGCCATTAATTAGTGTACTCATCAGTGCACCTAACGAAATAAAAAAATCTCTCATTTTTCCCTATTAATAAACCTCGGAACAAGGAGAAGAAATCGATAGCTGTAATAGTAATAATAATAATATTAACAATCTCTAATCCAGGAACCCATATTCTTCAATGCACAATTTCACTGCATTAATACCTTTGCCCCTCGCGGCTACCATACGCAGGTAACAACCGCTAATCTTTTGTAAATGTAAATGCTCGCTCTTCCTTAAACCTATGCAACTTCTCCAATGGCCATATCCCCCGATGCATTGTTGTCCTGCTTGTAAAATCAAATTAGCCACCGTTATATGCGGCGCACGTATTATACAAGAAAGTCAGGGGATTCCAGGCTTTTGTGCCGCGGTATACGTGACCGTTCCCTCGTTTCTCTTTCCCTGTTTCATTCTAAACCCGGCATAGGTCGAGGCGTAATCGACGGCCAAAAATATTCTGCCGTTTTCACGAATCTGTCCATTCATTTCACTTTCGTGGGGGTTTCTTCTTTTTTTTTTTACGTCTACCGACGAATCGTTACGTCGCATCCGCCGTTCTGGAAAATCATGACGCCGCGAAAAGCAACAAACACTTCCACGCGTTACGATTCCCTTTTTAAAGTTTGCCACTTCGGTTCTACGGAACTCGGCTGTCGTTCGGTATTTTTTTTTCCTCGGCCAATGCAAAACGGTAGCGCAGAAAGTCAGAGCACCATCTTTTTCTCGACGTTTTCCAAGGATAGACCCCTTCGATTTTCACAGACAGGATATTTTTTTGCAGGAAATATGCAGAGCGCTCTGCTTCTTTGAAACAAGTCACGCAAATAGATATGCGATTTTTTTCTCGAGTCATTAATTGCACTGATTGTGGGGAACGAGGTGTGCGATTTGTTCGAGCTGTGTGGACCACCCGGTATGTGTCCATTTTGTAGGTAACATACTGTGTTTCGCTTAAGTCGAGCACTGACTCCAATTCATTTTAATTTCTTCGTTATTATTGAACATAAACGATATCCAATGGCGAAACGCCGAAATAAATGAACAATGCGAAATACAAATAGCAATCTGACAGATTTACCTACGGTTTATAAATACTCGTTCTCTTGCAGTAACGTCGAATGAAAATACGGCGAGGTATGAATTATTTTACAGTAAAACGCCACAAATCAGTTGTCGATTGTTGCAAGAGTGAAAGAAATACAAACGCGGGGCCAAGATGCATACGTTAAAAAACTTGATGCGGAGTTTGAACAATTTTTTCAGTGGATGCAAAAAATAAACGCAAAAGTAAAGATACAACGAACGTGTTATCTGAATGTATGGTGCTGGAATGTACGGGATTTAAGAAATACCTACAGGTGTACAGTACTTTGTATTACCGAGAGGGACCACAAGTACATATTCAGTTATCCAATAAAATTAAATTTGAAAGAAAATACCACTTGAACCCTTCTTCTGCGCGCGGCTTAACCCTCGTGCATAAATTTGGGTCAATCTGACTGAAAATCGGGGCAAGCATCTTTCCTCAGTTTCAATTTACCATTCACATTATTCTATTCTACGGAGAAAAGTGTCTTAGAACTGTGGCGAATGTAACAAAATCCGAGGATTGTACTTATATTCTTTGTTCGTTTCCTGACGAATATTAGAAATGTCTTAACCGTGATGCATTTGCAAATTCCGTGCACGAATTGACAACGAACGCAGAATAACTGATCTCTACGGGAAATGAACGTTTGTGCGAAATGACTAAAAGGAAAGCTCGACAAAAGAAAAGCAGAATCGAGATTCGGATAATCGGCTTTCCGCACTACCACGAATATCTATCATTTTTACGTCAGTATCCTGCTCAGTATCATTAATGGAAAATTAATGTTCCGAGATATCTTCGGTCGATGGTACGTGAGTGATAGTATCTTGAAAGCATCACGCTGCTCGATTCCTAGTAATCTGGATTATCGAACGCGTGGGAGTGAGCGATGAACTGATAAGCGACCTTGCCAAAAAAATTTTGCGGGAACTGAAGTCAAGTATATACGAGAATCCTGGGTACGCGTTGCATCATCACCGACGGCTGAATATGAAGTTCGAATGTCGAATTCAGGAAGGTCCAAGGGGAATAAAAATAAGGCGGACGATAAGTGAATGAATAATCGCATTAGGGTAATATTCTGATAACTTTGCCTGCGTATAAAATAGAATGGAGCATAGAGTATTACAGTTGCAGCTTATATATTTTCATTACAGTTGCAGTTTTATATTATTTATATTTTTACCTGAACACGCTATAAGTCTAAATATTTCTATGTCTACAGATTTGTCCCTTTTTTCCCCCAAAAATGGTGATTCTTCACCAGTCGGACTTCGTGTCGAACTTTCGCACGCGTTTGGTAAATTTCCATTACTGTTGAAACGAATCGCTTCACATGTAGATTAAAATACTCGAGCGCGATTAAGTCCTCCTACAAGAACAACAACAACAAAAAATAGGTACGCAAATGACTGTGCCGATTTCAAGCGAGGAAAAATATCAGGAATTCCCGTTCGATTTGCGTTCGATTACAGTTTCTGTTATATTCACAGGCGACACGTATACCTTTTCTTTCTCTCCTACGATTAAAGATCGCTCTGCTGGTGTTCGTCGCGGCGTCAAAAACCTTCGAACGACGATAAATCTTCCCGAACGACTTTTTGGGGGAATCGATAAAACGACGACAACAGCTTCGTTACGACGCGTCGCCACACGCTTGGATTCCGCTTTTTCAGCATGATCTTCAGATATTCTTTTTCCTTTTTTTACGTAACATGGTATTTTTTTTACGTAACCGGTCGCTCAAGGGAACGATATTCTCTAGGCGTGCGCGTACAAATGCACGCGAACAAACGAGAAAGGAGAGGGTCCGGACCGCGGGGAACCCGATCGACAATCTATTCTTCCACCCACAATTAACCCGGAGTGTCGAATGAAATTTCGAACGAAACGTCCGTCACCGACAAGGTGGCACGATTGAACGAGGAGTTCGTTGAACACGAACGAAAACGAAAGGCAAATCAATTTGATGTTTATGCTCAACTTGGAGCAACGTTCCATGGATCTTCGGTACGTTCTCCATTCGAGCTCGTCCTTTTCTGCGGTTATAAAACATCGCGTGGCTTCGTTATCTCCTGGGGAATCGAATGCAACGTACTTACATATGTACCGGCTGGTCGACACTTCCCGTGCAAATCCGCATCGATTAGCCCAGGCCTTAATAGAATTAATATTAACGACGTGAAATTATCGGGTGGAAATTGTTTCAATGGCGGCAAATCAACGGTGGAATTATAAACGGAGATTATAATCGCCGGGGCGAGTCTTCGAGATGCTGATTTCCACGCGTAATTGTCTTATTTTAAACACAAAAGAGTAACGTCACTTGCTTGTATAAATAATCTAATGGCACTTTTACGTCTCGCCCTTGAGCAGCTTTGAGAGAGGGCTTTGGAGAATCTATAATTAACCGTGCAACGAATCGACGGTGTCCAACAGGTAAGTATCGCTGGCCCGTGATTTATTGCAACATAGAAATTAAAAGTGTATCGCCGAGCATTCATTTCGGAGGTGGGATTTAAAATTGATTAGAATCGCGGGATTTTATGCTTTATGTTTATTCGTATCGCAAGTGCGACTGATATTTTCTACTTGATCGTTTTTGTGAGCAGTTTCCCTCTATTTCCTTAACGCGTTATTAACAAAGTTTTTACCAAAAGGAAGAAATAAATGTGCTGGTCGGAATGGGGCATCTGAATGGCTCAGTGAGATGATTTATGCGATGGAAATCATACGGTTCCACTAAAAACAAAGATGGGGGCAATTGCACGACGCAAGTGCCTCGGTGTACTTATTAAATAACAAATTATATCTCTAGGTAATAATGCTCGTCGAGCAACGAAGAATTTTCATTTACAACTTTTTCTTCTTTCATTATTTAAAATCATAACAAAGCGATAGTTCGATTCAATTACTAGCCACAACCTGTACGTACGAATCACGTATAATTATATTTAATTAAATAGTCCAGAATTACAGTAGAACCTCGGTTATCGAAATTAAGAGGGGGATCTTGCGCGTTCGGATAAACGAATTTTCTGTACGAACTGTTACTGTATATGAACAAGAAATAAGTACCTATACTTGATTTCTTTAAAGATTCATGGAGTTCAAATGGAATTTTTAATTAACTATTATTGCAACATTTAAATGCTAGCAGAATGCTAGCATACAATATCGTGTACTTTCCTTCGCGATATTTCACTTCGAAATCAACAGATGTATTACAGTATTCCGTAAACACTAATTCGTGATAATGCTAGCCCCGTGAAAAAATGATGTCAGACTTTTCTGCGCACGGCAATATGTAATCATATTTCATAAATAGAAGAAACCTTATCTAGCCACCTGTACTAACTATTCTGATATATCTACACCCACTTGCCACCTAACGAGAGGTTGCATAATTCCATCGTCCAAGAGCTGTGTTTGCTTCGAGAAGCACAGATGCATCATGCTCGACTAAATTATTTCGCACCTGATCGTGTCAATTCTCCCACACGTAGGACGCTCTTTTTATTAACCTTCGTATTCGTGACGGCCAGTGATCGACCCATCGTCGTTGCTCCTGCACGCGGATCGCGCACAGATATCGGAGGAATTTTTCCACGCGTTGAACACGATAGCTCGGGTCGGATAGCGGGCTGCAAAATAGGAAGCTGATATCATCCGAGCGGCGAAGGAAAAATGTGGCCACGCGTTTGTTTCCAGTCTTTCATTTATTATTGCACGGCCGCGTTTCGCACCGAAGTTTTTCGTTCTCCTCGACACATTCCGGAACACGCGGAATTGCGAAACGGTGTAACAAGATTGACGCATTTCTCCCTGCGTCGCGTCGCTTGCGCTCACCGTTAGTTAATGAATTCCACCTGCGAGGCAGACGCGAATGCGTACCTTACGATTCGACCGCGGCTCGCGTCCCGGATGAATAATTTATGCCCCGGGACGAGGATAATCGTTTGACGCCTTCCACAAGTACGATTTTGTAATTTATAGCCGTCGCAGAATTTCGACTATCCCTTCGAGAGAAAAAAAGAGTGGCACTCTAGTACTTTACGAAGAACTCGAAAGACTTGGTAAGGATCTTGGTTATAAGGGCTTTCTATTTCTCAAAATATCGGGGCTCCTTCCTTTGGAACCCAATAGCCAGCACGTTGTACCGATGAACTTGTTCGAAGACCCGCGATTTATCAGTGTCGCACAGTTCTGTTTTTGATATTTCTTTGCGACGACGTCCGATAGACACAGAGTCTTGAGAATTTCGCAGAGAGAAGCGGAAAACGCGTTCAGAATGGAGTGGAATTTTATATCCGATCAGAAACGCGGTGAATTATGGCATGGAATAAGTCTGAATTGTAAGATAGATCGAACCTGTTCAGGAATACGCCTGGGATTATCTAAACGATCGTTGATGATCGCAGGAGATTTGCATGGAAGCAGTTCTTGGAAACTAGAAGAGCCGTCGTCTTCTTCTTCCTCGTAAAAAGACGTGGAAATGTTCTGATAGTAGTAATGATAAAAAACCGTACAAGTCCCGATAGGAATATCAAATAACGTTGCACTGTCATTTGCGGCCGGAAGAGAACGTTGCAAATTAATTGATACGAAATGGAGCAACAGAAATATTGAGGGCTTCTAAATAAATAAATTACTGCGACGAATATATCGGTAGCCTGGAACACGGGTTTCACACGATTAACATGCGAAAATAATTAGAAATGATTATAGCTATAATTATACGCAGACGAGATTCTACTTGAAGATTCATATCACGCGACAGTGGAGATTAAGTACACCGAAAATATTAATTAGATATAATTCCATCCAAATAAAACTCAATTTGAAGATTTATTTCACGTGACAACGGGGATCATTTATAGCGAAAATACTTATTTGAAACGCGGGTTCGAAATGATGGACGCTAGGAAGCATCTGAAAGAAATTTACGGAAAACATTTGACTGGATCTGTGATTTGCATTCTTCTCGAAAGCGGCGCGAAGGACAGCGAGAACGAGTGCGAAGCCAAACTGGAAACAGTTCATGCGAATTCGACGAAGAACCAGTGCGACGGATCTCGTGTCGAGAACACAAAATATCGATATTCCCTTTTTTGGCCATTTAGAACGAAACAGCCAACGTATGGACCGGTAACCTTATACAAATACTAATTATACATGTATGCACATGACGGTGAATGCAACAGCGAATGCAATTTGATCAATTTATTCGCGTCACGTACTACGTATTTGCAAACAGCACGATGAATACTTTGGCCTTCATTTTTTCTGGGTATCATTGTGGTCTGTCGATAGCTGAAGCAATTTTTGAATATATACAATTATAATTATAAATATAAAAACCTTCACTCTGTTAGCATAAATTATTCCAATCTATGAGGAGCGTCTCACCAAATTGAAATAGGTGTATTAGTTTTTTTTCCTGTCGTTTATGTTACTCGCCAACAGTTTGGGGTGTAACGAATATTATTTAATCAGGTAGACAGAACATTTCTTAAGGAACATTGCAACTTAAAGAATTTATAATGGCGTATAAATATTTATGCGGTTAGTTCACCCTATTTGCAATTTCCTTTTTCTTACTTGCAAAGATAGACTGTGAAAGTTCACGGTTCATGGAAAATGTATTTAAAAACGATACTTATCATACCTGATTACTGATTACTTTAATGAATAAGATTGTAGGAAAAAATTAAATAAGAAATGCCTCTAATGATTAACGATAAATTGTATTCGTCTGTAAATGATATGAATAAAAGTAACAACATTTCCACAGTATCGTTTCTGCAACATTGCAGATTTCTCGAGGTGATATTTAATTTCATTATTATACCAATTCAAATTATATCCTCCTTGCTTGATCAATAAACTATTAGGTTCAAGTGTAACGGGGCATCGTATTATTTGAAGAAAATATTTCCTAGTACAACGAGGACAACTATGCACATATTATTCAAAGACACAATCGTTTAAACAAATAAAATTCGGAAATCCAGCCGATTTTCAGTAAAAGTTTCTCAAGAATATTTAATAAAACGGGTCTGCCAAGGCTAACCTCGAATGCGGTTTCCAGATCATTAATCTAGTTAATCGCAGGTAAAAAATTATATCTAGTACGACCTATTACATAAGTTTTATAAAAATCTGTGTCTAGACCTTCGATACGTTCCGAACCACCCAAGATACGGTACATCTCAATTAATTGGGACGAAATTTTGGTCGATACCCAAGCACCTGAATACTCGCTGACCAATTATCTAAAATGCTGTCCTGCATCGCTACACTTGCACGGCAATCTCGTTGCAACAAACAGCAACTGTTAACGTACAGCTATTCGCGAAGTATCATTAAAACGTATTGTTCTGTTAATTGAATTTCTAAACTCATAATGTTTAATATCGACTTGATGTAGGTACACGATTATGCGAACAAGAAGCCACAGGTAGGTAATAGGAAGTATCAGTGAACTTCTTTACGCTAACGATCCAGTTATCCAAACTATTTTCACACTGGTCTGTCAGGTTTCAACAGGTTCGACTATATACGGTTGGTTACAAAAGAACGCAGTCACTTAACACACTTAAGAGTCAGTACATATTCTATATTAATGACATTAATGATATTGAACAAATTTCTTTGGAGTAGCTAATTTGAAAATTAAGGAAACTGTGAAACTGTGAACAGTTTCCTTACCGATCTCTGACGTACGTAACCATATGAAGAAGTTGCGAGGCAAATGGTTAACCCTTTAACACGTTCACACCTGAGTAGTGACGCGTACGATCAAGAGAGAATGTTGTACCGTGGGCCTTGTGACGTGTACATTTGCGTCATCGCATGGGCCCATTTTTAAACTTTACATTAGGAACTACAGTCTTTCAACTGTTTGAAATAAAGTCTTGCTTTTGCACGCGACATCGATTAAATTTGTATTATAAGTTCAGGTGCAAACGCGTTAACGCGCAACCAGTAACAAATAACTACGCTAAAATCATTTCAGCATCTATACGTGTCTAATGAATATATTAGACACCAGACGTACGTCCCGGCAGAGATATTTAAATACCGTTCAATTCGTTGGCAGCAAATTTGCACTTCGAAAAAGATAAAATATCTAACGAATGACTCACAGAATCCTTAAATCGCGATAAACAAAATACTTGCGATCCCTATCAACTATCCACGAGTTCAACGAACGAGGAGCGCTTCAATTTCATGCTCGACAATCCACCTTTATTATATTTCCCCACTCTCCTCGAATCTATTAAGACGTTTGCTCGCACCGACACCACGTCGGTGAAAGTACACACCGGCCGCGTTCATCCCGTCGCAACGCGGCCGATTACCCAAATGATTTTCCCTCGAAATGCCTGCGGAAGCGAACGGGCGACGCGCTCGATTCCGCCGACGGCAAATCGCCGATCGCAACCTTGCCGTTTCTGCCGTTCGTCGAAACGAAGCGATCACAGGCGGCGTGGCCGGACATGGAATGTCCGCACGGAGGTGACAGCCAAGAATTAATTAATCGCGGTGAAATAGGCGGTTCGCGAATAAACGTACCGTAATAATGGCGTTCCCGATGATTAAGGCCGACCCAGTCCGAGGCGAAGGTATGCAGAGAAAGTAGGAGCCCCCTCCGTGTACACGCCTATGTATGTATGTACGTCCGGTCGTTGCACCGCGCAATACTTCTTTCTTTTCAACCTCTCACTGCCGCTACGCACCGTAGAAATTCTCTGCCGATACGCGATCATTTTTTTTTTTTTGCTTCTTCTCTCTTTTCTCCCGTTATCTTTGCCCGCCGAAACGTTGACACGGTAAGTGGAACGTTTGATCTACGGTACGCCGCGTGATCTATGACAGGTGAAAGTGACGATAACGCGAGAGGGTGTCGTCGTTTGGGCGGGGTGGGTTGGGTAATGTTTCTGTGGATTTAAACCCTTTGGATACGGATGACGTAAATGGGGGGGGGGCTCGGTATGAAAACATGTGTATAGGAAAGGCGTTTGTTTGTACGTAAGAACAGTTCATGTGCAATGATACAATAATTAGTGGCAAATTGCACTGTCCAAGATGTGTCCGATTTTGTAAGTTTCAATGGGCGTTCTTTGTAGATTTCAGTGAGCCGAATACGAACGCGCAATCTTTTGTTTTCAGCGTCCAACGTTTTGGGAAAATCAATTTTTTGTTAGTATTGCAAATTTTGAATATTAAACTGCGTACGCGTTACTGGTTTTAATAATAACAATAACAATAACAAGCTGGACAACTAGAACTAACCCTAGATTTGGGTACCATTCAGATAGCATACGATATACAGATTAAGAACAAGTAAAAGTCATCATATTTGCTACAACGATGCCTATTATTAATCATTCTAAATCAAAACATCTGTACCAAGTCAGTTTGACATGCTTCGCGGTTCTAGTGTTAATGGGATATTTTTCTGTTGGGGGGATCCGCAGTTAAAGGGTTACTTGCGAAAAAATGAATAATGGCACAGCATTGGCAGCCTATTCGTTCTTGTACTGATAGTTTAACCCCTTCTGGAGGGATGACGTAGCGGTACGTCAAAGCTGGCTTACTTGCCGTTTTTACGTGTGACGCAGGGGTACGCCAAAGTTTTTCTGGTCATTTTCACGCGTGGCGTACTGGCACGTCAAGGTTTTATATTACCATTTACGCTGCCTTGCGGTCTGGTGTTTGAGCTTCAGCGACCCACGACCACTCTGATTACCAGTGCATTAAGTAATTGCAGGGGGATCGCCAAATTCGACAAAATCGTACAGGTTAGTTAGATACCTTAATTTCATTTCAATTGTGTACACTATACACGGTTAACGACCTAATTTTATTCTGCTGCTAGGAAAAGTAATATTCACTAAATCCCAAAAACTGATGCAAAAATACTAAGCAGCAGAAAACAGAAAATTTCTGTTAACGATTATTTTCAGAATCGACTGTTACTTTGAATATCGTGTACACGTTTTCAATGCACAGCCTCGTGGCAACATTTTCATGGGATTATTTAGTTTTCTTAGCGAGTAACACTCTTCCACTTTGTACCTTGTTTCACCGCGCCCTAGCGCAATATAATGGAAATGGTTATTCAATCAAAAATGCAAGCAGAACAACTTTGAAACTGGATTTACTGCTACCAACTTAATGCTTGTAACGTAGCATCGTCATCCTTTGAAACGTTCAATTATATTATCTGGTACCATTGAAGATAATATTTCTTCGAACGACGGAAACATTGGCACACGTATTTTCGATAGGGACAAGTTCGAAAATCCTGGAGGCCTGTTTTAAATAAAAACCCGCGGAACCAGATCGTTTCTCCCTCAAAAAACATATTTTCGCCGGATAATTGGAAGTTAATGCACGAAGGAATAAAAAACAGTTGCAGCTCCGCGTGAAAAAAAAACAGTTGAAGCTGCGCGTAAAAAAAAACACAGTGCACTTGCCAATAAACAAATTTCTTTGCTCGAAATATGGATTATCCGCGCGATAAATTCGCCTTTCCAATTGAACGATCGAATTGAACGAAAGCGCCGGCTGAATTACGTGAAAATGTTGCGAAAAGATTTCTGAAGACTTCCTCGCGTAACGAGATTGGACAATATGATCCGCAACAATTATGCCCGTCGTAAGTTTATTAAATCGAGGCATGGAAATGCAATTATTATTCGTTGCGAATTAACCATGTGGAAAACGACGAACCTACTTTCGGACGCAAATTAAAAGTCTCGTTCTGTTGATTTTATTGAACGTTATGAAGTAAACCATAACTGTTACGGTACGCTTAAAAGGAGAGAAAAAGGCAAACAGGTGCTGTGCAATATTATTCGAAATGATTATACTCGTACAAATAATTTGTTCTCTTAACTTTCTATGATCATACGTTTTCTACGCGCTGTTACCACGGTAAAGTTTATAAATTACACGAGCAGACAGATTTCATTACTGCGTATGACAAGTTGCAAAGATGGAGTCGCTCGGAAACTAGTGCCCGGTGAATTATTTTATGCTTCACGTCAGAAAATTACTTCCACGGTGCAAGTGGTAAAACGTAAAACACATGTAAGTTCTCGTAACGTTCGATATCATGTTTACTATCTTAATAACGATTTACGTCTATAATCATCCGCGTTATTTAGATGTGATATAATCGAATATGGCATTATACGAACCACTTATTCCATACTGTGTTCGATAATATTCAAATCGTTGATAATACACCTAATAATTTGCCCTTAAGTACCTATGCGATATATGATACTATATTTGTACGTTTGTACGTTGTTAACGAGAAGATTTATAAACAATTAGATAAATACGGGGATATGAAAGGAACTGTTCTGAATTTGTATATAGTTGCCTGTTAATTAATCGTATATCCGAGACGGATTAGCCCTCGAATTGTTAAAAAACATTTACACTTTCCGAGAAGTGTTATTCATCGACGAGTATAACTATTATTATTAAATATCGAATTGAGTCCACTGGAACATTGGAATCCATATAAAAATTATTGTGCAGATTGCAGAACTATTTCCTTATTAACGATTATTATTTTACTGTTTTACGTGAAATGAATGAATGTGTTGCAACTCGATTGGCAGTGCGATTTATAATTTAACAAATTCTTCCTCAACTCTACTTATATTTATACAGATAAGGGCGGTTTCGACATTGCTCTGTATACCAGTGTACGGAATTGTTGTCCTTGTACTGCTCAACAGTACAGGTACACAGAAGGAATATATAAAAACACGTCTTCGGTCAAGAAGCATTCACTACGGTTCAAAAAGAACGATGCAAATGGATGCAAATCAAAGGTGAATCGCGGATCTTTACAGGATCTCGTTAAACTGAATTCCAACATGGGAACACTTTCAGACTCGCGTGTTTTCAAACAACGTTCACGCAGAAAGAAACAAGAGCTCCATAATAGCCACTCCAGTATGCAAAAGTTTGTTTTCATATTAACAAAAATTCAATAATATCAGGTTGCTCAATAAGCTCGTGTACGTTCCTATCATTTCGATCGTTTCCATAATTTCATACTCTGTCAGAGAAACTTTACGTCGACCAATTAATTCGAGCATTTAAAAAAAATTAATCACCCCTGGTAGATGAACCTATTAATCGGATTACAACCGAGCGAGTACATCTATTGAAAGAGAAATTAAGCATTAATAAGCCTGAATTATTATGCTCAGCCTTTGAAAATTCAAATCAATGCACTTTCGTAACAGATATAAAGGTGCAATTGAAATATTCAGGCCTTCCGAATAAATAACTCGTCTTACCCGATTAACAGGCGAAAATAACTTGCAGAGTTATTTTACACTGCAGGCTAGAACAGCTGGAAATAGTTCGATCTCAACGAAATTCTATCTGAAGATCAGCTTCGCGTGACAGTGAAAAATCAAGTATACTAGACATATTAATATCAAAGTATTTTTAATTATATACTACGGTAATAAATAATATTCGAATCGACGAGCCAATTGTCCTTGAAAATAGAGTTGTCCTCTGAATTATGTATGTTATTCAGGTTTAGATAGAAACAGCAATTTATGAAGTAAGGGGGAAAGCACTTATAGTCTATGACATGTTATGACGTTTTCCAATTTGAGACAACAGCTTTGCGGACGGCCTTGTAAGCTTATATTAAAATAAAACGATATTAAACAAGTTTTTCTTGTACTGACGGTTGAGCGATTCGTATCCCTCGGGACCGAAGCAACGAAACCGTTCAAAGTTAAAATAGAAATATTATCTAGCAATAAATAAAGGGACAAGCGAAGAAGACAAAACAGAATACCACCGTAGACAAAAAAAAATTACATTTTCGTCTATCATATTTCTGAAAAGATAATAATAAAATACTCCATCCAACTTCCTGCAAACTTGCTAAAGAATATCCTATACTATTTCCGATCTTGCCTGTCGCTTAGCACATTGCTAAAGCAGAACCATATAAATCATCCAAGCGTTTCATTTAACCGGAATCAATACAGCCCCCCAAAAATCGTTCCACGATACATCCCAGCAAATGGTAATCGAACAAACAAGAACCAAATATCATTTAAACCAAATATCAGAAACAACACTCCGTACAGTGTACAGGATAGCCCCCTATTTATTCCCGAAATATTCATTACGAATTGAAATCCGTCCAAACTTGCCGAACAAAAATACCAACTATCGAACCGAATAATCGACCGAAGCCTACCCAGTGGCCCCAATCGCGAAACTGTTGTTTCCTCCGCTTATCGTATCTTCCAAGTTAATTGCCACGCTCCAAGAGACCCCCTGGCTCCTCTGATACGCGCGCGATTTCACGATAGATGAATCTAGTCGAATTATTTATAGGCTCGCCGGTTTCTTTTTAAGGCCGCCGCCGCCACCGCCGCCACCGCCGCCACCGCCGCCACCGCCGCCGCCGCCGCTGTCGCTGGTACCGATTACGACGGTTCGTACACGTATGATTGCGCTAGTTAGACGTTAACCTTGCTCGCCGGCTAACTGCAAGAACTATTGCGCACTTCCGCTTGGTCATTCATGTGTCTCGGGCTCGCGATTCTGTATCCGCACGCACGGCCACGCGCCTTTGTGGCCACGCCGTCTTTAATTGATGTTTGTTAGCCGGGCTTCAATTACGTTTGCCCGCGCCAGGTAGAAGATTCCTCGTTACAGACGATAATTATAATTACCGGGAAACGACGTTGGCCGTCCCACGACACCCGGAACGCGATTCTTCCTTAACACTTTCGCTGCGGCACTTTCCAAATGAAGAATGTCACCGACGAATTAAACAGCGTCTGCGGTACACTTCTTTTCTTTTGTTTTTGTTCTTCTCGTCAAAGACTGAGCGACCGCTCTCGAGATTCCTCGCGATTTAACGGGTCGCGTTTGGTTCGCGAATTTCGAAAGCATCGAATTCTTTGCTCTGATATCGGGTTGAAGCGCATTGCCTTGACAATTGCATGGAAGCTTTAAGGTGATCCAGCTTGAATCGGTGGAGCTACGCGAGTTAAAAATGTTCGTTCCCTTCGGTGGAGCCCCTAGCCGCGCGTTTTTCTTTAAAATCACGTATGAATCCTTTCCCGACGACGTAGGATATACAGCGACCGTTTGCGAATAATTCATGTAAACGTTTTGTACAACAGAGTATCGGTATTTCAGTTATTTGCATAAATTTGCGTAAACATTGAGTGATTAAGCGAAGCATCTGAGTGATGATACATATAGCCGTTCGATGTTTAATCACATCTGCGGTGTTTTGAACGTCCGCGTCATTTTAATTCAGTATGCTACCGTAACGAAAGGCTTACATATCGGTGAAGAGACTGTCTGGAGAACCGTTGCACCGAATTAATTCAACATTTGCACGTTTATCCTCTCTATTAAAAGCTAGTAATGAACGATCGGGCACCCAAGTCCATCTAACATATTAGTTACATCGACTAGAATTTGTTATTGTCGGCGTTTTCATAAATAATAGCAATCACGATGCACGATTGGAGAGTACCATGACGAGTGTTCCGAAACATATGCATGCACCGTAATGTATTACACGGTGTTCGTCGCAAAGCGCTTAATCAACGAAACTGATTTTCTCGTTCTTGTTTCTCGAAGGAACGTTGTTGGTCTGTTTGGCTGAATTTCATTATCAGTATCGGCGCGGAGCGAAGAGTCCCGGCGAGGAATTAATTTTCGTTCGACTGCCATCGGTGGCATTGATAGTGATACTAATAGGGAAGTGACGTCCCGCGGAATATGCAAATTTTAAGCGGTTACTTGAATATTGTGCCTGCAATAAGAACTATGCGTACTCGGAGTGCACCAAGGACAGATTAATCTTTGATTTGTCTGGAAGCAATGCTCTTACCATTGCAAGAATATTCAGAAACTCACTAAACCGACGAAACATCAAGCATTATATTTACTGGAAACTTCTGTCCGGCAATGTCATCCCTAGTTTCACCATTGTATTTCTACGTATTCGCTTTTCTAAATTACATTAGCAATGGATTCAAATTGTACTGTTCAGTAAATATTAATAAATGTATTATTTTCTTTGAAGTCAAAGACGGCCACAACTTTCCGGTAGACCTATTACTTGTAGGAATCAAATACTCGCAATCAGAATCACAGGAGAAAGCAGAATCAGATCAAAATCGTTCACCTTCTACTGACGAATCACGCGTAATCAAAATATTTTATGCAAATAGGTCTGCCGGAAAGTTCTGGCCGTTTCAGAATTCAAAGAAAATAATACATTTTCGATACATTCATTAATATTAACCGAATAATGTACCTTAGAACAGCAAATGTTCAGAAATACAATGGTAAAAACTGGCAGCCACGTAATGGCGAAACTTGGGATGACATTACCGGGCAGAACTTTCCGGTACACCTAATGCGTACGCTGCATTACAGGGTAATCGCGTAAAGGAACAGCAGAAATATAAATGGACAATAGATCCCAATTAGCATAAATCGATACCGATTATCACGGCTATCGGTAATTCTAGTCGTTTCTCCTTACTAACGGGTAAACAAGCAGCCCGTCGTTCTCGATCTGTTACGCGAATACGGCAAAGCAACCTTTAACCAATTAAGAATCGAGCGTGCCAAGGGATTGATCACGCCGCCGCATCTAATAGAAAAGATAGTCGGTCGTTAATGGCCGGCCCGCGAAAGCGCGAGGACAAAGAAAATCAGATAAACCGATTCACTTACCCTTGGCCCATCCGGTGAGAACGTTCCCGAGATAAGCGACTTTGTAGCAGGGGTCGTACTCGGTGATCGAGGCGTTACCCCGATGCCTCCTCCAAAGTCTGCCCAGGCCCCTCTTCAACGACCTGAACGTCTTCTGGCCGAATTCTTTGCTCGCCGCGGCGTTCGGCGCCACGGCCGTCGTCCCGTTCTGCTCGTCGACGGGGTCCGCCACCGCGTCGTTCATCGTCTTCATGATGAGCGGCCACGCTGCACCGTTTCGCGCGGATGAACGAATTCGGAGTGTCCAACACGTGCACGGACACGCGTGCAAGGAACGATCGGTCGCGCGATCGCGTACGCGACGATCGACGACGAGGAAACGAACGAGGAGACGACACGTTCGGCTGATTCGGCTGATTCGGCGACGATCCACTACATCGTGCGACTTCCGGTGGAACCGCGGAGGATCGTCAAGATCGTCGACTGGCAAAGGAGCTCGACCTTTCAGGGTCCTGTGGCGGCTGGCCGAGCCAAGTTATCCGACCAGGTGGATGAGCTCTATCGAGGTCACGACCGGTGGCCGCTCTGATCGAGAGAGGTTGTGAAACTCGAATAAATCTCTCTCGATGCCGAGTTGCCTGCTCGGCGACCACTACCACTGCGAGCGTACCTCCACACCTCAAGGCCGACCTCTCGTGGTTATTCTCACGTACGATGGAAGGTCGGTGTTTCTCACGAAAAGCCAGAGATATCTTCCGGAACCTCCTTCCGTCCCTTCTTGCCGGCGCGAACGACGCTGCTCAGGTTGTTCCTGTAACAGATGCGAATGGGCGGACTCGTTAGCTGTGCGCCTCTGTCGGGTACAAAGGGATTGGTAATTGCACGCGTCTTATTATTGGAATGTCGATCACTGCGCGGCGCGGCGGTCAGATGAAAATTGATATGGACGCGATGCGTTGAAGTTGCGCGGTGACGGTTTTGAGATGTTTCACTTGTGGCATGGACCAGGTGTTTAGAGGCTTGGAGCTGACTAGGTGTTTCGAAGAGCACTGGAATTTTTCGTGAATGGAGGGGGGAGCCCGGTTTACCCAATTAAAAAGAACCTTTTATTTGTTGGTGCTTTAATCAGCGGTAAGAGCCGTGGAAATTGTGTTCCCAGAGTTGCAGACTGAAATTCGAAGTAATTACGTGGACGGAGCAAATTAACCAGCAGCGCGGCGTACTGTATACGCTGTTTTGAAACACTTTGAACATTTCGGGGCAGGCGGAGAAAAACCTATTGGTTCAACTGACTTGTGACGGCGTATACGGCTAAGCAGTCGCCAACTATCGTCGATGAATCTAAAGCTTTGTACAAAAATTAAATTAAAATCATATTTTTTCCACACATACTACGGAAAGTTTTCGTCCCACCAATTCTTCAATATTCAACTTCGTTTTCGTTTCTTTGATTTAGGGACAATGTAATTATATTAAAAATAAGAAAACTCTTGGTATTCTAATTTCCAAGAAAAATTGTGGGCCGGGATTCCGGCTAATTTGCAACTCCGCCGGCCAGGCGTTACGAACGTGATTACGCAGATTCATTTCTAGATACCATATTGTAACGATAAAAATAATTTTGTGCTCTGTGAATATAATCTAAAATATCCTGAAAGTTTCGAAAAGATCGGCTCAACAGTTTTTTAGACAAAAAGTCCCCCAAATCGCCCCATTTTTGGCTACCTAACCAACGAATTCGGTGAAGGTGAAAAATATTTGAAGCAAATACGGAGCAAATAATCATTATTCCTTGTGATATTAATGTTGCACTAATGGGCGGCTAAGGAGAGATGTAAAAGTTTGTAAAAGTATAAGGTGGTTCGAAATTTTGAGACTGAGCCTGGAAAATGCAGGCATACGCCTTCGAATATCTGACGATCTGTTATATTTATAATTTTTAATTAAAAACTTGTTAAGTCAACAAGCCGCTACAAAAAACGAGGTTAAAATCGTAATGGCAATTAAAGCGCAATTACCGTTACCGGTCCATGTAACTAATAACGGGCCAATTAGTTCGTTTGTTTCTATCATTGGTCGTGTAATTGAATTACGTTGTTATGAAACAGGAATACGTAAATTATATCAGCACAATATCGATTATATGACAGATTTCTTTCATCTTGAAACGTTTCATAACATACATATCTGTGAATGCGATAATATTACTGATTTTTTATTAGATCATTTGTAACTCAATAAAATAAGATAAATCTCCATGAACAATTACTGTTCTAAATATTATTTACGATTTGTGTTAGTCTTGCAATCCATGAAAACTCGAGCTGCGTGCGTTTTATGGTTTTGCATTTAATCGTCGGGCAAATTTTGTTCTTCCGAAGTTCGAGCAAAAATGTACTTCCTACTAGAATGTATAATTCGCAATTAAGTAACTGCAATATCGTTAACGTTGACGCAAATGGTTTCAGAGCCTCCTATAAATTCTTGATCACCTTGAAATTGATCAATACCTCATAAAATAAAAGACAAACGTCAGAGACAAATATTCTAATACGCAGATTGTATCAAATGTTTCTTACAAACCAGTTGCTCATCAACTGTTCCTCTTTCCTTTCATATTTCGTATATTTTTATATTAAAATAAAAAATTATCTATTAACAATTCGAAAATCCGTTTGCTTAGAAATTGTTATACAGCACTCGCACGAGTGCAATTTGTATAATAAATTACCATTTATTTATCGTGACAATCTGGAACTGAACACAACTGTCACCAATAATCCGGCTAGCTGATCCGACATTAAATCGCTAATTAACGAAGAACCGTGTACTATTTAATAATAATAAATGAACAACATCAAGTATCTATATATAAACGTTACACGTAACGGTGAGTCGCGCTTGTTGCACGGTGACACTGTAAATCGCAGTGGGAGGTCAACGATCGTTTCGAAATCGAGAATCCGAAAATGGATATGCTATTTTTGAAATTTTGTAACCTCCCGTACTGTAGCAACTTTGCCGTGAAACTCGCACTCGCGTGTAGGTGCGCAGCACACGCGTACACGTTGCAACAAAGTAGTGCATCAAGGTCGATTTTGCGATTCTTTTAATTTCTCAAAAATTCCACGATTCACCTTAATTCAACGACTATAAATCCATCATCCCGCGAAAATAAGGAGAAACGGATAATCATTTGTTCTAAATAATCTGTTTGATAAAGTTGAATGCAAGTGGGTATATACGCTTGGCCTTATCAACGAGATAATCATTGTTTGAGGACAGAAATAAAAATGACCATCGGAGCACAACAAGTAAAATCTGAAATCGAACTTGCACGGCCAACAGGATAGCGAATCATCTCCCGAAATAATACGGTTCACTGAAACGCGATGTAAATACTTGCCTCCGCGCATAAGTGTTGTTATCAATTGAAATTATACAACAAATTGCACACCGCGACGCTAACATGAATAATAACAGTGATTCCGTCTGGTGCAGTGCTCCCGATATTATTATTGAGAGCTACTTATCGTCATTGTCGACGAGAGGAACGTACAAATTGTTGAAAATTGGTAATTGCAGAACCAGGCATCAAAGCCGGCGCAGGATGATAACGGTAATTATGTCTGCGACAATATTTTATATCGTTTTGTGGAACACGAAAGGTAAGTCGTACAGAAACGTTCGCCGGGAAAAGTTAAAGCGGACAGGTGCAAAACCGGTATACGTTTGGAAAATACACTGACAATATATTAGGCGGCATCGCAAAAATGGGAATTGCAGTAAACGCAATTCTTTTCTTCGATAACTTCAAGGTAGCCGTAACATGTTATATACGGACGTGTTGCACGATTCGCCAGTATTAAAATGGATATAAAATTGTTTTTATGCGAAAAATATTTGTCCGTGGGTTGCATCGAAACGCGTGTCTTTTTAATGAATCAAACTTTATTGGATTTGTTCGTGGCTTATCATAATTGGCCGTCTGAAAAGCAGAGATTTGAATATAATATTTTGATCCGAAATAAAACTAAATCGACAAAACAATTGCATTATTGAATTTTCTTATCGGCATGTGTTTCTGCTGAAGCGAATAATAATATTCACGCTTTGGTTAAATCGGCTGAGGTTTGGAAAATTAGTAATTGAGCGAGGAAAAGTTTCTCATTTCCACGAATAGAAGGATAATTATTTTTCTATGAATCAGTAATCATTGAAGCATACGAAAAGAAGTGAATAATAAAATAATTTATTCTTTGAATAAACGCGTAACACGCAAAGCCTAATTTAACAAAATAATTTATTGTCTACCGGGAATAAACTATAGCGTAACAATAATTCAAACCTATTTCAATAAATTTAAATTATTTGAAGAACTTTCCATAATACAGACTAAATAAATTAATGTTGATTCTCATATTACAGCACTCTCTTTTGTACGATTTATACGCAAATTCTGTACTAAAGTTTTACGTTATTAAAAAGTTCCAATATCAATATATTATCCCATCAATTTCATGTCACTTCATGATCACTTCGATTGTAATGTATCTTCATTTATTTTTCGATTCTATATGCAATCAAATTTTCCACAAGAATAAAGCAATAAAAGCAAGTACACGAATATAATACTACACAAAATACCTGCGATTTAAAAATTACTGGGCTGTATATACGTGGCAATGTGGACAGATCATCAAATTCATTGAAACAAAACTTCAGCAAGAAATGGTATAGTTTATCACAGTTGTCTGTAAAGTGTCAAAAACCCGTTCCTTTTCTTGTTAGATTTCAAATGTGAAAGATGTATCACGCGTGGATAGTTTTCTGACATACTTTCATGCAATAAATAAAAAGACTGTCGGCGTCAATATGCAACGAAATAACAAAAAAAAAATTGTCCTGCTTAAAACAAGCTCGTTAATGTAACCTTGCCAGCTATCAGTAACTCACACGCACAGGTAGCAACGAGTAGATCGAAATCGCAATGTAGTTTTCCAAACGTTCTAGCGGGTTTTACGCTGAAAAGACATTAGCCACACTGCTCCGCTACCCGAGCACACGAAACACGAACGATAAACCCGCGGCACGATACAAACTTTGAAAACTAAGCGAACTGCAGTATCGTTACCTTCGTGATTATATAAAATACGATTATGGAAAGTGTATATAATGATTAGCCAAACGTATTGCACTTTAATGTTTAAACTTTTAATGCTAAACGTTATTAACCCTCCTTGTACCTGTGCAACTTTAACGTCACACGTTCGACATCTACGTACCAGCGTATCTGTGTATGTAAATTTAATAAACCTTATCTGATTTGTTTCAAATAATTTGGCAAGTGTTTCGCAGCTACACTATTTCAATCAGCACGTTTGTCGTGCCCTGTCACCCGCTGTAAATTCAGTATAACAATCTTTTGTTACAATAAAAACTATTTATACACATATAAGCCATAAAGGGTAAATAACACGGTATGCTCCGTTACAGGATAATCCCATTCACCATAATTTTGTTCAGCAAGCGAATCTATCATAAATCTCTATGCTTTAAATAAAAGGAAATCTATTATTCCCTGACACCTGCGTTTTCCGCAGCGCGTCTCGTTTAAATTCGTTAGAACAATGCGCCCTCGAGGTGGTTAATCTTTTCGTTTCAATTCTCTGTATGTGCAGTAACTCCCCGATTTGTTCACGCCTGGCTCGTATACTTCGACCATTGAGCAAAATGTAATTGCGCTCATCGTGCAAGACAGGTGTAAGTGGTTTCTATTAAATGCAAGCAGGGGACGGCGAAAGAAGTGTCCGTTTCACAAATTGACAGGGACGCGCAAAGATGAAGCCATTATTCCTAAGATTTAAAGATACACGAACGAATGCGCGAGTCACTGCGTGCATGGTCCTAGATGATTGCCACCACCTTCGTTCAAGCAAATTGAAAAATGACTAACATCCCGCGACGAATGAAAATTTTCCACCGGAATAATAGGTGCGTGCACGCTTCTATACGCTTCTATCGCGATTCTTCAAATATCAATGGCTGTCGTTCGCCGCTTTTCACGTCCAGGCAACGCCGAAGCAACCGCAACGCAAAGAAACGCAAACACGAATCAAGCGTTTTTCTTAGAATTACGTTACACAGCTGCTTCGTCGTGCATTCTTACCCTTTCTTTCTTATTCCCCCGTGCAAGAACCATTTCGGAATCGCCGCGGGTTATTACTTGAATGGATCGACAAATGTTAACAAATAGTTAATATGGTAATAAAAATGTTTGCGATTTAGATCAATTATGGAACTTCGCAAATGAATGCGAAATAAAGTCGGACGATACTGGAGATTTTTCGAAAATTTTCTTGCAGACATCGGTTTTTACTTTCAACTCGAATTCCACTAAATTATTTTTAATTGGAACGAAATTTCAACTCATTTCAATGCACGAAAGGTAAAATTTTATATATTCGTGATGGAGTACGCGATAGTGTATGTTTAACACATTTTCGAAAATGTGGTTCAATGTGTCTAAAATCGAGACACGAATATTATTTTTCTGTCAGTTAGTAATTCGTTGGAACAAATTTTAACCAAAGGAAATTGTCGCGTCATCTAAATAACATTTAAATAATACTATGTTGTGCATAATACATGTTATTTAAAATAGATAAATATTGCAACACAATTCTAACTTTACAAAATATTACGTTATACGTGATACATACTATTTAGAATATAGAGATAGGCATTCTAATGTATTTTAAAATGTTCATAATACTTGAAAAACATTTGATTACACAAGTCTTGTTTATTCAGACTTTATCATTTGAATCCACGAGAAAATTCACCCAAGTAATCGGGCCTCAGATGAAATCAGCGGGATGCTTTACGAAATATGTTGCTTTCATATTGTAGATCCGTAGACGTAATTCGCACGTAATACAGTAGAAGAAAGACGCGGTGAAAGTACAATTTAACGCACCGTTGACTGTGTACACATTGAAATGAAACTTCCTTTGCTTTGGGCTTCAGGGAAAATCATTGTTTTTATGCGGTGGATTTCTATACGTAGAAACGATTCACACGAAATTTCTTGTACGCATAACACCGGTGGCTGTTCGATGCTTTCATTACGTTAATAATCGTGTCTAGCGCGTTGAACTATTCTTTCGTCTCTGCGATTTCGATGAAAATTCTTCGACCGCCTTTATATTTGTATCAAAAGTTAATTTCAGGCACGCGATACGTGCTTAGCTGGTATTTGTATTTAAGCTGCCTGTTCCACAGTTTCATTTTTTCAACCTTTACTTGCGTGACAAGTATGTTCTCTAGCCGACAATTTACACTCTCTTAAACCCAATTGTTTATACTTTTCTGCATTTTGTCCTGTCAATGCATTGAAAGTTGAAGCTGTGCAGATAGAAACAATTATAGTAAATTAAGGAATAAATATTCAATAAGATTTTATAAAATTTATCTAATAACGACTAATCACTAGCAGATATTAATTTTTTAAAGGAATTATATAGAATACAGTCGACAAGGAGAGTATGTTAACGCCCTCACTAACAGTTTAAATGTATAATAATAATTACAATCTATATCATTAGTCTAATTTATGCTTATACGTTTAATGTATTCTTCGTAGTATAAGGAAGTAAAAAAAGAAGTTACAACAATGGGCATACATCGTTTTTATTAAGTATATGTGATCTTCGTTCGCGCAAAAATGCCAGTCGCTCACTTGCTTTTCGAGTGGACTGCGCACATAATATATTAATTGCGAGTTATTTGCCAGAAATAATATTATTAATAATATTTTACCCCGTTATAAAAATTTCAGCTCTTCCCTTTCCTCGTAAACATTGTAAAATGTTTGCCATCTTTCCAAGGGATTTTACGAGTTTTCATTAGCCGCTGATTATGTTAAATAAAAGGATTACAAGGATGAACGAGGGTTGGCGCAAAAGTTGATACACGGTTTGCTGAATTTCGAGCCCAAGGCTACTTTCTTGCACCTCGGCATGGACTGAACCGTACAAATCGCTTGCGTTTTTGCCCAGTTAACTTATCTTACCGGAAATTACGGTTTTGAACGGAAGTCTTGCGGTCAGTCTAGTACGAAACGTTGCTTGAGACACATAGGAATCGGCCGATTGCGTTCGGGAAGGCCTCAAATTTTCCTTTCCTACAAAATTCCATACGCCGCTGACTGCATTATCTTTCACTCGTTAAGTGCCGACGTTTTGTTCCGTTGGAAATTATACGGAATAACGACGCATCGTGGGAAATGAATCCATGTAATTTATATTCGTTGATGTTTGTTATAATAGGGACTAAACACGAATACATTGTACAAAGTTTAGATAGAAAAGTTTATTTGGAAATATAGTTGCGTATTGCATTTAATACACGATTGCGCAAGTAGGTGTATGATGTGATATGCAAAGTTATTACTCCCAGATGTACGAGTGCCATGAGACATCAGAGGATACTACAAGAAGTATAATACCTCACAAAGATAATAAATATTACCTACTTATTATTTTTAAGAAGTGCTACTAGTATTAAATTATTTGACATTTATTGTGAAATTTATATTACATTATTATCTTGAGGGCTTCTATTATGAATAAATTACTGTTCTTAAAGCGTAGTCGATGGAAGCTCTAATAATAATTTTTCTCCTGTTTTAACGCGCCGCCCGAACACTGTGCCATAAATGAAATTGAAATGCCGCTTAATACGAACTACATAGTCCGAGGGTAATTAATAAATTCGAAACATTTATAGATACAAAGAGTAAGATACATATGTAAGTCCGTCGTGTCGTAATGCTCACACGCGATTGCAAAATGTTGCCTGCTCAAACACTGGAAAAGTAGTGTATCATGCAAGAGCTCAATTCGTTATGTTAACGCATAAAACAAGCAATTCACGGAACAAGATAATATATTAAAGAGGCGACTGTTTGCCCCAGAATCATCAAATAGGTTCGCCAACTTAACAACTTCAATAACAACTGATTACAGTAATTGACTGCAGTTATATCGTCCCCAAGTACTTACATATTGTGGAAAAAATAACACGCATGTACACGTCTGTATAGGTAATTATGTGATCCGCTTTTTCTGGCAAAAATGAAAGACAACAAAGTAGAAACGGAAAAAGTAAAGAAGAACGGAAAGGTATAGTAAGCGAAGTAGGAACGTGCCTGTGCAACGTGTTCGAGAATGTTCGTAATGAAAAAGATTTGCCGAGAAAAAACAATCCTGATTAATCCACCGTTCTAATCAGTCGACAGATAAACGTTTCCTTGGAAACGATGCGTCTCAAAATGATCCGTATCGCGCGTTTCTAAGATCTTGTTGGTAATTTCGCACGAAAATGCAAGGATTGCTACATACTTCTCGCACTGTTGTGTCTTGTGATTCATAATTGTCTGTGGAATATTAAGATGCCTCCTAAACTCTGTAATGTAACGTGTACCTCGAACGGCGATACTAATTGCGCACTGAAGTTATGAGAAAGAAGTTTTCAATTCTACCAATTCTGTTTTACCGAAATCTGAATTCATTCAAGTAAAGCTTAGTACTGTTATTTTGAATAGTAGGTACTCGTTAAATTCTTACAGTGTTATTGTTCCTTTCAATCAAGGGAATAGGCAAGCTGAATAAATTGAAATCTGGAGAAAAATAACGAGGAGCACTTTTTTTTTTAAATATTGAAGAGCATGACTTACCACTGTAATATATTTTGTAACTAATTTTTGAAATGTGGAAATACGATTTTATATTCGTTATTGGTAAGTTTAAGACTCAGCATAATTAAGACCGCGGTTTTATCTCTGCCTCCTCCCGTAAACCCTTTGAGTCCACTCATGTAATTTCGTAAAAATTTCCCCAGTGGCAACGTCAATATTTATTCAAATCCCTTTTCTCTACTTTATATCCATTACAAAAATAATATTTCGCGTGTGCAACGGGATTAGATTCATTAATAACTGCGATTACATAATAAAGGTGTAACCCTCTACTTGTTGTAAATGCCATCGAAAAGTAATACTAGTTACACATCGAAATTTAAAACCATAATCTTTCGATAATTCAAAATACTGACCAGGAAAAATTTTAATTATACAATTCTATAATCAATATAAAGTTGGATATCGTTACCCTGAATAATATATTTATTAAATCCTCCTTATGGAATACAAAACCAAGAGAAACAATTAAGGTTGTATAGTCGGAATAATCCAAATTCTTCTCCGGTAAGTGGCACGTCCCATTTCCCCTGAATTGATTCTCAAGACGTGCATTACAATACATATCACGATTCTTCGTAAGGCCTTTTCACCAGAATCGTATTCATCTCCGCATTGGTAACGTGTGCGTCAAACTGACACGGAAGATGTGCGAACGAATCAAAGACAGTTGAAGACAAAAGGATATATATTTCCAGACGCTGCAATAGCCGTGACTACCGTTGCTGGACCGTCTATCATTAAACATTGTACAATCGTGGTCACTTCAGTCGGTGTCTCGCGAAAGAGAAAAAAACAAACGCAAAAACGGAATACAAAAGGCAGGTGTGTAACGATCACAACGAAAGAAAAATAGACCGGGTGGGCCGCGAATGCATTATCGTTTAACGATTGCGCAACGCTTTTTCAATGGTGTATAAACAGCAATTATAGGCGGCAAATGCACAAATAGGTGCATTCTCTAAAACAGCGATGCGTGTGTGCAACGAATTTGTAAACGCACGAACGCGAAACGACAGCGCTTCCATGAATCACATGCATGTAAATGACACGTGTACGCATACATAATGTCGCGTACACGCTGAACGGAAGACAATCTTGAAATGTTCGATTTGCACGTTTCAAGGAGGCTTAATTGGTCGGCAGTTCATATGAAACGTCGTCACCTGTTGGACATTGTGATTAACGTGCATGGAAATTGAGATTAACACGTTTGAAAATTATTGCGATCGTGAATGAATGTTTGGCTGCAACAAGGAAATTCCTGTTGCCACGTTTGTAAAATAACAGGGTTGTTGACTTCCGATTCTCTAACGAAAACAACCTGTCGACACCTTCTTCTATTCAATGGAAAATTGAAGTTCCTTATAAAGGCAAATACGTTTCATAATGTTTTGATCGACACAGTAATAATTATTTTAATACACGCGTTGATGGCTTTATAACAGTTATTGAATTGACGCAGTTTTGTCTTGTGGTTACGATGTATATATGTGGACATAAAAAAATGTGAAAGAATAATTTTGAATAAAATGTTCTAGTTTATTACATTTCCCTGCTCGACAAAGTAAATAAGCCTTCAAGCTTTGAAATATTTGAATCCCTTGGACTTTCTGCTGTTTATCGATAGAATAGTTTCGATCATTATGTCTTCTGTATTAGTGGTCATTGTGGATCGCCCAAATAATGTTCTTTTAATTGCAAAATATTTGTTTTCGGATACCATTCGAAAGTACTGTTCACCCCGATACAATACTAATTTCCCTACAATTTCCTCGACGGAAAATTGTCCTTTGGGCAAAGTTAACTAGCCACCATTTCTTATTTCGATGCTGACAAGGAACTTCAGCCAAATATAATTTCCAATTGTTATGAAGTTTTGCACAAAGGCCAAACGCAAAAACAAAAATATTTGGACGCAAAATTTTTGTTATCAGCTGATATTCATATTTAAGAGTACACTTCTTTCCGACGTAAGAGTGGCGATAATAATATACGTCCAATATTTTTCCATGCTCTATACCTGTACAAAGTTTTGTAAGAATTAAGAGTTCACTCTCAGTTGACGTTTCTTACGAAAACAAAACAACACGCCAAGATTAACATAATGATGAAATATTGGGCCCCGAAATTTCTCTGCAAGTGTAAGGCAAAAATCCGGATAGGTTTATTCAAACTTTTGCTCGTTGGTGTACATACACTAGCGTTGTTGATCAGCTTACGTAACTTGACGACACACTGAAGACGGTATTTGCATGAATGTTAATGAGAGTAAATGTATCAGCCGCTCGAAGGATGATGGAAGGTATTTAAAATCTCGCGACGTATCATTAGTCTTGACATTTCGTGCAAAGAAATTCCAATGCTTTCGTGCGAATAGATAATAACCACGATAATGACATCAGCCCCGGCTTACACATATTTGCTTTCAAGCGTTCGCATCGAGATCCAAATAAACAGTATCGCCACAGAAATTGTAATTATTTGATGAAGATCTATGTAAACCGGCTGTTACGCGAAAGCTGTGTATGTATAACGTTTTCAATTATTATCCTCTCTATAAATACGAATGGGAGGGAGGTGATAACAGGTGCATCTCGTTCGCTTTCGAATAACGATTATTTAATCGATGAAACAAACGAGAAAATTAATTAAACGGGCTAATGGGGGTAATTTTTTTTCACGGACGATTCAAGTTGTCGAGTTCTTTGGTGTAATAGAGTATGTACGTTAATAAGCTGAGTTATTTTGGGCGTCTATAAGTGGTTTAATTAGAATCACTGTATGTGTGTATATAGAGCCCCTCTGTACAAAATGTAGAGTATACGCGTTTGAACGGTTTGGTGGATGGAAAATGCATGCATGTTCGCGATAGATCTGAAGGTATCGAGAAAGTGTTTTACATTAATGAAACCAGTCCACGGTAAGCGAAGGAATTTATTGAAACGACCTTAATAGCCCAATTGATTCGTTAGCATAATCGACGAGAGTATCTTAGTAAGCGAATAAGTTACGTTACTCAATTGCACAGTTATTCAATGTAATAATGGCAAGTAAAACAATTGCAGGAAAATAAGATTGTGCGAGTAAACGATTGGGCACAAGCGTTAAATATAGAAATTTATGTCTCCTTAGGAATATTTCCCTTAGGAATAGTTCCCTTAATGACGAATCAGTTACTATCGGGGATTATAAAGTAAAGTTTCTTAAAAATAAAATTATTTCGTTTTTTAGCGTAGGCAAAACTCTGGGCAGGACGTAATCTGGGTAAAATCTACGTTACAATTTTCTTTAGCCCTCCTAATTAGCCCTAACAATAAATAATCGTAGAATGTTTTATTTCTATTTGAAAAATAGATTCATCTCTCTTATTCCCTATCTATAAATTTCAATCTTAATGCATTAAATACATTAACGTTTAATATATTGACATAAATTTCATTACAGAACACATATTATAACAGGATTAAATATTAATTTAGATACTATCATATTTAGTGGGTAAATAAATATGAAAATTGAATAGCTTTACGATCACTCATAATGCTACCTATAAATGCTTCAATTAATTAATCAATTAAATACTGTTTCGAAACATATTTAAAGTATAATTCAATGGTATTTAAGCTTCACTGACATATCGATATAAACTGTATAAATATGCGGATTAAATATTTATCCATTAAGGAATAATAAATACTGACATAATAAAGCTACTGATCAAATTTTCGAACCTTAAATTTAAGCTGAGCATTGCTCTCTTTATAAACTGTACAAAGACAAGATGATTCTCCAATGACGTCACCCCGTCTTTTATCGTTTGCATTTTTACTCTCACAATTTCTGCCATGCAGCGTTACGTTATCAGATGACCACGTATTGATACTAAAAATATAAGTATTGTTATTGAAGACCTTCGTGTGTGCATAATACGTATTAAGAAGAAAGAAATTATTACTAATGACAAAATAATAAGTTACGTATGTACTTCTATGTTGGACCTCGTATGGATATAAGAATACCCTTTCGTCAGTTTTAATGAACCATACAAACTATTGTATCTTTGGAGGGAAAATAAATTACCTTTCAATTAGACTCATCTTGTCAAAAATTTAAGAAAACATTAGAATATTCAAACGGAACTTTCAGATACACCGTACTTCTTTTATTTCATTTTCATTTTCCGTGAATCTGTGAAGTTGGATCGTTTCGACCCAAAGTTTTTTATTTGTGGTGCAAGTACGAACTCCACAAAAGGGTTAAGAAATATCTAACAAAACCAACGAACTACATTAACTGCTTCAAAGGTTACGTCAATAAAGGAAGCTGCAGCTCCTGCTCTATTAATATTTATACATATTCCACGTGCGCAGCCGCAAACGTGGAAATCATGCAAGCAACATTTTAATTTTGTAAGAAGTAGAGGAACTGTATGAATAAACCGATCAGCAAAGTAACAAGTAATTGAACTTGGAGGAAGGTTGCGAGGATACGTGTATCTGAATATAAAATAATTTCATACTGCCAATGTAGCATACGGTTTTTTTGTACAGAAATGATGTCACGCTATTTATATGTTGATTAACGACACATGTATATTATTTTTATTAAATACGTCATATCTTTAGCAATCTGTAAAAGAGCTTAAAAATATTTTTATTGTCTTGTAAACAAAGTATACGTGCTTATTATTTTGCAGATCCCGCGAATAAATCTAATTCAAATGCCAAGTGAGATCTTTACGGATTATTGCACGTCAGTATTAAACCAAACAACAGTTCACAAACTTTTACCCTAACTATTGTAATCGTTCGTCAAAGCGCAACATTGATTTAAAAGCAACTAAACCCTCGTAGAACAAATGCATGTAAAAGTTGATTTATTAGGAAGATTAACAAAGTGAAATTATTTAAATTTTCTTTCTGTTTCGGATATGTTATGTCTACAAATGATATATATAGATATTTCCAAACAATATAATTTACATTCAGCGAATGGAAAACAGAAAACTAAATCCTTAAATCCTTTAAAACACTTTTAACGATTAAATGACTGGTATATGTACACAAATTTGTATTTCGAAATGTTTGCCTCTGCATAATTACAATCTCCATTTCTTTATCGAATTTTAGATAATAAAAACAATTTCCACCTGCTCAAATAATCATCGCGCATATTTCGTTTAATTTAAAACACTTTGATTGCAGAGAATTATTATCAATATTACGTTAAGTAACGAGATGCACAAGATATTCCCGCTCATTGACAAACAGTTGCATGAATATGAACAAATCGTCGTTTAAAGAATGTGTCAAAATCTTCCACAAATTGCAATGGTACCAATTAAATTAGAAACACAATACTGTAATTGCTTGGCGATGTAATAAATGCAGAAGTAATTCCTAAATTAATATTTCTCGTGTATAATAATCTCAAAGAATTATTCTTACCACAGATGGTCTAAAAAAAAATTACAACAAGCAATATTAAAGAGCAAATTAAAATTAAAATCATGTAATAATAATAACAATAATAATATAACAACTTTGTGAAACTTCCCTTCAAGTAGGTATCAAGTACCAACTGTTGATCACTCTATCGCCAATTGTAAGTAACGACATAATCGACAATTCTTATCGAAGCCTACACACACTAATGGATTATACGCCGTTTTTATCATCTCTGCGATCGTTACCTACAGGCTCTGTTCTATTTTTTAAGACTTTCAGTAGTTTTTTGCGAGGAACTCACCCGCTATTTAGAACAAAAATAAGTTATCACGACCTTCTTGATTACGACTTCTGATCTGTTAGCAAGGTTGGCGCATATTTTACCGCGATAATCATTGATCGGCATACCTGTCGTCGAGATGAATTATAGGGAACGAACGCGTGACACGGTCACTGGATTTCCATGGGTTCTTGAAACCAGACGCGTAGACGCAAAATTCAGGTGACCTCGAACGTGCCTCGGATCAGCAAACGCGTGTGACATTGTGAGAAACGTGTCAGACGAGAAGAGCACAGGTAAAATCTCGGAATCTGGGACCGGGGCTGAGGATTGTATTCCTCGATATGAGAAATTTTTGCTTCACTCCGCGAGAACATTTCTTTTTTTCTTCACCTAGGATCCAATTTGTGGGGCGCACGACTCTACTGTTACAATGGTATCTCGATTAACTGCGTCGATCGCGATTCAGACAGGTGAAAAATCTGATGAGAAATTACGAGGAGTATAGTGTTCAACGAAACATTGCGGGAAGCAGTTCGAAACCGTAAAATCTTTTTCTTCTGAATAACTTTGAAGATAAGAGATGCAGGATATCGTTGCATGGATCGTATCCTTGTTCGAAAAATTACAAAATAGTCTTTCTCTTTTTCTTTTGTTCGTAGTACGTTTGACAGCAGAGTATCGACAGTGTCACAACTGAAAAATTACGTTTTTCATTTGTTTGTTCTTTTCCATTTTGCCATGCTGTCAAAAATAAGAATTGTGCAATATTTCTAGCAATATGTTTTTTCTATTACTATCAGCAATAATTGATTCATAATTTCCATTAAAACTGAAAAATCTACAGGTGCAATTTAATTATTACTTTATCACCATGCTAAGTATCACCGTGTTATTGCTTCTTCCCATATTTTTCCCACAAGTAACTGAAATGACAGAATGCCATAGAATCTCGATCATCCGGATTTACTGCGTTACATTTCATGTTTGATTTACCCAGGTACGTAAGAGTCGTTACAGATACTTAATCACCGTCATCATTAACAAATAGGTCAATTTATGTACGTTTAAATTGGCCATTTATTTCCCACCGGGCTAATAATTGCGTGCACATGCACATGCATCCGCGAATCATTAGTGGAACACTTTTTGCGAATCCAGGTGCAAAAAGATTCATGTATACGTGGTGTGGTAAAAATATGAATAAAAGAAACAGGCGAGTTGAATTCTGAGACACCATTAACACCTACCTGCGACATCGTGTGTCCTTTTAATAGGTTGATTCAATCAACGTACTATAAGAAACATTCGTCTCTTGTCAGTCGTTTGCTTTTAATGAATTTACGAGACACTGATGAATCTCAGGGAAATAATGAACTTTCAAATATGTATGGCGTAGCCTGTGTGTGTTTTTTTCAGCGGTATAACTTGCAGTTTATTTACAGCTATTACGAAAGAGTGAAATAATTACGAACGTTTATAAAATGCCACATATATGTATACATGTATGTACTGAAACATTTTATCAGTAAGAAAATTCGTATTCAACATTCAAAAAGGTGGCGTGCTACTATACATATAGGGCAACGGATAATTTGGATGATGAAGATCGACCAATTTTTCCAAGATAACAAATATTATAACAGAGAAGATAAGTATTAATCGCTGCTATATTAATTTAAAATAAACAGGAGGCTAGCGAGAGGTTTAATATAATATTTATAGAATGAACAAAGTGATAAACACAAAATTTTGTTAACAGCAGTGTGTGATAAAGTATTTAATTATTCAAAATATAATATTAAATCATGGTAAATCATGGTGTAAAACTATCAAAATATAACACCCACGCGATTTATCTGCGTCAGACATAATTGTTCTTCAAATCGAATTTTATAAAGGCCGAACGTAAGTGCCCAATAGTAACGAAAAAACGCATGTTATTCATACATACAGGTACTAAAGATTTTTTAACCCATACATCTTGTATATGTATAGTGAAAGTATTGGATGGAATTATTAACCCAGGCACAGCCAAAAATAAAATGAAAGGTGTAAACTTTCGGCAAATAAATGTCTTCAAACATACCTCTTATTAAATAAAATTGCCCCGTCACATAACACTGAGCGTTATCTAATAAAAATTCTCAGAGTAAATATAAAATTGATGTTTAAACCATTTTTAATGTTTAACGAAGTGAATCGTACAATACTTTAATAAATTAAACACCATTATAAATGTTTAAAAAATTCCGAGCTTCCTATTAAGCAAACCCGCGTTACTTGAAGTCCACGCTTTCCAAATTACACCTAATAAAGATTCATAAATGCTGATTATATTTTTCCTTCCGGCTTCCCGGTAGTATTTAGCAACTAAACAATGAAACTCGTTCTGGGCGTTAATACGAATCTGCATCGTAACCATTTTCGCTGAAAGATGTCAATGTCTCGAGCACATCCAGCACGAAGATAATACCTGACAATAACGACAATCATTCTTATCTGAATAAGCATTGGCCTCAAGTCAATAAACCGTCCGCGAAGTTCTCCCCGTTTAATCTCGATAAAATTATACGTTTCAAAACTTGACAAACGTTCGTCACACGTTCTTTCCTCTATTTTTCACCTGATAGGCAAGCACCCAGGCAATTGTGCTAATAGACAAGTTCTATTTAAATTGTCGCATGTGTATCTTGTAGTTCCAGACAATCATTCGCAGGCCTTTGTGTGCAATCATCTCGATGTGTATTGTAATGTGTGTCTCGATATCTCTCGATATCCTCGCGACCATAAAAAGAGAAACATACAAACCATACGTTGCCCACCGGTGTTACTTCCAGTTTTTTCCATGGAATCGCATCAAGTAACACTTGACGTGCAAAAAGAAAACTCCTTTGTATAATTAGTCCACTTTTATCCGCTAGGATCACGTATCGTTTCACTAAACGGTCGACAAAAAGGGGCCGACATTCGACGTACGGGAACGAAAAATTAATTAAACAGCTCTGAATGGCAAATCCTTGGATCGCGTTCCTTCGCATCTATATCTCCTTAGCGGTAAACAAATTCTACGGAAAATATTGTGCGATGCGTGGCGTTTCCAGTGGCTGCGTAATCATAACAGTCTTAAAGTTCACGAGACATAATAGGTTTCTTCTGCAATTAACGGGCGAAGAGAGAGGGCAAAGAAACGCAGCAGGGTTTCCCAGGCGGTCGTTCTCTTCCAGGCAGACGTTTACCATTTTTCCACGCGCCATGAAGAACACTTTCCTCTGAGTTTGATTAGCCCGGTAACGCTCCCGGCGAAGTCTCGCGATGTTCAAGCGGCTCTCCATCGCATCGGGGAAATAGTGATCGGGAAATAATATTTAGCAGCAGGGGATTGTTTAATCTGACCCCAAAATCGAAGCGAGGACACTCTAGTACCACTTATTAACCCCCGTAAGGAAATTTGGGTCAGTGGGACCCAGAACGAAGACGCAGATTAATTTCTCATCGTTTTCGTGTTAACGTTCGAACTATTGCATTCGTGGCAAGCTGTCGATTATCTTGGAACTGTTGTGTGGGGAATTTGACGAAATTTAGGATTATGTACCGATATATTTAAATAATTGTATTATTTATTTTGTGATGGTTTCTTTTCGATGTTTGAGACTGGATTATTTTGAACGAAAATGTATTTGTGGTTATTGCCTATGTAATTAATTATGTATTTAATATTTAATATTGCAAGGGTTAACGGTGATCTAGATCCGTTTTAATCGATTCTTCATTCAACCAGTTCGAGGCATGTGTATCGAGAACGATAGGATGTATGTAGTGGGGTTTGAGGAATGTGTTACAATTATTTAGTTTACGGTTTTTTGGCAATTTGAACGTTGTTACAAAACGTGTATGTATTTGTATTGTGAGAGTATTGTAAACACGACAGCACAGCGTAGTAACGTTCGATAAGAGGAATTGTTTGACTGCAACTTGTCTCTTAATGGAAAAAATATATTATGTATAATCATCGCGTCACGTGCAGGACGAGTTAAGTGTTTACCGGAAAGAGTACACGTGGCAGAGAACGTGTGCTGTCAAACGAGCTTCTCAATTCTTCAGTTAACATTGCTAACTATCAAAATAGTTTTTCAATAATTCTGCAATTATTATTTTAAGGACTAAGCATATCGATTATATTTGAACTTGCAAGAGCTTTCCAATTACTTTTTCTTCCTTTATTTAATATTGTAAATTCAACCAAACATTATACATTGGACTTGTAATGTCCAATGATTCCAAACTTTTGATAGGTCTTGCACACTTCATTCAGGGTCTGAACATTATTCGAACAAATCCATGAAAATTATATATGTATAAATTAATAATCGGGAATCAAGTAAGTCCAATTTATTTTTTTGTCAGGAAACGCGGCGAGAAAATGCACATCGCAGTGCCAAGTTCACACGCGTCATTATACGTCATTTGAGTTTGATAAAAATAGTAATGCAACTGAAGCGTTGAAAGCGAAATTGTTTGCAAAGTGTATAGCGTTATACTTTATTCAGGTAATAAGTAAATCGCTTACACTGCGACAATCATTTTATTGCAGCAATCATTTTCGAATAAGTGACTTCATTTAGCATTCAGATCAAAGAAACTGTTTTCAAAGAGTTATTTATTTTATGTAACCGTTGCCAATAAAATATTAGACATTTTAAAATGTATAACGTTCACGCATTATGAGTCTGTGCATGCATACATAAAATGGAATTGGAATTTCCCAGGTTTTAACTTTTTATCCGAAATATGAACATATTGTCGTAATTTAATAATATGATTTGACTAATCCTGGATCAACTTTAATTCCTCGCGAAATGGATACAAAAAAATTTCCACCATGGAATATAAACTATCGTGAAAGAAAACCACCAAATCGTGTAACACATATTGCGGATTATTTTGCCAAATTAAATCACACAAGCATTTATTCAAATGCAAAAATCGAATAAAAGTTACACGATTTAATTAAAAAGCTACCAAAATAACCAAGGAAACAAAAATAAAAATGGTGATGTTATTTAGTGGATTATATAATTATCATAAATACAGTAGAACCTTGATAACTCGAACTTCTATAACTCGAAAACCTCTACAAGACGAAACTTTTCTTAATTCCCTTCCACTCCGCTGCAAAAACCTCTATAAGTCGAAATAAAACTTACTTTAACTCGATTTATTTGCCACATGTCCCGATGCATCATTTTACCTCTGTAACTCGAATTTAGAATAATCAAGCCAATACTACTCGAAGTTTATCTCCATGAATCGAACTTCTATTTCTGCTGCCTCTGCAACTCGAAGTTTATTACAACTTTACAAGTTTATTACAACTTTGTGTCAGAAATCAATCAATTATTTCGCCCCTTTCAACCGTTAGGATTGTCTCGAAACATAAGACGGAGAGCATCAAATGACCACGTGCATATCCATGGAAGCTAATCGTTTTTCGTCAATTTTCATAGATAAACAATGCGTTAACACATTAACCCATAGCAAAATTACTGACTTTTTTAATAATAAGAAGTCGGTACATATATGTATGCACAGTGACCTAATTTTCGGCCTTCTGATTACGTTTATATACATATGTATGCAATAAAAACGTAATTCGCGCGATAAAATTTACTTTAATTTCATATCCGTCTTCGAAAATCGGAAAGTTAACGCCATACAAAGCCTTTGTAAGCCGAATTTTCGCGTGCTAAACGCCTCTTACTCGAACGCTCGATAACACGATCTGCAACTCGAAGTTTCTTTCTCTTCCCTGGAGATTCGAGTTACCGAGGTTCGACTGCGTTTGAATGTTGCATTAAAAATGAAAAGATCCATCTCTTTCCCGCACGGAACAAGTGGCTCGCGAAAACAGAGGGAAGCAAGAAAAACGTGCGAAACAAACGGACGACAGCAGCGGTTTCCACCGCGGTAATTATTATCGCGGTGGTCGGAAAACAGCAGGAAAAGGCGGCGGTAAAAGAAGATGAGATGAAGGGAAATGGAGCATAGCCCTGCACCGGAACCTCCCACGATTGTATGCTAAGGTAGCTGTTGCGAGAGCACAGTCTGAAAATTCGCGTTCTATCTGCTGCGCGAAACGCAATCGTCCTTTCGTCATATCGCGATTTATAGACGTGAACGGTGATGTCTTAACCGGGGCACACTTCTTAGATCCTCCAGGAAGAAAAACACAAGTGTACGGAATTGGCACTGTTTCCTCGCGATAACTGAGGGAAGATTCCGGGGAAAGCAAATGGACGGGGATGGAAGATGTGGAATAAAGTGTACAATTTAATTGTACGCGACAAGTCAGATTGTTCGACGTTGTTAACAAACTATTCTCGAGGACCTAATAATTTTTGAAACGCATACTTGAAATGTCCGACTCTTAGAAATTGTAGGAATTATACAAGTGGTTATACGTGTATAGCAGATCGAATGTTATTTTATTTTATAAACATTTCGGAGGGACGATAATGTTTGTTAACTGTAAACTTCATACGTTTAGTATTATAATTTTTCTGCTATCGATGAAATGCGAAGCAAAACGTAGGATATTTTAAAGGGGAACTCAAAAGCTATCAAATGTTGAAGAATAAACGTGTAGCGACCATGCGTTATTAGTATAAATTTATTGATAAAAGATTGCAGAAGATGATCGTTTACCTGTGAAAGTTATCGATGTGAAAATCTTTTTTGTAAAAGGACTTTCAGGAAATAAATGCTCTCGAATGTTTTATAGTTCGATGTAAATGTTAAGTTCCTATTTTCTGATTCATACATCGTGCACTTCATCATTATAATTACAATTGTATATTGCATGCAGTATTAAATTGTATTATATAATTCATAGATTTACGTTAGACAACGTTTATAGAACATTCCACTCGTGATACTACTCAATATAAACTACTGCCATTCGATTCATTTTAGTTTTTACAACTGTATCAATTATCCTACCGACATAATTAATATCCCGTGATACATATTAATTATAGTAATAATTGATTTAGTTCCATTCCAACAATCATGCTCTGCATAAGAAATAAGACTTTTCTTTTTTACGAGCATACTATATTATAGGAAGTATTAACTATGTTGCACAAGAAATACAAATTGCATCTGATTATAATAGACGAAACTACGTGAAAGCATCTATATACCTAGAATTTACGTGGCTTTTTTAATTCTCAGGGAAACGTTTCTCTCCTCGAAACGCGATTATATAGATGTTTTTAATATAAAGAAAGGCATGCCAATCGGGAAGGTAGCAATAAAAAAAAGAGCAAACAAGTAGCCACATCTACGATACATAGGTGGACGTAATAAAAAAAAGCAGCAAGTAAAATAATCCTATAATGAGCAACGTCGTGTTCGTTGGAAGGCCGTTGACTTCGTGAAACTTTCGCCTGGCACTTTCATATGGAGCAAGCATAAAGGCTTGTCTCACAATCCAGGTACACGGATGAAAAAAAATAACTACCCGACACTTCAGTCCGGAGAAATAAAATTTGTCACGATAAACGTCCGCTCCTGCAGAAATAATACATTGCATGTAATGTTCAAATATCGTATATTGTTCATTGGCGAAACCTTCGCGCACTTACTTGAGGCACAGTACACGCGAAAGTTTTGTTCCTTCCGTTTAATTTACCCCAATGCGACCGTTTCATTTCCTCGAACGTTATTCATTGCTTTTCTAATGGTCGTTAATTTTCTACAATTGAAAGATTCTACGAGAGATCTCGTATTCCTGCGTTACACAGCAACCCTGGATATGTTAAGCAGGCACAATAGCATGAAGGATCTAAGAGTTTTTAAATCCAATTAAAACCGAGGCACGATACGAAAATTATAATACAGGAGCGCCATGAACGTCGTTAATGGTATACCTGCACCGGTAAGCACGGCTAATTAGTGACACCATATGTACTGAACACAAGACCAGCCTGCCTGACCAGGTAACAACGTGCCATAGAAATTCGTTAGGATTTCGTTGGGACTTGGCAGCCGATAGACTGAATTAGTGTCCATATACATGGAATAGAAACAGTCCAACTGTGCAACTAATTGCGAGCCAGCGTCGACTTCAAGCATCGAGTTTTGTAAGTCTATCTTGATAATTAAAGTATCGGAAGTTATTTTTGTATTACGTGCGTGATCGAAAACATTACCAGCCCTGCGGTTTGAAAGTTGAATGTATCAAACGCTTTGATAACTTTATCTGTAGGTATAGGTAATTCTATGGGATACGTATCGTAATTAATAGTATCTCATGCTCCTTTATTCTGTATTTAATTACGCCGGTTTCATTAATAAGAATGAGACTATTCTGCAAGACCTGATTTCTACCATCAAATGTATGATCTATCCAGGAATAGTAAAATATTCTAAAATTTCCAGAAATCCGTAGAAAAATAATTCTGTACTTCAGATCCACCTCAGTTTTAAATCATATTTTTCTTTACTTAAAAAAGGAGAGCCTTAAAGAACTATTTCAACACGTGCCATAAACTGCAAGCTGGTAAAATAATTGTCGTACATTTTCTTATTCCAAAGGAACTGAAGAAAATCTCAGGTTTTCAAACCATCAATGGCCAATCTAATTTAATGAAGCACGATATGAATTATGGAATATTTGTGAAGCATGTTTGCTTAATGGCGGCGCCATGCATTTGGGGCTAAAAAAAGCCGCGTCCCTCCAAAACGAGGCTTCGCATCCGACACCTCTGTACCGAAATTTCGATCACACTTTTTTATTCCCTCTCTGGTTGTATCGCGACTGAAGTCGCATACATTACACATTATGCACACTATTCTCCTGCTCGATCACTGCAAGTGATAAACAAAATAGGGGATACCGTTACGACGAACACCCCGTATACATGCATAGACACGCTTCGTACAATACACGATCATCGTATGACACAAGAACATTGCGCAAAGTCTTTTCCAATTTGTTCAGACCTCTGGGTTTACGACACGGACTCCGTAGTCCCGTTAGTCTCTAATAAATTTATATATTTTCACGGCGCAGTGTTTTGACCAGATGTCAGAGGCCAGGAAGCGGTTATGGTCGCAGAAAGTCTGAATCTCTGCGCGCCGCACGATCTATTAGTACCTTGACTCTGCCACCGTGAGCAATGACATGTCGTAAACCCAAGTTTCAATGCCCGTGCAATCAGGCAGAAGGGGAGGGGGTTGTGGTGGCGGTGGTGTAGAATCTTGTAGCCTTTGAGGTCGACTCTTTCGAGGTCGTGCAACCACCTTGGTATTATCAAGGTGGGCCAACTTGCCGAGGGACACGGGTGAATCGTCAAAGGGTGAAGATGTTCAATGATTTGCTAAAAATAGCAAGGTCAATTGCAACAGGTATCAAAGTTTTACAAAGTGTTATCCCGTGAAGTTGACCTTTGACTCCCCTGCTTCAGAATCTCGGCAGAGAACACTTGAAGATAAGACCCTGAGTGAACTAGACATTTGTATTTACTCTGCTATTAATACTGTAAAGTGGTTAATCTTACATTCCCTCGATTAGTCGTTTAAATATATTAGAATCGATGAGATCAGAAACAGCATAAGACTATAAGACGCTCGTAAGTGCGCTTTCAGTAACGAAGGAAAAAGATGTTTCCCTTACTTAATGACAGTAATATTAGTATAATATTAATTTGCCTCTTTTTACCATCGTATTTCGACATACGTCCTCTTCTAAATTACATTAGTAACGATGGAAAATATATTGGTCAGTAAATATCTATAAGTGTATTGACACTGTATTATTTTCTTCGAATTCAAAAACGGACGGAACTTTCCGCTAGACCTATTTATATAAAAACTTTGGATTATGCGTGATTCATCGGTAGAAGAAAGACTTTCTTCAAATAATTCAAAGAAAATAATACATTTGCCGATTAAAATAACACTGAACACTATATTGTTCGGACCATATTTACTGCTCACAATGCATTGTACACCACTTATTAAACGATGTAAATGCGATCCAGATTTTGTCTGGTTTGAATCCATTTTAATCAGAAAAATGTCACCGATGTCTAGATAGAAGTTTCATAAGAAAGGAATGAGAAACAGCAAAGTTTCATCGTTAAATTACTATTAGCTCACCGATATACGCGATCCAGAATCACCTGACACTAAGTTTACAATCGATCATCTGGCCGTCCCAAAGGGTATAACCCCCCGGTAGTGAAGATAAACTCTTCCCTTGTATCGGATACCAAATTCTCGTTTATATCGAGACTTTACTGTATTAATCAAAAATCGGTTTATAAATATTCAGAAACAAGTTGAAAGTGGCCACGTTAACAGTGCCTGCCTCAATTCGGAACTCGTCGGGACTCGTCCAACCTATCAGGCAGTTTATCTGTGCCGAAAACGATTCGAACAGCAGCAAAATAATCGAGCATCCTGGAAACGGGGAATCGTGAAATGAATCGAGCCGATCGGGAGTCGAATGGACGATCGGGTTAAGGGAATAAACTCTGACCTCGGCGTAATCAATTAAACGCCGCGAACTCAGGTAAATCGCGCGAGCACGGGCCGTGCCCGGCCGTGGAGATTCCTCGAACCAGCGGGCGTATCTTCTCAAGGAAGGAAGTAAGGAAACCGAGGTTCGTGCCAGGACTTTCTCACGACGGAGGCACCGTACCCGCTATCGCGAATCTCTCGCCGGATCCTAATTGCAATCTCTTACGGCCGCCCTTACGAGTAACCACGGCCATTTAAATTTGTGTCATTACATTCCGCGCGTACAGACGGCCGAAAGAGAAACGTTCCGCGATACTGGCGGTGCGCGAGTAGCGGCGAATCCGTTGCTAAAAATATGTCCATAGATTTACGGTACCAGCGAAACGTTTCGGTATACGTAAACGATCGGTCGGAAAAATATTCGGTAGAATTGTGCTGGGTGTTTTAAATAAATGTACGAGAAACGGAAGTGTTATTCTATGCTACATTTCAGGTTCCAGTTAACAAAGATATTTGCCAATGTTATAATCAAATTGATTTCTTTTTAATAGCCTTTGCACTGCATCTGTGGTAATTTAAAATTAGTAATTATTAAAATATTATTATACAATAAGTGACTAAATATACGTAACGTATATGTTTCCGTACTATTTGTAATAAATACTAGCAATTTATGTTACAAAAAAGGGGGCACTTTTTCTGTACCTCTAAAGCGTTAAACTGCATTTGTCGCGTTGGTGTAATAGTCTTGCGTTCCACTAGTCAAAAATACCGACCGATTAACAACTGACAATAATTTTACAGTCCTTGTCAGAGTCTGACTAGCAGCCACCGTTAATTTATCTTTGGCGCAAGGTGAGCTAAAAGAAAAGCACCACCGGAAAGATAGAACCGGCAACATTGTTGGGAACCATAGAAACTTGGATCGGTTATTAATGTGAGAGTATTTTCACGGTATTAATTTAAATAATTATGGAACAGTGAAGCGGTGTTTGAACATGCGAGCGACTGAATTTGAGTGATCAGAGGAATGTGGTTGCCGTGTAACCGTGTAACAAAATAAATTGCGTTGTGTGGCATAAAAGACATGTGAAAAAGGGACGTGTATTAATTTGTGTTGAATCGTGAATCTTGTTGATAACTAATGTTTCTTCCACGACTCCTGTATTAATTAAATTGCGATATGCTAGTATAACTTGTATTGTGAAAGAAAATTAACTGTTAAGCAGTGCTTCACCATTCCTACATTATCTGCTGTTAAAATTTCTCAAACAGCTGCTTTCAAATGTCCTATCCTAGAAAAGGCTTAACATTGTACCGTTAATGGTATTAATTATATTTAAACACCGAAATCCTGAGATTTTTGCAACGCTGATTATTCGGGTCCATCTTCAAGGCATTCGAGTTTAAATCCAGCCCATATAAAATAAGGTGCGATCGATAATGCAAAAATCGCCTGCGATATAAATATGAATTCCATTAAATCTTACTAAGTTACTCATTTCTGCATTAAGTCCCCCGTTTCTCCACTCGTTCTATAATATTGCCAATATAGAAACGCCAATAATAAATACTGGAAAGCTTTAAGATTATCAGACGACATTTTAAAATTACTATTCATCGATTCGTCTTGCCCCTCCCCCCTATTTCCAAACGCATAATCATTCTACTGCCACGCAAAATGTTTAGCAGTAAAAATCACGTCAGTGACCAAAAAAAAAAAGAAAAGTTTTTACGAGCGAACTGAAAGAAGTAATTTCTTCTTTCCCCGTGGAACGATAAAGGTGACTGACTGGAAAACATTGTTGCAATTTTTGCATGACTTTCTGCCGGCTTCGAAATCGATCGCAGCAATCGGATGTGCCCGATTCAAAAAATCGCTCAACAAACGGTGTGTAAAGGAGTCGCTTGGACCAGAACGATAAAAAATCAAGACCACTTTCTACAGCGTCTGCTCCAGTTACAATCGAGACACAGCGTATCTTTGTGCGGTTATAAAGCGATCAAGATGCAAGATCATGGACCGTTGGCAAAAAGCAAGCAACACGAGTCTCGTCGCGTTTCTCTTCCCCGTCGATACTTTTCAAGCATTCCTTCTATAATACACGTCGATCAGCTGTAAACAATACGATGTCACTGTTTGTCGCGAGCAATTTGTTATAAAATTAATGCTAATATTGTTATAAAAATAAAAAATTTTGTTACAGAAATAAAAATATTAATGTAAATACGTATTTTCTTCGTGTTTATATGTTTCGCATTTAGCCCTTTCAAACAGACGTTTACAATCTTGAAACCTATTCTACTGATCTTGACAATTAACGTTTCAAATCAATTTCACTGTTGAAATTCAAATCAATTTCGCTGGTGAGATTCGTCGATGCTTATAATTTCCGCCGAAAAAGAAAATATTGGAAAACAAATTGCTCGCACAGAACACGAACTTCGTTAATAGTCGTTTAATTAAACGCACCTCGCTGCATAGCAGTATTATCGTTAATGTTTGTACATAATATTAGTCAAGGATGCATTGACGGTATTAATTTATAAATCGCAGGGAACGTCACCCATTTAGTCACAAATATTCGCGAGTGTTCGAACGCGCACACTTTACGCACGCTTGAATTCGATTTTCCCCAAAGCAGGACCATAAATCACGGAAAACTTATTTTGAGGAACCATCATCTTCCCAATTGTGCACCATTCCAAGTTTAGAAGCTACACTTTCACTCGTTACAAGTTTAGTAATAATTTCACGCCAGTTTGGTAACCGACTTGCCCATTTGGACTTTAACACATTCCGTGCCTAAAAGAATATTAAGCACTTCGGTGGTATTTAAAACTCAACGAAAGACGAGTAGAAACGTACTGACCTACAGAAGAATACCAATTCTGTTAAATTCCTAACACTTTCGTTTCCCTTTGAGTGTGATTAATTTCAGGGATACATTAATGGGTACCTTTGTACCGTCCCAATCAGTTCAATACATCGGATGTGCTATTCGGTGAATTATGGAAATTTACAGTCGAATAGAAAATAGAGTCAGACAATCGTACAGCTAAAAGAATTGTTGCAATTATCCTGCAGATATGATTTTTTGCTAAACCGTTGTGAGGAATTTGTAAATGTACCACGAATGACAAATTCGACCTGATCTCACACTTCCACGAGAAATGAGTACGAAATAAAAAATGTTGCTCGTTTGAATACTAGTCCATTTCATATTCTGAAATTTCGTTCAGTTTTCCACGCAACAATTCTAAAGCGATTAATCTTTCTCCATCGAGTTCAATAATTTGGTAGACATTAAGAATACATTAAAAATTGGGAAAGGCTGTTTCGTATAAGGTTGACCCAAATTTGCGAACAAGAACGAGGACCCTAAACGTAACCATCAAATAAATATCAATGAAAAAAAAAAAGAAAATAATTTTGCAAGAAAAGAAAAATGGCGAGAAGCGTCGTATTTACAATTCTCACATAAGGTGCAAAGTATGTACACTGAAAGTTTTACTCTTGCGAGATCTCATTAGCCACCAGCGGATCGCATGACAGCAAACGTGTTAATCGAGACAAAGGTCAGGTTGGCTAGTTTCGCACCTGCTGGAATTTCAGTCAACCGTGGGTTACCTGCAGGGTCTAGCCTCCGGTGAGCGAAGAGGAAATCTGTCCCCCCATTCCAGTGTCTCCTCTTCCCAGCCTTGAACTCACCGGGACGCAGGATGGCAGGAACAGGTGGGTGCAGCCAGTGTTCCGCAACGAAAGGAACGGGATAGGAACTGTCAAGTGTGTCACGCAGCTACACGTCTATTCCGTTTATCGCCGTTGCGATTGTGTGCCAATCCATGCCGCATTCTTTTGCGGCCGTTTGCATCGTCCCCCGGCTGTGCGTCGGTATCTATCCATGGACGTGCAACGGGCATCGGAGTTTATTGATGCTAATACGCTCGTTGAAAGAACCCTGTCGCATTACCACTGGCCACTGAGATTGGCTAAATTCGTGTTAATAGTTCGAAGGAAAGGTCAGGCTCCCGTGGAACTTTGATCCGCCCGGGGATCGAACGCGGATGACCCCAAAAACCGGTGACGCAAGTTTTATTGGCCAAGATATATTTATTGGTGAGCGTGGATACACAGTCACCTTGAGGGTTCGCCGTTTCTTCACCTGATAATCAGGGAAGACGAGTTAGCCGGCTATCTGAATTGTGTATCGTGGCGAAATAGACCGGGCTAGAATGTGGCTGGCTGAGTGGCTTTAAATATCAGACCGGTGGCGAAGCGGGGCAAATGAAAGCAAAAAGATGAGATCTTTGCCGGATAAAAGCTGGATTAGAGTTGGCCAGTCGGAGAGAAATTATGAAAGGATTAAATGTATAGTCTTGCGGAGGCGTTATTAAAACTGTGTGGGCGTGTAGTACTGAGCTGTGGGGAACAATAATCAGCGGCAAGGTTACTGAAAACATTTCGAAATGAAATCGGATACATTGTAAGATATTTCTTGCGGACAATAATTCGAACAACTTGGTCAACGAAGCTGTATAAGTCGATCGCCTTGAGAGGGATACGCGGACGGTATATTTAAACGATTTGGCCATTTATTAACGATAAATCAGTAATGGAAGACAAGTGCGAAGTAATGGAAATGTGTCTACGCGGTGTCAAAATACGAATATAATTTGCCAAATATTACGCTGAATAAAAACTTCGCCATTAAAAATGTGGCACATCAAACATGTTATTTGGTCTATTACGGAAATTCTGTGCTTCTTCCTGTAACATTCCATTGATTTTTTTTTCTTCCAATGAATTATTTTAATTGTTTCTGATTGCGAAAGAACTCAATTCGCGAGTAAACGATGGGACAATAAACAAGATGATGCTGCGGTTACAATTGAACAAAATCGTAGAATAAAATACTGGGATGCTCATTTAAAAACGTCGCTTTCTTTCCATTAACAATGCAACTTTCTCTAACAGCAAGCGGATGGTTTTGGCGATTCCGATAGACTAATGTGCTGCGCAGAGGACAGCGAAACGCATTAGAAAACGCATAGGAAGCGAGCCCCGTGACTAAACTCTCTTAATATCTTTCCGGTATCCACGTGCACCTGCAAGAAAGTGCGTTCCTTTCGTTCGCGTATTGTACATTTTCACACCTGACAGGAAGATATCATTAAAATTTTTGTCGCCTAAGCTTGAACCACTCGGTATTCAAACTGTTTCCTTCCGTGTTTGACGCGAGTCAATTTTACGAAATGCATACATACGTCGACGTCTGCTGATGAAAATTGCATTAAACACGTTCGCGTTAACATTGAAGCCTTCTAACTCTGTTAAACGTAGAAGTTTTACATAATTTTTGACCAATTCTTTTAACGAGAATTAGGGGGCTGGGGCATTTAAAAGTATGAAAGCGGATACAATGAATGATTTAATGAGTTATTTTGCATAGACGAGCAAACTTTTATTTACATAAATTATAGTGAAATAAAGATAGAACATTTATTTGCATCCGTTTCCTTCAAGACAATTTGTATCTTATGGCTAATTCGAGGAATTAGATAATACAAATTCTGTAGCAAGTTTCCCAAAGATATTTGCCTCACTTTTCAACAGCAGGAAATACTAAATTGTAATTTCAAACTCATATAAACGACAATTGTTGAAATTTGTCACGTTCCCCGTTAAAAACGACAAGAGTTGCCCTGAATTATTATTTCATAAAAAGTAATACCTAGTAGTTTGAATATTGTCCCGATTTACATATAAGATATACTTGTTGTAACAAAATAAATTATATTTGTGTGAATTTGTGAAAAATTTCGACTTTCTATTCGTAGAAACAAATCTGCAAAAGTTCACAGTATTTCAATCAACTAGAACCTATTCCTATCTCGACGTAATTGTCTACTCTCTGCTAATGTAAATAGTGCTTTCTCCCGGGTCGTTCTTCGTTCGTTCCGTTTAATTTAAATATCAGTCACGATTGTTAAACGTTTTCGCCGACACTGAAGAAGGCATGCATTAGAAAGTTGCTGGCGCAAATAAAAAAAGAATCCTTGCAAGACCGTGACGATCGCGTGAATCGTTCTTACGGCAATCGAAACAGTCTTCCATCGTGAGGAACGGGCTGTTTGATTGAAAGGACGCGTTGATAGAATTACACGAGGGCGCTAGTAGATTTTGTCTAAACGCATCACCTTCAGTTAAAGCGGCAGGATCCGAAGGAGACAGGAAGTCGTACGTTGACAAATTTTTGTCGGTGGACCTTCAGACAACCAGTATTTATTGCCATTTGCTAACCGACTGCACTTATTGGCGAGGTACCAAGCGAACATCTGTGTAACTATTGTTCCGGCACAAGTAACAGATTTTTTTTACAATTTTTTATAATTTTTTACAATTACAAGTAATATGAATTCTTTAATATTTGTTCTCAGCTGACCAACAGTACGGCCATTTCCAAACATAAAAGATGATACATATTGACAACGGCTACGAACTGATGAATTCGCAATATATTACGAATGTTTGATATTTCTATCCTTTGATTTGTTTCGCAATTAAGCCTGACTGTAGGTGCTAATAAGCAGACCACTACTTTTTTCATGAATTTTATTATTTCATTACGACAAAGAACACTATACTTCTAGAACAGAATTAACTTTGCTTTGCGATAGAGTCATCTTGCTATGGCCAGCACTTAAATCAAATTATTTTAGTTTTTCTAGGACGTTTCTATTAACTACTATAAACACTTCCCAGTGTTCACTTTAATTATCCAATCGTTAAATTCTTACAATTGAATTATTTAAGAAGTTATATTCGAGTTATATTCTCCGTCCAACCTTTCATTTAATGATAAAGGTGAAGAACGCTGAACAAATAGTCGATTTCTTTGCATCAATTTTGCAATCGCAACTAATAATTGCTAATCAATCGCCATTCAATTCACTCAATGAAAATGTTACTGTGCATAAACTCGCAAATGGAAAAAATTTTATTAGACTACTCATTAAAAGCAAATCTATCTCTTACTTTACACCCAACATGCATAGCATGTGTGTATAAACTAACAAAGAAGCAAAAGCTAAAGAAAAAATAGTGCGTACAATAACCATACCAATTCTTCCTTCGACTATCTACGTTAAAGAAATTTCAGTGAGTCGTTTCGTCTGAACTTCTGGCATTGTCAGGCTAAACAGTGAAAGGGTTAAAGCAATTGTTTCACCACTCTGTACCTGTATTCGTAAATGTCCATCAACATAATGCGATCGGTATTTCTTCAATCTAAACCTTCTCCTTGCTCCATTAATCTTCGATCGTTCCAATCCACCTTCTATCTCCCCCATGCCATTCTTCGTTACGTTGTACCTGTTATGTTTCCGTTCGGTTATTACCCTTTTCCCCCTCCTCGTTTGTTCTTAACCGTTAAATAATCTGGCATACTCTCTTTCTTTCCCGAGGTTGCCTCATGCAAATCATGCAAACGGTGATCATAAAAATTCTTTTCGATCGATTCCGTTAGCGAGGGCAGCCGCTAGGTGCGAGACACACGGCAAAGGCGAAAAGAAAGATCCAACCAGACGGATCCAGAGAAAAAGTCACGGGATATTTATCCTTCGTGATCGTCTGCGAGCACGTTTTTGTTTCGGATCGCTGCAAAAGATTCGTCGGGACCAGCGCGGATTAACTTGGTCCCAATAATGTACGAAACAAAATGAGAAATTTTAGTCCCAATTAATAATACACCGGTAGGTGGAGAATATTTATACGCAATTTGAGTGTGCAGGTTTTCGCTACGTACGTCCGTGATGCTTGAACCTTTCTATGGAGAGAAAAAGCATACGGAATTAATGAACGCTGCCTCGTTGCCGGCGGAGCTTAAGAAATTTCATTTGAAAGTGTAATAGACAATATAACAGGTTCGAGCGATTTCAATTTTGTTTAATTGCTATTATGTGCATTCGAAATGAACAAAGAGACGTTGATATATTCCAACTGGTAACCGTTTCCAGTAATGCCATTATTTAATGGTTAAAGCAATTATGCCTGCGCGTTAAGTTCGTCTCAACAAAAATTTAATTGTGCGACGATAATGAAATGTAATAATGTACGTATTAAACGTGGAATTTCACATTGTAAAACGTTATGTAGATATTTTATTTGTCGGGGGAGTAATTAAAAGTGATTTATGCCCGAATACAATAATGTTATTCAAGTATGAAGTAACGAGCGAATCCGTCTGTTAATAATTCAATGTAAAATAATAACTTTTATCGTTGATTTAGAAACGGTACAGAAAGATCCATTTTTACAGAAACGTTCGAGAGAGTTTAATACAATTCTCGACAATTAAGTTACGTTATTTGCCACTTCTCTTTCAGAAGAGCAGTTCGTCTACGATAAAAAAAAAAACGTTGCTTCAATAATGCATGAACCGGCTGCAGCTTTGGAACTGTAGGAAAGATTATTTCAATCGCATATCGAACTTGGAAACATAGCACACTTGATTTAACAAGCGGAAAACGATTTCCCTTCGAATATTTGCACGACATCTAAACAGCTGTTTTCCTTTCGAACCTTGCGATCCGCGTGTACAACGCACCTGACTCAATAAAAGAACGCAAACGGAGCAGCGAAAGAATTGGAAAAAATGCTCAAAATGCATTCATTCACATGGAATTACAAAGCAACGCATCCCAAGGTAAAAAAAAAGTGCCTAAATGTATTCCAGCGAATGTTTGCGGTGCAAACAAACTAAAATACAATTCGCCTTGAATTACGCTATAATAATTCGGGAGATAGATTAAACTTTGTCCAAGGGATTGCGACAATCCCGCGTGCATCAGATCGAAAGAATAACAAATCGCTTAATTAGCAGCGCCGCGCAACATTCGAGCTGCCTCAATGAAAATACATACCTGTTCGCGGTTTAAACAATTAACCCTACCCGCGAAGCCATAACGCCGCGTAGATCGGCATCGGCGCAGAGCTTCCAGATTACACGATAAAGCTCCACGCCCGAGTGTGCGTTCGAAAATATCCTCGAATCCATTCCCAAACCGGGCTAATTAAACGCGTGCAATTAGAAGCCTCGCGCGATCCGGCCGATATCGCGAGCCACCATCGCGCTACCAACGAAATCTACCGCGCCTGTATCGCCGGGAAAACAGAAACGAAGAAACGACGAGGCGGTGGTGGAGCGGGCGAACAAAACGGCCGCAACAGTCTTTCCATAAAGTATAGCGGATACTTTTCTATCCGTTCCGCTCGCCGCCCCAAGTTCCTTCCAGTTACGGACAGCGGATTTCAATCCGTTTGAAAATTCTATTTTGCCCATTATGAAATGCCTGCAGCGCGCGGCCGGTATCTGTGTCGGGGCGAATTCCAGCATCAATTTTCTCCAAGCTAATTTGGATTTCATGGGGGAACATAAAAGATATGTATATATATATATACACATACAGGAAGAGGTTGATGGCATTCAGGCGGGCAACGGCACAACCAGAGCCACGCGGCGGTTAACCGATGAAAATTCAGGATTAACGTCCCTTGAAAGCCGTGGGAATATTTTCCCCGGTCCGGCATGCGACTCTGGACCGATAAGAATCCCGATTTTAATTTCCCCGAGGATGCTTTCGATTTCCATCCGGAGGTGGGATGCAACGACACACCGGCCCGCAGACACGCAAACAGACAGAAACATGAGGAATCATGAATAGTCCAAGCTTCCCTGCTACGTGCACACCTATGCGCGCATGTCGCGCATGTCGCGCACGCGAGCGTGCACGTACATGGCGTACGCGTAGGTACGTACTTTACGAGAGTGTGTACTGTACATTGTAAGTACGTGAACGTCTTTAAGGGCGGGACTAACTAACGTCTAATCGGGCAGCCTAACGACCCAACTAACTACACGGGATACGCAGCGCAGCTAACAGCAGCGGCATCTTCGCATAACGATCCCTGGCCCCGCTGCCTGTTAGTCATCGCTGAATCATGATCCAGTGATACACGACCCACCGTTCAAAGCAAAAAGATGCACGGAAGACTTACGATACACGCGATAGATACACCCTGCAGTTTGTCCTCTCCGGGCTACTTCCGCACGTGTACCGGTCACTTATCTTTTGTGGTAGCTAACAATCGCGAACATTTGTCGCTTGCTCCTTATCGGATGGCCGACGTCGTGTCAGGTTATTGCGATATTTTTCTTCCAGTTTGTTTCTGCCTTTTTCGTGTCTCCGTTTCTTTCTTTTTCTTTTTCGAGGGAAAATATTATTGATGGGCTCGCGGACGCTATTTATCGGCGAGGCGGTGCAGTGCCGGTGCAGCACTTGTGCAGTGCTTCGGTTATTTCAAGTGCGTCGTTCGTTTTGCTGTTTGTTTTTCGTGAAAAATTCGAGACTATTGCAAACTATCGCAAGAATGTAATTCGCTGTAACACGTGTAATTACGAATCGTAGAAAATAATCATTTTCTTAGGCCGCTTGATACGTTTCAGTTGAGAGTTTTATATCGGGCCTAGCGTTGTAGTAATCGTACTCGGTGATACGATTTTAAGCAAAAATATCAAGCAGTTTATAAGAGCTCGCTATACGAGATTATGATAAGCAAGGGATTATCGCTTTTACTACTATCTAAGCACGAGTATGTGCTCCCAAAAGTCTGCTATGGAAGTGAATTTTCTTTTGCTGTGTTGGTTCAGATTTTTGGATTTCTGTTCACGAAGAACAGGTCCTCCTTATGTATCGTTTATTTTTAAACGGACCATCTTTTGTCCAAATAATTTGGTCTAGTTTGCAACAACTACAATAACCATTATCAGTGCAGATAACAAGTAAAGAAAGAATAGGTACCAGTATCTTAATATTTAGAAAGGAACATGGCATCAAATTTGTTCCGTAACATAATTCATAACATTATTTGATGACATAATGCCTTGTTTAAAAAATACAGATGACTTTCCAATTTTTATTCAACTTTGAGTCCCGAAATAGTTCAATCCTACCAAATAACAGTTTTCAATATCATCGTGCTTCTTAAAATATTAACTGACTCCCCTTTATATGTCAGGAATGTTGCCTACTGGATTTTAACGTGTCGCTGCCAAAACTCGTTAATACATACAGATGGTTAAAAATTCTCCGGGTGATTCGTCATTGGAAAATTCCAATTAGTTCACTTGGAACTTTCGTCCAAAGTCAAGTGAAACTGTTATATGTAGATAACGACGATTTAATCTGAAGGTATTTCCGTAAAGTGTTATCGCAAAAATTTTCCTCCCGGGCGGTTAACCCACCGATACAGCTTATCGCATGGGAACATGTGTGGCTCAATTTTCTTTCCTTTTTATTTGATTTTCATTGAATACGAACCATTTTTGTTTCTGCAGACGACGCGTGTCTTGTTTCGTTTTATCTAAGACTGGTACCAGTCCTATCCTTCGTGAAACGAACATTCTGCATGCACAGAAATTTGATAACAGTTCAACCCTAAAATTCGACGCAGCTGGACGGATAATAATCTTTCGTTTACAACTCCAAAGAATACATTTAACAAATCGCGCGGCACAAACGCGAACAATTTCATACAATTAATGAACAAGAACAATACCGCACCTGTCGTTCGCCACGACATTAGGAACAATAAAGGCCCGGCTGAATGGGATTCCGTTTCGAAGCAGTACATCCGTGCGAAACGGAAGTCCGTAAAGGAAAGGCGCTTAACGATTTCAATTTACACGAAGGCGCTCACGGGCGGCAGGTGGGGGAGGGGTGGGTTGGAAATTGTTATCACCGGCGAAGGGTCTTCCAGGGGAATAAATTAACGCGCACGAGGTCGATGGCAAACGGCTTCATCGTGTAATCGGGAAAAAATGCGTAATACGACGCCCCGCCGTGCCACGGCCTGTATCTGTTCGTGCGTTCGTGTCGTTAATGCATAATGCACCGGTGCATCGCGCGTACACGGGGCTACCAGACACGATCGTTTTCTCAATCATTTAATCGATCCCAGAAGCATTAGATTAAAGGACGGTCGGTCGCCGTTGCCGCACAAATTATGTCCCGCGGCGTCCAACGATCGCGAGTCCAGTGATTTTCGCCCTGCGATGCGTTATATTTTTTCTCGCCCCGTCGCCCAGGATGAAGGATCTATGGGAAACTGGTAGAACCTGAGCCTTCCGCCGTGCAAAAATGTGGAAAGTACAGGTGTGCATGCGCGACGACGAGGAAAGATCGAAACGTTCGAGCGGAAAAGAAATGTCGTGGAGGAAAACTGGTCGGCAAGTTCCCGTCGATCTTGTTTTATTTACCCATCCTCTGCTGTTGCTGCCGATTTCATTTTAATAACGGTTCGGCCGCTGGTGCATGGAAACACGGCGTAACGACGTGTATGGATTTATAAATTGTGCGGGAATAGCTGGCCATTATGTCGATACCTTTTATTTGTCATTTTCAGTCAACGATTCCACCTTGTTTCGTTCAGCTTGTGTTTGATACGCTGAAAGTGTGCACCTCACTTGCCTTGCGCGACGAAGTGTTCATATATCCTGAAAATCTGTGTCCCGTGATTTACACGCAAGTTTCGTTTCGATTGTTAAAACGTTTACTGCAGAGCTGTCAAGCCGAGAGATCGAAGATTCTGATTCTGATGAAAAATAATAATTTGTCACCGATACCATATACGCTTAATAAATATTTGCAACCGTATTTATTCTATTTCCGTGTTATTTGTTTCACTGGAAAAGCTGATCCGCATACCCTACATGTTTACCTCCAACTGGAAAGAAAACAGACTTTCACCGGTATTTTACGAGATTCGCATCCGTACGTTTAGCAAGTGCGATATTCGAAGATTAATTAACGCGACGCGAGTGGGAGCACATTTATCGAGCGCGCAATATTTCGGTATTATAAATCGTTCGAAATTTCAGTAACTTTTCACGCGGTTGTCACAGATACCGATCGTGCGAACGAAACTCTTTCTGCTATCAGATTGTCCAGGTGGCGAATGTCAGGCCAGATTAATAAGGTGGTAGTTAAATACGTCGGACCTCGGTAGTCGACAAAGTCACGGTGTACCGGTTCAACGTTAAAATATTCATTAGGCGTGACGATAGCCCTGATATTTTCTGCGTGGCACTCCGTGTCTACCTGGTACACGTGTGCGTGCCGCAATGTAACGGGTATGCCGAACGATAATGCACAAGAATCGTGTTATACCACGTTCGCATCACCAGTGTTCGCTTACGGACGGGGGGCCATAAGTGTACGAACAACTAAAATCTTTTAGGATTTTATTGTAGATTTCCCCGAGAAGGACATTTATGTAGGTGCATATTCAATGTAAACGTTGCAGTTGGCTTTTCTAACAAAGGTCGCACTATTCGAAAAGGGCAGCCTCGGAATGTCGCTTTCGATTTTTAATGACTCAAATTACAAATACAGTGGAACCTCTGTATACGTCCTATTTGGAATATGCCTCGCGTGTGTCAAAGTAAACGTCAAACCTGATGGTCCTCAATCCAGGTTCGAGTAGGGAAAAGAGACAGGAAAGAGTTTGTTAAATTTGTTCCCTTATTTCATCTAATTGCTTTTGTATTTATGTATTTTAGTATCAAGCAGCGTTTGAATTATTTCGTACAACCCCAGCACTGTATCATATGCCAATAACAATAGGATTGTTTTCACGGGAACAGATTCCCTTATTTCTTACGGGAAAAATTCGTTTGGTATACGTCCCGTTTGGTGTAAGCCGAAAGATCTGGAACGGATCAATGACGCATACCGAGGTTCCACTGTAGCTAGTTGGACACGAAATTCTAGTCGATTGATCAAACTTGCGAATTGCGAATAGTGATCAAGATGAACACTGCGAGAATTGAAACGCGAGGAGAAGCACGAATTCTGAACTAAAGTGATGCATTAAGTGGAGCGATTCGGAAGAATTTTTCAACGTATGCCACAAATAAATTAGTTAATATGAAACGCAGGGTGCAATATTTACAGTCTACCCTGCAGTCTACCGTTTATCTGTTCTTCGCATTTTTCGTCGAAAAAAATCCCGACATATCTCTCGATATCTCCGTTCGATTTCTGTCCCATTCATAACGCGAGTGATAATCGTTTCACCCCCGAAGACGATCGTTCCAGTGTCATTATACCGTGCAGAACGTGCGATCGACGCTTTCTTTCCCCGGTCCGTGGACAAGACAATGAGCAGGAAATCGAGAGGCGGCTGGCGGAAAAGCTTGGCGTGAAAAACCTCGACAAAAGAGAAAGCCATTGAACCTCCGTGGCGGTCGTAAACGCGTGGAATGCAGATTCGCGTAGCTCGAAGCGATAATGAGATCGTCTTATTAATTCGTCGAGCATCGAAACGAGAAGCGACGATGCTCCAATTAATCGCTAATGGCTGCGGGCCGCTTGTTTTCGAACCTCTCCTCGCCTCGCGACAAGCGTAAATTAATTACGAAAATTTTACGTCGTTCCAAAACGACATTTCTTTACTGATTTACAAAAAAAGACGTGCAATACTTTCGCTACGATACAAGTATTCGGTTGTCCGGAAAGTTCGCGCCGTTCTTCGGTTGGTGGAATTAGGACAGGTCGGAATACATCAGAATGATTGAAAACGTCACATGCGTAAATGTTCTAACAGGTGATATTTCAGGCATATTTAGAAAAAAGTTTGATTAGAACACAATATTTTTCGTATTTTCGCCGAAAAACTTAACGCCGAGTTTGGCATTAATAAAGATTTTGCCATTAAGGGAATATTGTACGTACCTAAATAAGTGAAAATCTGAGGGAGCACATCCCAATCAAGCTCGAACAACTTCCGGTAAAAGAAGAGCATCAAATGCTCATTCTGCACTTGGTTTCCTTCCATATTCGAGACCGTATAAAACTGACGAAAGATAACGTATCCTAGTCAAACTTTTTTCTATAGATGCCTGAAAGATCACCATTTAGAATGTTTTCAATCAATCTGATGTATTCAGACCTATCCCAATCCCACCTACCGAAAAACCGCACGAACTTTCCGAGCCACCCAATATTATCGCAGTTCACCCGCTGTACGTTAAACGACATTCGCAGATTTGATGACAGATTTCTAATTGTTCCGCCACGCCACGTTAACTCGCATTAAAAAATCTTGAACACACCTGTGGGCTGCTATACATGGCCTATGTCTGTAGAGACCAGATCTCCCGTTCTCCTTGTCTCTCTCGAATCGCTGCCGAATTCATTCCGTTGTTCAACGAACAGGAACAGCGATGGGAATAGAGAACCGGACGGGCGAATCGAGAGGCTAAACGGCCGATAATTGAAACCATCCTTTCAGGTGGACGAGGTTTCCTCGACGCTCATAATGAACCGGCTTAATTGCAGGTGCGATCTAGCAAGAGAATCGAGGAACGGCCCTTCGCCCCACGTTCTTCGGCGCGCCTCGACTGAAACGCATCCGCGGTTTATCGCGTAGAAAAACGAATTTTTTGCCCCGAGGAACTATCGATTACCATATTCGTCTTGCTAAAACGATTAATTTAATTACTCGCCGGCCGTTTAATCCCGCGTCATGTGCATTTTAATTGCACCTTTTTCTCGTAAATTTAATGACGGTATCGGGAGCTTCTTTTTCTTTTCTAACCGTTTCACTAGCCGCTTTCAACTCGGGAAGATATTAACCCCATCGTCGCACGCGTAATTGTCCCTCGGATTTCGGAGAATCGAAGACAACATTGTGCTTGAGAGAACGTTCTATTCGTTACTATCAGCTTGGAATATTGACATTCGTGGAAATGCGACGGTTGATGGACGAAATGTTGGAATTAAGCCGCGGTGATGCGCGACTTAGAGATTCATATAGTGCGCGAGTTGGTTGTCGTAAAATGTCAAGGGGATGAAATCATGGGGAGAGGTGTCAAGGTTTTATGGCGGCGCATATTATCTCCGGGATATTAAAGTGTGATTATGCAAAATTTGATCCAGATAAGTCGGCAGACTTACAAACTGACGGGCAAACATACGGACAGAAATTTTATAATATTTTATGCGCGGATCCCTTTGATCGTGTTAAATATTTGGACAATTAATTAACGATAATGTTTGCCGGCCACAGGAGCTATCGATGATTCGTAAGTCTTGCCCGCAAAGAATCTGAAATCCTTTCCTTTTGACGCATTTTAATGACCTCTTTTTTATAATACCCTCTGAATATCGAATTAAAAACTTTATGCGATAGTAAATCATTTCTTGATCAATATCAAGAAAAAGTTCTTTTTTCAAGTTCTTCCACTCACTCGCCTTTCTAGGCAGTCTAGGAGTAATTATTAATAAATTATTCGCGCAATTATTCCTAGCGCATGCTAATAAACCCTGTATTTCTCTTCCACGGGTATATATCTTAATCTGATTTCTGGAACAATGTGGCCAATTATTTCAGCTACATGGCAACTATCACAATTTATTTACCGCCCTCCTCTCGATCGATACTTACAAATAATCGAACGTTACTTATCCAAAGAAATCCTTAAAGAGCCCTTTAACATTACTTTGTATTATCACATTCTTATCGAAATACCGTCGAGCACGCCACGAAAAATCAGGAATGCTATTTGCAATGAAGAGTAGAAAAAAATGCCTGCCAAATTGTTTCAAACGATTATCGGCAGGCGCCAAAAGAGAGGAGCATATACTGAACTCCCTTGAGATTCTGGTCTTAAAACTCGGCAAAAGCATCGCGGCAACTATGTGGTTCGAATAAAGCAATCCACTTTCTCGTGAAATCCGTGGGCGCGCAGGAAAAGCGTGCGCGGCCAAAAGATACGCAAGATAAAATTGAAAACGCGCATCGGAAAGTTGCGTTTCCCGTCCGTCTGCGTTACACGCTTGGCTAACGGTACACGAACATTTCACTGGACACGCTATCTAGGACGCGCGTATATTGACAGTCCACGAGCCATTTCTTTCCCGGTTTCCAGCAACGAGCTGCTCCTACTGGAACCCATAGCAGCGCGTACGCTCCCCCAAAGTCCACGTCGCGACAAGATCGATGTCTCGAAACCGTGCTCCCTCGTGTGTTCGGAGCGGATAGGAGAAAACGCGCGCGAAGAACAGCAAGAAGAAATAAGAAAAGAAAAGAAAGGAAAAGACACCGACAGGACACTCCATGGAAATCGATCGGCACACGAGACGTCGGGAGCGTTTTCTTCGCGAGTCGATATGCACTTTTTGCCTGTCCATTCCGCGAGACGCGAGAAATAGCGGGCATAACTGTTGTGCAAAGTCCTTATCTCGTTGTCAGTCTACCGTAAACTTGACTTTACGAGCGTTGCACGCCAGCCACGGCGCATACCTTTTTCGCGGTTTCCTCTGCATTTCGATTCGTCTCGCCGGGGTAACGGTCCACCGTTGCTGCCTGTCCAGCGCGGACGACCGGAAGATCGAATCAACCGACTGGCATATTCGCTTTTTCCCCGCTGCCTTTTCCCCGTCGGGAAGTATGCCACGGAAAAGCGCCACCGTTTTATATCGCAGGGACGCGAATACCTTTCGAATTCCGGCGTTTCGATCGCTTGGCGTCGCAGGCGTGGAGCAGCCTTCGCTGTCGTTCGACGGCGTGCACCTTGGCGATAATCGTTCGCGAATGCCTCGATTCCGCGGATTCCATCGGCGACGGATGGATGTCGATTGGACGATTTTTCGATTACGCCCGACCGGGGACAGTTTAATTGTTTGCATTCCGTGGATCGTGGATCGATATCCATCCCGTTTCTTCCAAGGAGGTTCGGGCCTAGCCTAGCTCAAATCTAACCGATTGTGTTTCTCCTTTTGAATTCGACGTGTCGATTTTGCGATCAGTGACGCGGGATTTGCCGCGGATTTTTTTATGAATTTCTTAAGAGGTCACAGTAGTGGGTTACACGAATGATTTAACCCCTTGGGTACAGATTCATTTGGGTACAATAAGTAGAGGTATAAAGATAACTGAATACAGAATACAGAACTTCTATATGACAAGTGCATGACGAGTGTGAGTCAACAAATGTATCGAAAGGGTTAATGTAGATCTTATAAGCATATATTATATTGTATTATATTTATATTGTATTTTGAAAAGTTTGATGCGCTGAATTATCTGATTATATTTTACATTCGATCGCGAATCTCTATAATTTATCGAGTCGAACGGTTATAGTGTTAATATAATTGAGGCGATGTCGCATTGGATTTTATGTGTTTGGTCGGGAAACTGTAAAAATTTGATTTCTGATTAACTAATTGCATAGGTAGTAATTCATAACAGAAGCATTTATGTTTGCATTTATTAATTTCACATTTGCAGAGCGCAATGGTGTGCCATAGAATGCAATTTGTATAGCATTGCATTTTTGCCCCGTTGTTGGCATGAGAACGGACAAACAAATGAAATCAAAAGCCAAAGAAAAAGAACACTGTGCACTTGAATATAACAATTTTATTTCCTTGCATTCATTTATTGAAACCTACGTGTATATTATCATTAGCCTGAGAACAAACGAACGAAATTTTCATAAAAATGTGAAGAATGCGCTGCATTGTTAATGCGTTCATTTATTGCATAGGAATAATGTAATACTATTGGCCATAGAACAGGCAAACAAAATTTGTGTACGAACCTGAGGAACACCCTGCAATGTTAATATATTTATTTATCGCAACGTATAATGCAGGGGAATGTAAAAAAAGAAAGTTTTTATTATAATTAATTTATTTTATATATCAATTTATTGGAGCTAACGTTCTTTTAGAGGAAATTCAGGAATCTTTTTACGAGTATTATAACTGCTTGTGAACATGGCTTGATTTTTAACACTTTTTACGATTCTTCTAAATACTACCACTGTAGCAAATATTATTCCCGGAATTATGGGGATCTTATCTTGATATTACGTTTACGTTACGTCTTCCACCACTTACGGCCATACTGAGTTTTCTTTATATTTTCCACCTAAATGCGGTGTTCAAGTTGGATTATAGTAATAAAAACTTGGGAATATTTTCATTTCTCCGCGGAATATGCGCGCGGAAATAAATGTTGACAAGCGTAAAAGAGCGTGGAAACTTTATTCTATGATATGCGTTTGCGGATTAAGATTTTGTTAACTTGAACTTCGTGCCTACGGAATGAAATGGGAAGCGTAAAAAGTAAATTAAGAAACGCCGTTCAACGCGAACGTTGATACGCCGTTATTAAGGAAAGAAAACCGAATGTTACCGAGGATAATGGTAATAAAACGAAGAATAATCCGTCCATTCAGTTTCAATATTGAAATCGACAATAATAATTAACGGTGGTAAATAATTAGTCGATGTACGCAGGCGTTATGCGTCACGTCGTTTGATCTTTAGTTGTTGCGCCTGAATATTCCAATACGTTTCTGATCGCCTTAACAGAATTGCCGATAAAAATTCCCCACATTATTTTCACAACTATATTCGATGCCGCTGATCCGACCTTTGCCAGCTGATGTTATATGATTAAAACTTTTAATAATCCATTGATGTACGCTATTATACCCGATAATACGTTTGCGGCCATTTAATGCAAATTCATTAAAGTTGTTGTGCACGTTTTGTTATTTCTAAAGCCGTCCGCCATTGGTACGACCTCCTCTATTAATCATCATATTCTCTCGCTAGCGTGTTATAATAGAATTCTTCATTATTCGACGTCAGTCAATAGTAATTATTGGTTCATTAACTTTTTTTTTGTGCAATGGTAATAAAATATAAATGGTCATCTCGTACGGCGACGATAAGGATCAAGTTTTTAAACAGGAACTGGTTGCACAAAAAACGTTTGTTTAGCTGAAGGAATGCAAGTTCTTTCAGAACGTCCGCCTCTCCAAACTCCTTGAACCCCTTATAACTAAACTTATTAATTTCTAATTTCCAGGTTTGAAGAGACGTTAAATAGTTTAATGGAAGAAGGAAGCGATTGATTAGAGACAGAAAATATAGATGTCGAGTATGTGAATTCAAAGTGTATAACGGATTAACGTATGTATCTAATGTTTGCATTAAAGGTATAATAAAATGTCCCCCTAATTTTCTGTTCCCGGAAATACTTTTTTAATTAAAATTTTGTTTACTAGATCAGCCAGCATCGACGAATTTTTCCAATTTTATAGGGATAGATATGGTTCACCTTTCCCATACCTGTGATACGGCCTTCAAAATATACAATACAGTTAAACTTCGTGCTTCCTAATAATACATTTCTCATCGTGCCTTCCGCCCCTAAAATTTCTTACGAAGAAAGTGATGCAGTTTTCAATCAACCCTTCCAATATTTACCTTCCATACAACTTTCCAATAATTCCTCCTCGGATCTCGTTTAACCTGCGCGTCGCCCAATTAACCCTCAACTGCTACGGTAAAATAGAAATATTTTATTCAAAATTCCGAGGCACGTATGCACGCTATTATTTGCAAAGCTAATGCGGCTAATTGTGAAGCGTAACCCAATTAAGGATTACAGGAACACCTGGAGCTATCTGTTGATTGGGAGCAGAATCGTAACGACTTTGTTAAGGTCGGGGCTACGCCTGGACCCCGCGGTAACAGTTAAGGGTTGAACCGGTTAACCCGGGACCCTCCCTACTGCGCATCGTAATAGTATCGAATTGGATTAAAGCCTAGCCCGTTTGCCTCGAATCGAGCAAACATTTGCTCGTTACTTTATCATCCGGTCGGTCATTATTCGGTATGCGCGAGAAAGCATACGATGAAACGCGACATTCCGAATGAATTTCGATCCTCCGCGCCGTACATTGAACGCTGGCTGCGGCACGATGATCACCGCTCATTAACTTCCGCGGTTAATTACATCACGGCCAATGACGTAAGGCGGGAATCATCTGCATGATGCTCGGCGTATGCGCGAAATTGACGCGGAATATTTCCACACCGCGGCGGCTATTGCGTACCGATTCCATTGCATCGGCGCGGCGTGACAAATTACGCGACGATCTGCCCGTTGAAATTAAACGATCTATCGCCGCGTTTAGGGACATGCACGTAGTGGCCGGCGAACGCGTGTACCGTGATATATGTTTACAGGTGTACAGCTGCAGGATATAACGGCACCGAACAGCATTGCGCTTCGCGTGCGACACAGCGCAAGTGGGGACTGTGCGTACCAGGTGCGTTGGTGCAGTGTTCGACGGGCTAATGAAATTGGCGAAAGAAACGGGAAACTGTTTTAAGATTTCGCTTTTTTGACGTGCAGTTTAGCTGCAATCTGTTTTTTGCAACGGTAAGCAAGCGTTATGGATAGGCTTAACATGGAGGTGCGCGGTATTTAGTTTGCAGTTGGAATAGAAATTGGGGATTCGTGGGTTGCGTAGTACGAAGACCTTTTTATTCTTGAAAGTTTTAGTTTATAATCGAATAAGTCACTATTTTCATACGATAATAGATGACGGTACTAACGTTGTCATAGTAAATACCTTATTTATCTCGGTTTGAATGCTAATGAGCACTCCATTTGGAATAGTGAAATAGCCAAACAGAAGTACGTAACGTTATTTAATTCGTAACGTAGCAATTAAGTGGGGCCATTGACCAGTTAACCAGTCTCACTTGCGTACAAACTGCGCCTTTAATATTTCCGATTTAATCTGCAGAAGAATAGATCGTCAGTTTCCGAAAGTATTCAATCGTTGAAATTGTAGTTAAAATATGGTCAACAGTTTGAAGCTGATCATTTAATCTGTTCACTTGCGTACCAATTCTATGGTTTCATGTGAATCTTGCAAATACTTCGAGAGTACCTACTAAATGTGACGCGAGATTTTACGTTTCAATGCAATGTTGCTAATGTGGTACTTAAGACGAAAGATATTTCGAATATTCCACGTCGAATAAAATAGGATCGGCTTTTTAGACTACAGGGAAACTTGTTGATAGAAATGCCGTGTGCGTTTTTCTGCAAACGAAATTGCATTGAAAACATATGTGAAATGTGGGTACACGGCGATTGTGCTGGTTATGACACTGGATGTTACGTCTACGACTATTGTAAACAATTTGTCAAGACTTCAAATTAATATATATCTAATGTTGTAGTTTCTATATTGTGTTTTTGTGTTTGATTTAATCTCAAGGGAGGCCAATTTTAATAAATCCTTGTCCTTGTTTAATTTTATAAAGCGAAGGTAATTTTTGCTAATAGCTGTACTTCAAATTACCCGCATCTTAGCGAAATCCTCACTTTGTGTCGTTTCTCAATTAAACCAAAGTTTCAGATAGTTCATTTACCTATTTATGTACTTCGTAGCTACTGTAGAATCAATAGGTCTAGATTTCGTAAGTCCTGATCTAACTGCTTTGGTTGCAGTGATTTAATTGTCGGTTTGTTTAGGTGATTGCTTAATCTTTCTTTATACTCATTGTTTGTCGCTTATCTCGTTATCTCGTCGCTAAATGTTGGAATTTTTAAGTCAACCTGATTTTCTCGTTCGGTAGGCACGAACCAAGAAGCATTTACGATCTCTTTTCATGTTTTGGTTTGCGCTATGGATACACTTTTAGAATTGCAGGTGGTTGGATTTGTCGAATGTACGAGTCGAACAATTTTTTAGTCAAATTGTTTCTATGTATGTAAAAGTTTCATAACATCTTGTAGTTTGGCATTTAAAGATTATTATTACTAACAGAGATCAGTATTCTTTGGCTCAACGAGGACACGTACATTCAATACAATGCGTATTAAAGTATCGGCAAACGATAGCGAGGAACATATATGTTTATAAATGACGATAGAATTGTTGTTGACTCATTTTAATACAAGCACCTGCATCTTCTGCTTGTTAAAAAGTTGGAGGAACATCTTGCATATAGCATATCTCTGCGAGTAGCTTCGATGGACTGTTTGAATACAGACACGATATAGAAAGGACAAATAACGAAAGCGATTAACATTTATCCTTAGTTAAAGCAACACTAATACCATCTCCCAATGATTGCATAAATTATCTCCATAACAGAAGAACACATGGTAAATCAAATTTGAATTATCACCACTAATTTCGCAGATACAAAAGTGCAATCGAAGCAGTTTAACAGAACTTCACTGCCTTTAAAGAATAAAAATTCAGGTCACAAAACCGACTGTTTCGAAAAGAAAGAACTACGGACTCACGTTTATTAAGCATTCTCTATTTCTCTTCGAAAGTTCTATTTCAACAAATATTTCATAACCGCCCCGTGCATTGCGCCGTAGAAAACGATATAGCCCGTATTACACTAAAAAAAAAAAAAGAAGATATGCACCCTGGCGATGCAGGTTGGCCGCAAAATTACGCCACTACACGGGAAGAACATATCGTGCCCCCATCTTTGATTCTGTTTCGCATCTTAACGTGGCATATGAAACGCTTTAATAATCATCGCTCTCGTATCCAACCAACGATTCCTCCGTTGCATATAATTCCAAGGATCGTTCGTCTTTCCACGATTATTAATTACAATCCGACGCAGCTGATTCCCTCCCTTAATTCGCGTGTTGCACGAACGATCCTGCCTTCTGCAGTTCACATCGTTCACCCGTACACGAGATTCGCGAAACGTGAACCAGCCAATAGTCTTATGTGTTATTCGCGAAAAGATGGAAAATTGGAATGAAATATTACTCGAGAAAATGGGAATAAAAAGATTTTAGGTCGCAAAGCGAATCGTGGCCTATCCTGCGATTTCCCAAATTAATTATGCGCACCAAAATTGATTATTTTATTAGGTTCTTGTATACGAAATTGGCGATTTCTCAATAGCAGACCTTTCGAAATTTGGTCATTAATTCGTGTCGATTTTAGGACTAAAAATAAACGAATACGAAATGGTCGAGGCGTTCTGAATTGTTCTAATCATTTATTATTATAATAAAAATGTTTCAAAGATTTACGCGTGTTCAAAAAAGGTGGGGTTTTTTAATAAAGGTTCAAGTAATCCTTTTTTTACGGTGGTCCAAGTATATTGCATCCTGACGACCCAACCTGTCTCCAGTAATAAAGTTAAGAATAAATCGAAACAGCTATGATTCAATGGGATAGTATCTAAATGATAATCTTGCCGAAACGATAAAGTAATTTACCAAATGTATATATAAACAAATTGTAAGTTTAATAGAAGGTTGTAATGGAAAGAAAAATATGCGTTGAACGTAACGAATCGCTCTTTAATTAATAAATATTATTTGCAGAAACTGTGAATGTTCTGATGGTTTACGAACTAATAATTGCTGCAGCGAACAACTGCACAATACACAACAGTCGACGATAATGTGGGCAATTGCTAATTATTAGTATATTAATGTGGAAATAGTTTTGCCAAGGTACTTATGAAATACATATTTAAACATGTATTACAGAATATACCGTTCCAGGCAGCTTTTGTGCTACCACTAAAATTTCTTAATTTAATTTCGCGAATGTAGTCATTCGCATTTATTAATCAATTGCCACACAAAGCTTTGTCATTGACTGGTATTGTACGAAATTATCGAGAAAATTTCTTTTAAATAGAAAAAGTTGAGTGACGGTCAAGTACTTTATTAGCACAATTTTTAAAAACTCCAAAAATTGAATTGATCTTTTCGGCTGCCAGCGGCCCATATTTGTGGACGAGTGTTCAATGACGAGTGTCACTCGTTATTGTACAGCAACGGATTAAACGACGACGTTCAAACGATCGAATGCCTATCACTGTCTGTCCCTAAAGTTTAATGGTGGACCCCGCCTGCTATCACGGATATTCCTCGTCCCCTAGGCGCAGATATCCGCATAACACCGTCAATCAAACGACGCACCGACGTTCGGAGGCACGATTCAACTTTTAACTCGATATACCGTACGCTTTTTGAGTACCAAGCAGGCAGACCTTTCGCTTTTCTATTGCGACACTTCTTGCGATGTAACATTGATTCAATTTCGATTTATCATTCCGCGGAATGGAAAGCTATTACGAGTGCAAAAGAATATTGTTATTTTCTAGAAACTTACGGCATATGCGCGCAGTGTTAGAAATGTATATATCGGATACTTTCGTGGAAAAACAATTTATTTTTGGACTATTAACGCGGGGGTAATTTTCTAAACGTCAGACGCACCTGATAAGCTGTGCACACGAGAGCAACGTGCATTACATCAAATCTTTACCAAACTTATCAGATCAGGAAATTTAAACTCGCATCCCGGCTAAGCGACGACATAATAATGCTAATCAGTCGAATATAGATAAGGAGAGAAAATATTTGATTTGCGGTGGCACGATTTTTTTTTCACACCGTACGAAGGAATTTCGATTGCTAGAAATTTAGTGGCAACGCGGACCAGATTTTATTGCGTGATAAATAGAAGTTTGGTTTAAAACATTGATTGGTTATTGCCGGGGGCACGGGGAAGGTGCAATGACAATTTGTCGTGTAATGCGGATGTAACGATTCTCTTGCAACCATTTTTACGACAGCGCTTACTGAACGACAGTATCGAGGTTGTGCAATTGATGAAATTGCAACAATTTTCTAGCAGAATGTGCAGAAACGAAACACTAACGTTCGAGGACGTCTCGATATCAACCGCAATAAAGAAGAAACAATAAAGTATTGCATCACGTTCGTACTACGTACGTGCCTCCTGTTGGAGAAACGAATCGTGCTATGCATTAATAGTGAGTCCCTTTAAAATTAATGAAGCTGCATATATGTATGTAGAGCTGGGCAAATTACTATTTTGCATAGAAAACAGTGAATAGTTTATTTTATTTTAAATCACGCGGGCAACTGTGAAAGTCATACATTTTATTTGCTGCAAAAAGTTTTTGAAATAGTACTAAAAAATAGCGTTTCATTTGAAGGACACTAAAAATAGAGGGACTTATTTTATAGAGCCGAGTGAAATATTGTTTCAAATTGTGATTTGTAACCTACGCGAGAATAAATGTTTCTCCAATCCCTTGTTATACGCACAGGATTAGTCGAAGAGATGAAAATTTTGAACAACGTACTTTGTCGTACTCTAATAAATTTGCTTCGCCAAGTATTCCAGTTGCCCGTATTATACAGAGTCAGATACATCAGCTTATTTTCGTTGCAAAGAACTATTTGTAATATTTGAAATACGATGTTCACATATTTTATTTAATATCATCAGGCTCTCAAAATAAAAACTATTCCATTCACCGAAATTTCGCGTTTTGTTCAAAATATAATTTGACTGTTTAGAATGTATTATTGAAAACGGTATCTGAAATATTCTTCTACCAAATTCTGCCCACCGTTGTACGTAATACACATGCAATGCACATGCGTTACATTCTCGTAATGCCGTCGCGATTTCATTATTTCCCAAAACGTACGCAACGTACGCCGCGAAAGGTGAACGTACAGTCGCGCAAACAAACGAATCGAAAACGAAAATCGCGATTACCGCCTCCTTCCAATTTTAGCTCCAAAATTATTATTAGACAGGCGATAGATAATAAAGAAAAACATCAGGGCCGTTATCAACCACTGTCACTGCTATCAGCGATATTTTTAAAACGTTTATCTAAATCAAGCTTCCAATTGGCAAGCCGCACATTGTAATTTGCCCATTACGTCGTCGTAACCACTGATTAATTGTTTCTTATCGTTCGAACGGGAGTTCCTCCTGGACGATATTGCACACACGTCTCCCTATATCAGATAGGTTCGTCGCGTATCTGATTCTTATTTCGTACAATCGTTTCAGTACCCTTTTAATCGCATCCCTTTGAGAATTCGCGAAATTCGAAGTTACTTTTCTATTCATCTGCGCGAGCCTGTTCTATAGTGGTAATATAGCTTATTTAAGCAAAATACTTTTGTTTTATAGCTTTACGTTGCACCCTGTCGAATTCTTCACTCTAATGAGCAAGTAATATGATTCTTTTTTATTTTTCTCAGTTACATAGCGAGTTTTGTGTTTTGATTTTAGGAAAAAATGCAATGTTATGATTTTTAAACGTTGTCTCTTAATATTATTGTAGAATAAATTTGGGTATCAACAGTTTTGAACCAATAATCAGATCTAGTATAAGAGCTAGTATAAGAATCTGTTTCGCGAATAATATTACGAGGACGACGATTTCTTACTGCGAAAATATTTCTGCCGAAACTGCAAGATCTGCAGCAAGAAATCTATATTTTTCGTTTCTCGTATGTAACTTTCAGAACATTGAGAATTTTCGTATAACGACGCCAGACAATCCGTTCCTCGCCTCAGGGTTACAGGACAGTCTGTTGTATAAATTCGGCGTTAAAAATATTAATAAACAGACAGACGTCTGTAATAAAAGAGTAACCGTGCCCGTTTTTCAACACAGAGTACACTATGTTATGGTTCTCCAGTATATCGAAATTTCAATTTTACGCACCACCCTGATACACACACACGAAACACCCAAACACTAGCCCTTCATTAACATTTGGCGCACATTAACCGTTCCCCTAAACACGACGCGTAACACAAATTCGCACGTTCACGTGACAGCGTCAAGAACAAACGAAATAATCGCCTACCTGATCTGGTCGCACAGTCTCGAATCTTCCTCTTCGCGGCGACTCTTCTCAATCGCGTACGATCACAGAATAAAAGCAACGAAACGGAAAGAAACTAGTCACATCCGTCACGAGATCGAGACCCACTCGATCGTGATACCGCCGGAACAAGTCGTACAGCGAGCGTGTCAGTTACGCGACGGTCATACACCAACTGACGCGAGTGTGCCACTCGCTCGGGACGTTAGCGTCTGACTACAGACGGCGCCTAACTACTCGCCACGCGATTGGTCGCCCGTCGGCCGACCACCTTGCACGTACACACACCGGTACCACCTGGCCAAATTGCGCGTACGTTCGTGTGCGTTTCTGCGACCGGGAACAATAGAGGCGGAACTGGAGCCGAGCAGAAATGTTTTTCTCCTTTTTTGATTTTTCGAAACGATGAATGAGATGCGTTCGCTGCCGCCGGCTGGCTCCGCGTTCCGTGCGCTCCCGCGATAGACTGGCGCAGAGATATGTATGTTATCGGACGCGTGGCGTCGCGACGCGCCGCTTTAGCCGCGTTTCAGTAACCGAAATGTGTGTAACTCGCGATGGAACCGGGCCAGCGATGGGTGAAACTTGTAGGGGTTGATGGAAATGGATTTTTTTTCTGTTGGCGATGCTGTCGTGGATTTTTTCGGCGAAGTGTCGTTTTGCTTTGGGAAATTCAGTCCCCGTGGGCGTACCTGGGTCGTTTGCACGCGTAGTAGAATTTCACTCGCGAGTTTTCTCTTTCGGAATTTATATTTTTGCTAATTAATCCCTCGGTCACGTTTGACTCGACGAACTTCTGAGTATTGAAGTGGAGCTTTGAATAAGCTTCTGAAAAGTTTTCCTGATTTCACGGACGTCAAGGACAGTAGGAAAAGATTAGTCATTGTCATAAACGACCCAGGCTGCCCACGAAGGATGTGAAAAATGGACTTTCCCACGGAGGGTTAAGTGTAAGCTAGGTTGGTCTTCTTTTTTGACCTGCTATTTCCCAAATAAAGCCAATGGGAATGTCGCCTCGGTTGCTTTTATTTAAATTGAAATTTATTAAATAGGAAAGTTATACTAATTTAAAACCAAGTTTGAGTCGCATAGAGCCGAGTGAAGTCCAAGAGATAACAGTGCGAAGGGTGGAATTAAGTATTTCAAACCTGCAGTTTCAATTTGTAATGTTTGATCAAATAAAAAATGTACCTTCGATTCCAATCAAATTAATTACATTTAATAATGTACGCTGCTTGAAACCTACAATGAAAAAATTACGCTTTCTTTAACCCGCGATCAGGTGTTCGTACAGTAAAATAATAATGATAAATAAAACAAATGGGATATAATTTGTAAATAGCATTTTCAAAACGCAGTGCAAATAATATATCATTTCATTCTGTAATTTTCCCGCAGGTTTTCATATTATAAAATATCTTATCTACTATATTCCATTGGAAATGTATATTTCACGTAGCTTCGAATGGGATGATCTACATATTGAGAAAACCACGTTCACGGTTCAATAGGTGTTCCACGATATTGGAATTGTGTCGTGGTATGTACATCCTTGGGAAACTTATCGATCCAGACTGTTATGATTATGATAATTACAGTGTAAGACACTGAACGTACCTTTGACGGTGTTGTCACTATTAAAATGAATGAGATTATTATATATGGAATTTTGTTTATCTGAATTTTGAAATTGCCTAACCGGAACCGTAAATTAAATTTTGGTTCGCTATTTAATATTTGGTGACAGCAAAAGTCTTCACAACTTCGGCTATAAATATTTTTTTGCGTTATTAAATATGATTTATTTAATTCGTTTTTGCAATTTGTCGAAACAATTAAAGATAAATGGATCTCCACTTTTCAAAACCCTGGTATTTTCTTTGATTTTAATTATTTTTCGATGACCAGATGCACTGAAACAACCGGCGAGACAATATGGGACAAATAATTTCTTGCTATTTGAAACAAACCGCCATGTTAATGATATATACCTCTTTTAAAGGGACGTTTTAATTTATCCTTTTCTATATTTTGAGGTTTTCGGTTTTACTAAACATTTCATTAATAAAGAAGCTGCAGTTTACCCACTTATTACTGTAACAAAAATTATGAACCTACTCGTGCGTGTCTTGTATTATTCACAATCAGTGTTCCGCGATAATTTCTTATTAGGATTAGCCGCATTCAAAGGGTTATACGAATCAATTAACATCTAGGATCATGGGCTGACTAACGATATATGGTCGTCTCTTATGTTAAACCTTTAATGATAATGAAAAATTGGCGTAATAAGTCGCTTATGAGTGCAACTTTATTTAAATTAAAAAATATATGGTGTAATGTGCAGATACATGTCCACTTTGTGTCGTAAAATAAGCAATAGAAAACGATTGCGCATACAGAATGCATTCTTGATCATTTGTTGCGAGTATTTCAATTATCCTGACCCTCAATTTATTCGATTTTTCTGTATACCTATTAAGTCCATTAATCGAGATTCGAATTAGTGTTTCGATTCGAGTGACTCGAACGTTGTCGCACTGTTTGAACAATCGAATCCCTCGCAGCGCTTAGGCATATCAAATTTTGCCAAGCCATTTCGTAACACTTTAAGCGGCTTGAATGTTCGAGTCGCTTTCAAAGATCAATCATTCTTTCTTCAAACCACCTGCAGACTCTTAAGGACAGAGTAACAAATATCTCGAATACTGCACGGAACATGCAAATGAAGAAATGGATTCCCCGAAAGAAAGCCCGTGCCGTTGCGTAACGTCTGACAGAATTTTCATACGACGGAATAAAGGAGTAAGAACTTTCGCCGTTCGTCGTTCGTAATTCGGTGAAAGTTGCGCGGCATTTCTTTCATGTTGCACACCGTTCGATTTCGAACGCGTCGATTAGACTATTGCGATTACGCAGGACGATTCCTCCATCTCTAACCCTTTCATTCCGGTACCCTTAGAGAATTCGATTAATATCGAAGAGCTACAGGTGCAAACGCACAGATATTCTGCTTAATTACTTGAGATACGATTTGCATAAATAATTCAAAGAGTGATACAATCTTGCAAACTCTACATATACATAAAATACCGGTCAGATATGTATATGCAACAATCGCAATACAAATGTTTGAGCAGCAGTGATGAAGGTTGGAGATGGTCAAATAAATGAAAGTACGATATAATCTGTAAACTTAAATTAGACAATTTTGATTTCCATTGTTGGTGCTACGAAAGTATATATGCATAAATGCAATAAATGCAAGGCTAATGGAATTACAAAAACTGCTCCTCGATTTAAAGAATTGTATATTGTATTGGGAATGGAAGTATATATAAGAACACATATATGGTTGTTAGTATATATACAGTATCGTTATATATATTATATAATAATAAGTATCATATTAGGTCTACTCATATAATACTATATATGTCATCTCAAGTTCCAACATACATATATGGCTGCCACTTTTGACTACAGCTGTGCTTTTCTAAATTACATGAGTAACGATGGAAATTCTATTGCTTTGTTTTCTTTGAATTCAGAAACGGACAGAGCTATCCGGTAGACCTAATATATATCACATTATAGAGTATATTATACACATTTAGATTTGGATTTTTTTATCGACTCAGTTATGTGCAGTTATCTTCGCTGATATTGTAGATTATTATATAAATTATTTATATTACATAAACTTTTATTTTTATTTACATTGTTTAGATTCATGTATCTTTTCCGCATTTTGTTTATCGATTCAACGGATGATGCAAGTGTTCTATTTGTTCCCTTCTCCCACCATCGACGCGAAGTTCAATTACGAAGAACCGATTGTCGCTAATGCTCATCGACCACCGTGTCTACCTGCATGCTCGTTAATACACGTATTATTGCAAAACCACGAAATCACGAAATGGTCGAGCTATGTGCGGAATATCACGCGAGGACACGCTGCGTCGCACGTAGAAACAATAACAACTGTGGGTTGAATGCTAAAACTAGAAACGAACGATTTTCACTTCACTGCGAAATATCGATTCGCTAGTCTTCTCTTGAACATCGCTATTCGATTATTCGCTAATGTTCTTTGACCATTTGGCCATTTATCTTTGAACCAAACGAGCCTGTGAATGGTGTGTACGCATTTTCTTGTCGAAAACGTATCGGTCATTCGTTGAGATGGACAAGCTGCAACTCGAAGGGAATCATTGAAATTGAAATACTTTCGTGTAGCGTTTCGAGAGCACTGAGTTTTGAACGTTGGTGTGTGAGGCGTACGCTATCGTCTAGCAATGATTTGATTTGAGGGAATCCACTGAACAGAATGAACAGAATGAACAGAACTGCTTAAATGCACCGCCAGTGTTTTCAATAACGCAGAGTGAATTTAAAAAATGTATTAATGCTATTAATTTAGAAAGTGGCGGTAGCTTATTCAATTCATTAAAGGATTTTCGAGGGTGAAACTTAACTCCAGTTGTTAAATTGTTATGGCCAACAACTTTTGCCAGGCAGATATCGATGTGCGAAAGGCTCCACAACAGACTACATATCGTTGCACGTATCGAGAGTTCAGTTGCATTTTTGCAAATGTTAAGATTGGAATTTTCGCAGGAAATTTTCGACAGCCGAACTATATTAATTCAGATACATTATTCCTTTTGACTTGACCTAAAATATACTTTCCACTAATTTGAAATATCTGAAAATGTTTTAAAGTTTATATGTATGCATATTTTATGAGTAATACCAAACGCAATTCTTCTACATTCGAATATTTATTTTCGTACGAAGAATTGCTTTCTTCACGATGCCACCACAATCTCGAACACACCCAGCAGACAGGTGAGCAAAAATAATACAAGGTACAAAAAACATCAGACACGACTTAATTAATACGATGGAACGATTCTTGCGAAACACCGCAAACCGTGCAACCCGTTAAGAACGAGCAAAAAAGAATAATTAAAAAAGTGTACGGTATAAAATTGCAACACGGCAGATTTTCCAAAGTGTAATTAACTCGCGTTATAAACTCGTTTAGTTGGGCCTGCCGTGCGTAAAAATCACGAGGTCGCCGCGGAGTACAGTTCGCGAATCAAGTTTGCGAGTCAAGTTCACGAATAGTAAATCGGATGCCGGGATGGATATTTAAAGGTACATGCAACGTGATTACTGGTTTCGCGATCGGAGCGTGTACAGCGCGCGTCGCGACGCTTCGGCCGCCTTGCAATCTATATCTTCGGGCACTCTACTCGTATATTTTCTCTTATATACATATCTCTGACCGTGACAGTGTATCCGTAACAGAGTACGAAACAGTTACAATCTTGGTCTCGGGCCGAAGTCGACATAACTCTCTGTCGGGGTTGTATTTAATCGAGAGCAATGTAATTTATGCCGTTCTTGTGCGTCCGCGACGCGTCGTCCCCGTGCCGCAAGTTTCATTTTGCCCGAAATAGGATAATTAATACCTTGCAGGGTACACCAGGCACCTGGAGGCCTCGAGGTTTTGTGAAACTGAACGAATGTGCGGGGCGGTGAAAAATATTTGACCAGTACTTTTTTTGGATCGGCTTATTATATAGGTTAAAATAATAAATTGTTTTGAATGGGAACAGTGCCGGTTTAATTTGTAAATAGAAATAGAATAAAAGAATAGTGGGTTCGTTTAAACCTCGATTCGAACAATTCGTTAGATACTGCTACCTTTAGGGCACAGCATTTTTTTCATGAAACACGATAATAGGAAAGTAATTGCAAAGGCTTGGAGTAGAAAGTGTTTATAATTTTACTTTCCCACAAATGCTAATTACACACAATATTATTTCGTATGTCAACGTTATCAGTGATTAGAATAATAATAACAACTTTATTCTCGTTTCACGTTTTAAAAGAAAACATTTGCAAAGTTGCAAACACTTGCAAACTAATACGCATCTTATATTCCTCGATAATATTAATTTTTTGGGGACTTCTTATTTAGCGTTTAAACACTCGGTTCTAATTGCTATAAATAATTATTAGTTTTATCTCTGCCTTGCGGGCTATTTCTATTATTCTTCTGTCTTCTCACATTCTCCTATTTTATTTTATTTCATTCATTCTTCTTTTTGGATTTCCATTTCATTTTGTGCTATACACGATACTACTGCTCTGTGTGAATTTCAACGCCGGTATATTAAAGGAATCTTAAGCCCGTTGATTAACAACCAAATAAGTAAATAAAATAAATATTTCCCCGGAACTATTATAGTAATTATAGTAATTTTAATCGTGTTCCTACTATGTACTGTGTTGGTCAAAATCTTGTTACCAAGGGTTGTACGACAAAATCGCCCATTCAAGGGTGGCTTTAATCTCCCAAATAATATTATATAAATATTATTTTTCAACGTTCCACTAACTTTCTAAATTTTAATCGGGATTAGAAATTGTCCATTGGGTAATGCTTGTCTGTAGACGCGTGGTCGCGAAAGTCTTACACAAATATTGTGTGCAAACATCAGATTCCAACGATACCATCCAACATCATTCGCATAACAGATACCAGGGAAATAATTATTAACAGCTTGCTTGCCTAGCGATTACACGGCAGATTCTGCGTTTACCGATGCGCGTTACCAGATACTTGCATCCGATGACGATAATGCCGATGAACCTTTGTTTTCTAGAAACTTGTGCAACCGTTGCGAGTTCTTCCTTCGACGATATTTCCACGAATCATTTTTCATTAGATCAAACACTAGCGCGATAAATTGGTGTAAGCTTGCAACATTGAATAATACATCGATGTACAATATGTACGAATTGATAGACGCCGAAACGCGAGCTGACGAATGCGATCATTTATCATTGAAATTCGGTGTTTCAGGAGAATAGATTAAACAGATCATTAAATGTTCCTTCGTCATCTGATAGTAATTAAGCTCCTTTAGCATATTTTCTTGCTAGTTTCGCTGAATGTACATTGTACGTGCTTACCTGTGTCTATTCGTTGGTGAGGCAACAAATGTTAATTAAGAGAAAACCCAATAAAAATCGTTTAGTATTGCCTAAAGTAATAGGCACAGTTAGTGACGCTGTTACGTGGACTGAGAATGTAAATAGGTATAGATCATTGTCATTTATCATAGAAACAATTGAGACAGCAGTAATGGCGACTACTTAAATTCTATTTGTTATATATATTGATAGTACCTACGTAACTTATTGATAGACTAATTGCGAGGCAAAAATGCCGTGCCATTTTAATTAAATTTCAATATTAATTTAAGCGTTTCCCCTTGAAGTACTTTATAACCAACCTATTTACTAAAATAGTAAGTAAAAAAACAACAAACAGTACAGATTTTTCAAAAGCAACCGACTATCGAAGACAGAGAAACCTGACGAAGAGCGAGAAGAGAAATTGTCGGTCAGACGACTAACCTCGTGTAATCGAGTTGACCCCTTGAGACGATCAGCCAAATTGGAAGGTCTCGCGTACGTCTCTGACTCAGGACTTATCCTTGAGCTTGTGGTACTTAACCTATTGTGCCGGAATTTCGTAGCTTCAACAATGATACAGACGTTCAACGAACGAAGCGAACACGGCAAGAAAGGGTTCGCGTACGTTCATGCGAGTAAAGGTAGATGATAGAGCATGAGGTTTGCAAGTTTCAACGACACCTGACCTGTCCTGTGTATACAGGCTACTTACCTATAACGAGGTACTCTGGGAACACGAATTCAATATAACATCTTGAAAAAATTGCGGGATACTCGCTGTGGTGTCGTATCGGTCACGAAATTCGTAACTTGGATCACGACAGGTATAACGAAGAATGGTCGTAAATCAAACTCCGGAGCCCTTGTTCCGTCGCTATGTTAAGATGCAAGACTCGGCTTGCGCACATTCAAAATCGAGGTTGTAAGGCTCGATTCTGAGAGAAGTATCAAGATCGAGGTTGTAAGGCTCCATCTTGGACTTCTGCGGTAAAGCGATAGTAACTCAAGATCAAGGTTCTTCTTGTCTCGAGGGTAGTCGGAATGGAACTGATCTTCCTCGTCGGACGTTGTCAAAACGTCGACTCGGAAGTTTTCTTCTGCACGCGGATTGGATCTTGGGAGAAATTACAAAATACCAATCAGCGTGTTTTGTAGGTGTAGCTACACCCTACCTTAGCACCCGAAGCGCGTTTCTAAGAGGTAAGGGTGTGTCTTCTCACATTGCCATCAATTTGGCAATGCAGCGGAATTTTCGCCAGGGTGTCCAAACATGAGCTGCCAGATGTGTGTTGGGACCAGCCCCTGTCGGAGGCCCCTTTGGAAGTCCACGTTTATGACGCATGCAATTGACTGCTGAGGTCGTGGGTAACCTGAAGGCTTGTAGCTTCTGCATTAAAGATATAAAACGATTTCCTCAAAAACAGTCTTATTACTTGCGCGTCCTAAACGTGTTAGCCATCTGCACGTGGAAGGTTCGGTGTTTATGAATCTATCGAGTAAGCAGTCGAACAATGCTAGCTGCTTCGTTCGCGAGGCAGCAGTGTCATTAACTGGTCCTCGATAATCCCTTGACCGGGGGCTGGTGACCGCGCGCTCGACGTCCTATTTTATACGGAGGCCTTTACGACGTAACACTCGCCTAGAACACGTTTTCATGGTCCTATTATGACGATGAAAGCACAGTGTCGACATAACGCAGTAGAAAATCCTGCAAAACGATTCTATGACACTGTTTCCATATAACACGATATAATCAACACAGGCAGGTTTTAACGAAATTTATTACCACTACTTCGTAAACGTTTTAGTGGCATTGAAGGCTTTAAAGAATGAAGGAGTCGTTAATATTGTAGTAATATTGGGTAAATTGTATTTTCTTCGTGGATGAATATGGAACGCAGTGATCTTTCACATAGTATCCCATTTCATTTCATCCTGTAGCGTAAGGAGATAGAAAGGACAAAGAAAATCACCATTCAATAAAACTCAATTCTGAATAAATATACGTATATAACGACTATATAACACCTTCATCCATTGAAACGTTGAATATATTAGGAACTTGTCCTCTTCCTCCTTAAAAAGAAATATTGAGTAACACTTATCCTGATCCTATTGGCAAGTTCAGATGTCCTGTACTATTACTGAAAAATTTACAGAAATTTTTCGGGCTACCATACTTTAACGCGCTGCTCCGAGGGCACAGTTTCCATATAACACGGCAACCAATCTACCGTGTTATAGAGAGGTTACCTGTATTCATTCTGAAAGGCGTGGCACTTGCACCATGTCAAGGTAACAACGTCTTCGTGACTCTTGGCAATTTCGAAGCAATCGAGGGAGAGAGAGAGAGAGAGAGAGAGAGAGAGAATTTTCAGGTGAACGTTTCAAAGGAACGCGCGTACGGTTGAAGCTACTGGCGATGGACGATATGATTTTACTACCGTCACGAAACGAGCCTCGTATCACCGGACACACCGCGATTCAACGTCGTTGCAGTTTGAAATAACAGGATGTGCGGCCGATAGTTTTATATGGTTTCAATCGTTTTATACCGTGCATTTGCATGTACGCGCGCGCATGCAGTGGCTCACAGATTTGTTCGCGTGCTCTTAAGTTTTGTGAACAATGGTTTCGCTGTTGCATATTCTTCGTCAAATTAGCCGTGGTACTCTATTTGGATTTATATTACTCGATCTTGGTTTTGCATCACACTTTTTTATTATTTCGATGGCTTCAATTTGAACGAGAAGCTGGCCAGGCAATATCTCTGCTGAATTTGTTCAAGGTTCAAATGTTCAAACTAGAACCGAGCACAATTTATTAAATAATTAAAGACCGGGACTAGATTTTGCGTACGAATAAATATACTAGTGTGCGGTTAAAGTGTACTTCCAACATCCCCCGAAAATGGATTATGCACATATAAACTGGAACGAGTTGAAAGAAAAACACAATTGCACCATGTTTACGTAGAAATCGTTTTATATTGAACGAACTGGTGTTTACTGTTAGAAATCCTTAATGCTTGCTTGTATACAATACAGTTAACGACATTAGGTCATGGCTCATTCAGCACTGATTAATCTGTGTATTGTTAGGACCAAAGTCTGTAACTGCTGTAACTCAATTTAAGAATAATTGTCTGTGACTTTAGACCATAACTGTAGCGAAGAACATTGTTGCAGACATATTTTCCTTTGAACTGGCGCAAAGTTTTCAGAAGAATATGACATAAAGTAATAACTCTAAACTGTTGCATAATATTTAAATAGCATAAAATGTAAATCTAGTATACTATCCCAATTAGATTCATTGTTTAAAAAATTCAACGACCAAGTTAATATTACAGACAGTTGCCTGCTAATTGCTTCCAAGTACAATTCACATCATTCTATTCAATTACCCCTTTAACCCAAAAAAATGATTGAATTCGACCAATATCCAAGATGAAGAGAAGCATGAAAGCGCTGAAAATAATCCAGCGAACTTTGCATCCCGTTTAATTCGACGAGGGAGAACAGAACTGAATGATTAAGTGTTAACTACTCGTCGCGAGTAATAGTTTACGCGAGTCGGATAAACATGCCCGTGGTTATAAATGTCATCGATCATAATAGTTTGTCGTGATAGATAACAAACCGTGCACCGCGTCACGAATAACTCATTGCTGTCATCAGATAATTCGATTCAATGGCGATACACTGGTCCAATAAAATGACATCAACTAAGGTCAGTTTCGCAAACTGCCTCTGAAAACATGATTGAGAGCTGCACAATATTCTGAACAGATTTCAACAAAATATAAAAAGAAAGGAATACCACAGATAAAAGACGCACTTCACGATGTCTCTCGGTGTATGTACTTGACAAGAACACTTGTCTTGCGCACATCATCTGTACCTCACAGCAGTCTGCGGCGGCACAGGTCGAAACGAGAAACGTGCAGCCTAATTTTGCAGTTAGCAATTGCAACTAACATTCCAAATAATTGACGGGCAAGGAGCAATACCTTTGTATCCCCTGGTCTCCTTAAAGAGTTGCGCAACATTGGCAAACTTTCTCGAAGAATATCATGTCCGACAGGATAGGTAAGTAAACGTGGAGAAGTTGCGTGAAAAGGGAGCAGGTTATCATAAGGTCCCCGGCTTTCTAAAGGGTTACGCGCGGGTAATTAATACCTTGAATATTAATTAAGTGTTCTGAACGATGCTATCTTTTATTCATAGCAGAATCCATTGCTGTTTACGGTTTAGAACAGCCGAGCGATGATCACCGGATGTATTACGTAAAGCGTCGTTACGAGATCCTAGATATTTTTTCTCTTTTTTTTTTTTGGAACACAGACAAATCAAAAGACACGGTTCCGCTTTGTGGACTTTATATCTGAGCGGGCAACACTGGAACATTTATCTGCAATAATAACCGGATACGTGTACCCGTGTACATAACCTTCGGTTTTTTAACGCCACACGTAAGGGTGATAAAAATCCCCGTGCAAAAAACGACTCCGTTAATAACCGAGGAAGACAATGATAACAACAACGGCGCCTATGTAAATCGATGTTTAACCGAGAAAGAAAGCAATACATGAATAATTCTTCTACGTCCGGATCTTCAAATTTGTCGGGCAATCTTGAGGATAGAAAGAAGTCGAAGTCGGTCTGGAATAATAATGGAATAATATTCTGTGCCATTTGAACGTTTTGGTAAATATGCAGGGTGGACCACGAAACGCGATCTGCTCAGATTATTCGGAAAAGTCGTTTATTTGGCGCAACACATTCTAATTAGAGTTTTAGGGCGGTTATAATACATTCCATATATAGAAAACCGAAAGGGACCTTGAAAATTTTGAAAAAGAAAATCGACAATTTACTATACGCGTCTTCGCAGTCTAACGACAGAATAACCTAAGCTGACCACCCTTGGTGATTCACCCGATGTATATGTATAGTCGCAATTTACACAAGATGACGAATAATTTGATTAATTTTTCAATTAATCTGTCCGTGTATACATGATATAATGTAGCAAATTGACGTTGTTCGTTAGATTTATAAACAAATACTGCATCCACCCGTCGTATCAATTGTATTATTTGTAAATTATGCGCGCGTTGTCGAAGATACCTGAACGGAATCCGTATTGCTTCCAGGTACAGCAAGAAACAAGGTCTTATAAACATCGGAGATTATAATTACATTTGAAATTCATATGTGTTGCACAGTGCCGTTTATACTATCTAAAAAAAAAAGCCGGCGTATTATGAATACAAGTTGCACGCTTGTCGAACTTGCAACGCCACTTCTGAGGCGTATTTTCAGCGGCCTTTTGCCAAAGGGCAATTTCTCGAAAATATTTATGACCAGTAAACATTCAATGAGTACATTGCACGATACCCCAAGTAGATTCATTTTGATACTATCTAAGCAATCCTGAAACAGAAACGTGAAATGAAGCTAATCGGTAAATTAAGGAGAATCGAATCAAAGGAATGTGTCACGACGAAAGAAGAGAAGTATGAAAAGTATTTCGTCCATTGATTTACGTAGCATATTGCGTCTTTCGGTTTTTCCCTTTTTTTTACGAGGTTAAGCATCGTGCAAACGGAGTCCGCCAGTACAAGAAACGGCAAAACAGAATACGTAAGAGAAGAGGTTGTGCAGGCATGTCGTACAAATATTTGTGTGACATTAATTTCATTGACGACTTCATTGGCAAAAACGGTGATATCGAAAGTTCAGCAAAATCAGTTTGAGTTGTATTTGTTCTCGGGGGCACAGTTAACCCTTTCCTTTTAATTGGTTCGAAGAAATTCTATTTATTCTATTGCAGTTTCATTATTACTGCGTCTGCTTTCGAATGACCTCTTCTCACGATTTTCCATTTATTCAATTCTCGCCAATTTCTTGGCGTCCAGCGCAACAGTTTGTAAGTCCTGTTGAAATTTCAAGGCTCGTTGAATATTTGGATCGATATCTAGAATTACACTTTCCAATTTTTGCGGCCAATTGAAGAGACTTGTAAATATTTTGTGCAGCGAATAAAGCAGCTTCGACAGAGTCACTGTTAGATTCGAATAACGAATTGATATTTCCAATGACGAACAACATCTAACAAATGTATTAAATTTGCATTTATAAAGCCTTTAAATTAATTCGTGTTCATTAGAATTAAAAACAAATGCGGTTATACAAAGTTGTTGCAAAGTAAATACGAAACTAATTCAGTAAACATTACTAAATTATGGCGCTCGTAACTCCATTTCGAAATTTATAATTATTGAAGCACTACTCACAAAAAGTTGGCGAATATCTTTTATTATTTCAGCGAACAACAAATATGTTATGGCTTTTCGCAAATTAATCGAGGCAGATCAGAATTATATATAGTGTAAATATAAATACGATCAAGCAAACATTTTTGGCTCACTGATTGATAACAATTTCAAAAATTACTGACTACGTAAAATAAGCTTGCCCAAATTTGCGACCGCGCATAAAAAGTAACATAAAAGTGTATAAGAAGTATCGCGTAAATCGCAGGATAAATGTAAATATAGACGTGGGTGTGATTTAGTTCACTTAGAAAAAGCAAATGTAAATCACGTCCCAGCAATTTTTTTCTATAAATGGCTGGCGAGATACATTACTTTTTTGTTATTAATCGACAAAGCGATTTGCAAATCGTTCGTAGTAAGATTCCATTAGCTGAATTCAAAGGAACATTCGTCTAAATTTCGGAAACACCAAAAGAAAATTTATCGCGAAGAGTTGTGAGCCCTCGTTCAATAATAATATGAATATGTTTATAGAATATCATTTTGAAAATTGCAACACCACAGAGAACACGTATGTTGACAAAAGCAATGCACACCTATTATGCATCGAAAGTGTATAAATGTAATAGAAATATATTTTAACAACTCGAAAAGCCATCAGGTCTACAAATATACATAAAAGTCGTTCGGTTAAAGTAAAGAAATAAAACTAGGCAAGACATCATCGTTTAGTTCGGTGTAAAATTTTATTCCGCTTTCCTGGATTGAATAGTTTATGCACTATTTATCTTTCAAGACAAGTTTGAGAACGAGATATTTACGGACATTCGAAAAAATCCTTGGGTTACGGTGAACGGTGTTTGAAATTTATGATTATAATTTTTGCGCAGCAGAACCACTCGGAAGTATAAAGTAAATTACAGTCATATTATATGAACATCTTGTTCCATTTGTATGAATACTGTGCAGCCTTGAAATTATAAAACCACCTTGCCCTGTGTATAAATTACGAAAATTTCGATTAATAATATTACGAATAAACAGAACTTCGTTAGAACATTTTCAAAGACGTAACACAAATGTTGCGAACTTGTAAGATAAAATATATAATAAAGTGGTACAATAAACGACGCGATCTACTTATGCAAACTGAATGCAAAAACTGTTTGCCGCCAGCTGCAGAAAACAAACAGCAATATCTGCGACACGGTAAACTTATCTTGCGATTCTTATTTAGTGCACAACGTCATCAAGGCGAACCACATAATAATAATAATAGTACTTCTCATTCGTGACATTTTAACTACCAATTTAATGCCTATATGCCAGTCGTTCCTCTAAAACAACATAAGGAGACATAAACGACCACGATCGCGAATATAGCACTTAAAATGAAACAGAACAGAATATCTATACCTTGCGAGTCGAAAACAATCTAGCAGAAGGAAAATTCTCTCCAAGTACATAAATAGTCTCGGAACGAATGTGGAAAAAACTTTGTCAAGTTAGTGATAAAGTTGACTGTGCGCACGAGTCAGTGCAGTAACAGTAAACTTGTTCAAAAAAAAATATGTTCTGAGAATTTATTGTGAATCTTAATTAATATCAAACAGTAGTTCCTATTCCCCTGTCCCGTTTTAATTTTATGACATTGTAAAGGCCTGAAGGAGCAAGGAAATTTTTCGTGAACGTTTAATTACGCCTGCCCCATAAACCCGAGTAGAAATTTTACAACTTATAGGTACAATTACTGAATCAGCCGGTTTACAGTTTCGACCACTTTATTGTCCACTCTACACACTTTATTTCCTAAATAAAGGTCTTCTTGATTACCACTACCTTCGACACTGTCACTGTTCCACTTCTTGGGACAATTTAAGCCCGATTTAGAATGAATCCTAGCGTTTAATTATTTTCAAGATTTTTCGACCGTTCTTCACACTTTTTTTATTGTTAACTTTAATCTCTCGTGAGATAGGTATTCCAATATTCACAGTTAAACGGACCATCCTGTATATCGTGTATATGTATACCATGCATGTATGATCGATCAGTGCTGAACTAATCAATCGATCATTCGATGCATTTTTAGAAAGGATTACGAACATCTAAAAATATCGAGGAAAATGTAATTTCATTCGTCCACGTAATAACAAATTGATAAATACTCATTCATGGAGAGATTGCTAGTCGCTTTCTCATTGAAATGAAATATTAATCTTGCAGATTCCAATCAAATAATTTTCTGGCGTTCGATTTCTACTATATCGATACAAAGGATGATATAATCTGAAAAATCAATGATTGTGAATGCAAGCAGAGCAAGTAACTTATACTTGACGATTTATGACGCTCATTGTTGCTCGTTACACTGCGGCGAATATGAAAATAGATTACCCACTAGCAGCCGATGTGGCGATACTTGATAAAGGAAGATAAAATACACGATGCCTTAAGGCGTGGGTCGTTATCGCGAAATGCTACCTTGCAGGATCTACCATCTGAGTGTCAGATAGGACAGGAATAAGTAAATCGAGATATGATCTACATCTGGACTATAGATAGTTCGATCGAATCTCTGGTCGCAAATATGTTCCCTCAATTTTTAGTTTTGAATTTTGTATGAATGTGATCACTTTTAATTAATTAATCCGGCCGTGCAAGCTTGGAAACATCGCTTCCAATAACTCTCTCGACATCCTGCTTTTTCATTCCAACTTTATTCTTGGTAACTTGGACTTTTTAGCGTGGCACACTATTATAAATAGCCAAGATCTAAATATGCTAGATACCTGTACATATTATCTACAGGTGATACCAATTGGGAAAAGCATTGCAACACACGTCGCATTCAAAATCTCTGCCCTGAAATCGTTCTCGTGTTAATCCATGTAACGAAACGCCACGTCGTCGATACTGTCAATAGAATTTTTGTCGTTTCGAAATTTTCTGACGCGCCACAAGCTCGAGTGAAAGTAGTGCACCGAGTGAAAGTCAAGTGCCGCATCAAGTCCACCGGAGTACATGTATCGGTATGATTAATTAAAAGAAAAAATGATTTAATGAAGCACCTTCAGTGCAGTGGCTCGACTTCTGAAGACCTCGAGATATTTACTATAGCTGGAAAATTACTCGATTTTCTTATTGACCGTGCAATAATCTCCATGGATAACGTAATTCACACTTCTTATGTGTAGGCCACTTCGAGGGTAAACCGGGTGCACATTATCCCATGTTTAGAGATTAGCGCATTAGACAGTGCTGTGTACATTGACCAGAAGCACTCCTAAAGCGACAAAGTCGGATGTTATGCCATTAAAATCGTATTTGCGATGATTATCCCGCGAATCTTAGAATACTAGATAAATAAGTAACCAGTTAACTGTTGGCGTATTACATTGTTACTCGTTGCTTCTGCTTCCGAATAATTTTCAAACGTGTACACACCAGGGTGCTACCTCTTTAATCCAAATAAATTCTCTTCTCAACTATATATACCGGGGGTTGTTACAACCTGCCGTGTTTCATGCCTTCCTTTATTGTAAAGTAAAATTGAAAACCATAAAATTGCAACAATAGCTAATGCACACTTATGCAACTTAACAAGTATGCAACTTATTCTTTGATTCGCCATCCAGAGTTTTGATGAAATGAAACCAGACAATCGAACTCTCACATCAGGTTTTTAGGGCCTGGTGTATAAATTCGCCTTTAAAATATTAATAAACGGGTAGACATCACTAAAACATTACAAAACGTAATCAAATTTTAACCAATCCCCTTTTCCAGCATAATGAACAACATGTTAAGGTTGCCTCGGCAATATTTTAAAAATTGAATTTTAAACCCCACCCCAGTACACACGGTTGCCTATCAGGCTTGCATCTACACAGCGAAGTTTACGATTTGTGGAATTCGATTTTCAGAATCGTCGTTTACTCCTTATTAAACTTGCGAATGCAATCATATCTGCCGGTTTTAGCGAAAATTTTAACTCAATACCACCGTAAAAGTAGGAAAACCGTATTACCGCGACGATTACCAATCTCTAAACAGTTTTGGATATTCTTGAGCATTTAAAATAACGCGCGAATTAAAATTGATATGACACGCGGCGATACGCAAATACTGGTTTACACGCAGTAGTACTTCGCTTGTCCTAACACGACACCGATATACAGGCGGCTCTAAAACAGATTATCTTCGACTTTCACTCCTTATCGTGGATAAGAGCAATTCATTTTTCACGGGCAGCTTCTCATATCCCAAAGAGCCCTGTTGCAATCTTCGATTCAACTATACAGCACTTTCGGTACTCTCGAAAAGAATGTCGTCAATGTACAACAAAGTACAGTTTTTATTAATATCGAAGAGTAGTAAGTGCAAAGTATAGTTTGTATAAATAATTGCAATAATCAATATACTGTTGATGTAGAATTTTAGCGAACGAATGCGGAATATCTGACTGAGTGAAAGGGTTAGTCTTTGGATGGAAAATGTTCCAATTATGCGAAATTTGTGGTACTTTTATGGTCTAACTAAATTATTATCAACAAAATACAGAAATATATTATTATATGTGCTATAAAAAAAATCTGGTTGTCTAGGATTGGCTATTCGTTCGTTCTACAACTGATGATTTTATTCTTGGACGAATAAATTTCCTTTCTACCAATTGAGATGTCGCTTGTATCTATTTAATCGCCTGTACAACTCAGGTACTTCGTCCGATGGGAAATCGATATTTCATATTGTTTATCTTTTTTTTCCACTTTAGCATTAGCAATTGCATCGAACTATTTCACTTCGATCAGTGCCTTCCATCATTCGATTGTCTCTTATTTACTTAGCGCGAAAAGAAGAGCTCAAATACCTTATAAGTAACTATTTAACCGCGTACAATGGGCTTTTAACATAATGTTACGGGAACAGAAACAAGCATATCCATAACAATTTCGACACATATTTTTTGGAGCCAGTAAAATAACTCGTCGGGTCCAAGAAAAACGAGGCCCAGAGACCGTGGCAGCATTAAATCAACTTAAGAAATAAAAGGAAAGGAAATATGTAATATTTTCCTATCCGATCGTGCTTCCGTTGTAATAAATAAAGAAAATCAAAGCGAACGGAGTAAAAGCAGCGCGAAGGAAGGTAGATATAGCGAAGCAAAGCAGGAGCAAAGGCACATACCTCCGAACAAGTCGCCTCGCGTCGCTGCGATCGCGATTGTCGGGCCCCACGGCTATGTTGGGTCTCCGCATTCCACCTGTCAGAAGGTGGGCTCGCTCTCTCACGGACCGTAAACGAAGCAGAGAAGCTACTAACGACAGGAAACGAATCACCCATCGAAACGATTCTCTCCCAAATGTCGCGGACAACCGCCCTCGAAAACTCACCATTTTCAATATGGCTGTGTACGCACAGGTCCCATTTCCTCCGTACACGCTACATTTTACGTACCTGTTTAATGTCCATTTTCCATCGACGATCCGCGCCGCATTCTCGAACGAACGGATGAAAATTCCACCGGATGATCGATCGAAACTATCGTCGACGTTGAACACACGGTAAAAGCTTTGACGTTTCACCGCGACCGCGTTCACCAAGCATCACCAGATCCTGCGTATATGTATACTTGGGACCACGCGTGGGTATGGAATGTAAATGGTCCCCGACAGAGTTAATCGAGAAACAAAAGACGGATAGTACTTTTCACGATCACTGTATCCACGTTCGATAACGTTACACGGCCGTATACGCGTGTTATCCTCTGGGTACGATCGATCCTATGAAATATTTCGCGCAACAAAACTCCGAACAAATTGTCGCCCGAGCAACGTTCTCCACAACATAACTGGACACCGGTAGGTAGGGGAACTGATCTGTGGAGGAACGAGTGCTAGAAGCGGGCCTGGCGCGAGGAAGGACGTAGGACGTTGCCGTCAGGGAGGAAGGGCAAAGTGACTGGGAAGGGGTAAGCTTCTCCGTCCTGGTCAGGAAAAGAGGATGGCCGGTAGGCGTTAGGGCTTCAACACTGTTTCGTACCTGTGTACGAGAATCTATGTACGCACGTGAATATAATTGAAATATCCTTGCTTTATTTTATTCCCTTATTCCCCTTGCTATCGCGGATAGCTTCGAGTCGATTTTTCCCTTTCGCGCTAATATTCAGTCTGTGTATCGCTTCTGTGTAACTTCTTGCGACTGCTTGTGGGTACCTCTCCTTTTTTATGAGATCGTTACACGCGATGTAAATGAGGGGATACTGGTATTAGTTGTTTATAAACGTTATTTATATTTGATTAATGAACGCCGAAGAAGATGTGTAATGAAAAACTTGCCCAGATCCTAATCCATGAAAATGCGTGGCTCGAAATTGATAATAACAGTTCGTTGCACTTGTTTCAGTAATTATAATGTAGGACAAGTTTGCCATGTTGTAGAAGGAGAATAAGATATCGAAATAAAATATCGTTTACCGTGAACAATGAAATTGAAGAAAAGAAAGGTAGATTTATGGAATTATTAGCAACGTGTATATAGGGAACACTTTATTATCTCTAAAATGTATAATTTTACTCACGTTCTTATCCTTGTGCTTTTCGCGGCATGAATCATCCTGTGCAGTAATGAAAGGTGCAAGCCAGGTGTTTAAGCAGTGAAGCAAAAACATTCGCACGACTTTTATTTGGTTTTTCATTTAAGATAATATACATAGTAAAACATTTAATATCGTGTCAAAAGTTTTTAACGGTCTAAGTGCGCAATACTTATAGGCGACAACGTTCCATCTTCGCGGACTAGAAGCCCAATGTTATACTATTTTTCACATTGTCGTACTTGCATCACTTAGGTAAAGTGAATTAAAGGATGTAACGGAATTTTTGTAATTCATACCTTATTCTCGTGTCGTACCATAAGAGCAGTGCCGACGTAATGGCAACGGGAGCTCATATGAATAACGGTACGATGACACAAACTTGTAAATGGTTTAATACTTTGCCGCTATTTTATTTCGTGCTTACTTTTCTCTAGGAAACAATAAAATATTGCCTTTTAATTTTTTTTTATTCGTCTTTTCAATGATTTTGTTAATTGCAGCGAAGGAAAAATTCTTGTTACATTAACCTGATAGGAGTTATTGTAATAATTAGAATGGTATGAATACGAATACACTAATTTTATAACAAATTTAGATTGGGGATTAACAATTTTAGAAAGAATACTGTGAAAAAAGCAAGCGGATAGTTTGCCAGACTATATCTTTCGATTAGCATAAAGTGTCATATATTATATTTACACCCACTGAAAAGATTTCGTTACTGATAATACTTTTGAAAACTGATTAGTAATAGAAACTTTTTGAAACATTATGATCGAATATAGAGGATATTGAAATAATTATTTATTAAGAATGCAACATTAATCTTAAAATTTATGACATACTATTTTGTACAGTGTATAATGTAAGGAAAATAAAATCGCACTTCGATAATTGCCGCGGAAGAAGTCCACTTTAAATGAGCTAACCTTTTATCGATTATCCTGTTATCGGTCTAACAATAGTTGTGTATTATGGCGTGTAATTTAGAAATATAGTAGATACTCATATTATATCTACTCTACGCTACTATTCACGGTTTAATGTTGCGCGCCTTTATATTTAAAAATTAATGCAAAGGCATAACAAATTTATATATACATTCTAATGCTTGTATACAATTTTATTTTATAAATGTTATTTAAAAATAAATAGTAGCCTACACTATAAACGTTATTTCTATTTCATTTTGTTCTCAAGATGTAATACAGTGAATAGAAGCTTCGGCATGTGCGAAATTTACAAAAATCATTTATATGAATAGCGTACGTGTTATGTAGCATACCAAATACAAAAAATGTGGATAATTCTTATACCGGGGGGGGGGAGGGTAAAAATGCACATATGGTTCTTGCAATTGACATATGAAAATAATGTTAAACGGAATGATTGTTAGATGACCATATGTACCCATATGATGAAGGGAAGCTGTGTATATACCGCCAACAGAGAACACTACAAAATTACATAATACATAATTCCTTTCGCGATTGAGGCCAATCGCGTTGCGTAAAAGATTCATTGCGTTTACTGCACTCTGTACCTAAGCGCGCGATTTATGCCGATATACAAATGTGCAGACAAACTTTTTTAAAAAATTAGTTACGAATGTCACAATAAAGAAATACAATATTTTTTGTACTGAATTTAATTGTGAGAAGTAATATAATTAATTTAGGGACGCATTGGTAATTATTTATACGTTTAATACATAAATAAAACCAAAAATATAGTAGTAGTATGTAATATACGTATATTTTTAACGCAGTTATTTTCTTTCTTCAAATTAGAATATCAGATAGTTATTTAATTATACCTATTTCACTATATAGGAAAATAAAACTAATTAAATAGATTTTCTTCCCTTCCTGACGAATTTTACTGTTGAACATAACCTTGCTTCGAAACATAACCTTACTCACTAGTTTGATGACAGCACGTGTACTGGCTGTAAACATAAAATGGCAACACTAATGGAGTTAATTAATTTTTTTGATCACGATTCGAAAGAATATGAGGAATTTTTACAAAACTTAATACATTTTAACGGGGATGTACCATTTGATATAGAAGAGGTAATGTTACACTTCTTTTGTATTAATGTAATTTGCACACAAGTATATAATTGTTTTGCATATAACATGTCGTGTACGTTTATATTTTTAATTTCAGGTTGATAGAGCGCAAAATGTTATTATACCAACTATTAACAACCATTTAAACCGATCGCGGACTCGATATAGCGGTCTATTAATTTTAGACAAAGTATTGTCACAATGTCCGAAAGAAGTACTTTCAAGGTACTGCATACTATGGATGTCGAAGGCAACTCTACTTTTAGAAAGCATTCATAGTACTCCACATGAATTGTCCATTTCTTGTAAAGTTCTTGGCCACTTGATTATACAGACAAAGGACATTCCAGATGTACAAAAGCAAATATCCATGCAGAATGTAAAGCAGCTCGTTAACGTAATTAATAATTTAGATACGGAGAAGAAATGTGGTCCTATATATTATTTAATTGCTGTATTATTGCATCAGTATCCGGAAGTCTGCGAGCGTTTGCAGGTAATTTTTTCCTATACTAAAAAAAGGACTGTATAGGAATATTTATTTACCACTGAATATCCTGGAATTTCAGGTGTCCATAAAAAAAATTATATTGCCACAAATTGATTCCAATCAGGAAAATTTAGTTATTGCCAGTGCAAAATGTTACGCACTTTTAGCAAAAGCAACAGCACGTTCATTTAAAGCACCGTCTTCTAAACCTAATTACAATGGTTGGACATATAATCAAGCCCTTATTTGTAATAGCTTGCACGCTATAATGGACGAGTTATTTTCCAGTTTAATAGAACTGGAGAATGTGAACATTTGGGATAAGTTAGAATTATGCAGTATATCTGAAGAAAATGTTATTCAATTTTACATCAATCAGAAACAGAGATTTCTGAATTTGTGTACATATTTGTCGTACATGTTACGGTAAGAGGATATATCATATTGAAAAAAGTGTATAGCATATTAGGATAGCATTATTACTTAAATCATTCACATTCTTCAGCGGATTCGATAAGAAAAATTCTACATTTCCCCACGAGATTTTGAAAGTTTTATGTAGGGGATTAGCTATTCAACCTTCAAACTTGAAGAAACAAAATTCTGTTCGAGAACAGATGTTGTATCTAATCTTACCAAAGCTACATATTGCTTTGTTTGATGTTTTGGAGGCATTAATAAATGGGTAAGGGAATCATGGCAATCATATACAGTAGTTTTAATAATAAGAGAAATGATTACTGCAACATAATTAACGAATATTCAATCCTTAGCTTTAGGGAACAGTTGATACCGTTTGGTTCAACAATATTGCAATTGTTTTTACAAACATTGCAATGGACAGAAAATGTTTCCGAAAATGAAGTGACAATTAGTGGAAACAAACCATTTAAAACTATAAGAATATCTGTATATAAGTGCCTCGATATTTGGTTAATGAATACTGGGACCTTGTCAGGTGTAGAAACAGTTGCAGACGAATATCTTCCTTCTATATTGAAGGATATAATACCAGAGAAAGATCGCATTTTATTAACCGTATGTTCAAACATTTAATCTTAAGCAAAATAAAACCTTAATAAGTGACATCGAGAAACTTATGTTGTTAATGTTACAGATTCAGAAAACACATAATTTATCGAAAAGAGCATTGAAGCGTCTTCGGGATAGTCAGTATGAAAAAGGCACATATTTGAATAATGGTATCACTTCTAACAAAGAGCATTTTCTCGATATTGATGTCTGCAAAATAGCACTTGACGTGCTAAAAAATATATTTTTCAACAGTGGTACACTTTTAAAGCAAACATTCTCCAAAGTAATATGTTTGTGTTTATTTTAATCTATTGATATGGCTGTTGACGTTCAATGTAATAACATCGTACATTTGTTTTCAGACTGTGCAAAACATTATAATACCTTTATTGTATGACTGTTACTTAAGTTCCACTGATAGAAAGTTTTATAAAGAAAACCCCAACTGTCGTTTGCTATTATTTAGAGTATTAAGAGCATTGCAAATGAATCCACATGCATTAGTACCTTTACCCGTGCAGTATTCTGTCGAAATATTTGAAATAGCTTTAAATGACAACGATTTCCATATTATTCAAGAAGTTAAAATAGCACTGGCTGAACTCGAAAAAATTCTACACCCTTGTGCCCCATCTATCCAATTAACACAAGTAGAGTAAGTTTTAAAAATACATATATTTGCTTGCATGTATCAGTACTCGTCTGGATTCGTATTGTCATAAATGAAATGCCTAATATTTTTCAGAACAATACAAAAAGAATTTATTACTGACAGCGAGAACATGCGGGAACAAACAGAAGCGATGGAAGATTTACCGTCAAATAACATTGATCCTACTGCGGATGAAGACGTAGAACCAACGTCAAATAAAAGATTAAAAGTTACAAATTCAGACATTAACGAAACTATTCCATCTATTGCAGAGGACCTTGTTGAAAATAAGTTGCACGTTGAACAAGTAAACCAAGATGTCGGCAAAGAAGAAGATAATACAATAGCAGAAGAAATATCAGATATCGAACAAAGTGAAAATGCAGAAAGTCATCATCGCGTACAAATTAGTGAAAAATCAATAGACGATAGTAACACAGAACCAGCTGCAACCAATACATTAAGAATCACAGACTCAACGTTGCCGTCGAGCTTCAATGAAGAAAGCGATGCCGTTTGCGTTGATAACATGGATACAACGGAAGAAACTAATGGCAATTTGGAAGGTGTACCTGAAACATCGAATGTAAATGAGAGACTGTTATCGTCAGAAAACGAAGAGGAAGAGGAAGAAATATTACAATTGTTTCAGGATCTACCAAAAAATAACGACTAATTGCATAAATTAAAACATGAAAGCAAGCTTAAACACATAATTGACTTGTATATTCAATATTCTTTCCTTTTATTAATCTTTCCCGAAATCGATGTTGATCTACCGGAGATAATCGAAATCGAACATCACGGGTAACAGAATTCTTTAATCGTGCCTTCAGTGTCATAAATATTTTATTTTCGTGTCGCATAAACATGATTCTCATTGAGAAATAAGGCAGGTGGTTAGCCACCATACATTTTATCATATTTAAAAATATGCGAAGAAACCGCGAATGACGTGAAAAATAAAATAATCAGAATTATCTATTAACGCGTATACATTTCAATTGCTCGTATTACCATTTTGGATATAATCATTCATTTTCAATATCTACAATGGCATTGCGCTGATCGCATCAGACGCGGCCGTATTCAATATGATTCCGTGATCCAAAGCATAAACTGAAAAAAAGAAACGCTCCAACGAATGTCCTATTGCCGGATGTTAGAAGTATTAATGTTCAGAAAAGAAATTAAGACCGCGGGGCGGATGCGAAGTGTCCCCGGGCCACTTACTTGCGAACCCTGGCGTAGGGTGTCCCTACTACATTACATGTATGGACAACGAGCGAACATTTTCGGCCTACTGTTGGCAACCGTGGTTTCAACTAGCCATGATGGACGAACTTCCGGCTTCGTCTTTCTCTATTTCATATCCGTTCACTTGGTAGGTTGCCTGTGATTTTCGTTCTTAAAAAATCCTTCTTAATTTAAGCAAATAAAATGCATCTAATCGAAAACAACTGCTATTAGCGCCAGTTTATTGATTTTCTAGATGATCCAATAAATATTTCACTCTTTTAAATGAAAATTGCTTAATATTTTGCTTGTGATCTTTTGAGGTTATGTTGTTGGGGAGTAGCCACATAGCGCCACGTTCTTTGTTGTTTATAGTGCTATAGATGTTTTATAATTAAACATTTCATGTAATTTTGTGCACAGGTTCTGAGCCATGGGTCGCGTTATTCGTGCTCAGCGTAAGGGAGCTGGGTCTGTCTTCAGATCTCATACAAAAAAGAGAAAGGGAGCCCCCAAACTTCGTTCTTTGGATTTCTCTGAAAGGCATGGCTACATCAAAGGTGTTGTGAAGGTTTGTTTAGTATTACAATGTTTTGTATTCGTGACCTTAATGTTTGTCAAATACGTACATGATGAATTCTAGTATACCTACTTCTGAATAAATACCTGAAGAACAACAACTAGAGGCTCTTTCTGAATGTTTTGTGCTTTCATATAGAACCGTATGTATACTTATCTTCTTTTATTAATAAATTCATATTAATTTTTGAAGGATATTATTCATGATCCTGGTCGTGGTGCACCATTGGCCTGTGTCCACTTCAGGGATCCTTATAAATTTAAGACCCGTAAGGAACTATTCATTGCACCCGAAGGAATGTACACTGGACAATTCCTTTACTGTGGAAGGAAAGGTAAACAAACTTTAATTAACATACATTATTGGAATCATAATTATGTATACAAATAGGTAAGATCATATGTAAATAATGTTTAATGTTACAGCAAATCTTCAAATTGGAAATGTGATGCCTGTCGGTCAAATGCCCGAGGGTACCATTGTTTGCAATTTGGAAGAAAAAACTGGTGACCGTGGTCGATTGGCCAGGGCATCTGGAAACTATGCCACTGTTATAGCACATAATCCAGACACGAAGAAAACCAGAGTCAAGTTGCCCTCTGGTGCAAAAAAAGTCATTCCGTCTAACAATCGAGCTATGGTAGGAATTGTTGCTGGCGGTGGTCGTATTGACAAGCCTATTCTTAAGGCCGGTCGGGCGTATCATAAATATAAGGTCAAGAGGAACTGCTGGCCTAAGGTACAGTGCTCAATCTTACATGGAAACTATTGCTGCATTGATACGGAAACTCGTCAATGATGTTTTTGGACATTTGAAACCTGAACAATTCGTTGTGGACACATTTTTACTGAGCATGCTATACAAAATTTGTTGTATATTGTTTGGGACTATCGTGCTGTTAGATTTACACTCTATCTATTATTTTGCAGGTTCGTGGTGTTGCTATGAACCCCGTTGAACATCCTCACGGTGGTGGTAACCATCAACATATTGGAAAAGCATCCACAGTCAAACGTGGAACCAGTGCTGGTCGCAAGATCGGTTTGATTGCTGCTCGCCGTACTGGACGAATCAGAGGTGGCAAGACCGATACCAAGAAAGACGATTAGATTAAGGGTTGATTAATATATAAAATAAAAACACTTGAAAAAGAAGTGCTCTGTTTTAAAATTATTTACATTCCTAATCGTTAATCGGGTCCATTAAAAATTACTAGGCAGTAACTACGTATGTAGTTTTATTTCTTTACCGCCTAGTAGTTTTAACAGTGAGGTCTGAACAGTTTCACATTTTCTGCGCAACGTGTGGTCATAGTCAATATCTCGAACACGGGTACCAACAGACAGTAAATTGAAAGAGTAACACAAACGTGTTCATAAATCCTACTTTAATATCATGCGTGAGCTATAAATTTGTTCGAAACATTAACACGTGAGAAAATAGTAGGAATGACAAAGGATCAGAAAATTGTCCAGCAGAGTGTGCTAATTTAGTTTCACAATATCCGGCGGATATAAGTCGTCAGCCATCTTGCTAGCCATATTTCGGCGCTCAGCCATTTTTGTTGCGTCGACGTCAAGTGTGGCCAGAGGCCTTTCGTCGTAGCCAGTCTTCGAATTTCCTTTGTATCGAAGTAGCGACAGCCAGAAACTCTAATACGAACTACTTGACTTATAGTCGACAAGCTTCGTTCGTGTATCAACAAAGAACAAAAGGAGGACAAACAGGAAGGGAGCAAACAATTGAAATTTTTTGCTTAGTGATTGTCCAGGCGAGAAATAGCTAACGAGCTTCTGCGGCAGAGCCACGAAAAATACGCACCGAGGCGGAGTAATATGAGTAATGCAGCCAACCAGAATGGATCAGGTCTAGAGCAGCAGGTATAACCGATTTCAAGTTTCTTCTGTAACGAAAAAATTCGTTGCTTTATTCCACAATTTCTCCCTACACCCTTCGTACGTGAACCTATCCGTTGGTTTATCCAGCTTCCGAACATTTCGTTTTACGTAGGCGTGCTTAACGATTTCGAAATCTTATCTTTGTAACCTGCGTTTTTACATATACATATATTTCTTTCTGCGTGAAAAAACTTTGTGGCTTGGGACATCTTCGGGTTCATTTGTGACGTACAGCTTTGTAATGGCGGCAACCAATTCCGGGAACAGCATGCCTCGTGCCATGACGCATTCTCGCATTGCCTTTTTGTCACGTCCAAATTACCATGATTAGATGTGTCGCATATAATATATGTAACATCTGCATTTTTTCTTTTCTCCCTTTGCTAGATAAATGGCGTTCGTTTTGCCGTATTATCTAATAGTGTATGTCACCTTTAATAATCTTGATTTTTTTCATGTGTAAACAGTATTCGATGTACAAATAGTAAAATTCGTTTCAATTCTCGATAATATGTGTCTATTATTTTTCTGGAGAATAAACTATTCACTTAAATTCATTAATGGTAACTGTACATAATAAATAGTACATACGCTAAAATATTTGTATTTGGTGTTTCAGTTAGCTGGTCTGGACTTGCAGGGCTCCCGCCAATCAAGTGGGGGTCGCTACGTACCACCGCACCTGCGAAATAAATCTGGAGGTTTGTATTAAAAAATTTTTTTTTCTAGCAATTATTGTATTGGATTTATGCTTTATTTTTATAACATGGTTAAAGGATCAATTGAAGATTTTGAGTCTGATCATTTAGTGTAAACTAAGGTTTTTCTACTTGGTAGAACCTCAGGAACCTTATAGTGTTGACTATACATAGAATAGGTAGAAGATTCTGTATAATGAAAGTAGATAAGCATTTTGTCAACACTGTGTGTCCCTATGGCGGCAAAGAAAGAAAACATGACTGAGCGTAGTCGAATGAAGTGGAATAAGAACGAATGTTAACTGTGACTTAATTTAAATGGTGTCTGAAATTGTCTAGTCGATTCATTCAGTTACATGGTTGACTGATTTTGGAGAAGAATGTTTTTAGTGGAAATAGCAACTGTCATCTAGAGAGCTCAACCGACTCTCAGATAAGGCGGACCTTTTTCTTAATAAATGTTAGAGATGACGCATTCTTTTTTTCGAATTAACCTATACAGTTTTCTCTTTGCTTTATCGTCCAATGCGAGTGGGTAGTTATTTAGATATCATTTTGTGTCAATGTTGAAGGAATTTCCTCTAGGGAATATTAGTCCGAGTAGTAAATATATATATATATATATATTTACTTATATATATATATTATATTTACTATAATATATATATATATTTACTTATATATATATATATTATATTTACTATAATATATATATATATATAAGTAAATATATATATATATATTATATATATTATATTATATTATATATATATATTATATATATTATAGTAAATATAATATATATATATATATTATAGTAAATATATATATATATATATATATATATATATATATATATTAGGCAAAATTAAGCTTCCAGTCAGCAATAGGTTATTATATTTCAGTTTTTGGACAGTCAAGAATTATACTCGGGCTCTCTTGACCCATGCATTGTTCCATGATCAGTTGTATTCAAGTGACTGTCAAATAGGGAGACCTTATTGCATTTAATGTTTGTGGTGTATATTCACTTTGCATCTCTGCCATGCATTTCAAGTATAATCTTCAATGTTTAATAGATATTTGAAAATTTTAACGATATTTTTGAACCGGTAGTTGTTCCAGTGATACTGTTTTTGCATAAAAACATTGGTGTTTTACAGGCAACGCGCCTTCTGGCGGGGATCAGCAATCTTCTGCCAACTCAAGACCATTTTCCGACAGAGATAGAGGCGGTGAACGCGATCGCGACAGGGACAGGGATAGGGATCGCGAAAGGGGACGAGGCGGCGGTCTTGGCGGTCTTGGTGGTGGTGGTGGTGGAGGTGGTGGTGGTGGTGGTGGTTCAAGCTATAGAGACACTCGTTCTCGGGATGTCGATTTTGGGAACTTTGGAAACTTTGGCGGACGTAACAGACGTAGCGCCACTCAAGAAAATGGAAGGGATTACAGATATTCTAATTCCGAGCGTGACCGAGAACGCGAACGTCCGGTTAGCTCCGGAAACGATCGTTGGCCAGAATCAAGAAATGATCGCTGGCCAGACAACAGGACTGAACATAGAATGGGGGGTGCTAGATGGAAGGACGACAGAGACGGTGGAGGCAGAAGAAATTCTGAAATCGATTGGACGGTTCCCACTTCCAGAGATGAACGATTGGAGGTGGAGTTATTCGGTACTGGGAATACTGGTATTAACTTTAGTAAATATGAGGATATCCCGGTTGAGGCTACTGGAGAAAACATACCTCCACACATCACATCTGTAGGTTTTTTTTTTTACATTGAAACGAACGTTTCCAAGCATAGTACAGTAGGATTCCGTTTATAAGAGCTTGTGTGGGAACTAGTAGATTTATATAACCAGGTTGCTCATATAATAGGAGGACGTCTAATCCTTCCCACCGATTTTTTATTCAATTAATATTCGCCCTCAAACGACGGGTGGTGCCCTTACTGTTAAAACTTAGATGTTCCCATAAGTGAAGCAATGCTCTGGGATAGTTCAGTTCACATTTAGTTACTCGCATCCCATTATTTCAAATTAAATATTTATCAACGTTACTGAGTCGTGGGTTAATATTTTTAAACAAAAAATGTAAATGATATTTCACAAATAGTAAGAGCTAAGCTTTGTAAAAGTAATCAAGCAGCAAATAGACATTTGGCCTTGTCTTTATGCCAAATTGCAATAACCCCATGCACGTAACGAACTAATCAGACACTATTAAATATTCGTTGCATATAAACGGAGTTCCGCTGTAACGTGTAATATTTTAATTAATCTTATCGTTAATTTTCCTTATAGTTTGATGAGGTTAAGCTGACGGAGATAATAAAGAATAGCATTGGTTTGGCTGGTTATGATAAGCCTACACCAGTACAGAAATACGCGATACCAATTATCATTGGACACCGTGATGTTATGGCCTGTGCCCAGACAGGGTCTGGTAAAACAGCGGCCTTCTTAGTGCCAATATTAAATCAGATTTATGAATGCGGCCCTCGTCCACCGCCAGCACATGTCAATGCTTCTAGCAAGCGTAAACAGTACCCGCTGGGTCTAGTATTAGCACCTACGAGGGAGCTTGCAACACAAATATATGACGAAGCACGGAAATTTGCATACAGATCACGGATGCGTCCGGCCGTTGTATATGGGGGTTCAAACATTGCCGATCAAATGCGTGAATTAGATCGTGGCTGTCATTTACTTGTAGCCACGCCTGGTCGTCTTGTAGATATGTTGGGACGAGGAAAAATTGGTTTACATAATTGCCGGTATTTATAATACTTTCCTAACGTACACCGCCAAATACCGTACAATTGATTTATTCTGCAAAATCAATTTTCCTCTGTTTAGATACTTAGTATTGGATGAAGCTGATCGCATGTTGGACATGGGCTTTGAACCCCAAATAAGACGTATAGTTCAAGAAGACACGATGCCTCCTACCGGGGAAAGACAGACACTCATGTTTTCGGCTACGTTCCCGAAAGAAATACAAATGTTGGCTCGAGATTTCTTGAGTAACTACATCTTTTTAGCTGTAGGTCGTGTCGGTTCTACGTCTGAGAATATCACTCAGAAAATTGTTTGGGTGGAGGAACATGACAAGCGTTCTTATCTGCTTGATCTTCTTCAAGCTAGCAATTTTGCCGATCCTTGTGAGTTATAGAAATGATCATTACGATAACATGAAGAAGGAAACGAAAAAGTTAGAGCATAATATATTTGATGCAATTATTTCGAAACTTCAGCTTCCGAGTCATTGACTTTGGTGTTTGTCGAAACGAAGAAGGGTGCCGATATGTTGGAAGAATATTTACACCAAATGGGATATCCGGTCACTAGTATTCATGGGGATCGAACGCAACGTGAACGAGAAGATGCTTTGCGTCGTTTCCGTGCTGGTAAAGCGCCAATCCTTGTTGCTACTGCTGTTGCTGCCCGTGGACTTGATATTCCACATGTAAAACATGTGATAAACTTCGACTTACCTGGGGACGTGGAAGAATACGTCCACAGAATTGGTCGTACTGGTCGTATGGGTAATCTAGGTAAGCTCTCCCTCCCCATTATATTATTATATATTATATATGAATTTAATATTATATATAATATTATATATTATTGTATATGAATTTTTATTCCCATCTTATTCTTCAATGGTAACGAAATGGTATTGTTTCGTGTAACAGGTCTGGCAACATCATTCTTCAACAACAAGAATCATAACTTGGTACGCGATTTAGTATCCCTCCTAGTTGAAGCTAATCAAGAACTTCCACCTTGGTTAGAGGATATGTTCTCTGAAGCAAGATATACTGGAGGTGGATCTCGTCGAACTACTAGTACTAAAGGTCGATTTAGCGCCGGATTTGGTGCAAGAGATTATCGTCAAACACCTAGCTCCGGACCTGTCCGTAATAATGGTTCCGCCAACAGACCTGGCAGTTATGGAGGTTCGTATATTTAAGCTTACCGGAAATCACGAAATTTCTCCGGGGCAACGCAAAACAGTACTATTCATATGTACAAATCATTTTTTCCTATATAGGAAGTTACGGGAGTTACGGAGGTAACTATAACTCATCGTATAATAATTCTGCTAACAACGTCAGCAGTAATGATCCTGATTGGTGGGACAAGTAAATAATTATCATCTCTATTTCCACTTTTACCATTATTACTACTGTACACGTAAATTCAAATATATGTAAGAAAGACACGTACGACATACACATGGGATACAACACGCACGTATTTGCGCGCGTATACGTATACACAAGAGGAAAAAAAAAGACAGTATCACGTATATATACAAATCACGTTCGCTGACTGCCTGTGCACTACAACTTTCAAACTAAAAGGAAAAAAGTAATTGTGTTTGTTCAATTCCATAAATACATTTATTCGCGTGCGACGAAACACAAAATCGACAAATCCTAAGTGCAATTCCAGCGTAGACCTCAGTGAAAGAAAATTATTATTATATAACCTGGAATAATATATATATATGTATAATGATCTCATTTTTTTGAGAGAATCAGGACAGCTCTATTCGGGGGATTTGTCAGATAAGTAGACAAGTATATAAGATCCATCCAATGGTTTCGTTGCCGTGCGTGTTGAAGAACACAAGTAGTATATTCACTAATGAATCAAAGCGAGCAGTCGTTAATGTCTAGATAGGGCATAACGATACGACACATAGTAGGTGATGAAACTTAGTAAAAATTTTTAGAACTCCTGTCGAGACTATGGGGCTCGTTATGGCTTCATTATTTAAATTTCTGAAAGGACGTGGTGGGCGTATCTTCGAGAAACATGGCGTTTAGATACAAATATAATCGCAGAGCTTTAAAATACACAAGTGCTTTATTAATCTCGCCTGAATGGCCAGTAACTTGTGTACTTTGATTTCAATGACGCCAATTTCTTTCTTTCTTCTCTTTTTTTTTTTTAATTTTGTTTTCTTTTTAACGCATTTGTCTCGCTAGGCGCCTTAGGATACGCCGTATCGCCATCGCCGTAGGTTTCGTAACGATTCCTGGTTTTAAATTTATTATAGTCCAGCGACGAATGGTACTTTGTTGTTTTGCCGTCCCCAGACACAGACGACGTTGCGCCGGCAATATCATGGTTCAATCGACTAAATCGCGTAAAGATTCCAGTAGTCGACAGCTTTGATATTACGAAAAGGACACACAGGCTGCGTCTTCAGATACTTTTAGAAATCTCGTTTATATTTCTGTCACGTCCTGTTAATATTGTAAGTAAGTTTAAAAGTCCGACGCTGTAAACTTATTGCTTCTGTAACTCTTTTTTAATTGAAAGAGTTATTTTATTTAAAAATGTTTGATCATTGTATTTAGAGTAGGCTGAAATGGTTTCAGCGAATGTCAGGTATATTTAATACCTGAATTTTAAACGTACTCTAATTAGAATTTCTAAACGTAACAAAGACGTTGTCCTGTAAAAAAAACAAAATGGTACGGTGCGTTATAAAAACCTTAGATCGCAGTACTGGATGCGAGTGCTCTAGAACGAGAAAGCTTACATTAAAAAAACAAAGAAATGGAAAAAAAGAAAAAAACAGAAAGAAAACGGGTATACAAAAATACGGTTGCAGTTACAGAGGAGAAAACCTAACAGAGAGGGAGATAGAGAGAGAGAGAGAGAGAGAGAAACCTAAAGAGCGAGAACACATACACTGTTAATTGGCTCAACCTTGCAAGATGAGAGAGAGAGAGAGAAGAAAAATATACAAAAAAAGCAAGCCCTTTGAATCAGGGGAGGCATAAGGCGCACTCATATTTTATAACTGTATTTATCAATACGATACGCTATATATATATATACATATATATACATACTAAGTAATATTCGTAAATACATAACATTAAAATAATTGAAAAACGACTGTGATATCGAACGATCTTGTGACATTCAATTTCCATGCGAATTGATAAAGTGAACAATTTAACGAAATACAAATATTAAATGTATTAATTAATCGGTATTGAATGTCAGGAAGGTATAAGCTCAGTTATTTGGGCCGAGAATGGGAATATTAAGTCGTTAAAAGTGAATAAAAGAAAATAATTAAAGAAAATATGAACATCAAGAACAACGTGGCTGTTGTCCGATCGGGGAGGGCTGAACGCTAGCTCTTACAGTCCTGAAAACACGTTTTTTCGGGTATTGTTTCTACTTAAAATAAACGCGCATTAATAATAGATAATAACAGCGAAACGCGTCATTACTGGTTGATGATGATGTTGGTAGGGCTTTATAGAATGTCGATATCTTTTTGTGCAAACGTGTCGGATTCTTACCTAATCTATGCGAGGAAAAGTACAAATTCAATTTGCGTGACAACTGACAGGATTTTTAGACATGTCATACTTATACCTGTTATATTAATAGATTTATAGTGCAAACGCGTGCGTGAATCGTATGCCGTGTGACCGTGGACCAAGGTGTGAATGCCTCGATGACGGGGAATAATAATTATTTCAACTAGAACTTTCAAATAGTGTTAACGAATAAATATTGTTGGCTTCCGACCATGGCGCGTGTGGTTTCAAATTCTAATATGATTGATTTATCGTCGTGTCCGTTTGTCAACTCGGCGGTGGCCCTGCCAAGAACATTACAAAAAAAGAAAAGAAGGAAAAAGGAACTCACAACGAAGAGTGAGCGTTCACTTTTCTGTTACATAGTGTACAACTAACTTTGCGGCAACAATTGTTCAGTTGGTCCTTAGTCTGCTTAAGAGACTGTTAAGGCCATGCCGTAATATTTACTACTACTATTACTACTGTTACTACAAACTAGTACCACTATCGCTATTATTCTTATTAACTATTCTTATTATATTATTATTATTATGATTTTTTCGACAAAAAAAGGAACTGTGTCTGTGTCGACTTTCGTAGGTGGTACTGCATACGCAAACATTGCATAGCGGCTTTGCTGTATTGACGTTGCGTTATTTTATTACTGTAGGGAAAAAGTATAGGTGACTTTTGGACACTGTTATCCGGAATTTCCGTTTTATTCTTTTATATGTTTGTATGCGTATATACACGTATACATTCATAATGTATTTTTGTCCCTTATTTATGAAATTCACGTTCGACAGGATCGTAACGATTCTGCCGAATGTGTTCAGCTGCATGAATGCGTGGTGAAAACTTTTCTATAGCCTGTATATTTCGAATCGGAAGAAATTCTGGATTCTGCTGTCCAATCGTTCACTCGGGCAACGAATACGTGTGACGCGTCAGTGTAAAGTTATTTAGTCTTGTGCAGTTGGAAGTAATATGTTCATTTACGAGTAATGTGGTGGACAGAGATTATGCCAGGTAATCACTCTATACGCGAAAGTATTTTCATACTTATTTCTCTCCTCTAGTTATAACGGTATTTTTATACGTAACAGTGATGTTGATCGTCGGAGCAATCACGATATCATAATTAATTCCATGTGTATCTTTAAACATTTTCGGGTTTTTTTTTCGTTTATCTGTAATAACAACGAGCTCGCAGTTAACTCGTGTTCAAGCAACGTGACGCTCAGGTTCGAGCGATGCGTGATTTTCGTCGTCGTCGTCGTATGTTTCACGCGAAATGAAAGAAAAATGTAACAAGACAAAAAGAAGAAAAGAAATTAACAAATATCCGTGCGATAGTCAAATGTCCACCGTTTCGTAACTGGTAAATGTATAAATTCAAGTACGGTATTATGATTTAGAACGTATTAGCACCTTTTAGAGGAAATAGGAAAAATGGTATAATAAACGAGACTATTTATTAATGTGTTAAGTATTTATTTTTTATGTTACTTCTATCGGGAGAACAGTCATGTATTTGTGCTGTGCAAGTACCTTTGAACAATTATGTTTGGTCCTCTAAAGTATATCGGACGAGCAGCCTTAGGAAACATTTATGAATCTACGCAGTATCGAAGTGATTAGACAAAGATCAATTGAAGTGTAGTGCGATGATATGAGAGGAGGCGAAAGAGAGAGAGGGGTGGGCTACGAATAGTAATCATTACATGTTATGTAAAAAGAAAAAAAACAAAAAATGGTGTTTGACTGTGACTGCAATCATTATTACGAGAAGAATGCGCAATTACAAAGCACACATACGAGAGGGAGAGAATGAGAGCGAAAGAGAGAAAGCGAAATAGTAAACATTGTAAGCCATATAATTATTGTGTAAAATACGCAATAGAGTCAGAAAGAGAGAAATGAAAAGGGGGATAAGAATCGGTGTATGTAAAAAAATATGCAATCGTGCACAATCGTTGTCGCGTGCTGAAGATTATAGTCTCCTTTCTTTCTAACATTTTGTGTTGTACATCTTCGAAAAACGAAAAAAAAACAATCGAATAAACTCTTGTTCGATTTGCTCTTGGTGAGAGACCGAAAAATTATTTGTCCGCGCTTGTTGTGTGTCCACCTCGAGCAGTTTTCTGTTTAAGGTGAAATAGATGGAAAACAAAAAGGAAAACCTAATACTCAAAGAGGAGGAAAAACAAAGAGCAAAACAAAAAAATAGAAGCATTGTGTTATCGTACGCGCGTGATTCGAATGCGAGAGGAATAGATAGTGAGACGAAACGAGAAGAGCACACGCTTAGGTTGAAGGAAATATTCATGGACAAAACTAAGGCGGGATGGCAAAAATAATGTATTCTAACTTTTACGAATGTTATTTAATTGAGAAGCGTCGCTTGTCGTTGAATCGTAAACGCAGACAAAGATATGTCTATATAGAGAATGGGCAGAACTTAAAAGAATTGTGGCAGGACAACGGTCCCGACACACGAGTCCCTAATGGCTGTGTTTCATTTTTCGGCGGCGAATGACGCTCGTCGTATCATTCACTTGTAACTCTAATGATACTTGCTATATTAACTACTTCACTGAGATGGCGAGCAAATGGCATACGCGTGAAAGAGTTCAAGAAACGGAACGGTGAATGTACCATTCTGTCGGTCTCTTAAAGTTAGTAATTGCACATTTACACGCTACATTAGGTGAACCGAGAACAAAATAACGAGAAGTAGCAAACGAATTCTGCAAAACAACTGTACGTCGTACGGCTATTGAATGAATCAATAAAAATAAAGTGTCTGAAATTTAAAAGAGATGTCAACTTAATTTTATGAACGTGTACGATACATATATATACACATATGCATACGTAATGTGTATACAAACTTTGTCGTTGGTTTAGCAAGAAGTTACGGTCGCATTGTGGAAAGCATTGTGCATCTCCTGCTTAGGTAAAAGAAACTTGTGTGTTCCGTGAAGAACGATGTAGAGTGTCAATATTGTTACAAATACCTCATAAAAGACGATGGATCACATATATATTATTTAAACGTTTATTCATTTTAGTGATTCATTCGTTTATTTATAGTATTATGCAAAATGACAGGAGAATTCTATAAAATGATTCATCTAATAAAGAATGAAAAGATTATGCAGTGTAGACTTCTTTTACCTTGCAATTTGTCATTCGTATACATGCATAATACGATTCTACATCTATTTATTTATTTTTCGGATATTGCATATTCTTCTTTCAAACATTCTTTTTCTTCCTATTTATAATACAATGAATTGCATAATCTTTTATGTTAAATATCAGGTTATTTCAAAAGTCCTAGCGCATTGTTTTGCAATCCTAATAAAAAAGAAATTATAATTTAAATTAAGCACGGTACCTCGGTTTTTAAGGGCAGCGTTCACAAAACTTTGATTTCTACAGGATGTTTATTGTTTAAACTGAGAGTCAATATCCACTATTTATGCTGAACTCCTCGTACTTTCTACAATATGAACTACGTTTCCATCCCGGGAACAGTTGATAAAAAACAGGAGAATTTATCTGATACGAGTACATAGCACAGTCGCGTAGAACACTGCTGATCGACAACACACGATCTGTGTTGATCTGACTACTTTGGTTCTAATTTGTGATTTATCATATAATTTAAAAACGTAGGGTTCCATTTTGAAAAATTAACTCAAACTTGTTATCTTCCCCGTTACTACAGTTATAGCAAAATCATTTATACCACGTAGTATCCCCCTTTATACCAAAAAACTTTGGTGAAAACATGGTTTTTCGTAACTTCCATCCTTCGCGAGATATCCCGCCGTCTCCTGTTAAACGAAACACCCTGTACAGGTAAACTTCAACCTGCAGGCAAAGTAACGCATTTAAACGCGTAGAAAATAATTCGACTTATAGGTAATTTATATTTCGATTTGCAGAGATATTTTTCTGCAGCGTTTTTCTTTTTGCCTTGTCTTTGAGAAAATGCTTCTTATTATCTATACCCTTGTTTTCTAAAGATTTCGAATATAGCTTGTACAATTGGCTTGAAATTTAAATGTAGCACAAATGCATTTCTGTTTTACACATTTGGAAATTAAAAAGAAATACATATGTCGAAGGAAGATTAGTTTTCAAATAATTACGCGCGTATCCCGCGATCTGAAACAATTTCGTATTAAACTCCTTTATGAGTAGAATTTGAATTATGAATGAGATTGGAACACTAATGGTCGTAGGTGTGATAATTTACATACAATATTGGACAAGATATTCACTGAACCCGATTCAGTAAAAAAATGCATACAACTATTCAATTAATTGCTCATCTTTCTTTCTTCTGTGTAGATATTTATTTAATATTTTACTTGCCTATATATAAAAACAATTACTATAAGAACAAAGTAGAAGTAGATAATACATAATTATAAAGGATGGGCTCGAAATTCGAATCCGAAACTTGAAGTGCCAACCGTATTTTGTAAGAGCAATATTTTTTTAAGAACCCAATCAACATTTTTGAAGTCAACAATAAATCTTTCACGATCGATTGCCAATCTATTAATATTTTAAAAAACAAAAATCAATCGCTGAGAATTCACGCTCTCGAAATCTCGCATCGAAAACTTGGGATCTACACGAATCAATTCTTTATTCATTTATTTTATACGCTTATTTAAGTTTCGAACGTTCCGAATCACGAAAAAAGCGCCAAATTTTCGAATTCTCGAAACTCGAAACTTTCTCGAGTTTCGACGTTTCGAGAAACCCATCCCTAATAATTAAAAAAAATGCATTATACAAGTAATGTATTGTACATCTGGATAAAAGAACATTGGCAAATTCTTAATGAGAAGATGTGTTCAATTATATTTTTACAATCTGTAATTAGAGTTTGTTTCTTCACATTTAATATTACCATTCTTTACTGGATTCTTTTTATCGTCACAAGGTAAGTAAGATATAAATAATCGTCCATATGAAAAAGAAAGAGACGCAACCAATTATATCAATGCATAGTTATGTACGTTCTTTTATTAACTAGAGCACTGTATGAATAGTTTTACCTTCAATAATTCTGTTGTAACATTTTTCTTTCCTTCGATTATCGTGTTACGATGAAAATGTGTTAGTAGTTTAATCTGCGTACACTATAAGTGTATGATGATGTGTATTGCAGTGTTTTGTGGGTGTCGATGACGAAAGGCCAATTCTGTTGGACCAACCTGGACCAATCGTATAAGACCACGATCGCAATGGCGGCGTGGCTGAACAAGTTTCTGTTATCGGGTGGTTAGGTAGAGGCTTCTAAAGCCAGCAAGTTTCTTTCTTTATGTATTGAAGTCTTCATATTGCTGTGGCTCAATTTTTTAATTCCGTCATGTACTATTGCGGTCTGTTGCTGGTCTTATTGGATCTATCTATAGATGGTAAATAGTCCTAACCTTGTGACTAGTTAACGTTTAATCAAACTTATTTCACTGTGTGCGATACTTAACAACTTTGTTTTCCAGTAATTGGGAGTGTTTCCCAATTAGAACTTGACAGACACTTGGAATTAGGTAGAGAATGTTTAGCAAAGGGTCAGCTGCAGGATGCACTGTCACATTATCATGCAGCTGTGGGTATGTTTTGTTTGAAATCGTTCCGCTTTCCCCGTTTATTATTTCGGACAATGTTAATTAAAGTTTATTCACATTTTGTATACGTATCGGTTTTTTAATAGAGGGTGATCCGAACAATTATCTGACATATTATAAACGAGGCACAGTGTACCTAGCATTGGGCAAAGCAAAATTTGCTATTCTGGATCTGGACAGAGTTTTGGAATTGAAGCCGGATTTTACTTCAGCGAGATTGCAACGGGGGAATGTATTGCTTAAGCAGGCCAAGTTTGATAAAGCTCAAGAGGATTTTAGGAATGTGGTATGCATCTCGTTTAGTAATTGGAACATATAGGGTGATCCGGTCTCTAGTGAGTAGAAGGACGCCGATTTGGTATAAGTAGTGAGGAGAATGCTGAGTCTCTGTACAGTACGTGATCTGCGGACCTTACTTTATCATGGCTAAAGATGCCAAAATCATCCATATAACAGATTACACATATGGTCACAGATGGGGTACTCAGCTACACAGTTTTTGTGTCGACTAGCGAATGGATAACCCTATATCAAGTCACCCTATAATTTTCTGCAGTGGTATATTTATCTATAACACACTTTGAAAATGATTTCGGCCCTTAGAAACAATTTTCATATTCCCTTCTTTGTGAAAAGAATTCGAACCTATGCAGCTGTTTGCTTATATTTTACCTGTGTCTTTTTACAATGCTTTACATAACACTTTATAGGGTGACTTAATTCTATTTAGAATACTATAATAAAATTGTATAACAAGACTTCCCTTTAATTCCTAATAGTTAGCAGTTGAGCCACATAATGCAGATGCCTTAAATGCCTTATATAAAATCACGCCTGCCCAAGAAGATTTGGTCGTTGCAGATAACTTGATGGGAAATGGTGATTATGCCTCGGCTGTACAGCAACTCACTAAAGTTATTGAAGTATGCCCATGGGCACCAGAACTCAGAGAACTTAGAGCCGAATGGTACGAGGTGCTTGAAGATTATCCTCGTGCTATTTCTGATATGCGTTCGTCAACCAAGTTAATGTCTGCTAATACTGGAGGATTTTTTAAACTAGCTAGTCTATATTATCGTCTTGGACAAGTAGACGATTCGTTGAAGTGAGTAATGGTATTAAATGTGAACTTATCTGTTTTGTATATGATTAAACTAATCATAAATAATTGTAAATTGTAAATAATTAAACTTTGAAATGTTTAGGGAGATTCGGGAATGTTTGAAGCTCGACCCGGATCATTTTGCATGTTTCCCGTTATACAAAAAAATTAAGCAGGTAGCCAAGCGTCTAAATGAAGCAGAATCTGCTGAAAATCTACGAGAGTACGATAAATGTATAACCTCGGCCCAATCGGTACTTAAGATCGAACCAGATTTACCCGATGTACGTTTCATTGCCCACCAGCTTCTTTGTAAATGTTACAACGGTAATTCGGAACCAAGTGAAGCGATCAAAGAATGTCAGAAAGCATTGAAAATAAGGAAAGAAGCTGCAATATATTGTGACAGTGCAGAAGCATATCTCGCGGCGGAGATGTTTGACGATGGTAAGTAATTAACTTTACAGGGTGTTTCGTTTACGACGTGCATCGTAATAGTTTCATTATCTTTGCTGGTACAAAACAGTGTCCGAGAACAAAGTTGTTTGCTTTTACGATACACGTCTTAAATAGAACATTCTGGATATGATGCCTTCATTTCTTTTTCCTATCGGTAAGATAATTTGACAATACAATTATTATTTGTTAAACAGCGATTAGAGAGTTTAAGGAAGCATTGGAAATTGATATGAACCTGCAGAGGGCAAAACAGGGGCTCCATAAAGCGCAACAAAGGCAGAAACTTTCCGAATCGCGAGATTATTATAAAATTCTGAGCGTGCCAAGAACAGCATCTAAACGCGATATTATCAAAGCGTATAGAAAAGCTGCACAAAAGTGGCATCCTGATAATTTTCAAGAGGGAGAGGAGAAGAAACGCGCTGAAAAACGATTTATCGATATCGCAGCTGCCAAAGAAGTCTTGACTGACGATGAAAAGAGAGCGAAATTCGACCAAGGTGAAGATCCGCTAGATCCTGAATCGGGGAAACATCAGACACGTTTTAATCCCTTCCAAGAATTCCATCACTTCCATGGTTCTCCCTTCCAATTTAAGTTTCATTTTAATTAACCACCTGTTTCCCATTCACGGTACTAGCCTAATCAAAATTCTGAAACTTTTATCGTGTCACGATGTACGAGACACGATTTTTCCTATATTAGCTAAAATGTCATTTTTGCTAATCTACCTCGTCGGTGGTTATACGTATTGCATCTACATGGAATTAGAAGACTATATGCGGAAAGCTGTCGGTCAATCAGTAAGTCAAAGAAAAAAAAATAAATAGAAAATGATCACTATCTAATTGAAATGTATCGTGTACACACACGCCCGCACGCACACACACACACACACACACAATTAAAAAATATAACAATCCAAGTATACATAGTGTAAATAATTCGGCAACGTAGTTTAATATATTATTTATAATTTACAATACGAATAGTAATGACCTTTGATTATTTGACTTACTGAGCAATTAAGAAATAATGTTGCGCTCGAGGCAGACTGAAAGTATATAATAATCAGTTTCCGTGAAAATTTTCTACTAATTGACATACAAAGCAAAAAAGATGCAGAAGTGGTTCAACTCGCATATGAATGAAACCATAGAATGTATGGTGGGGATACTGTCATTGAAATGTTACGGCGGCGGATTGTGGATTATTAAGTTTTGCTTGAAATTCTGCGATGAGTAGATGAAATAAATGCTACAGAAACAATTTTCAGTAATGAAACCACCGAGTACAGTTGCATTCAAAGTGTTATTGATCAGCTGATGGACTGTGTAGGAACTGTATTCGATGTTGGTAAAACTATGTAGGATAACGCTGTGCGAGTGCTGTGTTCGCATGAGTGTGTGAGAACTTTATGTAAATATTGTATCTCTGATATTTGTTTAAATATATTTGAATAATTTATACAAACATATTTGTATCATTTGTAAGGGAGATCTAAAGGAATTATTATACTAAACACATTGTACGTGTTACATGTTTCTTATAATCTGTTGGTAACGTTAGGGGCGATGTGGACATGGAAAGAGTATAGAACACTCCGGGAATTCGTGCCGAAAGAATACATTGTATAATTAATCTATTCCTATATCTTGCCGGTGAAGTCGTCTTATTAACTTTCATGGCCCCACAGACGAGATATAAGAATAGACCAATTATCCAATGTATTTTTTGGGCCTGAATTCCTCGGTAGCTGAGGCACAGACGAGTCTGGGACATCTCGCGACGTTACCAGATGTCTCTCCGAGTTCATTGTGCGAGAGCAGTGTCAAGCACACCGGTCAACGTCACTTTAGCAGAAGCCAAATTACCACCTCTGGAACAACGAGCACTGTTCGCAGGGAAAAAACACATAGCCAAAGCCATGTCCAACCCTTTACACTTCTTAAAGGAACAATTGGAACTCTACCACGCAACACTGGACCGGACGCATGGGCGGGCACCGACAATGGAAACCATTGCTGATGCACTGTGCACAGTATGGCCACTGCGCCACACGCTAGCTCTAGGCACCTGCTTTCAGCTTCATCCCGCCCAAACTCTAGCTGCAGCTGGAATAGACACATTCAACATAATAGATGGAGCCAGCTTAACAAACAGCACTGATATCAATAAAGACTTTGCCAACCTGATAGACGCAAGATACCAGGGATTCACTCCGATATTCACGGACGGTTCCAAAACACTCAATGGAAACTCCACGGGATTTGCTTGGCTGTGCAGCGAGTTAGCCCAGGCAGAGGCAGTCAGCGTGGACAGGCACTTCTCAGTATTCACTGCTGAATGCTTGGCCATAGGCAGGGCACTAGATTTTGCCTCAAGTGTCCCTGATCGACTATTTCTGATCTGTACAGACTCGCTCAGCGTCATACAGGTTTTAATCCAAAGGGACATCAACCACAAAAATAGATACATTACAGAAACCATCACCAAACTCAATAGCGCCATCCAAAGCAGCCAAGGGCCAAATAGAATTAAGCTCATATGGGTACCTTCTCACAAAGGCCTAGTGGGTAACGAAGAAGTAGACCAGCTGGCCAAGAGGGCCACTCGCAATCACCCACACTCATTTTGGAAGGTAGCAGTGTACGACCTCTTCACTGTATTCAGAGAAGAAATGTGGACCAATTCTCAGAACACATGGCACGCAAAAACCCACCCACCCACCAGAGTGGGCACAAAGTACTTTACCAACCACTACACAAACTACACCAGGCCCTGGTTCCACAAAAAGATGTTACCACGCAAATTCACCTCTTGGATTTGTCGCGCCCGTTCAGACCACTACAATCTCAACGCATCACTGCACAGGGTCAATCTCAGTAGCAACCCAAGGTGTGAGTGCGGCGCACCGGAACAAGACCTAAACCACATAATTTGGCAATGCCCCGAGACGGATTCACACCGCCCCCAGCTCATTAAAAACCTAAAACGCCGAGGGTGGCAACTCCCCCTCAGCATAGATATATTTCTAGAACTTCCTCGAATCTGCGAACTGCGGCTGATTGGCAGATTCCTAGAACAATATAATATTTTCATTTAAGATAAATAGGATACAGATAACGCATAAGATAGATATAGAACTTACATATAGTATAAGTATATTAGATAACCAAAGACTGTACCAAAGTGCAATATAAATTAAGACAGGTTAAGAATGACACATGCGCCACTCATCGGCATGAAGTAGCGCTGTAATCAAGACATGTCACTATATATGTAAACCCGGCCATGGGCTGAAACAAGCCTAGGTCTTATTGAAATAAAAAAAAAAAAAAGCAGTGTCAAGGTGTTGAGTGCGGTGGAAGAATGAATTCCCATGGCGGGAATCACGGTGGGACAAATTGGCGACTCCACCGGCATGGCGCGCAAGCGAGTCGCCACACCAACAAAGATGTTAACGGCATCTATTGGAGTAATTAAATAATTTTGAAGATATTCTTTTGTTCTTTGCCGCCATTTTATTTGGGGGTGTGCATATCCTTTGAGCAAACTTGTCCTGTCCAGTATAGAGTCTGTATATTTTTCTTTAATAAATTCTAATATTAGAGAAAGCATAGAAGGAAACTTCACTTAGGAAGGTATAGTTAATCAAGATTCATTATACACGGATCTATATATCCACAGAACTGAACTGCCGGCACGCAGAGAAGAACATTATCGAATGTTGCTTGTTTAACTTCACCAGCATCAATAGACCTCGTGCACAGTACCATTATCGCTGCAACTACTATGGCTTATGATGGAGCTGGAGCTGTACCTGAAAGTCTTCGTGGTCATACCTTGCAGGGAACATACCAGATCAGAGGTATGACTCCAGCCTTCGCATTGACCCATAGTAAACTGGGTTTCGATTTGGACGACTTGAAGAAAACATTCGCATCTCACTGTCCGGATTATATGAGGCCTTTAGATCTAAAGAGTAAATCTCAGGCACTTGAGTTCTGTTGTAAGCTGCTTTTAAAAGTAGAACCAGAATGCAGAAGGTCAAAGGGAAAGTGTAATGATAAAGTGTGGAAGTATATCTTTACTAAAAATGATCAGGAACACCATGTGTTTATTGCTTGTTATTTACACAAAGCTGCCCAAGTTGCAGGTGCAAATAATCCATACAGTATGATTTTGACTGTAAAGCAGGCTTGCCTTATTGCACACGAGACTTATGCCCTACTAGTAAAGTTATCATTTCAGGCAGGTAAGGTAATGATGACACCATTGGCAGCAGCATGCTTTAATAAAGATGACATAGGTGTTCTTGCTAAGAGCATAGGATTAACCGAAGTTGACTTATTGATCAGAATCAACCAGAGCATACAAGATGGGGGGCATTACCTTGCTTACAGTGATGCAGATATAGCCATCTGTGGATGGATTGCACTTTCAAGGTATGTGAAAGATCAACGTCGAGCACAAAATGTAATTGTGAAAGTCATCAAACAATATATGAACAGGGGTAAAATGGCTGACCCTACCCGAATAGAAAAGATAGGTTTACATGTTATTGGTGGAATACCTCCTGCCTTTGCTTATGAAAAATTGCTGGATTTAATGAATAGTAAGCAATGAACGTTTAGTGCAGTGAGGGTGTCTCCAGCTACAGCACAGTTTACACTGGAATGTACTATTTTTTATCCAACTGTTCCTAGTGCTAAAAAATAGGTACTTAAAGCTAAACATAAAATGTATAGTCGCCAAATGACCCCTGGACTCTATATGTATAATAAATCTGAGATTAAGTTAGACAATACACTACAATATTCTTATGTTTACAAATGTTCATGTAAATTGACGGAGAAACAAAGCATAAAGATGAAAAGTAATATTATAATTAAAATATATATCTTTAACACATAATATATTTGGGTGTTATTATTGCAACAAGCCATTATAATCACGATTTTCATTAGGAACAATACCATGGCTAAGATGGTTAAAACATACAATGTTCTAAGGGAAATGTAATTTAGTATACCACACATTTGAAAATAGGCTTGGCTTAAATCATATAATTATATAATTGGTATACTTAGTACGAGAGTAGTAAATAACTATACATTTATTATTGTATATGTATACATTCAAATTTACTTATCACAAAAACGTTTAGTTGCCAATAATTTTCAAACAAATATTTAAATTGTTTATAAAAGCTGAATAACGCAAGTAGCATTCACAAATCTTGTATGGCCGGGTAACAGCATTTTTTACCTTCATTGTTAGCACGCGAAAAATAATCTGGTGTTTCCAGATTTCAAAATAATTCCAATAACCCCACGGCATGTTTACCCATTTACCGTTGGAAGCTGAGAATGAGACGTTGACTATAATCATCCCAGCAGAATGCGAGATAATAGAATTTGTTTAAAGAAATTATAAAAAAATGCGATTACTACCACTTAACGGCGAGATACAGCAATGACCAGATGACAGAAATTAAAGCTAGGAGTATTAGTCAACATCTCCAACTAGAGTGATCATTATTCCACATGCGGTTCATTTGTCCTAGGCAATTAAACAATTCAAATTCTTATTATGGCCAACTCCACATACTTAGAGCAACATGTCTGATTATCGACATTTCGTTACTGACCAAATTAAAAAATTGTTATCTCGCCTCCTGGTTATTGTTTTTTAATAAATGGTGGGTGTCAAATGAAAGGGAAACAGTTAAGCCGAGTGAGAAATAATATCCGGTTGCTCTACGTATATCCAGTTGGCCGCAACAACAATTTTAATTGTTTAATTGTTTCTAACAAATGAACCACACGTGGAATAATGTTCACACCTGTTGGAGATGTTAGTTGATCCTCCTAGCTTTAAGTTATGTCGTTTGGTCATTGATGTAGCTAGCCTGCAAGTCGAAGTAATGGTAATAATTTGTTTATAATTTACTTAAACAAATAGAATTATCTCGGGTTCTACTCGGGCGATTTTAATCAACGACCTCTAAAATTGAAGTTCTTGGTTCAAGGAACAATCTGATTCCCGACTAGATCGGCCCTCGTGTATAGTTTCGGTGCAATACCCGAACGAATTATTTATTTGTTTATAAAAAATAAGCAGCACGTGTAGCATTTGTAAATCGATTATTGCCGTTTAGCACCATCCTTTAACTTTATTTTGAACATCTGATCATTAATCTAGCGCCTCCAGAAGCCGATATGATTGTAGTGACCCGGTGTGCATTTTTGCCGATTCTTCAATTGTTAATAACCTTCTAACCACAAATGCCATATTGTTGCATCTGTTGGAGCAGATAGCTATCATTCGTACCTTTCATGTAAGATGCGTCCGGTCAAGAAATACGCAGTAGTAGCCGAGAAAAACACATTTGTTTAAATTAGAGATGTAATCCCGGAATTCGGTTTTGATGCCGCGGCAGACGCCGAAAAATGCCGCAAACACAAGATGGCGCCACATACACGATTACCGACATATCGTTACCATACAAAATATTTAAAAATTATTATTACTCGATTTTAATCAAAGTCGACTCCAACGAAAGGGAAACGCATAATCTGCACTATAATAAATACCTCGTTGCTGTAACTGCATGTAGTTGGCCGTAATAACAATTTCAATTGTTTAATTGTTTATAACAGATGAACTTCACATTGAGTCATGATCACACCTATTGGAGATAGTGGAGAATACTTCTAGCTTTAACTTCTGTCCTCAGGTTATTGCTGTATCTCGCAAGGAAGTGGCAGTAATCGCAGTTGTTTATAATTTCTTTAAACAAATTCAATTATCTCGCGTTCTACAGGGCAAATTTTATTCAACAACCTCTCAAATTGAAGCTCTTGGTTCAAGGAACAATCTTATTCGCCATTCGTTTGGCCCTTGTGTATAGCTTAGGTAAAATTCTCAAACGAATTGTTAAATTGTTCATAAAAACTAAACGGCGAATGCAGTATTTGCAAATTGTTTATTGCCGTGGAGCGGCATCTTTTACCTGATGTTTAACCACCCGATCATTAATCTAGCGTCGACTGCTCATGAATAGCGGTCAGTTGAACTATTATTATTATTTATTGAATTAGTGAGGTGACGGGAGTCGTGGGATTATGTAAATATGTGGGAATGCTGTGTGAATTATGATCATTTACGTACAGTTGAACACATTTATAATTATGAAAAAAAAGTACACATAAAAATAATATCTACATATTCTCTGTATATTTGGAGCTCAAATAACAGTAGTTAGGAACAACACTAATAGCATAAATTTTTATATCCTAAGCAGCGCACATTATATGTTATTGTAACTGTATTGTGTAGCATTGTACGCTCATTGCTAACTACTGTGTTATGTACAGATATGCATTTTAATAGTTCAGCATCATTTCGAACGTGTTTATTGGAATCTATTTTGAATTTGAATAAATTATATATACATTGCATCTCCTTACCATAAGAGATAACATGTGTCAAATAAAACATTTTTTAACGCTTAACAAATAGCGTGTATTTCTTCTCTCACTTTAAACTGCTGATAATACCCTTGTCTTACAATATTATTCCCTTTCTATTCTTCTGCAGAATTCCTAGGTGGGCGTATATCGACGAATTTTGCATTCAGTATTACGCCATGCGTATTATACATAATTACGTGTTACCCTAGGCTTACTTTCTAAACGCAATACATATGTAGCATACATTGAATGTAATTGGAAAATATAAGCGTAATGATATTTTTGAATACATCAATTATTTAACTTACTACAGTGCTGTCTACACTTTTGTTTCTTGCTACGCATAATTGCTATAAGATAGAGAACTTCAAGACTCTATTGATGGTCTCTAATTACACGCGTACACACGTAGTAAACGGAAACCGAACTTCAATCCGTGTAATTTTTTACTACACGAGTATTTTAGTACACGTTCAAAACCAAGATCTCTGTGCTCTATGAATTACATTGTTAAAATAAAAAAAGGTGTACATTAAATTATATAAGAAAGTATTCGGATCGGGAGTGTCGTGCAAGGCGGACTGTTTAGACAGTGGGGATCTGAAGGATGTATACCTCTACACAAAGTATCACAATTTTACCGCATTCAAGTAGGCTGATATTCTCATTTTATTTAAACATATCCGAAAATGCGCTGTAAATATCTAACTGTCAACGTTTTGTATACCCTTTTTCTCCAATTTTAATCCAAATATTTGCGGTTTTAGCTGCACAAGTTCCCTAACACGTTCCAAAGCATCAGACGTATCTAATTAACAAACTTTTGCGTGCGTAATGTATACATTACACGAAATAACTTGTATATTCGTGCGGCATTACTCCCCTTCTAGGGTAAAATGTGTGGCTCGTTGAGTATTCCAACAGATTCGTAATTGAGCTCATATAAATGTCAGCAAATCTAAACAGTCTCCTGGAGAAATATGTGGGATTGTGATATGTCCTAAATACAGAGCCGAACTGTGTATTAAATACCCGTTTTATTTCGTTTCTTAATTGATCCCTTTCATTAATCCATTCGTCAAGGACGCCTTCCACATCTGGTCCCTCGAAATCTTGATGCTCTTCGATCAATCCTGTCAGCATTTGTAACCAATTGGCGTGTTCTTTAAATTGTGGATTATTCAACGTTTTAATCTCATGCTGCAACATATGTACAAATATTTCATTACACGACGAAGTTTTATAGTTAACATACTTCAAATTCAGTCTTGACTTAAATCTACGTTTAAATAAATAAATTGAAGACTGAAACACTAAATATGCACAGTACAAATGTACCGTTAATTCTTTAATTATGGCACCAGTTCGCCAACCGTGTTCCAGGGTCACATCCGCCAAATCGCTGTAGGGATGATCCCCAAAATATAGTACTTGTTGTCCCCGCCAACCGGTCATATCTTGCAATTGTTTGACTGTTCCCTGATTTTGGAATTGAATAAATTTACAAACGTCAGACATTATTTTCACACAATGATCTCTGTACTCACTTCAAGATATATTATTCCTTTCTCGAGTTTCGTAACTCGATCCCACAGTTGCGTTTTGTTAACTTCATCGTATATTCTCAGAGGTCGAGTTTCTTCGGTAAAAAATTTCGGTTTCCTCGCTTGCACTATTACCACGTCGAAGTAGTCTTTCCAATCATCGCCAACTAAAAATTTCATTCCAGTGTCCCTAAGAAAAAAATAATATTAAATACTATTAATCATCTACAGTGTGTAGATTCATATTATTCGTAAGATTACTTATGATACCAACACGAAATGAAAAGGACTATTGGTCACTAGAAACATCTTTTTCTCCGGCTTCTTAAGTCGATCGAAAAATCTCCTCAAATCTTTATTTTGTTCCAAATACTCTGATACATTTTCTACTACCATTCCATGCATCACAGGGTGGCAACTTTGCACAGAGTTCTAAAAAGAGACCAATAATATTTAGTTTCATAGAAAGCAATCATTTCAAAAAATCTTGCAATTAGCATGAATTTAGTTCACAGCAACTGGCATTGTAGTATTGTCTGTTTTCATTAATAAAGAATAATATTAATTGTGTTAGTAATTCAATAATTGTTTTGGTACTTTATTTTCGACTAAACAATTCCTTATCTTATAATTGTATCGGGTCAATACATTCGATGTACTTCAATTGTTTTACCTTAACATCTCTAAAGAGTATTTCAGGGTGATAGTCGATATGGTTTCGAAGGAAATATTCCGTGACGTTGCAGAGAAGACCCATTTCCGGTACCGAAAATAAGTCCGCCAATTGAACCATCTTCGTACGGTGCAGTGCATCCTACAAAACAAATTTATATTTTAATTCTACGTGCAACTAGATACATACATATAACATTGATAAAGGAACACATTTCAATACTCACTTTCTATATTTTACGTTGCGATATTCCATCATGAAAAACATACATGTTGATGCATACAAACAAAGAGAAGATCTTTTAAATTCCGAATTTTTCAGCACTACCATTTTTGTTCAGGATTAACGAATTAGAAGAACGTGCGCGTGCATTCATGGTATCGACCATGAAAATTAAGTTAAGTTAGAACGATCGTGAGTTTTGTTCTACATATCAACAGTGTTCGCATTCACATTCTAGAAATTATTCAAATGTTTTGTATTTTCTCCGGCACAGTTAAGAAAGACATAAAACAGTGGACTGAAAAACTTTTATAGAACATACAGGGTGATAAAGAAAAGGGATTCACAACTTCTAGGGTAGATTGTACAAAATAGTACTTGGAACTCTTTAAAATATTAATATTTGAACCAATCTTCATAAAAAGTTGTGAATACCTCCTTTTTGCCAACTTGTACACAATTTCTAAAATAATTTTACGTTTTAAGATAAGGTTGCACGTGTACTTTCCAACGTTATAAAGGATTACTACATATGGTTAGTTAGTTATACGGGGTCGTTTCGAAATCGTATTACAACCGAAAAAGTGAAGAATCTTTGCGTGAAGATAAGTAAAATATGACTAGTTTGTCGCGTTGATATTTTGCAAAACGTATCATTGCCTCTAAATAAATCAGCCACGCCGTATTGTAGTGTATAGGAGGATTTTTGAATAAAATTACTGATACTGAAACATGCGTTTAGCCTACGAGTAGTCGATAAATTTTTATTTCATATTTTTTATTTACTTATGCACGAGAAGTTCTCCGTTTTCCAATCGTACCATGATTTCCGGTACATTTTATAATATTCAGGGTGAGGTACGTAAATGGAAGCACTTCGATAACTTAATAAACAAGGATTCTGATTGTAATTTATTCACATGATTATGATATGACTAGTAGGAAGCTACATATTATAATGTATCATTCAAATCAGTAAGAATCAAATGATAATCCATTAGGTACATAATATTGAAACATGAATCAGTAGGATCTTCGAACGACTATTCATTCAACTTAATCATTTAACAGACTCAGGGTCATCTAACCAGTTACTTTTCCTGATTTTCCATAATTTTCCACACGAGGAGAGATAAATAGCTAGGCATATACCACGGCGAAAATTGAAATTCAGCAGTAGGTACATTTTTGTAAACAATTAGAAAACATCTAGTTGTAAGCAGTGATGCCTGATATGCTTAAATTTGTTCTAACATCACTTGTAATTAAACTTTAACAAAAGAAGAATATAATTTCTGTTATGACTGTATATGTAAAGTTAATATAATCATGAAATCCTGGAGAGTGTAAGTGGTAACAGGAGTTCTGTACTGTAAAACTGTAATATATGATCCCTAGCGACCCGTCCTTGCTGTAATTATTATTATTCAGGGAAATATCAAAGTGCCTTCAGTTACGTATATACACATCTTTGTATATTTACATATATCGGCCAAAAGCATATTTGGATATTTACGAATACTGTTCCAAAGTTTGGGTACACTTGCGAGTGCGTAGAACATTCTTCAATTTGTATTACTGATTTCGTGTGAATGCGTTATTTCTCTGGATGAAAATAATCTACGATAGTTGCAATATCTCCTAAGAAAACGCTGTTACGGTTATGTATCGTAACCATCTTCTTTCTTTTTTTAATATTTTACATAAATTCGGTATTCTTCAATCCAATTCTTGCAATCAAGTATACCAGACTATATTGTATTCCATTTTGAAATCGACCATTCGTTTTGTGAAAGTCCCGAAACTAACAAACAACAGCAAATCCGGGTGATTAATTTAAAAATTGCTTGTCTGCCGTTGAATGGAAGCTGCGTACTTTTATAACAATGAAATCGCGTCTAAACGCGTGCGAGCACTAAGATACGGCGAAACATTAAACTTTGCGGTTCGCATTTAATCTGTGGAATATAAACTTTTGGCCGGTAGCGTAGGTATACAAGAGATTTCCGTTTCAATACGTTGACAAACATAATATATATCATTCAGAAACACTGTTTCCAATCACTAATTACAACGACTCGAATAATCTTACGTGGGAGTGTTTATGGGGCGCCTCAACGTATGCGATCGGTATTATCCGATTTTTATAGAGCCTGAGGACCTCGTCGTCGGGGACCGGATGCAAACCGCGGTAAACGGCGCCAAATTGAATTTGCAAGAAGCTGTCGAGCTTCAGCAGCAGACCCTTTTCGATGTCGTAATGGAGGCCGCGAACAGCGAAATCCTTCTTGTACTCGAGCTTGCCGATTCCCTCGGGGTACTGGGTACAGCCGATTAAACGAGTTTTCGTCAAGTTTCAATTGAAATTCTCATTCGGCCGTAATTGTCGCTTGATTTTCGAGAAAACGCCCGCTGACGAACCGAGCTCGCGAACAGAAATGAGTTACGAAGTTTCGTTCGTTCGTTCGTTCGTTCGAATTAGTCTCGTCAAGCACGAAAGTTTGCCGGCCGTTTCTCGACCAAACGTACATTTATTTGCACGAAGAATTTCCTTCGCGTTAAATGACAAACTCAGCGAATCAATTTGGAGGGAGATATACAGCTGGATAGGCCGATTTCTCTATCCTTGCAACTTTTGCTGTAACTTCTTAACAAATCATTTCTGATGTTATGCCTGGGTGACATTTTTCTGTTACTTTTTTACGATTCTGGCATCGTTATAAAAACAAATCTCAGGGACACCCTGTATAAACATTATTGTATTCAATTTATTTTTATTAGTTTTGTTACATCTTTAGGTGTCCTAGCTAATTTCTGCGCAAGCTTTACTTGAACGCAAAAAGACAATGAATTGGTTTACCAAGCAACGATGCTTATGGCTAGGCTGCTGTTTGGTAAGTTAATTTTTATAGAAACGTCGGTTCCATGAACGAAAATCTTCATTTTCGGGCGTGAAAGTTTACAGTTTTCGTGTAATAAGAAAAGAACCACGAATGAAATAAAAAAATTCGTGACTACGTGGGTACCTTGTATCTGTGAATCAGCATGTCGCGACCGAGGTTGTAGAGCAGGTAGTCCATGGATGGCTTGTAACAGGCCAAAGTGTAATCGTAATCGAATCCATACACTTGGACTTCTTTTAAGTCCAGCTCGTTGCAGGCGAACACTCCCTTTGAATTCACGTCTTGGGGAAGTTTCTTTGCTGAATCAGAAAATTTATTTTCATTAGCCCCGAGTTTTAAATTGAATCGTACACAGTGTTGGTGGAATTCCAACGTGAACAGAACAATATTTTTCTTGACTCTTAATTTCAGCTGACTCAATTAAAAATAAGATAGGTACTAAACATGTTCGCAGGTTTGTTAAATTTTGTAACTTAGAAGACTGTTAAAGATGAGCGCGACGTGATGAACAGTACAGACTACAGATGACCAGTTGAAGTAATTCATTAAGTAAGACAACGTGCAACTATTTACCAGTCAACGTCACAAATAAGCTTTTTAATATAGTATACGTTATGCGCCATATGGAACAGCGGCGATTTTATTATAGCATTTTTTTTATACAGTAAAATTTCAAGAATAAAATGCCACGGTCAAAGATGCATATACTGGAGTAACGAATAACTATAAACTATTTTAATAAATGGCGATAGAATTACTGTTCGCGAAAATCCTATTTGCAGCAGTACAGAGATCCAGACGAACAGATTGTTTGAAAACTTGAAACCGGTTATGTATTTTATATTAGAGTTTATGAATCAGTTTTCTTTCATTAACTTCTACATTAACATATTAACTTATTCTACTGGTTCTTCTCTATCCTACTATATTCTGCTTTACTTTCACTAACTTGTCACTGTTAAATTAATCAGATGCTATGTCAAAATGTATTTGAAAATTAAGAGTTTGTTTTTTGAACTTAGTTCAGAAATTCATTTGCTCGATTTGTTGTTTATACGGGATATAATGAATAAATTGATATTCCTGTTAGTTTAATGAATTTCGAGGCGACGTGAGTTTAATTAAAACTTTCTGATGAAAACTTTAGAACACTGGAAATATAATTCCTGTGTAAACCGGTATATCTGTTTTGTTTATTATAACATTATTTTGCAAATATTCCAATTGTTTAGCAAATTTATTAAATATGTTAGTCTTTCTTTGGCCTTCTCAGTTGCTTTAACTGCTACCCGCTAAGGTAATTTGCACAGATTACGATATTTCATTTTTTAATACTTTTTAATGCTTTTACATACGTTTATTAATACGGTTAATACGGTTTACTACCAAATTGTTATCAATTTTTTCAAAACTATGCGCAAGCAAACCGTCGTAAAGATATTATCCTTAAAAATTGAGATAAACACGATAAAATTGAATTACAATTTCAACAAATAATAGATTAAAATTTGACTGGAAAAAAATATCGAACAACAATTTAAATTATTACTATTCAATTCAGAAAAGTGTTCAAATATTTTGTATTGTGTATAACATTATTGTACATATTAATTAGGAATAACGAGCATTTACTGCGTTACTCCCTTTCCTCATTAATCAATCCCCGCATCTAATAAATTGCGTATAATTTATGTCTTACATAATCCTCAACGCTGATAAAAATATTCTGTTAGTTGAAAGTTGAAACTGCGGCAGTAGAGAGTTCCTAATACTACTTTAGGTGTTAACGAAAACATCAATGTATAATAAAAGTGCTTCAGATAAAAGTAATTCGTAGCAGCATTAATTAAACAGACACATATCGGAACGCTGATATTATAATTATGGCACTAGTTAATGTTTCTACATCTTTTATCATCTGATGCATCAAATGTGGCGTATCCAGAAAGCAGAGAGACGCTATTTCTCCCGTTTCGTGTTTCACGCTGCATCAGATAGACGTATCAAGATAAACGCGAAAACAGAACGCAATCTACGTATGCTTGTAACTCCATACACGCAACCTTGTGCAAGGACTTTTCAACTAGGGGACAGGATAATGCACCGTATTATTTTTCCGACTTCGAGTCACGATATGTCCGGTGCTCCCGTTTTGTTCCGCAGATGTCTGATACGAGATACTTTTCACCGTCCTAGATTTTTCTGCCTGTCCGTTCATCTCGTCTCTCTAACGTTCTCTTGTTCCTAATTAACTCTACCCGACATACGTTTCTGATACACAAACTTTCCTCCAATTACGTCGCCAAATACCGTAACGATAGATCGAACGACAATTGACTATTATTGTAAAACTACATACTGCCGTTCAATGCGTCCGTCCTAATTCCACTCTAATAGATTTCATGCTAGATATCGTATCGATGCTTATAAATCATGATTGTTTATCGTAGCAACGACTGTTCTTAAATAGGCTGCATGTTTCGTAGCGAGGATCTTTGGAAATTCGCCAGGTTTGAAGTTGATACGCGATAGGATTGTTGCCGTTTCACGCAGTACGCAAATATTGTCACGTGCATAAAATCGCTACGCGTACGGCAACAATCACTGAACTCGTTTTTAAGGTTAAGCGTGAATCGAACGCTTCCTGAAAAGGGGGGATTCATTGACACATCAATTATAATTTCCGCGCGGTTAGTCGACTATCAAGGTCCCGCGCCAGTGGAATCGATTCGAAATATCGAAGCGTTGACGACCATTGCGCATGCGCGGGCTTAAACGGCGCGCACCTACGCACGAGCACGACAGAGATAGATTATCGGGAAACTAACGGGAGCGAGATGGAAAGCGTGGTAAGATGGCTGCAAAACACTGTTAATGTACTCACACTTGTACTTTTCGCGCATCTTCCTGTAATTCTCGTGCATGACCTCACGCGATATTTGGCCACGGCTAAGGGCACGATCACCGATGGAGCGCGTGAGCACAACATGGTTAACGGACACCCGGCGCAACCAAGACGGCAAGACATTTTCAACGAGGACTGGCGATGCTGCAGCGACGGCGAGGGTCCTCGTGTGCAGCATCACGAACGATTGGCGGGTATGCATCTACGGTCACGGTGTTCAAGGATTGGCGCTCTACGCGGCGGGAGATTTAAATTAATGCGCCGAGAAACGTGTTCGATCCTACGACGTTACTAGGCGACTATCAAGTCGCGTGTTGTCTTTCGTGTTCTTACTTAATCGTAATCGGACGTTCCGACTCGCACGCACTCTAACAATAAGACCGTAACCTCCTCTCCCCCTCTTCTTCGTTCACTTGCTTCTCTTCTTTAACTCTGTTTTTCTCGTAGTAGGATACATTTCCTACGGCGATGGGATCAAGAAACCAAGACAAATCCAATACAAAAAGTTGATTGCGTGTGATGTTGATTACTATTCGTTAAAGCGATGGTCATATGTATTTACTTTGCAAAGTATTTGGATTATACAAGCTGGGGTAAGTAAAATCCGAGTAACGCATTCAAAAGTGCTTCGACATTGGAAAGAATCGAACCTCGCGAAAATAGTATAATCGAACACTGCAAGACTGCGATTTCGCCCAAAGATCGATATTACAAACAGAAAGCTATTGACGATGGGCTCTCAATAATAACGATTATATACTCTTTCGGTTCAAGTACTCGTGAAAGGATTCCAATCTACTTGGGCAAGGCTTAATTGTACTTGGAAGAACACCGCTCTACCTTTTTCTCAAAAGTACTTACAAGGGACTCGAACCTATCTTGCCTTGGTTCGAATATACCTTGAAAGTATCGCCTCTGGTTTTTGCAGTTAGTCATAAACGTTTTCGATACTATCCGGCTTGATTTGAATCTGCTTGCAGTATACTTGATCCCATCACTACACTTCCTTAGTAGCCAATACTAGCTATTTTTATTCTGCCCACTGTACCCCTGCAATTGTCGTATTGTGCCGCCTTCGCTTTGACTTTGAAGCGCGACAAGTGCACCCACACCACAGTCCGTCGAACAATCACTGTCCGTCTTTCCGTTCGCCTCGTAACGGGGGGATGAAGGGACGACCGTGCACGGTTGTGGTTCAATCATGCTGCTGGGAGCGATTCAGGCAGCGTCGCTGTCGAACGATGCATGCAAACCCAGTTGTCGCGAGTGGGGAAAGCAGTGATATGTACCCAAAAGACGGAAATAGACGTACATAACTGTTGGCGTTCGCCACGTGGTATGTTGCCAAGCACACCTTCCCGCAGTTTAGAATTCCGTTGATTCGCGGTTACGTATATAGTCGCGTCAACAGTCGTTGGCTCGTGTACGAGCGTTCCACACGGGCTTCGTTCATTAGTTTTGTATCGCTATTCGAACGGGCGTTGACTGTCTCAACTTCGTTCTCACTTGTTCGGGAGTTCCATTGAAATTAATGGAAGTCTCAGTAACTCAAGCAGCTGCATAGGCGCGAGCTGAACAAAATTTACAAAATCGTTTCCTCGCTCTCTGAATGCATTCCGAGGCGATGAATATGCAGATGGTTTATCGGGGAGCGGTTCTAACTGTGCACGTTTGTACATACATCTTCCAAAGCCAGCGTCAGGAAATTAGAAAAAGAGGTTGACGAACGACTCTGTGAACTGTATCTCCATTTTGTCATGGAAACAATTGGAATTCACGTTCCAAGGGTAATCTGAATCGGCAATCTCGATGAAAATGGGTTAATTGGGGAGTCCAACGGGGTGACCTTAAATTGCATCGAGGCGCTTTCCACCTACGAACAACGCTTTCAAACAAAATGTTTCAGTCGCATATACAGCTGTACAGTATGTATACGGATATACAGCCAGATAGCCTGACACAAAAGCGATTTTGTAGCATTTTTTAGATGTATGGTATTTACTTTTTTTTTGCAATTGGTTTATTTATATCTTTGGGTATAATAATTGATTTTTTTACATAGACATATTTATGAAATACTCGAGTTATAGAAGCTAGTTGTAGTGTATTAACAAATACTATTTCTCAATGAAAATCTCCGAACTGCGACGTGAAGTTTTGCAGGTTTTTGTGAAATAGAAAAGTAAACGTGAATCAAAGAAAAACACGGGCATGTCGAAAGCTATGCAATGGTGTCAAATATAGCCATACAAAATTTAAAGTCAATCTGTTGAATACTTGTCGAGTTATTATGGGTATCGTTTTCAAAAGCCCGATTTCCTGACATATCAGGTGCTTAAAATATTAAACAAAACCGAATTCTTTGACTGACTTTGAGTTCATTGTTTACAATTACATAAGCTAAGCTTAATTTTGTTAATGAACAATCCTCAATTAAAAATGACCAGACAAAACAACAAATTATCCCAGACACAAAAGGAAACATATGTGTACTGTGGCCTCAATAATCTGCTCATCCTCCGTAACTAGATGTATATCCCCCATTATCGACCATACACGCATAAATCGACCTAAAGTTTTTTGGTGTGCGTCCCATAACACCTGATTCTAATCTCGGGAAAGTTGCGTTCGCGCGCATTCACAGGTAGCACGCGTTGTCTCGATCCCACCTGATGATATTCGAGCCATCTGTAATCGTTACCGTCGCAGTAGCCGTGCCGATGTTATGATTAATTGTCGGCCGCGTCCTTCGAACGGCCATTCTCACGTTTCTGGTTCCGTCTGTTATGCTTGCCACTATTCCTGACACAATTTCCTCGATTAATTATAGGCAGCGTGTGCGCAGAGCGGTTACCGCAGAACTTTCTTGCCTACACGCTTTTTTAATACAAGTGTCGTTTCACCTTTAACATTAGAAATCGCAACGGCAATTTACGTCCGTTCAGAAACTGGTATTCGTTTCTTTCCTCGAATGAAATTCTTTTGTTTACTTCTTTGCTTTTGTTCAGCTTCCTCGGGTGTACACTGACTTTTCTTTTTTAGAAATGAGGATACAGTAAGGCACGGATTATGCGTGAGTTACGGAATGGTAACGATTGTGTTAGGGTACTGGGTACGGTCTGGTAATCGAATTTTCCGGATAACCGAACGGTTTTTCTTATTATCAAAGTTTTTATATAGGGTGCGTAATTTCTTGAGTATTTTATTTATATGGGCTTCAAGGTGTATTTCCCTTATATTTTTCGATTGCCAAATTGTATATTTTCCTTAAAGTTTGTAGTTGCTTAGGGTTTTTGTGCTTCATACAATTTGAATATTTCTTCCGACTCTACAAACCCTTTCGACTGCGTGCAAGTGTAATTTATCGTTGCATTCTTCCTTAGAGATCCTTGTTATCTTCAGAGATTTTTCTTATCATTTGTATTGCACATATTATTATTTTGGCTAATTCATTCATATTCAGATATTCAGATAATTCAGATCCTATTATGTACTTCATATTAATGAATGGAGTTGAGGCGAACATCTAGGAGAGTCCGTTGGTTTTCGAACAATTGTTACTGCCAATAAATAAGAGATATAGGAATAAGTATCTTCATTTGAAGAATCTTTGTACGTATTGTATAATGAAATAGCCAGTTTGGTTAATTTGATCATTTTCATGATATCACATTCCGTTAGAACTATATTTAATGTTTTGAAAGTCGTTCTGTACGTTGTTAATAAAGTTATCGGACCGAGTGCTTCATGCAAATAATCTAACTACAGGAATAATTGAAAGTGCATTACTATCAATAAAATCTGTATAGAATTTTTCTCTACTGAAGATCAATAGTTTGTAAAAATAGGTGCCTGATTCAAGGTGCGTTTCCATTATATTAACATGCACTGATTAGCATTTATCATATATCTATTTCAAGATACGAGGCCTCCATATCTTATCTCATTTCAGTTAATTACGTTAATGATATTTGTCTGAATATAACGTAATATAATAATTCAATGATATAATAGCAATATAGTTTCGTACTTTTCTCATTAAAATAGTTATGTTATCACTGTCTTTTAATATAACAAGAATACGTTGCAAACTAGCAAAACTAAATCTTTTCTGTTTACTCAATGTACAGAACGATAACCATCTAAATTATTTGTGTAGGCAATGATTCCAATGAAAGTCTTAATTCATTAACAATTTTTAATATCGTACGATCTATTCAGTTGTACACATGGGCCATGCAACTAGCATATGTATTTGCGTTAATTTTAGATTAACTTATTGCGAAAGTGTAAATGGCAAAATCATTATTACACGTTGCCAACTAACAATGAAATCGACATATGTTTCTAGCAATTTTTATTCATTATTCGAAGATACGGAATACTCGGAAAACTATTTCTGTCGTTTTAAATTATTTCAAGTAAACGAAAAACTAATCAATATGATGTTCGTGATATAAACTTCGAATTTATTCAGAAAGAATTCGTTCAGAAATTTAATATTGAACATTAAACTAATGCTGCGACTTTCAATGTTCCTGCAATTACGATTACAAATATAACAATGGGCAGATGGTATAGATAAGACAAAATACTTTCTGTGTAAATTAGCTTAAGGGAATGGAATATAGTCCAATTGATTAATAGCAGTGGGTCTTGCTATTGTTATTAGATCCGAGTCGACTTCATCGATAAAGTTGTCTTGTCCAACGAAGGACACTATAAATCCTCTTTCTCGATGAAATCGATAATTCTAGGAAGCAATACCACGCACAATCGATTCCTCAGATGGAATAACACTCAATTGATAAACTGTTCCTTATCGTTCAATCTCCTTATCGTCCGCGGTGAATGTATCGGGAATGTAACTTTCTATTTCCCATATATCTAGCGTTAGAACAAACTAATTGTCTCGTCGCTCAAACAATTTCCCCAAAAGTTGGACAAAATTGAACGATGTCAATACACTTTTCTAATCTATACTTTTTATATTTTATATAATTGCTTGAAATTTTGCACTCGTGTCGTCGCCCTAGTTCTAAACTGTTCTAAACCCATTTAAAAAGAAAAATGTGATTAACTAATCTAAATATATATGATTGGTATTAAGACTACAAATTGATTATCGTACGATGAAAATTCTACTTAGAAAGCAGCAAATATTCAGTTCCTTTGAGTCCAAACTGAACAGTTTCGAAAGATTTTCCTTCTTAAGGATTATTAACCGAGTTTTCTCCGTTTACAAACTAGTGGAGATAGAAAATTGAAGAACTAGAGCGACGGCATACGAAAAATTTCCCAACTTCTTAGTCTTTTCGAGTACGCAGATATTGATACCTCGAAAACCACTGATGTTACATTTGTCGAACGAATTGGTTTCCCGAAACCAATAGAAAAATGTGACGATATTGAAAGAAGATCTCTGGCCATGGCTTCGATCTCCCGGTGGGTTGGCTTGTACGTAACGATACCAGTGCTACCACTGGCACGTGACCTCGTTGCCTTAATCTAGCCCAGTCGTCGGTCGTCGTACTCCTCTCGTAATCTTTCTGATCGACCGTACGCAGTCCCGAGAAGAGTCTCTAGTGAAAAAGCTCGATCAGAAATCGCTCCAGTATTTCATGGTAATTCGTTTCACGTTCGTCCGTCCGTCGACGAAGGGAAAGGAAGGTAGGAAGAAAGGGAGAAAGAAAGAAAGAACGAATGACGAAAAAAGGAAAAGAACAACGGAGAGGATTATGCACCGACTTTCCATTCTTTATGGAATGCAATTTCATGTTACGAACTTTCTATGCTCCTCTGCACCTCTCACTTGACTCCACCCATCCGGCCGATCATCGTTCCCCATCGATCCTTACATTTTTCGCGGTTCATTGTGAAAGAACTCTCTGGCGTTCAAGAATTTCTCAAATTCGTTTCGTATCACCGACGAACACGAAACTCGTTTAATTCAACTTTCGTTTAGTTTCGTTCGTTATTGGTTTTTGTCACGTTTACAGGCTGTCAGGTTGATGGCTTGATTTCACGACCCTTTGTTTCGTGCTTTCTTCCTTCGTTTACAGGATACGCATTTGTTGCGCGCTTCTTCGTTGATAGGTCATATTATATGTACGACACTTTGAAGGGTGAAACTTTGTAAAAAAAATTCGTTTCGACACTTTTGAAAAGGGTTTATTCATATATTGCACGTCGAACGCTGCAGAAAATTCAGCGAATTCATCGGCCGTATAGCTGATTGAAGCGATTATCACTTGTTCAGATCGTTACAGCATTCCCCGACTGGAAAATGTTTTTCCAGTGCCAAAGATGTCAGAACGCACCTGTCCGCATATTTTCATTTGAAAGAGACCAATTTCTGTCGCCGAGGGATTGAAAAATTGTCGAACACGTGGCAAAAATATTACCGATTCGAATGGCGCATATTTTGATTGAACATTGTTAAATTGTAGTCACTAATATTAACAAAGAAATTTGTTTGAGAAAACATGAAGGTCGGGAACTTAGTTGCCAACCTAATATCTTATGATTTGGTATAATTGATGATGGATAACGACTTAAAAAATTGTATGCGTTTCTTTAAATACGAGCAACTCTCATCGTAACGCTATAAAATGCACCCCCGAGTGAGAGTTTCATCCCCCTGTTAGACTCTTGCTATTTTTTCTTAATGAAACAGAGCACATAAATTCTGGTTTTTATGGTTTCTGATTCGACGAGGCGTCACACAGAATTGGACGTATCGTAAAATGGAATTTGAATAACATGACCCGATGTTTGGGTAGAAAGGAGAAAAAGGAATTTTACGTTTACGAGGATGCTGCTTAATTGGAAGTGAAATATGTCTCAAGGTTGTGTTGGTAATGATGAGATCGAATAATAGCGTAATATAAAGATTTAATTACTAGAAACATATTTTAAAACGTAATTGGTCTGTATATCTTGCTATATGTTTTATAATTGCGTGTTATATTTTGTTTTGGAGTAGCAATACGCGCTGCATTATATTGTGCAAAATAATCGCGGAATTAAAAAGATGTGGTGCAAAATTTTAACGAGCCCCAATTTAAATTACGTGCAACATGGTTAGGTGATTAAACAAAACGAGTAATTATTTATATACTCCCATACGAGTATATAAAAGTTTGTTATTTTTGGAAAATATAATTACATATAATTCGTGTTACAATTACAAATATATGTTCATATCATAATTATAATTCTATTATCATTCTATTACAATTTTGCTGCAGACATATTCTGTTCCTTGAAAATATTAGTAATTGCTTCAAAATATTTTGGGAACACTAGTGCACTGGTGGACGATGCTTTCCGAAATCGAGGCTAATAAAATTTCTTCACTAATAAAATTATTTCACCGTTTCGAACTGTTTTCTTCACCCTTATACGGAGAATTAGGCCAATCTGGCCCAAAACCGGGGCAAGAATGCTCTTTTCTCATTTAATAATGTACCTTTCGAATAAGAATAAATCATCGTCGAATTGAGTCGTAGAGAGTTCAATTAAATGTCAAGATAGCACATCGAAATTTTCGAATAAATTATACTCTTCATTTCTTATTCATTTTCCGTGAATGCGTGATATTCGTTCATTTCGACCAAAAATTATTTAATCGAATCTCATTTACAAATCCTGTAACAGGAGTTAAAATTAATACACCTACTTACAACCGTACTTCCATATTTGTCGCATTTTTCGAATTGCCGATCCATCAATTCAAAAATGTACGTTCTCCAACGCTAAACTGTTGTATAATTAACGTTTTCCTTTTGCGACAAGGACAGGCCAATGACTATTATAATTTGATTCATATTACTGAATCGCCAGTGCCAATTAATTATGATCGTTCTGTAAGCTTTCCGCCAACTTGAATGAGAATTGCCTAACGACTTCATTAAGGTAATTAAAGGCTCTCTGACATAATGAAGATGTTCGAGAGAAAACTTGAAAACGCCGCACACACGATTTTAACGACACGAAAATTGTAGCGAATCACAGAGATTAAAACCGTCAATCACGTTCGATAAGCAGCTAATGAAAAACACGGTGTAAGTTCCATCTAAACAGTGTTTTCATTCTTAACGATATTCGAAAGTAGGTAATAAAGGACCGTGGATGCGAGATTGTAATAGATTCGTTAGGCGTGTAGAACGCCTCGTAGCAAAAGGAAACCAAAATACGTACTTTAATTATATTTAATACGAGCTGCTTGAGCACGCGCTATATATCAGCACCCAGTTTCGTAGAACTCCTCGCGAAGTTCAATTAAAAAATTCCATTTCAATGTACATACGTACCGCGAGCCAGTGATCATGTGGATAAAATCATTGACCGTGATGCTCAGAATGCACGGGAAATTGATTTATCTGAAAGAGCATCCAAGCATTCCGATCTCTTTTTTCGTTATAGTTAATCATATTGCACTTTCAGATTGTTGATAATTGAATACAAATTCTTTGGATCTCTCCTTTGAATTATTCGATCGACTCAAAGTTTCATCTGGATTGTAAGAATATACTGGGAGATATTGTTCGAAATGAAATGAGAAATGCGAATTGGTAAATGTAAAATTGAAGCAAACGAAAGTGTGCCATCCACCTGATATTATATTTCATGGACACCTGGATCTTCTAGCATATTTGCTGAATACGAAATTGAAAGAATTTATGCAGGAAATTAATTGCAATGGCCCGAAAGCAATCGTATAAAAATACATATGAAATATAAAGTATTAATACACTCACCACGTTTAGCACAAAACGTGCGTGTTTCGAATATTTTTCTGCTATTAAATCCGTGACAAATTACTTGAATTTCTATTTACGTCATATCGAATTATTCTCGCTCAATGAACGATATGCCCAATCGAAGTATTAATTATTACGCTACATATTTTTATTGACAATGATTACAATTTAAATTCAAGCATTCGAAAATTACAGATATCATACTTCTGTGACTCACTGTACAATAACAAGTGGACAGCCAAGGTCTGGACCAGATTATAAAACCAAATATGAAAAACCAAAAACCATAAACCAAACCCCAAACCCCAAAGGTTACACGTAATCCATCGAACAATCAACACCCATAACTTTCTCACTTCTATGAATCCTACACACCTGCTTCGTGCCATCGAACTCTTTCCATCTCTGTCGCAATAAAAGAAAAGCATGTCCATCCAAAAAAGTTTCCTCCAAATGACCAGCTTTCACCTTTCAGAACGTATCGATCTCAAAAATAACCTGTTACAAAAGGCCCCCAAAAAAACCACCGACAAAGTTTCTCCAGCAACCAATACATTGTATTATATGTACATCGACTACGTATATACATACGTATATACGCTTCATGACCTTTCCGATTAGCCAGACGAAATGTCCGTAGAATTGGCTCGCGATCGGGCATTATAAAACTCGTGGATGCCGTCGCGCGTTTCGTCCAGACGACATCGCCGACTCGTTTCTTGTCGCACGCGGCCGGCGTACCTTTGCCCGTGCTCACGTGCATGTACGCGCAGGTACACGTTGGTAGGCACGTACACATGCGCGGCAGGAGCAGCTGTATGTACACATAGGTAGCCGAGAAGACGAAGAACGCAGATTGCTAGAGGCACTGTTCCGCTGACCTACTCTACGATTATCACTCACTATAGCCGATCGGTGCGCTGGGGCAGGTGCGTGTGCGTTAACTAGCGTTGCCAACTATACCTGCCCGTGGAAAGGAGGACGCGCCGCGCGGGGATGTAATCAAATAAATGTTTTCGGTCCTTTTCCTCTGGATGCTCTCGTTCCCCGGAAGTGTGCGCCTTCCTCGATTAGCGAGGCCTTGTGCACCTCGATGGAATTGCCGGAGGCGGATTTGCCGGAGAAATTTGATTTTTTTCTCGGGGGAAACGAAATGATGTCCCTTGCGATCGACCGGCTTTTATTGTTTTTTTTTGTTGCGTGACGTTCGATCTTAGGCGTCTGTGTATCTAATGTCGCAGTGTTCGTTCGGATAGCTATAATTGCCTTTGATATTTTATTTGCACCTCAATACATATTTCACAGGGGATTAATAAATGTTAGGGTTAGGTAGAGGTGTGTTCAAAGGAGGAGAGGAATCGTTTGTGGCACACGTTACAGAAATAGCCTTGCTGTAAGAAAAGAATGTAATTTTTTTTTTTACATTCGAGTTCGTCTTGATTAATGCTAACCAGGCTCCGCTTTCACTTGCTCTATGCTTTTGAAAAATCTGTCGAACAAATTAATTATAACGAGATCGTAGTTATAATACTTTTGTAATCAATAACTCCTTCACTTTTTTAGGCTAATTAGCCGAGATAAACTTTGATATTCCTTTCCGTCGTCAGTTTGTCAAGAATATATTTGTAATTCTGTCTGATATTGGAATGGGAAGATAGCAGTGCCAATGATGCGAGGGGCTTAACATATTTTTGACCGAGACAGCTTTTTTATTAGACGTGTTGCTGAAAAAGGAACAGCTTTCCTGATTCATTATGTGTTGAATCTCTTCTAACACGCGTCTCAAAATATTCAAATATTTTCTCGATTCTCGTTTTCCTTCTATAATTAGCAATTCAATTACTACGGTGAAAGAAACTGTGCCGCGTATCATAACGGAACCAGCAAATGAGCAGTATGGACGAGGATAATTCCTAATTACAATAACAATAAAGCCATTATGCTTGTCGGAAATATTCAAATTAGTATAAACAAATATCTATATTGAACACATATAGGTACTTGACCATATAAGACGACTTTTTAAAAACACCTATTAGCCCATTTGGGTATTTTTGAAATTAAAGAGCCAAGTTAAACAGTCACAGTTGGTTTTAAATATTCGTTGCTCCTTTACGATATTCATCGTTCTCCTCTCATTCTGAGCGCAATTTCTTCCACTGATTTTTAAATTAATTTTGCCCACGATAACTGCGCAAACAGGCTTTCCACGATATTAATCAATACTTGCTACATTCAATCATCATAAATTATTAATTTGTCAGGGTAATGATAGTCCCTCGATGCTCTTCTGTTTAAGGAACATCAGATTTCATTTTACGTTCACATCAATCAACCGTAACAACAGGATAGAGTGGAGCTGATGATTGAACCAAATCGATTATCATTGATGTTCATGAATGCGTAAGCTAAAATATATTGCGAGCAAGAACAGCATTGAAGCAACAACGTTCATGAGACTTTCGCATGTTGCGCTCTAAACATTTACGTTTCTATGCTAATATGTCGCGCTGTATTATTATAACCGAGTTTTCATCCACAGCATAAAACTGTTCTATTGATGCATGCGATTGGATGATCTAATGTTAAAAATAACGTTTATATTTGAACAAAGAAATTATTCTTGTTTCGGTGATGTAAATATTTTATAGTATAGTTTAGAAAATTTTATTTATCAGAAGTCGCTGACTTCTATTGAATTGCATTAATGTTGCAATCTTTTTTTAACGAAGAGATATGTATAGTCATACGAATAACTATACATATCTTTATTCTTTTTAAAACTTGCAGGATTTTGCAAACGCTTACAAGCTACTATATATTTTGGGTACCTCTTTTTAACTATTTTCGCAACTATGGATAGAATACTTACTTTCCTTTACTTCATTTTCAAGCGCTGCTTCTACATTAATTGTGTATTTAATCAAATAAGCTCTCGATATAATTAAAAGCAATAATTATGCGTAGAATAATGTACCAACAATACGTTTAATAGCTTTATTAACCTTACGGTGAATACAAAAACTTGCATGTACTTCTACACATTAATTAGTTGCTGTACCAAATATTTGCTTAGCAACTACCTATTCCCTTATACAATTCTTAATAAACATATATCGTTTGTTTGAAATTGAATTCACAATTACTTCTTATCATTGAAATCAATACTGCATCGCTGCCTTCGCGTTCACCTTGAAATCCCATTCTTCGTGAACCGTAACAATTTTCTCGATTCACTAATCGACAATCGTTTACCATTAACAACCACTAACACGAATCTTACTCCTTTCGCTCCGGAGACCGTACACGCCCGCGCAATACTCAGCATCTGTTTGCCACTAAGTTATACAATAATTCTCGAGAACAATATATCATTATTGCAATTATCTATTATAAATTATACTTTGCGCAAACGAACCGTCGACGTACGACGCCTGGGTTAATTCGGACCCCATGACAGATGCCCCACTTCAACTGTTTGTCACTTGCTCATATTGCACGAGCGTGCCCCCAGAAATTCTCTTCTGACATTCTATGAGCTATTCAAAATGTATTATCTCCAGCGTGTAAGTAGTATGGGTCTAAGTGGACCCAGCCGTTGCGTCACGACGCACCAGTGGTCCGAAACCGCAAAAACACGAACTAAATTCAATTTTTCGACCTTCTTGAAAATGTACGAAATTATAGGGATAGCTCTTATATGCATAGACTAAATTTTGTCATGCAAATGGATTGCCGCAGAGCACCGGTAATTGCCTGAGACACCTTTAAAAGGGGGTGGGGGGATGTTCACTTTAAAACGATCCCATTTCTTTCTGAATTTGCTATACTTTGCGGGGCTATATTCTTTTATAGAGTGGAGCCGATTCAAATCTGTTTATATATTTTTTAAAGTGTGTTCTTTCAGCTACAAGTACATGTACCATGAAATGTATCTGCGTATTCAAAACGTGTGAAAAATACCATTTCGCGAATCCCTATTTGGCCCCCGTTTTCCACTTTAATGTGGTTTATAAGGGGGATGCGATAAAATTTCGTCGCGACGCCCTCCGCGTCACTACCTGAATAATCAGGTAGGGGTTGAACAGAGTATTTAATAGCTCTTCAATATTAATGAAATCCTTCCAGTCTTGTGCGAAAGGGTTGAAACAACGGTGCTCGAATATATTTGTCACTCGCTGTAAATGTCTATAAAGGAGACATCGTCGATCAACACGCATATGGTAGCACCGCCGGTTAACGAGTCCTCTTTCGCCGGTTTCATCTTCGCCTCTCGCCCCCTCCAATCGCGCATGACCATTTATTTCTTCGTTTCCGCGCGATCCTGTGCACGGGCACAGGCGAGCGGTTAATACGGAATCTCGAGCGGATAAACGACGCGGCCCGACGATTTCTGGCAAGTGTTCGCGGCGAAAGTATGGCAGATCAATTTCGCGTTCGTGGCATCGATGATGCGTGACCGACTCGAAAGCGAGCATGTTTCCCTCCTTCGATATTTGTGCTTCTTTTAAGCCCGCTCTATCAGGTTTTTGCCCGTTTACCAACGTCTCCCGGTTTTTCTGCCGCACGCCTCTGGACACGTACACGGCTTACCCCGTTTCCGTGCGAGCCGACAAGACGCCGCGTCGCGACGCGCCGCGATGCCTCGAAAACTTTCTAGCGGGCAAAAAGTTGCCCCATTCGGATGCCCCCTGGAAATTCGGCGTTGGCTTTTTACCGCGCTGCTTACGTATCCGTGCGACTTAAAAGGCGTGATGGTTTCTTCGTTTTCTTTTTACTAACATCCAACGAGGTGGGTTTATTGCTGCTCGCGATCGCGATTGCTGCCTGGATTTACTTTTGGATCCTCGCCGAAGATCGTTCAATGCTTAGCGGCGTAAGAAGGTACACTCGATTCACTTAATTGACCGAGAACGAATTAATGGAATGCAATGAGAACTATTTTTCGCTCGAGGGCAGTGGATGCTGTTCTCTGAAACCTCGTTTCGAGTCCAGGCATTTTTAATTATAATATTGTGCATGTGTGGTAAGGATTTTGTTATTGACAACGTGTTGCGGTATTCGTAAGTTATTAAAACGCGCGGGTTTTGTGTTTTGGTTTGCTAACATTAGTACAGGTACTTACGTGTTGTTGAATCAGCCGAAAGTTAATACCAATGATTAATAAACTAAGGTTTTTGGTTTAATTATTCTTGAATTCTTTTTATCTGTGATTGGCAAGAATGTTTGGTATAAATGTGCATATTAAATATTCTTGGGTCATTCTCTAATAACACTTTTTAATGATTGCAATTACTAATTCATAACGAATAATTGTTTTACTGTTTCCTTAATATTCGGGTATATATTTTTGGGTTAATATAGTTATAACAAATATTATTAACTCCGTTTGGTGCCTGATTGAAATATTTATTCATTTGGATATACTTTCCTGTTGCGAAGCTAATGGAAATGCAAAAATGTATAAAAACTGATAAGAAATCTACCTTCATACTAATTATGTTAAATCAGTTCAAATGTAATAACAAAATGTATAGGAGGAACGAGGATATTTCACTTGACAGTATACTGCGAGAAGCAATATTGCAGAGCAATATTGCCGGAAAATATTATTGCAGAAGCTATATATTGCGTACAACCCTTTTGAATTAATAGGACATGAAAAGAATGTCATGCGCGTTTCTACGTTTATAAAAAATTGAATAACATTGAAATATACTCTGCAGCAGGGCGTTTGAAGCCCTGGAAATTTAAAAAGCTGCAAGCTCCATGTATATTAAAATGACGAATAAAATGTTATTTTATTCAAATGTTTAGAGAGTATTAAATTCTATTATGAGATGTTGTTTCGAAGTTGAAATAATTTATTGATGAAATTAATTAAAAGTAATTTAGATATGAACTATATACATGTATGGATCGTATCAAATAAAAGGTGTACTTTTACAAGTTTCACAAGTTTCAATGACAAAAGAAAGGCTCCTATCAAGGTTCCCCTTCGTCATCTACTTTTTGCCCATCCAATGGACAATTCAAATTTGCTTAAATATGACCTGTCGGATTATACATATCCGTTTTCATCGTATTTCATTTAAATTTGTATAATAACCCGCGTCTCCAATTTCCCTATTTATACGATTGCTTTGCCACCAATTACCTTACCTCTATTATTAACCAGGCAAATCAGTTGCAAGTAAATCCAGCAGGGTACAGTACTTGAAACAGTACACAGACGTAATAAATAAATCCTGTCTGTACATACATCATAAATCGTGAATGCAGAATAATGTTCCAACAAATAATCTTGCACTTCTATACATGTACGATGCAATGTATCAGATACCATTAACATTAACAAAAACGAATAATATTTTAAAACGGACCGCGCGATTCACCCGCTCGACGTGCCCAGCACAAATTAAAATCCCAACGACCAGTCTATTAATAATCCAATTTTTGGGCAAGCGGTGAAAAACAAAGCCGTTTCGACGGATCCACTGCCAAGAACCGCGGCGACCGTTTGTTCGCGTTGCACAATTTGCCACAGAGAAATCACGGTCTGAGCGTGTGCGAATATTGCGAGGAACTTGGCACACATCTTTGCAGCGAATATGAATGATTAAAGTATAAATAGGAACGGTCGAAGCAAAACGGGGATGGCGGGGATTTGTGGCCGCATGGCGGCGGCGCGGTTTTCCAGGTTAAAAGGCAACCTTGACCCAATGAGGCGGCCACGTGGATGATGGGTCGTTCTATCGGGCAATGGTATTTGATGGTTCACGTTCCGGGAAGGCGGACTCATCTCCAGGTGTTTCATTCGTTTTATATCTACGTTTTATTCGACAATAGGAATGCATCCCGGTATCACGCAACGCGGAGCGAGAGAGCTGGGACTGATGTAACAGGGGTCTTATTATAAATTCCAGTCGTTGCTATGCCCTTTTTTGTTCAGCTTTTCGCTTTCCGTCACGTACAGAGCGGTAATTACGCAGCGGTCGTGCGTTTGTTATGATTTATAATTGCAACGAAGCGACGGCTTCCTTTCGTTGCGTTCCATTAGTAGGGTGTGCATTATTTTTTTGTTTCTTTTAGTTGCTGCAAGTGTCGGAGGACAATCGGGACTATTTCGGATACCTGGAGGCAAGTGGAAGAGAAATCGACGTGCAAATGCATATGTTAATGGATACGTAGAGTTTGGAAGATAGTGGTTCCATATTGATAATGCTAGGTGTTAGTTTGAGGAGATGGAGTATTTGTGTCCCGCGTTTAGCGGATAATAAACTACTCTTCGAGTAAGATACGGTAGGTATTTCTTATTCAAATGATAAGAAAGTGTGTCGAACAACGAGATTCATTAATGAGAGTTTTTTTTTTATTAAGTAAAGATTATCTGCATGTAAAACTATTTACTTGACTCGATTGTTTTACGTTTATTTTATATTTGGCAATACTTTGTACCTGTCGAATGTAAAAATGCCTTACTAATTAGTAATCGTAGTGGTTTAGGTTTATGTAAAAACCCGGATATTGTATGATTGATGGACAAATTAAGGCAATTAAGGAGTTGGCATTGTTTTTGGGTACTCTGTCATTAGGCCCTATATAACGTTATTCCAAGTGTTCGAAGATTATCATTCTCCGAAATCGATGAACACGATTGCAAGATTAGTCTGACATAACATTTTTAATATATTATATATATATATATACAGATATTAAAGGAAATTGCTAAATTCGTCTACGGTTATAGGTATATCTATTTTTATGCTAATACAATAGTATGGGTACAATCAGTCCGCTCTAGTCGATCGTTTCCCAAAGAGTGCCTCGTCGTTGCATTCTTGCCCGTCAAGAAGACGCGCCCCCGGTCCCACGACGCAGTGCCTTTAAGGGTCTGTTTTACGACCCCCAAATATTTACGGGCCCCGCTCGCCAATCGGCCTCGTGGCGACATTTGCCAGATGAATATGCGAGGCGCTCCAAAGCCTCAGGTTTTTTTACAATAAAGGTACACATACACTGCTTTGTAGACTGTTTCTTAGATTAAGTAGAAACAGAGATTTATGCACAGTTAAACTATAATAATTCCACTCCAACGGTAACGAATATTATAAAATATTATAAAATATTATAAAATATTATAAAATATTATAAAATATTATAAAATATTATAAAATATTATAAAATATTATAAAATATTATAAAATATTATAAAATATTATAAAATGCTCTCGGAAGACTTCAAAATATTCTATAATTTCATTTACACTCGGCCAAAATTCGTAAGCATCAGGTGGCATTCGCTATGTTCCCTATTCATTACATTCAACGCCATTCCAAATCCGCACCTTTCTTACACCGGATAATAGAAACTTTTCCACGCGTCGACGTTTAAATGCCAAGTTTGTACGTCATCGACCCTCAGTGACGTTAATGTGCCACACAAAACGTCAAAGAGAAACCACAACTCCTATCGGTCGGCCCATGCCTAATTATTTTCTCACCAGAAGTCCTTGAATAAATCGTGCCCGCGTTAATGGAATGTGAATCCAGAATCATCGATGTGATCTACCAAAAGAGGCGTAAATTCGACACGCCCCATTACTGGTAAACGTAGAGTCGGAGAAAGGGCCACAGTGAAATCCTGGGATCATCAACAGGTCACGTGTCACATACATACGCGCGTATACATACATACATACACGTACCTGTTGAATGATGAATAAGTTGGTCCATATATCTTTATCGTACGTGACATTCCTAAAATGATTAACAGCGTTTGAAGTTTCTATTCCTCTAATACACAGTCGAATCTCGTTAACACGAAGTTGAAGGGACGGGTTAAAATCTTCGTAATTGCGAAGGTTTCGCGTGATAGGTAATTTAACGCAGGCTCAGCACGTCGATGCTTCGAGTTCTGACGGCAGCAATCATAAAAGTAAACGAAACTGTGCGAAAAAAAGGAAAACTGACCGACAAGGGTAGTATCAACTTGTGGAGTATGAGCTTCACTGAATTCGAATCGCGGAGGTAAAATGACGCATCTAAATTACACGTATTTCGAATTGCAGAGGTTTTTCCCGAGGGGTGCATGGGAATTAACCAAATTTCCGTCCTACAGAGGTTCGACTGTATTAAAATCTGGCCAATCGTTGTTGGCGGCCAAAGTTATCACGGCTCAGTGACTTACCAAAAGCCTCGGCTTTCTCGCGTAACACTGGGCCCCCCGTGCTAACATTTTTATGTCTGCACTGTTCGAAACATTTTAATGAACGCTTCTGAACGCTGCGAGATTCAGCCCTTCTTTCTCCCGTGCCATATAAATTAGCACGGTATGTACTTCGAATGCTAGGGGCAGCTGCGACGAAACTTTTGTTTCAAAGAGGTATATTTCGACGCGCAGTGGTCGGTGTTCACCGAAATCGAGTTGAGGAGGTAAAATAACGCGTCTAAGCGTGCAGCAATTAATTCGAGTTCTAGAAGGATTATGTTTCGAGTTTTTTTTCTATACAGCGGAAGGGTCTTATAGAGGTCTTATAGAGGTTCGACTGTACTTACATCCGATCATTGTGAGTCTCCTGTTCAATTAACCTCCACCGTTGCTGGAAACCATGAACAAGAAAAAAGCAATATCTCCCCAGCAGAAGCAGCAGCGATACGTGACGTCAACGGGGCACGTACCGATCCAAGATCTCGAAGCTTTCAACTTTTACCAGTTTTTGTTTTTCGTTCAGCGTCGTTCCGTTTTCACGAGCGTAATTGCAATGCTTGTTCATCGAACACAATTGATAATACTCTGCAAGATATTGCAATCTCTAAAACACTTGCAAACTATTCAATATCTTAGATATTTCTGTGGAACTATTTTTAAAACTATTGGAAAAAACATGTAGGTACATAGTTTCCATTCCTTGATACGATGATTGACCAATAGTGCGTTGAGAAGTTTTCTCTACCTCATGGCACAGAAAGAAAAATTGGAATTTTGCTTTTATACATTAATTAGTTTTACCCGCTTCATCTTTTTCTCGCCGTGGTTCATAATTACTTAGCAACCGGCATTAATAAATTTGTGTACCCCAAACAAGGATTAAATAAGGAAGTCGACGATTTTCAACAATTCCACAACGCAAACCTTAAACCATGGTATGCGGGCAAAAACCTGACACGAGAAATTGTAACAATGGCCAATGGATGCAGATGTAGATCAGGCCATTACAATCTCCCTTTTTCACTCGCTCGAATAGGCATTACATGCGTTGCGTCAATGCCCGCTATTTGATAGTCACAGAGCCACCCTCATTAGCAAATTACATAAAATGAACTACCCTCATCCATTGTCATACAACGTCGTACTCTGGAATCCCACACTACAGATTTGTAGCGCCGTTCATTCGTTCCTAAAAGCTGTAAACTATCTCTCTAAAACGCTGCACTCCTTTGATAACTGTTGCGCATACGATGCAATGCACAATCATCTCAACAGAGATTAAAACTGCTCGAATTAATGAAAAAAGTTCTTTGCACAATTTTGTCGGCGATCGAGAACGTCCAGTCACTATTTCTAACCGTTTCACGTATGCGCACACGATCACGGATAATCGTGAACAAGGTGTTGGTGCATTGTGCACGATCATCACGTGTTGCGTCGTTACCTACATTTTTCGTTCGACCTTCTAAGAAACCATGTCCCTGTTCGAAAACGTTTACGAGCGACAGCCGTCATTCGGCGTCCACGTTTCCGAGAGGCTGGCTGTATCAATCGAAGCTAGGGGTGGGAGCATGTACATTGTAGGCAGATTCGAATCAAACCGGATAGTTTCGAAACGTTGATGAGCAACATCGAAAACCCGGTGCGATACTTCTCGCGGTATATTCGAACCGGGGCGGGACAGGTTCGAATCCCTTGCAGGATCTTTGAAAAAAAAAGGAAAGCGATCGTTTCAAGTATAATCGAACCTCGATCAAGTAGATTCCAGTCATTTTACGAATAATTCAACCGAAAAATTATATGTTCTGTGCAACTGGGTGCGAGTAAAAGTAGTTTATTGACGTCCTTGTTGTCTGCGTGGAATCGCAGTCTTTCAGGGTCAGATTATACTACTGCTACGAGATTTCGATTGTTTCAAATGTCGAAGTACTAATAGGTTGACTACGCGAAACCTATGAGCACTCGTTGCACGGAGTACTTTAAAAGTACTTTACAAGTAAATACATATGGAAGGTAAGGGCAAAAAGTGGGGAATGTCACAAGCTTTAATCTTTTAGTTTTCAAGTAAAGCAGGAGGTTCAATGGATTGAATTGTATCGTTCATGCGAATGCAGTTTATACCTTAATTGGGCATCACAAGGGGAAAGATCAATAAAATGATCCTTATATTTCTGTAATATTTCATATTACTGAAACGCGATAAAAAATCTCGGCGTTATATCCATATTATTATCAAAAAGAAGGAGCGCCACGTTTATTATCAATAGCCGGATACTTCGTTTCTTACTTATTTGTTATACACGAGGCAAGGACTCGTCAAATCGCTGAGTCTTAGAATAGCAAAATTTCTTTAGGGCCACGCGGGATCTTTGTACTTCGCCTTCGAAATAGTTAGCAATACCTGTACACACTTTACTCGCTATAAACTCGAACTCCTTTTCTTTTCTATCACAGTCCCAGCGCAGACTGTGCATTCCCCATTTTTAATCAGTCCAAACGTACAACCCTGTCTTATAAAGACACGTCGAGCTTCGTAATCTACGTGATTCGACAGATTCCGTGGTCCCATTTGCCACGAAACGAAACGCGCTACAAAATGAGAAATCACGAAACAGACGTCCAACGTTTGTCTCCCCCCCCCCCAGCTTAGGGTTCACACGAACACCGCTCTTTTTCTCGACAATAATCGAGCCCGGCGAAGTAAACTTTTTTCATCTCGGATTCGACTTGGTTACGTGAGCACATATCGGACACTTGATCCCATCACTAAATCGAAACGGAGTCGAATCAGGTTGTACACAGCGGCGGCAGAGTGGAGTAGCGTGCCTTGGGTGTATGGACCTTGCGAGCGGTCAAAGTCGTGACCTACTTCACTTCCTGCCATCGAAACTTTCTCCTCGTGGCGACGTTCGTGTGTTCACGAGCGCCACGGCCGTGGCTCTTTCGATCGGATCTCGGCTACGTGTGCCACCTTGCGCCTCTTCCTCCTCCTCCTCTTCTTTTCCGTCTTCCTTTTCGTCTTCCTTTTCGTCATCGCGCCGTTCTTATCCCACTTGTTGCAACGCAACGCGAACGCTCGTTTTCCTAATCATACGGACGCGCACAGCTCGTCCTCCTTGATAGGATTTCGTACGTTGGGACGCGTCGCGTCGGTGTCGTCGCGTGTAATTGTTTCCTGTCGCGTTCATCATCGTTATTCCGCGGTAATCTGGATGATTGCGTCCCCGGCCCGCGTGTAAGTAATGGCTGCTAATAATCCTTAATTACGCCAGACCTGTACGCCGAGCGTCGTCCTCCATCAGATTTAGTAATCGCGTTGTTCGGATTATTTACGGGATGCGCCGAAATTGCGTGCCGTTACAAACGAGTATTGTTCTTTTATGCTTTTTTTTTTTTACTTTGGGATTGTTCGTCCGGCAAATGCGATTTTACTAGCGGCGCGGCGGCGGTGTCATTTTTGGAAGTGGGATGTAAAAGGATGTACAGTTGGTCGAAAAAGTATGCATCCGACCGCGTTAGGTATACCTAACGTGGTCAGGTGTTTGGAGAATTACGTATTATCGGGGAAACGTGTGATTGGATATTTATTTCGAGGTGTAATTTGGCAAGATATTTTTGTACAATCGTGAAATATTATGTTCAAATATATATTGCAACTTGATTGGAGAACAAATGGACGAGGTTCTACTATTAGGTGGCTGGGGGATTTTTTGTTTGCGACTGTGTCTGGTGGGAACTAGAATTTTGCAGAACGTTCGCACGCGTAAATTTGCATCCGTCAATAGTGATATTTATTGAATACGGAATTTTTAATCGCAAAGTTGTATCCCAATTTTTCTGACTTTTTGTTCCATTAAATTTTACCTTGACGCGTTTGGAATACCAATGTAATGCAACAATTAATGTTGCAATCGATTTGAAATAACTGGATGAAGTATTCGAAACGCTTTTGAGAGGAAATTTCTGAATTCTCGATTGAACGGCGAAAGATTTGCGATTTGTGGGAAGATTCTTATCCGGAGTAAGCAAAATGACTTTTACACGAACCCTCGAGTTGTAAATGGTTGTAATATCGTGACGATCGTGTTACAACCTTGCACTTGTGGAGGTCTTTGCGTACTACGCAGTAATCTTGAAAAGCTACTAAAATGGCACTTTCATCTTCTCTGCTAGTTAAAATTTACTGCGCATTTCAAGTCTGAAATGTGTACCATGGCTTCGTTCCCTTTTTGTCAATTACTGTGTACAATTCAATATCGCACGACTAGTATCGCATATCGTAAAAATTGTTTTTCGCGCTTCCGAAATGATAATAGAAATTGAGCACGATATAACTCTGTTTTACGATAAACAATAAAATATTGTTAATACAATTTCTCGTACACTGACATTGATTATGAAAATTTTCCAATACGCTTACTTTATTTTTCGAATACATTTATAAATATACAATTGCATGGCGTTAATACTACTTTTCGTAGCTTATAAATGGTTATGGAAATTTTACAATAAATACTTTAACGGTGTTAATATAATTGTCCTCACGCCATAAATAATTATGAAAATGTTACAATAAACACTTGAACAGTGTTCACATTAAATTTGGTACACGCAAAATGATTAAGCAGAAAAATGTTACAACTACTTCGGCAATGATAATATAATCTTGCGTACACCACAAATGATTGCGAAACTTTCACACAAAACGCTTCAACAGTGTCAACATCATTTTCCGTACACGAAAAAAATGATTTCAGATTCCCTTCGATTGTCCATACTGAGAAAAAATCTGGCACACATACCGAGTAGTTCTTGTATAAACACCGGTTTTAATCGTGCACCGTCAATATTTATCAAAGCGAGTATTTAAAAGGCCAAAGGAAGAAATGTCGGTAACGGTATTGTCACCGAATGTGTATATTCTTCTCCTATCTATCATAAGTACAGTTCTGTAATCTCGCCTCTAAAGCGGCAAGTCTGCGAGAGATTTTCTGAATCCTCGTGTGTACGTGTAGGATGCTCAACTAAAAGTATTATTTGGGACGTTCCATTGGCCGAGTATCCATCGCATCCGAGTATGGGCCACGATCCATAAACCGTGCATACGGACCGTGCACTGGTCGCGTTATTTGCGTTTCGAAAAGTTCTAACTTGATACACTCGTTCGACGCTTTAAAGCGTAGGGCAGCGTTTGCGTGTCCCGTGACGCGTGCAGTTGCAATATGTGCGTTTCCTCCCGTCGAATCTCTGTCGGGATGGAAAAATTCAGGCCACGGCGGCGTCTTCTCTCGCGAACGCCAGTGCCGCGCGTGAAAATTGCGTGCAATAATCGTGTCGCTGATGGTATAAAAACACGGAGAGGCAAATTCAGGTTAAATAGAGGAATCGAAAGTACGATACTTATGGTGCAGGATGTAACGATGGAGATTCCACTTCTGTTTCCTTTTTTTCCCCTTGCACAGTCTACTTTCGTTTATTATTTCTTTTTACATTTGCTCGACTTTCTCCTCCCATTTGAACGTTCGTTTCGGGCGTAGAATTTATCGTATCTGAAAGGCGGCGGACGTTTTTTGGTCTGGACTGTTTTTTCGTCCCGATGCTGTTGTCGCTCGGCTTGCACACCTTATCCAGGCCTTTTTTCTTACGGCCTTCTGTTCCCGGTTATGTACCGAAATTCATTTTCGTATTTTGTTCAGCACGAGAGACCGCCGATCGCCATGTTCTGATTACCTGAGGAATCAGAGCGTCTTTCTCGCTGGCCGCAGTAGATTAAATTTTAGCCAGTCACTACACAATCATCGGGCTACCGCTTCATCGTAATGCTCTTGTAATTAGCCACCGGTGAATGGATTCACGGAATTCTTAAGGGGAACCAGCAGTGTGACGCGCCACCGATATTCAATTATTAATGTTCTTCTTTTAGCTTTCCCGAGCGTAGAATGTGTTATCGGGATGCTTCGCTGAAATTCGAGGAATTCCATGAATTAGTGGCACAGTTGTTTTTGTTATGTTATACATGGTACTCGAGTAAAGTAGATACATAGGTCGATTATTAACAGGCAGGTATTGTTTCGATGGTGGACTCGAAATGTAAGAACGATAGAACAATGTTTGTGTGAAGTTGCCTGTCTTTTGGTGATTTAGCGGGACATTTGTCGAATTTTAGTGCGAGCACCTGGAATGAATATGCAAATTAGTTTCGTCATCGATGATTCGGGTACAAGTAGCATATTTAGTTTTTCTCGGTGTGAATTATTTATTTGCAGCTAATACTTGCTCCTGATGAGAATATCTTACTGCATCGAACGTAGTCGCCTGTCTTTCTCTCATTAGCAGTAAGTGTGATAATAGTAGTTGTTACTAATTAGTCAGATACCTGTTACTATCATATACTAATCTATTATTCGATACTATATAATCGGTAACCAATATTCGAATGCTGCTAATACATGCGTATGGGAGAGATGGCTGGAAAGTAAAGTGATTAAAAGAAATTTTGTTTTCCTCTTCACTGCTTTTCATATATTACGAAACACCCTGTATACGAAAAAAGCAATAGCCCTTAACATAACGATATTAATGAAGTATTAACGCCACACGCAATACGATTTTTTAAAAAAAGAATGTGATAATACCCTGCGCCAAAAAGTATTACAGTACTCTTATTTGTAATTTTGTTTTATCAATAGTTCTTCTATCGACCGTGGTTTATATTATGTATATGATATAAAATACAAATAATATGTATGCAGAAAACATGTAATATGTATTTTTTATTATTTTGTTCATAAATAACTCAAGTTATGAACTTGAGAAAAACATACATTATGTAAAAAGAATATATAAAATAGAGAATTAAATTTAGACATGGACAGCTTTGTTTTGGATAAAAAAACCTTAACCACATGAATATTCAAAGAAAAAGAAACATTAAACTAGCTTCTATTTGCTTCCGTGTTTGGGAATTTGGACAATTTCATGGTCCATTATCATTGCCAGTATCTTATTCGTCTTCATTCTTTAATTGATTCGACTCTGGTTTCATAAACGCAGGCAATTATTTCCTGATACTTTTGATAGCAATTGATTTACTTCCAAGAATAATCTTCGCATGCAAGAGCTTTCCTCGCAACTGCATATAATTTTTTAAAGGGACTAACTAACTCCCTTCCCGATCGTATTAAGCATTATAATCAAAATATATTTTCTCCCCCCTTCACATCCAGTTTCCATACAAATACTCTACAACAATAATAACGTAAACATCCGCCGTTTATTAATCGAATACCAACCAAACGATTACAAAGCTGTTTCTCGTCGATTTGACATCGATTAAACGGAAATCTGTTGGAAATCGAGTTTTCGCGCAGGATTCGACCGCTTCTCTTCGCAGGCTCTTAACGATAGTCGCAAAACGGAGGATTAATAACAGCCTCGGTGCAATCCCTGTCGAACGGTTCGCCTTCGGATGAAATTAATTACAGATTGCTGGGAATCCTCGTTCACGTACGCCTGTCTCTAGCCGTGCATGAATTTTTCCGTGAAATTGAATACCCCACCGTCGACCACCCCGTTCTGCGTCAGTCTACAAACGAGTCTAATGACCGGTGAGTTTAAACGCCGTGTGAGTCAGTGATCGTATCCTGTTTACGCGCGTATCTTCCAGTGCGCCGATCGATTCCGGATACGACCTCGCGAAAGCAGCCAAGAAGTCGATACGATTCTCGTCGTGAAGCCGCGCCGCAACTCGAATTCCACGCGGAGAAAAGCGCGCCGTTCTGTCTATTGTTGGCCGATGAGACGACCTAGTCGGACGTTGCTGGTGAAATCACGAATGTTTCACGGACGCAGGAAACGGCGAATTCCGATAGTAAATGGTTCTATTAGACATTTGCCTGTTAACGCAAATACAATTTCGTTCGATCGTCGGTTACGATTTGCGGATGCTGCCATTACTCGACTTTTCAATATGTAAATCGATTGAGCGAGCGAGTTGACGGGCGAATTAAGCACCTTTTATTAGTTTCGCGAACTTCTTTCGCGCGAACACTTTCGTGCGGTCACTTTGCCCGCGATGCAAGATTGACTCGCACTTTTTGTTAACACCAGATTTACGGACAAGTTCTCGCTGTCTTTTCTCAGATTAACGATTGTCTTAATAGGTATGCGCGTTTTCTTTAAACAATTAATTCACTCAATTTGGAATTGAAATATAAATTAAGTTAATTATACGATAATAACGGATCCCCATTAATCAACCTACTGTTCCCATACGAGAAAATATGCGCAAGTTAAATCGGTAAATGAAACAAGTATTCGTAACTTTAGTCGTCAATCGGGGGGCTGGAATTGTGCAGGGCGAGTGCGCCTAAAACAGGCTACTTGAAAATCTCGGCTGTAATATTGGCGGTAGGGAAAAATGTATGAGACTTTTGCTTGCTGTCACGGGATATGTAATGCGATGTTAATAGCTTTTTGATAAGAAAGTTTAGTCTGAATGCATTTTCTTTTTCATCGCCAATGACAGTCGTGCTGTTCAGGTGGCCTGTTTCAGGTGTTATTGGCTGTATATTTTGTGTATACAAAAGGAGTTCTGTCCGTTAAATAATAGTAATAACAAAAGAATAATAAATTATAAACCGTGCCAAGAAGGACGAGGATTTTTTTGAGCTAGCACGTGTGTGTTGGAGATTAGTTCAATGAAATGTTGGGTAAAGTTATTGGAGATAAAATTATTATCTGGTCTTAGACGCAAATCAGTTTTTTATACACACTCAGATTGTAGAAAATCGTGGAAAATATAAATGCAGGTTAGGGGAATATTATGTAAATGTAAGGATACGTTCTAGTAATTGGTTTGTGCAATTCAAGGCCTCATCAGGGCTGTTCACAGTAACGTCTCAAGGTGGAAATATTGAAATTTGTTTAGTAAAATTACTCACCATTTGGATGAAACAGAAAGGCTGAATTAAATTGACTGATTCAGTTTGCGTAAACCGAGCCACATGCAAAGTTTTGCCTCCGTCTGAAATCAATACTGACCAAAGATTCATGGACTGTGTCAAAGATCTAAATTAAATAAAGTATTACAGAATCGAGAAAATCTAGAAGGAGTACATACAAAATTAATTACTTGGTTCGATTTCATTTACCTTGCGTGCGAATAATACAAATTATTGCGGAGGTACAATTTCTTATTACTTTCGTAGCTGCTGTACCTGTTAATAAATCATCTTGCATAAAATATGATCCCACGATTCTCGTGCAAGACAACTCACATCTATCTTAGGCTTTCAATCTCTGATGTTTTATTTTTGTGGACGTACATGCATAGTAGACAGATCGCCTGAAATTCGAATTCGTAATACAGAATATCCGGATTAAATTCCCTTCAGTTTACTTTGCGCTTTTCTCGTGTTTGAGAAAAAATAATAGCTTCGCTGGTATTTAGGAGAAGTCGGATAGAAATCAGTGGCGAAGGAATTTATCGAAGAACGTTAATTACACATTTACTGAGGTGTGATTTACAGATAATACAGCGACTGGCGTGCGGCATAGATAACAAAGGTTTCTTATAACTAAAAAAGAAATCGATATCATAAAAGTTATATATATATTTTTCCCTATCTTTGCGCGCAATTTGATTTGAGTTATTAATATATATTTTATACCCGATTAGCTAGGCTTCCAGTACAAGTTGTATGCATATTTCTTTCGCATGCCATTTACGTCAAATAATAAAGGCTTAATTTAAAATATGCAGTTAGAGGGAAGAAAGTAGCAATTTGCCCTTGAAATGTAGAGTATCGTGGGATACAAGAGAATTAATATGTTCCAAGTAATTGCTCAGGTGTACTAGTACTAGTACTTTGCTCGATTATGTCAAATTAAAATGCGATTAAAATAGCAATAGATAATATTATTAATTTAAATGATCACTATACGTGGTTCTTTGTTAATAGACCACACTTCATTCCTCAAAAAATATTCATATTGCACTACTTTAAGAAACGGTATTTGCTTTATATTCTGATCCATGTACATATCGGCCTATATCTTAAAATAAACCTGGTTACGGTGAGGGAAAGAACGAACAAGAAATTTATGACCAACAGAAATTATTATTAGAATGTGCCTTCCTGCGTCCGATGTTTAATACAGTAGGCATGATACTTCATACGTGCGTACGTTATCGATAGTACGACACAAATTAGTTATAAAAGCAAGGAAAAGCCCAGAGAAAGAACGGAACAGTTAAGAAAGTCTATAAACCACCTGGGAAACGTTTCGAACAGGTGTGAATAATTACTAACAGTGTCCGGTCTACCTTCTTACGAGCGTCCAGCGAATAAATAATTAAACGTTAACGTAGAGCGCGGCGACCGTGGCATCTTTATATCCGTTATTTAGAAGCGGATGCCGAGGAAGAAGCGGAATAATGACGCTCTTAATAATCGACCATTATTGTTACATAGATACACGTGCCCACGGTTTAATGTATTAAAAGAAATAATTTTGTTTGAAAACATTTTGAACAAATAATCTCTATAACGACAGAGTTGTAAATCAGCTAAGGTTAATGCGTTCTTGTTGGTGAAATGTTTGGAATCAGTATGGTCCAAGTATTGTACTAGTGAGATTATGATGTGGAATATACCTGGTGTACTAATGAATAATACATTATCCTTTTCTCAAGTTTATTGTCGAATAACAATGCAATCCGAAACAATTCACTCATTACAGTAATCGTTATTTCTTTGGACTTTACTCCACTTCTTTTGTTAACCCTTTCGCTGCGTAGGACGTACATATATAGATATATATATACGTGCACTGTTTGCTAAAAATTTATATAAACCTATAAGAAGTTTAAATGATTAAACTGTATTTATTACGTTATGCTCGTTTTCTACAAAAATGTGCATGTAATCTTGACTCGTTTCAATCGAAAACGACTTAAATATAATTTGTCTGCAAATTTTTTATACAAAGATTAATTATAGTAGCCAGTGGATTCGCAGGCAGCTAACTCTTTAACGGTACAACAATTTGATACATGCACACACGAATACGTATGCGTATACTTACTATGCGTCGCTACTTAATAATGAAATTAAAAGTAGCAATTATCCTTTTTTAAACAAACAAAGGTTTGATTAAAAAATCGGAAGAAACTGGACCAAACTGCACCGTACCATTGCGAAGCTGGAAAACTTCGCTTCCTCGAATATCTTCATCCTTCCTTCTGGCTCGCGATATCTTAGTTTATCTTTTCGTATTGTGTAAAACGTTTCATGGAAATTGTGTGCCATTGGAGTGGCTAGCGTAGAAGGGAAGCCAACGCACGATGTATCGTGCGAATTCCGTTATTCTATTTACGCGCAGAATCTCGACGATACCGGATGCGGAGGATGCGGCCGGTGAAAGTGAGTTCAGGGGCGTAGCCTTGTGCTGATTGTGAGATTAAAGGATGGCGATCTTTGAAAGGACGAAGACGCCCGCGCCGCCGGGCAGGAAAGGAAAGTCCGTGATATGTTTCGCGGTGGTACACTTCCAATTTCGTTCAACCTTCTTGCATGTTCGAATGGAATATTTCTTGCCACTGTTAATTTTCGGATTATCGTGATTATCAAATAATTACAATAGGTATTATTCAAAGACGAAGGTAATTGCGAAGTAAGTAAGCAATTTACATTTGGTAGAATTGGCTCGCGAAGTGGACTTGAGGTGACGTTACTAAAATAAATTTGACAAACGCAGATAGACATTGGAAATGCAATTTTTATTTCAACACCTGCGCGTCGGTTTTTCATGATTTTCTGGTTGTCGATTGTTATTTGGACAAGTGTTGTGTTTAATAACGCTATTTAGTAGTCGCAGCGCTGCGTGATCTGTTTTAGAAAAAAAGTTCTTGACACGTTTGTGTACTTGAACCTTTTCTTAAATATAAAATTATGTAAACAGTAATAAAAATAATACATTAATGTTTTCATATATTTATGTGTATTATGTAGACCTGGATTATGAAGCTTTATTTAATAAAATTGATAGAAAATAAAAAGCTTTCCCACAGTTATTTTTTGTATAACGAAGTAATAATAACATTAGATGTTTTATGTATAATCTTTTTCCCATCAGCATATTATGTGCTCTTGTTCTGTAACTTATAAAAATTCCTGTTTATTATAAAACAAAATTTGCCATCGACATTGGTGGTACATTTCAATTAAAAAAATATAAATAAATAAACAAACATACATATAAAGAGAGTTTGATTATTTTTTAATGACATTCAGTGAATTCTGTCAAAAACTGTAAAGCCTAAGTTAAACGTGTACATACAGCGGCTGCCAAAATTGTCGGTCTAAACAGTAATTTCAGTAACGTTCCTTAGATAAAAATTGAAAATATTATTTCAGCAAAAGACTTAACAAACGATACTTTATAATCTATGATACTATACAATCTACACTTACGCAATGAATTGCAAATTTTTAAAAACCCTTTTTGAAACCCCTTTTGACAGCCAACTGCAACTCGCCTCAAGTAAAGTCCCTGTTCTGATTGAATTCTAGTATCAAGCACGCGTGTAGGGTTGCACTTTCAGCAGGATATCGACGATGTTCGAGGCACTGCTTCTGGAGTTTCATGACGAAGAGTACACGCCCCTGAAAGAGTGGCAAGCGGACTAAAAAATAGACGATGACGCATAGGAGAAATGGCACAGGGAGAGTGAGAGTGTCTTGGCCCATTCGATCGGTACTTATCTCCCTCCGTATTAGGAGCACCGGAACAAACGTCATTGGTATGCAAGACGATGCCCGACAAAAGTGAAAAAAAACGAGAGTAAGCGGATCCCGGCCGACGCGTATCGTCGGGAACAATTTCAAAATTACACCGACACGAGAAAGCAAGTGGCCGGAGGTCCGGCAGTGACTCATTGTCAGGCGATTCGTTTACGGGTGGGAGACTCGTTGGAAGTTTCAACTTGGAACAGAGAATTCACGCGTAGGTGGTGAAAGTGAGCGGATCGGTGACTTAACGAGATCGTTGCTCGTCCAAAGGATGTTAGAGAGCCGAGAATGCAGCACTGGACAAAGTTAACCCTTCGCGTACAGTCCGTTTCATATGTATTCGCACCACCACTTGTCTGGTAGGTGAAAATTCAGGTTGGAAGGTAGATTCAAATTCGTGCATTTTTCTTGTTAATTACTCAACTTGGCAGAAATTCGAATTAAATAGAAACTTTGTATACGCGTTCGTTTATAGGAAAATATTTATTAGAGAACCTCAAACCAACCAATTTCAATTTCAAACAAAATTGTTGTTTACTGACGGTGAGGGTATGAATTGTTTTCAGACTATATATGGAGAAGTCAGAAGCCAATCAGTGTAAGTCATTCGAACCGAGATAAATAAGGTTTTTATAAAATACTTGGAAAAAAATGACAATGTTAGTACTGTCATCTATTGCTTGCGTATGAAAATAGTGACTTAATCGATTCATCAACTGAAAGTTTGAGCAATAAAAAGGTTCTTGAACTACGAAACTCATGTTCGGGAAAGTTGGATTTATTCTGACTGACTTCTGAGCCCTCCATATGTACAGTAGTCGAACTACTCTAGAAATTCGAAGAATAAGTTGTTCAAGCCGGTATATAAAATATTTATTAAACCTGATTGCTTTAAACAGTGCCTTTACAATCTACGGTAACATTCAGAGGCACATATGACACTTTCGCAGACCAATCGATTAATTACAATTTTTCCATTTCCTTTATTTTACTACCTGAGTTCTTGCTCGACACTTAACTTCATACAATTGGTATAAATCTTCTTGATAATTGCATTCAACACAACTAAAGAACAAAACTTTGCATGGCAGCTGATCAATAAATAATTTGCTTCGGAACACAATGTGATCAATTCCATGCACTAAATTATATTACTGAATTCTAGCCGAAACGTGAAAGCCATTTAAAGACAAGATAATTTTTTTTTATTATTACACAGATCTCTTATTATATAAGTTACAATTATAATAAGAGAGCTGTGTAGTATTTAAAAAAAAGGATCTTGTCTGACAGTAATAGTAAAAAACTGTTTCTTACACGCTGTATTGCTTGCCAAAGTTCAAGTTTGTACAATTTCACACTGTGTTTTCTAAGGGAGGATTTTACACCTCCTTGGAACACCGACTTGAATGAAATAGATCGGAAGATTAAAAAAAGAGAAAGGTTCGAGCTTTAATTTAGTTTTTGTTTCAACAGTTTTGAATACGTTGGAACAAAGTTGTGGAACTTCGAAGTCTGACAAGTTCTCAGTAGTTTCAGTTCAAGTGATAAATTAAATTCAGTAACTCTATATGGAAAAACTTGTATTCTGAGTGTCTCCCATATTCTGTCGCTCGTTTGTTTACATCATTAAATGCGTCGAAATTATGAGGGGCAGCAACATTAATTTCACATTCCTCTGTCGATATATGAAGTTACATTCGAAGTTGTCTGGTAGGAACAGTTACAGTGCTTGACTTGTATTCAATCGCGTTCATAGAGAGATATGTAAGGTACATATTCGAATATTAGATCGTTTGAACAGTAAAATGTTTCGATGCTGAAGTATTTGGATAACTGGAGTTCGGATAAAAGAGATTTCACTGTACTTAAAATTGTTGTAACATTACTGTAAAATTAATTTTATGTGTGCAATTAAATATACAGGAGAAATTGAAAGGTAACGGGGAATTTATGAAATTGACCTTCGCAATTATATTTACTATTGAAATATGGACCATTTATCTAAATTAATATTTTGTGACTTCTGCGCGACTTAAACTGAATTTAATTTGAACCTAAACGAATGAAATAGAGCTTTCGTTTCATTCGCGGTGCAATTAAATAATGGAAAAGGCATTTGGAATATTGTTAATCGTATCAAGAGAAGGGATTTAAAAGGAAAACTGTCTATGTATTTAGTATTTTAAGTAGTGTAATTTGAAAAATGGAAGATTAGTCATGTTCTAATGCACGCTGGGATTTCATTTATTTCAGTTTATCGATACACATCTCATTATTAATATTATTATTATTTGTAGACATCCCCAGGTGTACGATCACCTACAAAAAAAAAGGAGCAAACAATTCCAAAAGTTCCAGTAGAATAAAATGATAGTTACCGCTACGTTTTCAGAACTCTTCATACTTTCCTTCGAAAGAAAAATCTTCGAAGAAATTATTTCATCAACTGGAAAGTCGAAGTTGCGACAGAAGTATAATTGCATTCGTCACTATGCAAATAAGAATTTGCAAATCAATTAACCACGGCGTATCCGCCTTTAATAATAAATAATACATTATATTCCAATCCGTTATTAAGTTAATATAAACATACTTTCGTTGAAGAGAAGAACGAAATTCTTCCAAACAGCCATAATATTCTGTTGTACTGGAAAATAATATAAATAATATACGGATTCACCTATTTTTCCATAGAATGATTTTTCACGCAACTCTTTTCAAACCAGCCGAAACTATATAAATATTTCGATTCGCAGATCAGAACGAACATAAAATATGAAGCGAACCTCTAATCCTGTCCAACAAATATCTGTGTAACAGCAAATTCGTTTGATTCACTGCGATTGGAATGTTATAAAAGGAAGAGTACGCGTATTCTCATGACAAGTGCATTATTCTTTGACGAGCTAGCGATCGTCGAAACGACCGAGCTATTTTTTCCTCCCCCTCGCCGTACAATGACGATGATAAACGATCATGTTCTTGCTGAGAGAAATCTTCGATCTATCACTCGCTTCCTTTTTCTTCGATTTCCCATCCTCTGGGACTCGCGATGCTCTTATTGAGGAAGGTCGATCTTCGATGCTTTTACGACCTGGAAGTTAGTGTTATAGCGAGATATGAAGCGAAACGCCTCAGTCTACTATCTCGCTTTCTTCTGTTGATTATTGTTGTTACTATAATATAGATAGAGAGCAGAGTTTCGTTTTTTTTTTAATGCCATTCACATTGGAAAGTGTGACAGCTTTCAATATTTTGTGATGGTTGACGAGCAGGCTTTGTATTAAGATTGTGCAGGAGAAAGTAATTGAAATTGTACATGGTGGAGGAGGGAAATATTTGGACAAAGCGATCAAAATTAATTTCGCTTTTGGGATGGGCACCGTTCACACGTGTGACAATTAGGTAATTGTTCAAACTTGTTTTGTACTTTTTTATTATTATGATTATTTTTGTATTCTTATCATTTTCGGTACCTTTTAAAACAAATTATACACAGCTTAACGCATGTATTGAGTTGACGAGTAGCGCCATATTCTTTGCATGCAAGATTTGTATGCAACTGGGAAGAATTGCAAAATATCAAGGAAAGGTAAAAGATTTCTTTTAACCAGAAATGTAAACTACATTTGCGTGTAAAATATTATAGAACAAATGGAATAGTTACGTCGTTTCTCGTTTGAATAACGAATAAACTGTGTTTTTTAATACACATATCGATATTTAAATGTCATTTTAAACGTATTATAATTCCAAATGTTCTGTTCAGTATGTTTAAAAAGTAGTCTTCTGTGCCATTAAAAATATTATACTATCAAGTATCAAGTAATTCTTCCCCAGCACTCCAGTGCTTGCATAAAATAATTTCGTTCGTGTTGAAAAAAGTTGCTTAAGCAGTGCAGTTTATTATTTTACAGTATTTAATTATACATGTGCAGCCTTCGAAATGTCATTTTACCAAATCTTTTAAATGAATGACCTCGAGGAAGTTCAATTAATTCGCAATTAAGTAAATAAAAATTATGGAAGGATGAATTTTATTCGTATATTCATTCTTTATCTGTGTTTGCTGGTTCGTAGTCTAAATTTTGTTGCAAAAGTTATACCTAGCCATGAAGTCAATGTTGTTCAGAAATTCGAGCGGTAAACTGGCTATGTTACTTTCTCGATCGTTCCCAAATTGCACGTCGCGCTGTGTGCGTGTGTGTAGAAAACGCTTGCGAACACACAAAATATCAAACTACTTTCTACTGTTCGCGACGAGCAAGCACCGTTATACACCCATGCTAATATGACGAAAATTGACGTGCATGTATTTTGAAAGCCGTATCGATCGAGAATGAACTTTAGTGAACGAAACTTGTAAGCAGTATCAATTGTAAATATTTTCTTTGCTGGAGTATTATCTATAATATATTATTCCATTATAATATATATGATAAATGTGGCATTTTCATGTTATTGTTATTATTGTATTAAGGAAGCATTGAAGGATTTAACATTGCAGAAATCTCGACTTTTCTCAACCCTATGAATAGACAAAATATTTTATATAAATTAAATACTACTCTAAAACTGATTTCACTGTTTCATTTGGGTTTGTAAATATAGATAGTTTGTGCCACAATGGTTGACATGCATTTTTGGAAACTTATAACATGAATAAGAATTGAATGGGGTGTGCAAAATTCTATATCGACGATATTGTGTCCGATATTTGGTAAAAGATAAATAGTCTCGTTGATCAATTTTTATTGTTTGTTGAACAAATAATGGCTCATAGAATTTTTGCATGTTTATAGTATTTTCAACTTAGATTGTTCGTCTTAACATGTTTATCTTACCTGTAGTACCAGACGTTTATACTTGTCGTTAGTATTAACGTTAATACTCGCAATTACTCATACAAGTTCTTATTACTACTCTTCAATTTTGAACGTTCAATATTTTGAATAATATCCCACCTTAACGTATCTCTGACACTTCAGATGCAAATTTAATACTAGTTTACATTATAACAAATCATGCATTTCTTTTCACCACAAACGAAATAAAAGAAACAATTAATTTAACACATCTACGATTCATCGAACGCAACAAGAAAAAAATGTGCAGTGAATTTTATTTATTGTTCACTCTAACCGACGGAAATTTTATTTATACCTCTCCGGTGTTCTAAATAATAAAAGAAAAAAACTTCCATTCCATCGTGTATCGTAACTAGAAAACACCTGTTTGCCCACAGCAATGAAATCGCATCCATCTTATCCATTATAACCCCTCTTGAAATGAATGTATTCTTTGCCGGAACGTGAAACGTCCGCTTTAATTTTCGTCGTTGTCATGTGGTTAATCAACGAGAAAGTTTCAGGATCAATATACATCCTCGTGACGAGGATGAGCCTAAAACCACCAGCCGAAGTGGCAAAGATAGACAGTCACGTCGGATGGTAAATAGTATTCGACTCCAACACGGATTTATAAATTAGCGTTCACCATTTGTCAGAAGGTAATCCGATCGGCTTCACCTTCTCGAACATCGAACAACAATCATTCATTTCTGCAGCGAAATATTATCATGCAAATCTCGACAACCGGTCACGGTATAATTCTCCTTACATTAACGAACCTACAAATTCGTTTTTTTTTTTTTTATCAACGAGAAGCAAGAAGCAGCAGGATCGTAATATATGAATAAACGGAAACTTTTTACCTTTTCTTTTTTTGAAGCACGCCTACGTATATCCAACTTTTGTGTGCCAATAATTCACGGGTACCATTTGCATCGTTCTTCCGTAATTTGTACGTCAGCCTACGGGCGACTTGTTCGTTTATTGGCGCGCTAAAAGTGTTAAAAGCGCAACTTCTTCTGGCATTCTTCGAGGAAGACGCCGCGGCGCCGCCGGCGTTGAAGTGTCAGGGTTAAAACTGTTCTTCGAGCGATTAGCATATAGGCACACTGACATACTAAGATCGTGTATCTACGTGCTTTCCTTTTTCTGTTTTTTTTTTCCCCTCCTTTTCTCTTTGTCTTCTTTTCGCCACAATTGTTGCCTCCACTCGGACCAGAGTGTCAAATAAGGGTCCGGTGTTGACAACGAGTACGATCGATATTGACTTCGACGACCAAGCAAGTGGATTTATTGGCGATAGAATTAATAGTCTTGGGTGTGGTATTTTTTGTTTTCATATACACCTGAATGTAGTTTTAGGTTGTTGAAAGAAGTGAAAGAAAAAGAAATTATCTCATATGTTCCCAGTAAGTTGTTCACGACCAAATAATAGAAAAATTGTTGTTCATCTGTACGTACTATTTATATACTTTATATACTTTCACTTTGCCAACTGTTTTTCTTCTACTTTTTTCTTCTTCTACTAAACGTCTAAACACTTCTGACGTCAAACACGAAATGACGGTCCAACAGTGACGTATGTATCGAAGATAAAATTTAAGTAGATTTCCCTGTAAATCAATGCATAGAAAGGAATTCCAAGTACTGTATGTTGCCATTTTATGTCGAACGAATTAGACTTTGTACAATGTCTCCATGAAATAGAGAACGAAGTAAAATGCGGTGGTCGACAATCTGAAATCAAATGCCAGGAAAAATATAAAATAATATCAGACTCCTAATCTGAGAAAAAAATACCAATGCCAATACGAATACCAAGAGAAAATCGTGGAGAAGTGTCTCAGGACAAACAAAATTGGGTGTACATAATTAAACGTACGTCGATAATAACATATCTCTTTAAAATTATAGGGTATTGGCTTCTGGATCGCAGCCTTGAAGATTTGTAAGGTTCACGGTGCTATTCGTGAGAATTTATAAGAATAAATTTATAATTACAAGTCATTCGTAGTAATGGAACCGTATCGTGCGACTTGGGAGCCGATACGAGCGATAGGTGCGTTGGAATTTCGAGAGAGGTTCGTGAATTGCGACAAACGCACGACTTTCACTTCATTTCAACCAGCAGTGCGGGTCACGGTATCTTTGTGCTTGTGATAATTCTTTTTTTTTTGTTACACTTACGGGTAGAACAAGAAACGTGTAATAAGTGTCATTTAATGAAAGTAGTGGATCTGATGTACGTTATGTATTTTAATATCGGGAATAAATTATCCTCCCTGTTTACTGAATGCCATCCAGAACTAAGAATGCAAATGAATTCTTATTTTAATTGTAGCAGAGAAGATTATATCTCGTAAAGTACGTGTTTAAAAGGCAAGACCCATGAATAAATTGAATATTTCTGTGTCGATTATTTTAAGGAATTCTTTAATATTATTATGTATTATAGTTATTCTTATTATTATTGGGCACGCAGGAGTACGTATGTATAACTGAATTGCTTTAATTGCAAGGCAAGTACCACTATTGCACAATTGTTATTATTCAAAACCAAAATTCAAGCTAAACTGATTGCTTATAACTGTTAACGACTGTGTGCGATAAGCTGCCGTTTGACAATATTTGCAGCAAGGTCTGACAGTAACAATTGAAATGCTTGATGCTTGTAATAGATACATTTGGAAGCACATGCTATATGTTATTATTATATTCAGAATAGGTGTCACATGTATCTGAAGGTAAAATATTAGGTTCTTGTTTCTAATAGTTATCTAATATAATTATATGTAAATCCAAAAATGTTCAAATTCTTAGAAGAACTAACAATTCCAGCAATCGATTGTTGCATTCAAAAACGTCCTTTATTCTATTTAATTTTCTACTTATTCTATTAATTCTATTTAAATTAAATCAAATTAATAAAAAATCTTTTTCCCTCAATTGTAGTATTATTCATATAATGTTGTATTTTTCTCATCTTCGATCTAAGTTATCTAAGGTTCACAGAGCAGCTATTGCAATGGAAACGCGATAAAACCAAACCTAAATAAATTACGTTTATATACACACGCCGCTATAATTAATGCATACACCTGCAGTTCTGTCAAAACATCAACCTCTAGGTTTGAGAATCTACTGTTTAATCTACAAATAATTTTCAGTGCTGTTGAATTAATTAACAAAAACATACTTTCACCTAACATATCATACCCACATCCAAACAAGTTCACACCAACAAGAATTAGGGTCGTCCATTTATCTACAAATTAACATTATCCCTTTAAAAGTAGTTCCCCTGGCAAGTCACATATCCTTCTAAACCTTGCCCCAATTTCCGGAAAAACAGCGCTGCATTTAATATTTAGATTACTCTTTTACTGCCACTGTCAAAATACAAAAGAATTCGAATTGAAACCCTACTCCTTGGACAATCCAATACAAAACGATAAAAGATAATAAGAAGCTTTAAACCAACTTCCCATTTCACGCTACTAAAGAAATGTTGTTAAATCATCACCGGCCTGTCGCAAATAAAATCATCAGCGTTTCGTCTAAAATCAACTCTACTCTACTAATTTATAGTACAGGGTATAGGGCACCACCGGCGCTCGTCCAGCAGCCCTCAAATGGTCCCAAACCTAAAAACCGTGTCTACGCCGCGAATAAATCTTTATCCAACGTCTCGGGTAATCCTTCTTTCGTTGCATCGAAAACGAGGGATAAATCTTGAAGGGATTCGATTGTCGACCGGATCGATCAGCAAGAGATTTATTTCCGCCCGAAATAATTAACCCCTCGTCCAACGAAGACGACCGACTCGGCTTGTGCATGCCTGCACACCTCGCGAGGTCGTCGGGGTGAACCGAGGGGAAAGAAAGAAAGTCAACGACGCTTCTTCGGTGACCCAAAATGTTCGAACGCATCGGCGTGGAACGTCGCGACGCGTCGTTTTCGCTGAAGAATACGCCCACGAACGATTGTCTTCGTAACTATAGAACCGAAAGCAATTCGAGGAACGACCGGGCGATCGGGCACATCCAGGTGTGCGCCCTGGTTGCATCGTCTTTCACGGCGTTTCTTATTCTTTTTTCCTTTCGCATCGTGCGTTTCAACGATCGTGGAATATCTGTCGCGCGAACACGCGATCGGCTAGTTTAATAAAACGCACCTCGGCTCGTTCTTCTTTCTTTTTCTTTTCACCTCTGCAGCGTGCATCGTGATTAGCGGCCGGCCAGACGACGATTTTACCTGCCGGGAGAAAGTTGGCTCAAGGTGAACCGTGAGAATGAAATAATGTCGCGCTCGTAGCCCGGTAATGTTTGCTGACCGTTCACCTCGATGCGACGGCTCGTCGTTCCTTTTCGTCTTGGGTGTCAAGAATTTCGCCTTTGGAAATTTGTGGCCAGAATTGGGCTGCCCGGTAGGTACCGATGGGCGGTTGTGCCATTTAAAGGGTTCTTTTTTTTATTATTTGCGTAGAATATGTACAGTGGCGGTCATGTACTTGCGTACGGTGAATAAAATCAAATATTTATGCAGCCCCGTAATTTCACAGTGTTGGGCAATATTTAAATAAAAATTTAAATAGTAAGTTATTTGTCATTTGGATGTTCAAGTAGAAAACAAAAATAATTATTCATCATTTGATAAAGTCTAGATAAATTATTTAAAATAATAAAGATAATTGTTATTTACAAATACAATTTCAGTTATTACTTGTCAATTACTATTTATTATTGATAATAATTAAACAAACTTTCTTTCGAAATGTCCTCAGCAAGGATGTTACTATGGACGATAATACGATCGAACAAACTTTCGTACAGCATGTTTTAAAAAAGCGTAGTTTTAGAAGCAAATACGAACAACGTATTATCTAGCGGAAAAGAAAATTGGTACAGAAAATAGTTATATTTATGTAAATATTATACATACAGGTAATATATATACTAGTAATTTCGCCAAGTTTTTATTGTATGTACAAAATACAAGAAATAAGAGAAGACCAAAAACTATTTATTTGTTTTCCACCTAAATACAAATAAGAAATATTTTTATTTGCAAATAAGAAATAATGAATAGATCACATTTGGCACTATTTAAACGACTTTCATTCAAATAAAAAGTTAAGTTGTTATTTGCAATTACAATCACACTTTCATGTATTATTTATTATTTAGTATTTAAATAAAAATTTGCCCAACTCTGCTGTCAATTGACGAGCGGCGTGAATCCAAAATTACGAATAAATGTAATTTCAGGTATTAAAAATACTATGTTTTATTTACCAATTTAACTTCTGAATATTTCCTTTCATGATAATGATTGGAGTCAATTTTACATCGTAGGGAAAGCGACTGTTGTAAAGTATTACACGAATGTCAAATTTGCAGAATACTAAGAAAGGAGCTTTGCACACATTTGTTTTGCACTTGAACGTTAAACGAGTATTCAAAAATCAATTATATTTTATAAATACACGTATATTTGGGAAAGAAAAAAAGTGGAGGTATGTTTGGCAATTTCTTTTTCCTATAGAACTTTCAATTTTATAGAATGACTGTTACTGACGTGTGAAAGTATACATTTTGAAGGGGAATTCTCGCGAATTTGATGGAAAAATTCTGAAAAATAGTGAAGGTGTAGTGATTCCTACGAGGCGGGCTGTTGGAAGCGGAATTGGTATTAGAGAATGGATCATCGTCACTTTTCGTGTGAAAAAAAAAATGGAATTATCCTGCAAAGTAAATTCCAATGAGGCAGAAAAATTTCTAATTTAAAAAAAAAATGTAGAGTTATAAACGTAAAAATAATATTTCAGAAAACCTTAATTCTTAAGGAACTATTAGGGAACAAAAAAAAGTTTTCTGACTACAACTGGGCATCTTGTGAAGAGAGTATTATATTCATTACATATTTATACAAACTAATAATGGATGCAGGAATATATTTTTGAAACTATTTATATTTACAGAAAAATGGCTTAGTTTAAGCAAACCCATCTTTATATAGAATTCGAATGTGATTGTGTATAAAAAGAATGACTTACAGGAGAAAATAGTTGGATTTTGTTAACCATTTCATAAATAGCTGTAGCTTTCTTATACAGGCCACTTCACTTTTTTACTTTCTAAAGTTTCATTATCGTACTTGTGCCAAAAAGATGTACAGGGTGTAGTAAGTAAGTGGTGGTCTCGATACAGTTTTGGTATAATGGAAGGTACGAAAACTTTGTAACTATATTACTTTGCAACATAATCGTTTCACAAATGCACCACTGCATTTGCAAAGTGAAATTGCTTTATTTTGTTGACAATGGAACGTTACCACTATTCTTTAGACATATCGAGTTCTTCAAACATTACGCTTTGAATAACTAACAGCGAACAGAAACGGTTAATTTCGTAAGTATTTCAATATTTCGGCTGAATTAATTCTTCAATATTTTTCATGTTTCAATCTGAAATACGATTCGATGAACAGTGCAGAAAACTACAGAAAATGTACGAACTTTAACAGATTCATTTTCACTTCTACATTTATATCGCAAGAAATTTTGTCCCAGCTAGATTTTGATACCATTTCCTTTTAAGAGACTTATTAAGATTGATGTTTCATAATTCTGTGAACGTGCACTTATGGAACTTTCTTGAAGTTCATGTCATTGATTACAATGTTGGCGTACTACTTTCCTCAACGTATCTTCAAGATGATGCCCGATTCGTTATGTAGGTTAATCCGTTTTTGCATAACACCATCCTTACCTCTTTAAGTCCTCGTTAAATCCTCATTGATTTGCAACTTTGAAAAGAATGGAAGGCAATATTCGCGTTGGCAGTGGATCATGTATGCAAAGTGTGCAGTCTTCAAATATTACGGAAGCACCTTTAGCGAGAGCTTAAAGTTTATTAAGCAACGCTAATGAAGTTGGTTATTTAACAGGAACGCATAGTAATGTGTGATAATAAGTATGATTTGATTATTAGTGAGCATAACATGATTATAGGAGATGCTCTTCGAGGCTAATTTTGCAGCGGACTTTTATTATCCCATAAACATTGCTGATAATAATCGCGCAGTATAATTTTTATTGTTGCTCAATTCATGAACGTAGAAAATACGGTTTAAAATAACAAAAATAGGGTTGCAGTTAATATATTGCTATTTAAAAGGACAACTAGCCCTTAAAAATTATGAAATACACTAAACTCATATGTATTGTTTCACCTTACACCAGTTTATTTTCACCCTTTTCACAGATTTTACAAGTGCAGTTCGTTATAAGGGAAAGAAATAGTGAGGTTGATTTCACTATGGTTGATAATCATTATGATAATCATGGTGTAATCATTTTGCATTTGAAAAATTCGGCTAAAGCACGACTAAATACAGAATTATTGGAAAATTTATAGAGGAATGTAATAAATATACGATGTATTTATACCCGTGAAAGCGCACAAAAATTCCGTTTATATCGCACTGACAATTTTAAGCCCGAAAGAAGTAAGTTATTTACAAAATACCTGTAGATATTGTGTACATACCTGCCATCAAAATTGCACAGGTGTATACGCGTTGAAATTAAAGTATAATAAATGGTTAAAGCTTCCCCGCACTTAATAAATTTATCCTTTCACACAGAGCAACCCAATAAATTACAAATAATCCGTTCGCACCACCGAAAGCGCCAAATACAGTTTTATTTAATACCACGAGTCAGCCATGTTTCTCCTACTGCTGTTCGCCAGTGCCGATCGTCGATTTCGCGGGCCAGGTATCACAGGTGTCGTACATCGGTTCCGGAGGGCGATCCGCGAGCTGCGTCGCACGATTCGCAATGTTAATTCCGTGGGTGCGGTGTGTCCAGGCGTCCCCGTGCAATTTCGGCGGTCGAAAGTGTGTCAGAAGCAAGCCTTCCGTTCAGACCGATTGTTCAATCGAACTGAAATGAACGATCGTACCAGCCGACACAAAATCGTCTGCGCATCGACGCACGGTACGCCCCTCGAATTCCTTACGATTCGGTGGTTCGACGCGAGAAATCGGTCAAACGAGCGATTGGATTGGATTCTTCCACGTACGTTGCACCGGCGGATTGGAAATTTCGCGTCGTCCACTCAAAATGCAGTCGAACCTCGTTAACTCGAACTTCGACGAAGGAGTGCAAATCTGAAATAAATGTCTTCTTGTAGAAGCGTCCGAGTGGAAATTCGACTTACAGTGGCTTTGCACGTCGGTGGTTCGAGTTCTGAAGGCAGCGACGATCGAAATAGATAAAGCTTCGACTTACAGAGGTCCAGCTTCTCCGAATTCGAATCGCAGAGGTAAAATAACGCATTTAGGTTGTGTTTCGAGTCGCGGAGGTTTTTTTCAGTGGAACGGAAGGGGATGAACGGAGTTCCAGTTTTGTAAAGCTTCTCGAGTTATAGACTCGACTGTATTAAATTTATTTAGACGGTGGTAGATACCTTTAAAGTTATTCAAAAGTTCAACTAACATAGCTGTGCTGACAGTTTTGATCCCGCACTGTTCAAACCATTTTAATAAATGCGTCTCAGCGGCAGGAAATTCCGAGCATTCTTTTCTCTTGCAATTCAAATTGGGCACGGTTCTTCGAGTTCCACGGACAGCTGTGACTAAACTTCGATTTATAAAAGCTAGTTTATTAGAGGCGCAGAGGCTGATCATCTCTGAAACCGAGTTACGGAGTAACGCAGTAAGTAACGCAGAGAAATGTAGCAAAGTTTCAAGTTTCAACATTATACGGCTGCCTCTTTTTACCATTGTATTTTTACCATGTGCTTTCCTACTACACTTGTGCTTTCCTAAATTAGATTAGTAACGAAGGAAATTATATTGTTCGATAAATATTAATAAATGTATTGTTTTCTTTGAATTCAAAAACGTACAGAACATTCCGGCAGACCTGTCATTTAGAAGAACTAAATTCTCACAATCAGAATCGCAAGAGAAACTCTTCCTTTTGCTGATTAATCTCGTATAATAAAATCTTGAATATAAATTGTTCTACCGGAAAGTTCTGTCCGGTTTTGAATGAAAAAAACAAATAGTACATTTTCAATACATTTATTAATATTTTCTGAACAATACAACTTCCATCGTTATTAATGAAATTTAGAAAATATAATTTACGACATCACTAATGCAATTTATGAATATTTACCGAACGATCTAATTTCCATCGTTACTGATGCAATTTGGAAGAGCACATATTTAGGAATGCAATGGTAAAAAGACTCAGCCATATAATATTTCGCGGTGCAGAGGTTTTCGCAGCAAAGCCAAGCGAAGGAAATTCAAGTCTCACCGAGGTTTGACTGTACTCGTTGCAAGTTACAAGTAGCAATGAACGTTCTATACCGTTTCCAAATTCTTCCCTCATCATCAGGATATGCGGAATTAGTCGGTCGAATCGGATATATTGAACGCAGTTTTCTCTTCTTCAATATGGATGGGCCAGTGTTCCCGGCCCGTGCTCGTTCGTTCCGGAGAAATTTTTTCGCCCGCGAACTTCCCGAGGAAAGTAAAGAAAAGCAAAGCGCCCGGAACAAAGTAATTCTGGAGCAGGTGGTTTCTATGAAAGTGCGGAGAGGGAGGTTCGTTTCTTTTTTACAGGAGCTTTGCACGAGTGTTTTATGATTCTTCTTCTTGTTTCAGATAACTGGCGCCGCTGTACTCAGAAGTACGTTATTTACTAGCGTTTAACGGCGTTAAATGTGTTTGAATATGGGTGTACGTGCTTTACTTGAGCCCCTTGGTTGACAAGTGAATTAAGTCGCTCCTCTTTTTGTACTGCGAAAATTATATCTTCGTGTAACGTTTTCTACAGTCTTTGGATGTAAAATGGACTGTTTCTTTTTATCGGTGTGAGAGAAAACGTATGTAACTCAAATTGATAGATAAAACAAGTGTTTCTTAATATTTACTATGGACAGGATGAACTCATGTTTCGTAATTTTGGAAGTAGACTTGACAATTGTCGAGCTCATTTAACGGTATAGAAAACCTGTGCACTTATTTGGAATGTTCCGTGAAAATGCTTCATATTAATTTGTTATTAATTTATGCTGAGAAATTGAAACGACGCGATCATTTCTGGAGGTAATTCTTTGTATTTGGAATTTCGTGTATTTTTTTCGGTGGAATTTCTGTCGCGATATTTTATTTTTGTATGCTTTAATTATCGTGTTACTGTGCTACTTAATAGTTCTTACTTGCTACTCAATTAATTCTTCTTTTTTTTAACGACTTTTTGTGGTAGGACTAAAGGATGACTTTTCACTTTGTACGTTTCAGTTTAATTTTAGCTCTCTATTTTGGTCGATAAGCTTAATTAATTTCGAGACGACTCAATTGACTCGAAGTCAAGTGACGACAAGTCGAGATTAATATAACGGGGTTAACTAATTAATGTCCAGTGCCCTATTTATGGGATACTTTTATTGCCGTTTTCAAGCAATGTTTATAAAGCTAGTTTAGGAAAATAACTTGGGTTAATGGTTTACATTATTATCGTTTGTTGCTTTTTCATAGAGAAATTTTCAGAACACTGCAATTAATACAAATTATTTCACAGCTTTTTACGCACAACGAAAGTACAAGCTGCTTGCAAATATTCTATTCGAAAATCAATAGAACTAATCTCTCGTACCGCTTACAGTAAATAATCAATGTAGTCTGAGACTGTTAATTAATTGTGTGTTATGCCCAACACAATACTATTATGTAAATCCGAATAAGCAGTTCGAATGAAACAATTAATTCTGTAAATCCACTACAATCGCACGACTCGACGAAGTTTTCATACAAACAAAGTAAAAAGAGCGATTTAAATAAGAAAATCGAATACCCAATGCAAAATTGATTTTGACCAAAAAATATAAATTATAAAGAAACAATCAAACAGGATAATTAAACACGTAGCGAAACACGCATTTAGAATTACCATTAAAATTAATTTAATAGCATGAAATTAATTATCGGAAATTAATATAATTGTAGAACAATCGAACAAGACAATTCAATACCTAATGAAATGCCGATTGCCCTGAAAATGAAAATAATAAAAAACCAAACGGATAAGACAATTACGTACACGTTTATTGAAACATAAATCTCGAATTGTCTTGAAAAATTAATTTCAAAAGTTTCCAACCGTAAAGAATAAAATAAATCGAAGCGAATGTGACCGATCATCCGAGCGCTTCATAAATCCAGGCACGCCGGAGCATTCGCTATAATCCAAAGATGAGTATTGTCTGTGGAATCCACGAGGCTAGACCATAATCTCAATGGACCTAATTGCATTATCGATTCGAGCCTGTAGCAGCCGTTTCAAGTGAAGTACCATAAGCTTCTGCAATTTCCGTCTAGTAAAAAGCGAACGTTCCGCTCTTCATCTCCGTTCTGAAACGGCGATGTATAAATCATCGAAATGATTTCGTTGGAATTATATTCACGAACTGACCTCCCGGTTTTCTACGTACCGCGACGAGATTTTTTTTCATATTAAGCACGATTCCATTCCAGAGCGAATGGAAACAAAGGAAATTACATAAACGGATTACGGTCTGCCTGTTAACAGCTGCCGAAACTCGCTTCACACGAAGATCAAACCGTTCACGTGACGCTTTAAACGCCGCTAGAGCTTCGACTTTTCCTCTTTTTCCGTTTTTTTTTCTCTCTCTCGTCCAGTTGAAAGCGTTTAAAATCGACGAGCTCTATACAAAGTGTCAACCACCGCCGTTGACTCGACGAAAAAATTGGCGCTGATTGTTTGAAATAATTGAGAAGCATTGTTTTCACCGTGCGATCGTCAGTATTTTTCTGACAAAGTCGAGGGCGAGTGTGTACATTGTGGAATATAATTGTCTTTCACGATTGCTTTTTTATAGCGAGGGGAATTAAGTAGGAATGTAAATACATTTTATGTTACAAATGGTAACATTTGAACCATTAGTTGACAAGTGAATTAAGTTTTTATTAATGTACAATAAAATATACGGAAGGTTAATTGTTGGTAATTTTTGAAAAATTGTATTATAGTAAAAGATGGATTGTTCGGATTAATGGGGGGACATGAGGCGAATGACAGAATATTCAGATGATAAAGCAGCTTTTCTTATAATAGATATTTATGCATTCTGAAAAAAGAATACAATTAAAAATTGTTTTAATATTAGCAAGAAATAATAAATAATAAACTGGACGTTTTTATGCGCTCGTGAATTCTAAATCTTTGTAATAGCTAAATTACGTCACTTTGTTAATACACTGAAATAGGAAGAATATTATATTCATTTTGTGCCTCGCACTGTCTCACCCCTTTTTCCGAAGTCTTCTAACAAGGAGAGTAAGGTGCAATAATTCCTATTTCATATTCCACCTTAGTGTTTCATGCAAGCATGGGTAAAATATTTGAGGAGAAACGCTTTAAATAAAGTTTCTTTTTGGAAATAAGTGAAATTTCCTCAAATAAGAATATTAATTTTCAGAATCAGATATAAAATAAAATATTTTAACTGTGTATGATAAATAGTATCTGAAATATTTGTTGAATGAAAGTAGATTAAGGAGGGAATGAATGTAAAATTCATGACATATGTAAGCCAAACTTCTATTTTTATATTTTACCCAATCCTCATTTCAAGTTATATTCGATGCTAAGTGACAACAACTGGTGCGCGATTTATACTAACAATAAATGGTGTAGCTACGGTGGTCGAGCAATAGAATGTTTGAATATTCAGATAACAGGATTTTGAATAAATGAGGATTTCCTGTATTTTATTAGAGAAACGATGCCTTTGCAGAGGCAGTTAAGCAGAAATGTCCGCGGGCAATGTTTAACTTCAAAGGATCACCTTTGGTCACGTTCAAAGATAGAATAAAGTAATATTCAAGTTGAAAAGTCATAACTGTTCACCCGTTCAATTTGAACATTATGATAAGCAATAGAAGCTGGAAATACAATGCTTGTGAAAGAAATACGATTGAATAAATGTTTGTATTCCTGTATTTGCAATAGTTTTGTACGAGAAAAGTGTTCAGCAAGAATGTGAACGATTTAACACAATAAATATTAATAATTATCCCTAACAGAAATTGCAGTATGTCTTTTCGCGGTTTCTCTCTCGAAGCAAACTCTACAATTTCTTTTATTATATATTATTACGTATCAGCCTCATTACTCTGATCGCCCAAGTGTACCTGCTCATTTATTCAGATCTCGTTTCACAGTTCGATGAACATTTAAATTAATATTCTAAAACTATTGGGTTGTTTGGATTGTTTATAGCGAAATATGAAGCACAGTGAAAAAGAATGTATATATTGTAATATACGTATAATATTCAGAGTTAAAATTTCATTAAACGTTTATGCGGTTTATTGCACTGGTTTTTCTCGATCGATTTCGTGTGTTATTGACGACCAGCATTTTATTTAACACACTATTTGGGCACAATATTTTTACCAACGATATTTGTAAAACATGCATGTATTTCGTTTTCAGCTCCATGTAACAATTTTATTTTATAATAAGAACAAATGCTGCCAATACTAAACATACGCGTGTTGAAACTTGAAATCGCCATTTAACAATTATAATTCACCAATTTATTATCTTTCTGAATATATTTTAAAAGTGATAGTAAATCAAATAACATTTCCATTGCATAGCATTGTGGGATTGGAAGTTTTAATTAAGCCGGTGCAAGTGTAATACGATTGGTAACAGGAATTTATTAATCAGTTACTATACTAGTCCACAATCTGTTACTCTATTCTATTCTACACTGTTCTTCTCCACGATCTACACTCCTCCGCTGTTAACTCTACTCTATTCTGTCTATTCCCATTCGTACATCCACTTGTCTTCAGTCATTCCCGTCTCTCCCCCCCCCCCTCTTTCTCTCATTCATATCCTTAAAACATAGAAAACAGGGGACACGGGTCTGCAGGCCATCGTTGCACGCTTGAAGACCAGCTGTGTCCCAGGTAGCCCGGTCACAGACGACCCATGCCCGATCGTTGGGCGCTTCGCACTCCCACAGCATTGTAGACAATAAGTATTATTATTTATTCGTTATTATATTTGATGTCTGCTTATATATTTGACACTTAACAGTTAACAATTAACACTTAACTTTAATCTATTGCTAGTTCTTATTCCTATTCTTTGGTTTATTCTTTCCATTCATTCATTGATCCGAAACTCACGAAGACGATAAGTAGTCACCGGAAAGATTAATATTAACCATCCTAATAATTAACGAACTTTGCAATTCCTCGTTTACAAAATCATGCCAGTCGGAATGATAAGGTGCTACAAAACTTCCCGCAGCGTAGTATTTGAAGTACTGGAAATACTTATTGTATCATTCGAGTATAAACATGCCGTCGTCAGTACCAGAACTATATTGTAGCACGATCTTTTACTAGAATCTCATCCGCGAATGATCTTATTAAAACTAACAATTGAATATCAATCTGAACGAAGTACAAACTGCTAACATTATCATGCATTCGTCGCAATAATATTTCACGGTACTCCTTTTTCCAAATACCTACTCGAAAAATTAAACAAATTCACAGCACAGGAAACACCGCAACGAGCCACCCATTCGATCTTATGCAGGCGGTTCTAGTACTTTCTAAAACGAATTGAAACAGAAGTTAGCGCAAAAACGTCAATCCTCCCCGTTCCGTATCTCGGCCAAAAATCTCATTCGGGCGCCATTCATTTTACCAATCGCGTACGAAAATTCAGGCGTAACACGCGAATTGGAGAGTGACGCAATAAATATTTCCGCTATTGTATATTCATGTACACAGAGTACGTACGCGCATAGGCACGCGGACGACAAAGCAAGATCCGTGTGAAAGCCGAACGGCAGGCGCTCGTGAATGGCCGGTGACGTCAATGGTCGAGAAAAAAAAAATTGCGCAATTTCACCGTTCCGACCGACGCGAAATTCGTTCGCCAGGCTTTCTTCTGGAAGCGGAAGCAAACTGGCGGCGCGGAGGGAAAGAACGCTAGAGGATCCGGGGAAATTAAACGGGGTCGCTGTTCGGAATGCGCGTTAATTAGGATCTGATTCGCCTCGCCATTCATGAATCGTTGTAATTTCCCCGGAGAAGACGTAATTGCCGCGAAATAATACGGCGCAGTCGCCAGCGTCCGAATTAATAAGACGGGATAGCCCTTTGCACACCTGGGGAAGAGGTGCTCGTATTGTTTGGTAATCGTTCATTGATATCTGTTGGATACTTCCTAGCGATAGTAAATAGAATATATCACGCTGGAGCAACATTGTCTCAACGTTCTTAGAAATGTCTTACTAACGGAGTCAACAAGAGGATTTGGTGGGTCTGCGCTTGGCGAGTTAAAAGGGCCTGGGTTGTAGCATGAAACAATACGCATTTGTAGGTACAAGTGGACCCCAGTTCTCTTTGGGTGTTTCAGTCAGTTTTAGAGAGTATTTCACGGCGAAAGGACATTCCTTCTGAGCTGTTACGAGTGCATTGATTGAGGGAATTATAATTGTTATTTTATTTAACACGACATGTACAATAATATCTTTGCAGGTGCAAATGCGTTTGCGATATTAAACTCACTCGATTGCTGGATTCTACTGTTTCATCTTGCGACTTTCTATTCTGAACTTGAAAACAACTACCGCCGTGTACACGGTTGGACGAAGGTTTGGGATTTGGTTTTGATGGGTACGCCAATGCTGACGATTGGTTGATTCTTGTTTCGAAAATTGCAGAACTTCTTTAGGTTGGGAAACATTTGCGCGAATTGACTGATTTTACGAATTTTGAATTAATGGGAGACTGCGAGAGCTTCTGCTGCAAGACTTGTAATACTAACGAGGCAATCACAAACTTTTTACCATTTGGATACGTATTCGTGTTCTTTTCGTTTCTCTCACAGATCGGACAAACTCTACTGCTATTCTTAATCATTGATTGCTAAATGTAACATTTTTTGTGGACAAGTGTTTTTTATTCACATTCTAATTAAAGTATGGCCTATTTCGGCACCATAGGAACTGATATCTGAGAAGTGATTAAAAATAATTTTTTTTTTTAATATTCGAAAGCTTGATATATTTTTCGGCTCGCTTAAATCAAGGATCTACTGTATAAGTTGTATACCAAAATAATAGCTGCCCTTCCGTAGAACACCTTGATACGTGTATAATAGTAGATCGCTGTACTGTTAGTTAATCAAAATGATTTCCTTTATGGTTTTTAGCCTACTAATGTGTTTACATTACCTACTCGGAAAATTGGTCAAAGTTTTCGACTTTTCCAACCAGTATATGTAGTATGCTATTTGTTTAATGAAAATTCTCGAAGATAGAAGCATCAAATACTTCAATTTTAATCGCCATCTTGATCAAACACTTCAGACAGAGTACACATGTTTAGCTGATTTTTAACTTCAGAATTATTGCAGACATACAACAATCTGTCAATATTATAAATCCGTTCCACTTACATGGAATTATCTAGTATGTATTATGTGTTGTATGTAAAATAAAAAGATACATCAAGTACTGTGTTGTACGTAAAGTAAAAATAAACAGAAACATGTGTATTAATAATGCTTCTGTCGCAACAAAAGGATGTGCAAACAATGCATTATTTGTTACTATTTCATTCCCTTGATTTGCTTTCAAATGCCGCTACTAACTTTTTGACAGTTGCCGGCATTATCGCTACTATTGTCAGTTTGCACGCTGGTTTCGCGGATTCCCACGGAAATAATCTTCGAAGCAGCAAATCTGGGTCAATAATCCGGATTTCGATTTAGAGCAGGTTTGTATGCTTGAAATACGTCAGAATATTAAATGTCGATTTAGGAACGATTTATACGGCGCCCGCTAGTTGCAAGAGTAAATAGGTCACGCGAATATTTCACCGCGGGCCCACTTTTATCGCAATTATGTATTAACACTTTCCACTCGAATGGAGAACGGAGTTGAACACGTTTTAAGTTGATCCATTGACGTTTAGTATGATATAAAGGTTACTTACTATGCACTTTTATCGATATACTACTTACTGGTAATCGTAGTACGTATTATTTTATATCGCTTGAAAGTGGGCAAAGTTTACTTACGCATTTATTATATGAACCTCTCAGAAGTTCAACTAATAGTGCAGCACTTCTCGCAATTTGTGTAATTGACGCAGTGAAATATATACATAATGGGTAGATTATTGTAAATGAAATAAATGGCCTTGATAATACTATTTATCACTATGAGATGCACAAATATTGTTACGATATTTTTCGAACAATTGGTGAATATCATTTGTCAAATGGCATTGCAGTGGTTATATACGATGTTTAACCAATTTTTACAGGCCATCAAAATTGGAAGTATACAAGATAGAATTCTATGAAGAATATTTTGTTTCTTGAATATAAGTTAAAGATTTTATCGGTACCGTAATTAATAAAATGTAATGTTGGTGTTGAAATTGTTGTTTCCCATTGTGTTGACTTTAATCGTAAGTAGTCAAGATTGGGTGCATACATTTGTTATGCAAATACAATTCATAATGTATTGAATGGGAAAAAGATAACTATGAAAATCCATCTCGAAAACTAAGTTTTAACCGATAAATAGTTCCCTTAATTTTTTCACATATTTTTGTATAAGTATTATATCTTACATCTTCATTTTATTTATACCCTATGTTCATAGAAAGTGATGCAAAACAATCCCAATTACGTTTCAAACTAAATAAATATAAATTTTTTTCTATGGAAAATATGTAGGGCAATAGGATTCCTAATATCATTTCCTTATAAATAGTTTAATAACAAAGATAGTAACCCCTACAAATAGAAAGAAAAATATAGACAAATCTGTGAACCAAATAGTATCAGCGAATCAGTCTGTATCTTGTAATTTGTACAAGCATGTATTTTCACACGGAATAGCAAAAGAGTGAAAGCTTTTATTGTACTCTCAGTTACTATACATATAAGTAAAAGCAATACACCAATTGTCAATGAATTAATGCAATCAAGTAATTCGGCTCGTGTGCAGCTTTCTTTTATTCTAAATTTCTGGTTTCTCGTAATTAATATGTCTGTGACTTGCACTCTGTTCCAATTTCAATTTCAATTAACCTATAAGTGTCGTTTTTTCCCCTGAATTTCTTACATAATTGAAACAGAAAGGTGTACAAAAAGTGCGTAGTTAGGTGTATCGTGTCTAAAAATTTACGGTGACCGTGAACGTTGTGCGGTTGAAAACTTTCGCTTCTATCTTGACCGTGCTCCACTTCCGGTATTCCTGGAGAGAAAGGGGAAGAGACCAGATATATGTCTGATACATACAAAAGATCTCGACGTTTCAAGCACGTAGTCAAATTCTACTTTCTATTATTCGTAACAAATATTTATAATCGGATTATATCGAGAATATACGAATTTCGTTTTCAAACAATATGTATAAATTAATTGAGACTGTTTATTTGTCTACTTTTATTAAAAATTGCTACGACTTTTTAAATATAAATAGCTTTCACTTTTACCATGAGTGTGCATTTTGTAAGTCTTTGCATTATGTTACATATCTGGAGTGTTTGTTATTAAATAACAATAGCTGACAGTCCTATCCACGAACGATTAATAGTTAATTTGGTATATTTACTGTATTTTGCATCTTCCTTACATGGCTAATATTTAAAAATAAAACAAAGGGTTAATAGCTAGAAAAAGTAGTGTTAGACATTTACAGTATTATACTTACGTCCTGAAATTATTTTCGTGGACTATTTGCAAGTAGATAAATAAGTAAAAGTAACCTTAATATCTAAGTTTAGTGTAACAAAATGTTATTGAACGCATAAATAAGCTACATACATAGAATAAAATAATTAAAATAAAAGTTTCTTGCATATAACATCACTAGTCTTGTAATATAGTAAAACACTAATATTAATACTAACAGTTTTTACGTGAAATGCGCCTATTAATTCATTTTTTAATCAAATTTAATAGCTATGATATTTTAATATGTTTTAATACCATGGTTTTGATGAAAGAATGAAGTTCATAGCACAGTTTGTTCGGAGATTTAAATGAAAGTTTGACAAAATACAATTAGTTTGAAAAATCTGTCTCTCAGCTTTACAAAATCTTCCAGCTTTAAAACTTCGTTTTCGCCGGAGTTATTGAATTTTTTGTGTCGACATCACGTCCGGAAATTCTCTGCACCACTGCACAGGACATTTTTCTTGCAAACTTTCCTCTGATCCTCATTCTGCGGTATATTCCTTCCTGGTTTTTGGAATGACCTACACAAATACTTAACACGTTGAGTGCCACGCCAAGTTCATATAAATTTCCATTCATACTTCATAAGCCACCGATGGCCCACGTGGCTTTACTTATTATCCAAGTTTGCAAGACACGTGATATAATATTTAGAGGGCAACGAAAATGTTCTAATACTTCGCAATACTGTTTTCCCTTAGGTTTCTTCGGAATTCGACACAATTTAAATAGAAAATTCGTCGCGACTCACCAGTCGCTGCTAAAAATGTTTGACAAAAGTGTTAAGAAATAAATTTGTGTATCACTTTAAAGCTCGGCATTTCGACTACTATACTCGATCTTCGATTTTTGTTCTTTACGAATCTAAACTCAGTTTTCTCAGTTTTCTTCGAGAATCGTGGTTGAAATGTCACAGGTAGCTACTGAGAAAACTGTCGATGAATTTGGTGACAGATTTTCACCTTTTCATGTACCTTGAACCTTTTCTTCGCGAGGAAACATTTAAATCGTCGAGAGTCCGTCGAAAACGATTTCAAACAATTCACAAGCTCTAGAAATCCAAGATTGCCCCAAAATGTAATTAAAGAAACTTGCAAAATCTTGGGAAAAATGTATAGATTATAAAGGTGGTTACTTTGATTGGTCAGCTTCCATTTGAAAAAAGATGTATAAAGTGGTAAGAATCCAATTAGAGCACGCTCGAATACTTCCGAAACACATTTCACAATTTTTATTATACACGAAAAATGGATCGAGGATCACCGTTCTCCCAAAATTTTCAGCTGCTCTAAGGCTACCGCGAGTACTTTCGCTGATAACCGTGCCTCGTCGGACTTCCGGTATTCCCAACAGGGGAACCAAGAGCCCGCGTCATTCGCCGACGAACGTCGTGATTCAACCTCGCTCCGTTTACGTTCCATTGTAGCTCTCTCGACTGATGATTAAGAAAAAAGAAAGTCGATGCCCACGTTCTCTAGGTAGCCGGCAAAGTATTGTCCACGCGGATCCGGAGCCATGAAAACCATTACAAAACCTAACCTGAACGAAGGATCTATCGCTCTTCTAGAAATTCGCGAACGAAATTCTCCACCGTCGTTCCAGCGTGGCATTTTCCTGTTTTCCATCGTTTTTTCATAATCTTGCGCCAGCATACCCCGAGGAATTTCAATTTTTCCGGCAGGTGACGGGCCCGTCAGAACCGGCGAGGGTTTTTGGTGAAAGCAGACGACCCCAAGAGGGGAGAGTATATAGGCTGCGTTTCGTTTCTGGTGAGCTCACAACGAACTCACACGGCATCACACATCGGTGTATAACTTGCCCGTCACGTTTATTAATCGACTGCCACGGATTCCCTTTCGTTCTTCATTTGCCTAACAATCTCGCGAGGATATCGTCGGGTGTCGTCGGGAGCGAACGAGAACGGAGCAACGAGAAAAACAAGCTTGCGACGAAGAGAATCACAAGTGCCAAGTGTGTGTGCCAATAGGATTATAACCAGCTACCCCTGTCGAATCGCCGGAGGAACAAGGTTTGTGACAATGTTTCGTGATCAGTGTTATCCCGTCGGACTAATGCTCGCATAGGTAGTGCTGCACAATTTTCAATCATCGTTCTGAAAAATAATTCGAAGGCGTGAGGCTTTCGAAGGTCCCCTTCGTTCGTGCGCCTGCGAACGAACGTCGTTGCAAATCTTCTGCTACCTTTGCGGCACCTTTCGTGCACCCTTTACTGTTCCTCGTGTCGCGTGCTTCCGAAGCATTCGCATTTCATGCGACTCGTTTATGGAAAGATGCGAGGTAAAATAGGAGAACAGTCTTTCGTTGTAGAATTAGTCATTCTTTTCGCTTCCTCGCGAAATAATTAGTTTAGTAGGCTTGCTTTAGGATCTCTCTTTGTGCTTCACGCAACTTTGGAGCAATCGAGCGGCCGGTTCCGAGAGAGACGCGATTCTTTTCTTCGCCGTAAATCAGAGGAAGCTTTTGGGGAAGATGCTCCAGATGGAAGTGTTTCCCTTCCACGTTTCTTACTGCTTGCCCCCTACTCGCGATCTTCGGCGTGCGCGTTGAAAAGGCAAAAGGGTATGTGGGGTAGCGAGTCAGTGTGTCAGCGTTCTCACGTCTCTCTTCGAGAGGCGTCCTTCCTTCTCCGGGTCTATGCCGAGAATAAGGCCGCGTGTAGGCAGAGAAAGATCCTCGAGCGAACGACGAAGAGAGAGAGAAGAAGCTGTCGCTCAGCGCGTTGGTGGACGAGGACGGATTCATTCCGAATCTCACGAGGCCTTCGTTGAAGAAGATTCGTGCGCGATCCAACTGCATTCTAGATGAGCTTCGCGATATTCCTTGATGATTTAGAGATTTAATTGAGTACAATGGTCGACTTCCGAGAGGAGATGTTCGCTTCTGTTTGACTTGGCTCTGCATTAAATCGAAGCAGCAATTGGTTCTTGTATTAAATTAGCGCCCTGTGTATTATACAAAGATAAATCTCGAGGTTGTAATAATAATTATATTCGCAGTGAAATTATTTCTTGAACAGTTTTCATGTCTAATTTTAATAACACTATTAGGCCTCTGCATGAACACAATGACAGAACTTATAGATAGAAATAATAATTATCGGTCGTAGTAAAATCATTTTTTAAATAAATTTTGCATTGGACTTTTGCCTAGTATAGAAAATGAGTAAATTTCTAAACAGCTTTTTTATCAGAATTTAGTTGCGATAAGAAACTTCAATGTGGGCGTTTAGTAGTCCTCTGTACACGGTAAAAATATAAATGTTTAATATGCAATAATAATTATATTACTTTTAGACAATCGTTCAGAGTAAAATAATTTCTTAAATAGATTTTATTTTAGATAGTTCTTATCTAATACACGAAACTTGAGTTAGTAAAAATGAGAAAAAGAAAGTGGCTTTCTTATCAGAATTCAATCGTAGCCGGACGATTATCAAGCCTCTATGCAGCGAAGAATCTTTAAACAGAATTATTAATTATATTTTTGTAAAGCGATTTACATTCTTCAATAAACCTTGCTATAATTAAAAGCGAGGACTATTGTTTCTAGCTAGAAATATCAATATATTACTTTTTGGTTCACTCGATGTCGATTATACTTCGAGTTACATTTACACTATACTACCTGCACAAATTTTTAATTGCATTAATTTGATTACTTGATACTTCATAATCTCCGAGAAATCAAAAGTACAATTTTAAAGGTGATACCAGGGAATTGCTCGAACTGTTATCGAAGTTCAGTACTGCGCAGCCGTTTCGTGGCACTTGGTCCTCGTAGAATTTTCACGGAATCAGCAGGATTACCATCGAGAACGTTTTATCGGGGATCGACGTTTCGCCCCTTTAACAAGCGAGACGAACATTTCGTGAAAGTTCCCGAGCAACCGCCCGTGTCCACGTGAGATCAATTTTCCGCGGCGCGACGTTGCCTTAATTTCCCGCTTTCTGCTTCGTACTATGTAGCAGGAAGCTAGGGAGAAAGAGGCATTCTAAAGATAAAAATATTCAAAGTGCACTGCTTCGCAGTCCCTCTCGACTTTCTTCATTCCGAGCTGCTAATCAGGTCGTATAAAGAGTCAATTACGTGGTCTCTTTTCCCCATTCAAGAAATTCTTCGCGACCCTTACCCAAATAGCCAATTCGATCAATTTCGTTGAATCAATTTCCCGAATTTCGCAAATCTTCTACCGTTTCTCCTTCTTGCTTCGTCGATTTCATTCGTATCGGCGTTCTTCTATGCATTTTTTAATCTGAACAAGTTATTTGCACGTCTAAATATAATTGAGAGTACATACTCGGGAAAATACTATTTTTAATATTCACATAATTTTGCGATTCTATCTTAATATTTGTATAGCAATCGTATAAAACGTATTAGGTGTCGTGAGCATAAACTTTTAATTGTCCAAGTAAAGCAACGGGGGACAAAATGAACGAAATCCGGTACTACTATCCACGAAGATATCGCCCATAAAATTTCAACCCCCACCAAAGAAAGAACATAATTCAATCCACGCATCGCGTACTCGTATAACGTCTGCCGATACACCACGCCGCAGCACAATTCAACTCGAAACGTCCTCAATTACACCCAAGCGTCTCCGTTTCCCATTAAAAATCCCCCCTGCCACTTTCCAAAAATCAATTATTCCGCAAAAGCGAAATGTTCCGCCGCGAAGAAGTCGGTCATTAGCCCCCCCGTAGCACAACGTCCGATCGAGCCGCGTCCACTTTCCGGTTTCCTCGAAAATGCCATACGTCGTACGATTAACTTTCCATCGATAAGTGGAACAGTGTAACCATTTAGCATGCTCGGGCCATCTTTTTTTACCTTCGCATCCTTTCTTCCATGTCACTTTCACAAAGCGGAGGACAGAATTTCGCGCAACACCGTCCTCATGGGCGAGTTCCGCACCGGGGACGTCTGGCATTCTTATGGGGTTTCGCCTGGTGCCCGTGCATCGCGTGTATAACGGTACCCCCGTTACGTCACGTGCACGCACCTGTCGCGCCACGGCTGGACAAAGGGTTGCACCACCGGACCGGGTCGCACCGCGGATGATAATAATAACGGGTCGGCTGAAAAACACGAACGAAGGAGGAAGCCGTGCTGCCATCCGATATCTGATTTCCGTGACGAGGAAACTGGGACTTCTGTCTTCTCGTTTCCTTCGTTCGAGTGACGTATTCGGAGCGCCTCTACGCCCAGGGCGACGGCCTGTCCCCGGGCCCTGATTATGTTAGATCGTGCCTGTCGTGAAGATTACGTTTTGTCGATTGCCGGCGACGGGGCGCCCGTTTGCCGTATAGGGGTTGGTATGTATGTGTAGCGCGCACGATTTTTGAACGCGTGGTTGAATTTTTGGTGGGAATCGTTGGGCTTCCGAGGGCACAACGAAGTTCACAGGCCGGCGACGAGGTGTTTATGCTGTCGGTCGATTTCAATATAGGTCGTGGAGTAGGAACAGCTGTTGATGGAGAGGTAAATTGGTGGGCAGTGTCGGTAACGACGAGTATTCTGTACTTTGTGTATAGGGTTATTTTATTTTGAAGTATTTTTTAGGCATGTGTGACAGGAAAAGGTTGGGAAAAGTGCGAGGAGAGTTTGATGATAGAAGAGGTATCTAAGGAAAGGGATACATATGTCGTAGAAATGTTTCAACAAAGTATGGATATTAGACTGTATTATGTGTATTTTGAAACTATTTAAACTTAAGAAGTACAATACTGCGAGGAAAGTTTGATGATAGAAGAGGTACTTATGGAAAGGGTTACGCATGTTGTAGAAATGTTTCAACAAAGTATTAATTGTAGTCTGTATTATATGTATTTTGAAGTTATTTAAACTTAGGAAGTATAATAGTATTGTTGATACAGGGTTTACCCTGTCATTCCTATCGCGGATCAATTTTATAATATGTTTTACGTGCAGAAATTAGAAGTAAACTCTCCTACTTCTGGTTTGTGGATATGGTCAGAATTTTTGATATTTTCTTTGATAAGAATGCATAGAAATCCATACACACGCGATAAAAGTGCAATACATATGTGTACCCGTATGCCTTGAATATAATTAATGTTATTTATCATTTGAGATACTGTTTTGATTAATATTTGTCATCAGTTCAACAGAGATTACCCTTATAGCTTTTCTACTAAAAGTAAATAAAAGTAAATACAATATTGTATAACTTTAAATACTGTCTTAAAATTGAATGCACTTAAATTATGATATGTCATGACGCTTCTGCTATCAGATAGTTCAATCTTCAGTGTTTTCATTTAATGGTCATATATCGTACTACATATTAAATGCCTCACTTCAGCCACGTATAGAAAATTGAAACAGATTTGAGTACACGTGTTTCATAATAAGATTCTAATAACAACAGTATATTTACAGATAGATAATTTCTATGATCAACGAATTGCAAGATTGCAGCTGTCGGGAATAGCTGACAATGAGATAAACATTTAAAATCATTTTCTCAGACTTGCAAATATTTTGTCAAATTGAATGATCTCCAACTAATATGAAATAAATATTGCACGGACCAATTTCGATTTAATATAATTGTACATATGAATTATAAATATTTAATTTTATATATATATATATATAATTATAATCGCAACATATAGTTATAAATATTTATTTTCCCCAATACTTTCCAATATTTAATTTCATATATTGCACATTTCTATAATAATTGTTGTCCTTCTGACAAAATCAACTCATTTTTGACGTTTATTTGCCAGAGTACATACCTACATTTCAAAAATAATGCACAATGTGGCATCTTTAACGAACGATTACTAGCATTCGCATGTCGATTCGACTGTTCACGTTTTATAATAATATGCGCCCTGGCAAATCTGGAACGATTTCAAGGATGTCCTTCTCACAACCGAACGGGTTAGTACCAGCTGGATCGTTCGTGAGCTCGATTCCATCAGGTGTCATTTTCTTCAGTGTCTACGCATCGTATTTAGGACGTGAGACATAAACGACACATTCTCGACACGCACACATTCTTCCTTCGTTTCTCCGGACAGAGGTGTGCGACAAACTGCCGCGATAATTGGCGAAAAGCAGCTCGGAACAGAAAAAGAAAAGGAAAAAAAGAAAAGGAAGACGTGTTCCCGTGGCGGAAGAAAAGTCGATTCATTGTACCCGAAAGAACGATTTCCTCGAGATTTTTCTAACAAATCCTCGGATTGTTCACATGTTTGTCTGACAAATGACAGAGCTTTTTATCGGATCTTGCGAAATTGCAGGAAGTGCGTGAAATCTTTATCTTCCCTGTCTGGCTCTTTGTCTCAGACGTTCTCGGTAGTAGTAATTAAAGGCTTCTGCTGAATTCGTTCCAATCTATATTTCTTCAACGCTATTTCTCTCTGTGGAAATATTTTATTCCAAAAATTATTACTTCGATATAAACCTAGGTTCGCGTTTAATATGAAATATCTTTGATTTAGTTAATTATCTACTTTTAACTATCTTTCTCGATTATTATGTGTCTTTTATTTAACCATAATTTGTTTGAATACGATGACAAAGAATGCGACGCTAACTTTCACCTGCGAGGGATTTGTTTATTCATTATTATCTATTAACATATTATCGAACCCCTAAATCAGTATCTCCCATTTTCTGCACTTTAAATATCCTCGAAGGTGTGCTCGTAATTAATTACTTCTCGCTCCCAAATACATTCCAAACGCACCAGAACCGTAACAGCTATCGCACAAATTTTCCACTCGCAATTACTAAAGAAACGAACCATTCCGTGAACCAATTGTATTAAAATGGAACAGCAGGCTCGATCTAAAATCTTTCTATCTCCGCGGAGATCACAGTTCTATCTTAATCTACATTTTAATGTAACTTTCGTGAGCTGGATAGTGCTCGTTAAAATACTAAAATACGAATTGCTTACATACTTTCGTGTGGCGAACGAAGTATGACCAGGGAAATTATTTTCCTTCGAAATGGGTTACGATTTCTGTGCACGTCTATTTATGTATGCAAATTTAGAATACGGAACAGCGACAGCCCCGTGGTAAACAGGTGAAGCCTGTCCCAATCGATGACTAACCAGGCAAAGATTTGGGTATCCGGAACGAAATTCTAGGATACCGTCTGGCTGGTTTCACGATTTTCGATGAACTAACGCGGCGCCAAGTCGAAGGATTAATTTTTGGGGCCGCTTTCTCCTAATAGTTCACCTTTCTACCGGATCCCATTCCTCGCTGTGGTATCTGGTATTCTAAATCGAGCGTGCTTGTGTGCCTCCGTGTGTGTGCGTGCGTGGCGCATACCTGTCGACATCACTTTGACACGGGGGTCTTTTTTCGATTGGTTAGATAACATTCATTGGAAAGTTTAACATCTTTATTTCGTGATAACTCAGGGAGGGATAATGGTTCGTGTACACTGCTGTTACTCACTTTTTATAATTATTGGTGCATCGTTGGGTTGAACTTCAGTTTCGTTCATTATTATTCCGGCCGGATTTATGCAATGTTAACGACGTAGGAATGTTGTAAATTAATTCACCGCGTAAAATATATTGTTAACCTTAACTAACGTGAGCAAAGATAGGCCTTTTTTTTTAAATATTAACTTTCCTTTCCATTTTGCATAGTTTATATAACGTGGAATACAGTTTGCGTTATTACTATTATTATTATTATTATTATTATTATTATTATTATTATTATTATTATTATTATTATTATTTCTTTTTAGATTTTACCCATATGATGGGCATGAAGTTTGTCGATCGTAATAACCTTCAGGTTTCTTTTTAAGTTTAGATCTACGAGATTTTGTATACACATTGCACAATGTTATTCTACTTTATTCATTAATATTGTAACAATCTTTAACACGTGAAATTTAGTTGTTCTATTAATTAAGATTTCTTCTGTCGATAGTTTTACATCTTGATAATTATAATATCTTCTGCCGACTTCCGTTAACAAATTAACCCTTTGCAAAAATGTTCGTCTTGATAAAATACTGTCGCTGGGATTGATAACTAAAAACGCGTAGAAGCACATGGAGTAGGCCAATTAAAATGCCGCCGCTGAAACGAGCTAATTGAAGTATCCAGGGTTTCGTTTAAAATAATCAACGGCATGACAAGATCGTAATTAACTCCGAATTTACAGAAAAACCGTGAATCATCGAACCGTGCGATTGCTAGTCGTTTACATGAGAATTATAGAAACTGTCCCTGCCGATCTCGTTTCAACGTTCGATCGCGTAGCTGTAAAACTTTCATCTGGCCATTTCTCCTTCCTTGATTGGACGTTTCAATCAGAGAAATCCAACTCCAAGAGTGTAATTGATCGATCGAATTTGGGCCGAATCATGTGCCGCGAACCGTGCAGTGTTTAGAAATATTGTCCCTTCGATCGGTCGTCACGGTATTTTTGACGGTGGATAAAATTTCTGCGGGCTCGAACGAAACGAAACAGTTGAAAAGGCAGGATTGGTAGTGTTCGTGTGAACTGGATCAAAGTTGCTCGCAGACTTCCCAAAATATTTTCCAAATATCACCTGTGCTTGGATTGGCTCAAATTTTCTAATATTAACTTGGAATAACTAACATGTGGGATCCAAATTCATGATCGACGATGACGATTTGCCCTCAATAAATTACGGAAAACAGTTTTTCAGGCAAATCTTTGTAAATAAAGGAAATAGAGATATTGAAAAGTTTAGAATTGAAAGAGCTTACATTAGTCGAAATTTATATGATTGCTACAGATAATTTTGTTGTAATTTTCAGTGTTTCATTATTTTGAATACTTTATTTGATTACTTATTTGATTACTAATTAATATAATTCTAATGCTATACATTATAATATTGTTGTTTAAGTTGTTTGTGTCGACAATAATGTGTGACAGTTTTATTTGGCACGTTTGCTGTATTCTTACTCTTTAACATGAAATTATCATCCCTCGGGTTGTTCATGTGGTCTCGCTAGTAAATTCACGCAATTTAAAGAGAAAAAGATCGATAAACTTTTGCGAGAGCTCTGCTCTACTGAAATTTAGGTGAAAATGTAACAGAAAATTCATTTTTACTTTTTTATGAGAAACTGGGAAAGCCTGTTTCATTTTTGTTATTGAACGTCCTCGTTCAAGTGATAGAAATCTTGTTAGTTAATTTATTTGTATAAATTGCTTATATATAACTTTTATATCTTTATTAATAACATATACATGTAAATTAATAACCATGTTGATAGAGTTTGCTATTTTCTACAAAGGGGAAGTATTAGAGAATTTCATATTTCGATGCAAGTAATACACGCGTTAATAATCTTTGAAATAACGATGTTTCTATCGTGATTGCTTTTCTGATGAATTTTTATGTACTATTTGAGTGCAAATCTGTGCAATCGATTTCCTATATAGCAGTTCAGTATTGATTTTATATAACAACGTTATTTGACGTATCTGGATTGCTTTTTACATTCCGGGGAATTACTCCAAAATACTTTTATCGACCAATATTTTCCCACTTTTCGTAATAATTGATTTGTTGATAATGAAATCTTTTCACTATCAAAACGTGCACTATAAACTGTCTGTTACTGCACAATCTCAAGGACTAGTGACACTAATTTCGTTTACACGTTTATTCGTTAATACCGATAAACCGTATTAGCAGATACCGATAATGTTGTCCGAAAATACTTGAGCTACGAGCTTTTCATCCCACCCCTTCTAACAATCGGGCTTACAAACCAAATAAAAATACTACGCTGGGTTGAAATCTTTCTCTCAAGAACGATGACACAATTGTCTTCGTGGAAGCACTCCAGAATAATTAAATATCCAATTGCCAAATGTGCCACCGCTCCACATATTCAACGCAAAAATCTAAACTCACCTCTGCCGATTAAAAATCATATTCCACCCGGATCGATCTGGCCGTCGCGACGCGGCGTATATTATCCGTCTCGATACCTCGGAAACATAACGAAACCGGAAGGAAACGCAAAATGGCAACGAAGGGAAACGTTCACTCACACTTTCACGTATTATCTGGCGTTCGGTGTTATCCCTGCGCATAACGACTAGCATAAGCTAAACCACTTCCGGATGGTCGAGTTAGCAGCATGCGGGTGAGAAATCTGGGCCACGCTGCCGGTCGCTTTTCTAGTCTCGTTCTTATCGGTCCCGGTGTTACGCAAATTCAGGTTTGCGCCGCGATTTCGAAAGGCACGAAAAGGAAAGTGCGCGACCGCGGTTGCAGTGCGCCGGCCAAGGGCCTGGGCCCCATTGTTTCATACGTGGGCCCGGCGTCTTTCGGTCGACGCCGATTCCAAATTGATGCACCTGGAGGCCCACGTGCACCGGAGCGTGGCATACCGTTCGTACGTAGCCAGTTTATCGACTTCCCGATCTCGCTTATCCGCGAAAGTGGAGCACTTTATGACACACGCGGCAACGGGCTGCCGTGCCTCGGCACGTTGCAATTAATGTGCACGCGTTAATTATGCAAATTGCTCGCATCTTCGCGCACGATACTGTGTATCGAGGGAAACGCGCTGGAGTAACTTTTGCCCGCTGTTTAGTGCGTTCATTTGCGCCTTCGCGTTTATCGCTTTTGGGGCAGCGTTTTGTGATTGGAAATTACGCGTACGTTTTTGAGGATCTTCGGTATTCTGTTGTGTTCATTTCTCGTTCTCTCGACGCGTAGGCGCGCGCGTTTGTCCGATGTGAAATTGTTTTCGTTGTCATTGGAAACTATCGCTATTATTAGGGTACAGGTAATTATCGCGAAAGGTATGTTTGTTCGCTTCAGATTTGATGTACTGTAACGAAGGCAGAAAGTACTTTTACTTTATTCAAATAATAGTATCGGAACGACGAATTATAGAGTATGAAAATAATATTAGTGATTATCGATAATCACTAGGTTTTCGTTCTTTATTAAGAACCATATCGGTATATTTATCTTGTAGTCAGGAAGGAAAAATCGGGGAAAGGCCACGATCCGTGTTGCCGGAGAGTAACGCACGGCCCCGTTTTGGTTTTCTCTTCCCCTCACGATTTATTGAAATCGAACCTAGTTGAACAAGATATCTCTGGTGTAATTTATTCGTTGCTTCCTTTGGAATTCCACAGAACCAGTATTTCCGTGACTTTATTCCAGTCACGATCGGTATTCGTTTCACCTATGCGACAGACGGCCGAAATATTTTTCAGAAATTTTCCGTCTCCCTTTTGCGCAACAGCTTTCGCTACGATATTGCCGTGAACGCAAGTCCCTGTCGTTCGTTATTTTACTTTCATCGCGTTTCATGACTTGGAATATGGTTCAGATAATTGTATGAATATGTAAAGCATGGGAAAGCAGTATATTTATATGTTACATTGAAGTTGTTACATCTTTATGGAATTTTTAATCGAAAAATAAGAGCAACGTGACTCGTGCTTTTATTATCAACATTCTGAAAATTTCAGTTGCAGTTAATATACTTGTTTGTACAAATATATATATATATATATATATATATATATATATATCGCGGCGGCAAAATTGATTGAACATAGATGGAAAGAAAGTAACAGAATTCAAATAAATCGGAAGCACTAACTGCTCTTCCGAAGTGCTCGCTGATTATTTCAATCTGTGCGCCCCAAAAGTTCTTCCATACTATATTAATATAATACGGAATATATTATATTCTTTATAACACCATACGCAGACCGTTCTCAAGAATATTTTCGCCGAATTCCCGAAAGCATTACGCCGTTTCCTTCGAAGCTCGTCTCGATCCGAAAAAGTTTACCCCCGAGGCAATTTACCCTCCTCGCGCTTTCCTCTTTATTTACGATATCCGAGCAACAGCGTAGCCCGGGCCAAAAAGAGTTCATCAAAAGTCCCGAAACGTTCCCCCGATCCTGTCGAAGAACAACGACCACCGAAATAAACGAGGCACTCTCCTCCCCGTTCTCCGTTTAATGACTCTCGCGCCTCTCTCCGAGTCTTTCACCTGTGCCCGAGCAACGACGTGCGCGCACACCGTCGATGGACGAAGAAAGACAAAGACGGAAAGGTGGAGGGACGAAAGGACGAAGAGCGCGCAGCGACGGGCGAAGAAAGAAGGAAAGAAAGAATCGCAGAAAGGCAGGGGCGGGGGATAAGCGAAGGCACGGAAACGGTGGCAGAGAGCGGCGGGCCGCGAATGGGGAGGGGGTCGGTGACGAGCGAGCACGGTGGGCCTGTTTGGGACTCTACGTAGAAGGCGGAAGGAGGCGGGGAGGGGATGAGCGTACAGTACGAACGATCGAGATCGTCAGTAGGTCACTGGGACGTGGCTCGTGGCCGAGACGAGCGTGGCTTGCACCTTCAGTCAGTCCCCGTCGGCCAAGGTAGCCACCGCTGGGCCCGTTGAGTCGCGTCAGACAGAGAGACCCCATAGTTCCCCCTTTCTTTTTTTTCCACGGGAAAAGGAAGCACGCTCGCGCTGGGGCCCGATGACGAACAATTGACGCGCGAGTTTCTCGGGGTTATATCGTGTGATCGTAGGGGTGCGTAAACGGGGGGCGGAAAAGGGGGCCAGGAACGACGTTTGGGGGCGGCTGCAGTGTGTTCTTTGGAAGAGACGAAGGATTCGAGAGAGGTGCATCGTTCGATCTGTACTGTTTTCGCCTGTCACTTGTTAGCCGATCTTGAACGAAGATTGCTTTTATTTCCTTCGCAAGCTGTTCACCGCGGTGGAAAGACGGTTACATTTCACTGGTATCGTGCCAATTTTTTGTTTTACACGGTATCGATATCCGTCGACGTGGATTCTATTTATTCCACGATTGCACGGATTTAATACGTTTCCACTTTGACGTCTGCCTCTCACTCGGGGTACAAGTTTATCAGTGTTCCGCCTTTGAGCTATTCCTTTTGTCTCCGCGCTTGCACGCGGAATTTAATTTTTCTCTCGTTCCTCTTTTTCCTCTCTTTTTTTTATGCCCCTCCCCTTTAAACTTCATTTCCCCGTCAATTTCGAGAGAGATGAAACTCCGCGCATTCGACTTTGAATCTCGCGAAATTGAATTTCCGCGCGGCGGAGGGGTCGAACTTTTTCTTTGACCGCGTCATCCTCGGCGAGCTTTTAATTAAGAAGTTCGACTTTCTGGAGTGTGGTTTAGATGCTCATTGCGTTACGTCCTTTGTAAAGGTCCGGATAACGTAAACGTGCTACTTGCGCACCCGACTGACGATAAATACCGTCAATCTATTTTATCCGGTATATTTCCCTTCGACACTCGGCTTCCATTTGCAACAGTTTTTCAATTGTGCTGCTTGTCAAACGAAAAATGGGAATCGTTTTCGGTTCAAGTGTTCGCTAATCGAGACGCCAAGTGACGCACAGCTAAGCACGAGGTGTTCGATCGATTGAAGATTAATCGATGGAAGCAGGTGTTCAATTGTGGATTATATTTATAGCGTGGTTTGTTTTCTTTTCTTGCAGAAAGGACATACGCATGATGGAGAGAACGTGGCGGAGAATACGGAAGACGTCTTTAATCTTGTTGTTGCCTTTGCTTTTAGCGGTATGTAAAGTTACAGTTTATTCTGAATATTAACATTGTAGCGTTTGGTGTAATTTCCCGTCATTTTTTCTGTAAACGAGTTGCGGGTAATGACAAACGTAACGACAGTACGAAGTACGAAAACGTGTTACTCTATAAACGTAGTTTACGCTGCTGTGATAACGAAATCGTCAAAAGAAAGAAATAGTGTAACAAAATTGCTTGCAAAGTTGTAGGTGAAAAGTTAATGGTTTTAGAAAGAGTTGCGAATGCTTTCGAGCTTCAAACGTTAGAAATAATATTAATAATATTTATTGTACTCATAATATTCTTTGCTATGAACATGCAAGTGCACAGAAACGTATAAAAGCATTAAATAAAAAAATTGTGCTCTCGTAAACCGACGATATTGTCGTATAGGCTCGAATACAATTGAATGGTTAATCTTTTACTCCGTCTAAAAATGTCTTCGTGTGTCTTCGGCTAGTCAGTAGAAGTGGGACGAAATGAGCGCACAAACATTCATTCTCACAGTTCGTCGACTCTCGCTTTTCAACGTATACCGTCGAAATTAAATCATACTCCTGGGACAACGACTCCTGTCGATGTTGCAACCGATTCAGTGTCTCCAACAATCGGTTAATCGTTGCCCGTCCTACGTAAATGCACGTTGCAGCCGGGCAAATAATCGATTCGTACGTCCACCGCGATCGGTATTATTATTTCCTAGTCTCCAATTTGCTCCGAGCGAGCAGGGATTAGTGGCCGTGGTTAGCGACTGTTCTTCTCGTTTAAAGTGACAGACGACCCGTACGCCGACCGTTACTCCGTGCTGCGTAAAACAGGTGAATCTATTTATCCACGTGTCTGCGTTCGCTGTGACCCATTGTTGAGCGGTGGACGAAATTTCGCCTTTTCACTATCGAAGAAACGGCGCCGTCGTTGGAAACGTGCTCGAAATTGTCAAATACTTAAATGAAAAAGGATCCATCGTGTCGTTAAATGTGTTCAGAATCGTCGAAGAAACGCAGAATGTCGTTTGCTTTCGATGAAAAAGAACAATCGCGTTCCATCGATGGCCATTCGTTCACCGGTTGCGAAATACTCGAAATTGTTAAATAAACTAATTGGAACGAATCGATCGCCCATTTAAGAATTTTCGTAATCCTGAAAGAAAAAGCGGTACGTCTTTTAGTTTCGACGAAACAGATCATATTTCATTGACGTCCGAACGTTCGACAGGTGGAATTTCATTCGAAATCGTCACGCATCCAGACTGCGAACGTTTGATCGTTCCGTTTAAAATCTTGACAGCCGTTAAAAAAACGTAGAGTGCCTCTTTAGCTTCGTCGAAGAGGAAACATCATATTTCTCCACTTAGGATCTGGCTCGAAATTGTCCCACAACTGATTCGAGACTGATCGATCGTCCCATTAAGAAGTTTCGTAACCGTTAAAAAAACGCAGAGCATTCTTTGGTTCACACGAAAAAGAGCCATCGCGTATCGTCGAGATCTGAACGTTCCCCAATCGGGATCCTGCTCGAAGTCACACATCCAGATTGGAAACGATCGATCGTTCCGTTAAGAATTTTCATAACCGTTAAAAAAACGCGGATCGTCTTTTCGACGGGACGAAAAAGAACCGTCGTCTCCCCATTGATGCCTAAACGTTCGCCAGTTGGACCGCTATTCGCGGGACGCACGTGCTGGCCGACAAACAACGCGACGTTAATGCTTAAGGGGAATCAACGTAGCCGCGGGCCCACCTTGTGCCACATATTGTCGTCTGTTGTGGCGCTGATCGGTTCGAAGTAAACGCCTGAATGAAACGGTTGCCACTCGAACCGCTCCGAAACCGGCACGCGTACGCGATTCAATTGCCGTTTCTGGTCTTCTGATTTTCCGTTTTTGGATGCTTCTTTGTTTTTCAGTGGTTGCAATTTTACTCGACGAACTTTCGTGTGATTATGCGAATCAATGGCGAGTCTATTTGTATCAGGCTATGGAGTTTTAGGGGAGGAGAGATAAACGGCGAGAAGAAGAAATTGAATTTTATTTCATGGCGGGCAGAAGTTCGTAAGGATGTCGGGACTTTTCGTTGATTTCGTTGGGTTTTTTTTTGTCGCAACGGAAGTACGCAAGGTATCGATTGATATTTCAATGACTGTTTTACCGTGACGTTAAAATTTGTAGAAGATTCAGTAAAAAAAAGGGGTGCATCGTGATTCGGTTCTCGCAAATATGCATAATTCATTGCTACTCGCTGGTGATAATTCAACTCGTTTTGCCAGGTGTTTTTTTGTTTTTCATGTTCCCGTAGCTGCGCAGGTGAAATAAGTGCCATTAATTTGTTCGAGTGCGTGTTGTACCTCTCTGAATGTACGATTTAATTTATGGCAATGAAACGCGATGTTTTCTGTTTAACGTGTGCCGACTGATGCTTGCAAAAACGCAGGGAATTTTCGGCGATGCAAATGTTTCTAACCGGGCAGAACATATTTCAATGAGCATCGGATGGTGTTTAAGCTTAGCTGCGATAATGTAAAACGACTGCACTCAATTATGTATAGAAGTTAGATATAAATATAGTTCTGAATTTGTTAAAATACGCAACAAGTGTTTACGACTTTATAAAGGTTAATGATTCAGCACAATTGCCTAATTGACTTTGTATTTAATTTTATTTTTTTGGTATATTTTATAAAGTATGGAGTGTACTACAAAGGACTTAAAATTTCAGTGCACAATTATTAACGAGGCGGTTAAATAATGGAATAAATAACGTAAAGCGGCACACGCGTACAAAAAATTCACGAACCGCGATACTGCAAACTAATTACACAAGAATCTCTCGAATAAACCTGCAAACTCTAAAAAACCCACAAAGGATCCACAAATCGGGGTCACCCAAAAAGAGAAAAACTTCCCTCGAAGTTCAACCTCCAACAGTCCTGATTAACTATGCAGGTGTAAATGTCGCATCGAAGTGTTTTACTATATCTAAAGATAGAGCCTAATTCTGTTCCCTGCATAATCACTGACACCAAATAATGACCAAGAATCTCCATTAAATCTAAGCGATTGAAAACAAGGTATCCTCCTCAACTCCACAGACCTCGTCCACTGCACACCCAAAATCGTGACGGGGAGGAATGAATGAAAACGTACAATGCAGCGAGTACGTAGCGCCTTGTAGGTACGTACACGGTGTACCTGCGAGCGAGACTACCGTGCAACCAATGTTAACTATACCGGCGAGCAGCCGAAGCGAAGATAGTAGGTCATCACGCCGGACGCGATGCCCTCTTTCGACTATACTCTCTAGACGATGTTCTATCTTCCTTTCTCGTTCTACGCCGTGTCTCTCGATCCCTGTCACCTCTTCTCTCCCCATCTTTCTCTGTCATGGGGAACGGCCCGCGAGACGATATATAGCGGGTCAGACTCTAGTCGAGTTCCAACCGTGGATTGACTTCTTTTCCATCGGCAGCTTTCTTTCCTGAGAAACGTCTGGGCCTGTTCTCGCGCCGTCTCGTCTTCGCTCGACTCAGCTCGGTTGATACTGTCTGGTCTTGTCTTGCTTCCGATCTTGCACGCCTTTTAACGCGAAACGATCCCACATGTCCCGTTCGCGCGTCTCGCAACAGCAGCTTCTTTCGTGTAGGAGAGGAGTCGCGCAAAGGGGCGGGGGTGTATTGTGGATCGTCTTTGATCCAACGTCGTTCCCGTTGATGATAAGGTGTCCGACGTTTTATTGTCGACGTATCCCTTTCTTTTTTTGGAGTCGTCAATATTGTTGAGAATTGTCTCGCTGATCTTGCGTGTGAAGCTTGCGCTTGTATTTTCACGGAGATTCGAAATGATCGATTAAAATGTCGTAGGAATATTTTGACATTTTTTAGTGTCCACTGTTACCCCTCTGCGTCTGTCCGTGGTAATACATAATACAGGATTTGATGTAGCCAAAACAAATAAGTGGACAGCCAAGTTTAATAAGTTTCAAATAATTCTGACGAGCCAAATATATGTATTTAAGGTATGCGTTGAATAATTCTGAATTGTAATATACGCAGAAGCCGGGAAAAAAACATTTTATTTTAACTCCATCGAAAGTTCGTCCCACTAGAGCTTCTATTTTTAGAAAATCCAGAGATGCAGATATTTTTCCGAAAACTAGTCGAAAGTACTAACACAAAACTGTCCCCTGGAAGCGTACAAGATAGTACTAGTTTGTTGCGCTTAAATGAAATTTCTCTCCCCCCCCCCCCTTGATCTTTCCATTATCCATGCAAGGGAAACAGCTGAATTAATTATTTCGCTGGCGGGCACGCTTACAAGTTAACCCCAGCCTGCTTCGTCGAGTTCGTTAAACAGAAGTTATTCGCAGAAGTTTAAAAATTACGCCGCAATATTTTCCGCAAAGGCTTCAATGAAAGCAGACTTATATCTAAGAACTCACACATATATGGAAGTTTCGATTCGTATTATTTTCTTCAATAATATTCCAGCAATTAAAAGTACTTTCATCGATGCAGATCATTTTCACCTTTGTCTACTTGTTATTCAATCATTACCGTTAATAATTACGCTTGCGGTACGAACAACGACTCATTAAGATTATTGCCGATGAATTTAAATACCGGAGTACACGGTTGCATTTTCAACATAATTACAGATGCGACCATGATTAGGCTCTTACAGAAAAACTACACTGCTACACCAGACACTGTTCGCAAAGTGCACATAAAATCTACATTAATGCGCCTTGCAGTATTTCTTCTGCCAAGAAAAATATTCACGCCCGCCTGATAATTCTTCACAGTCCGCGATGCATCGTACTTTTTTGAGCGAAGCTTGAACAACTATCCATGTGTGTACATAAAGTTATGGCGAATACACGCAGAAAGGTATACGCGTTTTACGCAATGATATATGTTCAACATTTTTCCGAGTTACATCAGACATGAGATACGCTTCAGAATTAACGAAAACATCGAGCAGCAAGCGTAAAGCGTAAAAAAGGAATGACACGAGACTGGCCGTTTCCATTTTCCCTGAGAAATATTTATAGCTGTCGTCAGACGAAGGAAAATTTTCTTCGCAATTCCATTCGGGAAAATTGTGAAAGCTGTTAGTATCATTGCATTTCCAGGAAGCTTCTCGATGCTACTCTTTTTTTTTTCTTCTAAAGACGAGGATAACACGTTTGATTACTTGGCCAATTTGAGTACGCAACTGACCTACCTCACTAATTCGTCGTAGAAATGGCCGAGCCTCGGTTTCTGGAAATTAGCGGCCGCGGTACACCAGACCGGCATTCGCGTTAGCTTCCAGCAGCAATTAATTGCATTCCTTCTGGTTAACTGTGTGATAAGAATAGAAGTAAAATTGAAGGTCAACGTGTGCAATTATTATTGAGGGCTATCTTGATCGCCGAATCATTCGGTTTGCCGAATGAAATAATTACGATTCATTAAGTAATTACCGTCAACTTCTGACTATAACTATATTAACATATTTATTGTAACTACTTTCTGTAGGACGATTTAATTATACTGCAATATAATTACAACTTGTCACGTGAAGGCAATATAATGAATCATAAAAGCTCCTCATGGTATTAACTTTTTATTCCACACCATTGATCTTGTTCAATCTTAATTCAATCTTGAATTGATACACACGTTGCTGGAAAATAACAATTAAATCCAAAAATTATACGACGAAATTACGTAGTAACAAATATATAGGGTTTAAAAATAATTATAGTAAATACTTATACATAGCGTAGTTATACATATATCGATAACACGGAGCAATTGTTATTTGTACATCGGAATTGCACGAATACTTTGTCGCTTTTGAATATAACAAAAATTTCAAAGGAAATATTAAAACAGAGATACACGTTCCAAATGAAATGTAAGATAATACCTGGAATGCCTCTGACGATCTCGTAATTATCAGTGACAGTGAAAACTCACGATTTGCGGCAGTTTTCGTGATCGTTGGTAAACCACCATTGATAAAGGCTGATGAATAGGGAGTGAACTACTCTTCTTCTTGCAGTCGTTCGAAACGTGCAATCTTGCGGACGACCACGAGCTTTTCGCTGCACTTGTTGCATCAACTCGCTCCACTATCTTGTAATCTGAGATCGTTCGTGTAATTTTTGTAATTCATCGGTTTGAACAACTTAATGGCGGTACTCGTCTTGCGGAACGATAATTTGAGTTCACGCCAATTTCAATTAGGGAGAATGTTTTTACAATTTTTGTTCTGTGCTAACCGATGTGACCTATTCTACTTAAGTACCGATATATTATTGAAAATTTAAATGCATTTAAATTGTTGTTGAGCGGTGCAATTGTGTGATTAACTGCGATAACGGAATTGTTAACATTGTTCAGTGTTAAATGGTAATTATTTTGAATAGCCGAGCTAATCACATTTTAAATGAATAATTTAATGACACAGAAATTTCACAGTTCCCAACTGTAAAAGCTTGATATACGAATATACATATATATGCATACTTGCGGCCAAAAATTTTCTCGATACAACTTTCAGAAATATAATCTTTATCTCACAGCAAATATTTGAGAAATATTTCGAAACTCGCTCAACAATAAATTGACGTTTCTCTGATAAATTGGAAATATTTAAGAAAATCCTGTGAACCCAGTTTTTAACTATCGCAATGTATTAAGAAATAATGGAGGCGATAATTATTTCTTAGCGTCAGACAAGTATTCTCTGTGACGTTACATTTATTATACATGGGCAACTTTACTCTCGCGTTATTAAATATTGGTACAAAGAATTTAACTGTGTGATTTAGAAGCGGCGCAGAGAAATTGTAAAATTGGTACCAGTTAGATGTTCGATTCTAATTGCAAATTCGTCAGATTCACGTATACTTGCATGCATGTGCACGTGAAACAATTCGTAGCAGCGAATGAACGGTGCTGGCAATGGAGGACGGAACAGCCGTTTATGCACTTAATGCACAGTCGTTTCGCATAGCAGTACAGCCGAGCAGTGCTCTTCTTTAATTAAAATCCCACCCCGTGAGTTTTCTTAAACAAAAGAACGTGTAGTCGCCATGGTTCTCAACCCGATTCCCACGGCTAGGGCTACGCGACTCCATTCTACTCATTTCCTTCTAATTGTAAGTGGATCGCCACAACTTTTCCAACCATCACGATTTCGGCTAACTACAAACGATTCTCGCTTTAATTTTCTCGTTATTTGATGTATGACTCGATAAATCCTGAGATCCATGTATCCTTATTTAGTTTTCGCCCGATCGGAATTGTTGGTGATGAAAATTCGCGAAATTACACGAGCATCATTATAGCAGCATTACTATATTTTGATGGTGCAACGGTAATCGGAATTTTTCGGAAAAGATTAAGGCATGAAATTTTGTGTACTGAATTGTCATCTATTATTATTAACCGTGTCTTCGACAGACTGTATTTATTACGGTAAATTTTTTGTGAACGTTTAGTTCCTACCACGAAGAAGAACCATCGAAATTCGACAAGACAAATTTTTCAACAGAATTATTTCAAGTTTCTTGTTTAATTACGCACCAAGTAAATGTCTGTTCTTAATTCGGCAAAATCAATTGACAGCTCTTTCAACTGAAATAATTATTGTGCTAGAATGTATTTAATCGATTCAGAGTTAGGAATTGGTTAAATGAAGTATATGAAACAGATTTTTTCAATACGTATAAATGATGAATTAATTGAACTACGTCGGAAGTGCAGTAGTGAAAGAAATTATTTAAAAACAATGTATTCTATCTTGGCATAAAATAAAGTTACTGATCTTCGTGGCCTATTTTCTGAACGAACACGAGAAAATAATTTAAACGAATCATCGTACACAAATTCTTATTTTTATCTTCATTTCGATTAAAATTCGTCCAAGCTCATTCTCGAACGTTTCGTAAACATACGCGTATCCAATTTGCCGAAATCTCCCTTTTCACCTCGAAACCAAGATTTTATCGCCAAAGGACAAAGCATCTTCCTATACACGAAATACAGTTGCGAAACGAAGGCACACATTTCCAACCTGACGTAATCACCCGTCCACGGACGTTCCTCGGGACGTTTCCCGGGTTTCCTGAAGAGGACCTCGCAACGCTCCTGTTATCGAAACTTAAGCGACACTTCATGTACACACATAAGTACGTGTATACTGCACGCATGTAGGTACCGTCGTCGTCGCCGTCGTTCGAACTCACTGACCCGGCCTACTTTTTCGCCACCATATACAGCGAAAAGAGACGGCCGATATTACGAAGTCGCGGTTTCTCTTCGTAAAATCAGTTATCTTATTTTTCGATAGCGGCTGCCGGAAGCACGTGGACCCGCAGAATCGGTGGAACCGTGTTGCTTTCTAAACGAGTGAAACTCGGCCACTCGGATTCGGTTGTCGATCTTCACGTTTCTTCGCTGGTCCACTTTTTCCTTCAACCACGGTCCCCCATTTCCACGCCCCCCTGATTCGTCTTCAACTTCGTGTACCGAATACCTGCGCAAGACACTGTGACATCCTCGTCGTTCCTTTCCGTTTTGTTTGTAGTTGCGAATGCTAGTGCCGCGTGTCGCGGCGGACGTTGCACAGCGGCCGTTTTAATTAAAGGCGGACTGCTAGCGGAATCGATTGCTCGACCAATTAACGGCCACGTTCTGTCCACGGTTTGTCCACGCTTTGTCCGCGCTTAATTCAGCGAAAGTGTGCTGTCCGATACGTACCGCGGGCTTCTCACTGGATGACAATGGAAAAGTGAAATCAGTTCTCGACCTTCCTATGGTTACCGTGCTTCCTTTGGACACGGAGGCGGCTCTCGCACCTGGCTTCTTCCATCAGCGAAACGTATCGAACGTGCGGGGGCGTAACGAAAGTGACACGCGAGGACACGCCATATGGACATTTTATGCCGAATTTTCTGCACGATTCCCTCGGGACGTTTTCGCTTTTTATTTTGCACGCTTGAAAGTAATTTTATTGGCTGGGAATAAACATTCGTGGGACAATGTAGTATCGTGCGTCGAAATCCGGCGACAGTTGTCCATCTCTTAACTTTAGTCGTCTTTTAATTATTTTATAAGGGGATGGCTCTTGGAGCACGTTACGTGAAAGTTATTGGAAATTAAATAATAATTGAGAAGAATTATAGATAATCAATAAGAAAAAAGTAATTGAGAAGAAATTGTTCTTTCTAGGTTCTTGTTCATAAATGTTTTAAAATCATTTAAAAGACTGGACCACATTTCGACTGGAATTCTCTCCGAGATTATTTCTGACCCACTCTGCTTTCCAGTTTTTAAATATTGAAAACTCGAGTGAAAATGTATATACAAAAATATGTCTCCTAATAAGATCTGCAGTCTTGACCAAAATAAAATGCGATAATCAAAAAGAACGTTTATTATCTTTTGTGCTGGTAACAATGGTGCACTGTAATTGTAACAGAGATACGTAGTTGCTCTTTTTAGAACAACTTGCCCCGCCACACCCAAAATTTCCAGCAAAATAGATTTCGCGCAGCCACAGCTTGGTTTTGTTCACGAGGAACACTGCGTTGCTAGACGATTTCGTTTTACGCATCGACCGGTTCCGCGATACTTTTCTATCCAGAAAGTCCTTAGACCAGATCGGGTGCAGGTGCAAGTAGAACAAGAAAGCGGACAGGTATATACGTACGTACGGTCGACCTGTCTATCGGTCAGGCGCGACCTGCGTGTCTCCTGTTGATCGTGAAGCGGCTTCTTTTTTTTCTCAACTCCTCTCTAAGGTGTAGACAAGCGATAATTGATTTCATAAACTGACACCCGTGCGACTGGTCGACTTATATCAGGCGTTACTTAGTTATCTAAAGCGTTATAGAGTCAGTTAATTGCTTTCCTCCGATAGAAAATGAAGAATTCCTGTAAATCAAATACTTTTCAGATAACGCAACGACAGTGGGTAGTAAATTTAGTTCGTCAAAACAATTATTATTATATTATTTCGCCTGGAATAGAATGCACAACCTATTAAACAAATTTATGTAAAAGATAAACGTATGGGGGGTAACTTGAAGTCCCGTCAATGTAACTGTAATATTTCAAATGAAGTCAAATATTATTGTATTATTTATTTTCGGATAGAATATAATATACATTAAAAAAATTGATATAAAAGATAGACATGCGAAGAATACATTCAATTTCTACAGTCAAATATTATTATACTATTTATACCGGCATAGAATACGCAAGATTATATATAAATATAATAACTTTGTATGGAATTTTCCATTGTTTTCAATTCGAATAATTATTCCCTTCACAGATTTGCTGAAATATAATACCATTGAAATAGAAATGCATAATGTGTTTGAGGAAAGTTGAACGCCTCTGTAATTCTTCTTAATCAATACTCACAAAACACTATGTAACATACTTGGTCCCTCTCTCTCGGTTCAAGTGAAACGAATTAGATTAGTTTTATTAGATACATTAAATCTGTTTGATTGCCCGATTTACGATACGTCAGAACGTATCTGGTTAACAGCGATCGTAGATCGTGGATCGTTTATCGTGTTACGTGCCACGTAATTTATGACATTACCGCGTGGAACAGAGCATTACAGTGAGTCAACGAGCACAGAGTGGCCGGTAGGAAGAACAAAAACGCTTCAATTTTGCAACTCTTTTGTAACAGGAACTCGTGGTAATTTGAGAAGACTGGTTGCGTTTGTAAAGTGATTTTTTGTTCAGTATCTGTATCCGATGCCCTCGTGTAATTTCTTCCGAAAAACTGCAGTGCTTTCATGGGACTTTCATATTAGCACTGTTTAGTATATTGCGCGATCTGTAAACATATTGTAATTGGGATCGGAGAAATATCGAAAAATATGAATTTTTCAGACCTTCCCTTGGCTACGCTCGTTTCTATATTTAATGTGGTTACCACATTTGGAAATAATTTCTGGTAATTTCTGCGAACTTTATACCTGAAGCAAATTATAATGCAACTTTACCCGCGTAGTTGCGATAGAATTAAATGAAATGTAGTCCGAAATGTCGCGTTTGCTTTAAGACAAATAGCAAAGCGAAGGGAATTGCAAGGAAAGTAATATAACGAATGGGAGTAAAATACACATTTCTGTCCATGCTATATTGCACTATAACTATGTACTTAAAGAATGATGGAAAAAATCTTGATAAACAGTATTTCGTCAACATTTTGAACGGTCTAACAATTTTGTTCCTTTCAATAATTACTTTCTGTCACGTTGTAACATCTCGAACAGGCTTGTCCATTTAACCGCGACGTATTTCAAAGCGATACCTTATCGTTCCCACCGTTTATATTTACGATCATGTCATTAGTGCGTTGGCAAATCGTAAATAAATCAATCGGAGGGATAAATTATTTGGCGCGGGCCGTTTCGCCGTGTTATAATTTGATCGCGTGCGCGTGTCAATCGAGTTAACCTGGTATGTGGAATCTGTGGGCGTTGGTCAGAACTCTCGGCACCGTCGATATGTGCACGCGACAGATTCGAACTGGCAAACGACTGTTGCACGGCCGTGTTCTTGTTTTCCGTCACTTTGAACCGATTCACTTTAGTTGTATTAATATAAATTCCGAAGCGTGCAATTAGGCGCCGGAGTGCGACAGGTAGGATCCGTGACTGGCATTCGTTAAAACCTTTCGTCGCTTCGCGCAGAACAAACGATATGGGTGAGAGGTTGAATCTCGAAAATCTTTCGTTGGAATTCTTGATTTTTCAGATACTTTTGGTTCATTCGTTGTGCAATATTTTTATTTAAAACGATACTTATTTGCGCTTATATATTACACTGCGTCAAGCTCAATGCCATGATCCTACAACTTATTTGTATTCATTGTCTATAAATAATTTTCCCGCAAAGAAATACGAATATACTTACGAAAAGTTTACGTATCTCAAGTTCAGACAATTAATTTTGTGCATTTTCAGTGAAGCTTATCTTTGTCGCAGAACTATTTGCCCCTGTAAGATGTTGCTGCCATTTATCCTCCCGATACACTAAAAATGTTTGAATACCTTAGTTTTTGTTATCATTGAGGTAAATTAAATGACACCGTCATGATGGATTTTGTAATCCACAATATGTAGAACGATGTAATATCGTTTGGAATAATTGCAGAAGTCGTCCAACATTTTTATCAAAACTGCATTTACCTGAGCGCCTGTCAAAGAACAATTGAGCCCTGTCAATGTATAAGGAAGCACCAGGAACGAATAAAATCGGTATTCAGTAAAAAATTACAGAAGGAACAACCATTCAACAAATTGTCAGCCCACTGCGAACTTAATATTATATTTAACACCAAAACGTTTATCCACTGAAATCCACGATTGCATCTTCCCATCTTCCACTCAAGATAGTGCTGCCTGTTTCCTACTCCCGAGGCTGCCAACGAAGCAATATTGCTGCCAGGATAATAAAATGTCCCCATTCGCACACCGGTAACTTCGATATTGATCGAGGAGAACATACCGTAGCTATCGGGAACGTGGCTTGATGATCTTCAAGGTCGGGACGGTCTAGCAATTCGCAGCACAATTCCATGGAATCTCGAGCACCGTAACCCGCATTCGATTGGCATTCTGTGAAAGGTTGCAACTGCGAATCACGTTTGCGGAATTCCTAATGCGGCTCGCTTCTTCGCCGCGCCCGGCGAAACGAGTCGGAGGTGCTCATTGTCATTCATTGTTATTCTAGAAGAATCGGCGCTTCGTCGCTGTTTGGACTCCTCGCGAGATAAAAAGAAATATTCGCTCGCAAAAAGATAGAAGGGGTTAAAGCGGAAGAGGAGGAAGGCAACAGACAAGCGGCGACGACAAAATATTCCCTTGCTTTTTGGCCTAGTCTTCGTCAACTATTATAGACACACCTCGTGAGAGAGAGAGAGGACGCAGTTAAATTAATTAACAAATTTAATTTATATCAGTGCTGTGGCGAAATTTTTTGGTGGGCGATGTACGTCTGAGCGGCTCCATAAGGGATCATAATTTTTCTGTGAGCTGTATCCCGAAAGGGCTCGAATTTCGTTTGAAACGGGGCACGGAAAGTCTGTCAGTTTGAAATTGGCTCGCTTTAACAGTTTCTAAACGCAGTGGTTTAATTACCTTTTCGCGTACGTGCAGAGCCTTGGAATGGGCACTCGTTGGCCACGAGAGGATTATCATTCATATTCGTTAACAGTTGTACGGTCGGTTTTTAAGGAACTCTTTTCCTTTCTGTCGCCTTCGTCGTTGATCTGGATATACATACTTTTCGATCAAATTTTAAAACTTATTCTGAAACAAATTCATTCGTAAATTATTCTTAAAATATTGCTGGAAGGTCACGGTATTATAGTGCATTAAATAATATTCATTTTCATGATGCACCAGGATACCGAATGCAAATTAATAATTAATGGAATAATTGGTACCGGGACGTAAAATATATATGCACTTAGCGAATAATGAATACTAGCATAACTGATATTTGGAGACGTAATTAATGCAGGGACAAATGTGTTTACTAATGTCTTATGTATTCTTATCGTCAACTGAATATGAATAGAAAATTATTAACAAATCGGTGATGTAAAAATGTAAATGAAATTAATGTAAGAAATCACAAAACGGTTTTCTTGCCCATGTAAATAATAGCGGCGTTGATAGAAATCTAATTATTAAGTGTGCTACACTTTTGACTGGTTGGTCTGACCATAAATAGCTGCGACTACTGTGCGACTGCTACTTCGGCTCTCTTCAATTTCACGTACTGTGTAACTTATTAATACGCCATCTAAATGGTATCGTAAACTTAAGCATGTGGTTTTACCTCGTACATTATGTACTACATAAAAAACCACATGATTTATACAACAAAAATTTGTTTTTCAACGTAGCACAAGTGTATAAGCAGACTTCTTCGTGGAACTCAGGGGCATAATGAGGAATAATTTATAAAATATAATTGTTATCGTTTATTAATACAAAGTATGAAAATTAGTACTTAAAATTGATAGATTTTGATCATACTTTTGCATCGATACTAATTGACATATAATAATAGAAGTCTTATTAAACATACAATTTTCCGTTGCTACATTGCTTACTATCGGAGTGAAACACTTTTATTTATTAATTGCACGAAATGTAAATTTTATTTTCAAAGAGCTATCGTCGGTGCAATGTTTGTTTAATCTTGGCTAAGTCGTTTAGAAGTTATAGACATTATCCACGGTTCGACATCGCATAAGCGACCACAACTATTTCGAGACCGCTCAGACTAAAACCGCGACCGACTATTGTTAACCACGATGAAAGAGTATTGTGTATCGTCGCATAAATTATTAGAAGCGCTAACTGCAAAATCGCGTAGGAGAAAAGAATTTACTTCCCGTTTCAAAATACAACGAATCAACACAAAGCTTTCTTACGTACAAACAAAGTGTCGACGCAAATGTTTTAAAGCGTTAATCAAATTCGATACAATAACCTACACGATATTCCGATTTATTGTTTCATTTACGCAAGCGATTACTCATGTTATCAAGTATTTTTGCGTAACGCGTTGGCCAATTCCATCGCAAAAATTAGTCTCCGAATAACCAAAAGCAATAGTACAAACTTACGATTAAAGGTGTCAATTGCGCGTCTATTCTCGACCAATCAGCCTTTGACGTTGGAAGATCTAAAAAGTCTAACGAAACGCTTTCCAATCTTTTCCAGAGGGTGACCTGCGAAGACGCCCTGATAGACAGCAGCGCGTTACCCTTGGAACACAGGTCGGCTTACGGGCCACCGGCACAATATGGCCCGCCGGCAACTCACGGCGCCGAGGAGAATTGGCCGTTGGCGTCCCCGGACACGCCGCAAATTAAACACCTGCAGGTGCAGTGCGAGAAGACGCACATGCGAGTGAACATCGAGTTCGACAGGCCGTTCTACGGAATGATCTTCAGCAAGGGCTTCTACTCTGATCCCCACTGCGTCCATTTGAAGCCGGGAACAGGTCACCTCAGCGCTACCTTCGAAATCTTCTTGAACTCCTGCGGGATGAGCTCCTCCGCTAATCACAACGTGGCGGCTTATGGGGCGCCGACACCGTCCGGTAGCTACGTAGAGAACACCATTATCGTTCAGTACGACCCCTACGTGCAGGAGGTGTGGGATCAGGCGAGGAAGCTGCGCTGCACTTGGTACGACTTCTACGAAAAGGCGGTGACCTTCAGACCATTCCAAGTGGATATGCTGCACGCGGTTACTGCCAATTTCCTTGGCGACAACCTGCAATGCTGGATGCAAATTCAGGTTGGCAAGGGGCCGTGGGCGAGCGAGGTGTCCGGTATAGTGAAGATTGGGCAAACTATGACGATGGTCCTGGCTATCAAGGACGACGAGAACAAGTTCGATATGCTGGTGAGGAACTGCGTTGCTCATGATGGAAAGAGGGCACCCATTCAGCTGGTCGATCAGTACGGCTGCGTCGTTAGGCCGAAGATTATGTCCAGGTAAATGATTATAGAAAGTGGTTTTCATGGAATTATTTTCTTCAACCCTTTATACCATTGTTTGTTTTCACGCTTGGAGGGATTTTAAATTGTAAAAGCTTGTGGCTGGAATTTATGATGAGCGATGGGGTACATATTTTGGAAAAATATTTAAAAAATTGATACAATATTTATGTAATATAGACGTCGCTATGTTGCCATGTTTCTGAATTTATAGCGTGCACTTTCTTATATTTTCTACGAGATTTTCGTATTGTGAAATGTCTTAGTAATGATCACTTAAATAATATATTGTCTTATTTGGTTGAGAGTTATTTTGAAGAAATTATACGTCATTATACGTCCTTTTATAAATTATATCACTACTTGGATACAAAGTAAAATAATTTTTGTCTGTCTCTTTATCCGATTAAATGTTTCATGAAAGAAATTGTCACGGAAGCGTCTAAAGCACAAACTCATGTTCGTAGACCCGCATAGATGTTTTGTTCGAAAATCTTGTCTAAATTACAGATTGATTTCAAAACGATTTATTCGACATCGAATTAAAATGAAAATACTCTGAATGGATAAAGCGTTTGCATATGGCATCCTTTACTGTTATTTACGTTACAATATATATTTAAAAATACGATTTCATGCTGGTACCAAAACAGTCCTTTTTATATTTATCCAAAATAATTTTCGACTATTTTTCTTCCTCGCTGATATGTTGCACAATTTTGTCAAAAATTTCTGGAATTCTTTTGTAACAAACTGAATGTATTTGTTAACTTTACGTACCGAGTAATATGATTGTCTTACGATTCTTATTTACTTGCAGGTTCCAGAAGATAAAGAACTTTGGCCCAAGTGCCTCTGTCGTCAGCTTCGCTTACTTCCAAGCCTTCAAGTTCCCCGACAGTATGAACGTTCACTTCCAGTGCGTGATACAAGTCTGTCGTTACAATTGTCCAGAGCCAAAGTGTGGGCATCCTGGTCTCGAATATGGTGCCCCTGCTGCGGGTCTCACTCAGGAATACGGTCCGTCGGTTCACCAGACTCTTGCTTCCGAGTACGGAGCACCTCCTGTACCTGAATACGGTGTACCACCTGCGTTCGCTGATCCCAGACATCCCAGTGGTCCAGCTATAGCATACAGGTTAGCTAGCCAAAATAATTGAACGAATAATCCAGTAGGTGTATTCATTCGAATAGTCAATTGAAATGTCAAAAAATTAACAACATGAACGTCAGTGTGGTACGCTTAATTTATTAAGTCTTGTCTTCAGAAGTCATTTTTAGAATCTAAGTATAATATACCAGTAACGACTTTGCAGTCTATCAATTGCTGGAACAATTTTAAAATCATTGACTTGAACGCCTCTAATAATAAAGGTTCAACGTTACAGTTTGCGTTACGTCCGAAAACGTCATACAGTTATAAACTGTACTAGATTCGATTAATTGTACAAAACATTTCTTACCACAAAGGCAAAAATTCTTGTATATTATCATAGCCAGATCTGTATTGAATTTGTCAATGAAATAATTTACGAATCACATATGGGGGGTTCAAAAGCCAGTGAGTGCAAGTCTATTAGCATTCAAACCGAGACAACTAAGGTTTTTTTTAGAAGTTGATTGGAAAAATTGAAACGTACCGTTAGTACCCTGATCTATGTATTTCTTGCGTATGAAAATAGTGACTCTATTGATTTATCGACCGAAAGCTTTAACAATAAAGAGGTTTTTGTTGGACTGACACTGCTCGGCTTGTGAGCACGCCGTATACTTATTCACGCAGCAAGAAAGTTTCTCGAAATTAAGTTAACTTCAATCGCAAACCAGTTACTTTATCTTCAACATCGAAGCAACTGGAAATCCAACTACTCGCATTCCAGCCACGCCATAATGTTTCTTTGAACAAGAAAATATCCCTATAAAATACTTCTGCCATTCCAGCATGAATTATTACGAGAATAAATGTGTATAGCTTGTATCTTTTCCCGTTTCGCGTGATTCACCATTCAAAATGAATATGCCTTTCGTAACAGCGAGCCGGCTGCGGATGTAGTACCAGCACCACAAGCGCAGACCTCATCCTCTTCACCGAGTTCGACGCCTGGCGACGCGACGGCCAGCAGCTCGCCGCAGAGTCCGCAGGATAACATTCACCTTCCTCCACCTCCTCTTCCTGGCCACCCAGCAGGGGCCTACCAGACCGTGAAGAGAAAGGGACCCGCCAGCCCGGAGGAGCTCGAGGGTAACCTGGCCACCCTCGGAGGTCGGCCGAGGTCGGTTGAAGGTTTTCCAGCCGAGCTCAGAGGCGCGAGGAGGCGAAGGTCCGACAACGAGGAACATCTGGAAGATGACGATCCCGTAAGTGTTTCGCTTGTATTTACTTAATCGCCGATAATACAACTAACGGGGAGCGGCATTTTGGAAAAAAAATTCATCGAGGATGAATTTAATGACATTAGTTAATTGAATTTAATTAATTGGATTAACGGAATCTTTGTTGCATTTGCACTACGAAAAAATATCTTGCATATGCTACTTCTCGGTACATTCATTCTAACACTCGCTCGCTAAAATTCTTGGCAATGATCATACATTTTCATAATTTTAGGTGTACAAAATGTTACATTTATAATGTATATTGTTTGAAGCCAAAATTGTGATAAGTCAAGTGCATACTAAAATAGTTAGGTGCCTAAAATTAGTTGTATTTATCTAACAAAAATTTTGTTATACTTTGTATATTTTATAAAAAATCTGGCTAATCGCAACATTCTTTTACACGTTCTATTCGCCTTTTCTAACATTCCCCCCTCACGATCGTGCGCCTGGAAGTGTTTGCTCCAACTGCTCCACGGTAGCTACGCCACTGACCGCGATTAATACTGGAATTACTATTTGCACCTTCTCACATATATTTTCTTCACATCTTTGCGTTTTTAGCGGAGAAGATTTGGCGTAACTTTTATCTTGTTTATGGTAGCTTATTCGAATCGAAGTCGCTTAACAAGCGTGTCCTTTATTGCGTTAGCGAGTTTTCGAAGCACCGGCGGTTTTAGCGTTAACAATTTTGCTGTCCCAACGCTCATTGCACCCCTTTATTCCAGAGCATCTACCGAACCGTCACCCTGGTCACCAGTCACGTGTACAAACGAGCAGCCCAGGAGATGACCGACGTGAACACCTCGAGGACGATTCAAGTAGTGGCCCCAGGCGACGTGAACTTCGCCCTGGGCACGACGAACTCCAGCAACGACACCACAGTAGTCATCCAAAACGCAAGCGCCTCCTCCGATCCCGAGACCATCTGCATGAGCCTGCCAGGTTTCGTCGGCGGCCTCGTGATGCTGCTCCTCGTGGTGGTGGTCGCGTCCCTGGTCGCGGCGTTCCTCTTCGTCAGGGTGCGCGCCGTCGACCGGAAGAACATGGGCATGGCCGGCAGCAGCTTCGTTCATCCGGCGTACGCAACGGACAACTGCGGCGTGCCGAATCCAGAGTTCGTCAAAGTGGCCAACTGAGATCGCGACGACGAAACGGAACTCACTGTCGCCGAAGAACAAGGGAATGCGATTCCTCGAGGACGGCTGACGTCGAGGACGGACAACGTGCCGGAATGTTATTTAATTCTCACGCGCGGAGTTATCTCGAACATTCTCCCCGTTCTCCTCCGTCGTTCGTTCATTCAGTATTTTGCAATCGAGCAATCGACTTCTCTGCCCTCGGCGAAACCTTTGCCGCCGGTCGACGCGAGGCTCGTCGTATTCGATCGCACGAACGAAAGAACGGGGCGGAATGTACGGATACCGTGTAAATAGGTTGCGCTGGAGACGCGGCTCTACGGGAGAGAGGCGAGCAAAAAGAAAAGGGAAAAGCAAGAACGTCCAGGTTGGCGCACGTTCCACCTGCCCGTTGTCCCCTCGATTGATACCTCGATCGCTCGAAGTATCGCCCAACGTTCGCCATAACACGAAGGAACATTTTCGCACGCGCGCATTCACCACGCCTATCCCTGTCCGGGAAAATGGTTACAGTGGAACGTTCTCCAACTTGAGCGGCTCTCGGCCAGGCTTCGCGGCACGTCACCGACGTATTAGAGAAAAATGAGTAGCTTGATTGTACGGTACGAGGGCGAGGGCTAGTAAGTCGCGACTAAGTCGCGACGATCGCCAGGTATGTCTCGAAGGGCGTTGTAAATAAGTCGAGAAGTAGTCAGACGGCCCTTCGCGACTCGCGGGTTTCTTCGAATTCCATGCCCTCTATCACGAAAGTGCTCGTGCACTCGATTATTTATACATGTATACATATATTCGTACACTTCGAGAGAGAGAGAGAGAGAGAGAGAGAGAGAGAGAGAGAGAGAGAGAGAAAGAGAGAAAGAGAGAGGTATTCATTTTTCCGCCTTCGTCTTACCTCATAATTTTCGCGCGCCACGGGTTTCGCGTGGACGAAGCGTCGAGGCGACGCTCGACGTCGCACGTCGATTATAATCGAATATCGAAGCTCGTGATGGCCTTTCGTAACGCCTTATTTATTGCTCCTCTTGTTACACTTCACTTCTAACCCCGCGGTTTCTTCTTCTTTTTTTTTTCCTCCTCGGTCGATCTAACCCTAATTTATTGTCGAAATTTACTGCGAACATCGCTTCCCTTCTTTTCCCATCTTCCATACCTTCTTCAATCTCGCGCCTGTCCCCGTTTCCCTATCCCCCTGTATATCCCCATGTTCGCTTAGCATTTAAGACTTCCGAGGCGAGATATTCCCCGGTGTCGGGGGATATGGTTCAAGTATGTGTCTTTAAGCACACGTTCGCCACTCACACGAATGAGCATACGCATAGTGCACGTTACGTATGATGGAAAACACGTTCGAATTTGACATGACGCGTGACGAGTACACGCGGAATTACGCATGTGCGTCTAGCGTTGCGTCGTATACATTTGTTACTATTGGCGCGATGAATGTATACGCTGAGAACAGATTTGATTACTTCATAATTATTTTAATTACATACTCATTTTTATTTATACAACCCCGTGTTCCGATTCTTCATCCCTTTAAAAATCCTTGCTGCCTCGCGCGACGCTTTACGCGGGTCACACTGGACTTTCGCGGAGCGCCAGAAATATGAAATTCTAATCGGCCATTTGGGAAAGCTTGGAAGAGCAATTTAAATGGTACCCATAAAATAAAATTTGTCTGTGCAATAATCATCAAGGTGACTGCAAAAGAAATTATACCTCCTAGAGGGTGAAAGAATGATCTGCAGCATGTTTTTGACAATACGGTCCACCTGTGTCTTTGTTATATAAAAAATAATCGTAGAGGAAGTTTCTCCTTTGTTTGACAAAATCTACCAAACCTGTGGCACAATTTTTTTTGTGTCTGATCCGTTTGCTAAAATCACCCTTTATATCTCTTCAAATACTCATTGCCTATGAGCTAGCCTTATATCGGCAGCCTAGCAGTCGTTCAAAAAAGTAAATGTTTCACCAATTTACGATGGACAAGTGAATTGAAGAATTGAAAGGAATTTTAGCACGAGCTTCGTTTAAATTGAAACTTCTGCAGAAGGATAATTATAGCAGTTACACAATTACACAATAATTACAAATAGTAGTTGAATTCAAATTTTATTTGCCTTATTTTACAATGGTTATTAAACAATATGCTTTGCACCGGTTTGAATCGAATATAAATTATCGTGGACGATACCTAGAACTTGACTCGTTGCACGTACGGAAGTATGGTTTACATCTGTTTGTCGTAGGATTGCGTTGCTTATCAGATTTTTTAATTTTTCGTAGTTCCCGGGCTATGTTATAAATACTACTGTCCAACGGTAAATCAGAAGGCAGTATGTCCTCGAATTTGCACCTGTTACGAATAAAGCAACAGATTTGTTCATTTAGCAAAGTTAATATCTGTTGTGCAATCGATCACGCTGTATGACAATTGCTTACTTCAACGTGTCATCTCTGGTACTTGAGTCCACGAAATACGATGAAATTTTCTTATTTAAATTTAAAATCGTGCCCAGCTCTATTCTATAAACGGGTTTATCGGAATATTGAGATACAAGCGGAAAAATATTCATAAGTAACTTTGTTTATGCACTACCTAATAATTTTCCTCCTGGCGTTGAATTGAAGGCAAATATTTCTTCGATTACAAATTTTTAATCCGATATAATTGTTCAGCTTCAGGTTCATTGGTTTAAAATGATAGCTATCTTCTGAATTAATTTCACGGATGCCGCGCCTGAGATGCAGGAAATTTCAATTAATTCCCGTGAAAATTGATACGTTTCTGCAAACCTTAACGAAACTTGCAAACGACTTATAACAGGAGCATAAAATCAATAATAAAACCTTCATAATCTGCACGAGTGGCAACATTTATGGTGAAATTTATAATCTGTACCCACACGAATTGTGCATAATTGACATAAAGAGAATGCACGTATCAATCATATTTATTACAATGTCGCAGTAGTTGCATATTAATCGAGGAAAAAATAACGAAACGTATTAAATGTTTCAGTAACGCGCTAAATATTTCCACCGGTGTGTATTTCCATTACACAATTCAGTATCACTTATGAGATTTACGACGGTAATAAAATATTGCACCTGCTAAATTGCAGAATAATTCAATTGGAATTTACGTAGAAATATCTCTCTGAAACTGCTCTACGCGTAACGCGTTCGTTCGGTTATTTATTACCCGGCCGTAGTAACACGACGGCATAGTTTTACAAATAGTCTTGCAAACAGCTCGAATTCGAGAAACTTGATTATGAATGTTTCGCGTATTGGGGAAAACCTGTTGCAATTAGGTAACCCTTGTTAAGGCGCGATTGAACTACTTTTTTTTCCGACGACTTACCCGGACTCGACCTCTTCTTCTTCTACTTCCTTCGCGGGCTCTGTAACAACAGGTTTCTGCTCCGCGGCCTTCTTCTCCTTACGCGAACTCGCATGCGACGTCGACGCCTTGGCACTTCCGGCACTGTGCAGACTGTACGTTGAAGACGAACGATTTTTGCAATCTCGCGACTATTTTTACCTTTTTAATCCTGTCCGTTTTGGCCGGTGCAGAAGCTCTTCTATGTGTGCTGCTGATTTTTCCTGGAAGCACAGAATTGTTTTATAAAGTCGAAAGAGTACGCAAAAGTAGCGAAAGGATGATAACCTTTTTGAGGAAGAATTGTTTTTCTAATATTGTCTTTCTGTGTGAAACGGCTGATACAATTATAATTATAGTGATTATAACGGACAGATGTGAGTTTGGACTTCTCTTAAATTATAGTTAAAATCTTTCAGACGCAAAGTAGTAAGTGTAAAGTAGTAGTAAGAAAGCACGGTGAATAATAAATATGAATATTTGTCTCGTTAGAAGTCCTGTATTATACCAATGTCATACTATCGCAGCTATTCCAGTTTTATTTTGTATCATTTGTAAATTGCATAAAAAAATATGACACCTTTGCTGGATACGTTAAATAATGGTTTGACAAATAATATGTGTTGATGAAAATTCACAAATATTTCAAATGTATTAATCGCTTGTATTGTAATAAGAAACCTTGATTATATTAAGGAAAAGAAAGTTGTATTTATTCGTGTCAATTTAATGGCGATCTCTTGAAATTTCATTGCTAATGAATTGCATACAAATTTTAAATAACAATTAGCGCACAAACTTAGAGTCAACCATTATCGACTGCCTTATCAACGTGAATTGCTACGAATTTGGCCTTTTGCCCTATTAACATCGTACGCAAAAATACTGTTATCAAAACTGTAACAGACATCGAAGTAGCCTTGTTTAAAAATGTTTTTAAATTGGCAGCTCTTTTTCGTAATAGTACAAATTCTGGCAACATATCGGACAATTGTACAAACATAGACACTCACTACAAACACGGTCTTCGTTATCGATTTCATTTCATTCATGTCCCACTTCCATATCGTCGGCACTCCTGCAGGACTATCCCTCCAAATTCCTCCGATCTGATTGTAGGACAACCTGCAGAAATAATTGGAAACTTGAACGGAAGGTGACTCGAGCGACAGTAATTAAAAATTCCAGCGAAATTCTTTTCCAACGCGGACCTCGTCGCTCCGTTCTCGTCGAAGACAGCACCGTTGCCTGCGGTGTCGAATACCGCGACAATCTGCGATTTCCACTCCATTCCGGTGCAATCTTTGCCTCCTGGGCTGAATACAGTATACATATCATCTTGAAATCGATTTTAATCAATTTTATGCTTGCACCTTGCCGATTCGACGGATAATATTTATTATTTTGCAAGGGCTGCTGAACAATGCTGGATTTTTGAACATTTGTAAACGTAGCGTGAAGTGAATTCTTGAATACAGAAAATTCGTTTTGAGATGGGTTGTAGAGCTGTTGCATTTTGAAAAACATATTTATTTAACCGATTATGAAGGTAATTCTCTTTTAAATGTGTTCGTGTCGTATTTTTCCATTGAATGATTGATTGTGTCTAAACCATGAGTTGAAATCGTCTATTATTTGTATTATTATAATTATTATTATTATTATTATCATTATTATTGTCGGGTGTCGTGGAAAGTTTTTCGTGTTGCGTTCACCTATTTCGTACAAGTTTTATGATGAGAAAAAGCGTATCAGTAGCACTGAAGTAGCCATAATGTAACTGCCGTGGCAAAAAGTGTGTGACGTTATCGGTGAAGGGATTTTATCAAAACATACGAGGATACTAGCTTTCATGCTGAGGCTATTGAAAATTTATATCTATTTCTATCAAGATCATCTCAATTTTTATGGGGCAAAATACAGAAAATTCCGTCCAAATATCTTATTTAATAATGCAGGATATGTTCTTGATGCGCAGTTTTGTCAATTACGCATGATTTTGGAGAATACCAAAGTCAACTTCTAAATGCTGATAATTACTTGCGAATCATTCGAATATTTCTTTTTTCGTAAGAATAAAAATGAGATCATGCTCTTTTTGTGTAGTATTAGAAATAATTACGCCAAACGGAATGATAATAGATACAGAAATTGCATTTCACTTTTCAGCAGCCCCCAGGGCATCGACTATCTAGCTGAAGATTAAACTTTAGTGCACGTGATAATTATAATACAATAGTCAAGATTGAAACCGTATTGTCAAATGTTACATAATTAATTAACTAATTGAATAACAGCCATTTGGAATTTGGGGAAAATCTAGTACCCTTTACAAGAATTATGAATGTAACATACTTATTGCTTTGAAATTATGAACATTCATTCATTCACCAATATATTCTTTAATTTAATATTAATTATATGTACGTCGATTTCCTATTGAATGCGAAATGTACTATCTATAATCCCGTTTCCAATGTTCATAGAATAGACGATTACATATAATGTATCCAGTTTACATGTGTTTAGCAATATCCTTTCAATAATCAACATACCGATATGGAAACTGTAATTTCATGATCCACCAAACCAAGAAAATCTTTAATCATATATTCCAAATTCCAACAACTGATACAAGTTCCAACAGATATATCGTTAATACGTAAATTCATTTGAAAAATCACACATCACTGGCTCACGCGTGTTCATATCATTCAGCAAAATGATCGATTCCAATCAAAATACGTATATTGCTATTTTGTTTGAATAATTACATTCTCGATTCTGCGGTCTCTGTACTTTAATAGCCAACGTTCCATTTGGATAATACACTTCCGTCGATCCGTCAGATAGAACGTTCACAAAAATAGCGGATTCTTCGCCGCCGTAATACGCTCCTTCGTTGAACTTGTGCCGTTTGAACCTGGCGCGTGACAGAAAATATAAGGGGATTAATGATTAATTATAATGAATTACGGAAGTTAGCTCGTCGCAACAAGGCGGAATACAGCGTCGTCGCCTTCAATGTCGCCTTGTTAGCTTTGCGCTTCAACCTAATAGTTAACTCGTTAGCAGTTAATTCAAAACTTTGTCCCGAGTCGGGTGCGATATGAATTAACGATTTTTTGCTCCGCCCGCCTTTGTATTGCGTCGGCTTAATGATTCGAAAAGTGTCAAATATATTTATTAGAAATGAATAATGTTGAGAATAATTTGTTACTTTCACATGATTAAGGGTATTATAGAAGGAAATAATTTGTGGATCAAATACAGAGGCTATCGTTATGATCTATTTTCCTCGAATAATATTTTTCGCATTCACGTTTGAATTATTTAATAATTAAATATGTCTGAAGGATTGAGGGAAATATATACGTTTTTTTAAAATGCATCGAAACTGACGTCTATTAATTCACAAGTGATTTGATTAAAATCTAATTGTAAAGGAGATCAGTAAATTAAAGAATGATGAAAATGTTTTATTGAATGTTATTCTTTAGTTGAATCGTTATAGTAAATAGTTATACGAAGAATTGTATGTATGGCATTGTCATAATAATAATACATTTAAATACTTGACAACCTTTGATGAAATGGCAATAAATCATTAGCCCGTTGTGAAAAATTGTGAAAATAACTCGGCCTGATTACTATTTGTTATTATTTCCTGGATTAAATATAATCCGCCACGAATACCCTCCCAAATTATTTCTTGCACATACAACATAATGCCGATCAAATTATTTCAATCATAAAAATGATTACTAATTAAAACACGTGTTATACTTTTCTGTTTATCTTCCTTATGGAATAATAAATACATATTGCGAAACTTTCATTTAAAAACTGGACCCATTCAATTTGTCATTCAATTAATACGTTTCGCAAGATATTATTAGATTTTTAAGTAAACATCGAGCTTCGTTAAGCTCAGTCAATATTTAATCATTTTATCTGTTGTGTTTTCGCGTTCCTCATTTCCCTCATGAAATATTACGTTGCCTCGTGAAATAACGTTTTGTAATGGCTCGAAACGTTGAGGAATCGATGAGCGTTCATATCATTCCCAAGGTAACCCCCGCGTTAGCATCGCATCCTTGATTCGTCGATGCATAAAATTTAACGAGCAATTTCACATGATCGAATTCCACCGACGATGCACTTGCCTAATGAAATTCAACAGCGTAACCAAAAGATGTACCTTTGAAGGCACGTACGTATCAAGGATTTGATGTGCTTCATTTCGTCGCATAATTGTTGCAGTTTTTGTTTGTCATTTTTATTTTATTAGCGATGTTTGCATACGTTGTAAAGCGGAGTACCTGCGCGTACTGCGATACGAAAGATATCTATCTGAAGCTTACAAATTATTAGAAGAAACGTTTCTTTATTCACCATTGAAGAAAAATTAGTAAGTACTTTTTGTTTCAATTTTAGAATACGTCAATTTCATATGCATTGTATGAAAAGAATTTGAATTATTGAAAAACGTTGCACTATTCTTATCAGTTATATTACATAGTTCATATTCTTTGGAAATTGTATAGCTTTGACTTGATCCACTAATCATTATCGACAGTCATGTTACTTTAAATCTAAAATCTGAACTATTTACAGTTTTGTATGAAATGTTCAATCGTTACTTTGGAACACGTTTCTCCTGTTATTCATTTGATAATTTAAATGTGTGTAACGAAACGAAACAAATTACTTCATTAGTAGGAATCTCAATTAGATTAGAATCTATTTGTCTCCCACAAATAACAAGTGATACTTAATCTTCCTAACCGAATATCAATTGCAGCACTCATTGTCAGAGTGTGATTTCATAGATAACTGACAAGCTTTCCTAATCAAATCTAATTAATCACGTATAATTGTGCCCTTTTCATTCTCTACTGTTTCATTTGCAGTTTATTCATTACCTAATAAAAAAATTTCCCCCGCACATACTTACACACATGTATACCACAAGGCATTACTCATTTTCAGTCTTAACAAAGTAAATACAAAATGAAGACCCTACCAATTTGAAATCCGATTCAATAATAATTTTAGATAATCTTTCATTACTTAGCGAAAGTATAATTTTGTTCAATTTCCTAAGGCGTACCCGTACAAGATCGTTTGTTGCGTCAAAGATTATCTTTGCGGTTACGCCATTGTTCGCAGCAATTGGTTCACGTACCAGTCGAGATGAGGTTTCGCTGGTTTTGTTTGATACTGGACGATTTTGTTCATGGTTTTGGCAACCGGCAACACGGTCCATCCGAGTCTCACGTAGTGCTGGTTTGATAATTGGTACTCGATCGAGCACCGATCCTCTGTAACGTAGGAATTTCACGAGGATGCCGAGCCCGGCGTATTGTACACACGTAAACTGAATTATTTCGATGCGATACGATAATGATGCCCAAACGTTCCCATGAACCAAGTGCTCCTGATTAATGACGATTTGGTATTGACTTCGATCGATCTCCATTGAATCAGGAATCCTGATGCTAATGTCGAATCAAATGCAATCGCTGTTGAACGAATATCTCGCGATAAAACACGGAGAGAAGGAAAAGCTAGAAAACTATTTTTCCTCTAATTGTGCTCACTCCGTGGAAAATAATTGGTGCCATTCGTTGCGATGCGACGGTTCAAAATTATGGTCTTCATTTTTGGCGACGGAAGGTCGAGTTTTTGTGTAAGTTTTATTACAAAGGAATTTGCAAGACTGTTTACTTGAAGGTATGTATTAATGCATTGAAATAATGATATTGAAATAATGGAATGTTCAATGAAATTGCGTTTCACACATTAGAATGGATTATGGACTGTGAAAATATTCAAGTTAGAAATCCAGGCATTAATAAGCAAGTCAAATATTTGAATTCTGTGTAATTAGTGCAAGTTTGTATCACTGTTATTTGATGAAATAATTACTTGCAACCATATCTCTCTGTCCAGTAAAAGTAATAAAATAGGAAGATATGCATGTCGAATTACAGAACAGATTGCAAACGTATATGAATTATCGATTTTTGTATTCTGTACACCTAAAATATTTTTTCAAAAAGAGTTTTCTATCGCGGTAGATCATAATAAAGCATTCCCACTTCAATGGAGATGCAATGTAGACTTCAACCACATTTTTTGTGTAGAGTACAGATGGTGGCTCATGTAACTCTGGAGATTGCATCTTTAAAATTGACAGAAATAAAGAAAAATCTCTTAAGCTAACATAAATGATGATGCAAAGATATACTATATCTATAGTCTTATTTTCTGTATTACAGTTTTCCACCTTCGTGTATCCGAAGTGCTGCATATTTAATTGTGGCCTTCTTTTCTGCAATTCTGTTACATATTTGCATCTAACAAAAGTAATACGTTAAAAGGAAGATGTGATTGCAGAATTGTAACACATAAGGTTGCATGAAATTAATATAGACGTTCAAAGTACTGATAGAATTGTAGTCCGTATAAACCTGCCTTACGATACTTCTTCTGTTTTCAAGACAATTTGAAGATGCAATTCGTCACAGTTAAAATCTTAAACTCTTTTGTCAAAGTCGATGGCATTGCGATAAAATAATCTACTAATAATTTGAATCCAATTCATCGATGAAAAAAAACCAGCAAAAAGTATGTTTTTCAATTTCTGAACTTCGAATCGCTTGGCAAAAATTTGCTTCGCGAATTTTTCAGTTTGCGTCATGAAGTTTCGAACCTGTTCTCCGCACCTGGTGGTAACAAAACACATTCGAATCGGCCGTTGATTTGTCTTCCGTGCTCGCAACCTTAACTGCACATGCAATGGAAATTCGAATTTCATCATTATCTTTATTACCCGCTTTCAGAAGGAATTTCTATCTTTCTATCTTCTATCTGACCATAAACATAGCTCTTGATTCAACAATATTTATTTAATCGTTCTTAATTTAATTATCTGTGAAACGAGTTAAGAAAGCATTATTGATTAAAGCATTGCAAATTTAGCTGTTCTTCGAAAATATTGATATTTTATCAAATAACGTAATATATTTTTTCCTGTTTAATTAAATTAGTTAAGTTGCAAGTACTTTCTATTCCTAACGAAAATGAATTATTCGCATGCAGTGGGCCAAAAAAGTATTCAAAATGTTGGTGTTACGACAATTATTTGGAAAACAATGTACATGGATATCAAGCACATCTATTACACTTTAAAATAATCTATATACATTTAGGAATAATTGTCCTAACACCAACATTTTGGTGACACGAGTATGATGGAGCTGCAAGTGAAACTACTGTACTATATGAATATCTTTTTGGCCCACTTTATATTTGAAATTATCCATTCTTAATTCGTCTGTTTTAATTCTTCCTCCTTCTTAATCTATGAGATTCTTCATTTCCAAATTGATCCGTTCCAATTCTTCCTAATTTATAAAACTAGTCATTCTCAATACGTCTATTCTAATTATTCGTAATTCCTAATTTTCAATTGATCTCTTCCAATTCCTCTTGATCAACGAAATGTCTCAATTCGCCCGTCCCAATTCTTCCCAACTCCGAACCTTCAATTCACGCATGTCAGGTCTAGAAAGTACTTGCAAACTCGCAATGCTTCTCACGAATAATTAACAACGCAAAATTATGGCACCGTAGACGCCGTCATGGAATACTGTCTCTGCCCAAATCTTTCCCAACGAAAATGTAAATTCCTTTCCACGTTCGCAAAATTTCAATCACTTTACGACACCGCCTACAGCTGCGACTTCTTACCAAGTATACCTACCACCCCCGCGTCTCCTCTCAAAGTCAGAATCAGTTTCATCCCCCGCGCTCGACCGTCCCTTCCGTTTTCCGTCACGCTTACGAACTTTCCCTTCTTCATCGCCGCTATGAGACATTCCCTTCCTTTCGCTGTCAAACGCATCTGCCTTTTTCTTCCTTCGTCCACGGGTCCGTCCACCCTCGCTTTCGTCCGCGATCTCGCCCTCCACCTCAACCCCCTCCTTCCTTGCCCTCTTTCTACGTCGTCGATCGGTTGTTTTCTCTTCGTTATCCGTATCGGCCGTCTTCTCGCCACGTTTACCCCCTCCGCTCTCCGATAACGCATTCCTATAAAGTTTCTTCCGTCCTCCGTCCTTCGTCGCCGACTTCGCCGTCGCTTCTGACGCGCTTCCCTTTCGATCCCTCGATCGATCAGCCTTTCTGCCCTCAGATTCCGTCTCCGATAAACCCGCGCGCCTCTTATCGGTCTTAATTCTTCTCCCTCTAACGACAGCTGTTCCTTCATCGTCCGTGTCGCGTAAACCACGCGATCCACGGATTTTCTCCGATTCTCTTCTGTAGGATGCATCCCCGCGTTTCCCCCGTCCGTCTGCCGCATAAGGATGCTCGTCGCTTCTGTCGATGTCCCGGCTCCTCTTCATTTCTCTTCTCGCCTTTCTTGAATCCCCGTCGACGACTTCGTCGAGTCTGTCTCGTTCCGAAACGGGAACGTCGTCACCTTCGCGACTCGTCCTCCTCGTGAACGACGCGGACAACGCTCGACGTATCGTAGCTCCCTTGGTTCCTGGATGTTCGAGGCCGTGGGCCAGCAGTTTTTCAGCGGAGGCGCAGGCCCTCGAAATTTGGTCGACGCAAGTGCGTCGCTCGATCCCCGGGCAACTCAATTTGATTCTCCAATCGCAAGGCTTATCTTCGAGGGTGTCCTGTTAACGGGAATGTCTTGGATTTACTGGTCTGTGTCGCCGTGTAATCCCGGCGAGGTATCGCTTTTATTTGTGGAACTAACTGATATTGACTGCCGCAGGGCCCACTCCTTTCGGGCGTTGCTGAATACTTGCGCGTCTTTGCAGCAGAACGTTCCCTGAAAACGGTGTTGCAGTGTTTCAGGGGGATCAGAGGTGGATAGATCGGTTTATAAAATGGCATGGGCTGTCTGTATGAATTTATTCGATTTGTTATTAAGAAATTTGTTTTACATTACTCCTGGGATCGGATCGCAGGATCTATGATCTGTTATATTTTGTATGTCTTCGTTATTTGATTTAGTTGTTTTGTTTTTCGCATGTATCTGTATCTGTAATTTCTTCGATTATAGGAGCAATCAATTCCAGTTTGAGTATTAATAACTATTATGTACACTATAGTACAGTTATTTTTAGGATCTCGATGAAAATAAAGGCTATCATAAAATGTAATTATCGCGTTCGATCTTTCAGATTTTATCCACTTTATTCTTTGCGATGATTCGAGGTTTAGTTAATGATTAAAGTAGGGGCTAGTTAGATGTGTAATATTATATTGGGTTGTAGTTCGTAAAATAAAAAATATAAAATGAATTTTGGTAACAAGCATATTTCACAAGACTTTCACTTACCTTTTTATCAATTTCTATAACTTATACTTCATTGTGATTATAAATTACTGTATAAACAAGTAGAATCAACAGAATGCCAAATTTTTAAGTAATTTTAGTACAGAACTGAAGTAGAAGGTTCATTTTTACGCAAACAATTTATCTATGTTCGCGCAGGCTTTAATTTTGAGATTCGAAAATTTTACTGGAAGTTTCAGGATATTTCAAATTTAACAAGGTTAAAAGACATTATATCTTTTCACTTTGAAAAGGTTCGGTAAACTGTGGAGAACTTTTCCAAACTTTTAAACACCGCTTTTAACGCTCGCGAAGATTTCTCCCCAAAAGTTGAAATTATACGCAAGTTAACTTAAAAAATCTTACAGTAAGCAACATTGCGATTGTCTAGACAATATAAAAACTACTTTGTACATGATAATAACAATAGGGAACGATGTTTATTACATTGAAATAATTTTTCCAAGCACGAGATACGAATAAAATTAATTAAATGCCTCTAGTCAATAACAAAAACTTCAGATTGGTGAGATTAAAGAAATTTTCGATTATATTAGTGTCGATGAGCCCACCAATTTTTTGTACATTAATGCAAGCCTACCTCGCCCCATTTCCTAACAATTGCAAAGAATTTCTGAACTTAATATGCACTTGACTTTTGACAAAACAATAATTAATGTTAGAGTTCTTAAATCGTATTCTACAACTGTATAAACGATATCTAAAATATCTTAAATTTAAAATTGGAAAAATTTCATTACCTATTTGCGTTTCGCGTTACACCTGTTTCTGGTCAAGGTTCCATACCAAAATGAAAACATAAAAAGAGTTTCTTACCCATTGTCGAGTTGTTTCGCTGATAACGCGATCGCAAAACCTGCAGAACCTGAGAGAGGGTCTGCCTGCAGACCTCTTTTCGCTCCAGTCACGAATAAAGTTGTTCACAAGATTTAGCGCCAGCCTGGTCTGCGTATTGCCGAGCGGCTCTGAAACGGCGCCATAAAAATCTCATAAAACTCGAGAACTTGAATAATTAATACCAACTTCGTTAGTGAACCACGTAATCCCGTTAACTGTTCGAAAAATCGTCTCGAGCATGCTGCTATATTTCTCTTATCATTTATATAGACCAATAATTTAATGCGTCGTTACTTTCTCCGTTCGTTCCAGTTCGTTCGAGTTCATATTATTCGTTGGCTAATATTTCGTTCCCGATATACTTGAATGTGACAGTAATAATACCTCCTAAGCCGTGCCCGTAGCAGATCAATCTTCTCATTATTTGCTTCAACAGCAGCGACAGCATGCGATGCTTTTCCGAGCGTGCGCATGTCGGTAATGCTTCCAAAGTAGATAGCACGCATTTTATTTCACGTACAATATTTTCTATGGCACAGGATCCTCTTAGAAAACTCAGCATTCGATCGATCTAGTGAAAGAGAGGTACAAGGAAATAGAAATTTGTATTTGACTAAGTAAATTTAATATCAAGCTGTCGTAAATTAGTGGAATTGTGGCTGCTTGCTAAATAAATTTTGACAATATACAGCGAACGACAAATATTAATAATAATTCTAATCTTTACACTTTAAAAGTTCTACGGATATTTTTTAGAACTTTTTCATTCTACTGTGCATATACGTTTGCTTCATTTTTAGTACATCTCAAATATTTCTCATTTTTTTTAAAATTCGTATTACAATACGTATAAATGTTTCATACTTTAATTCCAGTATAGTAAATAACGGAATTTAAAAACCTGATATTGCAACTACGAACGTTAAGTTATGAAATTCATTGAAATTATCAGTAATTGACTTGACATTATTTCTCAGGTTGTAATTTTTAAATAGAACACTTGCATGAATAAGTAGCATGCACGCATGATAAATATATAATCAGCAGTTCATTTATTTTTAAACTACTAATTAATCGGGCATATATTAAAATCCCACCCTATTTTTCATATTCTCCACCTTGAAACTGTTAATGCATAGTTCGAATAACTAAACATTGGCTCTGCTTTCAATATCTGTCATTTGTGCAGCAGATCCTCGATTAACCGACTTAATAGGGAGGCTGACAGGTGGAAGAAATTGAGATCTGTACGAGAACAGATTAAGCAGAAACATTTTCCAAACTTCGAGAGACGTGGTTCAAAACTGCAGCATCTTCTTTGTAACAAACTGGCTTAAACTACCCAGCGTTGCACAGGCTTTGTATACGTACACAGGGCGCTCCACAGGTTTCTATACAAAGTTGGCCAGCGTGTTCTATAGCTACAGACAAGACTGGCAAGTGTTGTATGAAGAAAGTTAATAAATTGTTTACTAAAGAATTGTGATAGAATTATGGAATATGAAGTTTGACAAATGAAAGAAATATTTATTGCATCACTCAAATATTAGACATTTTTAATACTTCTAGTTCCGCCAGTAATAATTCGGGTCACGAAAATGTTGTTGAATGATTTTTGTTACTAAGAATTTAGTGGCTATTATCTTGCAACGCAATCAAATCGCATCCATCATCATCTTAATATAATTAACAATAAAATATTAATTTGAATGAAGTACGAAATAATAATATTACCGTTCATTGGTGGCTGTATTAATTAATTCAATTCCTTATGCTTTTAAATAAATATCTACTTAAATAAATATCAATAATACAGTGATTGAATAATGTTAAATTCGCGATTTAGTAGAACGTTATTTTAAATAATTCACTGCACTTTGTTATATTTTCGTATTAAAACGTGGCTCCACACCTTTCTAAAATTAATAACAACGGATATGTCATTTTATATGACATTTTAATTGTGTTTCTAGCTTCAAAGTGCACCGGTAAAATTTGTATGGAAATCTCTGTGACACCCTGCGTAGAATGACAGCATTTGTGGAAACGTGAAAATCAAACAATGACATATTGCGATTAATTAATTCATAGCGTTATTTAATTTACAAATCCGCGCGGTGCATCATTAAATTGTCACAGAGTGTCAAAGGGGTGACATCTAGGGGATGGGTAGGGTGTTCAGGTTTCATAGTCCCGAGGATTCATACTCCTAGAGAATAGCTATGGGAAATATCTTCCAGACTGATCAGATGTTTTATGAATTAATAAAGTACATGCAAACAATTATTCTATGCTATCTATATCACGTTATATTCGTAATCAGAAATTACGATTATGGATAGTACTATTAGTAAATTGTGACCCAAGATAATCAATATCGAGAATAAGCACAATTTGGTTAATCGAGATTCTACTGTAGTCTCATTTCAATCAAGTAATTAGACATTAAAAGTTAATGCCCAAATGTTATTCAACTCTTTAAATGACGAGGGCCACACCAGCAAAAGATTAGGGATAAAAATTCCAAGCGTAATATAGTCTGGCGTAAAAAAAATAATAATGAAGTAAAAATAGACATGTAATAAATGATACTAATTCGCGATCATTATTGATATCTAAATCATCTTTCTTCATTATTGGAACTCTACAGTGGATCAATGGGGAAATCGAATAGTGTACTCTGATGCATGTTTGCAATAAAACGAAATGCAGTTGCACAGTGTTAGTAGATAAAGAAATATTTACTGCCTCGAGATTTCAATTGGCACTGCGTAAAACTCTTCTATATTATTACAATCCTGCCCTGAGTCGATGAAACGCTAAATTCTGATATACGTGTCCCATAAAAGATTCTAATGCAAAGAGTTACCAAATAAATAATTAAATCACGATCTCCACCGACCACTGCATACAATGCTTATGAATTACTGGAACTCCAAAGTCAATCAATAAAGAAATATAACAGTGAACCCTGACGTGTGTATATCGCAAGAGGAAAAATCGTAATTCAAGGGGTTAATAAATAATTGCTGTAAAAAGTGTTCAAACGTTACTCTGCGGATAAAATCTTCCGGCAAAACCTGCGTATCTCGACAGGGTATGCAGATGCACGTTTGAAACAATCCAGGTCGCTGGGATTCCTTGTTCGGTATGTTTCCGCAGATTATCGATGCCATTGCCACGGCCACGATATCCAGGGCCCCGTGCAGAGGAACATCGTCGTAATTTATGCAGCAGCATTTACCCGCGAAGAACCTGATTGTTCCGTTTTTTTTTTCAGATACAGTTATTCCACGAGTCGATTGCTATTCGTGGACGCACGCGACCAGCAGCGGTTTTATCAAATTATTGCGTAAGTAAGTGACTGTCGAACGAACTTGAAGAAGCCCATGAAATTGGTCAGCAAGCGATGGGCTGCCAGGAAAATCTCCAGAGCGGTGGCCGAGCAATCCGGGTCGCCGGTTAATCGGGCCTTTTGAAAGCAACAGAACTTCTGGCACACCATTGTCGCCGGAAACTTTCGCCACTCCGCTGATTCCGGGATCGTCTAGCAAGTTTTCATATTAATCCGTGCGCGCAACGTCTTCCCGAATTTCTATTCTTTCGCAACCTTGTTCCGCCCGTTTGCGTATCGTATCAGGTGCGAATGCAATGAATGGTTCCCGTGTAAATTCCGGGTTATTACATCTTGTATGGAAAATCGCCCGAGTAATTCAATCCATTCGTTTCTGTTCGAATCGGGCGTCTATCGCAGCGATAAATCACCAGTCCCAGCTGTCACTGTTCATTGCACGGCCGACGAGTAACAATTGACGTTCGTCGTGTCGTACAAGATATACGTAGTAGGTAGATACGTACATCGACGTTTTATGTTCTTTCGTATCCACGTTCATGAAATATCGCACTCGAATAAATTCGTTTCATTTGTTTTCTCGCTGCTTGAAATGCATGAATGATGTATGATGTATTGACGAGTTGGCGATAGTGTAATATCTGTGTACCCATAGGGTGGATTGGTGGAATGATAAATAAGTCCGATGCGTGGAATACAATCGTTTCGTTCAATGATTGGTTTTATAAATAATTGAGTCTGGATTAAACGAGCACTCGTTTATGAATGCACGGTGTACCGTAATTAAAAATTCTACTATTTATAGAGCAATGTAGTTGTGATAAATGACAAGAAAAGTAAAGACGCGCTTTCGTGCAAAAGACTTGAATGACATAATGGTATTTCTTATATAATTGAATAAGAAATTAAGTGGTTATAAATTGTAAGTAAATGCAGACGGTAGTATTATTTATTGGATGCTCTTTTTTTAATAAACGTGGTTCGAACACATTTTGTTATAAAATTATTCGATAGGAGGTGTGGTAAATATTTTATTATTAATACAACTAAATTATTCGATTCCAAAGTATTTACTGGTAGAACTTCTTTTTTATAATTCTTCTAGTAGAGAGTTCAGAGATGTGTATTGTCACATTCTTTTTTCCTATTTTTCTTCTCTTAAAGTGTTATTGCAGCAAGCACTGTTACATTATAAGGAAAACAAATTTAAATTTACTTCAATTTCGTTCGAGGCGCGCTCTCGCGCGTATGAAACACCGCGGTGGGCATTATGCTGGGGCTTTTTTCCTTTTAAGGTAAAATGTTATAACGGAGAGTAAGAGGTGGTACACTAGAAACACTTGAGAAGGGTTGCTTTTAACGATAATGATCAAAAACACAGGTGTCGCGTACTATTCATAATGAAATACACCTGAGTTATATTAATAGGTCCGCATTAAACAAAAGTATACTTCCACATATAAATCAAGTTGCACCATTCCTTCTATTACCCTGAACCATTGAACAGAATTGTGTGTATTTTATTGCATTTATAATGTGCAAGTATACAGGGTGGGCCATATAATGCTTACAAGCTGCGTTCCAAAAAGTGTTACGATTTTTTTGTTTAATTTAATGGCACAGAGGAGCAAATTATTTGATAGGCAACACTTCTTCTAGGACAATTGCTAACGGGGCAAGGAGTTCCCCCTTTATTTTTATTTTTTTTTATTGGAATGAAGTTTTAACTTTTAATTACTCTGATAAACCTGAAATCCTGTATAATATCTGTAACTCAGAAAACAAACTCTTGCTGCATTCCACCAATGTTTTCATTCGTTCCGCTCTGTTTTCGATAATGCGTGTGTTTATATTTCCATAGTTACACATTGCTACACGTTCACCGCAGCATTAGACAAGAAGAAAAGAAAGGAGAAACAGCAATTAAATAAATTTCAAAATATCAAACCGGGGCAATATTCTTCCTGCAATTCCCAATTTCGTTCTTTGCCCGACAACTTTCGCGACGAATGACGAATCGCACACGCTAAGTGGAAAACTCCGGGTGTCTCTTTTATTTTTTCGTCACTCACGGCGATTGCAGGCAAAACGAGAAAACGCGGAGGGCGACCGAACGAACTTGTATTTATAAAAGTTTTTACGACTATGGATATAATTTATCTGCCACCGAACAGGACCCCGCACTTTTATGTACCGACTGAGTACCACCTAACTGCAATATTCATTTGAATACGGACGAAACTGGGAATGCGGAAAGCAAGAGAGACAAAGGAAGGGAAAAGACGCGGGGAAATCAGCTTAGAGACATCGCTGTTCTAGCTAAACTTTCATGAATAAAAAAGCTATAAATGCTGGGGTATTCGCGTGCATGTCTGCATCCGTTTCTGACGGGGGATGTCGCGGCACATTTTATGGTCCATTTTCGGTGTGAATTTTGTAGATATCCTGCGAAAGTTCGGTGGCAATTTGAGTGCATTAAGCTATTTTGACACGGTGGGATGTTATTAATATTATATTAGTATAATTTAATAAGAGCATTGAACGAGGTAAAGGAAGTAAATGGTTGGAATAGAAGTGTTCTGAGTTTTATTTGACCCCTGGTATATTTTCATTGATTATCTTTATATCAATTTATATGTGAGGACTTACAATTAGTCCATAAGCAAAAAGAAGCAGAAAATATTGTAGGAAGTTTATATTCACCTTCCGTGTACTGCGAAGGAAAGCTATACAGCTATACGTGGAATATTTGTTTAAATACTTTTTAAGAAATCATTTGTTGACAAAATTTGTATAACATTTTTTTCACAATTTTCCCTGGGACACTTTGGACACCCTGTGTATAGTTGCTTGAGTGGAAAACTTATGTTGGCTATTGCTATAATTCTTCTGTGTTATTTTATTAAATATGATTTTTTAATTCTGCGTGATTTTTGCCTTTCTATTTTTGCAGCGTCATATAAATATTACAAAAAGCGACGGGTTTAATCTTGGGAAACAAAAACGTATGGCTTTTCAAGAACTTAAGCTCGCCAAATGGAAAGAAGAATCTTTTGAATAAGAAAGTGAGCTGTCATTCTTTGTGTCGGGAGGATTAATTTTGTGATCCATGTTGGTTAAAAATTCTTTTCTTCTATTGGTGAGTGCTGTAGCCCCTGAGGCCTTGAACTGTCCCTTTTCTTTAATATGTACCTCCTTTTTAAAATATCCTGTACAAATCAACTAAACTCAACTTCACTGAATTCAAGGTTTATTTCATAATGCAATATTTGCATATAACAACTGTTTTTCAATTTTAAAAATCGTTTTTGATTGTGCTATGTCGTGTATGTAACTGAGCCTGTGCATAAATCGCTGATAGCAAGGACCGAACACATATGTGAAAGCTGTTTATTCAGCTTAGTGAATACTAAGAATAGTTAATACTTTTCCAGTAACGCAAGGTGACATGCAAACTGTACGTAAAATATCCTAGAACTTGTTATTCCAACTCGTTACAGTGAAGCACATGTAATTGTAGCCCTTAAACCAATTGACTTAAACAATTATAATCGAATAAATTCTATTGCAATTGTCCTTTAGAGAACATACTAAACATATTCTGGAATACAAAATTCAAATAACCATATCCATCGAACGCTTCAGTGCGTTAACCTTTTATGTTAACGGTAGGTATCCGGGTAGCCACTTCTATATTTTCTTTAATCATTTTTGTATGTTCTTGACAAGATATCGCAAAGCCCAGTGTCACGTCAATTCGCGTTTCGTGAACAAGACTTATGCAAAATATATTAAGCAACTAGGCCTGAAACTTACTGACCATTCTGATTGCCCACACAACGGTTAATTAGCAATACATCAACCAAACAATTACAACAAAACCACATGGCCAGATTAAAAGAAAGGATAACTACGACAGTATTAATATTTTCGTAAAATTAATAAATACATTCAACTACATTCATTTCTATGTACCAAACTATGTCTTTTGCTTCCTCCGTCTACCTGTTCCCCCTTTATTTACCCTACTTCCTACCATTGAACAGCTTCAGATCGTACATTCTCTGCTCCTTCTCGCCCCTCAACCCGTTCCCCGGATCGTTGCGAAAAGAGAATGGTCATAAAAGTGAAAAGTTGGCCACGATTCACGACAATCTTCCCAGAATACAATACTCTCGCCTTAGTGCTCTGTACGTGTGCTGTATTAAATATAACATCGCGACACGAAATATTAATATCGCCGTGGGAGTGCAGCAGCCCGGTATGCGCCATATGAGGTGCTTTCTGCCCTCTATGCAATAATCGTGGGAGGTAACGAAGCGGGAGCGCGCGGCAGCGTGCGAGGGTGGAACAATTTTCCGACGCAGGAATTTAAATATTCCACACTCGGTCGGTTTTTAAGTCGAATAGCGCTGTCGGGAAGAAGGGAATATTATCATCGGGAGAATCCGAAATTTCGCCGGAACACTCTCGATTTCCCTCACCCCTTTGTTCCGCCGCGAATACGTCCCGCGGTTAAAGGTCTCGTTGGAATTGCGAGTTCCGAGGTCGGATGAGATTCAGCAGAAGTTGAAGAAGTCTCGAGTTCGCTGGAGGATGCGTAACAGCGCTGAATTGCACGCGGAAAATTCTTCTTGGTTCCTGGATAATGGCTCGCGTGGATACTTCATGTTAGGTTTGTCTTTAAGTAACTCACTATTTCCCAGTTGCGTAACACGAGCCATTAATAATATTGTAATTGTCGCGTTTTCCAATACCTTTTTTTATTTTTATTCTTCTGGGATGTTGCAAATTTCAGGTCGACGGAGGCATTGATATTATTGGAAAACTAGATTATTAGGAAGTGTGATAATATATAAATATACAGTTCAGTTTAAGAAAAGAACTTTATTTTATATAGTAAAAGAAGGCACGTCCTTATTCAAAGAAGAAATTGTAACGAATGAATATAGAAGAGAAGCATGGAGCATTCGGACCCTATCGGCCCTTCTTAATATAAACACTTTTGTATAAGCATTGGACTTCCAGTTACCCCAGTATATTCTCAGAACTATAAGGATAATTTTTGTTTAACCGGGTTTTATACAAAGGATAAAGCCAACAGATATTTCTGTGGAGCGATGCCATCTAGACCAAATCTTATAATGCCGATGTATTTTACGCGTTTTTTGTGAAAGACAGGCTGCATTGACATAAACAAGTGATAACCTACAAGAAGCATCTTAATAAAATATAGTGTCATTTGGCAATTTTGCCTTCGCCGAAGATCATTTTACTGTAAAGCAGGATCGATATTTCTATGGAGTTGGAATGCTGAGGTTAATGTAGAAATGGGCTAAAGTATTGAATTTCTGCCGAGCAAATTCAATATTGAAATTTTATACCTATAATTGGTTTATTTCTATCTCGCAGTGTTTTTATTTTTTTATACGGGACTTATAATGATTGGAAGTATTCAATAATTCTAATTATTGGTGTTAAGGATAACGTTTTAATATTTTCAAGCATGTTTCAAGTTACGAATTGTATTACACTCTACTGCGAATGAAAGTCTAAGAATAAATATTGTTATTTGCGCTCGGATGCCTGAATTTAAACCGACAGTGTTTTAATGAATTAAATTATTGAATTGCTTAATAACTTGTGAATTAATGATTTATTGCTTGACGTATGGTGCCTACTATATAGCTAACAATATACTGTTTATAAATTCTTAATATTATCTCCTAATGGATTTTATTATAAATTAATGGATCACAGGTGAATTATTTTTCTTCTAATTTAAAAACTATAGTTACTTTTAATTACCATTTGATAGCACGATAAATTCATTAGACTGCAGAGTGCTGTGTAAAATGTTACATTCATTATAGGTTGGAGTGACGTGTGTTTTCTATAGAAGAATCCTTATGGCACTTTCGAATTTAAACGTTTCCAGTGGGACATTGAATAGCAAGAAATATACCTTTCATTTCTGCTGCATTGTTTCTCCATTCGAGGTCAATTGTGAACAATGAACGTACTTATGTCTAAATCACATCTGTTCAAAGGCAAGTTCATTCATATTTTAATTGGCTCATTCATACAATGTACCGTTTCTAACACGCACTCCTAATGGAACAAATCAGCATGTACACAATAAGAATACAGCAAATTGCTAGTGACGTTGTATTGTCGGTTTGCAGTACGCCAGAAACATTTGCAATTTAATTCTTTTATCAAACTCTTATCAATGTAAAAATTATTATTTCACCTTTTCGCTGCAGACACCGTATACGTTACATATTCAGATATTCAGCAACCGTTTGCAAAAAAAATGTGCATAGACGTTATCAGCAAGAATGCATTATTATTGTCACTATTTTTATAATTTATGCTTCAGCGTAATGGGGTATCCAAGTATTTATATACAAATTAATATTCTGTTACTGTTATCGCATAGTTTATTATACTTTATTGTTACATAGAGTATTTACAAAATTATTTGTACGTATAGCTCTTTTATATTGGGAAAAGGTATTTGTTTCTTTGCATCGAATGTATTTCCGATATTGAGGGCGCCGCAATGAAGGGGTCAATATTCGAGCATTAACCGTGTCGTAATATAAAGTTTCATTCCCACTGGTTTCTTTGTACGTGTTCGCTAATATTGGCGGTTCACACCATAATTATAGTTCACAATTATATGGTGCATAGTAGACACTGTACAGCTGAATAAAAAAATGTTTAAATGTGGGAGAGTCGCGAGGCTACTTTCACTTCAAACCATTACACATTCTTCCATTCTTTAATGCTGGTGAAACAAGTTAACAATAAGTTATACAATAAAACGTCAAACACCTGAAAAATGAAAAAGTTCAGCGACAATAAGTTTCGTCGATCTTTTTCGGTAATGTCAAATAACTATCTGCAGTATTGTTGACATTTACAGATAGTTTCTATTTTACATCTATAAAACCAAAATAATTATTATTCAAGTCTCGTCGCGACGGCGCACGACTCGAATTCGTTACCACGATGCACCAGACAATCCCCGTTTATATCTGAAAAATGGAACATTTATCGATCATTGTTAACCCAGTGTCCGTAATAAAGATTGATCGTCCAAAGACTCCCAAAAGTAGAGTACCCTCTCGACGAACGCTGCTTATGAAGTGCCACACTTTCTTCTAAATATTTTATCAAATTAAAACCCAAATCGATCGGACAACCGTCAACGAAGGAACGAAGAAAACAGTGAAGTGCATGAAGCTTGGATCCGCAATATTCAACCTCTTATTGACCCGCGCCGATGTCATCTTTTCCCTTTCAAAGCGGAACACGGGGGAAAATCGATGCGCAGTCCGGGTAGAAAGATAAATTCCACAGGTAGGCATAACGAGTATCGCGGCAACTAGTTTGTTGAACGGCAACGAAAGCGGACGGCCGAGCGGAGAGCTTAAAGGGCGTTATTCCTCGAGGCGTCGGAGGCTCTCAATTACAAGATTGTCCCGGTGGTCGTTTTCCCCGCAGCGAAAGAGGATCGTAATTAACGAAATTTTCTCGCGGCCAGATGGCCCCGAAGCGTGGCCTGATCAAAGGGACCGGACCCGCTGTAATTATACAGATAAATTCATGTTTAAAAACGCGTTTACGGGGGGCATAGATTGTCGGTTATTGCCGGTCGCTCCTTTGAGAATGATACCTCGGATCCTTCGCCAATTAACGCGACGGATCCGAGAAATTGCGCTCCCGGAAGTTGACGCATAAAGGGCTCGTCCTTGCCCGGCCTGGGGGTGTTCATCCAGTCGTCCTGAAAGTGGAGAAATTCTGCGCCAAGCCCTTTGAGCCTGCATCCCTCTCTGATTACAGGTATCCGTGTTTCCGGGTGTGCTTAATCGACGCGTGGCGCGGAGATGTAAACGGGCACCGTTTCTATTCGAAGTAAACATCGCGCGGCAGAAACGGCGGGACTGAGGAAAAAGAAGAAAATAGAAATCGGCCATCTTTGCCGTTTTTACACCTCAAGGGGGTATTCTAGTTTGACGGATAAAAAAAGGTTTATTTTTTTTTTACGTTTTCTCCAATTAGATGTTGTAGAAAATAGATCTGCAAAAGGGTTTGTCTGATTTCATAAAAATAACAGAGTTTACAGAGGCCAGCTTCTCTATTTTTTGCACTTGCTCATTGGCAGTTACTAGTCATTCGTCTTGACAAGACTGTCAAGCCTTTTGTTTTGCAGGAGGTCTGTAGTGCGCACTTGCACCCTCGGCAGCCAAGTTTCCGAAATTTTAGTGCGAACCTGAGCGTCGACCAAGGCATATCGCCGTATATGTGTTATATTACATTTCTGCGTTTTTCTCAAAACCGTGTTTCATAACATGGTTACCACGATATCTCAAATTCTACTGAATCGATCGGGACCGTCTTTTATGCACATCTTCAGAAGATGTGTCGCTATCGTCCCTATCAGAATTGCCCAAAAATATATTTCCGTTTTAATTTTGCAGGCCACAAAGGACGACAAGAAATAGGAAATAACGAGAAATCGATTTCAAATGGCTGCCATTTTAAGAAAATTTAATATTTAAATCCAAATCTGCCACCTGCGATAGCCAGAGCCATATAATTTGAGAGTCTGTTTCAATTTTTTAGTTCCGATGATCAGAACGAGCTGAATCATGGTTATTAACCAAGCCATTTGTTTCGAGATGACCTACTTCTGTGCGCTGTAACGTCATCTTCATTTCATATTCTTAATTAGAAAAATGTTACATTACAGTTCAAGATGTAGTAAAAACATAGTCAAAAGTTCAGTATAAAAATCTTTCTCCAATGGTTTAAAAACAATTCCTGAATATAGTGGAAAAAATTGCGCGTCGCACTAGAATACCCCCTTGAGTTTCGCGGCCGTTTATTGCAAGGGTTTTCTTTAATGCGTTTATTTCAGTAAGGAGAATAGACTATCTGTTAAAATGTGATAGATAATATTTTATAATATCTCGGAAGGTTTATGCATAGAGCTGTTCGTACTTGTTGAATGTGTAATGATAATTTTTAAAAATATGTGCGCTCGAAAGTGGCTGCATCGTGATCGCACTTTGTCTCCCAGAGGACGGAAGATAAGAAAGAGAATAGCATTGTAAAAATTGTAGTGCCGAGTTGTGTTATCTTGAGGCAAAATTTTATTGAACGAAGGTATATCAGTTTTGGCCAATTATGTCTAACGAAATTAGAGCATACAAGACTGCTTAACCCAAATCTAACCAGTGACAGGAAATGTTGTTTCGCGATGAATTATAATTCACTGAAAAATCGAAGAGCAGCGTGTAATAGAAATGCTAAACGTAATTTGGCAAGTTTTTATCGCACACATGCTACGAAATATTTCCACCACTTCGATTCAGGTGCCACGAGGGGCAATTAATGAATTTTCAATTGAAGATAAGCAATAAATCGAGATTCTTGCAAGCTAAAAGGTCGTATCAGGAATAGGCAATACATTTGCCATTCTTTTTATTCACGACGTATCTGAATCAGCGTTACCCGTTAACTCGCTCTTACAAAATAAATATAATTTCTCTGGGAAATTATCGCAGTATGTACATTATAGAATGTTACATAGTTGCGCTACAAAATAATGTATGGATATTAGAGCCTACATTAATTGGCCTCTGCGGGAACAGCGTTCACCTCAAATAAATAAACAGCCGATTAAACGGAAAACGTATAAACTACCATTTGCAGAGGAAGAGAAGTAAATAAACGTGCATATTGTCCACAAATATTTATTGAGCAAAAAGTAATAAATGATCCAGGTAATCACAGATGGGGAATTCCACTAAATATTGCACGACCAGCCAATTGCAATTTATTCGTTTGCAGTTTAATACGTTCCCGGTGTAAGAGTACGATAATCGCGGTTTATTTTCACGCGAAATTTATTACATGGTTGAGATGTTGGCCGCTGAATGGTTGTGTGCCAACGAAAACTATGCGGTCATGGATGTAGATTGGTGTAACTTTTTTTATTTAAGAGTGAGACGACAACATGCCAGTGAATGTTTCTCAAGATTCAAGAGTTTTCAATAAAGAAATTTATACTAATCTTAAAACCAAGATCGGGTTATATAGGCTACATAGATTAGAATATAAGGGTTCATGTAACTAAATATATCCTAATCAATATCAGTAACTATTTGTATCCATTTATAAATCTTCCAATAATTCTTCATTGAGAGGTCACTAGTTTTCATTTAAAAAATGAATGATATTTTTAAACGTTTCAATGTAGTTAAATGTACTCTAATCAACAACCAAGTAGCTGAAAATAGAATCGTGTATCTCGTAGATTGATGAATGGGAACCAATCGTTCTAAAACTAGTAGCTAAAAATGTAACATTAATGTTTCGCAGCAGGTGATGTAAAAGTGGAATATAATAGACAGTAATTTTCAACTTATCTTGTTTCATGATCTTCATCGTATCTTTTAATTGGCGATCGAAAATTGATAGCGTGACACAATGTGAGGCGACGAAAAGTTGGCAATTGTGTAAAGTTCAAAGAAGAGACCTCATATTTCACGGATAAAAGTTGGAAACTGGCCAGGTGACAATAAGCTATCGCTAAGGGAAAGTTGCGCGCACGAAATTATATTATACATATAGGTTTAACACAGTTCATCGGATTGCAATGGTAATTTTGAAAAATGGTTCGTGGCACCTGGCGACTTCCCAGCGACGATCTTATTTACGTTGAATGTTCTGAAGAATCGATCTACTTGTGTGAAGAACGTACGCGATTCCACTTGCAAAACAAGTGCATTGCTTATTTCAAGTGGACCATTACATTTATAAAAAGTGTTAAGTCATTGAAAGTCCTTTGTCTGTAATTTAATTTCCTCTTCCATAACTTTGTTCTCTTTCGAAGTAAATTCGAGATACGACAAGTCCATATTCCACGATTCATTCTGTATAATAGAAAAGGAATTTTCAGAGATATTCGCTGTTTGAAAATTTTCTTAGCATTTTCCAACACCTTGCACAGTTTCGTTAGGATCAATGAAGAATTTGTGTCAATTTATCCCTACCGGTAAGTTCTAACATATAAAATATGTATTTGTTCGAACGGTTCTCATTCTTTAAGTGAATTTAAGTTGCAAAAAATATCGCCTGCTTTTAAAATAATGTGTAAAATGTTGATCATCGATTACCGTGTTCTATTTCGCGTACCATTCTGAAATAATGTCGGAGGTTCTTAAATATTTTCCTTTGAACGATAAAATGAACCCACGCGAGTTTCAGAATACTTCCCTTTACGAATTTAAACTCCTCCATTCTGCGGTCCAAGCTAAACGCAACGTTAATACAGCTTTTACAGAGGGAATTTGTAATGAACGTACTTATTTGTCGTTGATTTTCTGAGCCTTTTCTAGAGATACCAACCACATGGAAAATATAATCTCCGATTGTATTAAATTAAGTATGCCATCGTTTGACGAAAATTAAATTAAAAACAGTACCGTTGACAAGCACCAATTTTATATAATATACGAAATGTGCATTTCACGTGTTACTACCTAATAAATACCAATACTGTATATACCAACAGCTGGAAAATGTTTGAAATTATTTTGCCAGTTGTGCAAATTTCCCCTGTTCAAAAAATCTTGCACTAGTTCGAAATTAACATGGCCGTGATTAACGGTGACTTGTTTCATATCGATATACTTAAGCTTCAGAAAATTTCTAAATGTCTTCTTTTGTTTTGAATGTTGTCTCGTCAAATTTTATTTAAACAAAAAATCTTTCAATACAGAAATTGTACCAATGGAAAACCACGATTGGGATTAATATGAGGGTTAACGCTGTAAATTTTTGCTGATAAAGGATTAATCTTATCAAGTTTTATTAGAATAAAACATGTTTCAACGAAAAAGTTCTACTAATCTAAAGCAATGATCGGGATTAATATTGAACATTGCTGTTCCCCCTGCAAGGTCTAGTAATTTCACACTTCTGGTCTGTTCTGTATAGCTTTGAAGATTTGAGGATACGCTCGATCACTGATCCAAGCAGAATATAACAACTTGAACTTTGTTGAAGCCGACAGAACGGCCATACAGAACTGAGTGATAATTGGATTTGTTATCGTTCAGATTGAATTTGCGTGGTAGAAGTTAGTAGTTGTTAGTTTTGGTCCTGGCTGTTGAACATTAGCCAAGTTCTTAAATGCCATCGTGCTTGATATTGGATGATATCGATTCATGGACTCTGTCTAGTTATATCAAATTAGTGTAGACAACGTGAATAGGCAGTAGTTTATGCAGTTCCGGGTTTGTTGATTGTTTGTACAGTGGTGAGCATGAATGATGCGAGGTTTACGTACCTTTATGCTATTAGCATAGGTATATGATTTTAATACGCCGCCGCTAACATTATTTCAGGGCTTGCTTACCTTCAATTAGTACGTAAAGTAGTTCTATTTAATTGCACTCATTTTTCGACTTATACGCTACTTTCTTTGACGAGGTAAATTATTTTTCGATTCACTTGGTACCTAACGTAGCACGTAAAACCTTGTCAAATGGTTACATCGAAGCCCGATTTACGAAAATAGAAAAGAGTTATCGATAATTTAGTCATTCCATAGGATATCCATCATAAAAATATTTAAGCACAGGTTAGTAGGCCCGCAGCAAAACATTTCAAACGATCTACCTTTAAATCGCGGTTTGCCTAATCTGGAATCATCCAAAAAAAGGGACTCCGAGTTTTACTGTGCAACAGTTGCAAAATATACAGCAATTACAGATTACGTTGAAACAATTGCTTTGCTGCTTATTAGAAAACGAGTTTAATCCAGCCAGCATATAAGTACTCCGACCACTGTGCGCCTGCCAGTTGATTTGCGCCCTCGATTAACCGTTTCGCAATTCCACGTATCTCTGCGGGGGTCCCAATAAAGATAAACGTTAGATCTAACTACCGGCCGATCCTTTTCCTCGCGCCCTTTTCAGCGCATTCTGCAGGGTACATCGTTCGCGTACCACACCGCCGAACATCGAAACCGTGAGAGCACTTACACGAGATGAGCTTGCGGTAGAAAAGCTTTGAGGAAAATTGCAAAGATCCTGACGCGTCGGAGTGCGCTTCCGGAATAACACTGAGGTATCTGCACGTGGATTCCCGGCTCTCTTTTATCGCTTTTCATCAAATTAGGGCCGAACGTGCTCCATTTTGAAACACATGCCACGACCTGCTCGTTGTTCCAATGCGCTCGATTTACTCGAAATACTTTCCATAATGACGGTCGCGTAAAACGTGTCCACTGCGGCAGGCAGGGAAGTTTGTCTCTTTGAAATTAAACGGGCCGGTGTTCCGCCGGTGGCTGAATTTTTATTCCACGCCGTGTCTGGAGAATAGTTTTACGAAATTCATGCAAGTTTCCGGTTTTTAGGAAGGCGGTCGTCGGAAATTAACGTCGCGGGCGTAACCGGGGGCAAAAGATGGGCTGAGATGTCTTTCTTTTTTTTTTTTTTTTAATTCACAAAAGATTTTGTGGAAACGAAGACGTTTGTTATTCGGCGCAGGAATTAAGTGTTCGCCGCGGGATTTCGCGGAGAGAAATATGCTTGTTAAGCAAAAACTTTGGACAAGCTGCAGTTGCGATTTAGTTTAGGCACGCTGATTCGAGTCTCGATTATCAGAATTAATGGGGTGCCAAGAAGGCACGAATGAGTGCATTTTTGGACGATGGAACTGTTATTTCGGTAATATCGATGTTCATGCATTTTGAGAAACAGGTACACGGTTGTTCAAATTTATTGTGTCTATGCGAACACGAGATAAGTAATAATCAGTTTAATTTCGTCACAGATTTATGAATTTTGTTAGTAAACCGCGTAACATTTTTGATACACGGATATTGGAGAAAGTGCATTCCCTTTAAATGCTTCAAAATGGTAAGCTTCCTTCTGGTATTCGTTTTTGATATCTCAAGTTATATTCGATCTGAATTATCTAGAACAGTCCTATTATAAACTGTGTACTGTTTTGTGCTTCACTGAAATCAATTTTCATTGACACAATGGCCGTTAGTAATTTAATCCAAAACGATTTTGTCCAACCAATTCCCCTATATGCACACCTGAGGCCGTCCTGTTTGGTTAATTAATTCGCATATCCCATTTACGAATTAGTTCGAATAACAAACGAGTCAATCGTGCAACGTAAATTTTCGGGTCGACTCGTCCATAGAATCTCGAAGAAATTATAACTTTTACCCGATGGAAAGTTATGTCGCACAACTCACGTCGCCGGCAAAACGAGCAACAACTTATACCAAAACCGTTTTTCCGTCTTCGGCATCAAAAAGAGAAAGGGGAAAAAATTTGCCCGGCGTTTTCATCGATCTAATGCGCCTATATAAAACTCGTTCGAAACAGCTATTGTAAACGCGGAAAGTAGCTCTCCAAAACGTTTCCTGCAGCCCGATAACCCCATTATGATCGACGATTTAAATCCAACGAACGGCCCTTCTCGACACGGCCGCGTTGCCTATCGTTCCGCAGCGTCGAATCGAAGGAAAACTTCTAACTGGTTGGTGCGGTAACGAGTTCAGCGCACACCTTTTATCGATAGCTGAAAAGAAGGGCCGTAGTTTCTCGAGCGTATAAATTTTTGCAGCAATTTTTCCCGTGGCGCACAGCGCGGCCTTTCGATTGGCGCTCGGGGAAAAAATCAAAAAATGCATACAATGTAGAAGTAATCAACATTTTTGTAGTAAAAAAGGTGAAAGTAGTTGTATGACATAAGAGCATCATAATAATAACAATAGGTAATAATAATTAATAACGAATATAGTAACAAAGAAGAAGAAATAATTGTTACATAACGAAGTATAAGTAAAACATTGTAATGAAATATTATAATAAAAAACAATACACAGTGGAATGAACGGCACATAGTTGACGTACTGTTGTGTTCCGGGATTTGGGACCACTGTGCGTCGTTCGTTGAGTACGTCGAAATTGAGTTTCAGTTGCTCAAAAACATTCAATAACTTGTAATGTAGCAGATAGTACCAGATAAAAATTATATAGCAATGTAGTACAACACATTGTCGATACAGAACAACCAAAATCACAGGACGGATTGAACCGCTCTGTCGTAAATTGAATATTAAATTGCAATATGGTACAACAAACAATATTACAAAATACGAACAACAAATAACGAGTGATGTACGAGTAAACAAATTTGTATGTTTCTAGTTGTTACAAACAGAAGACTATTGTCGATCCCCCATTTATTTTTACAGTAATAATTGCGCCTTCCTAACGGGTTAATGATTATTTTGAATAAAATGTTAAAAATTCACTTTTTTGATTTTGGTCCATTGGAGGCCGCACTGTGCGACGCACAATTATTACTGTAAAAAATCAATAGCGGACCGGCAATAGTCATCTGTTTATAATACCTGCAATCTTAAAAATTAAATAACTCGGGTATCACTGGTTCGTTTTTGTTCGTATTATATAATATTGTTTGTTGTACCTTAAATATGGGGAATTTCATAAAGGGTAGGCAAAATTTTTATTTGCAATGCAAAATATTTAATGTTTTCTTAACATTCAATTTGCAAAAAAGCGGCCCAAAACGCCCTGCAGTTTTTGTTGTTTTGTACTGACAAGGTATTGTACTACTATAATTTTTATCTGCTACTACCTGCTACCCTACAAGTTATTGAATTTTTTGGAGAGACCGAAACCCAGTTTCGGCTCATCAAACGACGCACGGGGGTCCCAAATCCTGGAATACAACAGTATGTCAACTATGTGTTGCTCATTCCACTATGTATTTTTTTTATTATAATATTCATGTTTCAGTTATATTTCATTACGTTACAATCATTTCTTAGTATTTGTTACTATTTGTTACTATTTATTAATTGTTAATAATTGTTGTTATTATTATGATGATGTTATGTCTTACAAGTAGTTTAACCTTCTTCGCTATAAAAATGTCATTATTGAAGCATTATATGCATTTTTTGAATTTTGTCCCAAACGCCCATTGAACGGCGGCCTTGTGCGACGTCGCGACTTCTCACAGTGGATCAGTTCAGGTTAACCTGCGGAGAGATCAGTTTACGAGAATTTGCGGGAGGAAATATTATTAACAAAATGGTTGTGCCCTTAACACAAACTGAAGTCTTATCCCTTCCCCCGCGTTTACCAACAAATAAAAAAAATAATGCGGTGCATTATTATACGCTCTTCCTGGTTCACGGTTCACCGTTCATGTTCACCATCGAAACGGTAAAACATCGACATCGATAGCCGAGAATCTTCTAATATCCTGGTCCATCGCGTCGACGAGGGTGAATGCGAACCGTCGGATACGCATCAAGGATCGGCGAATGCAACCACCGATGGGTTTGCCGAAACGCCCTCGGAAACCGACGAGCTAATATTCCGTTCCTGATGAGTTAGCCCAGACAGTTTTGAATATTAGATTAAACGCCGGTCGATCCCCTGTCATTAGCAGGATGCTCTAATCAAAGTCGATCCAAAGTTCGAAACCGTTCAGCGGGTGGTGCGTCTTATTAAAGCGGCGGCAACCCCCTCCTCGACTCCCCCTTCCCATCTCCTTCGCGTTTCCTCTTTGGTTATGCCGCTATCAGCTACACTTTCTATCCGCTATCCGGTTATTCGCGTCGTCGGCTGCCTGTGCCGCGTTTCACCCTGAATTTAAGGGATCATCGTCATCGTGTGTTGCTAAGTAGTTCACAGAACCGGGTTTAAGTGAATCATCCCCTGCGTCGTTAGCATGAACGTGTCCACCCCATCTTCTTGTGTAGCTGCGGGCTTGTTCTGCGAGAACGGCCGGCTGATTTTGTGCTTGTCGAATGGGAGTTCGAAGGCGTCGTAACATTTTCTTCGTTCGCTTTCCCGGTGACAATTCGTTGGGCGTGTTCGGAATCGGTCTTCGGGGATTTCGTTTCGTCTTTGGCGGCTGTATTGGGCAATGGAATTTGTGCTGTTCTGCTTGCCTGTTAGTGTATTGTTAAGTCGTGAGTGCGGTTACGTCGTTTTTGTTAATATTTATATCCTGCATAGTTTTGTAAATTTGGGAGAGCTGTTTTATACTCGTCTTGTGGAGTAGATTCAGTGGTGTCTTTGAAGGGGTTTATATACTCGCTTTTGCTTGGACTTTGCGAGTTACTGTACTTGTGCGCTGCACGGTTTTACGTCTAATATGGGTCTATGTGATGATTTCCCTTTAACATTTTATATTGCTTTATTGGACCGCGGTGACATGCTTCATGGAATTCGTAAGTCCGTTTCGTACATAGTCATAGAATGTTTAATGAAGAATTCCATGGATAAAATTGCATTCTGGTATAATAGTTTCGAGAGTATTTGGGAGCCTATACAGATTGTTTATCGTGAAATATTTCTATGAACGCTTGCAGTTTGCTTCACTTCTATAGATAGATATAATTGAAAGCTGTCGAAAGAAATTTTAATTCGAATTGTACCAACAAGAGTGGAATTTCATATTTGCCAAAATATTTCAACGTCGATCGGGAAAATAATCGGCTACCCAGAAATTGATATACAACACCAGCAATCGTCTGATAAATTATATAAACATTCCGCAGGCTGCATTCTTTTACTACAATTATTAATCATAATTTGTTAATACTAATAGCCATTTCATTATTTTTCCCATGTCGAGTAGGAAAATAAGTTACTTCGAAATTGATTTGTCCCAACAGTAATCCCCTGTTAAATTATATAAACACTGCACAACTCTTATTCGTTTGCACAATTATTAATGACAGTGATCGCAAAACCGCCATCAAGATCTTAATTAGATCCGCAGTAAGAAGAGTAAAATTTCACATTCGCACAGAACTTGTACTGATAGCTTCGTGCAAGAAAATAAGCATTGCTTCTCCGCAGATTTTCCTTCCAACAACGATCGCCTATAAATCTTTAGGGGGATTTCGCGGAAATTACGAGCCGCAGTGTGTCAGTGTGTTTTCAAGGATTCCATTCATGCACCATTTCTCGTGCATTTCCCTCGTACTCATTCATGGCCCGTTACTCTTGCACTGCAGGCGCGTACACGCACGAAAGCCTCGTTCATGCTAATTTTATTGCTCGCGGATACAACGTCGAATTACCGCCGGCGAGTCATTATCGTGGATTTTGATAACATCGCGGCGCGTCGATTATCCACGGGTTTTGTTCGCCGTTCGCATTAAACGAGCGTGCGATATTTACGCCGGAATAATGGCCGTTTGTTCGACCATTCCATTCGCCGCTGGTTGTAAATCAATGAAAATTTGATCGCCGGATAATTTAATCGATACGTTAATCACGCGTAATTTTATTAATAACCGAACCCACGCGAAGCGACTGCGTAACGCATTAACGCACACACTCGATATATTAACGCGAATCTTTTACTTAAAACTCGAACTGATACCAGCACGATTCCAACGTTCCGCGCGGTACTACATAGGAATTTCGACTTTCTGTTACACCGTTTCGCGATTCGATTGCATTCGAATTAGCGTAATCGATCTGCAATTCGCGTGCTGGTATTAATAAATTGGAGTTGCCGGAGATGAAATGTGATGAATCGCTGTTGGATTATGCATATTACAGGTGAGACAGCACGAATATGGGATACCCGTTGTACGTTGTTATCTAGAGAACCTTACAACAGAAATAAAATACATAAATATAGAAATATGCTGCGCAAAGATAAATATCGTGAGAATTGCAAGAAATATTTATTTTTTAATTTTCCCAATCAAGGCATAATCGAACAAATAGAAAGGGTAGGAATACGCGACAGTTTTTCTTTCGCGAGCAGTTCCCCTTTGCAAAGAGCGATTTTGTACAAAAAATTAGAAGCAGTAATATAGAAATAGAGCAAAAGTAATAAAAACAGTAACAGAAACTTATCAATCAATTTACAATTGTTGCGTTATTGTACGACATTTAAATTTCCGTCGCCATTAAAAATTGCAATCGCTCGCTTGAATTTTAACGCCGATTAGATTTCTTCAGGAGGGAATATAAACAATACCATGTTTTTTTCAGAAGCAAGCAGAATGGCCAGGTCAAACGAAACAGCAACACGGACAATAAGTTAAGTTTAATCTTATTTCATTGTCTGGGTTGAATTGTGGCGCTCACTTCCGTATCAAAAGAAATGCATGGAATTATGCATTTGACAATACATCTACGAAATTATATTCCCTCGGACGTCATATTTCATGCAGATTCACACAGATGAGCTCGTGGGCGTACAACTTGCATTTTCTCGTTTAGTTCGTGTCACGGGAACGGAAAGAAATGGTCCAGCCCGCGAACAAAGGGGAAGAAAAGCAGGAGGAGAGAACGAGAGAGAGAGAGGGAGGGATCGCTTCAAGTACACTTCCTTTTTTTCCCGTCCGTGAACCTTCCGTGGAACAAAGAAACAGTTTGAACAGCGAGAAAGGTGGAAAAGGATGGTGAAAAAAGGTCCGTGATAAATGTTTCAGGAGGCAACGCAATGACAAAACGGTTTGGGTTGAAGAAGTCACGATTCGGAGTAAGGACACCTCTTTGTCTTTTTTCGACGTCGCATAAAAATACACGACACGTGGTCTATAAAATCTACACGATTTATAGTCCTTCAATTCGATTAATGCGAAACATTTGTTCCTCTCAGCCAGTTCTATCTGTAGCTAGATGTGGCTAGAAAATTATGAACCGACGGTGTTTTCTTTTTGTGCCGCTTAAACCTTTACTTATCTCATTTTTAATGTATCATTCCGGCTACTGTATTCGAGGGTAAGAAATAATTCTCAGTTGAACAGAAATTTCTAAATATACTGCATTTTTTAGTTTGTTTCTTTCTGTAATTTTATGAAAATTTCTTATTTTTGACACAATTTGTGAATTTTGTTCAAGAGTTGATCAAGAGTTAACTCATTCATCGTGAAAATCAGTTAACTGTAAATTCTAAAGATTGGAAGCTAGCTTTGTTAATAATCAGGTTAATGATTATTGGTAGATGTTATTTATTTTTAATGATAATATTAGTAAATAATGCTTTTAAATATTAGTAGGTCAATATGACTTTTTATTTAACACGATTTATACCATCGTTATGATTCTATTTGTTAAAATTAATTTGTGAACACCTGGCATAAATGATGAAGAATATTTAATAATTGCTATTTTAACAATCAATTGCAAGTAATCGATTACTGGAAATTGTTAACATCATAGTTTTATTCAACAAACCGTATTGCTGTAAATAAATTCTGATTACATTTTAATTACACACACTGCCCGTCGAATTAATTTTGTCAATACCATTCCACACATCTATCAATGAATAAACTTCGACAACTGTATCTAATAATCATTTCATACCGCAACGTATAATTACGTTCGTGGATGAATTAATAAACCCAACAACCATATATACCTGCACGCGCATTCATTAATTCGTTTCGAGAAATTCGCCAAAGAAAAGTGTATCGTAAAATGATTCCCGTTTCAAGAACACAGATTCTCCGACGATTTATCCGTGACCGCGACGCACCATAAAAGAAATCTCCACAAAGGCGTCGAAATATTTTCTCGAGCGGACGAAAAGAATGCAGAATGTGAGAGAATAGCGCGGACAGGGAGACAGAGAGAGGGAGGGGAAAAAAGTGTGGAGCGAAAGGGTGATTCAACTCTTTTATTACTTGCTGTCTCTTGATTTGCCCCTTACTTACTTCTAGCTAGGCAAGAAGAGACCGCCGTTCAGGATGGTCGGGTGGCATCCAGACAAATTTCCAGCGAGCCAAGAGCTCGTAAAAGCTCAGCCTCCTATCCGAACATCCCCTGCCACCTAAGCCCATCGGGGGTGAATGTGATCCGCAGGAGCGTATTTCAACGACACCGGGAAGGGGGTGTCCGTCGACGTGTTTTGGCCAATCCTATACCTCCTTTAGAGGAACGAGCCTCAACCCCATGGACGTCGTAAAGAGCTGCAAATTGCCGGCCACGAATGAACGGACGGAATATATAAAATTTGGCCGTGCGCCATTTTCACTCTGTCTATTTTATTTTATTTTTTTCTTTCACCGCAGAACGAATTCCCCGGTGAATGCCAGTGGTTTCATCGATATTTTTTTTGCAATTACAATTTCGTTACCAATTGTTACGGTAGGCTAAGCTTCTCCTCTTTAGAGGGGAATTATTGCAACGAGCGGCCGCAAAATTGTATTGATTGTTTTGAAGCAGAGTATTATAGCGAAAAGTGTATTTTTTTGTTACACTAGTGCAATTTATTTAATATATTTTTTTATTAGTCGAATATTGGTTAGATGTTGGTCCTAATTTATTTGAGGAGCTAGAGATGAATCGAAATGAAAATATTCTCCAATTGTTAATTATCATTTGTATACACTGTATGCATATTTACACTGCGATTGTTTATGTATGTTCCGTCCTTAGACGGAATTTTTGTTTATTTCAAGGCGCCAGGATTCTTGAGTATGGCGAGACTTTTCATAGTCGAGGCGCCAGTTTTCCTGGCGTACGAGTCAAAGTCAAGGGCCTCTTTGTACTCAGGCGATAAGGGCCTGTGAGGCCCGATGACAGAATTAGCGGTCCTGCGGCGACGCTGGCCGCCCGCGTCGTAGGGTTTCCCACGGCGAGTTTTTCCCTTTCCCTAATTATTAGGGGAAGGTCTTATTTGGCACCCTTGGTGGGAGCTATGCCGGATTGCACCAATAAAGTATCTGTGTTTTAAAAAACATATAGAACTCCACCCACTCGGAGTCCACCTCAAAGAGCATGATGAGCCTTTAGTTTTAGTTTACCACTAACCAGCGTAAGAAACAGTTGTACCTAGCCATAACACCGTTGTCTATCTATAATAACCGAGCTGTAGTTCTCAATAAAGTATATATCACATTGATTAGGAGCTACTATGGTTATAGTTCTTCAAAGGCTCTCTAATCGCCTAAAAGTTCTCGCCGCCATTAATTTGCCGTCGGGAAGCGCAGTCTAGGCAACTTACAATTGTTAGACGCGCGCCGTCGTTACTGTTAAAAAAAGTGACGTACGGTCGAAACATTGGTCCTTCGAGCCGGATCCACCCTTTTGAGAGTGGTCCACATCTATTGAGGAAGCAGCCGTGATTCACAACGGAAAGGAAGGTACTTCGTGCTTTTGGGTCTTCTGCCGAGCGGGTTGCTATTGGGTCTCCATCGTCTACCCAGGTGCCAACAAGAAGACTTGGCGCAGAGATTCACTTGCTGGTGGCCGTCGCCAAACTATATTGTGCAACGGACGGTCAAGGACAGCAGCGATCACTGCAGGGGACGATCAGGACGAACCACGTGGCAGCGTTCGAAGACAAGGCGGAAGACTCCATAAATCACGCTCAGGTAGGTGGTGACTCACTTTTCCTTCTTTCCTGACACTCCTTTTGGATATACCTTCAAATTTCTATTGCCATGGCGGAATTAATGAAGAAGTTAATACGACAACGCGGTTCATATAAAGCACAATTAACACGGCTTCACAAAGCAATCGTCGATGTCGAGAATCCGGTTGACGTTGAGATGTTTGATCAACGCCAACAGAAACTAGAGGAGATTTATAATAGTTTCGGGAGTATTCAATTAGAAATTGAGTCGCTGGAGGACAATCCAGATCACGAGATTGAACGTGCGGAGTTCGAAAGACATTATTATCAATGTAGTGATGACATTAGAAAGGGCCGCGGTAGAGTAGCAACCGCGAGTAACCACCAAAATCTTTCGACGATTAATATGGCGTCATCATCACCGCCGAGCGGACGGTCAATTCTTCCGAAAATAAACATAAAGCCATTCGATGGGAATTATGCCGAATGGAACAATTTTTATGATACGTTCCGGGATTTGGTGCACGAGAACGAGTCACTACCGGTAGTACATAAATTTCATTTACTAAAATCATATTTGTTCGGAGATGCATCAACCGTGGTCGGTTCGATTAGTGCTTCGGAGGAACACTATATGATCGCGTGGGAGTTGTTGCAAAAAAGATTTAATAAGCCACGCAAAATTGTTCATGCGCATATTCGTGCGCTTTTCGAGTTAGCGGAAGTGCCATCGAATAGCACAACCGCATTAGGTAGTTTAGCGGACAAAGTCGAGATGCATGTAAAAGCATTAAAGTCGCTGGGACAGCCCACTGATTGGCACGAAATGCTAATTTATATTGTTGGGGCTAAGTTAGACAAGGATACACGCATTCACTGGGAACGTTCGATAGATGAGAGCGTCATGCCTACGTTAGAGCAATTATTAGAATTTTTAAATAAATTTGCTAGGGACGCGGAACCAGTGAGCTTGTTAGTCGCGAAGCCCAAGAAGTCGCAAGGCGAGAGACCGCAATTCGCGAAGCGTGGTGACCGACCGCATCATGTTTATGTTCAAGGTACGGAGGGTGTAAGTTGTCCAGTCTGCCAGAAAGGGCATTTTATACAGGACTGTGGGCAGTTTTTAGCGTTGGATCCGCGTGCTAGGGTGCTAGAGGTTAGAAAGGCGAGAATTTGCCACAATTGCTTTCGGTCAGGTCATTCGACCGTTCAATGTAGGAAGGCTAATTGTTCACGGTGTGGAAAAAGACATCATGTCTTATTGCATTTTGAGGCCACCATAGTTGAAAGAGGCACTATGGCACCAGGGGAAGAACGAGCTTCAGGGTCGACAGATGGAATAAGAGCGTTAGTGTCGTACCAGCGGTCAGAAGTACTTTTAGCCACGACGCGTATCGTAATCTTAGATCGCGATAAAAAAGAAAGGCAATGCCGGGGTCTGCTGGATCCGGGTGCTCAGTTTAATTTTATGACGGAGCGACTCGCGAAGGGCCTTGGTTTAAAATTGCACACGTTTGAGGTACCAGTTTTGGGATTGGGTGCAAATAGTAGTAGCGTACAGTATTACGTGAAAACGCGCTTTAAATCCAGGTGTTCGAATTATTCGGAAACGGTAATGTTTTTAATACTGCCCGTGATTACGGGTCGTCTACCTGCATGCAAGGTGGACCCGGGGAAGGTACCGGTGCCAAAAAGGGTCAGGTTAGCCGATCCCGAGTTTTATAAGCCTACTGAGGTAGATGTATTGTTCGGGGAATACATTTATTATAGGGCTTTAGATGTTGGTCAGATTAGATTGCCTAATAAAGTAAGTGTATTACAGAAGACGCGTTTTGGTTGGGTTCTGTCCGGTAGGACGAGTTGTGCGCAATCCAATAATGCCAAACGCAATTGTTATTTAGCTCGCCTCGGTTTGGAGGATAGTATTGCTAAATTTTGGGAATTAGAGGAGTGTTCGACCCAAAGGTATTTTTCGGCTGAGGAGAAAGTATGCGAACAGCATTATCAGCAGAATGTTTCTCGCGATGATGAGGGTAGGTACGTAGTGCGACTTCCCTTTAACGGAGAAATAGAAAAATTAGGCGACTCCTATCAAAGGGCGATAAAGCGATTTCGTGCATTAGAACGTCGATTAGGGAGTCAGAAGGAACTATATAGACAGTATAAGGATTTCATTTCCGAATATATAGAACTTGGACACATGTCCTTCATAAAAGATGATAATGTGAAGGAAGGATTTTATCTGCCGCATCACGCTGTGATAAAAACCACGAGCAACACCACAAAATTACGCGTGGTATTTGATGCGTCCGCCAAATCTGCCAGTGGAATATCTCTCAATGATGCTTTACTGGTAGGTCCGACAATTCAAGACGATCTATTTCCTTTATTAGTTCGTTTTAGATTACATAATTATGTTCTGACGGCAGACATTGAGAAAATGTTTAGGCAGGTAAAGATGCATCCGGAAGATACCAAATTCCAAAAGATTCTATGGCGGGACAATGTAACGCAGTCTGTAAAAGCATTTAGGCTAAATACGGTTACTTATGGAACTGCGTCCGCGCCATTTCTAGCCGTCCGGACCCTAAAACAATTAGCGAAGGACGAGGGCCATGCGTTTGATTTAGCGGCTAGCGCATTGGAATCCGATTTTTATATGGACGATCTGTTGTCGGGAGCAAGCACGCTCGAGGAGGCTATACAGCTTCGAGATCAATTGGCAAATTTATTGAGATTAGGAGGGTTCAATTTGAGACAGTGGGCTTCCAATGAACAATCGTTAATTTCGGTATTTAAAGAGCAGGCTAGTCCTAGTACCGTGCATTTCAATGCTTCGGAGACGAAAAAAACATTAGGTATTTGCTGGAACGCAAAGCAAGATTTTATTTCATACGTGATCAATTCTGATTCACAAGAACAGCGTAGTACAAAAAGGGTCATATTATCTAGAATTGCACAGCTGTTCGATCCGTTAGGACTTTTAGGACCGGTCATCATTTCAGCAAAGTTTATAATGCAGGAACTATGGAAAGCAAAGATAGGTTGGGATGAAGCGGTCCCTCAACACATATACACTGCGTGGAAGGAATTTGTAGAACAACTTCCCATTCTAAATAATTTTCAGATCGCACGCAAGGTATTAGTTGACCATCCAGTAGACATACAGTTGCATGGCTTTTCGGACGCAAGCGAGAAGGGTTATGGCGCTTGTATTTATTTTCGGTCCATTAATAAGGCAGGTAGAATCGCGACAAATCTCATTTGTGCTAAATCCAGGATAGCGCCATTAAAGATTATATCCTTACCTAGGTTGGAACTCTGCGCTGCGCTCCTATTAGCAAAATTATATATTTCCGTTACCAAAACACTGAAGGTTAGATGTAATAAGATCAAATTCTGGTCGGATTCTATGATCGCGCTGCACTGGCTTAATGCGGAGCCGCATGTGCTGAAAACGTTTGTAGCTAACCGTGTTTCGGAAATTCAACGGCATACGATGTCGAGTGATTGGTCGCATGTTAGTTCGTCCGATAATCCAGCAGACTTTATTTCGCGAGGACAGTTGCCTAAGGAATTTATTAGGAATCGACTTTGGGTATATGGGCCATCCTGGCTGAGTTGCGAGGAAAATGCTTGGCCGGACACCCCATTGACGCTTATTCCGATACCGGAACAACGCGTCAACATAGCACTAGTGAGTGCCAAAGACATAAATAACTTCGATTTATTTTCCAAATTTTCCTCATTTCTCAGGTTACAAAGGGTAATAGCGTATTGCCTCCGATTTCGCTCTCTCGCGTCGAGGAAGAGCAGTTTGAAGGGTGAGCTGACAGCTTTGGAATTGCGGGTCTCTCACGATATAATTATTAAATTGACCCAAGCGCAGGTATTTCGCAAAGAACTAGCGCAACTAAAGGGCAATAAGCCTCTTGACGCATCGAGCAAGCTACTGGGTCTTACACCTTTTGTCGATGCTAACGGTATAATTCGAGTAGGGGGTCGGTTGAAAAATTCGGATATGAAGTATGCGCAAAGGCATCCAATATTGCTACCGAAGTCGCATTCAGTTACGACTTTGATTATTCGAAAGGAGCATATTCGGAATTTACATGCCGGTGCACAAGCGACTTTGAATGCGGTTAGACAAGTTTATTGGCCAATTGATGGGAGAAACAGCACAAGATTTTTGATCCGCAAATGTCTGCGGTGTTTTAAGGCAAAACCGACCAGTCCGCCAAGCTACCTGATGGGCGATCTTCCACGCGATCGGTTAGTTGCGACACGTCCGTTCGAGAATGTAGGGGTAGATTATTGCGGCCCTTTCTACATAAAAGAGAAGCGCTTTAGAAATCAAAGGCGTCTAAAGGTTTATGTAGCCGTGTATATTTGTTTTCTAACAAAGGCGGTGCATTTAGAGGTGGTCAGTGACCTTACTACTGAAGCATTTATTGCATCGTTGAAAAGATTGTTCGCGAGGCGCGGCAAGGCTAAAAATGTTTATAGCGATAATGGTTCGAATTTTGTCGGCGCGAATAATGAACTGGTGGAATTGTTTGACTTTCTTCGTCGCAAAGAAGTCAGTCAAGAAATGACTCGTTATTTGAATGAGTTATCGGTATCATGGCATTTTTCGCCACCAAATTCACCACATTTCGGTGGTTTATGGGAAGCTGCGGTGAAATCGTTTAAATATCATTTGATTAGGACCGTAGGAGACACCTTGGTGACGTTTGAACAACTTAATACTTATGTTATTGAAATTGAAGGTGTCTTAAATTCCCGTCCTCTGACACCTCTGTCCTCGGATCCAAATGATTTACAAGCCTTAACCCCAGCACACTTCCTTATTGGTGGGTCATCAACCGTTCTACCTGAGCACGACTTTAGCGACGTGCCATCTAACAGGCTGTCTGTATGGCAGCACATTCAAAAGATGAAGCAGCATTTTTGGGTTAGATGGCACAAAGAGTACATGAACGAGATTAGGATTCGCAGTAAATGGAAGCAGGGGTCCAACGAGATGCTGAGCGTCAACGATCTGGTGTTGATTCGAGATGACGGACGGCCAGCATTGCGTTGGCCACTTGGACGAGTCTTAGAGGTTCACCCTGGAGCAGATGGAGTGACCCGGGTGGCCACAATCAAAACAGCCGATGGAATCTACAAAAGGAGTGTTAAGAAACTATGCCCCTTACCCATTGATTTCAATTAGTGTGGTCCCAAGACAATGTATTCTATGTATCTCGTTATAAGATAATTTTAGGTGTGAATTGATATGCGATAAGCAATATAATTTGTTATGATTTTTGCTTCTTTCTGTCTATGTTACAGTGCGTATTCTTCGTATACGACTGACTTGATGTGTAGTCAAGTCCATTATTGTTTGTAGCTTTTCTGCTTATATCTATGTTGTATTGATGCTTAGCATATAATTTCGTTATTTCTTAGGCTCATTTAGTGTCATGCGATAGTTTGTAAGTGGCTGGGTGTTCTGGAGTCGTGTGTTGGTGCAATCGGCTGGCTTGTCCCTTTCATTAGCTAACAATTTAATTTTGAACGTAGCCGTTCAAGGGGGCCGGTATGTTCCGTCCTTAGACGGAATTTTTGTTTATTTCAAGGCGCCAGGATTCTTGAGTATGGCGAGACTTTTCATAGTCGAGGCGCCAGTTTTCCTGGCGTACGAGTCAAAGTCAAGGGCCTCTTTGTACTCAGGCGATAAGGGCCTGTGAGGCCCGATGACAGAATTAGCGGTCCTGCGGCGACGCTGGCCGCCCGCGTCGTAGGGTTTCCCACGGCGAGTTTTTCCCTTTCCCTAATTATTAGGGGAAGGTCTTATTTGGCACCCTTGGTGGGAGCTATGCCGGATTGCACCAATAAAGTATCTGTGTTTTAAAAAACATATAGAACTCCACCCACTCGGAGTCCACCTCAAAGAGCATGATGAGCCTTTAGTTTTAGTTTACCACTAACCAGCGTAAGAAACAGTTGTACCTAGCCATAACACCGTTGTCTATCTATAATAACCGAGCTGTAGTTCTCAATAAAGTATATATCACATTGATTAGGAGCTACTATGGTTATAGTTCTTCAAAGGCTCTCTAATCGCCTAAAAGTTCTCGCCGCCATTAATTTGCCGTCGGGAAGCGCAGTCTAGGCAACTTACAATTGTTAGACGCGCGCCGTCGTTACTGTTAAAAAAAGTGACGTACGGTCGAAACAATGTAAGCGAAATTAATTGAATCCGATACGTTATTCGGAGCGAGATGCGAATTAAATCTAGCCTGACAATATTTTCAGGAATTTACGTCCAGAAACAGGGCGCGAACTTATAAAACGCACTCCCAAAGAGGCAGCCAATTATTTAATAAATCGAGTATACTTTCTACTCCAATTCTTTTTCCATTATTCAATTACTCGCTCGAGGAGGTTTGATCCTTGAACATCCTCTGGATACCAACGCCGCTAGTCCGTAAAAGGAAGACAATTGAATAATGTGATTATAGATGAATGAGCCTTAATGCGGAATATTTCTACGACTCGTTCGGGCAGCCAGAAAAAAGAATTCCTTACTGTCCAGTCTCTACTCATCACTGTCCGTAACGTCCTGAGTGGGACAATACCTTGGGCCCTCGTGCGATTTCCAACTTCTCCCTGTATGAGCTCTTTCGTTCGCCCCGTGCTGCTTTTCCTTCCATTTTTTACTCCTTGCCCCTCGCCCTATCTCCTCTCCTTTCCCTATTTCTCCTCTTTCTTTTTTTATCATCCCCAGAGGCAGGGAAGTTTCAATGGACTTTATCCAATAGCCTGTGCTTCCTAGTTGGCTCGAAGCTAATAAACTATAAATTCAGACCCCCGTTCTTACGATGTTTTTTCAACTCACAGTCGACTTGGTTACTACTTCCTTAGCAATAAGAGGCTGCTTTCACTGTATGGAGAAGTATCCGGGAGAATATAGATGTACATATACATATTTTATGCTCGACGTTCAAGAGTTCGAACGAATATTTCGGCGAACGTAAATCACCATTTGGAAATGGCATCGGTCAATCGAGTTTAGGAGGCGTTTCGGTGTTTTATTTTGTGTACGCTTTGAGGTGCAAATAAATGTGGCGCATAATATGTATATTAGGTAGCACTTCATTGCGTATTGGAATTCTATAGCGTTTATTTATATATAACAGATATAATATCGAATGAATAATTATGTTAATAAAGGAATTTAAACTACTCAGAATATTATATCGGTATTTGAATTATACAAGAAGCATGTCAATTCAAGCATATGAATTGGTTGTTAGACCAAGCCCATTTGTTTTTTTATTACAGTAATTACATGGCAGTATGTATTAATATTTTATTATAATTCAATTATTATACTATGTTCATTTACTTAATGATTAACTGAATTTAAACTATTACAACTTGTCAATGGGGTGAAAACAGGGCGTACGTATAGGTTGTACAGGCAGCCTATATTTTCATCAGGATTGTAACAAGTAGGTATGTAAATTTTGGGCCAGACCGGTCAAAAGGTTTTGGAGTTTACAGAGAACATACAGATAGGGATTCTATTTCGTACATAAATTAACTTTATGAAACAAGAACGACAGAAACTGGATAAGTTTATAAGCACTGTTTTTCACATTTCGTTTAAAATATATACCTAAGCAAATATTGCAAAATATAATTTTAAACACGCGTAACCATCGCATTTATTATTATAATTATTATTATAATTATTATTATAATATATATACTATAATATAATTATTATTATAATATATATACATTTATTATTATTGCATTTAGCATTATAAACAAAGAAATCCTTTTCGAATAGAGACAATCGCAATAGCATTCGAAATGGATTATTCATTATTCAGCAGCCATATCAAATTTTGCACACCTCATGGGCATAAATATTATTATGAACATCATTTTATTTTATTTACCCAGAGCGAAGCACCAATTACATTCTTTGATATTAAAATTCGTTGAAATTACAGCGAACAAAATGAATCGGTTCGACTTCTGCGTCCATTGTACATACAAAGTGCTTGTATATTTACTTAATCGCACTTCTTGTCTTTTATTCGAATTTTTAAGCAATATATCAGCAACTGCTTGATTCATGTTTGCTCCACAATGGAGTACTGGTTACAAGCGCATGTGAAACATTACTTCTAGATCGGTACATACGGGTTAATTCATCGTTGAAATCTACGTGTGACATAAAAGGGTGCCCATCGGGTTGTTTCGAGGGAACTTTAATGCAGTTGTTTGTTCAATATGATCGGCGCGAGAAAGAAAATAAGCTGACGTTCTTAACGGGAGTCACGTAGGGAGACTTAAATCGCAAGCAGCACCCCCGTTTGTCGGATCTATTAATTTAATGCCGCGAAATCACTTTGTTTTCTCTCTAAACAGCTTCATGATGCTGGTTGCAGGACGACGGTGAAGGATCGTCGTCGCTTATCGAGACGGAAAATATCGGGACAGCTTACGAATTGTATGCCAAAGTATTCGACTTGCTTCTAAACTTAATTCTCTGCACACGTACGAGCTCAAGAAAACCAAGAACGTTTGGGAAAACCAATTTTCTTTTATACTGAAGATCGAATAATTTTGTGTACTGTGACGGTAAATGTATTTTACTATCATGCTTGTTATTCAGGTTTAATACAATTGTGCAGTTTAAACTGAGGTACTCAATTTACATGATTGGAAATGAATATATAATAATACTGTGCAACTGTGTAGATAAGGTATTTTGTAGATAATATAAATATTGTGGAGAAATAGAAGGAAGTATTAGAATTGTTATTGTCAATTGTCAAGGAGACATTTCTTGCATGGTAAAGATTTGTTACAGGTGTTAATAAATGAGCACTTCGCGTTTTAACTGTTCCCTATTTATTTATTAAGTTATATAGTTTTCAATGACAGCCGCGTAAAATATTTGATTTTTGTTTGCGGTCAAATATCAATCCCTGTTACCATTGCAACAATATTTCTTAACCACTCGTCAAACTATATAATTTACACTGCGTTACATTTCGCAATGTGAATTAGTTATAATGACAGGCATTTAAAAATATATTAATTGAATATTAGGTTTTGGAAAGCGTAAAAGTTTTAATGCTAATTTGCATAAGTATTATCTTAAAATTTCCATACGTATACGAAATGTAGGTACGTAATCGATATCTCCTCATACACGTGCAATTACCTTCAATAAATTAAATTGTCTTACACAATTTGTATACAGTGAATATTTAACTCGTCGTATATGTATGCAGTTGCCGGCAAAAATTAAGAAACAATTCAGTGACTATTTATCATTCAATTATGGGAACATCATCTATGAGAACGACATACGTTCACAGATTAAATAGTGATGAAGATTCATTGAAATATACCATGCAGTGTTAACAACATAGTAAAACATTTCTTACTTACTCTCCGTGTAGCTGCTTTATTTCTATAACTTTGGTCTGATTGTTTTAAATTGTCCAATACGAATATCATTATCTTCCGTACCAAACATTTTATATCACATTGATAACTCATTCACACCGGAACATCATCTCACTCCGTGATCCATAAATATTCCATAATTCTTTCTTGTCAAATTATGGTTTATCTTGAACATGGAAACGATAAATAACCTGTGAAGTAATCGGGAGCACTTTAATAAAGGTTAGCAGCAATATACGACACAAGGGTACACGATGCTCTCTCTTTTTTCTCTTCTGCGTGTAAATTCATTTCATTTCAGACTGACCTCCCCCGGTCGCTTCGTTTCGAGGCTGGCGAAGCAATTATTCGCGCTCATCGCCTTCAAATTTCCTCGCCTGTGCCATGCCCCGGGCAATCCGTGGCCGTTCTCAAAGAAGGCACCAAGCGAACGTAATCTAGGCGACGCAATACCTCTCGCTTTTCGTGCAATTATCAGTCGCCGCACGCGGAAACAAAGTGCGGAATCGTATTTCGTCGTTTAGTCAATGTGGCGCGATGTGATAAGGCGACCACCCTTCAACCAGCCCTTCGCGCCGCCCTTACGCACTTCTACAGGGTGATTTACAAGCCTGCTGCCAATGAAGGATTTTTGTTTCATGCTTGGGATTTAATGAAAGCTCATTGGCAGGTGAATTTTGTAGAAGCTTACTTTTGGAGAGGGGCTTACTCATTAATTGACAGTTACACCTTGCACTGGAATTTTCCTTCCGTATAAAATAGTGTCTACGTAACGTAAAACTAATAAGTATGCAATGTGATTTTAAAAATTAATTGCAAGAGGTGTATGACGTCGAATATATATTATGTTCACTGTAAGGGAAAATTTATAAATAATATTTGGAAGGAGAATATTCTTTATAATATGTTACTTTTCTGACAGGATAATTTATCTGAAATATTGTTCGTCGAAATTTATATTAATCTATTTCGGAAGCAAATGTACAATATGATTTTAATAGATAATAGTTTGTTCAATGAAGACAATTTCAATAAAATATGAAACAGGAAATTCTATGAAGAAATAGTTTATGCACACCTCTATTTATTTATATATAAGATACATAACATAATTATAATATGAAGAATTAATTTCCAACGGAAGACAGATTTTATGTTTTAAAAATCATACATGTGTTAAACACTTATTAAATAAAAACTGTATTCTATATACTTGTAACGGAAAACTATACAGCTTAGCTATCGAAGAATATTTCACGAACATTACATATTATTTACAATGCTACAATTGTCTTGGAAATATAACTATTTTGGAGTTATTTGAGCAGTCTATTTGGTTTAATGCTATTCGCTGATTTACGCGTGTTCCCTATCGTTTAACAATTCGGTATAAATTTATCTTGTAGTCTGAAAATTATCTGCTTTGATTTATAGTTATATTTGTAATGTTAGTGAAACTAATGGTGAACCGGAAACTGTATATGCATTTCTGCATATTGGAGTTTGTAGTTTGGGATTGTAATTCAAGTATGTGCTATGTACACACGCGTATTTATGTCATGTATCAGTATCGATAAATGAACATTGCGAATAGTTCGTGAATGTAAACAGCTTCAAAGTTACGGATCATATGCTTCGATGTTTCGTTAAATGATTAATTTATACATGGTCGAGCAACTCCATAATTCTCTCTATTGCAAAAGACGTCTCCCTTTAAGAAAGTAAAAGAATATCATTAATTTTTATACTTTACACCAGTTTTAATACTTCGGGGAACTTGGGTGCACTTGCATTTGAACATTTCTGCAGACACAACAGTTTTATGGAAATTCATGTAGAATCAGTATAATCTATTCATTGAACCAGTAGTACATTTTAATAGAATGTATGACAGTAGATAAGGAATTTCTCGATTACGCTGCAATTTTTAATTACATAAAGTTGCTGTGAAAGCAAAGTATACCAAGTTTTGGAAGAATATTTTGGTTATGAATGACACTTCATGATCAAATTCTTTTCATAGTTCATGAATTTCTTATTACAAAGCTATATATAACAGGAGCGCTTTAAATAATATTTATAAAATTCTATTCCAGTTACATTCGAACGATTGATTATGTTTCATTAACATACCTATTGAAAAACAATTTGCTTCACTTCTTCAAACTTCTGTACACGATTTCATGCTTCGGAGGATTCTATGCTCCTTCAAACAAGTAAATTTCGTTTTATTCTGTTTCCCTTGTGTCTTTAGAACTTGTGAACCTTTATAATTGAGGAAAACAAATTCATCCAGTATAGTATTGTAATAGGTACACATCAATACCTTCTCAATGTAAACGAAAAATAATTTACTGAATTGAGAGGCAATAATAAATATTCAATATTAAGATACCAATAAAACTAATATGATCTTTATGAAAATACTTAAATACGAAATAGGCGAAGAGTTGCATATAAATGATAAGAAAGTTATGTCATTTGGAAGCAATTAATCATTCACTAATACTACACGTAGTTTTAACACATCAATTTGTTTCAATTTTTGTGTCCTATTTTTTTGCAGTTTAATAAGATTTCCATTGCACTAGTACGCAAAGTCCAACTACCAAAACCTATTAAATCAATAACGAGTATTACATTAAAGTTCATAGAAAATATCCACCCGGTATGTGACAGTGCGGCATCTAGCATATTGTAGGATCCTTTATGTCGAGGGGTGGCTACCCTTATCTTTAACAGACAGCATTCCAATCGAACCGTTCGCCCTCCTTTAGTCCTTATAACCGAGCAAACAGCTTCCTACGACCCACACGTTGCTTGAATGGGGTTACTGAGCGAGTTTCTTTTATTTCATAGTGAGGGACATATAATTGAATTGATCCAATAAAGATGCGCCGATTAAGCGTTAATCTTTTCCAGTATACCACTTAAGACTAATTGAACGAGGTACTTTAATACTTTTCACGTCTTCTGACTTGTATTATCCAATACACACGTGTAAGTAATACATCAGGATTTTGAAATATATATTTCTTACTGTATTAGAAAATTGATGAGACAAAAGAAGGAAGAAGAAATTGAAACGCATTTTATATTGCTGTAGTGTAGTGTATTCACGTATGTTACTATTGGAAATTAAAGAGCAGAGGATTTTGGTCTGACTATTTTTAGAAGAAATGCCAAAGATAATATGTGCATTTATAGTTACTACTTAAGTGAGTCTTTAATGGAAAAAGAACATTATTCTTCATCGCGAAAGGAAGAAGGGAATTGTCAGATAATAACGTTCAATTACTATAAATTAACCACTATTATTGAAGGTACTCCTGCGTAATACTACTGTATTATGGCTTACAAAATGTCTCCGTATAATGCTTCTGATATATAACTTGGAATATAGTTTTCTATGGCTCGTATATTCCCCTAATGGAGTTAACGCACTAATATCTCTTATTCTTTGGGGAGTGAAATTCCCTGGTAAATTGAATGGTTTAGTATACAACGGAAGACGTAAAGCATACACATGTCGTGGTAATAACATTAACTTTTAATGCACAAACTTTTCTTAAATGATTATAACATAGGTAGATAGATTAATAGAAAATAGATCAAATTGCAGGAAAATTGAGACAAATATAAAAGGTCAACATTTGAATGCAAAAGTGTGAAAGAAACTATTTGAATATTTGTTTAGTGAAATCCAAAATTGCTATATGAATATGTCCATTGCAATAAATGTTTAAACTTGTTGAAACATTTTCTACTTCTAGGTAGGAAATATTTCCGGGAACAAAATTTGTTTCGTAGTCGTCAGTCTATCATTTATTTTCCACGTTACGAACACATTAGTTATCACAGTAGAATTGTATAATTGAATATAACGCGTTGGGTATACAGGGGTACATTGTAGTCATGTGAACAAATTCGATCTGAAGGCAATATGTATTTTGTATCTTTCTTTCCTTTTTGCTGATTCGTTTAAGGATTAAAGAATCAAGGAAATGCAATTGCTACGGGTGCGAAATCCATTTCCATCGGATGTAATTACAATATTTATTCCTTACATCATTCATTCCTGAGAGTACAGTTATATCCACTTATTGTATAAGCAATGTAATCGAAAGTAATGGCCTATCGACTGTTGTATACTTCCACGTATTTAACTTAATTACATTAATGGCGTGCTACTCAATGCAGCGAAGAATTGTTGTCACTGTATCTCCGCTGAGGATACGTACCATCGGGAAATACGTGATAATAATTGCGATATAAATTTAATATTCCACAGTGCTTTTCTATGCAAGTGGTTTACGTGAATGCCAATTCGATAACGTGAGACAGAAATTGTAATTTCTGGAAAAAAGTTACGTACAACGTCGTGGATGTCTGCATTGCTTCAGAATAATAGAAATGTAAATGTAAATTATATACACATGCAATCATAATATACATTTCTCTACTCGTTTCGTTATTTTTCTTTACAATTTATTTTGAATTTGTCTCATTTTTTCACACGCGAAACTTTATCATTGCAACATTTTGCACGCAGGAAAGAATTAATTTCAAAATTCCCATAACATCGTGTCAACGTTTCACAAAACGCAAGTTCAACATAAACGCGTTACAATTATTTATCCACGCGCACATCTGGTATAAACAGTGCTATCTATTATATTTATATCCAAAAATCATGTAAGGATCATTCGTTAAACACGCGTGTCAGGATACACGTGTATCTTCCATTCGAGAATTGTAGTGGAGTTGCTCAGATAAGGGCCAACAAGTAGAAGGGTGCTAATTCTCTCGTTATATTCTCCTTTGCATGCCCCTTCTATCGATCTCTTTTTCTCCGTCCTCGATTTCCCTTGTTCTCTCTGTGGAGCGACCAATAATGGACTTTTAATGCGTTCGATTTGCCAGTCGCAGGGAAGGGATTCCCTACGCTCTTTATAGCAGGATTTCCATATTTCCGATTCCCTCTCCTGGAATGAAAACGTGTAAAAGAATCCTCATTTCTGCTTTCTCGTCAATTTTCATCGTGGCTTTTAATAACAATCGTCGAATCAAGCATGTCAATTCAATATTCATAGCGATACTATTTTCTGATCACATTTATGTATTTGCTACTGTAATAATGGATAGCAATAATGGAATTATTATTATTATTATTATTATTATTATTATTTATTGTTTCAGAGGGATGGCATGCTTTTTGCACTAGTTTTAATGTTATTTATTAATGTTGTTCATAGCTGTATGCTAATGCGTGGAAAGTTTTAATATCTTTTTAATGTACATTGAAAATACATTTTTTACAGTGCTATTTCGTAAATTAGTCTAACTCTTCTGCTATTTCACCTTTTTATACTTCATTGTCTGCATTTAATTTCGACGCTGTTTAAATCTGAAAGATGAACAAATTTGCTAGTATTTGAATCCAAGTTAATTAGATTACCTGGTGCCGACAGGTAAATTGTACCATGATTTTCTTTAATAACTCTGCAAAATATCTACGATATCGACACTAAATGCATCTCATTCTGATTCAATTTGGAGGAAAGCAGGAAACTCGCTGTCATAAAAGAAGAATCAAATTTTCAGATATCCGTGGAATTATTTACCATATTGCAGGAGCTGAACGTCTTCTGCTTCCAAATGCATTTTTACTTGTTCAACTTGGATGTCACACATTGGCAAAAGAAAAACGAACATAAAATAAAAAATATCGTTTATATTAAAACTTTCGTTCAATATCCTGACACTTGAAATTCCCCCCGGAACAGTTCGAAAAAGTACACGAAAAAGGCTTGTCGCGATTTAGGTCCTAATTTACTCGTTCCATACAAGGGTTGAATCATTTGTGACACATCATGATAAATCAGCTATGTAACTAAATAACCGTTTCACTACCACCCCCACGCGACCTAACGTAAGATCCGGAATGAAACACGAAGTAGAATAAACTTGAAAATAAAGCGTACAAAATGACATAAAAAACCTATATCTTAAATGACACAACTTGTTCACCACCTTTCTAAATTATCCTTCCCGAATTCTGAACAGCTGAATAATTTCGCGGAGGTCTAATAACCAACGTAGCGATTGCTTTAAAGCGACTTTTCTCGCTCAAAGTGGTCATGAAACGCGGGCGATCCTAGATATTGGTATTCGGGGGTTCTCCTGTGAAAAGCAGTTGTCGCTCGCGGGACAATTTCGTGAGGTTGACTCATTACCAAGGGGAGAATCGACAGCGGTGGCCCTGCAGGGCTTGACGCGTTCATTCGATATTCTATCGAGTTATGTCTCGGCAAATATCGATTGAGCTGATGTACACGTCAGTGTACAGGCCTTCCCCTATCGAGCCGCTGCAACATCATCGTATCCACGCTGATACGGAGCCGTTTTGTACGACGGTGGTTGCTCGCTCGGCACACGGCTCCCCGAAAAAACCTTCGGAACTCTTTGAAAGCTCATTCTCTCGCATCGTCGCTCAGCCAGCTCGCCCGGAATTTCCCCGGATTTGCCTTGGCCATGGACGACATCCTTCCCAACGGAAAATCGACTGGAGGCCTTCGAACGGCAAAGGTCACCGTTGCCCCGCTGGAAAACGTCGTTAAAAGTATTCCCCTAGCGTGATCCTGTCTTCTAATCTGCCCGTAAGTCAGAGGGCTTCCGTTCTTTTAGATTATTCGCTAGTCTGCTGATTCCCGGGAAGTAGGTGGAATGAATCAGGGTGGATTGCTTCTTAATTCACCCTTATCCTTAAATATGTACCTACCACATGAATTGTATATGATCGTTTTCCACGAGCATTGTGGTTAATCGTATTGTTGATTAGAGATATTTATGTAGGATTGAAGTAGTTCTCTTGGTCACCTTAAGCTACTTTATTATCAACTATACACTTTCACATCTATGCTATATGATAATACTAATCATAATAACAATAATAATATTAAAATAATGATGAAATGGATGGTATAAAACGTCAATGCTTCGCTCGCTGTGCCGACTACGCAAATACTAATTCTTTCGCATGCTCTTTCATGCGCTCTGCCTTCGCATCGCCCTCTTCTGTTTCGCCTGTACACACGCACACACGCGCATACACACAAGCTTATCGATCGCTTCCATCCCTCATTTATTTATAATAATGTGTGAAATATGCAAGAATTTTGTGTACATATTGTATCGCTGTTAAATGTATGAGACTTGTTGTATTGAAATAATTTCAATGAAGTACACAATATATTGTTGTTCTAGAATGATAAATATTAATCAGGCTATTTCATTGATTTCGTAGTCTTCAATAGACAAGTTAACTTGCTGTAAATAAAGAATTATAATGAAATATATTTCTTCTCCGTAATACAAAATATTGTAACAGATACGTCTTCGATTTCATCGTTTCTAATATTATAATGCTGAAAATACGAATACTTATAAAACGCAAAGGAATTGAATACATTTGAAACTTTCGTTCCAATTTTGGTTCTTTGAAAATAGTTTCCATTCTTATTGTTATAATTTGTTGCTTATAAAGTACATTCTTATAAAATCGCGGCACCACAATTTAATGTAAAAGCATTTCGCGTATTTGAAAATAAGAGTCCATTGGCAACTTCGAATCGTACTATGATAAACAATAATAAAAGGCCACGAGCATTGGTAAAGAAATAAATTGCAATGAATATCGAGTTTGACCATTTTCATCCGTCAACTGTACCTGTCTGTATGCATAAACTTGGAATCATTACTGCGAACGAAAAATTCCTGCGACAGGAATGATAAATTTGGAAATTTGTTATTCTTCACGTGCGGTGGAGGTAAATATGAAAAAGTATTAAATATGCATTGTGACTGACAATCAGATAAAGCAAGGCGAACGGAAATATTATATATTATGCATTATATCTCTACGTAACACGTGGAAACACCGTTTGTGCGTAATGAAATGAAATCTATTTGGAAACACTTTAAAACACTTTCGTCGAGTGTCCTTTTGTTACTTTTTAATTGTTTCCGTCTGCGTAGACGACAGGATGCGGAAGTGCGCTGAAATAGTATTTTCTGTCTGCGAATTGGTGGCACCAGCTCGCGTTTCCAGAGGAAAGCGATTGAAAGTACCTTGAATGATTTAAATGGATTGCTCGCGTGTTCCAGCAACGACCATCGATTCCCTTCTTCCTGGTTGTATCGCATGTTCATATCGATTACCCTCTTATTTATTTATCTAGTCAAGAGCAATTACTATTCTCAATTTGTCGACTAGCTGTCTACTGAAATATTTTCACGTGAAAATATGCCATGCATGTTTAATGGTTGAGAAGCAATTATTTCTATCTTTAAACATGTTTTCACTTGGACAGGGGTTTCAGTACAGTATAGATAACAATAGATATATACTTGAAAGGTAAGTAACGTGGATGCTACTAAATTGCAACATTTTACTTCCAAATTCCGAATACATTACACGATTCATTTTTGTCTCAAGATTTTTAATATCAGAGAAAGCAGTACCGAACAGAAAATAATGTGAATACCAAGTCAATAATATTTTTATATAATAATCAGGTAGACCAAGTTGCTTTGAAAAAATTTCTTTTTCATGCATATTTGATCTAAATATGAGTCGGAGTCACACATACTAATAGATCTATTTAAATAGTTAGATTAAGTAGTCACATAAACTTTTAAATGGCTAATCGTATAATGCATTAAAAAAGCATATCCCCTTGTTTATTTATTATTTAATTATAAAGTCATCCTTCCCGAAGGCGTGCAGGGTTCAAAGTTTCGTAAGAAGTGCTAAATTAATATTAACTTGCACACAGATACGTTGAATACAAAAATGAGAAAAAATGGGAAGAAAACTGTCTCCTAGTTTCGAAGATTGATGCCCCTTAAATGAGAAAAAACGATGGTGCTTGGGGCATAAGGTGATGGATAAATGTAACTGATAGGAAAATAGCATAATTTCACGCGATAAGCGAGGTAACTAAACAGATTTGTCTGGACGTTGAAACGAAACGTTGCAATTATTTGAAATACTATTGAATCATCTATTTTCCTACTTCTGCAATGTTATTTCTTCCGTGGCGATGAACCATCGTCGAATTTTACTGGAGACACGTCAGACTTTTTTTTTATAAGGGACGACGGAGTGATGGATTGACTGCAATAGAATAGCCACACACTTGACTATTAGTTTCAACCTACGTAACTTATTCATTCCCCCTTACAAAACCAGCAGCTTTACGACTTACAGATAATTGAAAGTTACGAGGACTAAAAAAAAAAGGATTGTGTATCAGTTAATTGTACAACAAAAGGGCTGTGACATTTTCCATTGGACACCAGTTTCTCTTTCAGAATACTAATATTTAAGTGACTGAAAAAGAAGACATTCGGTCCACCGTTTTACTCGGACAGGTGAAAATCCGTACATTTATATAATAGTTCTCGCACAGAGGGGACGGTACAATCTCCACTTCAACCCCGTTCACGATGAAACTTCTAAAAGTACAACCACTCGTGACGGTGCTGAAACAATCGACAACGAGCCCCGCCGATCGATTTCCAATCATCATTAATTATCAAAGTTAATGATCTGGCTGATTGGTGGGAACTGTCTCGAGGATCTTGTTAGTCTCGCGCTGCTGCGTCTTCGATATAGATATTCGTTCGATTTGCCCTGTCCGGCGCGTCGATATCGCCGGCTACCTTGTTGATCGTTAATTAAATTAATTCACCGCTAATTGTATTCGGGGCTTTTCATTACGAACGGTGTCGGATTGTTACAGGTCCCGGCAGAATCCTGAGGCGACAACCCCGGTCTCTCGAGCTTTCTAACGTGCACGACTCCCACTTCCGGCCCACCTCTCCCTCTCCCTCTCTCTCCCTCGTCTGATATTAAAAATTTACACCGCCACGCAGAATACACGCGTCTGGATACACTTGCTAATTAATTGCACTCGATGCTGATATATTAGTGATGCTGCATCCGCCATTCCGCTGCTTGTCTCGCATCTCTCGAGAATTTCACCCATGCGCGCTGGAGTGGATGACTGAGTGGTGCATTCCATTTTTTCCACCTACGTGGAACATGTTTACAGGCCGGGGAAGGAAAAGCGAGAACTGTTAAGCTCTTCTCCCACAGCTTTCCCTTTTAACATCGCTGCGGTACATTTGCCATTAACAGTGGCATCACACCCGAGTGGTAATTAAATGATTATTGTAATGAGCGTTATGTGACTTGCTGAGAAAATAATTGCCGGGGAAGCTTGTTCGTTAGAGTAATAAATGCGCTTTTGCTTTATTACGGTGTTTGGCGTGTTCTTTTAATTACTTGGTAAACATGTCGCGCTTTGTACGAATTTAACCCCTTTGCTGCGACGAAGTTAGACCGGCGCTGTGTTTCCACCGTGCGCGACAACGAGTCGCACATGTGTACCGTAGAGCCTCGATTAACCGGTTTAATTGGGAGACAGACTGGCTGGGTAAAATTGAAACGTGGGGAGAAATGATTTGAAACAAATTTTTCTCAACCCCGTTACGGAATTTGACCATCGCACGACGAATAAGATGTTCCGGGTTGAAATAATCCGATTTTATGTGAATATTCGCCGAAAACGGATATGAAATACAAAAATATAGTTCGTTATAATATCTCGGTTCGACGTGCGAAGACACTGTTAAATTTTCCATGCAACAGTTTCAAGGTAAAACATTTCTGTCTTGAACAGAATAGATGGATTCCTGTAGTCGAAGTTCAGGTTTTGGGACAGATCGAAGTAAATTTTCGTATAAGGGTTAATTACATTAGAGGGTTCAATTTAAAACTGTGACACCCTGTTTGTCATTCATTTTGGATGATACGATTACGAGTATAACTACTAGCGGGCTCGATTTAGATGACGTGCTACTATATTTTAAATGTGTCAAATTATTGGGCTTCGCTTTAATTTATTTTAGGTCGGCGAAGAAATGGCAATTTTGTGGACAGCCGTGCATAGATATATTCGGGTAATGAAATAAAATCTATAATAGATATAAATAAATTAATCAAATCTTCTATAAAAGAAATGAATAATTAAAATAAGTAGTGGCTGTTGACAATGAAAGGGTTAGGACTTGAAAGTGACCACAAATCTAACGATAACATTTATTTGTTATCAAGTTGTTAGATAGTTGTCAGTCTCATGATTTAATATTGTATTTCTCCACATTTAATGAACGCTTTAATTATATAACACCTTTTTAATATTAGCAATCTATGAAAAAAAATAATAACAAAATACTATCTTGTATTAAAGAGTACATTATTCTTGTTGAGGTACAAGAAATTATTGATAGAAGGATTTATTCAATATTCAACTGATATTTTAAGTCTATACGATTTTATGCAATTTGGTATATAATTTTGCAATATCATAATTTCCTGCAGTTTGACAGTTAATTAAATACGTCTAACAATCTGTAAAACGTTGCTCTTGGTAGAGTAATATCCCTTTTCACTTAATAGCATTTAGTAATTTCCTTTGAAGGTCCAATGCCTTGTCACTAAATATCGTAAATCGATAGTAACAGTAATTCTCTAGTAATTGAGATATCAACGAGCTGTATTTATTCAGCGACTTCTAATTTATTTCTTATTGCAATTATTGATGTTTTTGATATATGTATTTAAAAAATACAGAAGATTAATTTTAAACAATCGTGCAACAGATATAGAGTTATTTTTTTAACAATGCATAGCATAACAATGCATATCTGTGGAGTGTCAAATATTCCATATTTAAACATAAAATCATTATCTGCAAATTGACAAAGAAATTACAATATCGTATGGTGTATAATTTCAGCAACATCCAAGTTTGCGAAAACTTGGCGCATTTGGACATATATGTATAATAAGATAATTAAGAGTGCAGGTTAGAAGATCGTGAAAAAAATGAATTTCAGGAAAAAGAGCAACAGTCATTTTTAATTGTGACGAAATTAGCACCAACTTCCCGGCGCGCTGCTCATTAAGTTCATTCGCATTCCACGTGCACACGCATTTGGTACAAAAAATTAGGAAAACTAATTGTCTTCCTTTATTAAATAATTCCACGTGGGAAGTATGTGGCCAAGAAGGGAGTGAAATTTTATCGCGATGTGTAGAAGGGCAAATATTCGAGAGATTGCTCGCGGAGAAGGTTGTAATTAAGTTTTCAAATAATCTAATCAATTACGGAGGAAATAAAAAAAAAGAGAACCGAAGGAAAAGTGTCCATCGCGAATTAAACGTGGAACGAGAAACGTTGCAAGTAATACTACAAAAAGTGATTCGCTTTATTAAATGAAATGTAGATTAAACCTATTCTGACGTACATGTATGTAGGATTGAACCGGACCTCTCTCGTGACTCATAATCACACTAACACTAATTTATTAACAGTCTCACATTCTATACTATACATTAACATTCATACTATTATACTTTCTATTCTGCGTGTAGGATTCAATCGTCGAGTGAACTGTTCTCTTTCCGCGATTACTGCATCGGTTTCATTTGTTCACACTTGCACACACACTCATCTACACGCCCACACAGACACTATCTTCCCGCTCGCTTCCATCCTTCACATATTTAATTATCTTCTTCATTTATCTGACAGTTAATATTAATTATGTTTTTAGAACAGCTATTTAATAGTGCGGAACTCTGAAGTTTAGGTGGCACTAGAATGGTTAATTGCTGTATTGAACGTAATACATATTTAATAAAAAAAGTAAGTATAGTCAAGAGAATAATTAATACAATTTATATTTGCATTTGTATTGTATTTCTATTTGGATTATCCAAGTTTTGCATAATTGCCATGCTGTGATAATAATAAGTTGCCACGTCTCAAAAAATATAGTTTTTTAAATGAACAGATATACATATATATAAACAAAGTATTAACATTAAATAATTATCGAACTGTCACACGATATCTGAACAAGCGAACGAGTAGTTTCCAGTGATCAGAAGAATGTAGTTGCACTAACAAACAATACAAATGTGTATTATCATGCTATAAACAGATGAAAATTCATGACATTTAATTATCATATTCCGATAAACTTTCCAATGTCAGGTAATAATCCGCTCTTAATATTCGATTAGATTCTGCAAAATTCACTATGTAACATGAAGGGCATGCCCAAGGTACTTTGCCTTCCATATAAATCTATGCGGAATGCTCTTCCTTTCTTCGAATTTGATCTATTTAAAGATCCTGTTATTCACTATTATAATACTATAACTAAATCGTTAATCTTATTAATAAAACATTTGCCTTGCAACAACCATGCATTTTATTGCTATGTTCCGCGTTGAAACCAACTTTGAAACGAACACACACTGCACAAACGCGGGTTCGCGATTAAAACTATGGTTACGGTTACAGTGGAAGCGACTTTGGGTTTTTTCGTGCGACCTGATATGACTAGCACCCTCCTAGCGAGGGTCGGGGCAGGTCACTTCATGTGCATTTGATTTACTCGTTGGAAAAATTATTTTCTTACTGCAATCATATATTTAACCCTTATTTTCATGATTTTGCACGATTAAGAGGCAATATACTTGTAATATAAAATGTATTTCCGAACTAAGTTCATAAATAAATGATTGAAGATATCGGGGAAAATGGGAGACGATTTTAAATCATCGAATTTAATACAATTATAACTACTTAACAAATGTATTTTAATTCATTTTTACAGCTATTAAGGCTATTTAGATTGGAGAAAAGTTTGATTCTTAGAGATTTTGGAGAGAAGTCTGTTTTTGGGAAAAGTTGAATAAATATTGCTAAAAAGGACAAATGGTTTCGATGGGTCTCTGTGCCAGATGCCTTTACGATTCGAGGTAACTTACAGGCTCGTAGTTTCCAGATGTGTTAAAATAGAAAGCCGCGGTACCTCTTCCCACTACACATTTTTGGCAGTGCTGCCTCGAACAACGCGGGGTTAGGGTCATCGATTGACCACGTAGTTCTGGAACCTACACCCCACCCCTCACTAAAACTGCAGTATATGTACAGATTTATATTTTTTCAATAATTTGTGCACATGCACATTGTGCATACAATGCGAATACAATATGCACATATAGTTCGCAGAGATACACTGGTCGTTTGATTGATTTTCCATAACAGCTTGTGGTGCTTGAATTCGGTGGTACTACTTGCATGCAAGGACAATTTCTGAGGAATTGATTCACGTGGAAAAATTCGCATTGTACTTCCTTATCTCTCTTATTCGTTGTGATAAGGAACATTGTAAAGTTACGCTAAACAAATTAATTCGAAATAATGTCTGAAAAACATGTGTAAAAAAAGGAGTCCGCGTTGTTTGAGGGAATACTGTAGTTTATAAAACTGAACTGCAATTACTCCATGATATTTCCGACATGACTTATGTAGAGAATGCAAGCCTGTACGTTCTTAAGCACTTTCCAAACGATTATAGATGTTCGATAAGGTAAATATTTCGCGAAAAAATTGATTGCGTCCCAAGCGTTTCTTCAACTCCGTTCAAGATGTAGAAAAATGTTTCAATTGTCATTCCAAAATATTCCTGAAATTTAGCCGGTTGATTTCACAGATCCGGTAATAAAGTATGGTATTCCGCATTCTTTCCTCGTGAGGCAAAGATTTCATTTCCCCGTCTCGGATAGTTCGTCTATTAGCAATAATGTTAAGAACGGATTGTGCAAGAAGGAGATAAACTCAGCCAAATTCATGACCATCTTACACGAAGCACGTCACAGAAATGCGAACTCGTCGTCATGCCGATAGTCACTAGGGACCGGACATCTAGTAAGGAAGCAGTGGGGAGGAAACACGTGTTTCGACCCTCTAAACTTGACCGCCTCGCGCTGTCGAGCAGGACAGTACGATGCCAATTTGAAACTTGCAGATTATTCTTACCTATTTGATGGGAATCCTAAGAGAAATCGTTGGGGCGAAGAATTTAAAATGCGTTAATTTAATTTATTAATAGTAAGTTAATTTACATGCACTTGTATTCAAATATTTATACACCGTAAAAGCACAGATTTAAATTCACTGTTCTAATCTTTCATTTGTTAACAAGGCTGTTAACAAAACATAGTACCAAAAGTAATAATAATTTATACGGCGTGTATCACAGAGATGCGAATTATACATAGTCGTCTGAATACGCATCCACTGCAACCGTTGCCTAGTTGACATCGAACTACATACCCTGTCTGCCGCATGTTTGAATAGTGACGTTATCCTAGATGCACGTCGCGACGGGTATGCCCGGTATGGCCCAAGCACTGGTACCACGGGTAATCGCTGCTATGGGCCCGCGGAGGGTTGTTATGCCCCCACCACTCCGTTCAGACGGTGGTCTCTCCCACCACTCCGTTTGTACGGTGGTGTCCCCCACAACTCCGTTCGCACGGTGGTGTCCCCCACCAACCGATGCGATCTTGGGTTGGACTCGTGGTGGCAGCGGTAAGCCCATATCGCGGGTTAAAGTTGCGTGTGGCCGGACGGCGCTCGATGGCTCGACGTGTGTTGCGTTTCAACTCGCGCACCGTCCTGCAGAGACGGCCGAGATTTAGAAAGGTCTCGGCCCGACCTGCGTAGATTCGGGTCTTGCAACCTGGGTTAATAGGTAGCACTCTTGGAGGGATCTCCCTGGAATCTCCCTGATTGAGCGTATCTCGCGCCAGGTACAGCACATTAAATCAACCACGATATACGTATGTCTGCCGCAAGATTTAGATAGGACCAGTCAGCGAGCGTGTGCTCGACAAAGAATATTTGCCGTCATAATACGTCGACGGGGAACGAGCAGAGGAAGCGATAACTGAAGTCGGTGTGCTAAAAGCTGCAACGCGGCAGCAAGTTGAAATAAGAGGTACGACGATGAAGAAATGTAAATGTAAATATTAATACAGTGTGTCTGGATACTATGCGATGGCTAAGAGCCGAAGGGAGACTTACTCCGGGGATGTTCCATCCCCCGGTTCTTTCGACCGTTCAAATATTTAATGGATTTGGCTACACCCACGCCCTCGATTTTATATATACACGCTTAGTTAGTTACATATATACGTTGAACGAGAACAATGACTTCACGCAGCTCAATTTATAGGACAGCGCATTTTTGATAGCTTGCAAGCTTTTGCAGGCGTTCGTTTGAATAACTGTTTTGTCGTTGAACGTTAGATTGTCGACCTATAATGGACGTTCACATTTTATAGACAGTCTTACGTACTAATGAATATTTTTGTTGCAGTAGATCGGTTTGTTTTTAAACTTGTGAAAATAGTGGAACAATCTAGCTGGATTTGTGTTAACGAAATAGATATCAACAGTGCTTATTTATTAATTGTTTACTTTACTTAAATTGTTCCTAAAGTTAACGAATACATGATTTAATATTGTAACATGACGGGAGTTCTTTTATTTACAATATTCTGGACGTATCGAATTAAAGAAAGAATTGAAATTAATGAAAGAAATGTCTAAGGCATTAATTTAAAATTTGTTTGAAAGTCTGTTTTAAACAGCTTTAAATAATTTTACATATGCTTGAAAAATACCTTTCCAAAAAACCCCAAATAAACTAAGCATAGCGTACTTTTATGATAAACCGTACACTATACTCTGAAGAAAGAGAGGCCTATTTGTATATGTAAATGGGGCAAACACCTTGCGTGACACCTTCACGTTAATGATTTTAATACCACTGATTGAATGCTAAAGGCGAATTACTTTCTGTCTTTAAAAATAGTCTAAAAAAGTAATAGCACAATATGCAAAAATAATGAATTAAAAGAATATCTGTTTTAATTAGATTGTTAATGATTTCACAATTTATATTGCACGAATTTCGTTTGAAAGCTTTCGACTGTGAGTGATACTGTATCACTGCGTCGCGTGACACCTCGTGAAACTAATTGGAATATCGACAAAGAAGTGGCAATTTATCAAATCTCAACACAACTTAAGCTGCAAGAGCTCGGGGAACGAACTTTAATGTCAGTAATAAAGTATTATAATATCGGTGGCATTAACATTACCATATTTGATTACTCAGCGGCCAAATAGTAATCACAAACGAAACCAGTCGAGTTAGTAGAATAATTGTAGAAATTATAGCATAAAGGCTTGATTTGCAAATGGATTTACAAGTGATTGGGGAAAATATCAATGACAAAGAATAATAAACACAACGCGAATTGACGATGAATAATTGAAAAATTCAGTATTTCAAGTTATTGGGTCTTGGTATAAATATGAAAATTTGTGTCAAAAACGGAACCATCAGATGCAGAAGCGATATGCGGTAGTTTATGTAAATTAAATACACAATCGATGAACCTGCTGTTTTTTACGAGCCTGTTCCTTAACTGCAGATAAGCTAGGTCGAAAATGCCGGAATACTATATAAAATACACATGTGCACATAGATTTAAATATTCGGGCTTTTGCTTAAACTGATTCGATCGCATACTTAACAAAAGAATACGTACTATGTAAATACATATTTACATTTTTCTTTTAATTTAGATACGTACTTATTCGCTACTTGCCACTTCTTTTATTTACCCTAAGCATGCAGGTTGCCAAATTAAACTAGGTATTCGAATTAAACAGTGGAATTCTCTGTTAAATAAAGGTAATTCAACCGAAATTTAAAATACCATGGCTCCGAATTGAAACGCAATGCCAAAGAATAATGGATGGATAATTAATGTTTCCGGAGATGAGTTGAAATAAATATTGACGATTGAGAATACAATGAATGATACAAATAATGTAAAAAATTCAACAAATAATATTGCTGAAGTATTATGGTAATTTCACCTAGCAATAAAATTGTATAAATAATTTCTTATTCGATTCAAGCTAATTTACATTTCAATTCATGGATTTTGATTGTCAATTTTTACTGTTGTGCATTCCATGTTGTGTATTAATTATCCTTGTCAAGTTCATGAAACTGCCGTTCGTTTTTAGTAATATTGAATAGCTCTCTCTTGGAACGATGGTTGCGAGAAAAGTTGGCTGGAGTAGAAATTGTACGAACCCATAGAACTGGTTGCAGGAAAAACAAATTGATCGTTAATTAGTTGCCGATCGTTCCTGATCAACGCCGTGGATCTGTTCCGCGAGGTTTCATGGAGTTAATTAATACCACCGGTATAATTGAACTTCCGTCTCACTGCACACGTGCTCACTTTAATTTGGACAAATAAGGAGACACTCGAATTCGAAAGTAATTTAACACATTCAGTCAACCGTGTGGAGATGTTGAAGAAATGTTTTACGGAGCAGATAATTATCGTGCCTGAATTATAACGGAAGAGGAATATTATTCAGTCTTTTAACTAGTAGGTGCTATTAATTCTTAAATTGTGAAAAGTTTGTAAAAGTAAATTGTTAAATATTTTAAGTATTATTCGTTTGTATTATTGTCCATCGTATTCTTTTTGCAAATAATGCTTTCCAATATTTCAGAATATTTGTTGAATCTTTGCATGAATCAGTGCATAACCTGTGTGTCACGCGAATAGGAGTTCAATTTTGTATTATTTGAAAAACTCTTATCTGTATTTTATGCTGGAGGAAAAGCGAGACAATTATCGTTTTAGTTACCGATAATTGGCATTCAATTATAGTGTAGGAAACATCGGATTTTTGTACTAATTCGTGCCATTTAATTTCATTTAAGTTCACTTTCCAATGTTTGTATTACAGTAGAAGAAAAATGTGTAATTCGCTTTCTGAAAAATGTTGCATATCGATTTAATGTATTATACAAGTCCTCTTTACTAAATGTACTAGCTTACCAAACTTAAAACGACATAATTAAACAGAGAAATGAACTTAGAAATTGTAAAATCATGACCTCATTACACACCCCTACATCGTTCCCCGTTCGCGTTGAAAATTAATTCCTTTCGCAAAACGTTCTTTTATACCAGTGTCAAAGTACTCGCAGTTCTTTCAGAAAAAAGAACACGTTTGAAAAGAAAACGTTCGATTTACTGACACCAATTGTTAGAAAAGAATATTAGAGACGCGTCGAACAGAAAGCGCAACAAGATTAATGTACAATTAGAGAGGTATGTATTGTTACCAACAGGGAAAATTCCATTTCTTACACCACCCTGTCCTCTTGTCCCTAACACTATTAAAAGTACTATAAAAAGTTCATCCTCGTACCCCAGCGGCTGTGGACGAAAAACTGCGATATTTTCCGCGGATATATCGCGTTGAAGCATAAATTTCACGTTCAAGGTACCGTAGAATGAACAGAAAAGGGGAAAAAGCAAAGAGGATACCGAGGCGCGCTTCGCAGGATTTGACGGAATTAATTAACCCCGTGGTATAATTAAAGTCCCGTTTCGTCGGCAGGGAACGCCGCTGCACTGTGAAAGTTAAACTGACGAAGATCAAATCGTGAATCCTAGTTGCAAACTGCGCATAGTGTCCGTGGAGTAGCATAGCGAGGGAGGGCACAGATAGGGAAAAAGTGGGATGGAAATAGGGAGGAATGGAACGAGAGAAAGGGGGTGAGAGAATAGATGGATCAACGATGGAGGGAAAAGTGAAACAGCGACAGAGGAAGAAGTGGATAGGAAAGATGGGGATCCAGTGGCTGGACAGAGAGAACATCCTTAATTAAATTCTACAATATTCAAACTGCTATGCGTTTTCCATCGAAACGTCGATCGAGAATCGAAGATTCGATGAAAGTGTTGCAAATGAGTTTTCGTCGAGGTTCATTGGTTTGCAATGAAATATCTTTAGATGCGACAAAGCCGATTTCAGTATTGGTTTAATTCTAGTTTTCTTTGTTATTCGGGCTTTCTGGAATGGCTAATATTTGAAAACGATTATACCCATTTTTCGTATTTAATATTATGATTAATTAAGTATTCTAGAGTACGAGTGAACGGTGTCTGCTTATACGTCCAACAGCAAAAATAGTGAAAATTTCGGCTTAAACAATTATTAACTACGATCACAAGTGGTGTAGTATGCAAATTAAATATATGGAGAATCAGACAGCAAAGTAATTCAAATTAAGTTTAAAATTTCGAAAATATCAAACACCAATGGATAAGGGGATCTTTTAAACATTTATCAATTATTCGATTGTCCTTAATTCACATTTGGAGAACAAAATTGAATGTGTTAAATATAACGTATTTGGTTTATCAAACTTTTAACCTTAATAAATGTGTCTGTTTCTTATCAATTCATACAGGGAACAAGACGAAAAATACCTGAGATACGGAATCCTAGGAACATACACCTTCAAGTTTGCCGTTCTAACTACATTTGTATAGATATTACTCTGTGCTATGAACTTGGTGTCGCAATGGTCAGTTACAAGCTTTAGCGAATTTGCCAAGTCGGGAACCTTGTGGTCCACGAGTAAACATTAAACACTCCTGACATGTGCATTCGGTTGTTATAGTTAGGAAGTTATTGCATCTTCAATACAATTTCAACAGATACACATCTATCAATGTTATCAATTGCTTTCGTTGTATACGGTAGGATATTTTTGTACATAAAAATAGGAAGTCCGATAGATCTGTGATTTTCTTACTGATTGACATATTACTACTTAACTATAATTGAGTCTTCATACCAATTTTTCAAATTCCAATCGTCATAATCACATTGTACAATATGCATAAATTGTAAATCAATGTTTTATAGCCACTAATTAATGCCTTTGTACATGCGCATGTAAGAGGGGGGCTCGAGGATATTAGAAAAGATTCTCTTTCTCGCGCGTAAGACTTATTCGTCGCTATTTTTCAATAGCAAAGGAATATAAAAGTAGATCTGCACCATTCTTCGGGGTTCCTAATCTTGTTTGAAACGATATTGCGTTTTGACGAGGGTAGCTTTGAAATTTTATGGCCAAGCTTGTTTGGTGAAGAAATCTGATGGTATAGGGGGGATTTAAATATTTTTGATGTTATTGGATTCGGAACATCAGTCCTGTCGTGACGTTGAATGATGATAAATCCGTACTATCGTCGGCTGCCTCGCGGTTTGAATAAGCTTATATAGGACAGGTACACAGCGTGACCTCTGCAAATTCCGTGAAATGTTAAACATTTATGCGCCACAATATTTTAGACTCCTTTAGCACAGCACATTTAGATTTAGTAAATTAGACGCGGGGAAATAAGAATTTCGAAAAATACATGAATATTATTGATACTAATATTATGTTGAAAGATTATAAAATGATTGAAAGATACCTAAAAATCAACTACAAATGAATAGGTACATAAATTTAAGTTTGCGGCGAGTTATTGGTATCTCGTATTATCTTTACAATATCTTTTGTAATTAGTAAAATCTACGGAACGAAGATTCCCTTACCCTTTGCCACACAATGGGGCCTTATTATTGAGCAGGGCAATCTACGTTTGTTAATGAAACACCCCAAGAAAGGGCAGTAAACAATTTAGGAAAATTCATGTTTATAATCATTATTATAAATTTATTATTATAATGTCTTTGCCCGATTACCAATGCACTAATGTTTCTCATTACAACGATTGGATATATTTTGTATTTATCGATGCAAATATTTGATTAGTATCGTTTGAATTATAAAATAATTATGAAAAATAATTCAGATAATAAATATTAAGATAAAGGCCACAGTAATTGACCTCGTATCGGCAATTGACCATTTTTCAGGGGAACATGAAACATAACGATTTGAAAAGTACTAATTTTTCGATAAGGACGCCATAGATGTGCCGTGCAATTTACCAACACAACTCCAAAACACTCTTACTTGAATTCAATTGTTTATCGTTACGACGGACGATTAATTTAATTAATGTTAAGTAGTTGTATGCCTCCGTATTGTAATTTCCTTAACGCTGCCGTTAAGAAACGGTGCATAATTCACCGTGAGAAATTCCCAAACTCCTAATCCTTTCACTACTTAAATAGTCATTGAGTTTTTTATTTAATAAATTTCATGTTTTTGTTATTTGAACCTCGAAAAACATAATTCACAGGAGGGTCGATTATTGAATCTTGACGTTCCTATTATTTCCAGAAGTTGACAACTGTTGTCAATTACTGGCATATACTACTCAAATTTGTTTACTAATTACGGTATATCCATTTTACATACAATTTCCTTGTAACTTCTGCCGCGATCATTGAATTTTCAAAAATGTTTATGAGGTTTGAATTGTATAACTATGTCAAAAAAGGTAATTATCTCAAACAGCATTTTCACGCATTGAGCTCCCTATTTAATAAAGGAGCAAGCCCTTATTATTTATGCAGGTAATTTTTCTTAACTGGTCAACTATTAGTGACCTTACCTTACGAAGAGAAATATTTTAAGGAATGTTCTCTATTCCAAGTGACACAAACAAATTTTCTATCTCGCACATAACTACTTTAATGTTATATCTCCATACAGTAACACTACATTACTTAATTACCCAAAGAACCTATTCAAAATATATTTCCGCTCATACCTTGCAATCAGTCAAACATAAAGCACCGCGCAGCATGGAAAATTGCAGTTGAAAGATACACAAATGATGCACATACCGTTTGACTGCACAGTTGCGTAAAATAAAATCAGTGTTATGCTACGGCGAGAAGCCACTGCGAATTCTCTCCGAGCAAATTGATAACACATTTAACCAAACACGGTCCACCGTGGAACCCAAACATTTTCTACTTTACGCTTCTACCCTCTCGACGGACTCTCAATAACGATACCAAAGGGACAACGAGCTTGCACATTAATTTCGCTGTTCCTCGATATTTCAGCGAAGTCGAGGGTGCATCGCGATCAGTCAGCTATCCAAAGATGTGCCTCACATTTAGCGCGACTCGCGGCGCGTACGCAAGCCGGGCTTTCACCCACCTATTCGTCCCTCGTTCGCGTATTCGGCGTCGCACCCTCGAGACGGGCGCAGGCGCCACCCGCGTCGCGCCTCGAATTCGTCGTGCGACGTCCGTCAGTTGCGATCCGACGCCGGCGACGCCGTGGTCGTCCCGTCTGCATCTCGACGTTGCCCTTCGAACCTTCGTGGATCACGTAGCCATGTGACCGTCGCTTCGCTCGAAAATTCATTCGACCATGGACGATCCGCGACGATAAATTCTAATCCTTCTTCTATGCACGACCTCGCATCGCGGCGCACGTAAATTCGTCCACAAAGACAATTTGTACAATTCCGGCAACCACTCTGAGCAATTGACGGACAAACGTTCGAGACTGCCCGTCGACGTCTAGAACACGTGGGGATGTAGGATGAAACGATGCCGTCGCGTTTGACAGGGACGGGTGCGATGTTTAATGTCGCGAGAGAAATCGGGAGGAGTTTTCCGCAGCTTCTGTTCATGCCACGTGTTTAGGGTGGAAACGGGGCGGAGAGTGGTACATTTTACGCGCATGATTGCGTAGGTGCGTGATGTTATTATGTGAGACAATGCGGTGGGGTGATGGATCGTGTGATCTGTTGCGATGCAAGTTCGTCGTTCTGTTGGTTCTGGTCGGCTGCAGCGACGGATACTTGAACATCTTTATCAGCCAGTCCCAGGTCATGAAGCTGTTGGGTGAGCACTTTTTACTTATATCGGCAGAGCTATTTTTTTTTATCATTTTTCAACGGCGGTGTTATTTCGAGAACGGCCCGGGTTTAAGGAATATTCGGCGCTGCCTCGGCTTAATCTCGACTCATTTATTTCAAATGAAATGTGAAAGAGGGTAGTTCACGGAGTGAAAAGGTAATAAAATATGCGTGAGAGGAGAGGAGTTATATATGGGTTTTTATTACGCCCTTTAAAGGTTAATGGCGAAGTACATAAACGGCTGGGAAAAGTTGGAAAGGAGTACAGGATCTTAACATTGAACGACTTCTTAGTAGTTTTCCGGTACAATGTACTGATCTTTGTTACGTTCTATGGGAACTTCGAATTAGTCGTTGAAATTCTTTCAAGCCGTTGCGTTGTTTAGAAGATCTCGGCAAAAGTGTTGGGGACGATCGAAATTCTGAATAACTATTATATTATAGAAAATAAAGTTATTATATCGATTGTATTTTATCGCGATACCCCTTTAGTATACATCCGTTTTATACTAGTTTTCTAATCGCATTGCCTATATAAATAATTAATCCCCAAACGCGGCTCCAATACTTGTTTGTTTTTTTAATTTAAACATTACGTCTCTTTTCCCATTCGTTCGCCATTTTAAACAACAAGTAATTGCATTGAATAAGGTCAATTTTTTAAGGAGCAGACCAGATACAACGTTTAATAATTATTCGAGACTGGAGCTAGTAAAAAAGGATAAGTAAAAATCAACCTTGGCAAACAATTCCCCTTTCTCAGTCGTTCTTACGAGAAAGAGGATAGTGAAATAAAATATTGAGAAGCGTGCAAAATGCACGAGCTCGTTGGCCAGAGAAAACGAAGCTTCGAACTATTTTTCAAAAAGTAGGAGGATGGTTAATTAGAACTTTCAATTAAGGCTAAGGTGGAACGGCGTTTCAATTCCGCCGTTCCTTAATGAAACCAACTTCACAGAAGAATAGAGCTGGCTTCCTCTCTTTCTGACTGATTTTAGACAGACGCAAGAACTTGATGGTACCTTGGGAAAAAAACCCTTGATTCGTGGTGCTCGTTAAGGGATCTCATTACAATTGCTACGCGTTAAACGTTTCGCCATTATCTGGAGGCGAAGAAAAGGTGAAAGAAAGAATAAAACGGATGGGGTGAAGGAAGCGACAAATTAAATATGAGTATCCCTTCGACAGTGTAACGATACCGTCAGGAAGACTACGAATTCTTGATTAACCTTGGTTACAAACCTGCAAATACATTACAAACAGAAACGACAACAAAAAAACAACAACAACGAATAATTGCACCGGAGTATCGTAGACTTTTAATTAGGGGTGTTGCGCACCTGTGTATGGCGACCGACGAACAACGAGTCACGACTGCGTATAATTACGGAATTAACAACGACCCTGATGAACGATGCCGAATTTAACAATGCGCACCAGCGCTAATCACATCGAACCCCCTCGTTCGGCATTCTTAATGGAATATCAAGTAGACTCGCGGCACAAAAAAATATCACAGACTCGTTTATTAGAGAGGGTGCAATGCAAATCACGGGATAATCGAGAATGAAACAATCCTTCGAGAAACGATAAATTAAAATCGCGGATTAAATTTCGTCGCGTGAGTTCTTGATTTTTTTTCTCTCTCGCATTTTCTGTAACGAACTTAACGAACGCGATGACAAAATGAAGCACTCGAGACTATCTGATTTAATGCCGAAGGAAGCAAACTTGTTTTTTGCCCACGTCGTTCGTAATAATATTTTTCACTTGCGATTGGTTGGAAAATTAATCGCGTGTAACAATTTGTTCGATCGTTTTAAGTACAATAATTATCTTATTCGGGAACGGTAATGTCGAGCTAATATAAAGTATTAAACGTTTGCATAAGTACTCAACTAACGAATGTTATTCAGTTATGCGTTTTATGAATTGCATAATGTACACATACGTGTACTTTATCTTTCGTTCGATAAGAGTTCATTGCCACCAATCGCAATATGTATTTTCAAACTAAACGTAACAGTACGAAGATGGATTAAATTATTTATAGTATCCTCTACAGATTGGTAGACTGACCCCAATCTACAGTAGATTATTAATATTTTTTAAATTCTTTACTATCATTGACTGAAATTTTGGCGATACCTTGTGTCAGAAAATTGATCGTGTCCTCTCTTGCGTGCGACGCTTAAATTGAACGCGAAGCCTGCAAAGCACGCGTTTCACCTACTCTCCTTCAATTTAACCCTCCGTGAAACCATGACACTCTCCAGTCATATACTCGACATTTATATTTGGCAACGCTTATTTCATTTTTGCCATACTTCGCGGCAGTTGTACCATATTTTTCAAACCAATGTGCTGTGTTGCACCCCATAAATCGTTCTTTTATTTACAGTCACAAACTGTTTCCTATACAAAGTCTCGCTCATTCGAATGCCCGATGTCCGAGCAACCTGTTTCTTGGCAATAGAAGACTTCTCCTGTTGCAAAAATAAAATGCCTATATTATACGATTGTGTATTTTTCTCGGGTCGGTCAGAAATAATTCTAATCTATGCAGTTACTTATACTAGATAATTTATACAATTTAATACACGAAACCATATGGAATCTATATATACAGCTTTAGTCGTCGAATTAGAATCATATACAACCATAGTACTTTACCGAGTATGACGTTGTGATACAGGTAAGTACCTTTGTTCTTAAGTACTCGCATTATTACTAAATACATACACGAGCATCTGTGCGTAACAATTGAGTTATTACAACTGCGAGGAACAAAATAATTAAGACAGAAAGAATAAGATACCCCAGTGGATACGGATCAAATCGGAAAAGTATACGAACTCTAATGAAGATGAGACAAAGTGGAGACACAAAATATTAACATGGATGCGTTTAAAACCTTAAAAGTTAGTAAACTCTATATATGTATATAATATATGTATATTTACTTCACTGGGGCCTTTCAATTTCACGAAAAACATACAAAATATTTAAAATATTGAGCGATCATAATTCACCGACTACGGGTTGCTTATAAAAAAAAACCAATCTATTATCCTGATATCTATTTAATTAACTGAGCTTCGTCATTAGAAAATCGATTGTTCCGTTGTCGCAAAAATTCCTCTATTCGAATACCTATTAGTTCGAACGTGCGGACTAGCAATCTGGCCCAAATTTCGAAGAGGAATTGGGCCCCGCGTAGAGGGCCATCCCGGACCACGTTCCCCCGCGCTTTCTTCGAATCAATGGCAAGGTAGCACCGTGATCTGCAGCGCACAGTCGATTCTAACGATCTGCACCAGGAGGCGTCCGTTTTTGATGGTCAACAGCTATGCACACAGCAGCGTTTACACTCCCGTATGTACTTAGTCTCTATTCCATTCGATATCACTTCACGGTTCCATGATTCATACGCTTCTGTCTGGCAGCACGTATCGAGTCTATGTACACAGCTTCGACGCGTCAGTTCTCTGCTAGTGGAAAAGAGGAAAAAGTGGAATAGCTGTATTTACGAGTGAGCGGTCGCTCGTGACTCTTCGAAAATCGAGGCAATCCCGGCGGCGCACCTGGACGTTCAGAATGGCTCCATAGCTCGTTTCTGGTGTCAATGGTCTTACGGCCGGATATCTATGCGCTTTTCCACGGTTATACGTTAATAGCGACACACCGTTGTCCCACGCGTACGCGGAAGGGGGAGATCGGACGCGAAGTGAAACGAGTGTACTACGGAATCGATTAAAATGAGAAGTGGTGGGCCCCCGTCATTTCTTGCACAGTCCTTGGAAAAATGGTGTTAAGTCGTTCGGAATGATCGCCCCCGTTTTTAGGGGTGCAATTATGATCTATGTTATTCCCTTTATATTTTCTCCTTGGAACGGAGATAGTTTCCATTGACAAATTCTTCCGTTTCTGCTGAGAGATTTCGCTGCACCGTTTTCATAAAATTTTCTGCATGTTTGAGTTACGAATTGGGCCGCTTGCTCGGCGACGATTTTGTTTGCTTGGAAAATTCGTTCATTAATAGAAAAGTATCTGTGTAGTTGTTGAACGATCATTTTTTCGAATATTTTACCAGACCGTGCTTGTTTGCTATTAAAAGTGGAGCAACCAGTACATCCTTCTTCATTATCGACTTAAATTTATGATGGATGAATACAGGTTATTTATTACTAAGTGTATTTCGACGCGGTTGGTCATTCTTTTGATTTTCGCGAGTTTGTAAATCTCCCTCACACAATATCACAAGACGCTTCAGTAGGTGTTGCACGGCGAGTTACGGTTGCACAATTGTTTCTCCCTCTGTCAGTTTCGAATGTCGAAACGCAAAGCGGGTAGTTACGAGTTTGCTGTGGATGATGTCAAATCCTCCCTTATCGAATATTTTCTTAATATTTGTGCATCTTCTTTTTAGCGGTGCATCGGATCAGGCAAATATTTTACCTGCAACAACATTTGCAGGCGAAAATGTATAGGTGGAATCGTGATAAGCTTGTAAGGGTAGAAGCCAAAGGCAACAATTGTGATTTCTAATTAGTGTCTTGCTACTTTGCTGTTGAAAAATTATAGTCTGCATGCTTTACTTAGGCATCTAGATATCATGGCTTTGTCAAGAACTTAGATAAGAAATTTATAATTCGTTTTGTAAAGTTGCACTTACAATTGAACTACGTTTGATAAATAATTTTATTTGGCATGCTGTATTATTTGGTTCATATTTATTTGGCTGATAAATGTGGAAAACCGACTACCTCGAATGTACCATTTTCTCCCTGCTGTGTTGTATCACATATTCTGAGCAGCTTGTATATATTTCTGGTGGGTACATGTATCTCGAGGAAGATACATGTCATAGGTACATGCATCTTCGATACCTCTAATCCAGCCATTCGAGTGCTGTTTGCTGAAACTGTATCGACGTCTACGCTGTATTTCTGTTATATACGATTCAAAGAATATATTTCTTCGTAGACAGAAAAGGGTTGCACTTTGCGGAATTTATGGAGTACAAATGGAAGGCACAGAAGCCAATCAGTGCAAGTCCGACTGTCGCTGAACATGAATTACGTAATTCAAGAACCTCTTTTTGTTAAAACTGGTAGGCAATAAATCAATTAATTTACCATTTTCATACGCAAGTAATATGTTGCGGTACCAGCATTGTCATTCTTTTCCAAGTAATCTGCAAGAACCTTATTTATCTCGGTTTGAATGCTAATAGTCTTACGCCGATTGACTTATGAACCCCCCGAATGTACAATCTTTGATTGTTTAATAATTATTTGCCTTCACGCGAATTGACAAAATTAAACGAACTTACGAAATTCATCGACCGTCACAAAGTCTCCATTGTCCTGAAACAATTTCTGTGGCGTTAAATGGGACTAAAGAAGAGAAAAGGGAGGAAAGCCTCTTACCTTCACGCGAATCTACAGCATTGAACGTCTCAAGTTTCTTTTTTCTTCTTCCTCTTCGAATGACGTCGACGACCTACCGTATTCAGGTGTCGCAAGTACTTACCTCAAACTTATCAGTCGTCAGCTCGACAAAAGTGTAGCCCGCACCCTCCGCTTCCATCACCGAGCGTGAAACCGTGCGCTGTCATCTTGAAGAATGTCTGATACGAAACGATGCAACTTTAAGCCGTTAGTCTTCGTTCTCTCGTCCCGTCGTCGGTTGCGCAGGGACCCGTAAGACACCGTTCGAACGAAGTGGCGTGTAACCATGGGGCCCGTACGTCGACGAAAAGAATGGTGGCTTTAGAGTCGATTTCTCAGCTACCTAAGCGACCGTGGAACCTAACGGACGACGTAATCCTCGCTTGGATCTCGAAACTCCTCCTCCGCTTTCCCCCGTCGACCCTCTTGACCGCCCCTGCTAAGGGGTACAAGCTGTGGGTACAAGGGTAAAGGGGAGGGACGGCACGAGACAGAGGGAAAGGGTTGATCGTGTCGTGCGAGCCACCGAAGGCGAATTTAGTCGTCCGGGACTCTCGAAAGTCACTTAACTTAGATTGCGCGAGCAAAATGACCTTAGTTCCCCCGGAAAACTTCGTTTTTCTGACGGAGCATTGCTCGAAAGAGCCGAAAAAAGAAACTGCGAGGGGACAGGCAAGAATGCACGGTGACAGAGAACGGAAGGTAACCCGAGGAGGGGTTGGAGTAGCGGGTGCATCCACGAACAAAATATGAGAGAGAGAGAGAGAGAGGGAGTGAGTGAGAGAGGGAGATGGTGAAGAGGGTGTACGCAGGCAGAAAATTCTCCCTTGCCCGAAGCAAGCTGCCCTTTCTCGAGCGCGAAAATACAAGCACGGCGCAGCGTCGGCTGACGCCTCTCCCCGTTTACACGGATTCAGTATGTATTTCTGGGAAAGTTTCGAACATTTATACGGGGAACGTTTCCTGTTTGGCGGGGGACTTGTAGCGTAATGCGGTTATATAGATGAGGCGCGAGGCACTGCTGCGTGGCGCTCCGAATTTCGGCGAAGCTAGTTAGAGAATTGAAAAACTAAGTTCTCCGCCGTGGAACGAACGGAAGTATGGAAACGCTGGTAAAGTGAAAGTTAGGAAGGTTGGTGTTCCGTGTTAATCCTTAAATGGATACCATTTAATTAGGGGAGGCGAATAGATCGGGGTGTGTAAAGGTTGAAAGAAACTTAGGTGGGTATATTAAGTACGATTGTCCGAGCAATCGTGCAATTAGGTAATTAATGTTTAATCGCGACGTGTTTAAACACTTTAGTGCGGAAATATTCGCTTGATTCAGAATTTGGGGCGGGGGGTAGTTTTCAATTTTGTACCTATCGTGCTACAAGTTTGACTCGAGCACAATGTTTCGTACTGTTTCATGATTTTTGCAACGGTTGCTTTTTGCGTGCAATTGTTTCGTGCTCAGAACTTTTGAACGAGTGTATTTTTATTTTGTTATTAGAGTTGAATGTTACTCGAACTTTTTCAGAGTAGAATGTAAATCTGTTTATACTAAATGGATCGAATTCAGTTTCCATTGCTGCTCGAATGTCCCGCATTTAAGAGTTATTAACGGCCGCAAATTCAACTATACTTACGCCTGTATTCTATAGTTGGCTGGTCATTTACATGCTGCATGTAAGTGGTAAGAAGTTATGGAGAACAGCGAAATATTATAGAAACACGTTGCTGAACGAAGAATTACGATGGAAGTTCGGATTGTGGTTGGTTATTGCAACGCGTTTTGCTGAATTGCAGAAAGTTGGGATCGGTCCTATTGTAGTAGCTTTGTGTATTCAATGATAGACACAGGTGTGGCGTCTCTGTCAGAAATCAAGTTAATATTCTGGCCGGCGATTAGTTGTGGAGGTGTAAGCAATTGGTTGCCCGTAGAGTGAATTTCTAATTTCAAAAGTGATGTGTTCAACACAGCAATCAAGTATATAAACAGAGCGTTTCTTATTTATTTATCGATGATTTGTTAGACGAAATTGTTAAAATTCATATTCCTTGAAACACTTTCAAATCGCTGTACTATTCCAAATAGTACGTAATTGAGATTTTCAAACAAATTTTTCATTGCGCGGAGAATTACGCGATAAACAATACAACTCAAACAATACATCTTTAAATCATTCAATTTGTCCCTCGAAATATTTCGCTTCTCATACGTGAACATAAAATCGAAAATACGCATACAAAAACTATTTGGAAAATGTAATTAACCACTGCAGTTATGAATCAAATAGTAGGTATATCCACCAAATATCGGCACTCACTTCATTCACTACTTCAACAATCATTATTACTGTACACTATACCTGATTTAAAAATCCGTCCTCCAAAATAATTTGCGGAATTAAACAAAAAATCTGAACGCGTTCCAACGATCATCAACGAACTAGATTTTCCACTAAACAACTCGAACCTTAATAATAAAAAAAAAAGATTGCGGCTTAAACGATTGCGCAAAATAACGCACACCGGCGCAGTATCGAAATTTCATGGTCGCGTTTGAAATTCCCGGCGAAACGATTTTTAATTAAATCGTTCACGCGAATTAAGCCGACGCGACGCGACGCGACTCGATGCGAAGTATATCTGTGCGCGGTCGAAACGGGCAAAAATATTTTTGCAGGCGACACAGATTTGGCCGGGGTTGTGTTCGAAGTTTCGGTAAATTACTCACCGGCCGAGGCTCGTTTCGTATCCGGAGAAACAGCCGGTCCGACACTTTCGTATTACCAGCCGGTCCTGCGAATTGATTTTTAATTTGCTCCCAGACACGGCGGTGCGTGCAGCGCAATCGGTTTTCGTGTGTTTAGCTCGTCTGGACCGCGAATCGGGCCGACAAACAGTCGACAACGTGTTCGTTCGCGTCGGCTGTCGCGGCCAGCCCGTGAAACAACTCTCGTCGATAGTTCGCCACGATCTCTGTCACTGGAAACGACAGGGGGAAATCACTTATTCCGGAAGAACGCGTCCGATGGAGAGCCATGTGACAGTTCTCGCCGTGGGCCGAAGCGAGCAGGAAATTTCTATGAAAGCGCTGCTCTTTAACTTGGGGGACGCGAACTGCTTCGAACGATAGTTTAACCGTTTATGCACCCGGGTAACTTTGGCGTCGAATGCTCGATCTATGAATATTATTTGCGTAAATATTATTTCAAACTTTTTTTAACGAATCGCCAAAGCACTTTGCCGTTCTGCCATTCTATTGCAAAAGAGTTCGTTTGTAGTACTTCATTAACGTATTGCGAATTCAGAGTAGGATTGTTTCTGCTGAAAAATTATTGCGCATCTTCTCAGGTCGTGAAGATGAATTGGTTGGACTTAATATTTTATGACATTATTCACTTTTATAGTTGCTAGGATGGTGGAAGTTTGCAATACTTACTTTTGGTGTAGAAATTAATGTTTATCGCGTCGAAAGTAGAGTAATTAAGTATGTATCTATTCTTATATATATGTAAATATATTTCGTATATTTTCTCGAGATAATTATAAATGACTTGTACGCGCAAGATTCCTTTCTTTCGCTACTCAGGCATAAAATAGAAGAATGTTTTGGTAACAGAAGCTGCATAAGTTTGAAGATAAAACATTGATGAACTTGAAATAATTTTCAGTGTGCTAACTGTGAACCTCGCTGCGTCATTTTATATTAAAACTGTACAGGATATCTGCGTGCACGAGGCACTAAATTTAAGGACTGATTCCGGAGACCAAGTAAGTCTTGGTCGTACAACAGGACCCTCGCGTGTGGAAACCACCCGCGTTAAGGTGGGACAGAGTATTAAATGGGAACATTCAACGTCTCTATCGAATTTTCACTCGAAATTGGAGTCTGCTTCTGCGTTCCAAGCCGTAAAGATTGGCGAAACAAGGACAGTTATGAGGATCTCTCTGTCTTTTCAATTCTCAGTTTCAATTGAGAATTCGATGGTGACGATTTCTCTGCAGATATTTATTTTCTTCCCAATTTCTAGACTAAGAGTCAGTATTGCCAAGAGTTTATTAATTTGCGAATCACCTGTTCTCTGGTAGTTTGTCTATAAGTAATTTTTGAGTACGTTCTTAAAGTGCAAATTGAAAAAAAATAATCCTTCAAATGGGGGTAATATTGTGCAACTTTATCGCGTTTCCGAATAAGCCATTTTAGATTTAGTTATATTGTCGCTGATGAGATTGTTGAACTCGGATTCCATAATATTTTATATATTATGATGCATATGTTTAACCCTTTCACAGAAAATCTGATCGCTCTGTCTCGAAATTGATACAGGAGTACTCTTTTCGCGGATTTTGGTGTACCATTCAAACGACCATATGCGAGGAAAAATAGGTAAATAAAATAATGAACGCATGAAAAAATATTCGCATATAGCAATATTGTCAAATAGACCATATTTTTTATTTTGTGTTTGGCTTCTGAGAACATTCATATAAGATTGATACCAATATATAACGCAGCATTGACAAATTCTTTACAAGGGTTAATAAAAAAAAAGTCTGCACGTCCAAAGACAGTGCCGCCTCGCAAATACTACAAACACACATTCCCCCTGAATACACTCAATTCATGACATCGAACCATCAGTTGGGTAACTCGAGTGTACCACGAGAAATCGCTGCAAATACTGCTGACGCTTTCTATTTGCTCTCATAGAGTGCTGGACGATCGTTGAATCTTCGCCCTCGTCCCCGTAGCTTATTTAACACATTATTGACCGGGGACCTCGTGCGACGTCTTTTGATAACCGAACGACGCGTCGTCGACCGGGGACGTCGTATGACGTCTTTTGATAACCAAACGTTATTAAATGGGGTATTATGCAATTTAATTGTGGTCATCGTCCGCGTCGTGTCCCGTTAGGTTTGTTCCTCTGACAGTTTCACTACCGTGACAATGTACGTGCTGCGAAGTCAATTAAGCGTTGTCCCCTCAGGTTTGCAGACGAATTTTTGAACGAAGGAGAACCTTTCGTCGAATTTCGCGAGGGTACTTTATCCGGCACACGAGGGGATAGTTCTTCGAAATATAGTTCTGATTCAGACCATACGAATGTCAGGCCAACGAAACGACAGAAAACCTTAGCGAGTGATACTGACACCGATAGGGAAAACGACGCGCATGATGCTGGTGAAACGCGATACATTTGTGAAAGCTGTCGCGTTCCCCTTCACAGATGTGCCGGCTATACTGTCGTACTCCTAAAAAATATTAGAACGCCTCAGTAATACAACGTTTCAAATAAACGCATCCTGTAATAGAAGAGTTGTTGACATTTGCTCGCACACAGGTGTGTCGATAATCGTTCTCAGGAAAAATCGACGACCGCGCGCGTCAGTTTCCACAAAAATACCTCGGTCAGCGATGTGTTAAGACGACAGTGCCAATGCATACATGCATACATACATCGTCCGGGTGCACGCGTGCCAACGGCGACGGTCCACCTAGCCGGTGGTTGTATCAATACGTAATGTATTTGCGCCTCTGTCTACGTATGTCCCGTATTTATGCACATATCGGCGGAATACGTGAATCTACAGGTACGAACGCGGATTCGCACGCACCCGTCGGTGCGTGTGCACAGACACGAGGCACGGCAGATCGTTCAGCCATAAACCATGGCGGTTTACGTTATCGTCTGGCCGGATCTGCCCGTCGGCAAACTACTGCAATTTGGCTAACGTTCCTTGCAGCCTGCGCGCCAGCGAAAATTGATAGGGTTGAAACGACGCGACGCCTCTATCCACCTTCGCGCGCCGGCTCATCCGCTGGCAGAAGGGCGGCGTAGGCTCTTTTTGCCAATATTTTTCGAACGCGTGGGATGATTAATGACACCTCGAGAGACGTCTGCGTCGTCGAACGTTAACTCCCGTTTCCTGAGCTCTCTCGTTCGTGGACAATTTGTAAGATCAACTTGACGCTCGTTCCTTCTGCCTAACCCCATCGACGGGCATTTATCTCGATCACGACGAACGGAAACGGACAGCGTCAAGCGGCGGGGAAAAGCGTGAGATGGCAATTGTTTCTGGAATCGGGTACACGCTTCTCGTTAGGTGATTGCATGTAAGGGATCCTCGGGGGAGGGAACGAGGGAGGGGGGGTGTTAATTTATACTGGTGCTTAGATATCATGCAATATTTGATGGTTTTAAGAAGCTTTGGTCGTAAAATGGAAATTATCGAAGTTACATGCAATTTTCTTGCTTGCTCACGAATATATGCTGAATATTAGTTTGATAGAAGAACATAAAGTGTTTGGTAGTTGGAACCCTTTGGGCGACGAAAAGTATATTCGAAATGATGGAGAATAATTGTGGAGAAGACATCAGACTAAGCTGCTTCGTTTTACGAAAAGAATCGGTAGATATTGATAGTGAAATTCTAAAAGAAATTAATTTTTAGGATGCCAGAATTAATAGTAGGCACGTTAGTTTTGGCAGAGGACACGTACATGAAATGTAGACGTAATTATTATTAACGATTTTAGTCACACATTGCTCGAATTGTCGCACGTATTTGTAGCAGCACGCGTAGCTAATTATGTAAAATATGAAGAAAGGCTGACCTCTGTTAAATATATTAACCCCAATAATTTTGTTGCAATTTTTGTAAAATTGTATGATACATACAATTTTATTTATGGGTAAATACATGTGCGTAGTAATAGAACATTTATTGCACCGCACTGTTTCTGCATTATTCAATGTTTCTCTTAGGAAAAAATTATCGCACGGTTTTCTGGTCAAAAATTTACTGCATTCAAATTTGCCAGAAACATTACGAATATCAATCAATTAACGATCAGGCTTTTTACAATGGTTCTAAAATTACTTGCGTTATTGCTTCACATTCAACTGTATATATAGCATTTCACAATATCTAAATAATTAAAAAAAGTGTTATTTTAAAGCCAAATATTAATATCGAAATTAAAACTCTGCCACAGATAATATTAATTTAACACGGTGTGCAATAAATTTATGCTCTTAAAACTATTCTCGTCTTTAATAAATTAAGCTGCTACATTTTTACATAAATTATTATGTTCTTATACAATGCTAATAAATAGCAAACTTAAAATAAGTTAATCGTGGCCTATATTTTCGCATGATATATTATTATATCAAAGGAGAGGTTAATACATACTATGAATAGAGTTACGATGTAATGCTTTCGACGCACACATTCACACGTGTCTAGAAACATATCTTACATTTAAAGGGAACACAGATCGTTAACACGTCGAGGTATATTAGTACTAAATTATATTAATCACATTCTACAAAGTTAGTATCCCGATAAAAAATTATTTATAAAGTTAAAATAATTTATATGCTTCATCAGTTGAAACAACTATTCCTGTACTAGGTAATGCATAAAAGGGAAAACAAATAATTTTCCAGTAATACACCATAACCGGTACGTCAATAAGAGGGAACAAATTACACGAATCGAAATCATTCATCCATTTTCCCGGCGAAACATCTGTTGATGACACGGTGTCCCGATCGAAGCTAAGTGTTTTCACATAATTTTACCATAGAAATACACGAATATCATTGCATTAATAAAATACACGTAAAGTATTAATACGAGCTTATCCATTGAAGCAGAGCAATTAAAGCCCTAACACCAATTGAGCCGAGCATTAGTCAAATCGGTCAACCCCATTTTTTGAATTTTTGAGCCAAGCGCTTGTTTGGCTCTCAACTTTTTAGATTTAAGTTAAGTTTTCCTATTTTTGTTTCGTTTTGTGTGCGGATTTAACCACTGAGCGGATCAAGTGTAAGTGAAATTACATTTGAAACACCTGAGAAATTAAGTAAGCTTTGCTCAACATTTTTTAGAATAACTCTGATTGTGAGTGTCGTTACTGAACAAAAGTATGTTTTTCTCATGGACATAAAAAGAATCCGGTTCTTTAAACGAAAATTGATACCCTTATTTCAACTGGCATGTCAGTTTATACGAACTTGGAAATTCAACCCGCGAGATCGTCCAAACACTAGTCAAACATTTCATCTATTTTCGAAATCGATACACATTTTTATTCAAAAGTACCTGCAGTTTAGTTTCTCATTTTGGAGTTAAAGTTCAAAAGCACGCCTTCTACTGACAATCAAAACTGCCTGGGCTTTTCATATTTTTCAACGCTATGCACCGGCGTAACCAACAAAACGACAAAATTATCGCCGAAATCTCGATCAATACACCGGCCAGCGTTATTGTCCCGTTTCCTAAGGACGGTGAGCGGGCGACGCGGCGGAAAGAATTAATTTGACAGCCGTGGGCCGTTATTTATCTCAACAATTCCGTTGCACTGCGCAGCACAGCGCATAAATAACACCATCGAGCCTGTTCGGCCCCCGTGGAGCTCTCCGTTCTCCGGCTCTGTCCGCGCGCGGCTGAAAAATCACCGTTCCCGAAATGTGCGCATTGAAAAACTTGAAACTGTCCTGACGTGAAATCGTCGGACTGGCCGGATTTCCGTCCGCGCCGCGTCTGCCAAGGCGTCGCCCGAATTTGATGAAATCTGCAGTGATCGATGGGAACGAGCGTCACGGGGCTTCCTAACCCGCGCTGTCCACTTGACGCCGAGCGCTGAACGCAGGCGGCCGGGCTCGTAGGAGGACCCGTCGCGATTAATACGTCGTGCTCGAGGTACGCGGGTGATTTGCAATCCAATCGACGAACGTCGAACGCCGCGGCCCGCGGCCCGCGGCCCGCGGCGCCCCGGGGTTACACGGGGAATTTATATACGGGCAAACACGGGCGCGCTCGTTCCGCGATACAAGCTTCCGTATCCGTGATTCCGTACATATTTACACGGGCGATCTCGCAACGGCGAGGCGCGCGTGATTTACGCGAACACCGGCGCGAACGGAAGACGCGTGAAAATTATTATTCTCCCCTCGGCCGGTGCGATCCGTCGACGAAACGAGTTAAGCCTGGCCGCGATTCGCCCGTTTGCACGGCGAATTAATATATGTTCATCAGCCGTTTCCCTGTTTGCCGGGACGATTTCGGTGGCCGTAGTACGGACGGGCTGTGTTTGGAAAGTCGAACGGTGTTGCGTCGGGGTGCGTCGGGGTGCGTCGCGTCGCGTTCGAGCGTTTTGGAATTGCCGCAGTTTCGAGGCGAGCGGATCGCGCGGATAATATAAATCCTGGGGACGAATGTAAAGCGTATCGCGTCGGCGCGCAAGCACGAAAATGATCCGAGTTATTTCGGCCGCCCGAAGTTTTTGTTCTACCGTGAACCGTGCTGATACCCGCGGATTCACGCCGAACGCGTCCATGCTTTTCTTTTTTCGCGTGGAAAAAATACGTTCTATCCGATCCGCAGAGGCATTCCGATCCTGATGGCTCTACCGTATTGCTCTCGAGTGGCTGCATCGCCCCGCTACGAATACATTAGGAGCCCTAGAATCAATAAACCCTCTAATGGCGGGGAAAATGGTATTAGGGATTTTCCTTTAATCCGCAAGCCTGACCTCGTCGCTATTAGAGTGGGCGAGGTAACAGCGCATCGTTTTTACCTTGATGGGGAGACGCGGCCGGCCTGGATGGCAATTACCGCGAGTTTCAATTATTGGACGAATCGGTTAAACCGTAATGCTATGGAAAACTAAATTGGCTAACATTTAGTCATTTACGTGCGATGGATTTTTTCGCGAAATGAAGAATCCACCTTAATACACATATGTTACAATGTGGTGGCTCCAATATCAATGGGGGTGAGTTTCTTAGAAAGTAATTTATAATGAAAATAGCTGAAATTGTTTCTAACATATTTTTAAAGTCGACTATGGTCACCAGAGACTACTGTCAGATATTGGACATTATCACTGAAGGAACGATGCACCGATACATTGATACATTTAGGCCCATAGTTTTCAGGTGGATTCTGAACTACCAGAGACACGATTTAAAACATGTGTTTCATGTATGTACAGAGGTGTGGCTTGGCATTGGTAGGGGTAGAACTCGAGCCGAAGATCCTTCGATTATGAGTCCAGAACCCAAGCAATTAGGGGTCAGAGGGCAAGATGGGGTCGTGAGGTCACTGATTATTTATTTGTTCAAAGAACATCCTTCGAAGAACAGGGAAATCTCAAGAAATATTTAAAACTAGCGAAAGACTAGCGATTTTAGTCAGCTGGAAACACCCTTAAACGAGAAATAGCTATTCTTCGGTTTGGGTTAGGTATTATATCCATGAGCAGTAATATTTAATCACGGAGACCTACAGAGGAAAGGCAGAATGACAACATTGGTCTGAGGAGTCAAAAGTAATTGAATAAGTTGTACAACAATATATCGATTATCATAAGGCAACTGTTGCATTTAATGTTCCACGAACTACGTTAGATAGAAAAGTTACTTTCTATTGAAAAAATCCTTAACGAACGTTCAGAGTTAGTTTGGAGCCTTTATTACCAGTGGACTTTAGTATCTTTTATTATTTAGCTCCAGGAAGGAGACGAACTAACAGTTGATCTTAACGAAATTGTTGAATTGATATGAAAATCGTACAGCACTTAATTTATTTCATCAAGCAATTAGTATCATATTTTATATGGAGAGTAAATTAATGGCGGATGGATATATGTGACAATATCTAGACAGTAAGTCGCCTGAAAATTTGAAGTCCACAGAAAATAAAAGAGTTCCAAGCTGATTTTTCAAAATCGCGTATGGATGGAAAAAATTAATATCAAATTTACGTCTATTTACATACGTCCATGGGTGTTGGTTCAATATTAGTGATATTTATTTCATACTGTAACGTCTATGTACACTTTTTAATTACGTGGTGGTTAATTGGTTTAAAATTCGTAAAATTATAACTTCATTTATTGGTCGCTCAGCGTCCCCCAGCATATGGATGTAACAACAATTTTTGGAAAGGGGTCCATGAAACGCAATTAAATTTTTGTACGGTATCGAATGGACGCCAGTAATATTACTTGTATCATTAGTATAAAAAATATCTGTTTTAACAGCATTCACATCAATTCGAAACCGATGAACAAATTACTGAACACAATCACTTTGAACATGTGAATTTCATACTACAACAATACTATTCTATATTAAAGTGAGTTAGTACAATATTTATCCTTAAAAAGAAAACAAGCTACTTTTTCTCATGCTTAACGTGTATCAAATAAACCATTATCATTTTTCGTAATTTAAACAAAAGCTTTACCAGAGAAATGAAGAATGATCTAATTTCAGTAGAAACTGTGCGCGATTTTCCTTAAAATATTATGCATGACGATTCAGCAGCTTCGAGAGTAATATCGCAGAGTAATATAACTTATCCACGGTTGAATACTATCAAGCTTACTGGACGTTTTTAGGACCATCGATCGGGCCGACGTGCCATTGGTTTCCATGTGACATATGGTACGTGCCAAACGCACAGTGCACGCATGACGTCCAAAGTGGTTTAGCACGTTTGCACATACGTGGATATAGAGAGCAGCCGGCAAATAGAGGGAAGGAGAAGTAAGATAGAAGATTTATACATATTTAAGCTTGCCAGCGTACACCAGAAATTTGCGAAGCGGCTGCGGTAATATTGCACGCTTGGTGTGACAGCGTACAATTTTTCCTCGCTTGCGTTCAAATTGAAATAAATCTTGATATTACAATTCCAATTTCCTGCGCCAAATAAATAAATTATTGTAAATTGTATTGGTACGTGGAGCTATATCATTAACCAGTTTTGATAAGGATAACGGCGTGGATAACAATGTTGCGCTGTTCAATGTTATCAAGAGACCAACTGGCAATGCAACGGTACGACATATGTCTGTATCTATAGATACATTGTTAAATGAACATGTTGCAATTATGATTGGATATCCTTTGTGTACTTAATAGATACTGGCTTTAACAGAGCACATCTGTTCAACTTGTACATACACGTGCAATTAGCGTACTGTATAGAATTTTCAGCTAAGAATAGGAACTATTTAGAGGTATGCATAACATTAATTAACTCTTCAATTAAATATGCACGCCATTCAATGGCGCTTCTCCAAAGAATAAATTAGTTTCGGCATCCAAGATTTAAGAAAATTCTGACAACCAAAAGTTTGTCATACGGTAGTTTAAAAGCACCCATATTTTGTAACGCTCAATTCGTTATAAAATAAACTTAGCCTTGAAAAATTTGATAATCAATACGATATAGAGTAGGAGAAACTGGTAATGTAATCCATTTTTATGTTTTTATGTCTTCGATCAGTTTTATTGTTCAGCGCGAAAAGAAGTTTTCATCCCAATTATTCATTTACTTTGTTCTCGCATTTGGCCCAAACAATAAACAACCGTTCCATTGGAAAAAATGTAACCTCTTTTAAACCCTCGCACTTGTAAATTTAAACATTTCTATCGTAACAAATTATCACCAATAGCACTCAGCTTCGAGTTTTGCAAACGAACAAGCATTTATTCCGACGGTTATATAATTTTCTCAAAATTTGACGCATGTTTTCATTTATGCTTCCGAGGCTTTTTTAAATGCCAAACTCAAAGAAACGAATCATCCGAATATCTTAATTACATCTAATATCATATAACAAAGCTCTATGTAATTGTATCTAACGTTTTTTAAATATTTAATGCCTGCACTATAGTAAACATTATTTTCCTTTCACTATGCGTAATGACAGAATATTGAATGACATTAAATCCGTCGTATTGGTCCGTCAACTCAAATCTTTTGGAAAAGCACGTGCACACACACGAACCTACCATCGATACAAGAAAAATTGGAGCAGCGATAATATAGCGCGCAAAATCGTGTACACCTGTTATACAGGTCGTGAAAAGGACCATAAGTAACGACCGTGGTGAGAAAAAATTGCGGATCGCCGGTGAAATAACGTTCGTCTTCATTCACGACGTTTCGAACCGCGCCATTTTCACCCGAAACATTTTTCCGCGAAGTATTTCAACGTGCGCGATGTGAACTGCCACGACTGTACAAATGTAGGGCCGAAGTACTCTCGCTGGTAAAATATTAGACTTGCAGTTGCTCGCAAAGTGGTGGAGCTGTGAAGCTCGAACTGTTACGTTATGCACTCCAACATTTACTCCAAACTATCTCATCACTAGAAAAAGGATAATCAATGTGATGCGAGGCAGCAAACGATTTTTATTATTAATCCTTCAGATACGGAGAAGGTATGTAGTAACTGATCGCCGGAAATCTGTATAAATGGCCTCTATAACAGTGTGTCACTGCTGCAATTATTCATGCAAATTATATCTCAGGTAATGATACATAGTATCTAAGTGTTTGTACATATAGTTCAGCGATATTAATAAAGACTGTACCATTTTGTTTATCGAGGATATTTTCATTTCTGCGGGTAACAGAGCGAAATGGTTAATTATTACCGTTGCTCCAAACTATTCCGCCATTAGAAACAGGATATTCAATATGACTTTTCTACTAAACATAATCAGTATAATGTAAATCCGACAGATCCTCACTGCTGAGGAAAAAGAAGCAATATATAAGGGAGGCACCGTCAAACGAATCAGATCGAATTAAAACTAAACCCAATACAGAATTTTCCACCTGAAAAAATGTCTAGCATACTAATTTTCCTCGGTGAACCAAATTTGTTGGATAAGATACAGTAAACCATACTTGTGTAACGAAACTATATGTAGAGAAATCAGAACAACGCAACTATTCCGAGCATGTATAGCAAGTTGCTAATAATCAGTATCAGCACTATCGGCAGTGCGAACGACATGAAACTTGACAAAACAAAAGTAAGCAAGATTATTTACCCACCAAGATCTTTCATAGTCAGACTTTAAGTAGTATAGGTAGTTACCGAGGCAAACTTTTCTATTTTCTAACGCGCTATTCTACTAAACCTATTTTTTTATTAAATAAGAGAAAATTTTTGTGGAAAATCCTTCTCTCTTCCTTTCCATGATCTAACAGTGTGATACGATTTAGTCTGCAGAGGCCAAAGGGAGACGATATCAAACGAGGCGTCGCCGTGTGTCGAAAAAGCGTTACTTTTCCGACGGGAACGGAAATTAGAATGTGTAGAAAATCGTCGGATGGCCGATCATAGCGCGCCTGCACATATTGCAAAACGGTCGTACCTGTCGAACACTATCATTGCATAAAATCTGCCTGCAGGCGCAACTCCCGTTCCGCAGCGTGCCATGGAAATTGCTCGTGATCCTCCAACATTTTTTATGTTTCTACCCCTCTGCACTTGCTCGTTTTGCTTTTCCCCCTCTCCGCTGGCTGCCCTTTCGTTTCGTTTCGATTCGTTTCGTTTTACGGGAACGTTCCTCCTAATACTGTGTACTTTATCGTTTCCTGCTGCACGAGAACCGATGCAGCTGGTCCGGTGAAAAATTCATTAGGCGGATAACGCGGCCGTGCTTTCCATGTTTAATTTTTCTCTTCGCGTTTTGTAGCCGGCACGATATTTTCAGAAAAAAAGGAGCGATAGCTTTTCGAGTTGCGTTTTATTATAGGAAAGTTTTATTCCAATATTTCATTTATGATTTACGTGTTCAAAGAGCTGGTATATATTTAGTAACATGAACTGAAAGTCCCTCTGAATTGCGACGATCAATATTTTTTTTAACAAGAATCCTAGATTGTCAGTGGCGTTAAAAGACACCGAATAATTATTGTCGCCTTTTTGCTCACGGAAAATGTTGAAAATATTGGCAGTATCGGCACCATTCAAATTGTAAATTTGATCAGAGAAAATAAATAGTCTGATGATATACTTAGTAGGTGTATAGAACGAAGAGACGATGGAAATTTACGTCGATACAGATTGCAGTGTGTCATGTGCAGTTCGAAACGAGCGGCGCAGCGCGTTAATTATAATTTCAGACCGCTCGACAGTTGCCAGCGAATCGATGCATTTCGATTTTCCTGGCGGAAAATTCGTTGGAGAAAAATTCGACACGCCTAGGAAAATAAATAATGGCCCGCTTCATATGAATATTCAGGCGGCGACTCGTGTTTAACGTTTATTGCCGACAGGAAAAATCATGGTTAACATTGTCCTTTTGCGTTGACTCCATATAACAATTAATAATCGAAGATCTTGCAAATAGGTATTATCAAATCTTAGGAACAATATTCGAAATACACCACTGGTAAAATATTTGAAATCGTTTTTTATATTTTACAATTTATGCACCGGAGAGATTAACAGGCATTTGGTTCGATTAAACATTTCCTATCTTGGAGCAGTTTGTGCGTTTTCAACATAAAATTATTAATTGTTAGGAAAATTATTGTACTGGTCGATGTGCACCTAGCGGTACGAAATTTTCTACCTCTAATTTTGTATTTTAAAATATTTATTTAAAAATGTTGAGAGCAACAAGCTTTGGGATTAAACATTGGAAATATTGAAAATATTGTAGCCATTCAAACTATAAATTTTATCGCAGATAACAAATAGCTGGTGGAAATCTTCAAAAAGGCAGCAGTATTTTTGCATTTTGAATATTCTCGATTTTCGGCAGAACTAAAAAAAATATTTCGTACAGCCTTGGGGATCTTGAAATCCGTAACGAAACTCGGGAAATGAAATATGTCGCACATGCTCGATACTCTCGGCACGACGTTCCATAATTTGAAACATAAAATTTTCCGTCGTCGGCAAAATGCGAAAAGCAATTTTCTTCACCGTGGAGAAACAAAAACTGTGCGAAATGAAAATTATTCGAACTTGCATATACGAACCAAAAACAAAAAAAAAACAATTAAAATACGCCGAATATACTCGTTGGTCTTATCGCGGCGAACGTGCCACAAGTTCTTAATAAAAATATTCTTGTTCAAGCTCAGTCAGGAACACGATAATAACATACATATGTACACACTGCGCACTACTTTACCCAGCATTCTACACGATATCACAGTAATATCCGCGAAACTTGAACGTCGTGCGGGCGAAACTGTTCGCGCACGCTTCGAGCAGATATATCAATAGGCGAAAGGGGTGTTACCGTACGATAAATCCGGCGTCAAAAGTCAGACGGGGAGTAGAAGGAAATCGTCGGGAGAATTGTTGAAGACGTAGGTGCATCGCCGCCTGCAGCTGGCAGGATAACGGTGCGGGAAGAGCGAGAGCAGCGGAGAGGCTCTTGACGTCTGCGCGGGGATCCTTTCACGCAAATCCAATTCGACAAGTTCCGTACGTAACTTGCAACGCGTCGCCGAGGAAATAAATCCAGTGACGAGTGTCTGAAGCAGGATCCTGCTTAGTACGGCCGGGGAGACCCGCCGAGACTTATGAGAAGGCATCTATTGTCATTAATGCAGGACGCACAAAGCGCCGGGAAAGGTTCGATACGCCGTTACAGAGAAGTTGGAGAAAGTCCATTCCCTGAGCCAGCAGCGTTTAAGATTTGTAGCCATTGTTACGATTTTCTATGAGGGGACGCTGTACAACTTGCGCTGTTGCTGTAAATCAAATTGTAGGGGCTGTTTATTCGTAGTAGACGCAGCTGACTTTAGTGGGGAAGAAGGAACGATTGAATTTATAGATAAAGTCCTTTTTCTGTTCGGTTATGGTATGTAGATGAAGATGGTTTTCTTTTTGGGGGTACGCGTAGAGCTATTCACTCGCGTTCTTGAAAACTGTTTCGTGGGTATACAGGGCGTTGGAGTAGTGCCGTTGAAGAATAATGTTCTTAGAAATACGAATAATAAAATTTTTGCGTCGTATTTATACCGTTACAGTTGCACTACTTATCCTATGGATCTTGTTTAAAATTACGTGAAAATAAAAATAGACAATACCGCAATTTCATTTTTGATTTAGTGGGAGTAACTGCTATTCCTATTCCGATATTTTTTATACCGCATACTAGTTAATAGTTGCCCTTTTTGATAATAATTAATATTAAAAGGCATATACTTAACAACAAACGCGGTGAAAAATCAAAGATAATTGGATTACAAATTTTAATGTTCGTATTACTTTAGCCTCAGAGATTTGACATTTGAATTCCCAGGGATTTAATGATGCCTTTATCATTATTGTATTTATCTTACGTGCTACAAGTATAAGAGTATACAGTGTTACATATATTTAGTAAACAGTTCTGCATATAAAAAAAAGTGGCACGTAAAAAATTCTGCTTAAGAGCATGCGTTTAATTTGCATGCTGCAAAGAACACGTAAAATATGAACAATGGCACAGGAATTAAGAATTTATACCGAAACGCTCTAAACTATTTTCTGCAAGACTGTCGACTGCAATTTTCAAGCTGTACTTCGGTCTGTACATTCTCCATTTCATACCTGACACATATCTAATTATACGAGCACCTACCATGTAGGGCACCTTAATTCCGCTCTTACTGCTATGCAGGACACATGTATTTGTAACAAAATTAATATTATTTTGGAATGCACTGTTTACTCCTTGTTTACGTGTCCCTTCGCGTTACATTTTTTATTTCTTAACAATACTCATTGGGTTAAGTTTTTGCCACAAGATTTTGTACATTATTATTATATACGTAAAAGTTAACTATTTAATTTATTGGCTGACTGTACAGTTCTAATACTTTAGAATAATCGAATCCAATGTGAAATCCTGATTCTAAAATGTACATGCAACGTATAATTAAATTTTTGACAAGTAATTGTACTTAACAAAGTATCCAGATTAAAAAGTGACGGTATTAAAGCAATAAAATATTGAATTCCCACTAATTTTCAACAGAAAGAAAGCTAATCATTGAATTTATTCAACGAATCAGAGCCAACAAAGAAGCCATGCAATTTCGTTTCTACTGATATATTGATCAGATACCCACTAGTGGCAACGTATGATTTCGTATTTTCTGCATCCCTTCCATTCAGGCGAGAAGAAATGGCTGTAGCAGTATTCGCCAATTAAAAATTCCAGCTGGTTGAGCTCGTCTAATTATCGCCAGTTCCATAGGCAATTGCGCGGGCTCCTCAATCAACGACGGCTAATTAAGAAACGATGCTAATCATCGGCGAATTTCCAGAGAAAAACGAGGAATTAAAAAAAAATATGTATACTTCCGTTCATACACTGCCTCGTCGTTTTTTTCCGTCTATCGACGACAAATACACTTCACGTCATTTTTATGTTTCCCCGTCCTTTCGCGTTTAGCGAAAAGCACAGAAAGACAGAAGAATCGAAGATGCTTTCTTTGCAGCTGTTTGCCGCCCGTTCACGAACGATGGTTACTTTCTTCAAGAAAATTGATACATTGTTCTCGCGCCCTTACTCTGTCCTCCTTTTCCACTATTCTGCTTGATTTTCTCGGGCAACATTTTTTTATGCCTTTCTGCGCTACGCGAGGATTTATCTTGTTTCGTTCCTGGCCATTGAACGAATGAATGGTCGAGATATTGCTGGATCGAAGGAAAGTAATCGAGTTCTGGGCGGGATAAATCTGCAGTGGACGTGCACAAGGTATGTCGTCCTTTGAGGGAACAAGAGCAAATATGAAAAGGCCAAACGAAATATCGATGGCGGTAAATGTTCTAGAAGATAGAAAAATATACGAAAGAATTATAATAAGGAATTCGTACTTTTACGTAAATATGTAAAGGCGCCAGAAAAATGTGACAATAATCCCAATAAAACAGGTTTCACGTTGAACATACATTAGTTAGAGCAGACCAAGTTGAAAAATGGGCTTGTACTTAATGTGTACAGGGGTTTAAATATTAATATTCACTTAGTTTTATGAGAATTTCCATTCAAGTATTCGTGGCTACGAGATATGTTGAGCAGAGATATGCATTTGAAAGGAAAGGCAGTTAAGAGCTCTTAGGGGAAGAGGTTGCTTGGAGAAGGCGACACGTTAGTGGTCACGCGAATTATTAAAGGACTTTGCGGAGCGTTTGTGGGGATATTTTGTTTTTAGTACTCATCGTTCATTGATGTCAATATTTACGCAACTTAATTCCTCTTATCTTGTCTGCGATCATAAATTATGATTTAATTCGAAGCAAAACTATTTGCAATTTGCTAAATTACTTTCGTGATCTAGAAACAGTTCTGCTTAGAAGAATATATTATGGGGGAGATACATGTTAGAAATGTTATAATGATCGGACTCGCGCACAATAAATATTTATTTCAAATAAAACATGTGGTTTCAAGTTTCTCAGACATTTTTTTAATTCACTGAAGAGTAGTTAAAATGTGACTCTTAAATTGACAAAGATATAAAATAGAATTTAATAAGAGTGTCGGTGGGTAAGGATTAACGATAATATTACACATAAAGTCAAGCACCCTGTTTGATACGAAAGAAAAGAAAGAAAAATTAGAATACAGTGAAGTATACAAGGAAAGTGGGAGAGACGAAAAAGGAGGGTAGATAGAAAAGATAAATCGATATAATTACGAAAATGGATAGGAAGGAAGGTGACAATCAAATTGCAATTAGAGACAACAAATGGGCACTTGACTGACACTTCAAATGATGATTAACAGTCGTTGATAAAACGAAAGGGGAAATCGATTATCTCTATAATGCCGCTGACACGGCCAACCTGATTAGAAAAGCACTAGAATATGCAACGTGTGTACATAAATTGATAATCTGACGTTCACTCAATCTTTTATGTACGTAAACAAGGAACACATTGCACGCAATAATGCTTACCATAATATTAGACCCTCGGAATAAAACAACTGTTTTCTCTGACATACTTCTCTTATTATTATGAATAAACGACATATTCGAGACGCACGTGTTACGTGAGACATCCTGTATAACCCTGCGAAGGATCAGGTAGATGAACTCAACGTATCGTCCTATACGAGATGATAAAAAAAAAGTGACACACAATTTCTAGGATAGATAGTATTCGCTTTAAGCGATGAAAGAAGCAAACGTGGATTGAAAAATTATTTTTTCCGAAGCTACAAACAATTTTTTGTTTCTGTTCAAGCAATAAAAGGCATTATTTCGTAATTTTAGTTGCAGCAACTCACTCGCTTTAACAGAAACGAAAGATTGCTTGCAACATTGAAAATATTAATTTCTCGACGCATGTAAAAATCAGAGTTCTTACGTATGAAGCCTTAAAATAATAACTTCGTTAGCATGCTGCCACCCTTGAGCGGCATAATTCCGATTGCTTTGGGTACATTGTCAAAGGGTTGTCAACTAATAATTCCCCAGTGTTCGTCGAGTAATTAAAACAGTTTAACTCAACATTCTTATTACCTGCAGCATTTACTAACAAATGTTACGCCACCAGGACTATTTCTCATTAATTGCCGAGTACACCATCTACCCCAGAAGTTACGAGCCCCTTCGTCCAATCGTACTGTGCATATCGTACACGTACATCCGATCGAACAATGATCGTCGATAATTGTCGCTAATTACCCTTCGTGCGTCACTTTTTAGGCGCTCGAGGATCGCAAATTCGCCTCTTTTTTTTCTGCCCCCCTTTCGAATAATGCCGGTCGTTAACGCAACCCTTCTAACGAGCCATCGCAGTATCTGTCCAACGAACTGTGCCACGATTAGTCTCGCGCCACGGTGCCACGCCGTCGCGTTGATTGTCTTTCGCAACTCGCACTTACCGAAACCACTCGTATCCGGCTGGTGTTCGCCCGAAGAGCAATCGGAATCGATCGTCGGACGACGCTTGTAAAGGGACGTTTTAAACGAATTTCACTGTTTCCTTCGTTTCCCCGTCGACGGTTGGACGCGGTTATTTGAACGGGACGACGGCAGACCGGTTTAATGAATGTTTTCGTTGATGCCCGGGTAAGTCGCGTAGCTGGCTCTTGAAAGTCAGCCACGAAACGCTCGACGCGGAGGAAGTGGTAACGATCGGGACTCGTCGGTGAGGATTTGATTGGAGTTTTTATGTCTTTGCTGTCTCGATTTTATAGTTCTATCAATTTCCCCGAGTGCCTTCGGCAGGGGCGTTGGATCACGGGATTCCCCGCGAAAATTTCTATGTGGGCTCATCGTTTCCTACTTATTCGGTTTATTGCTTTTGTCTAATGAGGTGCGATAACGTTATGGTTAACCAACGTTTATTGTCACCGGCGTTGTTACGGAACACGTGTAACAGCGTGATTGAACTGAGTGGATCAGGTGTGTGTGTGTGTGGATCAGGTTGCAATTGTCGATAGGTAGATGTTACAAGATTCTAATCCGTTAACGGTGATTCTGTATGGTTTGACTGCGACCGAAAATCGATTTACGTGCATACGTGTGAGTGTCAGTTGCGATTACACTTATCCACCCGTGAGAAATATTGCGTCGATGGACGACGGAGTTGGTCAAGCCGAGCAGAAGTTTGCTTTGCCACTTTTTTTTAGATTATTTCATTTGTGGCGCTGATATGTGCTGCGCCTGTTACGAGATTTAGTCATGCAGGCGTTACAATGCAGAGTCAATAGAGTCGGCAGAGTAAATAATTGGAATTGTAACGAAGCGAATACATTTTATTAAATACTTCAGGGTGGAAAAGAATCGATATTGGGAAATTGCGAAAATCAATTAGGCAATTATCTTCGTAGAATCAATTGTTTGGTGAACAATATACAGGCCGGTCGATTTGACTGGAAACCCCTGAACTATTTCGTAACGAATTGAAGCTGCACAAAAAATGTAGAATGATCTTGATGATACGATTTACGAAAAAATTGCGAGAAAATTTTGTTGCTGTCTTCCATTCAAATCTACGAATTATTCCACCGTTTCCAGTTAAGCTGGACACCCTGTAGAACATCTCATTATACCCACGAGAATATTGTTCCATTGCGTTGCAAATGCTGAACGTATATGCAAGCATACGTATACATCACTAAGAATCCAATAGCAGCAGGAACATACACGGTTCGTTTCAATTAAAAGTTAATTTGCTTACTCGAGAATATGTTCTGTATAATGAAGTTCGAATCAGAATATAAGCGTTTACATATCGCGAATTTCGCGATGGAGTCGTTTGTTTTTTTTCGGTACATTTCAAGCTGCACGGATTCGAAAGCATTTTGCGCAGCGTGAATACAAATTTGCAATATTACCCGCCAGGTTGTTCTTGCCTTTGTTTATGATCTACATTGAACATGTTTCGAATAAATTAAAAAATAATGATATACTCGTTTTGCGTATTCAATTGTGTTCAACTGTTGATCATTCAAGTTTGATACATAAATCATCGTATTTGTTTTCTATATTAAGTAACTCATCAAAATGTTTCACATACATGTCCACTCCTATTATACCTATTATTATTTTTAGCACACTTGTTTTCAATAACTGTACGTAGGCTTAAAATATTTTATTTTAAAATAGAACATGATTTTATAAATTGGTAACTATTATATCATCCCCTAAGTACATAATTCCTATTTTGAATCTTAATATCTTAATATCTTAATATCTCGTAATATCCTTGAACGTATTCTTTTGTGACCGTAATCAACATTGACAATACGTTACGCCAACTATTATTCCTATGCATTAAAACTAGGAATGGGTTTCTCGAAACGCCGAAATCACGAAACATCGAAACCCCTTGGAACTCGAGAAATTTTACGAGTTTCGCGAATTCGAAACTTTTTTCGCGATTCGAAACATTCGGAACTCAAATAAGAAAAGGTCTAAAATTAACGTTCGTGGCGTGCACCGACAATGTTCGAGATGGTGAATTCTCGAGGATCGGTTTCCGTTTTTTAGAATATAAGTAGATCGGCGATCGATCGTGAAAAACTTATCGTCGACTCGAAAAATGTCGATTCAGTTCTTGAAACGAAATATTCCTCTTGAAAAATATAATCAGCACCCCAAGTTTCGAAAGTTTCGAGAGTCTCGAAACCTTATAAAGTTTCGAGAGTCTCGAAACCTTACAAAGTTTCGGATCCGAGTTTCGCAAATTTAAAAATTAGTTTCGTACCCGTCCCTAATTAAAACCGTTTCGATATTCGTCTACTTCGCAATCAGATATACAAAACCCAAAGAACATCTACCACCGTGCGAAAGAAGTGCTTTTCTTTGGATCTCGCAAACTCGTTCAACCGTCAGCATTCGTTTAAGCGCAGATAAATACACGGAATCATTGAGCGAGCGTGTCGCTGCTCTCGATTCAGCTCTATTCACCGAGCACGACAAATAAACTGATTCTCATAGGCAAGAGAGGCTATGAAATTTTCCCTCGCATTAACGCTACTAGCTAAGTAACAGTGACGCACGATAGAAAGCAATGCTATCACAAAGGAGTCGCCGTACTGTGGAACATTTCCCTCAAGTTTCTCAATTAGTCACGTTCATCGTTCGCGAAAAGCTTTAATGCGCGACCCCGGGAAGCCCGTGTCGCGTTTTCCACGCGGGAGGACTTTTCTCGTCGCGCGCAGGTGCACGATAAAACCACCTGGCGCTCATTATTGTCCAAGACAATCGTTTACTGCTAAACAACCATGCCTCTGCGTAAACGCGTGGAAAGCACGGCTGAAGAATGGCGACGTGCTTCACCGCTGATAATAGGGGAGAAATGAACGTGCGAATAACGTCGACGAGTTATTACGTCGCGATCGCGGTGGTGCGACAATAAGGCAAATAGCGTCACAGTGGACACGCTTTGTTGACGAAGCGTTTCAGCCATGCATAAGGGAGGAAAAGGTGTGAGCTTTTATTCAGGAATGATCCGCTTCCGGGGATTATCCGGCTTCTGGAGAACACAGCTGCTATGAATGCCAACGGTTCGCGGTTGCCATTTCTTCTTTAATTATGAATGTAAACAAACGGAAATATCACGATAATATTGCTGCGTCGAAAATTGTATTTTTCCTTCTTTTTTCTTTTATGAAAAAGTAGCGGATCACGAGCTTGAGGGGGGGGGGGGGGGGCGATTGCGGGCACCAGTTTATAAATAGTAGCACATTTCTCGTAAATGGCGCAGAGGGAAATTTTGGACAGATGAAAAATGGTTGCACAGTATTTGATTGAAATATCACTGTTTACATCAATACATGCCGATACATTCTTATCGATGCAGGAAAGGGTATCGAAGATATTGAACATTTTTTCTTACTTTCCTAAAAATTAATTCGACCGACAACTGTTGCACTTATTGTTTCAGGTGTAATGATAAATCAAGTAAAAAATTGAGAGCACCATAACGCATCTATATCACAGCAATGCGTACCGTCGCTACTTAATTTTGTCTCGTTACACAAATTTGAATAACAAGTATAACGAATAACATAGTGACATAAAATTCGACGTAATGCACATCCTCGTAACGTTTTAAACGAACAAAGTTCCATCGATTTCACCTTACCCCTGTTTAATGCCAGCAAATTTACCAAATCAACTCTGATAGCGAAACATTCCACCATAGGACGGTCCCCGTCCCCAAGTTCGAAGTTTCAAAAGACCTAACGAAGCAACAAGAGAGACACCACCAGTTCTACTACAACGTCCAGAACGAGTTTGCATTAACCACTCGCAGCTTCGTGTTTGCGCTGCCGTGGAAGCCTTGCCGGAGGAAAACTCATTCTTTACTTATGAAAAAGCGGACCGTTCGTCCCGCGGGATCGGTTTCCGCGACGGACTGCAATCGAAAGTCAGCCAAACACAGAAAGACGGATGCCCGGCTAATTAAAAGCAGCGTGGAATAATTGAATATTAAGAATCCTCCCTGACAAGCCGGTAAGTGGCCGGGCGAGATAGAGGGTTGAAGCGTCGGGGGAGGTTTGCGGGGAAAGATTGTCGGAGCACGTGAAACGGGTTGCGACTGATTTTAATTAAAGACAAACATCCCTCTAACTCGACGACGCTCTTTTGCGGCCCACTCGGGGAAACAATGGTCCTCCCTTCGGCAGCTCGGCCTGTTCCTTTCCCACCCGTCTCTCCTCCCTTTGTTCCCCCACCCCCCGGACCGCCCCCCGACCCGCCGACCTTGTCCGATTTCTCGCAGCACTTCCTTTTTACTTTTTCCACAAACGATCCACCGACGTAACTGCAGCCTGCGCAACCCCTTCGAACGCGAGAGCGTCGTGGAACGGTGGATAGGGGTTGGTCGGATGCGAAAGAGGAAGGAGATTTTCAGGCTGGAAGATAGGCACGGAGATAGACAGAGAAAGGGAGAGGGAGGAACGGAGAGGGACAGAGGTGGAGCGAGGAGCGAGAGTTCCTCTCGGGTTGGGCGTAGATAATTTTCAGACCAAGTGCTCCAGGCTCTCTCGCCGGCGAGATAATTTGCGAAAAGTAACGCCAGCTTGCTGAAATGACCTTCCGTCTCCGTCTCTCTCCACCGAGCGGCGTCTCTCCGGCTGCGTTCGCCGTTAGGGGTAGATACAAGCTCCTAAATGGGCCACTTTGGAAGTACACTCGACGTCAAAATAGACCGGCCGCGGCGGAGCAAAAGTTCGAGGGGCGAGATTATGAAAATATCACGCCGCGATTATGGCGGATTAAAGGAATTTTGGCGGAGGGGAAACGGCGGGGGTGGAATATTGAGTGCGCGGGGCCCTCGTGCGCCGAGACGCCCTGGGGTGGAAGATTTTCTGGACCTAACTCGGACCTAATGCTTCCTGGAAACTCGGCCGGAACCTCTTGAAGGTGGGACGTCGCGTCGTTTACATCTTATTAAGGGGAGAATGTTTAGAAACGGAGGAGGGTTTGTTTCGCCACGATCGCGATGCTTGTTTGGCCGTGGTTAAGTTCGCGTTGATATTATTCGGAGGAAGATCGTTTCTGGTTTTTATCGCAATTTATAGAAAGCGTTATTTGCTATCGCGTACATGGATTTCATGGAGGCCTTCTCTGAACACGAGTTTCGTAGTTGAAAAACATCTTTATTGTTTAAATTTTCAGCTGGTAAATCAATTAAGTCACTATTTTCGTAGGGAAGCAATAGGTGACGGTACTAATACCGCAATTTTTTTTCCAAGTAATTTCTGTAATCCTTATTTATCTCGGTTTGAATGCTAACGGGCTCGCGCTGATTGGTTTCTGAATTAACCGTATAACGGTATACGATATAACGCATTCTATAAATTTCCTGTGCCTTTATGGTTTCTATAGTGATCCGATTTGGTCTATAACTTCTATGCTACTTGTCACGGAATAGCATGCTCGCTTCTTGAAGACACATGCGAATTCATTTTGCTTTTAATTCGAACTTTGACATTACATCCAAGAAATATTACGAATTAATTTGTAGTTTTGAAGAATACCTGTACGAAACACGTCCATTAATCGGCGTTCTACTGTCCTCCTTTGGTGATACGAAATCTTGAAATACTATTAAATATAAACAGCAAGTAAAGTTTGCGAATTAATTATCCTACTGTTGTAAACGCAATCTTTTACCCACTCACCGTTATATCGCAAAACGGATTATTCCATAGCGATTAAATTCGTATTGCAATGACAATTGTTTTACGTTTGGACATATTACAGTTGCAACCATTTTTTATACGGGCACGCCAAAAGTTGACGCTTCGGAGAATTTAATCTCTTGAAATTCGGTGTCCCGCTTCTATAGGGGTTTGTCGGGAGAAACACATAGATCCATAAAATTGAAGGTCGGGAGTAATGTAACGCCCCGCTTAGGTTGTGCAGGAAACTGAACATTAATGAATAACAAATGAGGGAGGAAACGATGAGAAACGTGGGAGTAAAAGATTAGCCGGCGATATTCCCCTCGTTTCATTTATCTTCTTTATTGCAAATTCGACCAGTCAACGTGACGCCGTACTCTGGGCGCCAGGTTACGACAAATGAGTATCCTGGAATTCCATTCGACGCCAGCAGAAACGCAGAAGCGTGAATCGCGTTGCGATAAATGACTCGGATAAACTAAGCTCGCCGAGTTGTTGAAGGTTGAATGAATGTACCTCGTTCAATCCATAATTGTTATGGGCCTGCATTACGCCTTGGGGCTAGATCACTTTAATCTTTCTCGCTTCGACGATATTATCAATTACCCCTCAGTAACGTACATATATTTTGTAAACATTCGTGCCGATGTATTTTTCAATTCGGCTATTGTTTATTCAATATCTATTCAGCACAGTGGGAAGTAAGAATTTTTGACGCGTGGTCTACAGTGAGGATTTATTATTTTCTTTGGAAACTAAATAACTCGTAAGTAAGGCATCTAATTTTTGGAGTAACCTTGTTACAGTTTTATGCAGAACAACCCTAAAATCGTGCTGCATACGATGCAGTTTATTTTAATGAAAGCGCTGTTCGTAATTTGCCAATTTTTTGTACTTTATATACCCGACAATTTTGTTGTACCTTGCAACGAGTATATCTGTTGTACCCTATTACCCATGGCAAATCCAGTTTTTCTCCCATCACAAACTGTTTGAAAACGTTTTAAGTATACGAATAAATAGGTCGGCGGTTTGTCAATATTCTAACCTTGTGAATTTAACGCTTTTTATTTTCTCGATTTCAATGAAACTATAAAGGAGAGACTAGCTAAAGGTCTTTGAATCACGCGGAAGATTTACTGCTGCCTATCGATGCCGTTCGTCGCGTTCAATCCTTTATAAATTTGCCGACAGTTACAATGCAGCGCCGAGATTGGTGAATACACTGCTCGACGAAGTTCCTCGTCAACGGAAACGAAGTTGACAACGGTAACAAGATGTACGACCAAACTCCTGCCGTCCCGGCGATTGCCGCGATAACAAGATTTTCCAGAATCGGACGGGGATGAAATTAACATCTATCGATTACGCGGGACGCGGAGTTTCGTTGACTCATGAAAATGTAACGGCACCGGTTACGCGAACTCCGATAGTTTTCTCTAAACTTTGTCAGGCGTAACTAAATTTCATCGAATCAACGAAACTTTCCTACGGCGCGGCGCCTGCCGTCGCGTCGTCGAGCGAATCGAGGAATCCCGGAAAAGTTTCGGGATCGCCGTTCCCGTTCGCGTTCGCATAAACGGCTACGAGCGACAAAGGGCCAAGTATACTTATATGTCGAATCGCGGGGGACGTTGGCGCACCGATTGGTCGGATTACACGGGGAACCGAATCAACGACTCATCTAATTTTCTATCTAGCTTTGTTAATCGAGAATGGGAATCGTGTCGCGCCGTTGCTTCCACTGTGGCATCGGATACCTTCGGTGTAATACCACGTATCGGCAGTTTCCATTCTTTTTACGTCGACTTTCGGTGCTCGAATCTACACAACACGGCAGAAGTTCTTTGCGGCAAAACATTCTCGGATTGTTTCGAACGATCTCAGTATTGTTGTGAAAACAATACCACAGTATTGTCAGGAATACTTACAGTCAGGTTGTTTTGCCCTCAAGTATAATTTTGTTTTTGCCACATACTTGGCATAGGAATGAAGGTATCGCGGCAAATAAATTGGATAAACATCGCTGTTGCGCCTCGCGCATCGCAATTCTTAGATAGAATTACGCACCGTCGTTTTTTTTCGGTTGCCCTAAAGACGTTTTCGTTATGTGTTACGTTTTCGAGTTCTTTGAGACGCATATTCTTCCGGCTGCTCGCTGCCGGCTTTTGTACCCTTGTCGGCAGAAGTTGGGAAGGGTGGAAACATTTTGGAAATTATTGTAGGAGCTGTTTTATAGCAGGTTCGAAGGCTTTTCGTCACCTGGAAGGCACGTAGTCCAATTGAGGAAAGCCTGGCCATAAAACAGCACGTTCAGCCACGATGGCTATTGATGTGGCCGGTTTCGCTCCGCCAAGGAAAGTGCACCAACTTGTCGTCACACTTTCTAATAGTTTCTATTTATATTCAACGTATATCAGAATAATATTAAAGGTATCGGAGTTTAGAATGACTTGCTTGTGATTATTTTGAAAGCCTTCTCTGTTTGCAAAAATGTAAAGTTAAGAATGCTTTCAAGAAGACGGTGATCTACATTTACGTGATCGTGAACTTGTACAATAGAAAATTGGTGGAAATTACGAAATAAGAAATGTATTTGAAATATCCGTATTCGCGAAAATTCGCGTAATCAACAAAAATAAAAAATGCGGTACCAGCGGTATTTCAATTTGTTAAAATTTAAAAAAGACATTCGCCTCAAAAGGGTACGTAAAAGTATATCTCTGCACATGAAAAAATATTTGCACTCTATAGTGTACGTATATTTTATACCGGATCCAGGCTTTAGATCGGTGATATGGTCAGGCATGCCCTGTTTCAGTAGTGCAGGTCAATGATATGGTCGGTAATACTCTTTCGAGCAGTAAAAGACAATGGTATGGCTACCCATCATTTTTTAGTAGCGAAGGACCATGGTATGGCCGGTCATGATCTTTTTCCAGTAGTACAGGTCAATATAATATAAGAACGTTCTATTAGTCTTATCTCCCCAGTGGTATTACGTGTGTTCATTTGGCTATTACTACACGTATGGCGCCCAATTAGGATTGCGATACTAAATACATCCAATTTCTCGACGATACAAAGTTGCACGAAATTTATTAGACAAGAAATGGAAACAGTATTGATAAATACTAGAACTGTTAACTCGAGTCATATATAATTCTCGTTTCTAGAAACGAATTGTAATGTAATGGGTGGAAATTATTTATGTCGCGAATTAATAGATATTTTTCTGCATTTCTATTATTCGTCGCGATGAAATGGATTTCTTAATAACTTACTTCAATGAGCAATATTTAAAATCCGCGTAATTTTCTTCCCGACCAACTGCTGTTTATCTTTATCAGAGAGGAACTCTCTGATCTTTTGATACAAATACAGTGCGGAAGATTGGAAGGAAACGGGGCGCCTTTAACGTTTCGCCCTTCGTTTCTGCCAATGGGAATGGGTCGTTTCCATTTACGAATGGATAAACAAAAGGAAACGGCCGAAAAGGAAACAGAGTTTACAGACACGAGATTAGTTCTCGGCCGGGTGGCGGCGCCAAAACCCCCATAGAGTTTTTCACCCTCGATTTTCAAGACGCTTCGAATTTCCGTCGTAGTCGAGCGTATCACATCTCGCTCCCCCATCGGCCAGGATATGTTTCCTAGCAAGGATGTTGTGTTCTTAATGTGTTTACCTTTACTCCTGACCCTGATTGAACTGCTTTCCGCCTTCGCTTTTCGCATACACGCCTAAATGTAGTGTTTACCCATCGCCCTTATTGCTTTACATTTTCCGGAACAGAAATGTGTGCGTAAAACGGATCCATTAATACATAATAATCCTCCATTTTGCATCTGAGGAACCATTTCGTGATTCGATGTGAATTGTGGTTAAACCTTTCCGATTCTGATTATTGATTTATATTATTTATTATATATATTATTTATATATTATTATATCACAGCGTATTTATATCTGCGATACTTGTTCCCAATGGGGTATATCGATAACTTTTTTTTACCATAAGCGCGAATGATCATTTTTCCATCCTTCTCTATCTGCTTTAATTTGCAGGACATTTGTATGAGTCAGAGGTCTTTGATAGGGTATTATTTTTATATTCATTTAATCGTATAGTTCCACTTTCTGTTCCAAAACATGAGCATTTTTTTTCATACAGAAAATCAATCAGCTTCCGAACTGTTTAATAAATAAATTCACAATACATTATTGAAATTCAGTCTTATTTCAAATTGGCATTTAATGTAATTGTTAACTCTGTAAAATATTGAGATTATAGTGGCAGGGAGAACAGGGGCGTACATAAGTACATGTATAATCGTATAAGGGTATATGTATAAGAGCACATAGCATGGAACACTGAAATAATAATACTCGCGGTTTTATGTTGTGGAACACGCTGGAATTTCAATTACCCTTGCCCGTTTCCTTAAATCGCATTATGTAAAACATACCTGTATGTATTCACTAAATTAATATCACACGCTGCGTTCATTAAGACACAGACACTGTAAATACGCAAGCAGTCATATGCATGCATTTCAAACTCAATTTGGCGACGCATCACGCTGTTATACAACATCAATCTCCGGGCTAATTTAATTCCAACGCTCTGTGCACTTCTGAAACCAAACCTCCCAGTCCTTTACTAAAACCAAATATTCTTTTCATACCGAGGAATAAACTGTTTACTATTTGAGTGGAAAAATGATTGCTCGAATGAACGTGATAAAGTCAATCAGGGGAGCATTCATATGACTACTGTGTTTGAACATTCTTTAAGAAAATATGCAGGTGATATATTATAGTACAAAAATCTATTTTTACCTGTTTCATTTAGTTCAAATTGTTTTGATTAACAATAGAACTTGCTATCTGCGAGCCAAAAATATAAATAAACTCAATAAATACGAGGGATGAGGTAGAATATGATATTTCAATTCTATAGCTTTTCGTACTACCATTTAATATACACATAATATTTTCCTAGCGAATCACAGATACACAATGCCTTATGCATTATTTTCACGTCGATTAAATATTTCTCACCTGCTAATATTACATAGCCTAGTGATGAAAGGTTCAGAATCATTACCTTAGAGTTGCAAATATTACATTTCTGATTATCCTTCCACTAATTCCAATTTATCATTACAGTAAGCTACAAATTAGTGAATTTCCAATCTTAAACTAATAATTATCGTACAACGTATTGTATTCGGTAAAATACCTAACGATAATAAGCTTTCAATTGGCAGCACAGGTACTTAAATATCCAGTGGTAAATAATAAATAATTCCTTGCTATATCGCCATCATTCTAAATGACCATAATGAATTTTCAATAAATTTCTCATTAACGGCTGATCCTTTCTACAAGTGTCGGCACATTCCACCAAGAGTACAAAGCTCAAGCAATGAAAGTTTTTATAATCGTCAATTTCGTGCGCCCCAATCTAATAATCTGCCATTACTATTTCACCCCATTGCCGTGCCCAAAGTTTCAATATTATAATGCCAATGTTAGCTCATGAATGCGACGCGCCTCATAAGTAAGAAGATATTCGGCAGGTTATACCCGTCTCTATAGCGGCATCAATCAGAATTGCTAATCTGAATTAAACGGCCCGTTCGCGTTACCATGGTGTAACTTTGAGAAATGCATCGGGCTCGTCTTACTTGGTCTCAGCCATACATTTAAGATGCAGCCATTCCCTCGACATTAGTAGTCTGCAGCGAGTGCCAGTAGTGGCTGTCCGTTCATACGGCAGACATGATTTTCTACTTAGCACTGGCAGAAGAGGCAGCCATCGACGCGACGCGACGCCTCGCCGAGTGGAACCCATAACCCATCATCTTGCTACCTACCCTCTACCCCATATACCGTCTCGAGTCCCGCGGGATGAAAACGAGACCACCCTCATTGCGGATTTTTCCTTCCGTGATCTCTGTACTAAATTGATAGATCGCTCCGTGACCCGCTGAGGATACGATCAGAATGTACTTATGGCGAATGTACGTAATACGTTTGATGGATTCGACTGAGGTTTCATCCGGTTCTATACCTGCGATACGTCTGAAAATCGAAGCGGAGACGTGTTCAACATTTCTTTTTTTTACATTTAGTTTACAATTATTCGCGAAGGGATTATATGTACTCGGTATTGTGGTAATAGTAAAACGGCCGGTGCTTTATTTTCATTGTACTGGAGCTGTGCTTTATTATATATTCGGAAAACGAAGATTGTATTTTAAGTTTCGCTGCCTTCTATAAATTTCTTCGGGCGACTCTATGTAAAATCTTTTTCTTCTTTGCATTTTTTAAATTGCGATGAATGTACCGATGATCTATTTAAATGAACAAAAAATGTGCACAGTAGTAGTCGCAGTTTATAATGTCCATATACATATAATAGTTGTGTGTGATATACAAATATGTATGCGGCAGTATAGCTTAATATTTTATTATATTACAATTCCCTCTCAAGTATTAATTCTTTAATTACTTATCGCAAGTTTCAATTCTTTGTCAGAGTAATTGCAAATGATGAAAGACCTGAGTCTATAATTAACTCGGGTTTTGCTAACCCTTTGAGAAGTGTTGTCGCATATATACGTTTAGGAAAGGAAACTCGTGTTGGTGTGTTGGCGTGTATATGCGCGCAAAATATTAAAGACGTCGGACACAGAAAGTTTTCTCATTTGCACTATTTCGCAGCCATAGATTTAAGATTTGTGACAGTTAATATTTTGGCATGACCCGATTGCTTCGTTTACGAGAACGCGTAATTGAAACTAGAAAGATATTCTTTCAGAAAGGTGGACGGTTAAGGTGTTTTTGAATTCGAAAGGAGAGGGAAATTTCTGCTAATGAACTTTAAAGTACCTACGATAAGTGGAGAAATTAATTTCACCATTAATTAAATAATTGGCAAATTTATCTAAGTATAATTGTCTTTCTAAGATTTCTTATTGAACAAGCGTGAAAAATGTTATTCGCAGTTTACTGTGGCTACGATATTCCGCATAACATATCGATATTTGTTTCACATACAAGGAGCGTACTTGTTATGGGGTTTGTAGTATTTTCGCACGTGATGACGCGATGACGGCTGTTCCCCCGATCCATCTCCCTCGAGGGATTGCTCCTCTAGAAGGACTAATGTGTTTCATCCCCTGTAAATTCTGTTTTGTATGTACATATATTTGCGTCCTGTGATATTGTCGCAGCAGTGAATACATTTCACCGCAGTTGAAAAATTGCAAATTTCAATGGCGAACTGAGAGCAATTGATTCTCTTTTACCTCCTCGCAGATATAACTTTTTCCTTTCCTCGCGCTATGAATTTTTAACCAAGGTTGAATCTTATTTTTTAATTAAGCATAGTCAATACTATAGCTACAATTTCATGGCATTCAAAACTTACAAACGTTAAAATTTATGTTTTTTTCCTTATCATGTACAGGAAAATTTAAAAATATCTATAAATCAGTATAATTATTATACCGAGTATAATTTGATAATGTAATTTTATAAGAAAGTGCGTCGGACGGTGCGAAAAGTTCAGGCAAAGAAATTCAGTTAAATATAAATATTAATAAATGTAATATGATTTAAGAGTAATATTTTTCGGTCTCACAAATATACCATACCTTTTCCATGCTCACATCATTACTCTATCGTTCTCAATTTATTACTCCACTGTACTATCCAAATAAATTTATCAATATAAACTTTCCTCGCACGAAAGTACCCGTACTTTCAAGTAAATAGTAATCAGCCGCGATAGCGCAAACCTTATCACATTTCCCGTCTATTAATCCCGCCGGCCAACACTACACACCCCACTGGAATTAAGTTGCTGAACCGTCGTGCCACTCTCGTGCCGGCAAATTCTTAACCCCTTCCCGCAAAGACAAACGGAATCTTCTGGAACGAAGGCGAACAAATACAGGGCCGAAGTAGGAGTCGCCGTAATCTCGGTAACTTTATGCAAACGAACGTTTCATAACAGTCCAACGGTTGATTGTGCCGATTTGTTGTCCACTCGAAACCCTCGACAACGTCGCGGAAACTTAATCCACCTGAGTTAGTTGCACGTGTTCCTCGAGGGATCACCTAAGATTTATCTTGCTGAAATATTTTCCCGTGGTCACGAACACAACGACGCGCGGCGTCTCGTTCCACGGTGGCGAAGCGACGCCACGCACTAACACGGTTTTTCCCCTCGGCACGCTTAACGCCCATCGCTTGCATACGTACAGCAATCCCATTCCTGCTTCTACGTGTGCAGCATTCTCGCAGGTATTTCCGGATAGGTATGGCTGATAAAGTGACGTGTAAATATGTCGACGATTTCGCATCGGGCATACGAATCCACGCCCGTGGCAATTCACCCTGCGAGAAATTCGCGCGCGGCTAAATGAAATGATAAAAAAGCTGACCGTCTTGCGTGTGCCCGGACTCCGGGACTCGGCTGCGTGTCACTTCTCTGGGAGACGTCGATTGTCCGGTATTGAGCTGCGTGAAATTCCAGGGGCTTTTTTTTTTGTTACTATGCTAACTAGAGGGGGTATATTATAGGGACTTCGGATGAGGTGTTGTCGTGAATGGGAAATGAAATCTGTGCAAGTATAGTTTCCTTTGTTTTGGTAGTATTGCGAAGCATGGAATAATATAACTTCGGGACGGTACTTTAGATTTGTGTTTCGAATGCAAAGTTTGCTGCGAACTCTTAATGAGGGATAACGTGGTACGATAATGTAAAAAAGGTTTAATAATTGGCAAGGTAAGCTTATGTCTGGTTTCAATATGATTATTTGCATTTAAAGGAATACATACGTGGATTAAAATTTGTATTGTTTAGACCAGCTACGCGCCGATATAAGTCGGATACCATCATCAAACAATAATTGGCCCATTTATTTTCAGATTTTTACACAGATTTCCAAAAAACATTAGTTACTATATTTTGAATACACATTGTATTGGTCAAGTTGGCTTTAACGAGCAGATGATAGAAATAAAAAAGAACGTCTTGCTATATTCTTCCTAGCTGCAGTGGAACAGCGTGATAAACGTACCAACGTAATATAAATGAAATCGTTGACTCTTAATTCCTTTTACTCGGGCTCACGAAATTACTTTTGTTCAATCGGGAAAGTTGTCGCACTATTGATCACTGTTTGCTTCGATTTTACTATTATGAATAAGCATGGGGTGAATACAATGGATGCTCAGGTTCAGATCTATGGTTAATACTCGACGAACAGTCGTTATCAGTTTCTCTACTTGCTGTTGGCCTTTCGTTCGGAAGAGTCCCGCCATGGAGTAGAAAGTTACTTAATCTTCTTACAGCGCTTACCCCTCGACTACTCTCAACGCTGCCTTAACTTCGTGTACTAATATTTCACCGTATATAGCTTTATGTATACATATTCAGAACACGTAGAGCTAATATTGAATGCCGTGTTATAAATTGAACTAAATTATTTGGTATCTTGAACTCAGGGTCGAGATTCGACAAGAAATTGCTGAAGAAACTTTGGCCCACCATCGTACACGTTTGTAAGAAAATCGTCTGACGTAGAAACAAAAAGAAATAAATAAATAGGCACAATCTTAAGTACACATTAAAAAATATATCGTTATATATGTATATAGTTTATTTGTTTCTTTTCTTAGCCTCATGGCCAAAGGAGGGGACTTGGTTTACACTTATGACTTCTACCCTTCCACACTGCACAAACATCCATCCATCCGTCTTTTCTCTTTGGCTATTCCCTATCTTGTCTAGCTTACACTTAGCTTATACCTAACTATCCTCAATTTATTCCCCTAGTCTTTTCCTTTCTTTTCCTTTTGTAGCTTTCTCAGCCAGTTCAGCGCTTTTTCTGTTCCCCTTTCGTCCGTCACTTCCTCCAAGTTGACACCCCTCTCGAGTTCCCTGCACTCCAAATATATCTTTATGCAATCGCTTTTATTGCATAAAACAATTACAAGAAGTGTTCATAATTGTATTCAAAGACAAGCGAAAGAGAAATTAGCGCATCTTGAATTGGTAAAATTAATTTCCTACGATGCGAACGAACCTATGAGTCACTCTGTGTACATGGCTCAGTATACTCACGAAGTTTTACGTTACATTTCTATATCCTGCGATAAATCTAGAGACACTATAGATAGTTTTCTCAGGCAAAGTTTCCTCTTTCAATACTGCATGTTATATCAATTGAGAAACTTTAGTGGTCAATGTACTGCATGATGAACAGGGGTCTGATACCTCACTTGCTAGACCAGGGTGCAGAAGTTGGATACATTGCGCAGTTAACATATATTCCGATTATCAGGAAATAACTAAAGACTCATGTCTAATAATTGGAAGACCAGATTACTTCAATAGAAACTGGAAAGTTATATTAAAAATTCTGCATCTATACAGTATTATACAATGCAAGCATTAGTTTGATACATTATTATATAGAATTCATTAGTTAAACAATTCATTTCAAATTTTCAGTACAAGTATATTCAAGATTACAAAATATCGACATATTTTTAACGAACGTAGCACATATTAAAACTTTAATACTGTAAATTAAATTATGGTAAGCAGTATTGTAAATCATTTGAAACTTCGTTTGTGAAGTAACTCGCGCGTAAGAAATTCGTTAAAACGGAACTTTAAACTGATAAACTTTAACTCCAGCAGAAGTTAATTAATCTCGCTCCAAGGTAATTAATCTCCGAGTACGATGAGAAATTAGGATAGTCCGAAGGAATTGTTTGAAGGAATTGAAAAAAGGAAAGATAAATTAATTACATCCATCTTAATTTCATTCGAAAGTTTAAAAATTATCATACTGTTCGTACGATTAATTAATTAATGTTCCTTGTCGGACATATTCATTGCGCGCACATCAGCTAAATATATTGCTCAATCTATTTTAAATTATATAATGATTTTAGATCACAGAATTAAAACATTCCAGAGTAGTTAACAGTAATCAAACTCTGACTTGTTTCAAGGAAAACTTCAGAAGGAGAACTATTGTTAATGTTTATTGTAAACGCTAAGGTCACTATTGTTAACCCCTTCGATGATTACTAACATAAACGAGGATGGTAAAGAAATTTCGACTTTTTCAGTTCAATAGCCGGTCCGGATTATTAATAAATAGAAAAGACATTCAAACTTATTTTCGTATAATCCTCATTTCCATTTCACAAAGAGTCACAAATTTTAGAAATTCCATTGTCTATTACAATTTCAACAATATTCTGATCGACCATATATGACATCTAGATTAGATTCTCTGACGCATCATGACGTGCTCGTATTCTGTACACGTATACATACACGTAAGTACGTACGGACTAAACGGTCAAAGGGTTAATACCTAATTCAACTCTTTCGAATATATTTCAAGATGCCGCACTGCAATTTATATACATACATCTGAAAATAGTTGCGCCACGAAATACATAAATTCTTACTGAAAAAGAAATGGACACTATTAAAAAACGATAAATACTTAAAACAATCATGCCCCAAATCTGACGCTAAAATACAATCAATGAACGGTAGGCAGATAACATTCCTATCACATACTCAATATAACTTACACCCGCCATAAATCCTTCCATTTAAACTGCTTAAAATTACTTCCACGCGAGAGCGTATCCGATTGCACGACCGTACAGCAGAAAATATCGCGCGATTCATATTTCTCGAAAAGACAGTCCATTCCCGCGACGTGCTTTACATCGGCCAGATTTCAGAATCGTTTTCCTCCTCCTTCTACCATCTTTCCCCAAGATGCACACGTATTTCCGGATCCTGAATATTTTCCATCCTTAAAGGAGCCTTATCGCGACGCCAGTTTCCCTCTCCCTCGCACGCGCACGCACACCTGTGCAGATACGCGTACCCGTTCGTACCCGTTCGTACGTACCTGCACGTAGCCGCGCAAAGGAACGCGTATCCGAGCAAACGCAAACGTGCACACGTACACTTATCCAGGGGCTTGTCGCGAGCGTGATATCGAATTGCGTAGTCATACGTGAAGCCAGACGGATGACGCACCGATCGCCCGAGGAAATTCAGATCGTCGTGTACTCAACCTGTCTACGACATTCCCCCCCCGAACGGGACGGGAAAGGTGTGCGCGGCCCAGCCCTCCGTTGGAATTCGTACGTACGTCGTGATCCGGATGCATAGGGCGGGAGGCATGGGAAGAAAAAATAGAAAAACGACGGATCGACGAACCGATGAAATGTCTCCCGTTGGATTCGCGTGGCAAAAACCGTCCGTGGAATAACCATGGTTATTTCACTGTACACCCGTTGCGCAGCCTCGAGATACGATGCGATGCCGCGTGGCAAAACGTGGCGACAGTAATCGCCGGATAAGTTTCTGGCAGGAGTGGATTGTTAGCGAAGCGATAGCGCCGGGGGATGGAATCGTGGCGAGGAGACGGGCATCCTGGTAGCCATGGTTCTGGAGGATAAAATGGATGCGCGGATTAAACGTAACTCGGCAGCCTCTGTTGACAATTACAGATGGGAAGTTGAAAATTGAGGCGCGGAAGTTTTGAATAGATTGTTTACCCATGTGGTGTAATTGCGCGTCAGGGTTCTGGGTTATAATTGGCTGCGTTGCAAAGTTGCCCGTTTTGTTACGGGCCAGCTGAACACCACTCTGTTGCTGCAGTTCCGCGAATTCGTTTCGCAAACGACGGTGCACCACCGGCTTAGCATTTTTTTGTTGGAAAAGAAAGGTGTATGCGTTTTGTCCGGAGATCAGTTTTATCGACGACTAATTCAAGTTTATTATTTTGAATCTACATAATTGGGACAAGTATTTCTTTCACTGGAAAAATCGCATGTGTAAAAGTGTCATTGAAGTGCATCGTATCCATATCGTTTTAAGAATAATTGTCTTAATACGAAAATAAGGACGGTGCAAGTGAAGGCATGCACTGTACGAGTACTTTTTGGCCCCCTGTATATATTATATGCATGTACGTTACAGTATATTATCCATGTCTACGTACAACAATTTTTTATTAAACCTAATTAAAAATAAAGCTAAATTAATCAAGTTAATTACAGTAACAAGTTTGTATTAGTCCTTACACTGTACACTGTTGGCAAAATCAACCCACGTTAATTATTCCAAATAATAATGCGAAAATGCCATTCTTGTAGTCAGCGATATTAGGCAAGCAATAATGTGAGCAATATATAAATACATCATTGGATCGAACAAAACGGTCTAGAAGAGAATAGATCGAACTTTATAACCGATACCCCTTTCCAGTTGTAACTTATCATTAGCATATGCTACGCATCTATACTTATGCGAAACAGTATTCTGGAAAATGTCCAGTGTACCTAGGGGGTGGATATGCGAGTGCCATGGCGTGATCGGTCGATTCACGAAGGCGAATAGAAGGGAAACTTTCTCTTGGTTGTATCTGTCATTGGTACTACCTTTTCAATAATTGATCGACCGATCGATATTGCATTGTTGTTCTGCTTTCAGGACTTGAGGCTGAGTTGTACTACGTTCGAGAAGGAGTGGTTAACACGTATGCGATGAATTTCGTTGTTCCTGTGCCCGCGAATATCGCCGATCTCGAATTCTCCTGGCAAAGCCTCGCTGGACATCCGGTAAGTACGCTTTCAAACTTTTTTCAAACAACTTCTTATATCGTTTAAAATATCTACGCGGGGTTGAAAGGCCGGGAACGAGCTATTCGACTAATTTATGGTTTATAATTGTAGAAGTTATTCTTTGTAAACCCCACGTAGTTGGGATTAGAGGACAGGTGGTGTAATAAGATTTCAGCTACTCTCATTAAAACACTATCTTTATTATAAATGCGTCGACACACGACGTTACTCAAACACACGATACTTTTCCTTACGCTCTGTTTCCACTCTCTCTTCACTCTCACTTAGCTCTGCCTTAGCTCTGCCTCATTCATTCTTTATATTCTTACACTCTTAGTTTCTCTTTCATTCTATTCCTCATTTGCTCTCACTCATTTAGGACACACCCCCGCAGTCATCCTTCGGTGGTGGTCGGTCCCGACCACCCGAACCCTTGGACCACTGTACCCCCCCATACACACGACCTTCTCAAGTACTCAGCTCGGAACGTACCTTTCATCCATCGCAATCATTCTAAACATTCACGCAGTATTTCCAATCCTACATAATTGAATGTAAAATGTAATTAGACAATTTTGAAGATCCAGATTCTGTGAAGTTTCTTGCAGGTGTCAGTTTCTAGTTAAGTCTTAAATTTAGTTCAAATATAATTTTATTTATCAGAAATGTTATGAAATCCGGTTATTTATTCTTTTATTCATAAAGTGACTAGTTACGCGTTCATAGTTTTGTTACAAGAAAGACGTTACGTATGGAATCTTAATTGTAAGTTTTATATTGAGCATCTACATTATATTTCGTTTTAAAATTTGTTGCTATCCCTAGTGTGATTCTTCTACATCTGAATACTCTTCATATACAATTATTGCTACATGCCCATATATACAAAGTGTAAAAATAAGGATTCGGCTAATTTGTATTTCAAGAGTCTTGGAACCCTTTTTCAAATAAGTATCTGCTAATTACGTATACAGTAACATCGCATATTCTTAAAACCTTTGAAAACATTCACACACAAATTAATCATAAATTTATACCAAATTGTGCAAAAATATTAATTTCCACACACGTATAAAATACCAGTATCCTAAAATTGTGATCGAAGTGAAATATCGCACAGCGACTTGCAGTATTACAATACCATGAGCACTTGTCAGGCACTAAGTGCTCGTTTAAATTAATATCCCAATCGTTCTGAGTACAGAAACAAAGAACTGTGCTGCACGCTTGTTTAAAAAATCATTTCATAAGCTAAGTGCACGAGAAAATTTCCACCATTTTGCTCAGAACCGCCTTTTTACGTTTTATTTGCATACGCGCGAACACCGATCTTTTAACACTAAATTAAACTTAAACACCTTCCTCTCACCTGCTCGTATCGCCACAATGTCTCCGCGAAATTCTCGCGCCTGCAACACAAAAGCAGAGTGAGTATTCAGGTGTTTCATTCCAAACAAAGGCCCGGTCTTGTCCATTTCACGGCACGCACCTACCTTCCTCCCTCTCAGACACACGCACAAGCACACACTGTCCGTCCCTCCGGTTTCATTTCCTAAAAGAGATCCATCCATTCTGGGTGCAGCTTATAACTGCCTTTCGCTGTACATCCAGATCTCTGTACATAACGCCGCGCACATGCCCCAGCGATGCCGTGGAAAATGCTTGCACCGGCCATTAGCAAGGTGCAACAATGCGGAACAAAGTAAACACGTGACCCGGTCGAAATGGTAACCCACGGCATGCTCGTTTACGTTCCCGGGGCCAGGACGGGTAGTAACGGTCCGTCACGGTGGTTCACAAGGGGGTGTGTGCAGGGTGAGTTTGTCGAGCGTGGAGGGGAGTTCGAGAGAGCTGTATCAATACTCTATCAATATGAAATACAAACAGCCAGTATTCACGGGTGGAGGTGGGGAAAGGGTGGCTGATATAAACCGTGCGGTTCTCGGTTTTGCGTTCCCTTCGGTCACCAAGGAAACCGAGCGCGCCTCCGAGACCCCCTGAAGCGGGCAGCACCAGGGAAAACGCGAAAAGTCGTGGCTGTATCTTCGCGAACCCTCGCTTTATTCTTCCACCCCCGCCATCCCTTGTTCCTATAGAGGGGTAAACGCGAAGGAAATCGGCTCTACGTGCCTATCGTTACGCGCCTCGGTTGCCGTGAATTCCGTATTAATTTCTGACGGAGGAGTTGCACGACTTTATTGGCCCGACGTAATTGTCGGTTCGGTGTCTTGAATGTGGTAGACGGAACGGTGGATCTTATTAATAGTAATTGAATACGATGTTCTTTAGCCGCGTGGAATAGCGTGCTTCGCGATGGAGGTGATTGTGGGATTTAAGGGGTCAGTTATTCGACAGAGATGTTATCGTAACGATGGCGACGCCTCCGGTAATACCTGGTCCGAGTGATCTCAATTCCTTGTATAGTAGATTCGGAAGGGAATACGATTGAGACGTTTAGTTTTTAGGGGTTTGTTGCTGTTTGACTGGATGAATCGAGAGAACGTGGAACAGCAAATAATATTGTTTCGAATAAGTTAAACATTTATTTGACGTTTGCAAGAATGTTGTGTTTTAAGTATATCGAATTGTTGGCTGTATTAACCCTTTGAGGGTTTAGTCTGGATTGGTGCACGTGAGCGGGGCAGTGCCGGAGGGTTTAACCCGTATGTTGTAGCAACAGTGTGTGTTGTGTGTTGCTTTAGACGCGTTTGTATAGGAAAAATTGCAGCATATTATGTAGATTATAAGAACCCTTCTGTGTTACCACGATGTGCTATGACAAATGACAAGAATCGTAATTAGGCAAAAAACAAACCTATCATTGCATTTATTCAGAAAGTATTATATGCGTCTCACTTGAATCTCGAATATTGTTTTCTTAAATAACTGTTGAATGTATAAAATTCCATTTATACATGATATTTAGAAACTAGAAATTGAGGTCAATCAATATATTTATTGTTTAAAAAAAGGCAATTATAATAATTCAATACTCACGAAATACTGTAATCATACGAATTCCTGTTATTGTTTTTACAATCGACAGTTGTACGTAATCATCATATGCTATTAAAACGACAAAAGACGTAATTAATCTTTCCACATTTTTACTGCAAATGTCTACCCATACTTTTGTCCTTCGCTGAATGTATAAAACAACATCTAGAACAAGTGCACATTCCTTCTAGCACATTTAATTATATTTACAGAGCAGCCAATGTGTCTATCAAATTCCCATTCATAAAATTCAAATCTATAATTAATAAAAAAAAACTTACGAACAAATTGTACAATTTTGTGCCATTAGTAAACAACAATTATGCCTTCGAAGTATCGCGAAACAACCCTCTATTCGCAGCACAATAACATCCTATCAGAATGACAATAACGTCACCGCGGAACTCGTTGGATCCTCGAAATTCAGCGCAGCGAAACGTCGATGGAAAGTGGCGTTACGTGTCGTCCTGGAGCAAAATTGCTCAACTGTATGACGGTCGTTGACGAAAGGGGTTACATATACGCGAATGCGTCGTTTCGGGGACGCTTTATTGTCGTAGCGGGACCACCGCGACGACCCAGCTTGTCCCGCGGGGCCGTTTTCCATCCCTTCGTCTCGTTATCTCCTGGATTTCTCCGTAGGTTCGTTAACCACAAAATCTCGCCATTCTCACGGCCACGAAAGCACCGTTTCGCCTTATCTTCTTCGCCCGAAGACAGTTCCTACGTTCCTTCGGCCGGAACTACGGACCCAGATAAAGAAAAATTGGAATTAGCGCTGCGGACCAATTTCCGTAATAGATGAACACCATTACAGTGGGCACTTTCCGAGAAGTTATTCCTAATGAAATCGTTCGACCGTTATCTAGCCGCCACTGTTATTTCACTTTTATCGCGGCATTTAAGAGAATTGCTGGCGGAATTTAATAATTGAAAAGTCGTTTCGAAGTAAATGAATATTTTTGTCGGTAGACATTCTGGTGTATTGGACGCGCTGGATTGGCTCTCCTATTTCGAATAGAAGCTTCAAGAATTATTTAGCTTCTGCTGGTCACTCTGATTCAATGATACTTTTCTTTCCACTGAGATTAGCTGTCTATTGCTAGCTACCCTATTGAGAAACCAGTAAAGTAATACGATCTTGAAAGTAGGTTTTCCATAATATCGCTAAAAGGATATAGTGGAAGAGTTGCTACAAGTCCTTTGTTCTTCGAAATGATAGCTCGTTTGCAGACATCGCAAGTGTAATTAAAATGCAAAGCAGCGGAGTAAAATAAATTTCGCCAAAAACGACACTAGGCAAAAAAAAAAGACAATAAAGAAACATTGTGCAAATAATTTTGATAATAAAAAAAATTCTGATGAAAGACTCAGGAAGGCATCTTTCATTCAACTATTTCACCGCGAAAGTTAAAACAAGGCAGTTTCCTGAAAATATGAATAAGGGGAAAAAGTGTCCTTTATGGGGGCATAACTGGAATAGAAGGCAGACAGCGAAAGGCAGAACGTGGGAGGCCGGAAAATGGTCACGGCCGATAATTTACATCGGAATAGCTCGGCACGATGGAACGGAAAATCTGATGGAACCGAAAACGCGATTGCGGAAAATTGTTCGCCCGATGAAGCGAAACTCATTCGATCAACGAAGAGAAATGTTACGTTCGAGTAGAGATTTTGTAGCTCGGCACGAAACTTACCTCAACGTTGCACGGTGTTCATGGAAAATTGACCAATCACAATTACACGTGACTTCTCCCGTAACGTTTGCGGGACGGTTGCTTCGCTCCTGTTCTACGTAACTTCCTCGTTGGTAATAGGATTCTGCCATTCTGCCCCGGAACTTGGAGAAAATTTCTGCCGTTCGCCCGATCTGACTCATCCCGTTATTTCGTGTCCCGTTTATCTGCGATCTACGATCAAGCGGAATGTCTCCCGGATTGCGCATCGTCTAATCCGATCCGATCTGATTCGGGAAGTTCGATCGCACCCCCGTGACTCACGACACTATTTCTCTTTTATCTGACAAACGATCTGACGAACGGGGCAAGTGCGCCGGGATTCTCTGCCCGCGCCGACGAATCGTTCGATTTTTATCTGATATCGGTGAATGTAATCCTCGTTTGTTATCCGTGGTATTCGTCGTCGAAAAGCTGTTTAATAACGGCCGATATTTGCTGCTGACGTTTGCTTTGGGTAAAACGAAACGAAGTGCGTACGTGCCATCGACGGGGCGCGAATGGTGGGAACACTGTTTCTGGAAAGCGTAACTTCAATTTAATGGTTTGCCATTTGTTCCTATTTCACGGCCCTGGATATGTTTCGGCAGTGTATAATTTGAATGAGGAAAGGGGTACATATTCGATGCGTAGATCGATTCGCTTCGCGTCAATCCGCGGATACATTTGTTGGTACTTTGTTCCGTTCAATTCAAATTATTCTGGTAGCTGCGAGTGAAGAATATAATAAGAAATATAATATTACGATTATCATTAACGGATGTATGCTTGCAATAATTGTATCATGAACGTCAAAAGTTTTTGTTTTTTTTGTTCCTTGCAATTATTCAATGCGCATGTATGTAAATAGTCTGATTGCGGCCACCTAATCCTAAAAGTAACTAAAAACAATTACAATATTCCCAACGCGTATTTGGTCGTTATTTATGAATCGAGATAGCAAAATCATAAATGAATCGGAGCAATTACCAGCCCAAGCGCCCGGATCGAAAGTGACAACGAGAAAGGTAGTTTTCCAAGGGAAAGTCGCAGGGAAAGGGCGTGCAAGGCTATCGAGAGTCAAGACAAATAAAAAGGAGGTTTAAATTTCCAACGATAGCACCCTCGATTAACCTCCAGATTTCTTGAAACAACGAATCGGCCTGTCCCGTTTTATTTCCTCCCGGTCCCTCTGACGCTCCTTTCTTTCTTTGTTTTCAATTCACCCAGGCGAATGAAAAGAAAGTTATTGGTCGGCATGGACGGCTCTATAGACTGGAACGAAGTTTCTCATTGGGGTGGGCCGTCGCACACGGGATTGGGGATGATTTGTGAATCATCCACTTGTTAGGCGAAAGTTCGTCGCTACTTTTTCCCCCGAGCTGGGACTCCGGATAGTGGGGTTCGTCGCTCGTATCGTCGCGTCGCGTCGGGCGCGTTTCAGTCTAGAATTGTGGGGAGACCCTCTCTTTCTTTCCACCTATCCCATTAGTCTATTACCCTTTTTATAGGTTTCGAGTATCTTTTTCCGCTTCATATTTTTTGCTTTGTCCCCCCCCCCCCCCCCCGCTCCCCCTCCACCGCGGAGAAATGCAATGGTTAACCCCTCTTAAAGAAACAATTCTTATTTTTATAACTAAATGAATACAGTTGCTTGCGTTATTATGGCGACAATTTTTGCAACATTATAAAGGGTAGAGAAAGTTCAGGGAATATTATGTCAGCGGTGTATTTCCTTAAAAAGTCGTTATCTATTATAACTCAGAAGAATAGAGACAATACGCAAGCGAGAATTAGTCTATTTTCGGGTCACGGAAAACCGCAAAGAATGCAAGGTCGACTGTTGCGACTAAAATGTATCACTGTTCTTGAATCACGCTCAATTTTTTGCGTTTATTAATATATCCACTGCATAGCTTAATTCCTTTAGTCCTCGCTTCTCAATTCTCCGACATCTTTCTTTTTCACACTTTTTCGTAAAAAGAAAACCATAGGTCTCTTGTCTGACTCGTATTTCGCAACCTGGACGTCCAATACAGGACTAGAATTCTCCCAAAATCTCGTTCCCACCCTTTGTACTGTAACTCGTTGCCTGTGAACATTTTTCTCCTCTTCCCTCCAACTTCTACCCCTGTCTGCATCTCGTTCATCCATTGTATCTTTGTTTTTCCTTCGCCTACAAACTGTTGCTCCTTCTCGCTCGTTACCGGCCGCCTGAACGCGTCCCTATCACTTCGGTTCTTGTTTCCCAGCCTGCTTCAGGATCGGCTATCAGGGCGGGATGAACGTCGGGAGAGTTCGGTTTGGCCACCCCAGGGCGACAATTACTTGTAATACCTTCGGTCTCTCGGGGCCGATGGGAACTCGATGGGGCGTACTTTCTACAGAAAAAAGGATATTACTGTAGCTTCGATCGAGTGTGCCCCATTGTAGGGAGGGGTGCGACCTGTCACCCTTGTCTTATCACGGTTTGACGTGCCTGATGACCCACCAGAAGCCACCCTCGAATTGAACACTCGTAAATTCATGTTGCACGTAATGCGTGTAGATATAGAAAAGATAATAACGCTGATGGATATAGTGTGGGGTCTGCAGAAAATCTTTTGGATTACTAATTTTTTTTGGACCGTATTTACGCTCGTCATTGTTGGTTCGCGAGGGAAAACACTGTTCGGATATTACAGATGTGGGAAGGAGTATTTAATTTTTACCGATATTTCGATCGTATTTTAGATCGAATATGCACTAGATTGGTTAATTCGAGATCGCTAATTTATTGTGCAGCGGTTCATGGATTTTCGACTGAAACATCTGCTCAATCGCGTGCAGTGCAGTGCAAAATTTCACTTAATACATTAACGAGACTGCCTCGTTTCTTAATTGCTTATCGTTTATTTGTATAATATGTAAATAGCGTACGCAAAACAGTGTTTTCGATATTAAAACTGCGTATTAATTGACCAACTATATTGTGGGAATATGATTATTTCTTGACTACGCTCTGTAAATTTTATACAAAAGATCTAAAGCTGAAGGGATTCAATGCTACGCACGACAATTCAAATTAGTTTTGTACGATCCAGTTTAGTGTTCACGGTACTGTTACAAATGTGTACAGCTATATTCAAAATTGTCATTATAATGGAAATAATGGTATGGATCAATAGATTTCTTAAACTTTAAACCATTCAGAGCAGGGAAACCGGTATTTGCATAAAATATAATTTATAATTTTATACATCCTGTAAAATTTCATTTATTTCACTGTTCCCAATGGAAATACTGCACAAGTGTATTAATTGCAGCTAGAAACATTAACTTGTAATACTTTTCTATTTATCTTGATCGAAATCTATCAACATTGAGTGACAATGATTGTTAAATATATATAAATACGTAACCAAAGAAGCGAATATACAAAAATAAAACCAAAAAATATAAAGTAAAAAAGTTCAATGTAACTGAAAGATATATTGACAGGCTAACCAAAACGCATACAGAATACACTACTTAACGAAAGCAGAAAATATCCACCAAATTTCTTTGGTACTCAAAATGGACTTTCCATTTTCAATTACGTAATATTTCATTAATATTCCTATCAATCCTATCAATCCTAAAATTCCTATCAATCAAAATAGAATATATTACACTTTCGGTACCACCAATTTGGTCACAACCCCAATTTAAGTGATCCAAGAACGCGTGCAGAACCCATATCGTTAAAAACTTAAAGACAATAATGAAAATAAAATGAAAAACAACGATAAAGCACAAGCAACCGTGCACGGCGCAATCGATTATTCAGAACGGTCTCTCAGCCCGATGTTACGATCTGTTTTCCCCCGGATTCCATCGCTAATGCTATTATCTTCATTAAACTGGCATATAAATTGGGAAATGTAAAACACAAAGTGACATCGCGAACGATTTAATCGAACGCGTTCCACGTCGTTTCGCGGCTAATTGAATCAGCGAAACAAGCGGACCGTTAATACCCCGGCACGCCACGCTCATAAGTACAATAAATCCCGCGACAACAAAATTATCTAGCTCCCATAATTCACCATCTATTCTGCCCGCGCCACGTAAAGTACCGCGGCTAGTCCTCTCATATCCGTTCGAACCCCATTCTCGCGCCCCCGATCGAAAATAACAGCGTTTCAAATCAAATTATCCGTAACTAAACAGCCGGATCCCCGCTGTTACAACAAACCCCGTATAAAGTCCACTCGAATTCTCGTTATCAGGCGGACATTCATTTTTCATTTTAATCACCGCCGCCCGTGCAGCTAGCTCGCTTACGCGAGCAGCCGCTAATTAATTAAATTGAGACCGCAAACAATTTATTACGTCACGCGATAGGCATTCGCGGGAACGTGGCTGCACGTGCGTTTACATGCGCGTATGCGTACACAGGTACACAGCGTGTCCGGTTTAAGTGTCTGCGCGTGATTATTTCTAGAATTATCAGAGGGACGAAAAAATATTTCGGATGAAATTTGCATGGTTTCGTCGGGTGGCATGTCGCGATGATAATTTGATGAGCTTGAGATAACGGTGGAGTGTCCTGTGAACTCTATATTTTTCACTGGAAATTATTGTAGCTGATATTGAGACGTTTTCAAAACACTGGCTACGCGCGTGCTTTCAAGGTTTACGTTCTGTCCGTACATAACTCAGCAATGTGTTGCGAAAAATACATACGTAGGGTATGCGTTCAAATGTTTTAATATTAGCTACAACAATCTGTAGTAAAAAATATAGAGTTTTACTTTTACGGGAATCATTTTGTCGTATCTCTGATAATTCGATAAATATTTACGCGCGATCACTTAAAACGGACATACTGTGTATTACAATTAAACAAATTTATATTTTTGATATCAATCAGTTATTTATCGAGCTACAATGCAGAAGAAATAATTAAAACCGGATACACGTATATTGATTTTTAACAAAACGATGTCCAACAATTGAAGAGTAACAAATTATATTACCAATTGCAGCGTTGATTCTGCCGTATCTCCACAATTTTTTGCAGCTGTTGCAAAAAAATTTATTCGAACTCCAATTAATGACCATCGACGTCGATTACGTAGAATAACATATTCCAACCACTACATGTGCACTGCATTTACATGTACACTGTACGGATGTACACATGTACTCATGTGCAACGCACACCTCGATAGCGTCGTCAATTCTCTGTCATTTAACCTGGTCGTACAAGAAATAGAGTGCACATAGAACGGGAAGGCAAGCGGTTTCGCTATTCAACATAATTACAAAAATAATCACGCGCAGGCACGAAAAACGGACACACTGTATACATCCACCCCGCCCATACTTCGCGGATACCGTGTTTCACGCTGGCACAAACGCGGCCTCTTATTCGGGACGGAAACGACGACGACAATTTCGAATTAATTGCAAATTCACTGAGATCACAGCTAGCGACGCGACGTGATTAATGTCCGTCCCGATGTTAATCCAAAGACCGACCTCGTCCCTTCTCTCTCCTCCACCTTCGCCACCCTAGTTCGCCACCCTCGCTGCCACCCCCTCTTTACCGGCCTTCCTCTTCGATGCCCGTCGCGCCGCGTTGCGACACGCGGCGCCGCTTCCGTATGGTAAGTCCTGTGGGATAACAGCCCTGCGTTTCGTATAACAGGGAATATCACCCACGAGGACACCCGACGCCAACGGTCTACACGCCGCCTAGCCGTGACAAACGCACCCACCGCGGATTATACGGCATAATCGCTCGAAACCCGACCATCCGACGAGGCGGGACGCGACGGCCGAATAAACGGACGGACGGGAGCAGGGCATTGTAATTTCTGTACCGCTGTTGAGACGCTGCCAAACCTGATACTCGATGAACGCTGGCTCACGCGGAATGTAGGGGGGTGGGTGTGTGTAAAAGTGTAGTCGATGAGGTATTGATGATTCGAGAGCAATGGAGACAAGGAGCTTAATATATCAGGGTTTTCGTATTAGTTATCGAATGATGGTTTCTTTTAGTTTAGAGTTTTGGCGGATGTCAAAAGTACGTATTACGACGTATTACGGTACTTAAGGTATTCTTAAGTTAACGCTTAATGTTTATTGAAACGAATTGCTTGCATATTGACAGATGTTCGTTAAGTAGCCGTGGATGAACTTGAAGAACGATTTTAGATCTGTATAAAGTACAGAATATTTATGGCGATGATGTGCACGCGAATCGCGAAAGAAATACACGGACGTATTGCATTACGCGTTAATACTTTGCTGGTCCACTTTTGAAAAATTTAACACCTTCAAGACGATACGCCTATGCGGGACACTTATTTTTCAGGAACATCTGGCTCCATAAATGTGATTCAAATGTCGTTGAAAATAGATGATTCGAACCAATCACCAGAACAGTTTTCTACTCGCGCGATTTATTTCAACAATAATTAGAAGCCTATTAAGCATCTGCTGCAATTGAACCATAGAGCCATCCACCATTCCAACACCCTTCTCGCACGCTCTGTACACCCTCTCGTTTCCAAATTCTTATTAAACAGTTCGCCCCAGCGGCTCCTCTTTCTTCCGGAAAGAAGTTAGGAAAGTTGAGCAACTCCGACGGAAGACAAAGTGCAAGCAGTATTTCAAAACCTTCGCGAGAAGTGTTCCTTGGCGAACGGCGAACGGCGCGCGGTGGCGGAGTCGTCGCGGTGGAGCTACACGGATCGAGTAACTTTCGATTTCGCGCGAGTTCGACGCACGCGGCACGCGCGATATCGTTGTACTTAACTTTTCGTGTATGTACCTACTCCGGGGAGTTCGGAAACTTAAACGCTCGCTCGACAAGACCTTAAGACTCGAACGTGGGCCGCGTTTAAACTGGAAATTTTGTGTACACTGTATAATGCGATCCTATTATGTTAAGGTATACGCTAGGCTGCGACGGCCCCGGAGGGTGAATGTATAATACAGTTGGCGATCGAGAGCTTCGCAGACAGTTCGATTCTCGATCCCGAAGCAGATGGGAAACGACGGCTGCTACGCGGCGTATCCGCTCCCGCGATCGACAATAATAACGAAACCGCTCGCTTTCCCCTTCTATTTGCACTCGATTTCTTATATGAGCAGGAAAAATTGAAGTGGCGACGCTATCTCGGTGTATACCGGTTGGAATATGTTTTTCTGCGTAATGGACGACGACGGCGATTGGTCGGAGGTCGAATAAATTTCTTTGCAATAGCTGTACAAATTGCTGCAATACAGCAGAATGAATGCTACAATTGATGATATCATTTGTTACCCTTTAATTCTTGAACAACGTTTTGTTCAAAATCAGTATACGTTTACGGGTCATTCCATGAAATATCGATCAGTTTCTGACGTCACCATCGACGATTTTGTTGTAAATGAAATATGTTGTACTCCATGTGAAATTAGGGGGGGGGGGGTTAAGTCATCATTTTCGAGGTTGACCATTTGTGTAGAGAATACAGCCCTTCAAAGTTTGTAATTTTTGCCATTTTTGCGAAAACGGACTTTACTTAGGAATTTTTATCTCAGGAACTGTTTGTCCAATTGAGCTAATTCTGTTTAATTTTATTCACAAAGGATTGAGCTATTATAAAATAATTCTTTCAACATCGATTATTAACTTTATAATGTCGAAAAATACTATAAACAAATTCTTCTTTCGTGTTTTTTTCGGTAACGGGGCACGGTGACTTAAATCTTGAAACAAATATGGCCATATTGCTTGAAGTTCCCCCTTAATTTGTTTATATTTTTCGACATTACAAAGTTAATTATCGAGATTGAAAAAATTATTTTATAATAACATATTGATATAAAAGAGATGAAGTCGTTTAATCGTAATACACAGTATGTCCGTTTTAACTGCCTGCGCGTAATTATTTCTAATATTAACACATCTAAATTTTTTAATAGAACTCTATATTTTTTGTTCTACATTCTTCTACCTTATATTCAGACGTTTTCAAAACATACCCATGTACATATACATGTATTTTGCACAAGCCTTTGTTGATATATTAACTTTCCAATTTTACGTGCCACCCTGTACATACAGCGCATAGTTAGCAGCAGTTACGCTGCTACATTTAAACTTTAATTTTCTAACGAAAATGTTTAATACCCACATGAAGTCAGTTTCATTTGTTAATATATTGTTGATGGGCTGTTCTATTTGCGACGCGACCATTTCGAAGATTGAACGTTACGAAATTTGTAATTAAAGTGCTGAATGGGTAGGAAAATATGTAACTGAAATCTGAACGAAACCCATTGTGCCCAACACAATCGGTTAATTAGCTATATTGTAATACTTTTATTACATATTACCGACGCCGCGACAAAATTCAAATACCGCTCGAACAGCAAGCGAAGCGGAGAAAGAAGGAGCTTTGAATGTGAACTTCGGGAGGCCGCGAACGGCAAGGTTGAGATAAGTTTCGCAGGGAAACCGCCGACCGGCCGTTCCCGCGGAACAAGTTGAAAGTCACCATTTTTTGAACCCACTCCCACCCCGACGGGGAAAAAACTTGGCCTCTCTCCTGCGCCTGCGTTGCTAATAGCTTCGTCGCCGGGTACGTGGCGTTGACGTTTTAATAATTTCATTCGCCGCGTCAACAGCCCCATTTCCAGAGGAGGACTCGGCGAGAGGTCTCTTCCCTCGACACTGAATCCGCTCCGGCTCGCTCCTTCTTCCGTCGTCATCAACCCCCCCAGCCCCTTTCGCCCCGCGAGTATATTCAATTTGAAGTTGCGGAATTGCGTGCGCCCAACCGGGCGCCACCCCCGCGCGAGGAGCGCCGCGATTTAATTCCGAGCCGATTCTTCGGAAAGCTCGTTAATTCGCATGGGGGCACAAGGACCCGGCTGGCGAAGAAGAGTGGCCTCGTGAAACATCGGCTCCGGCTGAGGAGTTTCGTTATTGAGCCGCGTGACAACGTCGACGGATGAACAGGCGATGGTGAATAAACGCCACGGTGACGGAAATACTCTTCGGCGAGGCTCATTACCGCCGAGACGCCGATAAAAAAAGCAAGTGGATATTCGCGAAACGTTAATCGTTCTTGGCCAAATGGTGCGCCGTCTACTTTGGGGAACAAATCCCGGGTTTCTCCGGGTTTTCTTCCGCGCCTTTTCTTTTCCACCGCTCTTAGTCCGGGCCCTTTTAACCGTCCTCCATTCTCGTTGCTCGTCTCGATAAACGGAACTCGGTGTGTTCGGCTTTCATTTGATTGTCGAGCGCGACGAATTCGTAATTAAGATGCTCGATGCGACGGTGAATGCGTTACGGTTAGTAATTTGAAGTTTAATTAAGCAGCCGTTACCTTTTTACGCGCCGTTCGTAAGGTCGCGTGTTTTATTTAGCGGATGCTCGTCGCTGGTCATTGCGCGTATTGAGTAAACTAATAGACGCTTCCGCTGAACTGCTTTATAAATGTAAGAAGTACGTTTGTTTAGTAAAATGTTAAACGACAGAAGTGTACTTGTATTGTTATGTTTGAGACGTTTGTTGGTAGTTTGTACGAATAAAAATTATTCGTACGGAAGCAACCAAGTACCTTGACAATTTTATATTTTATCATTGGACATAGATTGATTCCACTTTGAAACAATTCGTTTGATTGTAACAATGCGATGTATATTTAAATAGAAGTTTTATGTGTTAAAAGATGGTTCTTTAATATCTCTTTGTGTACTATGCCTATTGTTTTTACGCGATACGCGGCTTCGATGATACTACAGGATGCGTTGAGAGCTCAGTATACGGAGGTTGTAAATCTCCGTTTCGATTTCTATCGACACCGTTGCACGCGTATGACCCTACGACCTTTTACGGAGATAGGGGTGATAAATTGATTTGAATGTTGACTTAGTTAATGAATCTCATTTTTGACTGACTAAGAATAGACTGATAATAAAGGAAAACGTAATAATAAAACGAATCTATTGAGTGTGTAATATCTAGTGAAATAATGTTGGGGAAAGATACTGTTTCCCGTACGTCTTCAGGTAAAAGATTATACTGTTTCTCTAATTTCTGAATCAAAGTCGTCACCTGGTGTCTTGCAGTGCGAGAGGATACTGTTTCTCGCACCTCAGAGTCAAAGACTGACAGAAGAAGAAGGAGAGTATACTGTTTCTCCTTGTCTAATGTACTGAGGTCTTGCAGTAGGAGAGTATACTGTTTCTCGTACCACTGAGTCACGGACTCAGGCAAGAAAAGGGAGAGGTGTCTCCGTTTCTTGTACAAGACCCTGTCAAAGACTCCTTTAGACGTAGGATGTGGACTATATAGATTCTGAATTAAAAGCAGTAAATCTGAATAATGAATTGAGTAATGGACTCTAATTATAGTAAGTCAAAACTCTATGGAGAGTGCTAGACTTTAACTGGAACTGAGTCATGGACTCTGAATGTAGCTAGTCAAGTGGCAGCTTCTAAAACGGGAGTTGGACTCTACGTATGGACCGTTTGAACTTTAACTCACGACTCTAAGTTCTGAAAGACAACCGACGTAGTTCAGTGTAACGACCGACGGAATTCTGTGAAGACTGTACGAGTGTATCCTTGGTAACTATTATACGAGTTTGGTTCACGACTCTAGGAGTCCTGATGATCGACTGACTTCCTCGTCGAGTGCATCGCATCACGTCGACTCGGAAGTAACCTTTTGGCACGCTTATTGGATATTAGAAAAAGGGACTGAATGCCAATCAGCGTGCTTTTTAATACGACGACACCCCCATCCCTTTTTCCGCTCGTTGCGCTCTGTACAAGGGGGGGGGGGTGCACCCTGACCGTCTTGACCTGGCAACGCACGGGAATTTCCGCCAGGGTCCCAGAGCCTGACCTGGTCTCGCCTGCTGCGACACAGCTGTGGGCCCTTTTAGAAATTCACGTTTATGACCCATGCAATTGACTGTTGAGGCCGTGTATGCTTAATTAGTTATATCCTGATGGATTATGAACAATAATGGCTTTCTCAAAAACAGTTTTATTGCTAGCGCGTCATAAACGCCTTAACCATCTGCATGTCGAAGGTTGTTCTTTCTGCAGATTGTTAGCCGACTTTTTATTAGGTGGGTAGTACATTCCGCGTGCTGGTTCCGAGGATTTGCCGCGGAACACCTATATTGCAAATGAAATTTCAAGAAATAGTGTTTCTAAATTTACAGATTTTCACTACTTTCCACTTCATAAAGTTGGTCAGCCTCTGTAATCGATTACCGATTAGCTGCTTGAATATCGATTAAATTCTGGCATACTCCTTAGATAACTTTATATTTTTCTAAAGAGATTCCAGTATGCGGCATTCACAAATAATTTAACCCCTTCCGATACGTAATTTACTTACCTACGTAAAAAGTGTGGCATGATGTTGAAAAAGCTGTACACACATATACATGTATATTGAAAACAAATAGTTGAATTAATTATTCGAAATTGAATTAAAACTAACTGCAATAAATCTTCTTAAATATTATACATAATTACTAAACGATTGTGGATATCGATATTTGTCTTATTTATTACGTATTCCTTGCTCTGTATTTAATTTACATTCACTCCTGTATAGCCATCCATTGTCTTGTACAATGTACAATAAAGTATACGAAAAATAATAATTCCCTTCTTAAAACGCGTTCTGAATAACAGTTTAATGGCATCAGTAAGTAATTTCATACTGCCCAAACGGAATACCGTTTGACTTGAACTTATTTTTATCTTAAATCAATTATACAGAACAATTGCATTACATCGTCGCCCCTGCTATCGCCCCACTGAAGAATAGAACGGAAGGATAAGAAGTTTCCACCTGATAAAATGGACTTTCACAAAATAAGTGAACACCTTCTCAACTGTTAATCTCACGTTTATCGAACAATAAGGCAATCCACGTGACTTCGATCCGTGACACCATACAGTGTCACCATAGAGTACACGCGAGATGTACATAATGGTAAAGAGGATCGAAAGGGGATAGAAGCAACGTCCATTCACGAATCGGCCGGCTGGAGAAATCCATTGTCATTGCCTGCCATTCCTTCTCCTTCGCGAGCATTTCTTCCGTTTCGTGGGATTCAACGGTGAACTTTCCTATAGAAAAATCTCGGAGACCCGTCATTAATTTTCCCGAAGGTGTAGGTGTACAGGAGACAGGGTGAAGGAGAGGGGAACAGGTGGGCGGATGAGTGGAGTTATAGCGAAGATAGCAGCGCCGGTGATGGTGGCATTGAGCGATCATCTCATCTCGGCGTAGAAAGTTAGATGAGGAAATTTGTCGTTGCGATAGGTTCACCCATAGTTCGCAAACTCCGAGAAGAGAGCTGGCCTGTAGTCGAGCCTCCGCTTTTCTAAGGGGTGCTTTATAATTTCCGGGACAGACTCGATGGTCCAAAATAAGTAAGAGTTAACGATTAAGGAAGAACGAAAGTCTCTTCCAGGAATAGATACAGGAAAGGATACTTCGCGAAACTGGTTGCTCTGGCGGGTGATATTTTGTTGAAGATTCTTTGCGTTCTCGTGATAATTAATAATGCAATTTGCGGAGCGCGAAGGTAGAGAATAGGAAGGCTATGTATCATAATGCGATTCGTTTCTGTATCTGGATAATTGTTATTACTAATATCTGTATGGAGTATACGGTTGCGTACCTGTACATGTAATTGAGTATATTTAGAAATGTAGAAATTTCAGCTTGCTGTATTACCATATTCTTACTGTATCCAAATTTTTGCCTTATTACTGCAAATTCTTCGTTCGAAAACACAATTGATCTATGTACTATATTTTTCCAGCATCAGTTTATGTCGAACAAGTGTTTAACATTTTTATCCACCTTTGCAATGGCAATTTGAAATGGTTAAAAATAGTAAAACAGTAGCCCAATTTCCTATCACCAGAAAATATTGCAAGAAACTTCGAGCAGCATTATAGATAATGTTACGATCAGTTATTTTTTGTAAAAGAAATTACATATCAAATAAATTAACGTCCCTGTAGCCACCTATTACGTAAGTGCTAGATGTAGTATTTTATTTTACAAGAGAAGGGGGACAGAATGAATATGTAAGTGGAAAAAATCTAATACGAAACACCAGTGTGAAAGCTGTCGTTTCTATGAATTTTTAAGTTCCCATTTAAAAATTTTAAACTACTGTTTCTCTCAGAAGTAAAATAAAATAAGTTAGTTTTTGTAATGTGAAAGTAAGATTGCTTTACAAGTTTCTGGCATGCGTTATATGTATAAGTATAATGTACATAAAGGTTTGATATATGTTCATTCCATTATGAATAGCAAATTGCTGGAACACAGTTCCCAACTTTATTTGTTCCATGAAATTGCACATCTAATTCGTCTGCCTCTGCTGTGTTAAAATACATTTTGTTCAGCACAGAAAAAGCAGTTGCATCCAAAAATTGTATTAAGATAACTAATATTGATTGCTCAAATTGCATTTCGTTTCCTTAAATTATTTATCAGTAATATTAAAAAGCAATCTGCGTATTTACACATTAAGCGTTCAACACTTACATTTATTGTATGAATACTTTATTATTTTGAACATTATTATAAAATTCCGAATTTTTATTATTATTACGGGGCGGAGGAATGCCAGTGAAAAAAATAATATTAGGTTTTCGTTACGTTTCTATGACGTGAATTCTGCTTGCTATATAGTCGCACACGTTGGCAATATTACAGCAAGTAAATTTCAACATCTAAAATAACGACCAACTATCTCAGCTACCCAACCATTCGCTCGTAAATTTTATTGTTCATTGCGCTTTGTATTTTTTAGTTTTTATTATGCTACCGTGGACCATGCTTGTAAGCTCTATGCTGTTTCATTTAATTGTAGATTATCCGTATGTGTAGTGACAATAAGAAACGTACAGTATTGCAGGTGGACACATTATTTTGGAATGGTGGACAAATTTGGAAATGGTATATTAAGAAATTCGTTTTTTGCTAGAGATTCCTGTCATCTGTCAACCGTAAGGGAATTAATATCGGTTGGATCTATAAATAACTTAAATGATTTAGTGATTGTAAAACTGATTCAACATAATAGATAGAAGAATCGAAGATTCGTTCTAATTATTTGAAAAATATTTGCAATATTATAAATTATAACTTTATTTCAATAAGATTAATTATAGTATGAGTTGATTTAATATCGCATTTTCAGTTATATATCGATCCTACACGATTGAATATTAGGAAGCAATATTTAAATGCAGTTGCATCCATCGCTGACCAAAACCAAATGATTGGCATTGTAACGTACTACCATAAAAAAAGGAGAGTATCCAAAACAAAAATATATTTGAAATGCAGAATAAAATGTTACCTCTCAATAGTAAATTTATTAAGAATTCCACCTCTCTCTTTTAAGGTAAAAATTAACTTTATAATTGCGGGTTACAAATCCCCACTGCTCAGCAAAATATTTCGTTAAGCTTCTGCAAATCGTCAGCGATTAATGACAATTTTATGCACACTATGTTTCACATAAGTCGAAACGGCTGGTCGCAGGCATCGTAAATGAAACGAACATATCCTCGCCGATATTAAACTTATTTGCAACAAAGCAATTATGTCTCCGTCTATATTAAATTTATTTACGCGAAAACCCGATACTATATCTTTCCCCCTATCAAAGACTTGTTAAGTGCGAACCTTCTTAACTATCAGCTACTGTCTTACAACAGAGTAAAAAATATACGTCGCTCCTTCCAGTTCATATATACGGCACAAAAATTACCAATCGTCCCAAAAAAATGCATAAAAAGTTCAACCTACTCTACTCCACCGGATAATAGCAGCGATTCGTATACGTTCCACGGAAATCGACTTCCTATCCATGTCACAGATGAGGTTTAAACGCCGCCACCCCAAACGAGTTTCCGTGCTGCGCGTTACTTAAACCGCAACCAACCACTGCGAAACTCCGGCAAGCTTGAGAACTGTCGGCGAGATTGAATTATTACAGGAACAGGACATGTTGTGCCAATTGCGGTTGCCATGTCCGCGTATTCGATTGGACGAGACGGCGCGTGCTGTTCTGCCTGGGTGTCAGACTCACAATCGCGCGCATAATTACACGGTTGCTCCGATTATGGCATCCTGCCGCGACATCCCTGCAACGTCATGGCTTTGGCGCCGTGTGCTCGTGGGGCGCGGTTCCTCGAAGGAACTATGCCAGCCGCCATGCTAGAAATATCGGGATCAGAGGGTCGTTTATCAAACTAAGAATTAGGGACATCTGTCCGTCCTGGATACACGCCAAGTGCGGCACCCATCTTCCACTATAAACGCGTCATTCGATGCCGACGTAATATTACCTCCGTGTCCTCTACACTCGGTGATTAACGAGGGATCATCTTCTTTCCTTCGCGCCCTAATCGAACACTGACGGTCGACTGGTCCGAAGCTGATTCCTCGTTAGTAAAGATCGACAATTTCTGTAGGCGGGTGAGGTTCGGTGGAATTTGGACAGGTACCGCGACTTGTTGAAAGACATTTCTTTTACATTGAACGTAGTGTCCAGGGCGAGCGGGAGCTTAAATTAATTGGTTATGCTGGTGCATTGATTGGCAGGCTGATGCGTGGCAATAAAATAGCGATGAGTGCAACGTAGAGCTCGTAAATACAGCGTTAATTGAAAGCTGATGATTTAAATTAAAAGCAACGTGATTAATAGATGCATATGTGATGGACGTAGAAAATGAGAAGAATTTGCTAAGTTTAGCTCGCACTTTTCATTGCACTACAAAATTTGAATTATGCAACGTTTCAGCTCTGTAAAGTTTATCGGGATTTATGCGCAGAATGTGTGGCGAAACATAGTGGTTCAATCAGATACACTCCAACGTGTTTTATCTTTATATGCAAGATTTCCTAAGTAAAGGTATTTTATACATATTCTTGTGCATTAGTTTCATTTTATAACCAGCATACAGGGCATGCATATATTCTTTATCTACTGAATGTATCAGGAGAAAATTGCCAAATTACTCTATTAGATAAGACATTTTGCATGCACGTCATTTTGAGAATAACTTTCAACCTTTAAATCTGTTCTTTTCTTTTAGCAACAAAGAATTCTGTTAATAAAGTAAGGCACATCCTTACCCACATACCTTCATGATATTTGATAATATTTGACTACAAATTGTTCATAAAATACTTGTGGTGTCGTATCGGTCACGAAATTCGTAACTTGGATCACGACAGGTATAACGAAGAATGGTCGTAAATCAAACTCCGGAGCCCTTGTTCCGTCGCTATGTTAAGATGCAAGACTCGGCTTGCGCACATTCAAAATCGAGGTTGTACGGCTCGATTCTGAGAGAAGTATCAAGATCGAGGTTGTAAGGCTCCATCTTGACTTCTGCGGTAAAGCGATAGTAACTCAAGATCAAGGTTCTTCTTGTCTCGAGGGTAGTCGGAATGGAACTGATCTTCCTCGTCGGACGTTGTCAAAACGTCGACTCGGAAGTTTTCTTCTGCACGCTGATTGGATCTTGGGAGAAATTACAAAATACCAATCAGCGTGTTTTGTAGGTGTAGCTACACCCTACCTTAGCACCCGAAGCGCGTTTCTAAGAGGTAAGGGTGTGTCTTCTCACATTGCCATCAATTTGGCAATGCAGCGGAATTTCCGCCAGGGTGTCCAAATATGAGCTGCCAGATGTGTGTTGGGACCAGCTCGGAGGCCCCTTTGGAAGTCCACGTTTATGACGCATGCAATTGACTGCTGAGGTCGTGGGTAACCTGAAGGCTTGTAGCTTCTGCATTAAAGATATAAAACGATTTTCTCAAAAACAGTCTTATTACTTGCGCGTCATAAACGTGTTAGCCATCTGCACGTGGAAGGTCCGGTGTTTATGAATCTATCGAGTAAGCAGTCGAACAATGCTAGCTGCTTCGTTCGCGAGGCAGCAGTGTCATTAACTGGTCCTCGATAATCCCTTGATCGGGGGCTGGTGACCGCGCGCTCGACGTCCTATTTTATACGGAGGCCTTTACGACGTAACAATACTATTATGTATTAACATTTGATGGTTTACGTAATGCAGTACGGTCGATCATGCAACTCGTAATCTGATTTGGATATAAATTTGATATATCCGTGAAACTGGCACAGAATGATGGGAATTTCAAATCGATTTAGAGGTATTGAACAGCAAATGCGTTTGCTTGGTATTCACCGAATAGTATCTATTATCCATCATATCGTTTCATTTCGACTACCTTCTATGCCTTTCAGTCGACTCCCACCATATTATTTTTACGTCTGCTCATAAAAGTACTTTCCTACTCCATTTGTTACCCCTCCAAAGAAAACCCACCTAGACACTTTATCCATACATATATATGCACTACTTTCCATTTAAGGCTCTGTAAGCGTAATAACAAAATTTGAAACGAATTCTCAACGAGTACCTAAACAAGCAAATTGCAGGCTAAAACTTGTACTACTCACGACACAAATGAATCAATTCTCATCTTATTCGAGCGCAAATATTATTGCAATGATAGGGGATGTACCGCAAGAAGTCAACAGAAGATCGCAGAAATCCAATCGAAAATCGATCGAAGTCGCAGAAAGATGCGAGTTTTAATATAGTAACACGAACAAAAATAAATGGATATTAATACTACATAGTTAAGAACGGATACTAATACCTGGCATACTAGAAGTAGCAGGTTTTGTACATATGGAATCAGTACAAGTAGAGTCACGCTCCTTTTTATAGACATAGGTTGCTCCATCACTGTACAAAACTTAGCAATAAAAGAACACCACCAAATACCGCACCATAGTCTTGCAATCATTAACTATCAACAGACGTAAAAATATCTCCTAAACGCATGACAGACAACTGTGTAGTTTGCAAAGAAACACTGCCTGTGTCTCTTTTGGCCATGGTCCACCTACAAAGACTTCCCCGCAATTTCAACCTACCGAAGGGATGAAACAATCATCAATGTCGCCTCATCAACGGCCCCGCATAACCATTGATTTCGCGGGCCAATAATAATAGAGTTGTAACGCGTAACAAGCCACCACGGTTCCCGTGATCAGGACTATTGGAAGCGTTGATGAACAAGCAGCGCAGGACGTCTCAATCGATATTCATATGTTCGCGCGTCGTAAATGTAATTACGCGCATAGGGTACCGCGAGGCAAGGATCTAATTACACGGTCGCCTTCCTTCGAGGCATCGAGCAATGCGGATCCATCGAGGCGTGAGCAGCCAACCATTCGCAGCTACGGAAACATTGAGCGTAGAGTTCGAGCGTGAGACTTAACACGGTGACTTAACACTCTTCGCGCGGGACACTTCGCAGATCTTGGTGAGCGTCGGGCGACGCGACGCTCCTGGAAAATACGGTGAAGTGAAACATTTGAATCAATGTCCCGTGAAAAATTAATTGTAACGAGTCACGGTGAGATATTGGACGAGTTGCGCGAAGTACGACTTCGGCCTAGCGTTGGTGGTGCGTGTTCATTTTCGTGATCGACCGGATGCAACTGACTGAGAGTTCGGAACGTATTGAAGAGGAAAACCCGTTTGCAAAATTGGCTGTCTTGATTGGTCAGGAGGCATAAGAACGGAGGGTCGTCTCAAAAATTATTCTGTTAACTGCTAATGGGCATAAGACACTATGTGGTGGAATTAGTCAAGGCGGGTTTACTTCTAGCGTTTGGGTGACAAAACATTAAAAGCGAAAAAAGTATCAGCACGTGCTTATTATGATGCCTGTGGACAGTTCGGTTGAACACGTGCGTCAGCCGCTGCTTAGCCTCCAGAGTGAGATATTGTCTTAGGTCTAACGGTTCAACGTGATGCCTTTACTGCTGTTGCTTCGTTTCGCGACGCAACAAATCTCGAATCATCGCCACAGTTTTGTCCTGTTACGAGTGCAGAAGAACTCCGTTCATATGATCCTGCCGGCTGTCAAGTAGATTCATATAACCAGGTCGTTCGTATAGTAGTAGTCCACGCAATTATCTTCACCAGCTGATTTTTTCGTCCAATTAATTGGGACTTCATGTTCGTATAAGATGATCCCACGAAACATTCACTGTTAAATAATATTTGGTCCTTATTGTTAAATCTTAGGCGTCCATATAAGTAGAGCGACGCTCGTTGATATTTCAGATAATAAGAGCTCAGCTGCAGTTCAGTTATTCAGGCACTACTACGATTTCGTTCGTACAAGAAGATCCGCTCGCAAATGGGCACAAAAACAGTGCCGCCAAATAGATCGCCGAGATAACTTCCTGTTAGGAGCCAAAGTTGTTCCTGCGATAGATGACATATGCCGTCGCAGCGGGGATGTTTAGCGGCATTCTCTTTGTGGCCACTAGCGAACAATGAAGTTCATATAAACTATACAGTTCCACTATACAAACGCAATTTCAAGTGTAACAGAATTCACGAATGAGTCAATAACTGTTAGGTCAGGACTATTATTTTTACTCCAGTTCGAGCGTGACAGAGATCACGAAGGAGTCAATCATTCTTGGGTCATGACTATTACCTCTAGTCCGCTTCAAGTGTGACAGAGTTCACGAAGGAGTCAATCATTCTTGGATCATGACTATAGTCCACTTGAAGTGCGATAAAGTTCACCTAATTCTTAGGCCATGACTATTGCCTACAGTCAACTTGAAGTGTGCCGGGATCACGAATGAATCAATAATTCTTGGGCCACGATTATTGTCCATAGCCTCTACTCAATCTCAAGTGTGACAGAGCTCACGGATAAGTCAATTACTCTTGGGCCAGGACCATTGTGTGTAGCTAACTTCAAATGTGAAAGAGTTCACGAACGACTCAGTCATTTTTGGGCCACCAATGCCTATAGCCGACAGCTGCGCGTAGAGGGTTAACTGTCCCGCGTGAACCGTGCGAAGACACGAGGCAGAAGGTGCTCGGATGCTTATAGAAGGTAGAAGGTTGGGATCAGAGGCTCGTATATCAAGCGTCCGGGATTCCAGACGCCTGTCCCGTGTCCCGCAGGATGAATTTATCGGTTTTATAATTAAGCGTAGCTCGCAATACCCGACGAGTAACTCGCTCATAATTTATACCTCTCGTTCCAGCTAGATGTCCTGCGTAACCTGCAATCCCCATTGCTACCCTACTTCTATCCCGCTGCTCCTTATTTCGTATTCTTTCTTCCGGTTTACTCTGCTGAATTCTGGAGTTTCCTGGAAATTTTTCAATAATTCACGCCGGTACGGGGGAACAGGTTCTGCTGGACGGGGTGCAGCGAGTGCTGCCTAGTTTTCTCTTGTAAGAGAGAGGAATTGGAGTTTCCACTGCGGGGCGAGTATCAGACGGGTAACTTGGTTAATTAAAATCGAATAGACGAAGAAAGTTCCTATAAGAGAAATACGGTAATTCTGAGCCCAGCGTTGTTGTTTAATCTTGAGCGTGGCGATGGTTATCTGCTGTGGTGGCGGAGAAAGAATCGATCTTGGTTTTCAGGTGATCAATGGTGAACGTGTACCGTTCACAAGGTACTGATGAACGAGTTTGCCATAATATAATAACTGGTATTGTTAGTTCAAATGGTTTTGAAGTATGTAGCATTGAATCCTCGATGGTTCACGTTTCTTTCAGGAACGAAATAAATATATATTGAAGTGATTTGACACTAATGTATGTGGTTTGTATAGCGCGCACAGGCGAAGCGTGGCGCGACGCTATCTTCTTTTGTTCTTTTCTTTTGTCACGATATATACTTCCTTCTTCGCTTGACCATTATAGTAAGAATGTACACGCTGCAGGCACGCTGCAGGCACGCTGCAAGTCTTCTAATAAAACTATTGGGAATAATCCAACATATATCGTGAAGGTAAATAATGTGACAGTATTTCAGTAATGTTAAGTGTTTCAGATAAGTTTACTCATTGATAAAATATTTATTGAAGCAATTTGTGTACCAGTATCAGCATCCAAACATTTTTATGCAGTTAAAGTGTTATAAAACTTAGAAATTGCATTTTCTATTTGTTATTTAAAATAACTTTTTGTAACATTTATATCTGTCTAGCTCAGTTTCATTTCAATAATTAGGCTGATACAAAACAATAGAATTTTTATAGAGATTGTTAAGGATTAAATGCAGATATATCTTTATAATAAAAGATACATCTACGATAACGACTACATTTAAGAGTTGACGATAAAAGAGCCATTAAACGTACAAGGAAAGATTGTTCTCTTCTGATATATATCTTATCCTCATAATTTTCCAGTAATTGGCCGTCAGGGGATACGAATTAGCAATGAAATTGGACTTTCTGAATTATGCAGAGGATATCGTAATGGTCATAATTTTAGCATATAGAGCCTAGGCTATCATAATTAAACGGATAGATACGTATTCGATTCATTATTCCACTGAAAAAGGAAAACGACTCTTTGGCATCGAGACACACGGGAAAAAAATTCCGGCGATTGTGGAATTTTTTCATTCGTAACACAGAACGTAAAGCGGAGTTCTAATAGCCTTTCACGAATTTGCCCTTCCATGTGATATTTCATAGGACTCGTACGTCCTTGGTCCCCTGCAATTAACCGGAATAATTTTACCTGGAAATATATCTTCGGATAATACGAACATATGTCTCCCTCACTGCGTTATCAGACTGATTCTTCTCTGCTACTATTACCTGTATGCCATCGTGGTTTTATTATACTTATTATCTTACGCTAGATTTTAATATAGTTCCAACGAGTATCTTTTTGATTTATTTACATCTGAATACCGCAGTGAATTCCAATTTATACTGACATATAATATTTCTCCGTGCTAATTTGATTTTGTTCCACTTATTATTATTATCCTACGCTATATTTTTAATATTGTCCCAGCAAGTACCAATTTGGTTTCTCTAAATCTCAATGCAGCATTATTATTTAACTGAACGCTCCCATACTTTCTTATTTGTTAAAATTAGTATTCAGTACCGAATTGAGTAAGGAAAATGTCCAAAGGGGTCTCTCCACGCTATATTTCTTGGAATTAGTAAAAGGGTAATACAATTTTCGTGGATCATTGTTTAAGACTCTTCAACATAGTTAATACAAAATTCTGCTATTTTCTTCGCATTATTCGCAAAATATTTACAGCCTTCTCCCTCTCTCTCTCTCTTTCTCTCTCTTTGCCCCTCTGATTCATGTAAATCCATCTTTTAAATACATATCCCGCCCGCTCAATTACCCGATTTCTAGTACGAAGGGTCCAGTAATCATTACGGTCACGAACACCTGTACTACTCCACTCTCAAGTGGAACTATGACACATACACACACACACACACACACACACACACAATGCATGCATAACAGGTACATGAAACACCGCATACCGGGCTGTCTGAGGACAGGTATTCCGTCGCCGACAAAAAGCATCGGGAGCAAGTCGTGCGGCACTCAAGCTTCCATCGAGCGAGTAATTACAATAAAACGATTGAGCCATCGGTGTTTCAACACGTAGTAGGAAATCTGAGTAGTTGTTGCAATTTCCGTGAGTGCCGTTCGCAGATTCGTGTTGGAATCGGCGAAAGAGAGAGGAATGATAGTCGCAGGAAGTGAAACTGACAAATAACCAGAGGGATAGGGGGGGAGGGGGAGCAGAGGAAGAGAATAAAGTTGAAACGGGAAAGGAGACACGGCAAATAGACAGCACGAGTAAGAGAGTGAAACGGAGAGGTGGGACGAGGCTGGATACAACCACGGTATGGAGTTTGAGGCTTGTTTGAACAGGCTCCAGCTTCCAAAGAGGGTGGACGGGAGTATCGGGAGTTGCTATGACGATCACGCCCCATCGAATTACGCGAAAATTGCCCTACGTACCCTCGAACCCCCTCTTGTACTCACCCCCCGCCGCTCTTCATCAGGACTTCAGTAATTTCGAACTCCTCTGTTACGGATGCGACGATAAACGGCCCGACTCAAGCGTACCTACTTGTACGCGTACGTACCAGAATTTCTTAGATTTGACGGTCGGATGACATACTTGAACGATTATGCGCCGGTCTGTTGCGGAAAATTTCTGATACGTGACTTGGGTATGCACGGAATGACTATCGATACCGTGGAACGAATACGTCTACCGAAATCTTGAACGCGAGACTGATGTTTTGCTTTTCCAGGTAGAAATTAAGTGCGATATCGAAATACTTCCTTCGAGCGTATATGCTGTGCAGGCGCAAGAGTTGGAATCACTAGGTAGATATTTTAAGGGGTACAATAGTTTTCGTGAAAATTATTTGTTAAAATATAAAAATATCTATTTCTGCGTGTGATATTAATTTCGATGGAACGGAGACTTAATCAGGGATTTCAAATTTCGTGAGCTTCAATGCAAGGCTAATTTGGATATTGAATACTAGGTTTTAATTAAATGTTAAAAATAAATGTAAGAGAAATCACTAATACTCAAATCGCAGTCTCGATTAGGTATTAGAATAATTGCGTAGGCGTGTATATATTAACAAAGTATTCCGTTTATTAACACTCTGCTCTCTCGACCGTAGTCTATACAAGAATGCCTTCCTATGGCAAAAGCGTCGGTAGTGAGGACGATTACGTCACCATGGCCCTTTTTAACCATTTAAGGATTCGCCCCGAAAGAAAGCTACGCTAGACAAAGACAGAGTACATCGGCGAAATGCACGTGGCCCGCCTCAGCCGTTCCCGTACCTCGAATATTCTAACATAAACGTAATCATAAAACTTATATATTATAATAAATTGTGATCATTTCGCCATAAATTTAAAAGCGTAACAAAATTAGTTCAACCGCTACTTTCTGCACTAATTTTCTCTCAATTTAATTGAATTTCCGAATGTTATATGTTAAAGCAAAGAAAGTAATCGGAATCATTTTAGTCAATAGTGTAATTTGTTGCTATTCTTTCTTCTTTCTGCTTGCTGTAAGTTCTATTTCAATTTTTGAAATTTTTATTCCGCATTTCTTGGTTCTGCGCACGTCTGAGTAAAACTGCTTCAAACTGAAAAGTTAAAATAGTTAGATAGTATATTTGGTTGGCTAGTTTCATAAACCTATCAAATAGTCAGGATGTGCAAATCGTGCTACAGTGTGCAGCTTATTAATATTAGACACGATGTTGCACACCAAAACGGGCGTGTCAGGTACAACGAACCAAGGAAACTCCAGTAGCATTTCTTTCCATGTAAATTGTACGCTCCTCTAACAAATAATTACAATCAGTATACAATTATCGTAAAATACTGCAACTATTAACATCTGTGTCGCCCGAAAATCATGTGACAGGCAGAAGCAATCGATAAAGTATCTACTCGAATGAAGCATAAACGGGATGCACAAATCATATTTAGTGCATCATTTGTTAACAGATTGCTTAATTATTTATTTATTTTTTTGCTTGAGAACCCCAGCATAATATCGCCCCTAAACTTTTCCTTTTGATAAGTTCTTTCTTATAAAGGGGGATGCAGTCGCTTTCGCCACGCGCTTCCATTTTATTCCGTAATAAACATTAAGCTGTATTAAAAGATTACGTCCAATAGCAGTGGCCTGTTGGTCTCTTACGCGAGGAAAACGTTGCACGAACCTCCTGCGGGAGTTTTTCCCCGCAATCCTTTACGTGACTCCTTCGTGCGACCCCGAGCTCCACTCATTTTGTAGCACCGAAGGGAGGCAATGTTTTCGCATTAAGGGACAGCCCGCTGTTGTCCCGAGGAGCGTGTATCGACCTGACGACGCAGTTTATACGTTACCAGGCGTCAATTAACCGGATTTACTTGTAATAAAATTAATCTCGCGTGATTTCAAACAACCAGCAGGATCCAGGGTGAAAGTTACGGAAAGGGTTCTTGTTGTCTGCCATTTTAGTTCCCTTGACCTTTCGGGTCTTGGTTTAAAGGATTTGCAAGTGTTTCAAAGGGAATATGTATAATTTGTGGCGGAAGGGGGGATATTGTAACAAACAATTAAAATAATAAATCTGTTAACAAATAAGAGAAGTATATGAAGTATAAGAATAATAAATAATGACAAAAGAATTTATTTGAAATGAAAAGACAGTGAAAAGTTCACTGAACGAAAGATTTCTAGCACAATGTTGAAGAAAAAGATCTCCTTCAACTAATAAGAATTATTTTCAACGACGATTGCTTTCCAACAAATTCTTAAGAATGTAATTACTAATAATTTGATTGCGAATCATTGTATTCGCCAATAATATAGTATAAATAATTCCGAAGTAATTACAATTATAATTAATATAGTACACGTTTAGATTAAATAGATTGCCTTTCTACAAATACATAAAATCTCACTTCATCAGTTCCATCGAATATTGAATTTTTCATAAAACAAATTCATTGTGTGTCCAGTAGAAATATATGATAGCATTGTTAAGACATATTTAATTTTGTATATCACAGTGTTGAAGAAATAGCATTGTATCAAAGCAATTCCTTACAACAGCCAAAAATATTTTCATTAAATATAGGTAGTAGCAATAAATATTACGACTACATATCAACGTGTATACCGCAAACACTGATCATACATCAGCGTAAAAATATACATATTAAATGTTCTCTAATAAGAAAATAAAATCACTTAATCGATTATTAATAAATATTTTCCTAATGAAATACATACATGGGGGATATGATAATGATGCTGGGAATTATGCAATGACAAACGAGTTTTTCTACTTAAAAGGATTGGTTGCATATTTCTTTTACATGCGGTATACGTGACACGCACCTTTCATATAATTTGAAACGCTATAATTCATTCTACGATTATTCCAACTCAAACAAAGTGGTTTTACATGTGGAAATCATGGGCAAATATTGAATCTGGCTCTAACAATAATAGAAATTCAGAGGAAATCCCGTACAATATGCATAATTATATAGGATTTAATAGCTTTAATCAAAATAGCACTATTCTTGTCTTTTAATTACATGGAATAATCGACGTATGAATATACACTTCGCATCTATTCGGTAAAGATAATATTTTTTCCGTGTTACGTAAAGATATTCTCTTCGCGATTGCCGCGCAAGAAATAACGTGGTACTATAATTGTATGCACATTTCATATGATAATTACGCGAATATTGCGAACCTAATCATTATACAGAGGAATAACAAAAAGTTGATTTGTCTTCGAGGAACTCTTCCATTTGTGAAGCAAGTATTAAATACAAGATTGCTTTCGTGGTAAAAATACATTTATATTAGTCACTACATACACGTGTAACTTGTAGTTTCCAGTCTTTTATAAAATTAAGTTATATTAATGCTATTGGGTACATTTATTAACTTGTGTTCTCTTTACAAACAATACTATGGGTCAACATAGTTAATAATTTTGTAAAAATAAGAAGAAAACATGCATTTTAGTTTAATATTGTTATTATTCAAAGCTACGGTATAATCAAATAAATGCTGGAATAGATAACAATTATTTTATTGCTTTTTAAACTTCTTCACCAAAGCTCGACAAATTTGTTAAATAATTAAATTGAATATGTATATATATATTTAATGTATAAAGGGTCTCGCCTGTATATGTCATGTAGCCATGTAATTTAATCTTTAAAACAACTGGAGAACAATAAAAAATAACATCATATTCTTGCAAATATTGCTGCATTACATTTGTCCATTTTTATGCATCGACGCAATTGTAATGTACATACTTGTTCTCCCGCTTTAACGAAACAACATGTATTTCAATTTGAGAATATATTATTGATAGAGTTTCAGTATTTCAATGAAAATTTCATTAGGGCCTATCCCTTGGTCTCGTTTACTCGTTTTACTTATTCATTGTCGTAATCACCTACATCTTTAACGTAGCTCACCCTCTTAATGTTTTTTCAGCCACTTGATTTCTTTATTGCACTTACTACTCTACGCACTACTCATACGCATATAAAGTGCTATTCTCGTATTACTATATTACTTATCGTAGTCTTTAATAGTATTTCGCATTGAATTCAGAACACCAGGATACGTGCAATATAATAACTGTGCTATCTCGAGCTCGATCCACCCCTAGGCGGCATTGTTAAAGAAAGTAACAATCGTGCCTTTCATACGTTTCATAGAAAATGAAGCTTATTTGCAACTAGATCGACGGGCTTTCCGCGCAGAAACAATACATCGACCTCTAACCGTCGAAGAAATTAATTTCTCTTTGCGGTTCAGATTTCCATTATCGCGACCAACGGTGCCGTCTCCCCCCCTTTTCTTTTTTATTTTCCCATAGAGATGAATGCCAGACTAACCGTGGCCACAATGCCGCGCAATGGCTCGGGGAAATAGATATGAATCGACGAAGAAGAAAGGGGAAGAATGAGAGGAAAAAGAAGAAACATTTCCACGGAAAAGGAGCGGTGAAAGAATAAACAGAAATGATATTTTCCTCGGCGCCAGCGTTCTCGACATTTCATTGCACAGCGGACAAAGTTAACCAACAAAGAAACGTTTCTATTATTTTTATTGCCATCGCTCAGGTACGCGCAGCAGGATTCTCGTTATCTACGCCGCTCGAAACAATTTGTGAATCACGTATTGCAGCCGTTGTCCGCGCAAACGCGGCACGCAATATCTGGAATCTTCTGTAATATGTTTATAAAAGCATGTGCACATAGCACCATTGTCTCTGCGAAGAAAATTCGAGAAATTATGCGCCGTGTTGACGGGGACAACGGTTGCAATATGTGTGATCATCTAATTCTTTCGAGCAGTTCACGTTTCAGCTGAAATTGGAATATCGTATTACTCGTACGCGAGACGGAAAGCTGCAAGAATATTCAATTCTTGCAAAATTGCGCTCCATTTTGGTACATTCAATGCGTAATGGATTAAATACCAGTTCGACGCTATTTCAAATAACAGCGAAAGACTGAATTAGATGATTATAATGAATCCGACGGAACGCCAATTACATACCAGTATCGGATCATAAATTATCCTGCTTCTGTTTTACGTAATACGTTACAATTGCTTCTATCAATATTCGAATATACTCTAGCGCATTAACAGAAGAAGCTTTTTATTGAAAAGATGAACAAAATTCTTTTCATTACATTGTTACTTCAGAATTAAATTCCTCTAGACACTGTAATCAACTTACTCGCGCAATCGGTCAATAAATAAAAAGGTACAAACAATTGTTCGAGTCAACGCTGTAAAAATATTCCCACGATATATTATACTATTTTGCATTGCATTTATATTTGTCCCGTTCCGTTACGGAAAATAAACGCAGCGACAAACGGGAACACCAACAATCGCAATAGAATTTCCAACGAATAACGCAGAAAAATCTGACCCCTCGTTCCCCATTGAGGGACTTTCACTGTCACGCGCAAGTTTCATCTTTTCAACGTTATTTCCTTTCGTGCATATTATCGTCTTCCGGCCGGGTGAACGTCTCGTCACGCAACCAGAGCAATCGGCCTGACAGTTTTCCAAGGGACACCGAGAATCCTGGCAGGACAATACCGGAGGGTGAAAGTTTCCAGCCCCACAGACGCGTGAATTCAAAACGGTCCAACTGGGCTGGCTGTAAGCTTGACACTTTATTGCTATCGCGAACCGAATCTGCTGTGTTTCCGTGTTTGCCAGACACTCGATAGTTTCGCGGCTGTCTGGGGAATCGACGATAATTCCAATGGGGGACAGATGACATTCTCACAGTAGAGAACAGAGAATTAGAATGGAGCGACAAGAGTTAGAGATGTTTGCAATAAGCAAACGAATAACTAGGATAAAGAAATAAATCGTTAGACGAGGGTGAATGGCAATGAAGGGGTAATGGCGATTAATAATACCAGAGCAGAGAAAGTGAAAGAAGAAAGGGAAATGGTTAAAATTGACGCGAATGTCAGTAATTCATTTATCGAGTGCAACGATCTCAGAGGGAAGTGGGTACAAAACCAGATACAAAAAAAAACAGGAACGTAAAAGGAAGAAACGCGGAACAGCAAGCTAAGCTGAACTAACTTTGCGTACTGTTTCGAAAAGGATCGAGGACAGGGAGTGTACGTAGAATGAAATAATTGGGTGATTTAAATGACCATATCATACGATGAAGTCAGAGAAATTAAGTTGAAATTTAGAGTCGGCAGACAAGAAACAGAGGAGGAGGTGTAACGGCAAATGAAACACAAGAAAGAGGTGAAAAGGGACAAAGGGAATGTGGACGGACGTGACCGAACGCTTAGACAGAAGCAAGCTGAGCGTTTGCGTATAAACGCTTCCATCTTCAACGGAGTCGAGCATATTGCGTTAACACCGAGGGTGCAAGCAGCTCCTGTCTATCTCACTCCCCCACTTTCATGGCCTCTCTTTCTTTTCAGCATTCTGTCACGCTTGCATAAACTAAAGGACCCTCTGGAGTACAGTCAAGCTAATAATTAAAGTCTCTAAAACCGCTCGTTAAATCGTGCCGCGTGTGCCCCAGATCGTCAAGAGCATTTCTTCGGTGTGCAATTAGTCACGCTTGTCTTGTTAATTGACGTGGGCCAGAAATGTGCGTATTAAATTATCAAAGGTACGTCTTTATTCCGTGAATTAAAAGAGAAGTGTTCGCCAGTGACATAATTAAACGGATGGCTGTCGGTTTCGTGCACGTCTCAATCTTGCTGATGGTTATATTTCGACTAAGCGTCGTTCTTTCGTTTACTTGCCTTTGTATTTCTGTAATCGAACGATTTGTTGTTTATTTAAATTTTGCTTAACTCAAGCCGTATTTTACTAAATAATTATCTCTGAAGTAACGGTACCAAGGTCGATGTTCCCTTCGAATTTCCCGCTTAACCCTTGCGAATTGTTCAAAGGGGTGTAACGTTGAAGCTGATCGGGTTAAATTGACCAGACCCCGGAGTTCGTTCAAAAAATATAGATGTTTATGGTAAAATGCTAGCACATATTCAAATATATTTCTTGGCAGTGTAATGGTATTAGCCAAACTGAATGAAAATTAATTTTTCTACGTTTACCGATTCAGAAGGGAACGACTCTTGTAGATGTTTGGTGCATAACTACTTGTAGACTTATTTTACAATTCCCTCGTGTTTAAATGAATACTGGCTAATAAAAGACGGCTCGTATATGTATAAAAACGTAGCGGACAATAAAAACATATCTACCATTCTACCTCATTGAACATTCTGATGGGAAGAGAGCCGAACGATGCAAAAGGTGTTGAAAAGTAGAAAAAAAAATCCATCCGAGACACAACCAGCTGTAATCTTTTGCGTTGTAATATTTACATCGACTCGATTACCGAGACTAATGATTTTCTCGATTGGCTGCATCACGCGCTGAAAGCACTTTTCTGCTTTTAACCTGTTTACGTGGAATGCACCGACAAGCGAGACCGCCGAGGGAGCGAGCTTCAAGTACATCACAGGGAAGGGTAGTTAATGATTAATTCATCGTGTCGTTAGAAGTGGCATTAAGCTGCCTACACATAAATGTTGTCTAACTCAAATAAACCGATAGAAAGAGAGGAGAGGGTTGAAGGAGACGAGGAATCCCTTTTACGTCCAACCCATCCTCCTCGTGTCTGGCTGTATGTAAGACCATTAAGGGCTAAATATTTGATTGAAATATTACAGGGAACTTGAGCGCATTCGCGTGCCTCCGAACAACAGTTCACAAGCAAACCACGACAACGCAACCAACCAGGTAGACGTTGCAAACGAGGATAACCCACCTTCGTGCACGCGACGCTTGATAAATGTCCATTTGTTCGCGTCAACTCTATCGGGGAATAATGCAGCATTCTTAATCCCTTCGATTTTCCAATTACTTCGAGTGTCTTATTTCTGGAACACCTTGTGCACTTTAAAACGGAGTGTCAGGTAAGCGCGGGGGTTCCGTCGGTTTCTGTAGCAGTTAACAATTGCTTCGTTCTGTGAAAATTAATTATCGTAATGGACGGGAATGTGCCATTCTTCTATGCAATAACTACATGTATAGGCGAGTGAGAAAATAATGCAGTTCATTTTAATTTTAACTAGATATCGTGGGGAGACATTTTTGTCACTAAAGATTACTTATTTTTTTTTTTGTCGGACGAATTGAAAATGTGTGACAGTACGTTTTGAGGATACAAAAGTATTGGAGGAGTTTGCAAGGGATGTTAAGTAGTTGAGAAATAACAGGAAACTTGTGTAAAATGAAATGGGCTGTACTTATTTTGATAAATAGATAAATTCAATAATGTATTTAAACGACTGAAAATATTTGTTACGTTCTTGTTAGTTAAGACCAACCGAGTTCTTGCACTCGCCTAATAATCTATATAATACTTCACGATAATACTTTACAGATTCCTTTCTATACGAAATTTAAATTATATTTTGATTTTTAGAGTTTCTATACGCATTATTGATCAAACAAATAGATTCCATACAAAAATATACCTTCCATACAAAAAATACGTCTTGGAAAAGAGAAGCCTTCGTTAATAAAAAATCTTATCTAAATTTAATATATACACAGCCAAATTAAGAAAACCAAAGATACTAAAAGTAAATGAGAGCTATAGGTATAAAGGAGCCACAAAATTGTCGCATAATTAATGTTAGTAGTTCCGCCAATTATTTATGGCATTCTTAGTTCTTTTTATTATGCCACACTGTTCATCCACTAGTGTACATAAAAAAACAAAAGTATGCCACTTATAACTTACATCCAGTAGGTCGAGATCAATGAGCGTCGTATACAATCCATGTCCCAGTTCTTTTCAATAATTTAGGTCGTTGCATAACGTCTTCTCTGATCACAGAAGGAAGCGCCGTTCAGCAGCCTCCCTTTACAACGAGCTTTTAGGAATGGTCTCTATTGCTGGTACGAAGTCGATAGCAGACTAATTTTCAAAAGGATACTCCAACGATTAAAAGTGAAATATTCTGTGCCAAATGTATCATTGTTGAAGTTTGAAGTTAGAGTTGTATAGCCGTTACCGAAGCAAATTCCACTTTACTTTCTTGCATAAATATAGTTGTCTATGATAATTTATAAATTTATGCACCACTGTCAGCTGCTTATTTTATAACATCGTTCACCCTTTCTCTTAGTTTGTGCATGCACAGATATATTTATATTAAAAAGTCTCCTTTTCATATTGTGCAGAATATCTAGCACCTCGCCCCTGTTCATATTACGCATCGATGGTTTTGAACGTTCGTTAATTTAAAAAAGATTGAAATCGAATTAATTAATATATAATCTCTTATACGTCGGTTTGCGTATTTTGAAACATTGAGAACAACTGCTCTACTTTTGTACTATGTGGTGAAAGGGTTAACGGATTAACATATGTAGACGCTTACATTTACATATTAAAACCATTAGGTGCAAGATTGAACGAAAACTTTTTACCTATGACATAGACAGAATGCAATTATATTGTTGAAAGGGTAAATACATATATTAGTCTCATGCGAATGAATTTGTGAACTTTCGATAATTTAATTTCGTGCCCGTTTCAGAACGTCCCGACGTACTATCTTACACCTGGAGAATTTTTCTTACGTTCTACTCTGACGCACTATTTACAACTTCCCACCAAGTATTGTTTTCTATAGTAAATGATCCACAACTTCCTGTAACTAATTAAAATTTGGATTTCCCATTATAATGGTTACTGCTGTTCCGTATCGTCAGTCGCAAATATCCCTTTGATGCCGAGTTAATAAGGTAGCATTATATGCGCACAAGGTTATTAGTAGATACGAATTTCAATCTCTCAGAGCTGTAACTGTTCTATGAATTGATTGCCTTTCAAACTTTTAGTCTTCCTTTTACCCGTTAACAGTGTGCGTAAGACACGATTGTACCGTAAAGAAGATTACGCTCGATGCGTAAATAACGAAATTTCTGTACCTGCGCTTGTATTAAAAACGGATTCATCCGATTCGTTTAACTTTGACAGCACTGAAATGGGATCAGCAATTCCCTGTATTTTAAGGGTTAAGTTGCCCAGCCAGCTAAAATTAATCGGCAGATGCGGATAAATGTACATCTCGTAATCAGCATCACATTTTCTGGGTTAGTTCTTAATCCTTGCATCCAGGATAATTTTAATATTAGCGAGTTTTAGGAATAATTGTGTCAACATTTTGGTGACACCAAAATATTCAAATTGCAAGTGAAACTGTATGCAATGTTCAATGTATGTACTGTATGCATTGTACGAATACTTTTTTGGCTTACTGTATTTACTGGTGAATATCTTATAAATAGAATAAAGCATAGGAAATGTGTGTTGGATTCGGAGGGTGCAAAATGAGACCGATTGTACTCAATAATACGATATCTATTTACTGTTCTAAATCTCGTTCTCACTTCTGAATACAACTTTTGCGAAACGTAGCAGATTGAAGAATAAGAATAAGAATGTACTGGTCTGCCAACCAACAGAGTAATCTCCTAGTTTGCGAGTCTCAGTTTGAGTGTCTGATCATTTTGCGATGGTACTTATATCCTAAGTTTTGAGGGGTGAGGACGACCTTGTTGTGTCATCACAACCAACCATGAATCCTAACCCTTAGGACGGAAAACTCCGTCATTCTGACTAATGCTTGTCATGACTAAGGGAGGACCCGCGTACCTTGCTCTTATCGATGGCGCAGAGGCTAGTCATCCAACAGGTGTTCCTTAAAACTTTTATGATTAAGTTCAGACTAGTACCCTTCATGCTTTTCATACTAGTTGATCTTTATTTTGATTCATATACGTCTACATTTCTAACTTCATGACCATACAAGGCAAAGATGAGTAGTCTGATACATTATGCTAATATGTTTGACACTTAGAATGGTCTTCAACTTATTGAACGAATTTTATCATCGACATGCAGGGATTTTTGTTAATTACATAAACGTACGATAATTGTATATCCATCTACAATTCCACCTGACGATAACGTCGCATGCAGTATTGGAATCCTGATGCAATATTCTCATCCTTCGAAACATTCAATGACTGAGGAAGTAAAAATTAATCTACAAATAATATCATTATTTTCGTCGACAGAGATACTAAATGTTTGTCATCTATCCTCTATATTATAGCATTTAATTATCGCGATATATTAAGAATGACACGAATTGTTTAAACTCCACGACGTACCGCATAGAAATGAACTCTTTTTATCTCATAAAATCTAAAAACAATACAATTAGGAGAAAAAGGCGGCCTTAAAGTATGATTTATTTGTCAAACAAAATTACATATTTACATATAATTAACGATAAGTGTACGTGCTTTCATCAAGCCTGAGAAAATACGGCCCAATATAAATGGTCGCATGAATCATTTCATTCCTTTCCACCAAGGTATTTTAATCACGGTCAGTTACGTGACTGGTAATCGTGCACCGTTTATATCGAGGTTAGTGATCCATGGTCGTAGAACTTGGTTCGACACGCTATGCAAAAAGTTAGTCGTGGTAATCGCGGCCAAGGCAAATTAGGAAATGCTTGCAATGATATTCGTGTGGTATTATAAGGGCTAGCTTTGTAATTGCAGAAATTGCTTAACAAATTGAGCCCTCTACTCAAATCAACGATAATATAACCATTGCACTTTGCCCAGCGAACGGAATACAGTGAACAGTCATTTTTTATTCAATTTTTTACGTGGCAATTGAAATTCATCGAACTGAATTGCAATTGAAAGCTAGACCCTCGAATAAAAAGTTAATCGACATTATCTCGATGATACTTTTTCAAACTGTCCTTTACAATTACAATGAATAGGAGAATGAACCATGCTTTACATATTCATGAACAGAGCATATGTGTATACGTATATTATAATAGTTTGGGGAAAATATAAATAAAAACGTGCCCCTACTTCTATGCGTGTCAATTAATGTTGATTTAATTGCTGCATTATTATCTGTTACATTAAAGGAAATAGTTTAGTAGCATATGCAGGCCTACAGGATGTGGGTGAGAAAGACATCAAACTTGCATAATATTGGAGACAGCTTCAGAGGCCCGATATTTTTTTACCACAAGTATTCATAATTCATAAAAATATTTTATAATATAATAAATTATAATAAAAATATTAATTTTGATCATTTAGCTGCCCATGCTTTTTTACTTGTATACATATCCAGTCAAAAAGAATTATCAATCATAATTCAATGATCTTTCAAGTTTTGGCTTGCCGAACAAATTTTATTACACACATTCGGTCCATTTCTGAGCATACAAATATTTCTTAACTGTTCACAATAACTGACGATATAAAGACAAAGGAGTGGCTAATAGCGATTAAACGAAGCTCCGCAATGCGCTACTTTGCTTCACATGCACACAATAAATGAGGACCGCCTAAACCGTACCCGTCTTATCCTCGTATTCTCAAGTGGCAAACAATGGTGTGCAATGTCTGGAACAATCAAACGGATCCGTTCGAAATCGAAATTCCAGCTTTGAAACGTTTCAAGACCAGCGCTCGACCCTCGAAACAAAGTTGGATCACTAACCGTGAAATTCCCGACGCGCAAGAAGCATCCCTCCGTCTCACTTTCGCCACCACTTTTCCCTCTCTGTGTCAAAGAGTTCAATTTAATTTCTGCGCCACGATGGATAACTTCACGGGCCACGCGGGCCAAGGAAAAGGGGAGGAATCAAATCGAAGAGTAAACGCGTAACATTTTCTTCGCAGGAGCCCGAAACGAAGACAGAACAAAGGTATGTCGATATTGCGTTGGCAAATGGAAAAACAGCAAAATAGTTCTCGCAAGCTCTTTCGCTGCATTTTATTTCCCCTTCTCACTCATTCTCTCTATCTCTCTCTCTCTTTTTCTGTACTTCCTTTTTCGATCCTTTTCTCCTTACTTCTCTTTTCTTACTCTCTCTTTCCTCCCTTTTCTCCCCTTACTTCTCTGTCTTTCTCCGTTTTTCTCAGGTTACTTCTCTTTCTTTTTCTATTTTTCTCTCCATAGGGCTCTGTCTTTCTCCATTTTTCTCATACTACTTCACTTTCTTTTTCTATTTTTGTTTCCTTAAGTCTGTTTCTTTCTTCATTTTTCTCAGCTTACTTCTCATTCACTCTCCTTCCTTCTCAGTTTAATTCTCTTCCTTCCCCTATTTTATTCCTTATTTCACTTCATTCTTCTATTCCTTTCTCTGTCTCTCCGTGTACTCCACTGGCTTTTTTTTCGTCCTCGATTTGCCCATTCCTCTGCTGCTGTCTGTGAATCGATTCCTACGTGACGAATCGCGTTCCACTTTCTTTCTTATGCACCTTATTCACAATGAATCTGAGTGTATCGCGCGCGACCGAGTCGAGGCCAGGTACGCATAGAGGCCTTTGTCACAGATGAAAAATTGTCAAGCAATGGAGGAGAAAACCGAGATGCAATTGCTTTGAATTTAACGTGGCTTCGCCAGTTATTGACGATTGATCGTATGCTTTCGAGTAGCAGGTGTCAGGGTCTTTCACGGCTGCTGCCGTTTGTTCCAACGTTCCTTCGGAAACAATAGTCTCTGTAACTCAGAGCAAAAGAAGAAGAAGGAGAATGCAGATGCTGCTAAGAATTAGAAACGAAGTGTAATTTGCTTACTTCTAGGGAACTATTGGATCGTTTAGTTGTTCCAAGTATTTGTTCATGAAATTATAAACGTTGCGATAAATATAAAGGTAACACGTTTGAGAGGAGACGCAAGATTTTTCCATTTACCTCGCGATATTTCATTTAAACAATTACTCTTATTATATATCGACCGTTATCCTTTTTAGGAGTAATAAGAGGGTCGGTACTTATAACCAATACCAGGTCACACCAACAGTACTTATGTCAAACAAAATTCGAGTTTCAACAACTTTTAAATCTTTAATAGTTAAGATTTACATGCCATATTTAGATTTCACTGCACAATATTATTGCCTTCTATTATTATCCGCGTTTTCAAATATCTTTTTAATCATTTCGAAAACTGTTTCGCCATTGCTTTCCATGAAGTATATGCATGTATACCGATATTACAGTTTGATTGCCTATTAATATCCCACCGTCGCGTCGATCTCAAGTTCAACGCTTACAGAAATGTTAACCCCTGAAGCGGTAACAGCGGTATATTCGCCCGCAGGAAGTTGTTCCTCATATCCAACCCCGCTGCTTATTTATGGCTTAACTACCAATCGTGACCATCCGCAATTGTAATCCCATAGAATCACAAAAGGGTATTTAAGAGTATCAAACTTTGACTGCCAGGTACTATCGAAAGCGTTATTAAACCGTAGAAACGTTCGGTTGTCTGTAATAATAATGATAAATACGATAAAATAGTTTGTGGCGCGTATTGACAGATTATTGAATGTGTTTTTTAATTCAGAAAACAAAGAAAAGTATAGTTTCCATTGCTTTATATATTTTTATATATATTTTATATATTTTTTTATATATTTTACATTATGTACTTTTTATATATTTTTCGCTGAAATACATAAAAAGAGGGAAACGTAGTTATGTCAATTGTTTATGCTTACTTTGAGCAATATTGTGGTCAACATTACTGAACACTTGCACCATTTCTACTACAAATTGATATAGTATAATGACCCGCTGTGGTGTTGAAATTCGAATTATTCATAACATTTAGCTGCTAGAATTGATTAATTTAGGACTGAACTGAAGTTGAATTTCACCAGCTTCTTATATGCTCTTTTCATAATAATTAACACTTCCACTGAAAACTGAAAACTCCTCGTAGCTGTAACATATTTGAACATAATATCATATATGATCGGATGACGTCTGCGTGAGTGTGGTATATTTAATAAATTTTGTAATCTTGGGTTGGGAATTGATGGGGTTGCAGGTATACGCTTAATTTATAGTAGTGTTTATGGAAGGGTCGAGGTATTATCCCCTGTTGGGACGGGACACTGACAACAAATATCCAATTATTTTGGACATAACATTATACGGTTATTATAATTAGAAGGCAACAATGCAGTTCTGTAATGCAGTACGTAATCGGGATGAGTTGCGTAAATTATACCAGTATTGTAGTTCTTTGCTATTATTGGGCATAAACGATACCTGGTGATTAAATTATGACGCAACCGAGCGACGAGAAATATAAACGAATAGTTTAGATTGCATGCCCATGCTTCGAGTAGTTAAAAAAAAGTACGGTTGATATCATTTTTTATCAATATATTTCGCTTGATAGTGATCTAAAAGTGCGATTTTATTCTGTACTTCTGCACTCATGGAAAAGTAGATTTATTGTAGAATTTGTTGTAAAAGTTTTCCTATATGAATAAGTTCCGAATAAAAAATATACCTTAAAGTATCCCAAGCGGTACGATTTATAATACACAGTATTATAATACTGCGATAACTTGTAATAATAAGGATTCCAAGGATTAGAAGTTGTTAAGCTGTGCGATAACTTCCTTATTCTTAACGTTTGTGAAATCATTTTTACGTAGCATTGCATAGAGGAAGGTAACGTTTAACGAAATCCATATTGTTCATCAGTAAATATACAAGATAATAACAAAATTGATCTTCAAAGATATGTAAGAAAGTCCGAGGATTCGAAGGGCCCAGTATGCCCATCTGGGAAATGTCACCGCGAGGCCGATACGCGATCAGGAACGGGATACGGATTACACGTAGTACGGATAAATACTTGTTTAATCATTACTGGCTAATTCTACCCTAAAATTAGTCTTACAGATACGTATATGTTAACAATTTTGTAGCAAGAAGTCTGAAACCAGTCACTTCGACCGGCCTGGTAGTTCTCTAGTGTTAACTGATAAATACACTAGTTTCTTTGGCGTTGTCATGGATCACGATAGCACGGCTTCCTTTCCGTCGCCAGCAATAATACCGACGCTGTACGGGCTCTCGTTGAATGAAAGTTTGTTCCGTAATACAGAATAGCGTACACACAGTCACGCGCGCGCGCTCGCGCGACCGACCGAAGCCACGCGTGGCTGGAAAGCAGTTCAGGTATTCCAGGTAACTGATTCGAAATCCGGATGCCCGAGTAACAGTCTCTAAAAGGAAACTGACAGCCCCCGAGCAAACATTTTTATGCTACCACGGGGATGCTACAGTGGACGTTAAAGGGGACTCCTGCAACTGATTTCAGCCAGCTTACTGTCCGCGTTTATAACACTCCGATGCGTTTATAACAACATCTGACTCGACGGAACTTTGCTGGGGTATTTGTGATATTAGATAACTTCTCCTCTCGTTTAATGGGTAGCTGACAAGGTAGCTGATAGGCAAACCATACAGGGCATTCGAAGCGATTCTGTGGCCTGACCACAGCTTATGTTACATGGTTGTAAATTCAAGATACTTTGGAGACTCTCGATTTTACAGTTCTATGTGTGCATACTTGGTACACGCGTATACACGTAGGCGTGCCTTGTACCAATAGCGTATCACAAATTTTGTTCACATGAGGCTAATATATTTATTCGTCCGCGAAATATATAGTTTCGTTTTTATACCAGCAAGCACGAGAGGTTCTCATTAAGTACAAGGAAATGTTGCTAATGAAATACTTACGTCGCAAGTTGACCAAGACCACGGGTATAGCTACTATGTATGCAGTGACATAAATCACGGTACATAACAATTACGTATTATGTTACTGAATTAAATCCAGAAATGAATCCACCGTGGATACGATCAAATTGTGTATGCACATACATTGCTCAGTGTTTGAATGGAATCTTATCACATTTATGGTTTAGCTCTTGTAAGATTGTAAGTCAATTGTTATTTGTCAGGAGAACTGTAATACACGGGACATAAATATTGCCAGGCCCTGTTTGCATTTTATCGATGTAGGAATAGTTTTTGTAATCATTCTATTATTTGATCAGTTCTGTACGTTGATATACTGCATGATTGTTAAGACTATAAGAAATTGATAACACATTGTAGCTTCTTCAGTTGTGATAAGAGTACGACTGATTGTGCGATTGAAATAATATGTTAGGAATTATGATATAGCAAGCATCTTTCGATACGAATTATTCCATATGCAATATGGAGGATTAATTTTGTGGAATACATGTTACTGTCAATTTAAATAATATAATAATATGTCTTTATGCAATATTGAATCATTTTTGGTAGTAAACTAGCAAACGTGGATTCATTCAATTTGATATTTAAATATTATAAGTAGGTGCATGCTATAGGTGAACGAGAAACGTATGTTTCCCAATTATCTGAACTTACTTGAATAAGCGCATTATTAGGTACATCAATGTTAGGCGCACAGGTACAGTCATATCTTTTTTGTAAATTATTAACTTTGTGTTACAAACAATGCGCAGTTCTCTCTAAACGATGTTATCAATATTGATAATAAAGAACGACAACGAACTTTGCTGCAATAAATGTAAACAGCGGCATAAATAATATATATTACAAGGATGAACGCAGCTTCAGCAGATTACGTAAAAACATTTCGCTTCAATTATGCAGGGATGCACACGTTCATGTTATAATAAGTGGCGAATATTAAGCGAAGATTAAATCGTCGAAATTCGCCAAACGAAATCAACAATTATCTGAAAAGGTCGTACAAATAATTTATGAGAATAATATGCAATTTATATGCATTTATAATATGCACATTATAGGCAAACCTATAATTTCAATAAATTCAATTGCGTTCAGTTTCGTTTAATTCCGAAATTTATAAATGTCCAATTATTTTCAAATCTTTTTCACATTATTTTTACTGCACCTTCTATGATAATTAGGACCTGAACTACCCGCGCCAAGAAGATTTAAACTATGCACCTTTTATACACAAACGTTTAATATTATCTAATACAAGATACACGCTTGCGCAAAATACTCTGAGCACGGGAGAAATAATGACATTACTTTTGAGCAAAGGTAGCTCTTTCGGCAACATCTCTGTCAATTGCCGTCATTATTCAAGTACGGTGATAAAAGCAAGTTGCCACCCTAGAGCAGGGATGTAGAGTGAATGGCGTGACATCGTGTCATCGCTACCCTCGTAATAATTATAAATGGAGGGGAGTTGAAGGACGAAATATTGCCACCCTTAGCGAGATACTCTCGTTTCAGTTTGTCATCGACTTGATTCTGCGCGAAAGCCAGACATTTTCGGACAGTGCAATCAGTTTCTGTTACGAATTTTACTTGCTCTTTTTTCATACGCTTGTTTAAAAAACACAATTGTTGTGACACTGTGGTGTCTATGTCCCTTTAATGGTACACCGAATAAAATGAACAAATTATCACAACATCGCGGATTGTAGTAATATATTCAGTTTATTCGAAAAGCTTCGTGATACGTACGAGCTTTTGATGCTATTTTCACATTCTTATCGTCGTGTAATAGGCGTGCCGTTAATGCACAATACCTGAACGAAGTACAATCAATTTCACCTGTAATATATTGTTGGGTATTTGGCCTGCTATATTTTTTTTTTGTTAAATTTCTTTAACGTTGCATCGACTCTTTAGTCATTAGCGGTCATTAGTTTGGTGTCCTTTAGAGATTTTAAGTTGTCTGTTGTGTGGTCCTGTGACGTTAAGGCTGTGCGAGGATCTAGCTTGCATCTCGCTCTTTGGTTATGGTATTTTATGCATTCGAATAAGAGGTGTTTCATTGTTAGTGCCTGGTTACACAGGTTGCAGATAAGTAGCTCCGTTTTTTTTTAGTAGGTACACATGGGTTATTTTGCAGTGTCTCGTTCTGAGTCTTGTCATAATTACTCTTTCCTTCCTGGTCATCTGTTGGATGGGCATCTGTTGAAAGAAGTTTTGCACGATGTCGTGGGATTTCGTTTTTCTTGATGTAGTCCATATTCTGTGCCACTCTTCTTTTCCGGCAGTATGTAATCTGATAGCAAGATCTTGATACGGGATTGGGGTCTTGATTTCGTTCCTGCAATATATTCAACACAATTATTCAGATCAAGAGTCTTCTCAAATTGAAATACAATCACAATTTCATTGCACGTACGTGTGCATAAACAATAATAAATTAGCAACAAAAGTAGCACCTCCATTAATATTACAAACACTGAAGCTTAAGTCTTTTATAATAGCATACTACAAGAAAAAAATATAAATTATTAAGAGCACGCCGCAGTTGATATCGAGACCAATGCTGATCGATCCCAGGAGGCTCGCACCAAACATAAATATTAAACCGAACTTCCTTCAGATCGAAGCTATACGCGACCATCGTGTCCGATGTCATTGATAAAGTAACAAAAGTTTGCTGGGACAGAGGGTAAAATAAAACCTGTATCGTTGCATCGTACCAAACATCACTATTAATGAAAGTATTAAAAAGAACGCGAAGCCAGCCTTATCATCAATTCATAATTAAACTCGTCGGTTAACGGCCTTTAATATTCCTCCGGCAGCGGAGAACTGGCCGGAAAGGAAAATAGCGGCCGCAGCACGCCGTTTCATCTCGCGACGAATCAACTGTCTGCCCGTGCAGTTCTGCGACGCACGAATTGAAGCAGTAAAAAGTAGGGGCGAAAAGGGACATGGGAAAAGAATCGGTAAGATCTTGGTCGAATGAATGCGATAGGCAGGTGTCACGCCATCGTGACCCCCTGGCGCGACGATTACGACGATTACGGGAGGCTCTCGGGGGGTCGCCAAGGGTGGAATCGCCTCCGTTGACATTGCATCACGAAGCACTAACCGCATTATTTATGCCACCTCGTAAAACTTGTGGCGTGCCTAAACACACTACTCGTGCCCGCCGCCCGTTCCCTTTTGCCACGGAGTTACAGAGATCAGAGAAGGGGCAGAACTTCTGTTTGCGAACCTCACCACCTCCGCCGGCTAGTGGCGTTGCCTGTGTCGGAGATGGTGAACGAGACTGAGGGTTACGTGGTCCTTGCACACACTCGCGTCCCACGTTGTCGAGATTTTCAGTTTCGAGGAGTGGGAATTCGAAGGAACAACAGGGATTTACGTAGCTGCGATTTCCGTTCCGACGTGTTATTGGAGAAAGGGGCCGAGCCCATTGAGTGTATTAAAACTAACGAATTGGTGAACCCGAGTTGACAAATTATGACGGTCGGTAAATACGAGGTGAATAATTAATCGAATATTAGGCCGGCCCTGTATATTTGATTGCATTCTTTAAATATGAAGCAGCACACGTGTCTTGCCCCTTAAGACCTCATACTACTTACTCCAGGCAGCAAGGACAAGAAAATATTGTGTTAGATATTTTATTATATGTATGCAATTATAATTGGAAGCATTGAAACTGAGTACTGGAATATTTCATATTCTCGGAATATATTATACGCGAAAGTGTATTGTATATTAAATAGAGTAACTAAAGTTTCCAATATTCATTATTACCGCAAGAACATCCCGCAAATAATGACACCCTAAACGCTTCAAACGGAAATCTGTAATACGAACGAGGAACAATCTTATCTAAACGTGTGAAACGAAGCAGGCTACAAGCACAGGTGTCGCGACGAAAAAATTCATTCCAGCGTGAAATAAATTTCCGCTGAAAAGTTGAATCTGAAAAATAGCTTGGCAGGTTGGATCGATAACAAGCGAATAGAGTAGTTTGCGTCAACAACAATTTTCGAGCTCGAAATAAGGAGCACGCAGCAGCTGAACATAAAGGAAAAATAGATTCGGCGTGAAATATTGCATGCGTGTAATGATATGCGAACCGAAAGGGGTTCCTCGCTGTACAATGCACGGGTCCTTTTATTTTTTATCACGCACGTGAACTTTTTGACGAACGTGTGCGTACAGCAAAGATAGCTGTTGCTTACGTGATAAGTGATAGGATTTTATTTACGACACCTGCCTGTTGAACTGTAAAGATGTGTTTCATTTCCTAATTATCAAAGAAAAAAAGAATTATTACAATAATGTAATATTATATTTCGCATTTTAAGAGATTGCTCTAGCACATTTTGAAGGATAGAAAGTAAGCTACGCAATATAAACAAATTTTGGAAATTAAATATTAAATACTCTGTGTGCGTCTATAACTGTATTCTGCTTTAAAAATCGAAGTTAGAGTTTCCGTGCTGGTATGCATAACCACCGGTGATTTTCGAAGTATTTTTATTATACATACACTCGTTATCGGCCACCTCACGTGAATACCTAACTTGATGGGATTAAGAAAGAACAGGAATGCTCTCCATTTCACATTTTTTCCATTAAAAACACGGAGTTCGCGTTTCTGTTTATTACGTTTCTATTCTATTCTATTGGGGTGGACATGGAGTAGTATCGTATTTCAGCGGGAGACAATGATCTCGCGTTTTTCAATTCGAGCACAGTTTTTTCAAGTTGGAATTGTGTTAGTTGGAACTGTTTGTGAAATGGCAAAGGGTTGTAAATCAAAATGAGCAGTACATTGTTTAAAAATGTTTCATTTATTTGAAAACAAGAAGGAAATTGCTACCGTTTCTCACGGAAAAATTCCAAATTACTTTTCAGTCGTCCCAATATTTCAATTTAACTCTCTGTACGCTCGTGTAACTTTGCAGTCACATACGCGACATTCATATGTACGTGGTGAATTTGATCTAATTTTTTTTAACAATTTGTTCGCTGTACCTCATCACCAATCGTGTATCCGTAGTCACAAGTTTCGTCTTCGTATAATAAACTATTCAAAATATTTTCCGACGTAAAAAGTAAATAGGGGGCCGTAGAGAAAAATTCAATCCAGTTCCATTTCTGCGCTACTTGTTTATTCGGAGTGCGATACCCGCGGTGAATTGAACGACAGGAAACGATTCGATTAATTTTTAAAGGTTTGTTTTCCGTTTGTTTACAGTTACCGTATTCGATGGAGTTGGACTACGATGTAGTAGGTGTTCCGGGTGGTGTTTCCGGAATGATGGCGCTGCTTCCTCCAAGGGTGAACGTGTCAGCTAGGGGTGAGGTGCCTGTGACATTGCAAGTCTTCAGGATTAGGCTACCGTGTTCAGGACTCGTGGACGCAGAAATTCCTTTGGCTCTGAGGCTGAACGTCACTGCACCACCTGGCACCAAATACAACGACACCATTTTAGTCTTCAAAAGAAACAAGATTTGCTTCAAAGGTAAGTCTCAGAATTGGCTAACTTATTGTTAGTTATCTGGATAGAAAATACTGTGGAACAATTGCATTACGATGTCTGTATGTCGCCCATTTACTGTATCAGTGACATCATTAATGAATCATGCCTTTCTGAAAGGCGAATTTGAATGTGTTCAATTATTATACTTTTGTTACTTTGTAATACTGAAATGCCCAATTGGTAAAATAAAGTTAGCTGGAGCAGAAATATTGTAATATTAAAATGCATTGTCAGTGCTGCGAATTGTTTGACTTCAATTAAATTTCAAAAATATTTTACGTAAATTGTTGTTTGATTTTGGTAAATAAAATGTGGTTATTCAAATTTTATTCTATTAATATTTAATATCTCAAGAGGATAGTTTCACTGGGAAAAATTGTATTCAATACTTCTTACAATTAATATTGTAATACTGTATCTTATTTACCCTTAAATTCGACTCCTATTGTGAGCTCTGACACTGACGATGTGTTAGCGTTCTGTCATTGTTGTCAACGAGTGAACTGTTTCATAGTGTTTGCATTAAACGTTAATTAATTTCGAAATAAGATCTACGTAATCTGAGTACGAATTTAAACCAGATTGGCGAAAGCCATTGTCGCGCTCATCTTTCACACCAATGCGCATAATTCATACTTTGGCGATCCATCGCCATTCCACGAACGGCGCTCTCGAAGCCTCTCGACCTCTCGATCGAGTGCCGAAAGATGTACGCAGTTCGTTAGGGTGCTTATCCCGTGGCGCCGTACTGGCCTAAACAACCGCCTTTGTTTAGGATCCACGACGCCAGAGAATGTAACCGTCGCCTCTTCACTTCTACGAATCTTGGTGGAAGTTGGGGGTAAACGGTAGGCAGCTCGTTACGGGGTAGCAAAGTCGGGGTTTCGAGTGTGATGTGCACTCTATAAAATTTGGCTGCGAGAAACTGCGGTTGCAAAAGTTATTGTATTTTTTTATGGACTCGCGCTGATGCGACCTAAGGTAGACTCCCGATGATCGGGCCCCGTTTTTTTTGTTGACATTAAAACAATTGACCATAAGAAAATTGATCGACATATTCCAGCCTGGTTTACTTTGTTGGATTCCGAGGTAAACGAAATCGTGTGCAACAATTACTTCTGCAAAGAGGTTTTATATAAGAACACCGTGACGAGTTTGCGCGACAGAGTGATGGTCGTGTCCAAAACTATTCTAAGTACAATTGATATTCCGCTACTATATATATTAGGAGGTTTAAGGGGAAAGGCTGACCTTAGCCCTTGTTGTATCGCCGTAGCCAACGCGGAGTCTGGCCCTTGGCAGTATATAGTTATATCGCTGACTACTACTTTGGTGCATAAAATCGACTCTGACTAGGCCAGGATCCGCGGGCCTTACATATTATCGGTAACTTAAGAGCTGGTCATCCAACAACTTTTTGTCATGTTTGTAAATGTTTAAATAGTCTTTCTCTCATTAATTTTATTTTTTATGGATACTAAATTTTGGTGTACTGGAATCCGTACGCCTTTCTCTCCAGGACGTATATCCTGTGCGTTATTGATATACTTATATGTTATACGTGACATATACGTCACACACTTATATCTGAAAACTGTTCTTTTTCTCGACAATTCACAAGAATTGCTGCAACGGTGAGAAACTTGAATTGTCAGATTGACATACTTAAACATTATCGTATATCACAACGAAACATTACACATTGCGATTGTTAATATGAGAACTCATACTAAGACAATTTTATAATTTTTTAATACAATCGACAACAGTATACTATATCTGCATAATTCCGGAATTATTGTACTACTGATGCATCATCATTTGAACACGAAGACAATGACGATTTGCAAGCCGAGCATTATTAACCACAATATTCCGAAGCTTCAGCTTATTCTCAAAAATTTACCCGTAACCCCGGGGGGAAATAATTATGCGGTTCGAGTTCCCTGAGGCATGCAGAACCATATCTCATAAAAAGTTTTCATGGCCAATTTCTACCATTGTCCTTTCCGCCCGCGAACAGGTACTAGAAATTCCAACGGAAAACGGCAAAGGTAATATTTAAAAATCATATCGCAGAAATCCAGTGGAATTTCGAGCTTTTGTCGAAACTCGTTGGTGTACCGCCGATAAAAAAATCTGACCGTGAGTACGTCACTGCGCGTTGCGTGTAAACCGTGTCAACGCGTTTGCATACAAGTATTTGAACACCATGGAGGGCTGTCGATAATTGCTCGGCTTACGTAATCGCGAATTTAATTAGTACGTTCGCCTGGATCGTTGAATGCCTTCGTCACAAGCGGCGCAATTTCGACGAATTCACGATTAAAACAGAGAGAGCTGCGCATTCGTTACCCGGCCCCTTTCGACCGTGGATCCTATGCACGATTTATGATCCTTTGTGTAACGCGCAGCGGGCAACAACGTCGATGCATAATTTCTGAAAGCAGAATTTCGTGTATGCGCGCGCCCGCCGTGATATCTGCCTACCCGGGAAAATCGAGTGATTAAACTTCGGTTCCAACGATGGGCCAGCTAATTTCAGCTTAATTGTCCCGTACGCATCGCTTTTTCCCTGTCAATCTGTCGCCCGATTTTTATTAATCCCATTCTCCGCGACAAAAGTCCGTTTCACCTGTTTCTCTCCGGCAACGAATTGCTTGGCGTGGGAGGAGATAGTGTCGGTTCCTTATTATTTAGTCAAGCCGTGGTGCAGATTGGGAAGAACGCAGGGGCGAGGTGCGTTATTGCTGTTCGGCTGGAATCAGTTCGTGCTGTACTACCTTGTCAGTGTATTGTGGGACGGAAACGAAGTGAAAGAGGAATTTGTAGAAAGAGGGAAGTGTTTCATTGAAACATTTCATTTGAAAAAACTTTGCACTATGTACTATGACGTACATATGCGCGTCGATAGTGCGAAATCCAGTGAATGAAATCTGCATTAATTATATTCATTCGAAACAATTTCTTATTAAATATATCAACATGTTATTAAATCCGAAAATGTCGCACAAATAGTGAAGTCCAAGCGTATGTTAAAAAGGGGCAAAATAAAATTTCGCAACAGTAGTTTCATAAAAACTCTTGCATGGAAAATATATCAAATGTCAATACACGCTTCAGGGTCTGCAGATAAGAAAGATCCAACAATTCATTTGACACGGCATTGTTAACGTTGGTTCCAGTGACGCACCTTCGTTGCACGAAGCCGGTAGAATGAGAAAGAATCATGGAGATCAAGTTTCAAGTGGTAGCTAACAGTAATGTCTCGACTGCCGGAGATAAAACTCAGTATGGAAAGCGTAATTTATCAAGTGCCTTACTCGTTAAAACGACGAGAAAAAAGATAATTCTGTTTAAAAAGCACGAACTTGATAATGAGTCACAATGAAATGTGACTAACTATTCAGACGTGTCATTAAAACTGCGAGGGTACCTCTCGTGTTCAGAGACAATAGAATAACTTCTTTGTTTAGCATCGCGTGAATTTTCCCATTCTTCTATGAAGGGCTGAAAATGAAAAGTAATGGAGAGGATCATTACTAGTAGATAAGTCAAATTGTCATTTCGATGACAAAATGCCAATTGTAATGAACTTTTTACGAACAGAAAAAAGAATAATTATTTATGAATCATGTTCTGTATCTTTATATGCCTATTAACTGAATTAAAACTTTTATTATGTCACGTTTTAAATAAAAGTCCACAAATATTTATTTGTAATACGTTCAATAATTAATGGTACGTTACATTAATTGAAATAGATCTTCAATATAAAGAAAAGTGAATTCTGCATTAAGAATCGTTTAAATCAACCGCGAAGGACGAGATAGAATATATTTATAGCTTTTAAAGATGAAGGGATATTATCATCCCCCGTTAGAATCGGAGAACGTAATTTAAATCTGGAAAACATAGGTCGGCGTCCATAAATTCTGTCGATATTAATATTTATCAACAAACAGAAAGAATAATAGAAATGTACTGTATGTATGTTCAAAAAAGAAATTTAAATCACAAGTACGTTTTCAGTGGGTATGTCTACATGTTACATATGAGTAACTTGAATAACACAAATTTTATGCTTTATTCGTAACCATATGAATAATTAAAATACCTATTGTCACATTAAAAATTGTATCATTTAACTTTGTCATTAAAAAATAAATCGTACAAGAAATCCAATATAGTTTAATACGCGTTCAAATGTATTGCTGTATAAAAATATTGTGGAAAGATATATTTAGTAGTTTTAGTGTTAATATGATAATATCGTAATATTAATATTGTTTTATTTATCATATGATTACTTCAAATACTTTTACCAATTTTTTAAATATTTTCTATCTCATCATTTATTTCAAATCATTTCAATATCACCACTTTTACTCGCACCCCCACTTCTAAATAAAGTGTCCATTCAAGCAATTCTTTAAACGAAATACCTCACCGAAGCAAGCTGTTCAATTCGAACGAACTATAAAAACCGAGAACATTTTCAAACCGAATGAATTAGAAATTTCAAACAAAAGGATCGAGGAATACGATTTCCCCGAACTAATTAAAATTAAGCAATCAAGGTATTGCACCACTGTGCCAAGTTCATGTCTCAAGAAAGCAATAAAAGTTGAACGAAATTCCTAGAAACGAAGCGCCAACGTTGCCCAAAGTTGACGAAAAGCGCGTTCGCATTTAACTTACGAACATTTCGCTAGAAATATTTCTTGCCAAGCCCGGTACACGAATTACCGTTTAATATTCCCCGCACTGCCCCGCTATAAATCCAATTCTTGCGCTTACGGATATCCGAGATCCCGAAATCTCGTACAACCACCCCTTCAATCTTTCGAACAGACCGTTTCGCCGCGAAGAAGTATACGATATGACGCACGGACGTGATTCTCATAACGACCGCCGCGGAAACATCCCATTCCCCTTCCGGAAATCGACAAGAACACGACGCGGATAGGGGAACCGCGGGGTAGTGGCAACATTTCGCCAGACAGGTGGATGGAGTCGAACCACGGTTCCCGACACGAAACTCTACGTGTGCGCACTCGTCGGTGAAGAAGGCGCAACACCAAAGGAGAAGGGTCAACAGGAGAATAAGAAAACAGCGCGTGGGTGGTACAGCGAAACGAAGCAGTAGGGGAAACACGGGGGACAGAAACGGGCACACAGACGGAGTGAGGGAGAGAGAGAGAGGGAGAGATTTGACAGACGTTGATCCAAATCCGGTTACCGGTGCAGGAGACGCTACAACGAAAAGCAATCCTCCGAATAAAATTGAATCTCGTCAGGAGTCGTTGTATTTAATGAAAGAGAAGGCTGGATGGATCTCGCCGTCCAAGATCAAGAGGATCGACCGCGCATGGGGGAACCGGAACGGCTGGGGATGGTCAGAGGGGGTTGAAGGACAGAGGTGAAGAAGAACGGGGAGAAATAAGTAAGCGGCCGCGGTACGAAGCGAGAGTCGTCGACGGAGGAGTAGCACTTGCGAGTGTACGGTGGTTTCTTCTTCGCTGGGATTTGCTTTCTTCTTGGCCCACTGCTCCCTCCCGTCCCTTGCGATTCGACGGGCCGGGCTCTTTGGTTCTTAAGAGGTACTGCAGAAATCCGAAATCGCTTGGAGAACACTCGAAAATAATCGAATCCCGCCGCGGCTCCTCGAGTCGCTCGTATTCCCGCTGTGTGTACAGCGATAGGTTAAAGGTTAAACAACGTTCGATGGAGGTCCTCGCTGCAAATATTGGGGAACGAGCGACGGGCGTATTCGGGGAGAACTTTACCGTGAACCATTTACATGCAGGCATAATTCGGTATTTTCCATGAATATGGTGAGCCAGATAGAGGGATTTTTTAAAGTAATATTGGAATTAGTAATTGGTGTGTCAAAATTGTCAAAATACTGGTGATGGTAGTAAGGTTGAGTCGCTTTTTGATGAATACTTAATTGCACTTGGAAGTCTTATGTAAGAAATGATCAACGGTACAGTTCTCTAGCTAATATTTTTAACACCTGACGGGACTCACGAAAGTAGTCAAACAATTTTAAATTGTAAAAAAAAAGTGTACTCATATTTATTTAACCCAACCATGTGTCTCGATTCAAGCGATGTTTTTATTTTAAATGTGGGCAGCTTCAGATTCTTTTCTTTCGTTTGCTCTTGTGCATAGCTGAGAATAATATATGAACTGTTTGCTATTTATAATATAACTAGTCGTTAAGTTTCAGATAATTGCTCATTAAATACGCTTAAAGAGGTATAAAATCCTACAGTGTGCCGAAGAAGTAATCATACAGTGCATTAGTTTTCCTTGCAACTTAAAAATTTTAGTGTCACCAAAATGTTGGTGCTAAGACAATTATTTCTACAACGATATACATTATTTTGAACTGTAATAGATGTGCTTCATATCCATGAATATTGTTTTAGGAATAATTATCTTACCACCAACACTTTGGTGACACTAAAATAATGAAGCTGCAAGTGAAACTAATCCACTGTATGAATAATCTTTTGGCTCACTGTATGTATTACGTAATTATGGATCTAAAGAGTTCAAACTACATAGTGACTTTATTAGTTTATAGGTTCACTACCTAATTTTTCTTTTTTTAAAGCAAAGCCCCATTTGAATAAAAAAGTGACTCCGGCCTTCCGCATTAATTTTATTACGAATCACCCCCTAGTTGCTTGCACCGCCAATAACATGCCATCCTATATAGAAGTTGACCCAGAAAACATGATACAACCGGTAGGGGAGCCATTTTTCATAAAGTAAAGATGCGATGAAATTACGGAATAAAATTACTACACATCATTGCTTCATCTTTTAGGGTAAAAAAACAGTGGACATAGATTAAGAATAAAATTGTTAGATGACAATTAGGCGCAACGGATATTTAAATTACTGTAGATTGTTACTGTTCAAGTACAATTATTAATCTTCATAATACTGCATCGTCGCAATGTTATAATATATAATTTAATTGAATGCAACAATTGTGGTGGTATAGTGTTATGGGAATATTTTGTAATACAGTCGATTACGTTAAATATTCAATACATTTTAGGCAGAATTATATGTCAAAAGAAATTCATATCCATACATATATAAATATAGTACAAAATATATGCAAAAGAAAATAACGCGAAACCTGTTTCTAGCAAATATTACGGGGCAATTTTAATAGAGACGATCATGACACATTATTTTATAAAACAATAAATGGATAAATTTCCTCGGCTGTACTATAGCTGCCCAAATACATTTGTATCGAAATTACGCAAAAAAACGAGAAAGGGAAAACTATCGTTATCGTAGATCATCGAAACCAGGATCGTCGATAGAATCAAAATTCTCCCAATTCCAACACGATACACGATTCCCATTAAACGAGGACATTGTTACGCGTGTACAGCGTATACGGTTGCATCGCATTAGAACAATGAGAACGCGAAACGTATCGAAACTTGACGTTCCATTAACGCAACGAACCTCAGCCCTCGGTATCTCCAGCCGCGAGATAGCGCCAAATTAAACAGGAACTCGTGACACGCGAAATTAAAAACGACCGAGTTCCCCGCTCTGTTCATCGCGGCGGAATGAAACGTATTTTTTTCGCTCCGTGGTAAACCGGGAAAATTCGCACGCGTTCACCACGCCCGGTGATTGCGTTTGTTTGCAGAGGGAAAACACCGTAGCGAGACCCGAAGGAGGTGGTTCGAGGATGGTCATTTCGTTAATCCCGCTGGGACTTAATTCTGGACCTTCGTAAATCTCGGTTAAGGTTTGTTTGATAGTGCCGGGAAGCATGGCCTAACAGGATTTAACCGAGATACACCCCGTTTGGCTTTAAACAGCGTCTTCTCGGCTTCGCGATTGTTCTTAAACCGTCGAGTTTCTTATCGGTGAGGTGCGGCGGTTCGACCAAGGGAACAAGTTTAATCGATCCCCCGCTGCGCTTGAGCCAGCACGAGCAAATTGATTCCTTTGTCCTGTCACCGGTTAACCGCCGTTCGACGTTTTTAATTAAGAAGCAGGTGCTGCGGTTTCTTTTACGCCCCTCGAGCACAGGCTACCGGAATTAATTTTTTAATGGCCGAGTCAATTCGCAGTTTATCCGATGCGAATAAATCGCGGGACGAACTTCGGGTCGGAGGGGGCAATCGGACAAGCGCTAGGAATTGTGACTTCCAAGTAATCGATGGAATTACTGTTGCGTGTCACAGTGTGCACAGTGAATACAGAAAGTATTACTGTGTCGATAAATTTGTAGTTTATTAATTAATCATTCTGGAACAACCGACGTGCACTTTTACATTCCGAAATGGGATTGCTCGATTATAAGAACATGTGTCTAAAATAATTTTTATTTTGCATGGTAATACCAAAATACTGTTCGCTTAGTGCCAAGAATTTATCTAATAATTCTGTGCAAAGTCGCTCGTTCTCAATCGATAAGGATAACTTTACTGAAATTGTACCTGTCCGTGCATTCCCCCTCTAAACCACTCTCAATTTCTGTACATTATAGTTTCATTTTTATTTCTTTGCACTTTATTTTTGCTTCGAATCATTTTCACTTGCGTCCTCGTTTAAACTAATTTCACTCACACGTAACGAAGAAAATGGCGCAGATAAAAGCTGTCACGTTGAAGAGTGGTTATTCGCAAATATAAAATATTGCGTAGATATATATATAATAAGTACGAAACGCAGAAGGAAAGAAACGCTAATTTCCCGCCACACGTTAACCAAGCCGAATATGCAAGCCAATGATCGGGGAACGGGTAAAGTTCTCAGCAATTCAATTAGATCCTCTTCGAAGCGAAAGATTGAAACAACGGAAAGTGGCGCTCCAACGGGAAAGCAATTTCCAACTACGATCAAGCGGCGGAAAGAATAAAAACTGAAGTTACTTAAAAACTTTTCGCGCGGCACGCCTCGGTGAGCATTGTACTTGTTGTAAACGGGGCAGAGAGGGGGGGTGGGGGCATTTTAAAAAGATGTCGGTCCTCTGCGAATAAATAAGAAGAGAGCGACTCCACCGAGAAGTTGGACGTAGCGCCAAAACCAGCGGCGAATCCGCGCGATTTATTTACCTTTTTCTTACGCTTCTCTCTGTCCGCGCCCCTTTTTCCAGCGTGCATCTCATCGCGCTCGAGCAAATTCTTCCCCGTCCCCGAGTGTTTCACGAACGTTCTCATCGTTATCGTGTAAAGCTCGTCCGTCTGCTTTGCGTTATTTATCCTGGCAACGGAGCGAGTCCTGTTTTACGTGCAACTTTGTCCGAAACGGACAACTTTGATCCGAAACGGAGCAGAACAGCGCAGACGGATAAAAAGGACGCGGCTCGTTAGAGAGGCGGAACACGAATTTAAATGCATTGTACGATGGTCTGCACCGTTGGGATGAAAACCTTGTAGCATCGAAGAATCTGTTACTTAGGCGGTTACGAGCAATAAACTCTGGAAAGTTTTGCACCGGCTGGCGAACGTAAGTTTTATTGGGACCGTTCCGTCTTGTTGTAAGCTACGTTACGGGATTCATTTTTAATCGGGCAAGAAAAATACTCTTGCTTGTTCGTGACAAACGAGGCGGGCAATCCGTTACCGGGAACAAAGTTGCTGAAGTCGAGTCGCAGAAGATTGAGGAATAACGATCGATGCACGAAATGTAACTTTGAGATTTGTTAAACTTCGAGGAATTCATTTGATCGTTACTATTATTCAGTTTCGTTTTCGTTTTCTTATTGGGTTCTGTGCGAGTATGTCGAGAGATTAATACATTATTGATTAACAGATAATTTGTGTAAAAAAATTGGATATCGAATGTACTGTACACAATAGTATTCGACTGAAATATTTACGATAAATGTATAGACTGGTAACTCAAAACGTATCGCCGATAATTTTCATACTGTATGAATTATTATTATTATTTCAGAACATCATTTTCATGCTTGCAGTATTAATTATTATCATTGTACTGCTTCTTAGCAATGATAACAGCCCTTTTATTTTAAATATGAAACTGGGGGATTACCGTCATTATTATTCATTGTGCATATAATTAATATAATTGCGTGCAATCTATAAGAATTATGGAGAGATTCTATGCACACGTTGGTGCTAATAATAATGAATTATTATATTAGCAATGTTTGGGTAACATTGTGCCCAGTTTTGGAACAGGCAGAGAATTTAATGAGAACTCATGATATATCTCATTCGATATATTTCGCTTTCAAAATTTGCACATTTCATGGTACAAATTGTTAGACACATTCTTGTGCTCTTAATACGATTCAGTTATAACTAATAATGCTTTATGTTGGCTTTTATTCGAATTTCGGACTAATTAAACCTAACGAATAGCGCAGATATCAGGCCAAAATAATTAAAATACTGCAACAACTATGTACAGGGTGTTCCCTGTACAATTAATTATTATTTTCCGGACTTTTATGATCATCTATCAACGAAATGTTTTCACCAAAAGTTATCGTAGCGGACTGAAGGCTAATTAACTCTTGTTCAAAACATTTCTTCGGTTGATTATCACAAATGCCTGAAAAAATGGTGGGTAATCTTACAAAACAACCCTGTATGTCTATATGTATTTACTCTCAAGTGAAATCAATTGGTAATACGTTTCTCCGCAACTGAATATTTCATTTAATATTTTATTTCGCGAGAAACCAAAATTGCAGAAAGGTAGTAATTAACAAATCCTCTTAAGCAGTTTAATTCGAAAACACTATTTACACAATGCTTGCTGTAATATATTTTCTTCTCAACGATTTACTTTACACATAATAACACATATCTTTTGTCGATTGCACGAATTGAAACAATTTATTGTTGGAATTAATTAACGAAGTACACATGTAGATATTACGTGCGATAAGAAATTATATTGGCAGGTTCTCCGTTTTCATTCATTCGGTGCAAAATATTTTACAGTAATAATTGCACAATCGTCCACTGCTTATTCATTAGACAAAGGCGCTGCTCCAAATAAATTTCTACCAAGAATAATAAACTCGTTTGCTCGACGAACCACGTATGGCGTTTTATTCAGTTCCGACTAGACATGACCCAGACTTAAGCACAGCATAACGTCTTATCGAACACACAAGTTCGACAAGGAACTCGCATTTTTAATGCTGCAGCTGCAGAATTTCGTTCAACTTTATAACGATCTATATGGAAGTGCAAATAAACCACCACATATTGAGATACTTGTAATCAGGCTTGTAGTTAAAGAGGTTTACACAACTTCGTACTCTGTTCCGATTATTTGCTACATCAACGCGCCTCGAAGAATTTCCATTCGACTTTGCCAAGTGGCGAATATGCTAACTTACCGAAAACATTAATTTACTAACGAAACCTTGGCAGCTTCGAGTGTATGTCACACGTGTAACCACACAGCCGAAAGTTTCTTCCTTTCGCGCAAAGAAGAGTAGTTCGAAGAAATTTGGAATGTTCAACCGTTCCGATTGAGCCAGGACTTTCATTAAAAAAAGTCAAACAAACAGCGGACCGTCTTCAAAGAATTATCTAGCAGCTAAGCTCCTTTGCAATTTATCCCAGGTCTCCGAAACTTTATAGTTCTGTTCTCTAAAAATAAACAAGAGAAAGAAAAACGTACTGAACTTAAGAATATAAAAGTTTCAGTGATAACGAATTCCAATTGACACAGGAAAATAGAAGCTTAGGAATAATTTAACGCAACATAAAAACCCTTAGTGTACCAAAGTTAGTTATTAAGAATAATACATTCACAGAACAAAGAATCAATGACTGCTTACTCGGAATTGCATACTATCGCGCTACTCCTTCCAGTTAATATAAAAGTTATTTATCGTTGTTATCATTAATTTAATATTATTTGTATATGTCACTGGAAATATATGTTAGTTATTCCTGTAGTATTTTCGTTTCAACATTTATCTTCTTAAACAAGACGAAGACAATTGCTGTACACAGCAATTAATAATCATTAATAAAAGAAATAACGGCATATTTTCACCTCTCAAAAATATTCGGACCATGTTTAATTTTTAATAAACCTATTCAATATAATTGAGTATATAATTTAATATTTCGTAGCGCACACATTTTGTTTTCGAGCATGTCTTCGTCTATTAACAATTATTTCTCTCACTCATTTTTGTCACACAATGTATGGAAATTTTTCAGATAAATCGTCCACATTTATCAACATTAACGAACGACTTATTGCCAGAGATAATGACCAGAATGGTTGCCTCGTAAACGGCCAAAATATCAAGCCATAAAAAGTAACTCGTATTGCGGTGCCCGAACATTTCTGGCAGTCACTGTGCATAACACATCTCGCCAGTAATACCTTTCTAATTTGCATGGCGTCGTCGGGAAGGACCGGCGAAAATCCCATTCTTGTTTAACGCGTGGGATTTCGCCGGTACAAAGGAGGGAAAACTGTAAAGAGTTATGTAGGGCGGAAAACGCAAACGAACGTGAAAAGAAATCCGACGAGTGCCCCAAGGATGGCTGTGCATTCTGGAGTGCTCGTCGTTTGCGGTGGACGAACAGGCCACGAGAGTCGGCTCAAAGAGATTTTCTCCTTTTCGTGCCAGTACACCCTTAACCCGCAGCCGGTGGTTACTCGATGTCGTTCGTCCGCCGGTGGACCGATACATGTAAACGACCTGGTCGATCGGCGGGTCTTCGATGGAATCGCCTGCTGTGCAACGCCGACCCGTCTGGTCTGTCGTGCGGGAATGGGTTCAATTGACAAAATGGATTGTCGACGGCGAAATGCGGCTTGAACGGGCTTTGTGGACGTAATGCAATTATTATACGCCCGCACAGAAGTCCGCTCATTAAATCGCGAACGAATCTATGTTAATGGCCGAATTTCTCTGTTATTATGCTGTCAAAGTCACGGTCGAACGCGGAAATATCGGCGTCGTTGTGCCTTGTACCACACGCGTTACTTTCTACGATCCATTGAATCTTTCAATGAAATTTCGACAACGTTCGATTGGTCCGGCCGTATAATATGGACGGGTATAGGGAGGAATATAAATTTCATTTAAACGTTTCGTCGACGAAAGCATTTTGCTCTCGGGAGTGGGATATTGCAGGTATTATGGGTCGAATTTTAAACGGTGACGGGATGCAATAATCTGTTCGAAAGTTCGACGAATTTATTATTTATAGCGAGAATTTGTTGGACGTTTCAATTTTTCGCTACCTTAATAATTCATCAAAGCCGAAACTATTGTCACTTTTTGATATGAAATTCATATTTGTATTGTGCAAAACAGTTTCGCATCGAAACGTTAAAATGACGGTGTCAGCAAAATAGGATAGGGGGTGTTAATTGGCGGAGCAAAATTGTTACGTCCGCATTTTTAAATAAATGCTTGTTTTCAATTTTATTTCGAACGGCTACGTTAGTCGTAAATAATTTAATTACGCTCTGCTCTAACGTTCCAGCGTATGTAATTGTATTTCATTTGCGCGGATTTCAATAACTTTGATACCTTCGGTAACCAAAACTTTTCAAGGCAGAGTAAATGGTTCATAACGAAACAGAGAATTTTCATAACAGGGGAGGAAATGGTTGAGGAAAAAGTAGCAAAAAAATTGTGCGTATTGTAAAGCTAGATAATCAACGTACGAGAAAAAGTCAATAGGGAGATACGAATGAAGAGAAATTCTAACACGATTCAGAAAGGGGTAAATTCATCGAATACTAGTCAATAACTTTTCTAAATAGTCTTCGAAAGTGTGTACGTGTATGCTCACCCGTCACACAGATTTGAAAACTAAAGTAAAACTATTTTGCCAATCGCGTACTTGGACCATAAGTAAAAACGAATTGATTTAATAGCAAACATACGTGTATCGAATTGAAAAGCGATACATCGCATTTCGACAACCCAATGCCATGTATTTCGAAGCAAACGGGATCTGCATGGAGGTGATAAGTTAGCGCGAAATCACTATGATTTTTGTTCCAGGAGTACAAGCGCCGCCAAGAAATGATTCCGTTCGTCTGGAGCCAGGACCTCTGGTAAACGGTGCTGGAGCACTTTACATCGCTGCGACGTGTGCGTGCGCTTTAATATTAGTCGTCGGAAGCGTGGCCAGCGCCCTGTACATCCGCAACAGGAAGGCTCGCATACAGGAATCGCAGTAAGTAGAGTTTCACGAATGTGTGAACCGCCACCCTGTCCAAGGGATTCTAGTTTCGCGCTTAAATTGTCCGCGACATTTATTCTTAGCTAAATTAGACGAAAGTAATGCTTAAATGCACTTTAGAAGTTGCAAATCTCCGCAGTATACGCTGGAAGTGGGAAGGGGAATGAATTTTGCAGCTTCGTTTGGATCTCGAGCTGTTTAAATTCATTACTTCGCACATATAGCACTTCTTCTTCATTATTGCTATTATTCGTAGTAAATTTGTATCGCAGAAAATTGGTAAAACATTTTTCCAGCAAATAGATATAGGGAGAACCTGGACAGAAATATTTTTTTTGCAGTTGGAGAAATTCTACCTATCTATCTATACGTCTATCTATTTTAAATAACGCAGGGAATAAAATAATAAAAATAGTATAATTTCGTAAACATAGAAACTCTAGTTGCAAATAACGAACTGTTATGGACAATTAAGCACACAGATTATTTTGCGATATCAGGCACCGGAATGTAATATATGAGCCCTAATGGGCTTTAACATTAATCAAACTATTTGTCATGTCTCGTGAGAGAAGCTATGTCGCATGGACTTATCGTGTATACAAGATTTATTGCCGTTCAAGTACTTTACTTTCAAGTGCTCAAAAGGGATCCGGTAATTAATAAATTGGGGTAAAAAGATAACACAGTGAAGAAAAATTTTAGATAACGTTAATGTCTTAATAAAAATATGTACATACGAGTATACTATTCTATGGCATGCATTAAATTGAAACACATTTTTAAATACAATATTGTTCAAAGTGTTAACTTAGAATGTCACGAATTTACGTAAAAAGAGTGTCGCCTACATATTAATTTCGTTTTTTGTAGGATAAAAATTCTGGAAGATTATGTAAAAGTAAACTTTAGCATTCTACGTCCACAATTGAAAAGCTGTCCTTTGTTCGCGTGTTGAAATGTTTTTCGCCATTGGCAATAATTCAGCTGAAATTCGAATGCTGAATTTCCCTCATTTGGCAGGTAATTGGCCTCAGTTTGCTAAAAGTGTGCAGTTCAGAGACTGCGTTCCAGAGAAAGAGAAATATTTCACGTTTATCGCGCCAAAGTTGCGACACATATATATTCTAAAGCAGTTTAAAAATGACCGCAATATATTCAAATATGACCTATAAAAGAGAAATTGAATTTAGCACATATAAAATCTTCATCCTTACACCTTGTCGAAAATCCACCCAGCATTGCTCGATAATTACTTGCTTACAGATACACAGTTTCGAAAAAATGAAGAATTTCGTTGATTTCCTTCTAAACGAATTAAAGTATCTACGAAGAAAAATACATCCAAGGCCTCGCATGCTTCATGAATTTAAAATCAGAAACTTTACGATTACTTCGCTACAAGCTACGTACATGCATACGTATACAATCCGAGACAAATTACTAGCCCACTCAACGATCTCGTTCGTTTGCTCCTTTTTTTTTGGCGAGATAAGAAACAAACAATGTTGCGAAACGGTTAATTAGCAAAACGCCCAATCCCTGATTCGCGAACCAGTGGAACAACCAGTTCAACCAGATTCTACGACACCAAGCGCCTCCCGCGATCCTCTGGGGATGAAGAGCCACGGTTTAAACATCGATCTAGCAGGCCGCCTGTTAACAGCATAATTTGATCACGCGGGAAGCAATCCCGCTTCGTGGTTCGCCGGCGAGTAAACGAGAAAATCGGTGACAAGGCGAGTAATTTCCACGTCGAGGCCCTGCCTCCAGTAGCCCAGCCACGCTGCCGCCGGTTGCTCATAAGATTCGCACGGCTGCCAGCTTTTCACGTGTGGTCGGTCGCATTTTCATTTTCCGGGTGCAGGAGGTAGACTGAAAGGTCGCCGCGTTACGGGCTGCCGTGAATTTCCCGCTGGATGCAGAAACTCCGGCCACGGGGCTGAGCTGGGCCCCGGCTCACCGAACAGACAGCACAGACAGAAGAGACAGAGGAGGCAGAAGGGCAAAGAAAGATTTCTACACCCCCGCGGGAAATTCGTGGGATAAGCTGGATAGGAACTCGTCCGCATGAAATATCCTTTCAATAAGCACTGGTGATCCGTCGGTCGCTTGCCACGGCAGGCGACATTTTATTGCACGGCTACACACCCCCCGTTCGGGGGTGGACTCCTACGGGAGAGGATGTAAGCAGAGGATCTGGGTGAAAGGGACCCAGCCCTCTTTCTTCGCCTCGTCCTCTGTTCTTTGGTCTTCGCCTAGAATTCCCCTTTGCAGGGGCCACTTGTCCCTTTCGCGGACGCTCAAGGGCTGCTGGCTAACTTCTGCGTCCGGGAAATGCTTCCTTTATTTGTTCCGATCGTGTCAAATGGCTCGCGTTTCCCTGCCACTATCTCGAGGGGTTCATCATGAAATCGTTACATAAATTGCAGTGATTTTTTCTTTTTATGCGCTGCTGATGAAATTACTGGACTCGTTTCCGACTCTTTCCTCTTCATTCAAATGTGCTCGTCTTTTCACGGTTCAACCATTTTGTTTGGAGAACAGTCGTGCCTCGATTTTGCCGGTAATTTGGAGAAAGGATTATTGGAAAAGCCGGGAGCGATACAAATGTTTATACGCTTCTTTTTCCTGGTGCCAGGCTTTACTGATGGGAAGCAGATGTTATTGCTTGCTTAAATACAGTGCCCCGAAAAAATGCTCAAAGGTCCCAATGAATGATTCCGAACTCTTCTTGAATAGTTTATGTCCCAAACGCGCGTTGCTTTCTACTATTTCAATTTTCCTGCGCATTTTCTGCTCAGCTTGATAACATGCTTCTCGAAGAACCCTATACAATAGCAGCAATTTATGTATTATAATATGTAAGTTAATGAAACTTATGAGTCATGTGTCGTAATTTGTTAGTATAAAAGGATGTAAATTACATTTAGTAAGTCTGCTTGTTCCAGTGTTTTCTTTACACATGCTCATGGCCTGATGGTATGTCAGTTTATACAAACAAGATAATTAAATAATACATTTAGAAAAAATTGCGTTGAATGTATTTGGTAACATTTTATTCACTTTATATTCATTTCAGCCCTTCAATTTATCAGTGAAAATAAACGATATGCATATTTAATAATATAGGATGTCCTTCGTAATACAGTGACTTTACCTCCCACGAAACTCATTATTATTTTTAAATGTTCTAAGATTTTTATTACTCAAAGTTTCTCAAATATCGATTAAATTGCACAGAAATTTCATCTGAAACAAAAGATCGATGTTTAATACAACGTCAGAACATTCAATCCAGCGGGACTACACTGTTCAAAACTGGGTCACATTAAAAACCCGAGAAAACAAAAACGTGTCCAAACAAATTATATGCACACGTACGATTTGCATCGCAATTAAATATCTATTAACTGATAAATCGTACGTAATACCCAACACTCGCGTGCTTAACGGGAAACGAATGTGCAGCGAACTCTATTTTTATACCTTGATTGAGAAGATTCCGTGAGAAATGTTGGATATCATACGCTATCCTCGCGTCCTATAAATATGGCTTCTCCATCAGGCTTTTATAACCCGTTTCATGACGCATAAATTATTAACTATATCTAGGAAAAGGATCTTATCGAAAGAGGCTTCGGTAAAAGGAGATTCAGGACAAAGTTTGAAGGAAAGGAGGGAACTTTTACTTGCCACGCTCTAACTTCTCCGTCTTCTGGCTTTCGTCTGCTTTATGCAGACTTGCCGTACTTCTTTTGAATATATTAGTTCTACTGAGACTTCCGACACGCGATTTTACGCTCGATTTATGCAGATGGGGATTAAATTCAGGCCGTGAAACGCGACCCACTTTGTCCTCGTTTATTATTAATCTTTACTTATTGTCCAACCTAATTATATGGTTACACCTGGCCGCGCCAATCATTGTGGACGGCAGTTCAGTTCAAAAAAACGTTACACGTTACACATTACACGTTCTTTAGACCTGTTTAAATCGAGCGTCGCATCTTTAAGTTTGAATGAAACACAAATTTTTCGAAAGGTTTATCACACATCGAGCAGAACAATCGCTCTATCGAAGGACGAGACTCGTTTCACGAGAAGGTGGCATCAATAGGCTGCAAAGATCATGGAATTTAACACCGTTAGACTTTTCTCAATAATGCAGAGGCAAAGAACGGGTTAAAAAATATTATCACACTGATCAAATTGTATAAAACGAGTCGCGCCCGTGAAAAAGAACCAGAGGGATTTCTTGAATGACATTGTGTTCCACAATTAATGTCATTAAGTGGACTTTAGGTTAACATAAGGAAGCGTGAAATACTTCAAATAGTTTGTTGCTTTATTTCAGTTTAAATATGTTGATAACATTCAATTTGGTTTCTTTGATAGAAATGTCCTTTAGCATATATTGGACGTAGACACTTTATATATCACGTTGTTACATGTATATATTAATACCCTTGTTAAGTGTGACCTGCAATTAAGCGACCGTCTTTGCAATATTGAGAACAACGTTCCAGTGTACGACAAATCTACTGTACGGCGAATAGCAAGCAGAGTTTCCACGTTACGTGCCTCAATTGTTGCCCCGTTATTTCCGGTATTAACGAATTATACATTTTCTTGCGCGATCACGCGGTATCGATAGAACATCGCGGCTGCGTAAGATTATAACAGTGAGATCAGAAGCGAAGAACGTCCGCCGACCTTTCATCTTCATTCCCTTTGTACGCCGTCTTTCCAATTTCCCTCAAAGTAGACCAATTGTCTCCCGGCGGGCATTATTAAATCTTTTGAAGTTTCTCATCGTGAATTTTTCTTAAGAAGGTACTAGTTGAGGATCCTCCTTTGACGACGAATATTGCTGAGTGAGCCACTAATTTTAATACGCGCTTATTTCTGTCTCTTTCGTTGTTGATTTTCGCACTTGTTGGCCTACATTGTACATGGATAATATTTTTCCTACAACGAGGGTGCATTCGTTTCGAAAAATTATTCCGCACTTTGGGAGGAATGCAAAGTCGATTAGAACGAATACAAACATCTTCATACGTTGCATTGCCTTATTCCCTTTGCCAATACGTTTAATACGTCCATACCCATTGAGAAGAAAGTTTAACATTCTATTGGAATATTCGATATTAATGGAATATTTGCACGTAGTATAAAGCGGTGAAAACTCCTGAAGAATAAAGTGCGATTGTTTGCGTTGCTATAGAAAGTATGAAGAAATACTAACAAGCAGCGATTGCACGGTTCGCTGAGTCGAAACTGTCGATAAGAACAAAGATATTCATCTAAAGAACAATAAAGTCCATTCAAAAATGTTCACCATTGTTTACAAAATACTGTAGACTTTTCATTAAATAAGTTTTTAGCCAACATCGAAGGGACATACGCATCTAGAAAAGGAGGACCTTAAAACAATTTCGAGCAGCAAGAATTTACCCAGAATTTAACTGAAATACAACGGGGACAACGTATTACATACTCATAAAAAATGGTACACGCTCTATACAGTTTACAGAAAATTGCAAATCAGTTGCTGGTGCAATCCCTCGATCCTGAATGACTGCTTTAATAATCGGCGCAAATACTATTTATATTTTCCCCTGTTTGAACGCATCGAGAGTATATATTCCGGGAAACGGTCGTGCAACTGGGAAAGCACACATTTCACGAAGCAACAATTCGCTCGATATGATTTCTCTGTCGCTAACCAAATTGCAGCAATAATTCTAAATTTTAATACAACGAGCCCAGGCTTTTACGCCAGCCCCCTAACAGGAATATTTTTATGGAACGGAATTTTTATGAGAAAGGTAGGGCAGAATTGGCCTCCCTTTCTTCCAGAAACGCCTCCTTTTCTCCTTTCTGTTTTCCGCTTTGGGGAAGTCTCGGCGTGGGCCAATTGTCTCTCGAGGGATATATTAGCTCTTTTGAGGCTCTTCAGCCTGATAACGCGCGGGAAAACGAGGCTTCAGAAACCCACCCACCGGCCCTTGTACGTCCCCTCCGGGGGTGAGACTGCAGATTTTACATCCGTTCGCTCGAGTAAACACAGCATCCACCCTTGCACCCTCGCCCCCGTTACCCCGTCGAACTCGGCGCACAAAGGACGATTTTGAGCTTCGACAAGAACACGTTGCTCTTTGCGGCCGAATGCTCCGTTCGCCAGCGGAGATAAGAAATTTCTTTGCTTCTGTCGTGTGCATTGTACGATGTGACACAGTTGTTTTCATTGAAACTACGGGACGGAAGCAGCGTTAATCTGTGATAATGTGTGCCTCGTTAATTATTCGCTTTTGACACCAAGTTTGTGCAATATTTTCTTGCTTATTTAAAGCCTCCTGTCGCCTCCTTTGAACGGATTAGTGAATAACGGGATACCGTTGATATTAATAGTCATTTCGTATATTTACCTTACGATTGTCTTTCTTCCTTTGATTTCATTCGAGAATCGGACGCTTGCCCTGTTTTTTCTGCTTTCGAATACTTGTTTCTTGTACAAACATTTTAACATTAACATTAATAATTTAACATTAACAAACATTCGGACAGCTCTACAGATATCAGTTCCGAGAGTGCAGCAAGAGAAATCGTTTAGTAAAACATTAACACGAAACGACATGTTTCAATCTTGCCCATAAATTGCTCCACGTTTACCCTCTTTCATCGCTGGCACAATAACTTCTCGCGATAGAATAATTGCAGAAAAATTGTTCCCCTAAGTAAATGGTGCTCGATGCAGAACGATTAATACACACATTGCACGATACACACGTCGATGTTTAAGCAGCTCGTACCGATAAAGTCGACGGTAAGTGGCAAAAAGTGCACAGAGTCCTCCTGCTCAATGCGCCGATAAATTACGCCCACGTGTTTAGCACATGTTTGCACAGGCATTATACGTGTGTACGGTCGTGTGCCGGTAACGCAGAGATAAAGCAAATCGTGCATACAAAATCCAAACTCATACCGCCGCGTGAAACACCCTCGCAGCCTGCAAGTCCCCGGGCATGGATACAGAGGCTCGCGAAAAACCGAGCGTGGCATATTTGAAATCGTCGGCGCGATGCGTTCTCCCTCTTTTTCGTTCAACTTTTTTGCCGAATCGCGCCGGCGGATTTACATGCGCAAAACGGCCAATAAATCCGACGAAATATTGGAATTACCATTCCTCCGTGAATTCTCCCGCAGTATTTTAGTCCTCCCGTTATCCGTACTTCCGTTCCTTTTTTTTTTTCTTCCCTTTTCTCGTCCTCCGCGTACACCCGCCTCGATGCCTTTGAGGCTCCCGCTGCTCTAATATGGCGCAGCAAAGGGGAGCGGCCCCTCTTTGAAATTTTTCCCCGCGGGCTAAACGGTAATTTCACACGCTACGAGGTCCTTCGAACGGAATCGATCACACTAGATACGCCGGCGGATGTATCCGCGAAATTCCCGACGAAGTAGAACGACCGTGGACGTAAGCGAGAAAACTGCGGGAGATTTTTCAAGTTCGTGCAAAGGGGCAAAGTGCACGGCGGGGGAAATAAATGGCGGATGATCGATCAACAGTGTGTCTAAATTGGAAGAATCGGGAAATCTATTATTCCAGCGCGGTCGGGTCCGAAGAAGGATCGAATTCAGAATGTCGGTCGCCTTTTGTAAGAGGGTCGAAAGTAAATATGCGAATTATATTGTTTCGAAGTGGAGTTTAGTACTTGCCGGTAATGCACGCCCTTTGTTGGTCCTGTATTACATTCCTACGATACGTGCAGCACGTGTAACAGTGTAGTCGGGATAAGAACAAGTGTCAAATGTTATATGTAATAACAAATTGTAAGCCACTATTTCAGCAACAATAGATAGAGTAGATTTTTAGACCAATAAATAGCATGGAAACTTTTTTATATAGCTAACGCGTGTTTCAAAATAATTGACATTTTTGGCGACGACTATGATCTGGGCCTGAGGGTCTAGGGTAATGTGTAGTATAATGATTTGAATATTTCCATAGAAAGGAGCACCTGAAGTACAATATCACCCCCTAAAGTTTGCGCATACATATTTCATATACCTGCAGTATAGAAGTCGCTGAAATATAAAACGATTTACTTACTGGATACACAATGTGGGATGAGTTATGCAAGAATTAGAAGACTACTGCATTTATGATATTTTTTTATCCCGCATTGCACTTCATCTGATGATTCGAAGTAATTTCTGAAGCAGGGCCGGCTGTGGAATATTTCTGAGAAATGTTTATTCTGCGGAAACGTGCATTGTTTCCGGCATGTTACGTTAGAGAAGAATAAAATGTCTGGAAAAATTTCTTCGTTTCATTTTCGTATAGAATATGGTTACATTAATTGTATGCTATTTAACAAAAATAGAAAAGGATGTTTATAAAAATATAGAACGGTTTCATTCCATGTTCCAATCAAAATTGTACGCTGAATATATTATATTAATATAAACATTTATAGTAGCTACGATTAAATACAGGATGTTGATATTAAACATTAACAACATTGTGAAATTATCTAATTCCTCTTTGTATTTAGTTGAAGTTTATTATTCCGTTAAACAATGACAATCAATATTGTGGCGGAACTTTCGTAATTACTTAAAAATATCATACGTAAACATGCATTCAGTGTATTGCTTTAATACAAATTTATATGATATTACATTTCACATTTAATAAATGTATGGAATATTAATGAATTCTACATTTATAATTGAATGGCACAAACTCGGATTACGCCCATTTGTCTAATTAGGTTCCTGGTGTTACAATATAGTCCAAACAATTGAAATTCATTTCAATTTGCAATTCGAGATACAAAAAAATCATACGAATAATATCAAACAATAATATCATTTTATTTAACTTAAAACTTAAACCTGTAAAAGATCCATTGCCCTTCGTAATCGTGGGTATTTAAGTGCTCTTACCATAATTTCACCTTCACGTTCCGTAAAATTTCTCATCCACGATAGCAAAATAATAAAAAAACAAGCAGAGACATTCCAACAATAGCAAAACAAACGCTCGCCACTTTTTAATATCACTATCAGATACTGCATTTTAAAGATAAAATAACGCAATTAAAACAGAAACTGATTGCGTTAATTATTAATCGCAGAACCTCAAAATGTAAGTTGCTATATTTCAACGTTTACGAGCGCTTATATTTAATTCACTTCATTGTATTATAAACAGTTTCAACTCCATGTAGAAATGGTGTAAAGCTTGTAACAATCGGAACTCTGAGAGGAATTAAACGAAAATGGTTAAAAGGGTTACACATCCAGTGCACTGGATGGGATTACGGACCACTGACAATTACTAAATTCAACTAGCTCGCCACCATGGTTTCCGATAAAGTCACCGGTGTACAGGCCACATTCAAAGTTCGCCCGAAGTGTCGGAAGCATTTGGCGCGTTCGAATGAGATCAGTGAAACAGGTAAACGCCACGGCAAAGGGAGGCCAGTAGTGGAGCGCAAGCCGGGCGCCTCCCCCAATTATTACCGGTGCGACGCGCCACGGTTGGCGTTTCGGCGCGTGTAGCGCATTACAGAAATAATTAACTCCGTGTATAATCATTAGGTGGCTACAGGGTCGTCTGTCCTTTCAGGAAAACACTGCCCTGCTGCAGCTATTCGGCGGCAGACACGGGCGGCTTGGCCAGATGTTCTGTCCTGGTTAGGGTCGACCCACGACCCGGAAGCGCGAATTCCGGAAGTTACGCCACCATTGCCGACTTGGAGCCACTCTACGCGAGACCCTGCGGTTCCAGAGCGAGTTACTACGCTTCCAGCCATGTGACGCATCTGAGCCAGGTACGGTGCAAAGTCATTTTACGAAAGTTCCCCCGAAGATCTTGCATTAAATACCCGGTGCACACTCCAGACTCCAGGCCGCCGGACGCGAACCACGGCGAGGATGCACCCGGGATCCTTGCGGAAGTTTTCGCGATCGCATAATGCCTGTCTTACGCGCGACGCGGTATCTCTGCCCCGGTCCATAATAAATTTTACACTCGATTGAACGACGAGGACAATTTTATGGCGACCGTGCGCAGGTGTTTGAAATTTTTTGCAAGCCGCTTCGGCATCGAATGGAACCATTCGTCATGGAATTTTTATCGGCGCCACTCGGGGCAGGGGTAACCGATACAGGCACTTGCAAAATTGCCCAACGCGAGCTGCGCAAAGTTAAATACAAAAAGTGGTGTTACCTTCCAAAAACGATTTATTAATGAACATTATTTATTTAAGTCGTTTGAATACGTACGAGAATATCAAAAATTGCGCACGAGATTAATTAAATAATGATAACGTTCCGCGTTATGTAAAGCCGTAAACCTTGTTATGTGAATACTGGAAATAGTTTATTGTGAACCGTGTTTTACGAACACCGTGTTATTCAACGATTAAAGGATACCGGGGCCGAAAGTAACAATTTGACTTTGAACTACAATTACTCAAAAACAATTACATTAACAGCAGCAATTTTTGTATAAAAATCTTGCATTAGTTGTGATGACATTATTGAGATGCAGTGGTTTCTCTGTATAAGAAGGGATAACCAAGTTGTTGACAGAGAACCAAGACCGGAGAGAGTGTTACAATCGTCCCGTACCCCGAACAATATGTATTTCTTTTTTTAAATCAAATCATTTGTTAAACAAAAGTGCACCTGTGAATGAAGAGAAGTAACACAATTGCGTTCATGCAGTACATTGCATTGTTCATTAAGTTCTTCATTCCTCTTGCTCTTGTTTTCTTTACCATTTTTTCCTTCAAATTCGGATCGCCAGCCTTTCCGTTCCCTTTCTTTTCTCCGCTTTTCGATATATATTCTGCTCTGATTTTTTCTATCTCACAAGTACTAGTACAAATGGTCGACATTCTTTACTTTCTACCTCTATTTAATTCGATGGTAACGTTCCTTTCGACCCCGACATCTGATGTTACAATCGTTTCCGGCCAGTCTTTTGGACTCAGATTACGAACATTCGCAAAGAGACGCTAAAGGTGTTAAGTAACGATCAATATTACGTTTAGAAGGATCAAATTAAAGAGTGAAAAAAAAAGAAAAAGCACATACTTGTACATGGAACATTAATAACACAATTTCGAAGCGCTAAGAAAAAAGTTACGTTAGGTTGCCTGGATGTTGCCGTATGGATGTGTACACTTAAATTGTCATTTAGATTTAGATACTAGATTTTGAATTATTTACGATGCTACTTCCGCCCCGTGTTACTTTTGACCCGGATCTCCCCTACCTGTAACGTATATTATCGAACGACCCAAACAAGTGCCGAAAGAGATAATCACGTTTCCCCTGAGAAACAGAGCACAATAAAAAACCAAAGCGATGCCTTTACCAATGTATTAATTTGACATTACTAAATTATTCATCAAACAACGAACGTTCAAATGGACAAGCGACGAACGCATAACCGTATTTGCTCGAAACAATCTTTCTTATTCAAAACAACGCGTTAACTTGCATTCCAACTACATCGGTGTTCGTCGCTGTGGATCGCGGGACACGGAAATCCCACCGACATCGCGCTATTAAAATCAAATTACAGGGGGTACATTTTCGACTCACCCCTCCGCTAACTGCCGCGGAGTTTGCAGCGGGCCGCAGAATTTTTCCGGGCGTTTAAAACGCCGGATAACCGAGCAGTCGGCGTCCTCGAAGACCCCGCAACCGTGAACCAGCGGGCCTCGGCCCGCGCATATGATTGGACGGCTCGAAACGTCAAGCCATTGTGTTTCTTCGAACGGGCATAATGGGCTTAACAGCGGCGAAACAATCCGGGAAACAAAGTCGAAGTCAGACGAGAAACTCTCGTTGCATATCAGGAAATCCGATTTTCTCTCAGCCGTTCATTTTCTCCCCTGCCCTCGCGCCCTCCCCGCCTCTACGCCGCGAACTTCTCGACCCTCCCTTTCGTTCTCCGTGTCGCCCCTCCGGTGCCGGAAACAGAAACTGCGAGGCGATTCCGTGCCCCGCCTTATTCATCCCAGCCCGGCCTCGCTTGGTCTTGTTGCGCCCAAGAACGGAGCACAAAACTTTATCGAATTTGCGGCCGTGGGGGCCGCTTTCTACCAACAACTCTCCTCCGACCCTTTCCAGCCCTTGGGCTCTTTGCACGGCTATTTCCAGCTCGCCAACCTACGAGCAACGTCCGACCGTGCGGCCGCGCGCCGGCCGCTAGAAACTGGAACGCGTGTAAAACCCTTTCCGTTTTCGTCCTACCCGGCCCTTTCCCTGCATTCGCGAGGGGGTATTTTCTGACGGGGAAAGGCAAGAATCTGTTCTTGCATCGGTGAACGATACACCGACGGGATCTGTGTTTGGAAAGGACCGATTGATTTGCGTCGTGATTTCTCGCGAGAGAAAATGAATCTCGTTTCGCTCGCTGTTGGTTATCATCGAGTTTGGAGAGTGGTTGGCATGCGGGGAGTTGGAAAGTATTGAGGATGCGCTTGAGATACCTGAGTTTTGTTTAACGATTTGCATCGCGAGTACGGACAACTCACGCGCTTTGAATTTCTATGCAATTTATTGTAGATTATTGCGTACGCAATTATGCCTTCGCTTAATTTCTTGCCCTTCTGGCTTTCTTTTTCCAATGTGTTGAACATACTTCTGCGATACATTCGTATGTAATAACGATAATAGTAATATCTCCTTGAAATATATTAGTCACAACGATCCTAAATACGTGGGAATGTGTTCGAATACTTTAATGTTCATATACTGGAGGTTGTGTGTTAAGAATTGTTCGAATAGCTGTTAATACATTTCTATGTATTTTGTTATCTAACACGCGAGTTTCACGAATTTAATTTTTTGATAACCGTTTGCTTCCGTTTATTATGAACAATTATTTCATTTACTATTATTTCTATGACGGTTTCCAATCTCTGTGAAACAACCTTCAACGTCTCTGAATTTATTCAAAATGAGAAAGAACGTCCAGATGAAATTCCTTTCTATTCAGCTCTTACATCAAGGGCGTGCGTAACATTCCCCTAACGTTATTCTTTGAAATAAGAAAATCGGTTTCGACGTGCAAGTTGAATCCAATGTATTCTCACATAAATGCAAATACGAGATCGTCCATTATACACACAGATGTGAGCACAAAAGGAGGCAAAGCGTAACCGTGCAATCGATCACCGGCGAGCGAATAATTAATGAAGCGAACTAAATCGGCAATTTACCATTTTTATCCCCCTTTATAATCCGGGCGGATAATCTCGGACGATGAAACGAAGATGACGGGGTCGTGGCTTCTTCTTTCGCGTTCTTTCACCTCCTCGTGTTCTCCATTGAAGAACACGATCCCTCTATTCGCTTCTGCCGTTGCTTTCGAACGTGGAGAGCCTCGGCCAGTTGATCCCTTTGATCGCTCAGAATTCAAATTTCAATGGAACCAAGTAAATCGAGGGATATGTACGAAAAAGGACGATGCACTTTTGTTAGATAAGAACTCTTCTCGTCGGCCGCCTTATCGGAGAATTGTGGCGTCCATGAAAGGAGAGCTCGTAATCCGCTGCGTTTCACCGGTCACTGCATTGCCCACTTGTTAAATAAAAATTGTAGGCATTTGACGAAATAATGGAGACACGAAAAGTATAGTAAATCGCTGCATAAAAGAGCATACAGAGCTTAATGAAAACAACGTAGGTGCATATGGATGTGTGGGACGCCGCAAAAGCTGATAAATTATGTTATTAAAATACGCTCAGACCTTCCAACTAAGCTGAAACAATGAGTGATGTTCCATTTTTTTTTTTGCGATTCTAATTCAGTGGTCGTGGGTTGCAATTATTGCGCAACGCTCATTCTGGTTACGACTATCTTACACGAGTATAGGAGCGAATATGACTACAACTGGAGTTTTAAATTATACTTTACAGCCGTTACACTAATTTGAAAACATCCAAGTTACTAATTTGTAAGTATATTCCGCAGAAGCGTTTAACTGCGATTTCAATTTTTCACCGCGACCACACCGATTTGCGCGTGCATCGCCAGATACCAGTGACTTCTTCTGCTTCGCGAAAAACAATCAATTTCCTCGCCTGGTACATTCGTTCGACACGAACCAAGCAAAGAAGAATCAGGCCTTAAACAAACCCTGTGCAAACAGTCTCGGCGTTCAGGGTGTACCAATCCGGCGCCATGAAATATCCAAAATATTAGCGCGTCCGACTTGCGGAGCTCGCCCTTCGCTGCGGGTCTATTTAAAAAAGCGAGAACAAAGAAAAGGTAGGGCGGGAGGAGGACGGGTGGAGAGAGGAAAAGGCAGAGATCGCGCAAATGTCGAATAAATATGCAATGGAGTTTAGAAAGAGCAGCCGAGCGTGGCTCGATTCGCGTAACAAAGTCTGGCCGGCACTTTCCGGCTCGAAACGAGCGTTTTACATTAATTTCCCGAGGAAAAGAAACGACTCTGTACCACCTGTGCCGCGCCATTCAAAGAGGAGGTCGGGCGAAAGAGGGCGGACGAAGGTTACACACGCGGTTACCTTCACCTCCACGGTCGGAACCCTTCGCAGAGAGACAGACGCGGGGCGAAAGGTGGAGGGACGTTAGAGAGAAACTGGAAGTGGGTCCTGTGATTGTTTCGGCTTTGATCTTGGATCAATTTACCGGGTGTACGCGTATGCCTGAACCCTCCGTGTCCTCGTCTGAAACGCCACCCTCCTGCTGCCATACCGGCTGCCATACCGAAGAACCACGGAGGGAGGAGTGTTTATACAAACGCGTACAGAGACGTAAGTACACGCGCCTCAGACGCGACCGTACAGGTATATACGTGTAACCACGAACCTTGGGGAAAACTTATCTTTCACCCTGGATCGTACCCTTTCACTCTCTCTATCTCTTTCTCTTCGTCTCTCGCGCGCCCGTTAGTTCGCGTCCTCTCTCCAAACTCGGCGAGTCATGTAATCCAGCAACGTCTTATCCCCCCTGTAAAATGATACGCTTGAGATCCCATTGCTGAAGAAGCCATTACTGTTCCCGTCTGCACACGGAGATATTCGGCACGAGAGCAAACGCGTCTTCTTCCCGATTTTCGCGATAGAAGCCGCCCACCCCTCTCGGGAACCCCCGCCGTCGAAAGATAAGAAGGTGGTTCCAGTCTGGACTGCACGGCCAATTATAGCCGGGGCGCAGCTAGACTTCTTAAAATGCATAGCTTCGTACCATGCATTTAACATTTGTGTTTTAGTTGCAAATTTTGGACACCGAGTCGACCATCGGTGAAGGTATCGCCTCGAGATGTTCTTTCTTACTTTGCCCTCGATTAAACTTCGCTGGGTAAACACGTGTGCCGTGGTGGTGGATGATTTGAATTATTTAAATAGTTCTTCTTTGTTATTCATGCGGCTTCTGGGCTGGGTCTTTATAGACACGCACTTTTGTTACGGTTAAGGATGATGGAATGGTGCGGAGGTACTTGGAAACTTTTGGTTCCAGACGGAAGCATCCTGCTTGGCATTGTAAATTAATTTAGAATAGAACTAGTGCTTTTGGTTATTTGAAATTCCGCGATTCGTATTATATTAAGTTGCTGTAAATGTAAGGCTTTCGTTTTGGTGTGATTAAAGATGTCGTGTACCTGCTGCAACAGATTTGCTTGTAACTCCTTAAAAATGATTAACTGCTCACGAACTTCTTTAATTCTTTTCGCTGTTTTTCTGCATCAAAGTTCTCGCCCACGAAGAGTCGAATTTTTGAAAAACCTTTTCATTTATCGTTTCGAACTGATTGCCTGTGCCTTTTCTAACTATCCACAATTTTAACACTGAAACGTGTAACTAGTGCTTGATTTTTTCGCAAATAAAACGAATGGTCTGAATAATTCAATTTAATCGAGACGAAATATGCAATATTTTGTACTGCTGTTGAATAACGAGTCATATTTTTGTAACCCCTTTTCAAGATAATTCCTTTTACAATATTCATTTTGTACATACAATTCGAATGAAAAGAAATCGGTGTTTATCACTTTCCTCGGCTTTTTATTTCGCTAAGCTACCCAGTTCGACTCTCGACCTGCTCAAACGAAACTTACCTTCAGAATTATTGAAAGTTGCTCCGAGCTCAGTCGTCAATAACTCGCTTCGATATTCCCCGTTTCTTAAATTTCAGGAAAAGCAATACACTTGAGAGCAATCGAATCGAATCGTATCGCACGAGGGTATTCTGAAATTTTATTCCACCTTTTCTGCCCGACGCCCCTTCGGTTTCGGAATAAAAGCGTTTCCAATTGGAAATTAGAATGCAATCTGTTCAGCGCTTAAGCCCGTCGCCATCAAACGCATGGAGCAGGTCATGCGAGACGATTCTTCGATTTAATTAATTTCCGCCCGAACGATATCCGTCTTCCATCCAACGGCCGATGGTTTTTTTCGAGTTAAATCGAAAATTTAATTATTAATTCGTCGGATCCGAATTAAAAGTCTCCACGCGAACCGTTCGGCAAATGGTGCTTCTAAAGTGGCTCCGCCGGCAAACAAACGGCGACGTTCGACGGGGCGCTCTCTCGATAAATAAATCGAATTGTTACACCGTGCACAACCGATAAAAAGTTGGACGGCACCGGCGTTAAATCAATAGCCCGATTGTGATTGCATAAAAGCGATTCGTCAGTCTACATTCATTACAACGGAACCGTTCGAAGTTTGCCACGATTCCCCGCACCGTTCATTTGCCGCGGCCATTACGAATCTGTTCCTCTTTTTTATTTTCAAACTAATAGCAGCGCTTGTTAATTATACGACGAGTGTGTTGCTCCGAGTGTTGCCGCGAACCCCGGGCACTTTTATTTGTCGACGTTTCTGGTGAACAGTTTCGCGTATCGAAATCAATCACAACGCGGTCGAGCATGAAAAAGGGCGATAACAATCAACGCGGACGGATAATCTTTATTGCCAGTCTACGAAATCTCATTTGTCCCGTTTCCATCGCTTCCCATTGTTTACAATATTTCAAATATTTGGTTGCGATTCGAAGTCGAACAGAGGGGGTTGGGCCGGCGTAAATCGTATTAAGCCCGGCACAGTGATTTGGATTAATTTGAACTGAAATCGAGACGGTATATTTGCTGTTCTTATTTTAAATGCACCGTTGAAATCATTGTATTTATGGCGGAAGATAAATTGTCTTGGAATTGCGCGGGCAACTTAACACAATGTTGCGGCATTAATCGCCATTTTAACGATTCTGAGAAAATCGTTTGGAAATAAAAGTCGGATAAATTCGTAAGAAATTCGTTTTCGCAAAAATGGCAAAAACTGCAAACTTTGAAGGCCTATATTTTCTAAACAAATTGTAAACCGCCAAAACGATGACTTAAACGCCCCCTAATTTCACACGGACTACAACATATATCATTTAGAACAAAATCGCCGATGGTGCCGTCAAAAGGTGATCGAATTGGCACGGAACGACCCATGTACATGGATATATGGTATATATCCAGACTCTACGTTTTAATATCCATACTTATTTTTACATCCGCAACATTTGAGTTTCACGGACATGTTTCTAAATACAGTAATATACGACAAATCGCGTAATCGCTCAAATAATCGACGCACGCTGAAATTTATTTACTTGCATGCGCAAAATACCGTGCTTTTTAGCACAAGCGATATTAAACCGCAGAATATAGCCAGGGGAGAGAAAAGCAGCATACGCAATTACGCGCAGCGTACATTCGAAAAGGCGATACGCGCATAGCAACACGTGTCCGATACGAAACAAAGCGAGTTTCCTTAAAAACTTCTACAGCGTGAAAAGTTGAACAGGTTTGAAACAACCGACCGAGAATCTCTCCCGATTAAGCTGTCTATTAAATACATCGCAACACAACATAACCCGTCTACGCGCAGCGTTTCCGAACATCGATCAGCAATTGATCGACCGACCGAACTCTTTCCGGCGCTCACGCGTACGAAACGCTTGACACATCTTCACCGGGCTCGTCGCATTTGCTCATAATTCACCGCGCCATAGGAAACCTTGTTACCGGTCGCAAACATTATAATTAAAAGTGCTGGCGGCGGGGTCGCTTATCGTTCGGAACGGTTCGTTCGAAACGTGGTCGGGAGCGTGGTGACATCCGCTTTGCTCGCCATAATAACGAAATTATTGCGCTCCGTCAACCGCCGCGAATCCCTGTCGGTGTCGCGCGGCGATCATCGGTTAAACAAAGGTGCGTTTTCCCCCTTCCATTTATATTTATAAGCTTATCCCGCGCTTCGAATTCCGCTTCGCCTTTCAATTCGTTTGCCGACACGCTGGCCGATTTTAAATTGTCTCATTGCGCTTTTCATTAACGAAAGGATCGGCGCTTCGGGGGTGGCCAAGGGGGGTTGAGCGGGGAGGGGGGGGGGCGCGCGAAGGGTTTTGAAAGTGAAACAGCGGGGCGGCGAAGGGTCGCGCGTTAAAAAGACGACGAAAATCGAATGGGAAGAGGAAAACGAGGAAGCAGACGAGGGGAATGTGAACGGCGGGGTGAAAAAATGGGGAAGACAGAAAGGAGCGCGAACGAGGGCAACTCGAGGCGGAGATTTTTCGATGGCAAACTGCGCGTCGACACTCGTCTAAGTGATAATTACAGAGGCAGGTGAGCAGCGCGGTATTAGCCGGGGCGGATTCGCGCCGAACGCTACCCCCCAGTTTTGACAAATCATTTCGACCACGATTCTCGCCCGCCCGCGGCTTTTCCCTTTTTAATTTCGTCGTCGCAACCCCTCTCGGATCGAACGCGGTGTCCAGTAATTAGCGAACTGCGCCTAACGCTGTCCTGGCTGATTTTCTGTTCGTCTTCCGCCTGTTTCTCCATGCCACCCTTTCTGCTGCACGTATGTATGGGCCCGGCACGCGTGCACGTGCACCTACAGGGCGTACACACGTAGACGCGTAAGGTCTCGTGGACGCGCGGAGGCGCGTGCAAATGGAATAGGAGGGGCCGGAGGCAAAACTCCGGAAAATTGAAATTAATGAATAACCGGCCTCCCTCCAGCTCTGTTTGCCCCGTGCTGGAACTTTCCTGCGCTTCGTGACGCAGAAGCCGGTGGAAAACCGTCGTGGAACAAAGGGGAACGTGGCTGCGACGATGGAAACGACGATACAACGATGACACCGGCGAGGGGCAGCGACGTCGGGGAACGTGGAGGAGAGTTGGTTCTTTGTTTTTTTTTGCTCCCCTTCTTATCGTTCGTCTTGTCGTTCGTCTCGTCCTTCGGGAACTTCCACGTCCTCCTTCGTATCCTGTTACCGGCGACAAATGCTTTTTTAATGAGCTACCCCCTTTCCTATCTACGACCTGCCTGAGGGGATTTTGTCCTGTGATGAATTATGCAGGTCGCGCGTGACGATTGAGAGCTGGAGGGGAAGGGTTGCAAATTGTTTAGGAATCTCTTTGGCGTTTGCCCTCGTCGCGTCGGCTTTAATACAGTTGGTATCGTGTCTGTTAATTTACAGTCGAACGATCCCTGCGACAAGGCCAGGGCGCTTGCAGTATCGAGGTCTGCGTTGTACTGTCGCAATCTTGTGCAGGAGGGCACCTTCGGACGCGTCTACAAAGGCACCATGGAATTGGCTGGCCGCGAGCAAGAAGTCATTATAAAGACAGTGACAGGTATTGATCTGCGTTCTGTTGTACAATTTTCATTACAACGCGCGCTTAGAAATTTAACCTTCGCTTACTCGCACCCCGTCATTTTATTTCAAATTAAATACAAGTTAGCACAAGCGAGACTTTTGTTAATATTTTTGAATCAGAAATGTAAATAAAGTTTGACCGTAGAAATAACGAAAGAATAATACACATTTGACGTTGTAATTGTTCACAATTGCAATGACCCCGTGCGAGTAGCGAAACGTTAAAATTAGTAGAAGCGATAATGGATACCGTAGAATGCTTTGTATGCATCGTTCTGTGTACACGATTGTTGCACAAGCATTTGTTTAATAAGTATATCTCTTTGAATGGAAGGTTCCGTATTCGTTGCGTTATTCAATATATTCTGATATAATATCTATGGAAGGTTGCATTGCATTTAATCGTTGGTCGTAATAGAAATATACTAGAAATAAATGGCAACTGTAATTACTTGCTAAACTGTAGTAACGTGTAGTGAGGGTCTAGAGTTAACCAATTATGAAATAGGCTAGCTTTTATTTCCACGTAATACTGATACGAATGCCTGTCTTCGTTAAAATTTAAGTCTTAAAAAATAAAATTATCTTTATATGTATTTACGTACAACCCAATATAATATAATCATATTGACACGCAATTTAAATAATAATGAAGTTTAAATACATTTTACGTTTAAATTTGCTACGCCCACATCGAATAATCTAAAATAATTTTTGGGTCAGATTAGTCAAGTATCCCATAGAAGTGGGATATAGAAATTGTCGAGAAATTCAATAGAATTGTTAAATATGCATCATTTTATTCATAATAACTCTAAACACTACGCAGTGACTGCAGCTTATCAGCTCCTTAAAAATGTTATTGTATTATTTATCGAGTCGTACTTCAGAAGTTTGAAAAAGCTGCTGTAGACTAACTACGTACGATAAAGTAGAAACTCCCATACCTACGGTTGATTCTCGAAACAGGTTTCGTTGACAGAACAAGAAGACTATTTAAATACAAAATACACCCATGTAACTAATTCTCTATTAATTAAACGCTAATTCCCTATTAATTTTCTATTAATTAAATAATTTTGAGATACCTTCGAATAATCTTATTGTTGTTTCAACGATCGCATATTTAAAATGTGTTAACGGTGTTATCATGAAAATCAATTACTGATAGAACATTGTTCGTACTAACGTGGAAAATTTAATATTTTTTAGAAGTAGCTTCGGCTTATCAGGCCTCTCTGTTGGTTGTGGAAGGGTCGCAATTGGCAGGGCTTGTGCACGCGAACATAGCTTCGCTCGCAGCCGCATGCCTGGATAGTTCGTGTCCATTATTGGCATACACGAGTACGCCAGGCGAGTTGAATTTGAAGTTGTACCTTACCGACGGGAACCACCACCCTGTGACCAGAGACTTGGTGCTCGTCGGTGCACAGGTTGCCAGAGCAGGGGCATTCTTGCACGGTCGTGGCCTCTTGCACAGGTATGTGTAATAAACCTCTGGATAATGTGGGCAATTCAAGCCCTGTTATGCAAATCCGTCTTACACGAATCATGAACAATACTTTGGCAAACATCTCAGTTACCATTAGGCTTATGATTAAAGCAAGTGAATTACAGTGCACTATTACAAAATATTTGTTGCTATTTCATATTTCGACGAAAAAAAAATGAGCATACTATAACTGCCCTGCTACGAGAAAATATCAAACCCACATTCCAGAACTAAATTTAGCAGGGGAACTATTAAAGCCATTTGAAAAGCACATAGGATAGATGAAGCCCGCTTCTTCACCTCTACAAAGCACGCAGGGCTTTGCGACTTCATTGAAAAATTAAAAGACGCGTGAAATTTGAAATACCTCAACGTATCTTGAAAATTGGAAACATGATGGATAGGTTATTTTAACTAAAAAGAGAAGATAATATTCGAAGAGTTATAAGATTCCTTGCTATCTCGTGAATGCGATTTTTTTAAACAAACTCGTTTCAACAGTATGGACATTCGGTTTTTTATAGCGTAGAAAATATTGTATTGAGACATTGCAAGAGTGGAAACGAAAAAGATTTCGTGCAAATATTTAAATTGTGTTACACAAATTCTACTGCTATTGCCCCCATTTTCCTACTCGAGGGAATTTATTAGAACAGCAATGGAATTGCTTAACCGCAAAGTGATAGACGTGGGCCACGCGATTCTTTATAATTTATTTACAAAAGATTCTAATAAACGTACTGTCCGTTTGGAAAAGAATTGAAAGCCAAATAATGTTTATTCTAAAAATAGTTATTCGAGAATAGATTAAAATTAATTCAAATTAATGGCTGACAAACCGACAATATAAATTTTTTGAAAGAAGGTACCCTTAGGAAGCAGTTTCGTACACGCAATCGTTTATACGTACTATTCATTTTCACAACTCTTAACATTGTACATTTACCACTGGCAAAAATTTTTCGAAATTCCAATTGCTTTCTCGTTTAATACATATTTTCTGGATTTTTATTACTTTTGTTTAATGGTTTATTAACCTCGCAATAAAAGTTAGACAATTTCGTAATACCGATTCGAAATGTATAACCGAGCTTATGTTTTCAGGGATATCGCTGCCAGAAACTGCCTGATCGAGCCAACCAGTCTTCGCGTGCGATTAGCTGATACTGCTTTGGCGAGAGACCTCTTCCCTCAGGATTATCATTGTCTCGGTGATAACGAGAACAGACCCATTCGTTGGATGGCCCTGGAAACCCTCCAGCACAATCAGTATAGCACGGCAACGGATGTGGTACGACCATAATTTTTTATTGGCCATCAATAAACTTCCGAAGCAACCGTAACAGACGGACATAACTAATAGCTAAATTTTTCTGATCCGTCATACGGAAGTTGTGAGTGTACGACAAATTTCGGGGCAAAGTGATCCCATCTCCCATTATTCACAGAAAACGAGTTTAGAATATAAATTGTTGCTTCATAGCTTCATATTTTGTTGAGTTTCAAATACAACCGTTCTAAGATGATCAATTTTTTCCCTCGAAGTCAATAGCTTCAATCTTATATTAAAAACATTGGAAGAGAATGGGCTTATCTCGATTTTGGATCAGATTGACCCAAATTTCTGAATAAAGGTTAAGAAACCGTGAAAAAAAATAAAGTATATTCTCAAATACTGTTTTCCATTCCACAGTAGATACTTTCAAGCTGATTAGTTCATTGATTAGGTGAATTTCAATAATATCTGGTGTTTAATTATTTGTATCGTGTGCATATTTGAGGGCCGGAAAAAAGTCCATACCTTGCAATATCAGAATGCATATACGATTATACTATATGTATAATAAAAATAAAGAATAAGATGTTCGCATGCGATGTGACTACTTCTATTCAACTGAAATTACCAAATTAGTATTTTGCAATGAATAGGACATTTGCGTTATTGCTTAGGACGTCAGATTGGAAACCACGAAAATTCTTCGAAACAAGGGTTAAAAAATGCCCTCTTAGAGGGGACAAAAAAATCCCGCCACGCACAAGACTGAATTTAGTTAATTCAATGCCAAAAAGAATTGCAGGTACTGTAAGGTCAAACGGATATCCCACAAAATCTAAATTAATTGCTTACTTTCATACTCTGTTGTCAAATTAATGAAAAAATTGCAAATACTTATTGCTCGCATACTTCTCTCAATTTTATATTTCTTCTGATTGCATATATCGTACCTATTCTAGACATTTCTGAGAATACGTAATATACTCATTGATTACAAAAAAAAATAATCAATAAACAAAAATTTCGCACAGCCCTGTTCGAGATACTGCTGCACGAATACTTTCTACGCCCACTGCGCGTACAACGAATACTCGAAACAAAATTGTCGCAACAGGCGACAACGTATCTCCCTTTCATCCGCTAAAAACTGAACCGTCTACGATATGCACAAGCAGTAAACGAATCACATTAACGTAAACGAATACGACAGTTTCGTCCTTATCTAACTGCCCCCTTCTTCTTATTCAAGTGGTCGTTCGGGGTGTTCCTGTGGGAATTGGCGACAATGGGTCAACAGCCGTACGTCGAGGTGGACCCATTCGAAATGATGGCCTGCCTTCGGGATGGCTACCGGCTAGCCCAACCGAGACCATGCCCGGACGAGCTGTTCGCCGTGATGGCCGTCTGCTGGTTAGGTCTATCCAGGGATCGGCCGACTATGCCCCAGCTTCTCGCCTATCTGCAGGACTTTCACGACGCCCTTGGCGGCTTCATTTAAAATATTTCAAGCTCGAACGTTTCACGATGTTCCTTGAAATAGGTGCACGCCACTTTGGAACGATTCGTTCGCATCACGTCGCGGAACTCTCGGGACGGTGTCCCTCGCGACGGTTTCGACCGTACGGGAAAGAGGGTTCAACGTGATCGGGAATCGGAACGAAGAAACTCGTCCAAGGAGAGAGAGTGTGAGAGTGAGAGAGAGAGAGAGAGAGAGAGACGTGAAAGAAAGGCACAGCTTCGAGGAGAAGCGAGAAATTGCTGAAAGTAACGAACGTGAGCAAGAGGAGGCCGCGATTCTATTTATTTATTTATTCGTTTACTTATTCTATTTTTTATGAGAACGAATGAGACAAAAGTGTACGGCAAATCGTGCGGAACCGAAGAATCACTGCCCGTTCGCGATTATCGGATTGCCTTGGACCGCATTGTTCACGAAATTCGGTTCGGCGAACAACGGAGAAACGAAACGGAACCAATTGAATATGATTCGACACTGGACAAACGAGCGTGCTGCGAGCCGATCGGCGATGAAAAGAACGACGCGGATACATCCGTCCATAGCGATTAAAAATGAAACTCGAAGCGCCATTAACATTGCTTTATAGCGTGACAGATAGACGCGACGCCTGTGACTTCGCAACCAATGCCGTTCGTCATGCAAGTTACGCCGTCGTTGCACAGGCGCGTTTTCGTAATCATCTTTCCTTCGCGCCGCTTCTTCTTTTTCACCGATTTTTCCGACTTTCCCGGGGCGGCGACTGTCGGCACAGTGACAGACGAAACTCGATAGACTTTTGCCGCGGGCCTGGGTGGAAGAGAAGTGTATCGTGAAAATTCGCGTGCTACCCGGTTTTATTACGAGCGCTGCATCAAAACTTTCGAAAATCAAAGGTGTGCGTGATAGAAACATTGTAAGGGTACATTTAATAAAAAAATCTGTTTCTTTTTGAATCGCGCTTATAGTCGTGAAATTGTTCGAACGATATCAAAGTTGCCAATACAAATTTGATAACAGTCCAAAGTTTTCTGAATCTCCGCAATTATTTTCGCCTTCAATGTAATGGAACGAAACGAACCGCGCCATCCCTGAAAAGAGTTCAGCGCGATTGCGAAATGCGTTTACATATCCGTGGCATTTGTTAACCCGAAAAATGTTTACCGGCAACAAATTCATAAATAATGCATCCAGCGTGAAAAGGGGAAAGTTTGAATGCCGTTGGGACGAACTGATTGCCCCTTGTTAACGCATCTTCCGTAAAAATTATTCGTACGACGAATACTTTCGCGAGCACGTAAACGTTTGCAACGAACGATTCGCGTAATCGCGAAGAATATTCACCGTGTAACCGAAGCGCGGAGCCGAGCGCGATCGACACCGTGAAAAATCGAAGCAACGCCGATAATCATTCCCGAGGAGGAAAAATAATAAATGCCACGTTTCGTGAAATACGAGGGTTTGCTTTGCCATTAGTGGCTCGATAATTTTCGTACGTACAATACAACGCGACACGTAACATAAACGTCGGTTCGTTAGATTTCAACGTAACGATCGATCCTCGCGGATCGGCGTGCGCGACGGGGTGGTCGGGGTCGCGACGCGTCGCGACGGCACGATCGTCGTTTATTAAAACAATCACGATTACGAAACTTCCATATAATACTAACCGGAACGACGGAGAGAGCAAAAGCAATGCTCCGAACACGTAGGAATCTTATTGTCGTGTCTGACCTTCGGTAGGCATATACTGTTGCGTAAATGGGCGGTCGAACTGTACACGTACTTGTAGCTACGTACTTGTACACGTACCTATTAGCCACACCGCGCAAAGTCACTTCAAATTATCCACGTCTCGCGTCAGGTTGCACGAATTATTGCAGGATGTCAAACAAGTCGCGACGTCGCGCCGTGGTTTTCGCTGAGCATTTAACTTCTTTTGCGGTCCGCCGGATTCTTTCTGCCGCGTGTCCGCCACGTTTGATTAATCGCAACGGACAGTCGATGTCGCTTGTCCCCGCGATAGAATATTTCTGATAATCCTGTTACACTTTCGACACCGCGTCCGTTTCGGATTCCGCGACAAGCGAGCACTCCTGTGAGCCGTGGCGGAGAACGTCCTGGTGAACTGGAGGTGAAATTAACCTTTAGTTGCTCGCAATGGGGCCATTACAGTTTCGTGTAAATAACGAGGCCAAACGTCTATCGCTTCTTGATTATATCGACGAAAGTCAGTTCTTACTAATTGTGATATATCGTTAACTTCGTTTGCTTAAAAGTATTAATCTAGATCTCACTTGCGTTAACCCTTGCGTGGGCAACCTAACCCGGACGCCCATTTCTATATTTCCTTTAATCATTTTTTTATGCTGGCGCAGAACCACTCCGGATCGCCATTCTTTGGACGCGTTTCGTGACAAAAATTTATCCGAAATATTTGAAATAGCCAAACTTCGAACTTGTTGACCATTTTGGTTGGCCACGGGAGGGTTAATGAATATTTCACTCGAGATAGACTAACGGGGCGGGAGTAACTAAAGGTTAATGTCAACGAATTGTGACTGATTCGTTCGTGCGATATTATAGACGAATCGGGCTGCGATCTGCGGTCGAACATACGAGACGAAACAAATCGCGGCTGGAATAGTCGAAACTGACGAGCGAAATTATTACTCGAGTGCAGTTATGCATGTTTTAAGTACGAGCTGTTTCGTAAATGGCGTGTTTCGCGTAAGTTAAGCGTTAACCACCGCCGCACCGTTGAAGATACGATACTCCGATATGCAGTTCTATGGTATCTTTCGTGGAAGACACGTTTGCGAACACGCTCGGATACTTGGCTCCTCTGGTCATAGGATACACCGATACGTTATTCGAAAGGTCGAGCTCGTCAAGAAAATTTGCCTCGCTCGGTGGATAAATGATATTATTGGACGTTGCCCGCGCGGGGGAATATATTTTGCCAAAGTTTGTTCGCCATCGACTCTTGCGACGGGGCGATAAAATAATTGTCGCGCGGCGGTTGAATTTCTCGCTCGCGCATATCGCGGAGAGAAACGACGGCGATGTTTGATTTACCGCGCGGCGAAGAGGAAAGTTATTGGTGTACAATACGCGCACGCTTGCTCGAAACGCTCGAAGCAACGACGACGATCGCGCGCGCGGCAGAAAATTCATGAAAAGACGCGAGATGACGTAACACACACGTTTAAATGTACTCGATGTGTAAATGTCGCATGTTCCTGACTACGACTATTAACTTTATCGCACACTCTCCCTTTCTCGTCCCCTTTCTACAGCGTCCCCTTTTTCGACTCTACGCCTCTCGACGCATTATAAAAAGCTGAATCCTATGGTCTCACTTTGTAACTGTACTGCCACGAGCATTCCACTACTACTAATTAATATTACTATTTAAGGTAACTATCGCTCGCCGCTATTTATTACGACGTCCTAAAGTCGATTTGTTTTTACGAAATCGTCGTCTCTATGATGTATCCGGTATTCGTGATTCATTGGATGTCTCTTTTATTAATGGAGGAACAGGGTAGGCTAGCGCTGCACACTTTTTCGCTATCGCTGTACAATGAACGAGGAAAATGAAACGAAAAGGAGCCTCGCGTTTCCGTGTCAATGTCACCCCCTGCCCCACCCCCCCTGACCCCCCTCGACCCTCTTCCCCTTTTGCACCCTACTTTCACGAGGGTTCTCGGAGTGAAAATCGGCGGAGAAGTGGTTGAAATGCCCTTATTGTTATTCCGCCTCCCCCTGAACGCAACCAAAGACCTCATCGAGAGACAGTCAGTTCCGGTCACTGTAAATATCTCTAGCGAATAATAGTGGTGCGCCGAGTGAGTTGATTTGTGCAGATTCTATTATTTCCTACGACGATTTACGGCATTATTTTTCAACGAAAAGTGAAATATACGTGTTAAAAAAATCATACGGCTGTTTTATTCATTCTTGTTCTCCAGTTATATCGACCTGTAGACAACTTTATCGCAGATGATTTGAAATAAGGATATTTTGTAAGCACGTTTACGAATTAGTGGGTAATATACGGTATGAAGGCTTCGCAGGATGAAATGGTTATTGGAAAATATTTGTGGAAATTGAATTTTCTTAGCGGATGAAAGTGGCACCTAATGTCCCTTCGTGCGGTGTACTCTTTCCCTTGAACCTATACCATAGATTCCGTGGTATATGGCATAGAATGAAGAATAAAATAAATAGAATAAAGAAATGCGAAGAATAAAAGAATTCGTTATTGTATAAAAAGAAAGGACGGAAGCTTTTGAATTCAGTTTATTGCAAACATAACGTTTGAAACATAACAGCTTCCTCCTCTGCAGCCTTTATGTTAATTTTCACGTTAAACCTAAGCTGATGTTAATACTGTATCATACATTTACAATTAATATTACATTATATTATATAAAATGACAAAGCGTAGGGACCAAGTTCTTTTTAATTCTACAGCCCGATGTTAGTTCGAATTTAAAAGTGACAGCGGGCCGTAATTCAACCCCCGGGTGACGGTTATACTGCAAAGGACTATTGGCACATTCATTAAAAATAAGAATGCTTAATTTTTAATCTTGTAGAATAGCAGATTTTTTACATTTCAATCGTGTTTTAAAGAATCTAAATAAATATAAATTCTATGAAACAATATAAGGCGATAGGAAAAAAGAATTCTCCATGAGATGTTGCATTCTCTATGATAATGTGCATTTCGTTGTCCCATAAAGGGATCATAACTCTAGTTTGAATCAATTCGCCTACGAAAACTGAATAGACATCCACTTTAATGTACGTTGAACAGCTCCCGTGCTTGTATAAACATTGAAGTCTAGAACACTGTAAAGTCGGTCAAATGGTTCTGGTTGCAAATGTTCAACGTTGAGAAAAGAAAAATGCGAACACCATTTCCAAAGTCTCCAGAAATAATTATTAGCGTTCCCCTTTTTAATGATTTAATACGAGATTGTAGCCGAAATTATTTAAATACTATTTACTATATTAACAATAAATGGTATGGAATGTCGATTAAAAAACTGGATATAACGTTGAAATTTCTAATACGCGAAACTTGCAAATACTATTTATTCCTGGCGTTTTACGGCTGTCTTAGATTGCACAACATTTCTACATATTACTTTTTTGTATCTCTGCGAATGAACGAAACTGTTGCACGTCTGTATCCGTCCGTATATGCTTTCTTTATCTTTAATATTGCTACCTTGTTTAATTAACGACGCGAAACATGTTAACGAAACATAAAAATACCGCCACACAGGGTTCGAAAAGACTCTCTATCGTACCGTACGTTGGTTAAAGTGGAAGTCGCTAAATACATGACATTTAGATTGTATTCAGGACATAAAATTGAAAATATGTTTAACATGTTAGATTTGCCTTGGAATTCTCACCTTCAGCAATGGTGATTGCCTCTATGATAACGTAAAGTCGTTCCCGAGTGCCGTAAAACTTACAGATTTACATGCTTGTTTTGTGCTCCCAGGTAATAGAATAATTAACTAAGCGAATTATATCATTGCTATTATTTTCGTAATCAGTACATTATTCGCGCTCTTTCTTTCAATCCGTATATTGTATAATATCGACTGGCTTTTAACGAGATTATTAATTTTCTTTTTAAACCTTATCCTATGCCTGTATTACGCAAAAACTAGTTGGAATTGACAGAAGTTTAACGAGTTCGGTAAAAAAGATACATGATACAGTAGGATCTCGATTGACCGGCTTAATTGAGAAAGACAGACAGACTAAGGAAATCGAGATCTGACGGGAAATTATTAAAAAAAAATAAAGACTACACTCGAAACGGTGGCACTGGGTTTATAACTAATTTCAGGGGTGAAAGGTATGATTATGAATACATTATTAGTGATCGAGACCGCGAATAATCACGGTTCGGTTCATCGAAGTTCTGTTCGATCTCCATCTAAAGCAATGCTGAAATAAAAAATCGAAAGTGAAAGCTGTCCTCTTCGAATTCATATTTCCATTTTGTATACAAATTTCATTTTTGGGCTTTAACCCTCCTGTCGAATTTTACAAATCTTCACGAGTGACAAATTTTTTAGTAAAAATGATGCAATCTCAGATATTCAGAGAAAGCGAACATCAAATAAAAAATGTAGATTGTTTGAGGGACTTGGTTTCTACTTTTCTCACACAACAGCTTTCATATAATTTATTTAACAGTTTTAATGGTACGTTAATGGGTGCAAGAGTATTCTTGTGTCGATTTAACAATAAGGGCAAAGGCGTAAAGGTAAGCGTGGGGTACTGTTATAATATATTACTCAATGTGTGCACAGTCATCTTTGCCCTAATGCCTTTTACTCGCCTTCGGTTAAATAGAAAATGAAAATATTTGTTTTTAAGCTCAGCGTATCTATTGCAACAACGGCCGCCCAATTGTTAAAAAAATATGGAATAATGACTTTCGAAACTTGACAAGTGTCCAAATTCATCAGTCAAAGGTTCCTTTTCGTTTGTGTTTTATTATACGTGTGTGCGCATTAATACCCTTATAATAACACTCATAATGAACCAAATTTGTATTACTCTAGTAATGAAATTACTGAAAGGCGGTCATAGTAGCGTAGTATATTGAACACATTCACATTATCACCTTCAAATTCCTGCTCATAACTCATGCGCACTTTATTTTTCATTCACTCCTACAGGAAGTGAGCAACCACTGCATTTCACGTACCATTATCAAAAACGTACAGATCTATGAAATGGTTTTCAATGAAATTGTAAAATCCTTCTGCTGCTCTACTTGTCACAATTTTTGTTCAAGTTACCGCCTGATCGCTTAAGAGTGTAACAATTCCTTTCAGGCAGGCCTGAAGGAAAAACAATGCATACCAGAACTTCGTACTTCAATTCCATTAACACCTGTGCAATGTTTCCCGGCACAAACACAAGTGTTACTACTTGTAATAGGAACACGTTATGCGAAGGTAGAACCATACACGAAATTTACAAACATGTCAATGCTGCTTTATTACCAACCTCAATCTACCTCGCAGTACAAGCACCAGTCGATAACAATCGACAATTCTAATAATCGTTTATTTAAACGACCATTTGTTCCCCTCCCCATTCGTGGCACCAAATAATTTCGAAAAATACGAATTCTCCAAAAATATCAAATTGGGTCATGCCGTAAGTAATTCGGCTTTTCTGGGAGCTATCTTTGAGACAATAAATGGAAAGCTTCGAACAGTACTGTAGTTAGCGTGGGCATGTGTAGCTCCAATATCGCAATTGCCACAAAAATTAGAAATAGACGCAACGAAAGAAAGTGTTGCAACTATTGCAATTATCATCAAGCCAGTGTCGAAGGATGGATCAAAAAATGTCAAACCACGACCTACACTGCGGGCGCTGCAAAGCACTGGACTACAGTACCAGAAACGAAGCTAACGTTCATGAAAACGTTCTACTAGTTGCTATTGCACAGATCCAAAAGGAAGTTGCTGATTTTCTCCGAAAGTTAATTCCAACTAACTCTCAATCGTCAACCAAATTGTAATTCTCCATCTTCACCTGTACTCGTGTTAAACGTACGTTAATCGAAAACGAGACTTATAGACCGACCCAACAATTACATCGACGAAACGACAAGCGTCGAAAGTGAATAACGCATATCTCGTAGCGGTGAAAAATGAACGATTACCCAGGCCCGTGCGTTGATCAGCGTTCTCCAAAGAGCGCGAAGGTACCATACGGGCTGCTGGTTGGTAGGAGACCCTTTCTAAAATCGCGGGAGTCGACCGGAAACGGCACGAGGGCCCCGAAAGAGAAACCAAAGAGCTGGATGGAGTGGGAGCGAGAGGACGGGTTCGACGGAGAGGAATGGAAAAGGACAGGACGAGAGAGACGAAGGGGAAAGAGGACAACCAGAGTCAGGCAAACCGTGGAGGGGTACGCACTATTTCCTAATCCAAGCGAGAGAGAAGCGAGAGAGTCGACCGGCCGACTAACGAAAATGAAAGTGACGGAGAAAGTTGGGGCATTGTTACGAAGCGTAAAACCTGGCGTGCGACGATGTTATGCCTCGGCTCTCGAAGCCGTCGGATTTCGACCCGCGTGGCCACGCATTCTACACATTGCTGTATTATACTTTTGTAATACGCGGTCGACTGGAAGTAATCGATCGCGTGTCACGTGCCCGATTCAGCGGCCCTTATCCTGCCCCGATTTTCTCGAGGGCGATTTTTCGACCGGACGTTATTCGCGCAAGGGCGCGGGTCGGGGACACGTAACGCCAATGATTTTCAAATTAACGGCCATTTGGCCGGGATCGTTACGCAACCGTTTACACGGAGCGAGAAATTTTGACACCGAATAGGAATTCGTTTCCATTTTCATTCGCCATTTCGAACGTAGATAATATGCATTTGCGGGTATTTGACCATAGATTTTTCTTTTCCTTTTTGCCAAAGTGTTTTACAGCAAGTTGCTTGGAACACTTAACCCTCATTTCCTTTTGGAAAGATTTGCAACTATTTCACACTGCATCAATGCAATGACGCGCGTGCGAAAAAATCAAGATTAGGTTCACGGCATATCAATTCTGAGTGTGCAACTTCAAAGGTATAGGGGAAAGGGTAAGTAATGTCTTATTCTATTCTATTGCTCGCGTTAAATTGATTTTGTTGCCTTTTTTGTCGCATCGGGTGATTCTATAAACACTTGCCTACCCGAGTTTGCTAACGATGAGTCTTCAAGTAGGTGTATTTTAATGAAAGGGAAAAGAAGCTTCGCGATGCAATGGATGTAGCGAGAAGGGCACGAAGAAGTTGTGAAACGAGAATGTGACAATGTTTTATCATCAAATTCAATGATGCGTTTGGAATATTTATCTAGATTTCTGATATAATGTATAATGTGATGTAATGATATAATGTACAGCAGAAAATGGTATACAATAATTATAATAAATCAAGCGCGAGGATAATTTTGTATAAACGTTCGAAAAAATCTATTTCTTTCACTATTATATAATAATAAATACATTGCGGTATACTTGTTCCACTTTATATTCGAAAAGCAACTGTGTGACAACGCATATTAAAAATAACGTAAACGTAAAACCAAACAGGAAATATTTTCCTCGAGGAACTTTAAATACGGAAATAACATTCCCGTTGCAGCGAACAATCTACTGAATTATTGGCCGATTTTTATGTCGAGGCTATCGTTACCAAAAACGTCTTACGAATATTTGGCAGGGTGAAAGCCCCAGGAGTTCCCCTCTTCCCAAGCTAGTTACGCCATGCACCATGGATCATTGGTATTACGATATCTCGAAACTTTCTCTTTGAGTTAATAAATCGTAATAGATGATTAACCACTATTGTACAAAAGAAATCTTTCTGTGTAACAATTGACTATTTTATATTAGCTCACCTGTGTAGCTTCTAACAGCGTTCGTTATCGCAAATGTTATGTAATCTCGAGCAGTTATAGAAACAAGGCAACGTTGCATTTCTTTCTGCTTTTTGTAGCACGGAATGTAGTAATTGTTTGAAACTTTCTTATTTCACCTGCGACAAAGATGAACATATTATTTTATATCGGTAGTAATTGCATTCAAGCAGTAGGAAAAGGAGATCCGATGTGCATTTAAAAATTTAGCGCAATCAAACGTACAAATACACAATGTTATAATGCAGGGGTACAAAATTAATTTATTACTTATATCGAGTCAGGTAAACAAGTAGATACTATAAGGTGTTTCAGAAATGATCAGTTCATAGAATCTGTCGGATCCTACATATATTCAAAAAAATAAATCATCCCCGTTTTATATTGCATTCATAGTTTGACCCAACAACAAATTACAATGATAATGATTGTATGTGCCAAGCGGCGAAAGTTCGAGCGATAAAACCAAAGAAATATTTCATAGATAGACACGGACAAGAAACATTGCTTTCCATTTTCACAACACTTTGTTGCGAGAGGTTAATAGAATAATGGAAAAGCCTTTTCCACGTTACTTAACTCTCGATTTTTTCGCCCCTTTCTTTTGTGCACAGCGATTTCAGCAACGACAAGGTTACCCGTCGCGAAAGTAAAAATCGCTTCGAAAACGGGTGAAAAAATATACATGCATGCCTGTAATCGACGCGCTAGTACATACGCGCTGCGACGTTAATGCTTACTGACATAAGAGGACGCCGACGAAAGTGGCGGCGTTACATAATTCGAGCACGGGACATTCGTCCTCGCGTACGGCTGGTAGGGAACGAATTGCCAACAGTTATGGAAAAAAGAGGATGGAAATCGTGCAAGAAGCTAATTACATTGCTTTGTCAAGCAGACAGAACGTCGCTGCTCGACCAGACTTCGCTTTTTGTCGCACTCCTCGTATACACAAAGTGGAGTCGAACTTTTTGTCGTCCTGGAGGATGAGCTGATTTCGAATTCAGGCAACCCAATTTTGAATAAAAGATACATTTTCGGGAACAACATTCGCATACACCGTTCTTTCAAATGTTTCATTTCGTTTACATTTCCGACGAGATAACGGATCGTCCCGCGAGTAAAGTCGTTTTTTTTCGGCCCGCCTTAATTAAGCATGAATATCTCGTTTGTTAGACGCGCGCACGCCTATCTTGCGGAATGATTTTGAAAGTGTGCTCTTCGTTTAGATCGAATCAAACATTGCGAGGCATACAGAATGATATTTTCTGTTTAAAAGGGAAATTATGAAATGTTCGTAAGTAAGTGAAGCTATGCGTCTGCTCTGTACGCTATGTGAATTCGAATATGTAATAATTCGTATAATGTAAATGATCTGTGAACCGTATAGTATGGAACTATGAAAACTATGGAAAGCATGAACAGTTCTTTGGGGAACATCGAAATGGCAACCTCGAGCGTTCCGACAAACAAAATCGTAATTTTCTTTTTCTAGTTTGACAACGTGACAGTAAAGGTTCAAAGCGCAAAACAAAATGATATTTGGGTATAACTGATATAGCAAGAGGGCAGTCTGTAGCTATAGTGATAGTGTATTGCCTTGAATAAATTTTGTAATATACGTGATATTTTTCAGTGTTTCGAAGATCGACTAGAAAAGCGACATTATTTATAGGATGACCTAATATTTGTGAGAGATGTATCAATATGTATTAACTCTGCGTGGCTGCTAATTATTCGTTACTGTTACAGAGGTAGAAATTCAGCAATTTCAATTGATATACTAGCATTTACATTTGATTAAAGAGTTTTCGGTTGAATAAATAAAATAGAGATTCTAGGCTATTATAATTTTGCACAGATTGCTATGCTTTCAAGCGATGATCAGTTTGCAGAATAGTGTATCATATTTCTAAATTCACTATATAACATTTTCAATGGTTCTTCTTCTTAAACTGAACTTTATATTAGTCTAAAAAAAAAATAGGTTAAATAGACCTATGTCAATTTGTTTAATCAGTTCTTTATATCAGATACAATACTGTGCATTCAAGCACGTCCAACAGTAAGTAGAAAATTAAATTTAAATGAATTTTAAGCGAAGAAACTTCTGTTCAGTCCTTTCTTCTTTCTTTGCATTTTCTAAATATTAAATTAAGCACTTCGAAACAAAGATTGTTCGAATTGACTACAAGATTAAAACCCGAAGAACAATTTTAGGCACTCTCTAAAAGGAAAAGATTTTCGCGCGAACGTATTCAAAACTAAAATATTACTTGGAGGCATTAATACGACAGTTTGCCACTCGACCAATGTAGATAAAAAGCTTTTCGATGCAAATAACCTTCTAAGAGGTACGATAAAAGGAAAATAAATACGAATTTCCGAACTCAAGATTGCCGATGGGGAATTAGTCGCTCTTACCTAATTCCAAAAAACAAACCACCAGTTTGCGATGGATGTTACGACCAATATAGCGTCGGATGCATACCAGGTATATAGTAGATAACAAACATTCAACTGGCCGTGAAAAGAAAAGATCCCATTTCAAACTCAAGGATAAGCTGCTTAAACTGTGCGATGCTTCTCGAAGAAATTGCTCAACTCAATTAAAATCAATCATTATAAGCATTGCGAATAATAATACAGTAGAACCTCGATAACTCGAATTTCTATAACTCGAAAACTTCTACAAGACGAAACTTTTCTTAATTCCCTTCCGCTCCGCTGCAAAAATCTCTCTAAGTCGAAATGAAACTTACCTTAACTCGAATTATTTACCACATGTCCAGATGCATCATTTTACCTCTGTAATTGGAATTGAGATTAGTCAAACGTCTACTACTCGAAGTTTATCTCTACAAGCCAGACTTCTATCGCTGCTGCCTCTGCAACTCGAAGTTTATAACTTTATGTCAGAAATCGATCAATTGTTTCCCTCCTTTCAACCGTTACGATTGTCTAAAAACATAAGACGGAAAGCATCAAATGACCACGTGCATATCCATGGAAGCTAATCGTTTCCGTCAACTTTCGTAGATAAACAATACGTTAACACATTAACTCATAGGAAAATTACTAACTGTTTGAATAATAAGAAGTCGTTACGTATATGTATGTATGATGAACTTACTTTCGTCTTCTGATTACGTTTATATATTTATACAATAAAAGTGTAATTCAGGCGAAAAAATTTAATTTGCCTACCTTTCCGTCCTTGCAAAGTCGAAAAGTTAAACACGAAACTTCTACAACTCGAAGTTCTATTCTCCTCCGTTGAGGTTCGAGTTATCGAGGTTCGACTGTGTTTCAATTGATGCTATATGAAAATGTCGACCGAAAACAACAACAAAAAAAAACGAAGATATCAAGAAGATGGAAAAGAGAAAAAACTGTTTCTTGCGAAACACTAAAGAAACATACAAGACGGAGTGCCTGGCAACTATGAGATGCTCCGACGAAACTGTTTGTTTCTCCAGTTTTCATTTGAAATAGCAATTATCGTGCTTTCCAGGTGAAGCAAGTAAAACAATCGAGGCTCCCTGGCTATATAAACCAACGAGTACGAGACGACCGGTCTTTGATCGGACAAGGAAAAACTGGTTCCACGAGCAGAGAACCGGAGATCGGAACCGCGATGGGCAAACTCAGGAAGGGTATAATACGAGCGGACGTTTTGTCGCCCCGGTATCGCGAAAGATCGAATCGAAATCGACGAGCCGTCTAACTCCCTCTACAAATGAAACGTAAATCGCAACCGCATACTTGCTACCTATAAGTTTCAAACTCGTACAATGTTGATAATGTCTGGTTAACACGGGTTCAATAATGCTACATAGTAGGAAAATTATTCGCCGCTTTTGAATTTCAAATACGCTGACACGAAATGAATTTTGCATTCAGAACTGATAAAGGTATGCGCGCGCTCTTTACGCAGAGATATGTGAAATTTAATGGACAGCCATAAACAGATGTAAGCAGAAGCTTATATTAATGTAACATTAATCACTGATGTGTCGTACCTCTTATTTTTATATTCATCGAAAATTGTATCTTCGTAATGATAATATTTAGGAACTTAATTGCCTTTAACTTGTATAATTTGTACATATTTCCGTTTTGTATAAAAGGTTCGGGCGAAAAATATATTTATCTTCGGTTTTCGTCGAATGTATAGTAAAATACTATGAAGGGGAAAGTATACAAAAATATGTGGCATCTTTTTTCCTTTAATTACTGATGAGAAAAAGTAATACATATTTAAAGTAGTCCCCTTATGCTTTCATTTTTTATTTTATTTTCTTCCTTCATTTGACAATACGTACGTATATCGTTTGCTAAGCCTTCAATTTTAAATGCAACATATTCGTTACAAAATATAATTTCATTTGCTATAGAAGCGGGCACGAGAGGTTTAGGATTATTAATATATAATGAACTTTAAGTTCTTTGTATATTGTGTAATCATAGTGTTAATATTCATATAATAACAGGTAACATTTATTTATAACATGTAACGACACTCATTGCACTCTGATTGGTCGAATGTATGCAATTTCTTCGATTTGCGAATTCATTTTAACAATTTATTTCAGTGATACCTAATATTTAACTTGAGAAACAAATACTGTTGTATATTTAATATACGGCAATTCTAAGTAGTTCAATTACTTGTAGTAATTTGAAAATGACAGTAGTCTGTGTTAAGAGTAACTATTTCAGCGATTACATTTTTAACGGGTTATGCAAATGATTATTTTGTCCCCTATCACTATTTTATTTATACTCTAATTCAAATCATTAATTCCGTGAAGCAAAGTAAAAAGGATAATTAAAGAACCAGGCCAAATCTTTATAGATCAGATGTTACATAATTGTCTTCTACAATTCTGAAAGAGTACAAACACTTTCTTCCTCTCTTAAACACTTCAGTGCTTCGATCTAGCTCTCACTACCGAAAAAAAAAGTAATAGAAAGTATTCCCTTATTAAAAAGAAAGCCCTAATAACATCGTTGGAGATGTCAAATCTCACCATGAATTTTTTCAACGGTAATCAATAAACGTATATTTTTAACCCACAAAGCCCCTGTCAAGTAGCGAAATTCTTTCACACGATAATAAAGTTGTGTTGGAGAAAATGTATACGCATTATACGTATACGCATAAGAGCCACAGAAAGCTCACAATCATTCTAGTCGCATTAGCGATTCCGATAGTTACATTAGCGATTCCGATAGTCACATTAACGATTCCGAAAAGTGAAAAATCGTTCTCCTCGCAGAAAGTGACACCTGAACAAACGGACGGGACTCGAGATCTAATCATAACGAGACACGGATCAAACCGTCGCGATCGAGCGAACGGTCGGATTAGCGAAACACTTGGAAAGGCGGCTCAAGGCTCGTCTAGCCTTGGACGCGTTAGGTTGCCTAATATTCAGGCTTCTAGCAATGCTGTGTGTCGCCGGCATGGGGCAGAAATACACGTGAAACTGTGCGGCACAATTCACAATAGATTGTCTAGGTTCGATTTTCTTCTTCGTTAATAATGAACCGCAGCATTGGAAAAACGCTTATTATCATTAGCGTAAACCCCCTACATTCGTGTTCCACAGAGATACTAATGAAAATCGTTGCGATTACGGTGATGGTAATTAGTGGGAATTTAGTATAAGAAACACCCGCAGATGTTTCTACTTGAAAATCAAATGCTGCACCGATCAATTTCCGAGTTAAAGTCTCGGTGGTGGAATATCAATAATTTCGTGCAAGCAAATATAATAAATAGGGGATGAAATTATGTGCTTCGACTTTGGGAGCATCGAAAATTTAGTATACGCGTTTGATCCACTTCTCGATATTGCTAATTACCGAGTGGAAATTAGTAAGACGAGGTGTTTTATATATCTTTCAAACTATATTATCATTTCTAGAATGAAATGTATTTACCAAAAGTGGGACAGTTTCAAGGGGAATATATTCCGATAGCAGTGGCTTTTTTCGTAGATAGGCACCTACAGACCACACGAAGGTCAACTTCTTTTTTTTTTAGTGGAATTATTATGCTTTCTAACGCATTAGTGGACATAGTTACTGAATTCTTAAACAAAAAAACGTATTAAGCTATTTATAACCGAACAGCCATCAGTTTGGGAGGTATTTTAATTTCAGGTGCAACTCGATTTCTAGGCGATTAGCGTCCGTTTATTTTGTGAACGTTCTATCTCATTCTACTCCCTCCAAAACTGATTTCCCTTAAAATTGAGATACACCACAATCTCACAACTTTTCGAATTTAAACAATCAAACACGGTTTTTTTACCAAAAAGGAAGAGCTGCGTCGACTAACGCGCTTGAACATTCATTGTCGTACTTGATACAATAAAGACGCCCCTTACAAATGACATCAAAGTATAAAAATAGAAAAGAATCGCTGACTACAAAAAATTTGTTAACCGCAGCATGTAGTTAAATTCCGGTCTGACAAAAGTGCTCGATACTATCAATAATTCCATATATTCAGCTACCTTTTTACAAAGAAAATACATATATGTATCGTTTAATCGACGAAGAGGCGAATAACTGAATGGATAATGAGGTAACAATCATATATATTCGATCGATCTATGACGATGAATTTTTCTGCTGCTCCGAAGAAAATCAGTTGCTTGAACAGCAGTTCTACTGTAATTAATTAAAATAGCTTTCAAAATGCTCCCAGACGGTCTTATCTAAATAGATTTCTTTCGCAGATCGTCTGCACTTTTCCTCAACCTCTAATTACTGCTGCACTTACGTTTACCATTTTTTTACTGTCAATTTGCGAGCTCAATAATTCTTCGAGTATTCATTATCTAACACTCGGCCATTTGTAATTCAGAAAACTGAAAGCTCGATACAACGATGGCGTTGCACCGTTCGCGTTGAAGATTCGTCTAAATTCACCGAATGGAAGAAAACATCAAACCGCACAAGCAGGGAAACGGATAAAATGATGAAAATTCTGTTCTGCACCGTGCATAGCTGGAAAGAAAGAAAAATCTCGTGAAAAATCCCCGAGATGTACAAAAGGTGCTGCCTCGAGCGTGGCACGAAAGTCTGTAAACGAAGTATGCAAGAATCCACGTCGAATTTTGTCGAACGATAATAGAAATTGATCTTTGCACGCTGATGCAAGCCGCTCAACCTTCCACCGAGAAATAAATTTCCGCGCGGACCGTTCGATTCTGATTAAGATTACCGCTCGCATATCACGAAGGTCGTGGAGTCCTGGGCACCGTCGGCACCGATAGCGCCCCGTTGCTCACTCAGACGTCCCTAGACGCACCTGCAACGCATCGCGAACTATGTACATCGAGGCATGCCAGACGTGTACGCAATGGCGTGCAGGTGCGCGGCGCGCCGCAACGTACCGTACTTGCACGACGTGCTGCACGATGAAAAGTAACGTTAAGCCACGTACGCAACAGCATATCGTTGTCTAGCACATTTTCCAGACATTATAGAACACATCGTGTTTGGGAACTCGAAGGTGTTTCGGGGGCATCGCGTAACGCATATGAATTGAAATTACAGTGAAACAATTGGTATTGTTAATTCGTTTTGCATGTACCAGTGAGAAACCGATTCCCATTCAGTCATCGATTCGACAGGATGTGTTGACCGGAATAAATATTGTTCGTATTGTTGAACTATTAAGCATTCGTTTATTTCAGAATTTCCTACTTGATTTCCTATTTCGTTGCAGGTACGAAGGCCCGTTGTGTAATAGCATTCATCCATTGCTGCAATTGACAGCGACTGTTTAATTCCGAGTCATGCGTTGAATTCGTTAGAATGTGCTGTTCGGTTTATTATTAAACGTTTTTTTATTTTACAATTTGATTTGGTTTACTGTTTAAACCAAGTATTCGTGGACAGGGTGCATTACACTTTAATAACTGTTTCTTGTTTCTGAGAATATAAAATAGTAAAAGAATTTTAAGAAATGAAGGGCAACGCTTTTGTGTGATACAACGTTATGATTGTCGCTGCGAAGTCTTGGAATATAATTTCCAAATGTTATATGGAATTTAACTACTAAACATATATTTATAGATATATACTCATTAAACCATTAGGAAATGGCAGTCTTTACATTTTTCTTTTTCTTAATCTGTAAGTAAAATGTTCTTGATTGGCCAGTACGACGAACGCACTCTTATCGTTTCGCGAATTGATCTGTGCGCAAACTATGGCCTTTTTTTCGCCTCTGAGACCGTTTCAGGTGTATCTCGAAAGGATGAGTGCTCAAAGGTAGTTTAAATTGCAGTGCATGAACAGCTTCAACAGGTAGCGATCTGAAGGCTTCCTCCGCATCAACGCCTATAGCAGACCCGGTCATTTAATCAATAAAGGTTAATATCTGTTAATATTTCAGTAAATCAAATAAATATACTTTCAATACGTATCATTAAATTACACTTCTAATTCAAAATTATTTCGGCCTTGTTTAACAATATAGCAAACTGTGTTAATATGAAATACATGTTTCGGCACTAACAATTAAATATAGTGCCCTGCAACAATCATAGAATACGTGTACTAAAATTGTGAAAATCATTTGGAACCATTTTTATCGCCGTTCGTTATTACAAGTGTTACAAGTTTCGATTATAATAAGAAAACTCGACGACACGACCCACTGGAACCTCAGTAGCACACGTTCGTACAAAAACTACAACATTATAAATATGTAAAAATTTTGATTATATCTATTGCATTATACTTATTTGCATAATATTTAGAAAATTATCGATCCCGGATGCTGCTGTACCATTATAATAAATCACAAAATTTGTTAATATTTGTGAATCTGCCTAAAACCTGATGTATAAATATCGTATAAAGATAAACGATAATTAGCGTATATAATTAACGACGATAATACGTTTCTGTATATCACGCGAATGCATGGGAAGAGCAGGTTGAATTACTTCTATACCCTTGAGAGCGTGAGTAATCCTTAAAAGCGGTCATGTCCTCGACAGAACTTTCGTTGCAAACGAGTACCATTGGACGTGATAGCAGCGATCGTTCACGATTTCCAAATTGTCTACTCGATGAAAAAAGTTTCAGTTGGTTCACTTTCTAAGGCCGATGACTGTTTAACCGATCGCCCATTACAAGCGTCGACGTCGCGGTAGAAGGGTTTACGAAACGTTACTGCTACCTGTACTTGCCTCTCCCGTTGCCATAATATCCCCAACATCTCGCGGAAAAAATGAACAATATTTGCATAATAATGGAAATTCACCTCCATAAATGTTTAAGTGAAAGTATGGGAGGATTTCTCGTCAACGATGAAGGGGAAGGCAAATTTTTGTTGTAACGCGTCTTTGATAATGGCTTCTTTCTATTTTGAGAGAAAAATGACCTACTCCATGTTTCATTGTTTCTCTTAGAACAGTGAGGAGTTAGTTCACGCGAAAGATGTAATGCGTGAAGGAAGAATAGTCGAAACTTAATTGTTTCCTACTTTTATTCAATTTACATATAGGTATTATTTAACCGATATTCCCTTCCGTTACAGGTAGCGTATGCGAATCTGAATCTTCTGAATATGAAATCTCCAATTAAAAGGAAACTGTGTGTTGGTTCCAAAGAATATGTATTTGATTAGAAAAACTTTACGGCGATCGTGAGGCAAATGTTTCCGTACTCGCGAACTCGTTCGAAATTAAATTTTTCTATGCATGGGTCTTGTAGGATGAGACACAGGTTTGTAATGACTATCAGTTCCTATAATTCAACGACGATTTTCTCCGATGACACTCTACAAATAACTTCGAGAATACGTTAAACAATTCTCAACATTTCCGCGATTTCATTCAAATTATCTAAACTCAGTGTACGGATAAATGTAGGCGACTTGCTCCGAGTTATTTTTCAAATTACTGAAACCGTGGAATACATTTCAAACAAGTATTTCATCGAAGTTTTAATTTGACAGAGCTTTTGCATCACGTATTTCGGAAAACAAAGGTGTCCCTATGATAAAGTACGATACAAAAAAAAGATATTCTCGTTTAAGTAATATTTGTCATTTTTAAGTGCGACTAAATCGTAAGCGTCCGAGCTCGCCTCTGATTCCTCTATCTGCTAATACTTTTCAGCCAACAAATCAACCGATATATCCGATTTCACATTGATATTCCCATAAAGTTTAATGTGCAGTTATAAATACATACGCCCATTCTAAGTAAACGCAAAAATAATGAGTGCTAGGGAAAATGAATTGGCGGTAAGAATACAGAGTAGCAACACGTGCACAGACTGGCGGGTTACGTTTTCTCGTTCGTATATAGCACGGTTATGACATAACCGTGTAATACATGCGTTTAAAAGAGACCATCGACGAGACGCGAGCTGTCTAACGGGGGAAAGCAGTGCTCACTTTCACCAGTTCGCAGGCTTTTACATTGTGAGACACGCGTGCGGGGAGTAGGCACGGTCTTTTCGTACGTTTCTTCGCGCATGTGTACTATACCCGAGTCTCGTTTCGCCGCTTAATATAATACTCTTTTACTGCCATCTCGAGCGTGGGCCTGCACCAATCTTACGCAATCCCACTAAAAGACACTTCGTCTTTGGAAATTTCATTTTTATTTTTCTCTACCTTCCTCGAAATCTTTGGAACGCGCTACCAGATATGCGAAGATAAGCCGCGGGGGTTTCCTCATGCCTGTGGCCGGCAGTGAAATTCGTACGATGCCAGTATTTGACGCTACTGGCAAACGCAATTTGCCGCTATTTCGTTGATTTCGACGCTCTTCAATCCGGTTCGCTTTGTTCCTTTCTCGTTACACGCGTCTTTAATTTGCATCGTTTCCACTTCACTTTCACCTTTCCCTGGGTGTTGTGCGATTTTACTGATAATGACGCTAGCTGATAATTGTATAATTTCGATAATGCGCAGACTCCAGCTCAAAATTTTGGGGGCATGTCAGGATTTCGAATAAAACAATAATTTTTTGTAAAATTATTCAGTGTTATGTAAAGCATTGCAATTTGATTGGTTGAAATCACCTGTTACTTTTTGGGAAGGAAGGGAGCAACGAATTACTGCCATTATAAAAAGTATGCTACACATAATTATCAATTCTGCATTAACGGTGTAATAAAATAATTTTATGTAAGGGGTAATGTTCGAAAACATAAGGTGTTCCGAACTTTTTCTCCACAATGCTGATCCTTCATTTGTGTATCGGCAATGCAAGGACCGGTTCAATATAAATACAGTCAAACACCGATTATTATTCGAACGCATCGGAGGATAAAATAATTTGGGCAACTGAAATCGTTCACACAACAGAGGTTCATTACATTATCCCCAAACGTGCATTATCCCCGCATGATAATGTATTTTATCTTATAAATTTCGAAACGAAATCGCAGAAATAATAATCTAATAATACATTAGTGCTCCCAGCAGAAACACAAGAATGTTTGGAGCACCACGTATTTAACTGGCCCATATGTATTAAATATATATAGGTATAGGTAAAATGGTATTTAATACCTTAAAGACCTTTGTATTTTTGATTAACTTTGTATTAATGTTTTCGATCAAATTCGCCGGGAAAAACCCTTTTGTGAATCAATTCGAAATGATCGTTTGCTGTTGAGCAATAGCAGTCCTGTCGAAATTAATCGGGAATCGACCAAAATTTTATTCGAATAAATATGATTCTGATCCAAAAGTATTCCTACGCGTCGTTTATTCCAACGACATCAAGAACACCTTTCAAATTCGTTTGAAACCCATCTTAAGTCGAATTTACGAGCACCACGATTGAACAATGCAGTTGACTCGACAAAATTGAAGCCAAAGGGGGAACAGTATAAATTACCATTCGATCAACGTGTTCAACCAAATTAAACATTGAAATTAGTTGACGGAGTTTCTACTTTTGTTCAATGCGATTCTCCGTTCAGGACTCTTCATGCAAATTGTACACGTGTAAACACGCATCATGGGCATTGAAAGGTTCCATTTCACTTTCGTCGCTGTATTGTTTGTAAATGCTCCAAAATTATTTCAACACCGGGCACGCACAATTTACTTCGACGCCGCTATTAAGCGAACCAGTCTTATCACTTTCATCGAAACACATATATAATAACCATTCGCCTTTCGATTCCATTCTTTCAATTTTGTTGTATCAGCCGCATGTTTCGACCGGAGCGAACTATTATATATTTCAAACCGTTTGTCTGATCCAAAAACTTTTGTACGTATAAACCGGTTCAAAATCGAGGGGACATGAAACATTATTACATTAAACAGAATAATGGGGGTAGACGTACGAATCGTATATATATATATATATACAGCAACTCAAAATGTATTTTGTTCTGTTTTGGACGATTCGTTAAGCGAAAAAGAAAAAACATCGGAAAAGTATTAGTTAGACTCCAACTTGACAAAGAATAAGGGCGAAACAATTATTCTTAACACCTGCGTGACTGTGAATCGAAATGTGCATCGCAACGAGTCCTGTTCCCAATGCCATCGGCGGTAAAATAAAAAAAACATGCCGGTGAAAGATAAAAATTGTCCCTCCGGGTGAACGCGAGCTGTACGCTCGCACAATTCGTTCAACAGTTTTCACTTCTCTCGCGTTTGTCCCCCACCAGCCCGGGCAAGTAAAAGCACGAGGCTAAACGTGCGCTCCTTCATAAGATACCGCGTATCCTCGCCACGATACGTAAAGTAAGGCGGGCACTTTCGAATTGCATAACCGCGGCCCGCGCCTTCATTCGGTTATGTCAGAAGAAAGCTGCCGTGAGCCTGCCTGGGAAATGTAGGTAGGCATACGCCGCATACGTACGCGCAACTCTACGTATACACGGCCATTACTGTCTGCCCGCTTCTCTTTAAACGTTATAAATAAACGTGCTAGCTGCTTACTTCACGAGCGACCAGACCTCGTTTCGCCGGCAAACGAGACCGGCATTCACGTGCATCCCCGAAACGTCGAAGAACAAACTGCTCGAGAATGGCTTCCCTTTTCCTTCTCGCCTCTGCGGAGCTCTGGCCAATTCAATGGAACGTACGGCCGGTCTTCCCTTAATATTTTCGGTTACGTAATCACTCCCAATGACACGGGGATAGAGTGCACGGGTTGGAACTCAGACGAAACTGAGAGTGAAGTTAATTGATTTCGAGCTTACTTTCACTATTACCCCGGATGGATTACATGTTACTGTTTTACGGGAATTATTTTCAGGAAATCTTTGACGATTCCGGTGCTGGTTCGCTGTGATTATTTGGCATGGATCTCGTGCTGAAAGTGAGTGTTAGCCCTCTTCAGTAAGCGGGCGAAATTATGAAATTAATTATCAATGCGGTTTAACGCAGATAATAGGAATACAAATTTATATCAACTTTAAAATAGCAATTTATATTGGTCACATAATATTTTCAGAACGAAAGGGCAGTTATACCTGCTGAAGAGATATGGGTGGGCTGTCATAAACACTTACGAACCATTTAAGGGTTAATTTAATACTTATGAACGAGATTTATGTTTCGTGTAAATTTAGAAAATGAGAGCGTTCATATGATTTGATTGAATTCCGTATTTCTTTTGCGCAATAATAGTAATAATAATAATTATTTAAATTGGCAACACCATTTCGTAAAATTATTGTCTATTGTCATAGGATTTTGGTCGGGCACGTTTAATAAAATTTAATAAATTAGTTAAATACCGAACCGAACCTTTCAAATAAACTGTATCACTAATTTTATATCTTTTGTCTGGAAATATGTGATCCAAAATTCCTTAATCGTAGAACATTTAGAAATTCCATAAAAGATTTAACTTTCAACTGTCTACCTACTACCGAGCTAATTAAAATTCATTATAAATGTCAGATGAAATAAAATTGCGAATCGAACTGCTTGAAAGCCACTTCTAGAATGGATACATGAGTCATGATCGGATTTATCTTTAGACCAATTAACAGCACGCGAAACCAATAATTGCCCTTCCGTTTAATTATACTAAAATGATTTGATTGGGTACACGGATTAGCAATATCATTGAATACGATTAGGAAAAGAAACCCGTCATATCTAATGAATTACTTCACATCGTGGTAATAATTTCGTTTGCCATTCCGCATAAATTGCTCTAACATAAGACCAGACCTGGGGAGATTTTATTTTAAATTCAGGCAAGAAATAACAATTTAAAGTAATGGTTCATTTAAGATATTTTATTACTCTGTTTAATACGAAAAGTGCCTTTACTTTACGTGAAGCTTAAGTAAATCATTTTCAAACAATTACTTATTTCTAGTGAGTCATTGAAACAGATTATATGCGTGAACCTGCGAAATGTGCTTTTCTGTTGCGGTTACCGTAGTGGAAGCAGAAATTATTTGATCGCCATGTAGGTAGTGAAATAATTAAAACAAAATGATGTACTCCATTTGTTGAAAAAAAGTCTTGTACAATTGCTGCAAAATAACTTCGAAATACCTTGTTTAAATTAAGTCGAAACCTGAATGTGATAATACGTTATGCACCTAAAAGATGTAAAAACAAAATTACAGGTAGATAGGTACTTGCACTAAATATACTCTAGTTTACTCTAAATATAATAAATTAACATAAATATGATTGAAACAATATATAAAACATAAGAAATTGATTGTGCAGACAGTTCCTCCAAGCTGATACCTAGTACAGGGAAGCCCTGATTAACCGTGTCGTAATTATGCACGATCTCGATCGTCCAGAGCCAAAGTTGCAAATAATTACATTATTATAGATTTCATATGTTTTATATATAACTTCCCATTGGATCTAAATTTATCCAGCCAATCTGTCTCTAAATGAAGTCGGTTAAGTAAGAACCTAACGTAGGTATACACAAAATCAATTGGTACTAAGATAAATGTTGAAATGTTGCGCAAAGTTACAGAATCATTTAAACAAAGAATAGTTAAGTGCATTGAAGTAAGAGGGAATCATTTTTAACAGTAAAGTACAAATGAAACGACACACCTTTTCTGCATTTCCCTGCAAGTTTGACCTTGAATGACCTTCAGTCATAGGTTATTGAACGCGTCTTAAAACGCACTATTTCGTGGTGGATAAAAAGACATATCATTCCATTTAAAAAAAGAAAGTTGACCTTCACCTCACATTGGAGCGTCCTCCGGGAAGAATAAAAGTCCCACCACACGATGTCCCTCTCGGTACTGAACAACTTTTATCTGAAACATTTTTGCGTGTAATCAATATTTTTGGAGATGTTCGTCCGTAACGCTTTATAATTTTCAGCCGGTATAAAACTACTACGAAGAAACGCCTGTTTCCACCTTTTTTGTGAAATTTATTCGCATAGTATTCATTAATTTCAGTTGACATTAGAATTGTCCGTATTTTGTCTACTTGAACGTAGATATTACAACGCTGCTTAAAATTCACGCGATCGTTGGTGTATCTTTTCGGACCCAGGCACCGGTATACTATCGTGAATGCTCCTGTTTGTGATTCCAAAGAGTTCTTTCCTCGATAATGGCGGTAATTATTAGCCTCGTTTATTTATGAGGAAGCTGAGCTACTTCATGAATATCATATTACATGTATGTGTATAATAGCGGGATAAAGTTGCTAAATAAGTGTTGCAGTAATAACAAATCTGTTTCATTCTCTCATTCGCGCGTAAAGAACAGTGGCTCTAAAATTGTTTGAAGCAAGAATAACTTCGTTACAGTGAATATTGCAAATATTCTATCGCTCACTTTATGATACATACAATGCTAGGAAATCATAGCTATACTATTAGCTTCGTGTTTTTTAAATCGTAGATACTTACTTCTAGTACGAGTGTTTTGTACAGAATAGTACTTGTCTGCTTAGAATTGGATACATATTTTTCGGACGTTTCCCCCGTAGGAAATTTGTAAACGTATAACGATTAAGTAGAAATAAACACGTATTTGAGGAAAGAGAACAACAGTCAAACGTACAGTTTATTTCGAAAATATCAATTTAATGTTCGAATTGTATTAAACGACCTACAACGCGATTCTAAGACAGCTTGCTCTTCCATTTGCTTCGCGTACAATAGTTTTTATCTACATAAACAAATGGAGAAAAGAATATTCTTACTTTGATTTCGTGTCAAATCAATGCAATTTCTGCCCAAGGGTAGACAATATATAAAAATAAAACAAAGAAACTAGTGGCACACACGTTTTCCATATCGATATTCCAACCTCTTGTAACCAAAAATAAGGTGAACCAAAAATATTTGATCCTATACGACACCGAGGGTAGATCCGATTAGACTTGCAAAAGTAACAATACACGCGCAGGAAGCTTCCGTAAACAAATGTGTGGCAAAGGTGAAGGGGTGGGGAGGGGATGGGAGGGGGGAGGGGGGCAGTAGCGCTTCAAGGTAAAACGAGCACCTGAGTCCCGATTGGATCCGAGTACCTGTTTGCTCCAAACACAATTAACCCCCCACGGTGGGGCATAGGTCTTCTTTTTGTCCAGCTTACGGGGAACTGTCACCGTCGAACGGTCCCCCGTCAGTGCCACGCGTCTGACCTGATTTACAACCGATTTGCATTTTATTCCGAACCTTTTCTACCCGTGACACGGAGACCCCCCCGGGTCCCTTTCTTACCTCTATTTTCACCAACCGATCCGTTACACAGTTCGAAATGGCAAAACAGGGCGAAAGAAAAGGACACAAGCTTCCGCTCTTGCGCACGGTCTATGTGTCTGGAAAAACAAGGTCAGTGATGTCGGTAAGTCTCGTTGAGATTTTCAGAATCGCAGCGGGTATGCATATTTTGCTCCGCTCGGGGTTGAGAATTTACTGTCCGGTCGAATCCGGGGCAGAGCTAATGTATAGCATAGTTATGAAGCGGGCAAATACATAACTCGAAAGGGTTACTTGACTTTCAGGTAAGAAAATGTAAAGCGCCGCAGAAGGGAAGCCCGACTTTTCTTTCCCTCGTTTCAAGCTGTGGAGTTATTCTAGAAGTCGTGTCGTTTGTCACTTTGTGTTAAACGGATATCAGTATCTCATTTGCATGTGGGTATAAATCATCGACGTTCCATTTTCACGACAAGGTGCATAAATATCTTAACCGACTAGAATGATATTTTCTATATCAATGAAGTGTTAAATATTACTGTATTGTATCAGATAATGTAGGAAATTACTGCAATTATATTTATATTACAATAACTGATCATTTTGTGGAAGTATATTTATATTAAGATAACTGTAATTATAAAGTGCTTAATATCGACGTTTAACATTTTACTATATTAATGTTTTAATAGCTGTATAGGGTGTCCTAAGAAAATCGCGTCAAATTTTGTAGGTGTTGCAAGCATAAATATTTAACCCATTAATTTTAACCCAACTATATATTGTAGGTGTCTCATTTGAGTCCGAATGAAATGTAAATCACGGCAACGCAATTATTATAAAGTCTTCGCACTCCAATTTTTTTATTTCAGGATATGTAAGAGATTGTTTGTAGAAGCTCGGTTGTAAACGCACAGAATCCCTGATTCGTTACATATTCCATCGGATCCAACCTATACAGCCAATCTGTGAAGGTTGCATCCTGGAAGAAGAGTCTAAATATTGTTTGAATATCGCCGATTTGAAAATTATACGATTTCAAGGCACTGGTCATTGTTAAACATCCGGCTTGCTTATTTCCAAACTTATTTCCACTCCGAGATAGTGACCCCTTGTGCGTCTTCTATTTCTCTTAATTTCTCTTGAAAATACATCGTAACTGATATACGCTATCTGCTACTTGTTCCCAATTATTTGATTGAAGTTCCGCTGACGAGGTCAAGCGAATTGTAATCCGCTTGAACTGTTTATTCGTTCGCATTAATTAATGAGAAATTTAAATGAGATTTAAAAACAAGAAAATATTTTCCACGCTTATATTTCTATTCTCCTTTTTTCATTGCTATGGTTCGTACACTTATAACGTGTAATTAAATATATTTCCACTACCCTGTCTAACAAAGAATGTGAAATATGAAAATATAATATAAAATATAAAACGTGTGAAAATACAATTAATCAAAATATACAGGTACTATCGGGCAGGTTTAAAAATCTTGCACAGAAGAGGAGATACTGATACAATGGTCCAAGAGAAATTTATTATCTCTAAGATTTTCCCATGTTTCTTGTATTAAAAATATTGTACTAACCCTTGAACTCTAGAGGGAGAGGAAAGGGTCACCTATCTCAGAAATAACAAAAATTCTAACTGGAATTGCTTTGTTTTTAAAAACAAATTCTAAACAAATTTTATTCTTTGCCGTGTCCACCGGTAAGTTTAAAATTCAGAGATTCTCATTACTTTATAGAGAATACCTGTGTACATAAGAAGAAGGAAACGAAATACATGTCGCGATCCAAACGATCCCGCGAGCCCGAGACTTCTGGGGTTATTGACTGACAGAAACATAATCTGAAAATTACTTGTCATGAGGCATCGCGGTAATGAAGTGTTATTAACTGTCCATGTGATGCAAAGCTTAGTTAAACGCTAATAAAATAAAGCCGATTATCGTTCGCGGTAATTATTGAGTCACTTTCGAATTGGCTTCCTTGTTCGCGAGACCGCGACAGTAATGTAAAATTGGCGAGGTATTTACCTTATCTTCGCAATATCGTTCTACGTGGGCACAATAACGAGTTGTCATTCATTAGGAGTCATTGTTTTTTATCAGAGTTACATTTTACCTTTCAAATGTAATTAATTATGCTTCCTAAGAGTTGCCCGCCAACTATCGTCTTTATCTTTGGGTATTTCCATTTAAATGTCAAGCACTTCTTTTGCACTTTGTATTACATTCCATTTTTATGCCGCATGCATTTACGTTCCTTAACTGTTTTGCGTTAGCTTGGAGAAATTCGAGTTTCTGGCAATCCTGACTGATGAAGTAACGAACATTTCGAACGGGCGTTATTCGTGACAAATGATAGCCGTGTGTCACCACATATCGATTAATCATTAACGTTAACTTGCATGCATGCAAGCTCGAGCCAAATCTAGTTGATGAACGTACAATGCATATATTAATAAAGTTCTGAAGGTAAGAAGTACGATGCTCAAATATCTAACTCTCCGTTTCTTTACTTTTCTTTGTCCTCTGTTTAACGTTTTTAATCTACTTTAATTTCGCCTATATTTTAATACAGAATTAAAATGCTGCAAACGACTCGCCTTTCTAAATAATGTGGCACCGGCTACATAAATTACACTGTCGTATGTTTCTCTAGTTTACAATAATACAAAAAATGAGGTACACGCGTGGATGACACATTATGTACACCAAGGGGTGAAACAACTATTACATTACAAATATCATCTAAACAACTGCGCACTCAATATTATCAATCTCTCCCAGATAAAAAAAAAAGAGACCCTACAATTCGATAAGATTCTACAGCATGAAGCGAAAAAGGAAGCTCGCCCCTTGGCGCAAACGCAAACGCACCGTTCCATGAAGGATCAGAACGGTTGATTAAAGGCGCCTACGTATGCACCGCTGTCTCGGTGGAGAAGTGCGGATATCTATCCGCGTGGCCGTGCAAATGCATGCCCACGATTGTCACGGAAATAGGTCGCCTCTGTGACGCCGTTGAAGAAAGGAAAAAAGGGAATCGCGCTGGCCACTTTCCTTCTCATTCGCCGTGGAAGGTGTCGCGAACTGTGCACACGCAGCAGCTACGTTTACCTGCCCCGGGCGCAAATGCTCGGCCGAGCGGTTTTAAAAGCGGCAACATTCGACTTCCTTGATTCCCTGTGCGTGGCACGAAGCTGTGCTGCCGGTTTATTCTCGGCTACCAACTGAACTTGGTAATTGGACAAATTGAAAGACATCAGTTTCGAAAACTTTCGAACGTGCGCCCGATGCTGATCGAACGCGCGCCGCGTTTTCGTTAAAACGGAACGGTAACCAATTTCAATTTGCCTCTGCCGATGCAAGGACAAGCGTTATGAATGCGAATAGAAAGTGTGTCGAATAAGTGATGTTTATTGTAATAGAAGGCGGCGTGATGATATATTTGGATTGGGAGCAACCTTTCTTACTAATCTTTGTAGGCGAACTTCGGTACCGGTTACTTTCAGAAGTGATTTTCGCGCGATGCTTTTTTATGGCATGCGTACGTTTTTACGGTTCGCATAATTCGCTGATATTCGCGGATGCACGAAGAAATCGAGTTTCGTTGCAGGTTATTTTCGGCAATTTTTCGTTTCTGGTTTCATTGAGGTTACCAGAGCTTCTTTTGACCCTGTCCTATCCATTTAATGTTTCTGTGCTAATAAATTGTATTTTAATAATTAGGTAGAAGACCGTTTCGTTGAAGTTTGAAATGAGCATTTTATAATTAATACACGCGTAATAGTCTCTTCGTTCCGGAATCACGAGTGAAATAAAAATATCAAGGCACTGATAATCAACGCCTTTTGTACTCGTACCTTGTCGTCAAGATATAGCATAAAGTTGCCTCCACCGGGTAAAAAATTGAAATGATCTCTATAACCGAAGACAGCTGCAAAGGTGAATTTCAATTTCGCTGTTCTTATAATTTCCCCTCCGCACTTGCAGTTTAAATCATTGCGGTGTAATCTACTTTTAAACCTGTCCTACTCATTTACTATTATATAAGCATTACGTACTTGCCGCCCCCACGTATACACACGTAAGTGCTTAAAAATTCCTAGCCGATAATTAGACTCCTAAAAAACACGAATAATATCTTCAACGAAAACAGTGCACAGCGATATCCAAAACTTTCATCAGATTTCCAACTTTGTTTCATAATGGAGACGGTAAACGCGACGAACCTCTAACTAGAGCACGTGCTATAAGTCGCGAAATAATCGTCTTAACATTACTAACTCCCCGCGTAAACCGTCCGCGAAAGCAGCAGAATTTTTCAGCCTATCTGGACGTTCGTAGTTATCGCTGCAATCCCGGCTAGATTTTTCTAGCATTTTCTCAACCGTTGACGCGGCCCATCGAGCATACACACGAGGTCAAATATCAAACTTACATGCTTCGGGGTCGCACAAGTACTCCGGCCGTGCTAGGTGCAATTTCGTATGCAGAAATATGCGCGGGTTCGCAGTATAAACAAGATCATGGCAGTCGCGATTTCCTTCGTGGGGGCAAACAGCAGTGCGTGAGAAACTATCGCGAGGCGGTAAGAACTGGGTCAGAGTGCTGGAAGCGTCGATGTCGAAAAACAGATCGAGGACGAAATGGGTCAGCGCCGGAAACGATGTCGAAACGAATCGGTCGGTCTAGTCGCGCTTTCTTCGTGACCTTCCTCCTAGTCTATAAATAAGCGTGTGTGCGACTGTGTGTGTCGATGTGTAGCCGTGTGTACGCGCTGCTAGAAAGACAGCACGGTGCGTGCTAGCTTAAGAGCGCATATCGTTTGTGCAACAATTGTTCCAAGCGAAATATAGGTCGGCGCCGAATGGTAGTCTAGGTACTTTCGATTCAACGCAGTCATTTAACGAACCTTTGCTCGATGATGAGACAAAATTCCTCGGCGGGTTCTTGTTCTTTTCAACGTCTTTATGATACGGCCAGAGACAGCTGAGCTCCTTTCGTTCTAATTAAAGCGTCGCTGCTTGCCCGTAGATATTAGGTTGATCAAGGGTGACGTGCATGTTGGTATATATTACGTGCTGGCCGATTATACGATTCATTTGCCACGTTTTTCTGGGTGCTTTAGGGCTTTCGTTGCTGTGGCGAGCTGCAATGGCGGCCGTGGTTTTAACCCTCGGGCACCGTCGAGATAACTGCTTTGGGTAGATCTATACGGCGAAGCTGTTTGAAGAATATACTTTCATTTCTTTACAGATATTCTGCTCCTGTTTAAATAGATCTGATCTTCATTCGTAATGAATCGTAATGAACGATTTACTGTGAATATAAAACAATGAAGGTATTGACCTGAACATAAATTATTTATTCCTACATCTCTCGCAAACAATAATACTATGTTCTTTGTATATATAATTTTACAATTTATTTTCCGTTCTGTAGCTACAAACTTAAATTAGTAATAACTAGTAGCAAATTCCTGACAAATGTGGTAGGTGATACACCTAACTACGCAAAAGTTTGGTTTGGTTTCAATTGGTCGAAAAAGTACCATGGTAATAAGTGTTCGTATCTCGAGCATAGGAACACCGAACGCTGCTTTCTTCGCCTGATACATTCTTCAACTAGTGTCGATAAATATCAGAAGATTTCATACAGGTTAGATATTTTATCGAAATGTTATTCAATGCCAAAGTTCGATTTCATGAATAGGGCACGGGGGTTGAAAGGAGCAGCTGTAATATTGCCACCGTCGGGTAAAGATATCTGTCTCTATATTGTTCGAATGAAATAAATAATTTATTTCGGTACTGCGTTTGGTTTGAAACTCTCGTGGAAATAAGTCGCTGGATGGGCGGATAATTGTTTGCAATTCCTTGTGACTTTAATTCGCTGCAAGACCAGGATAATACCAGTTGCATGCTTGGCATTTGACACTACTTTTACTTCGAAACCACTTTCTTAATCGTTTAGGTTGCAGTTCAATCGTATTCCTTTTCTCCACTTGTTTCAGGTTCTTTCCATACCTTCTGCCCTTAAAGAAGCTGTCCCCCTTTCTAAGATATATGGCTATCAACAAGAAACATGCTACCGCCAAAAAAGTGTAAATCTGTCTGTCAACTTTTTCAATTGTGATACCCCGAGCAATTTCAAAATACGATACATTCAAACGTAAATCAATGTCCACCCATTCATCCAACCTGTAGATATCGTCATCAATCTTGTCCTCGAGATATCATTCGTCTACCGATAAACTTTTGCACGAAGTTCGTCGTTTTCATTCATAAGCATTGTACCCATGTTTTCTTTCACTGATTGAAATGAGCGGCAATACGTGTTGTCCGATTGTTCGTTGCAAAATGAAGACTGGATGGACAGTTTGGTAGTGGTAAACACGTGGACGCATTATCAACACTGGATTTACCAATCGATCAAAATAACTGGTTTCGAGTGTTTTTATAGAAATTTCTATTTTCGATTTCATCTTATGCTTTCTCAAGTCATCGCGACGTGTTCTATTAACACATAATCAATTTTATAAGTTCCTATTTTCTCTCCTCCCGTTTTTCATGAGACACATTTGAACCGTTGGCCCAAGTAACGGAAATAAAATCTAGAGAAAATCGAATTTCTTATAAAATATTAAAATATACATTATAGAATGTAATATTACTGCGGTACCTTTTATATTACGACTAGAATTTCTTGACGTAATTTTGCGTACGGATTTGACCACATTTTCTTCCGAAGTAAAGGTAAATCTACGTAAGTGTTTCGACTTCTCCGATTTCGATGATTTTTGAATATGTTGTAGAATCGAGTATCCGGAACAACTTTTTCCTATGCATATAATCGCCGCTCGGCCTTAGTTTTCGAGATATTTTACAACAAATATAGCTACTACTACATTGAATTTTGCATATACGTGCACGCTCGTGGCAACGTGTGGGACCGTCGCTTTTCCGGCGGCCAGCGAAGAATCTGTATACCGGGTGACCTCATACAAATTGTACCTCTAGAAGTTGATATATCATATCAGATTTTGTATTGGCGGGGGCGGGGGGGTGTTACCCCTCCCCCTGCACCCCCTCCCCATAAATTTCTAACCCAAACCTAACCCGAATCTAATTTTTATTTAATCAAATATGAATTTGGGTTGGAATTTTCTTTTCTTTTAATGATTTTTTAACAGATGGTTAGATACCTGACCTTCCACCCTGCACGTCCGCAGAACGTCATACCTGCAGTACCACGGGAATCCCCAAGTACGTGCACATCTGCCAAAAACAGCCATAGTACTCCTTCGTCCTTTTTTTAATTAACCTAACCCAAAATCATATTTGATTAAATAAATCAAATTGGCACCTCCCCCGCCAATACCAAATCTGATATAATATATCTAGTTCTAGAGGTACAATTTGTATGAGGTCACCCGGTATACAGATTCTTCGCCGGCCGCCGGAAAAGCGGCAGCCTTACACGTTGCCACGAGGGTGCACGTATATACGAAATTCAATGTAGTAGTAGCTATATTTGTTGTCAAATATCTCGAAAACTAAGGCCGAGCGGCGGTTATATGCATAGGAAAAAGTTGTTTCGGATACTCAGTTCTACAACATATTTACAAATCATCGAAATCGGAGAAGTCGGAGCACTTTCGCAGTTTTACCAATTCAACTTTGATCCCGAATTAAGGAATAGTTGGTCTGCTCTGGCCTGTGAACGACTCATAAGGTACGAGGGTACTAAGTACCTTGGTACACCGGAACCAGTCACTTTGGCAAGCAAGTCTAATGTTAATCCACGTTGCTCGCAATTTTTCAATTCAGCCTGCATTCGTTGCATTCGTTGTAGAGTAGAATAACACCGTTTGTATCCTTATTCCCAAGGAATAACGTTACACAACGTGCGCGGATGATATTATTAGTGACCCGTCTGGATGATTGCTCGGCAGCTGCCTCTGCCAAATGGTCAAACGGTCTAGGCGCTTTCTTCCCGACCTTCCTCGTCTATAAATACACGTGTAAGCTTACGCGACTGCGTTTATGCAATTGTCCGTCGTGAAATAGGTCAAGCTATCGTGGATAAGGCTGTTTTATTTTATCGTCAATGCCGCTTGACTATCCTCCGAGTTTTCTTCCTGTTTACAAATGGACGGACGCGAGCAAATGTCAATAGATTGTTTTCCCCTTTCGTGCGCCTCCACGAGACGTTCTATCATTTATCTTTTCGCGACCACCGCAACAGCCAGCCCCGAGCCCGCCGATTCCCGTATCCCGAGCTATCAGGAAGACAGTCGCAGGTATGAACGATGCACGGTCTTAACCTTTCGAGCACCTTCTTTTGAATAATCAAATTCTGTGCAAATACGACGGTATAAATCCCATTAAACCGCCATGCACTGTTTTCAGAGAAAACCAAGGCAAAGTGAAACGGTGAAGAAAAGTGAAGTATTATTTTGTCTGTGCTAATGTGTGGTAGGACGAAATCGCCATTTTATAATGTAGAATGGGTACGACAGAAATGAGTCATTCGTAATTGTTGAAGTTCTTATCGCTGAAGTAATTTGTTCGAAGCGAAAGCTTTTTTATTCGGATAAAGTTTCATTAGAGAATTTATTACGTTTTATTTGGATAAAAATAAAGAATTTCCACGTTTCTTGCGTGAAGTTGTAATTTCTTCAGCCCGATAAGTAATGTCCTATTTTTTTCTAGGTATTAATCTTTTAGCTTATCATTCATTTTACATGATAGTACATTGAGTTAGTTCTATTTCTACATGTCGCTTACCATTGTTAAGTATAAATCGTACGCGAGTTTCCTTTCTACTCTACCTGGGGGCAAAGTGGAAAGGGCAGAGTGAAATCAATTCCAGCACGTATAATACAATACAAATCAATCGCTTTCGTGTTCCTTTCCCATGACTTTGTTCAACATCTCGGGTATCATTCCTCCCTGCTTACAGACTTTCGTCGTTTCTACGTTTGACCCTGCCGAAATTGAAGTTTCCCCAAATACTTCCAAAAACAAATTGTACCCTAGCTTCCGTAAACAATAAATATATATCACTTGTTGACCCGTTCACGGATTACGCATTACCCCGTTGGCGGGGTGTTCTAAAGGAAAATATCGAATTCTCGAACCGTAAAGCGGAGGAGCTTTAATAACTGCAGAATACGGTATCCTATTAACATCTTAAAAAATAAGCTCCTCGTGTTATCTACGTGCTTCTGCTGCTTCTTCTTATCGAAGCTGAAGTGTGCCACTCCAGCCCGTGTTCCCAGGTTTCCAATTAAGACCCGACCCGCTGCGGCGCCTTGATTATCGAAGATCAAACATTAAACACCTTCGAACCGATCGCAGAGGCGCGACAGGTATAAAATTCACGGCTCGAAGAAACATGTGTAAAATAGATAGCCAGGACGTGTAGCGGGTTCCCAAAACAAACGAGCGCCTCCTGCATCCCGTGGTGACTGTGCCTAAAGTGGGCCCAGTACGAAACTCGCGGGAAAAGTTATCAGGGTGAGGCAGAGGCGGTTGATGAACGCGTGCGTGCGTGCGTGCGTGCGTGCGTGTGTACATACGACTGGAAATAGGTCACAGGCCAGTGACGTCGACGGGAAAAATTCGGGTCACCGGAGGCTTTCTTCGTGGCCTTCCACCTTCCTCGAGTTCTCGCTACAACGTTCGTTTTTGGCTGCTCGCCTATAAATAGTTGGCTCCAAGCGTTGCGTTCGGACGCGTGTCGTTGCGTGGAAGCACAGAGCACAGAGCACAGAGGGGCGCACGCATCTCGACGAGGGACGCACCTCGACGCGATTATGCCCTCCGCGGGCAAACCCTTGCGACATCGTCCCTCGATTGCGATAGATCTGTACGCACAATACGCGGTGGGGGAGCACACCTCCTCGATCTCTAAGTTTCCATCGATAATCCACGTGTAAACGCTTCAATCCCTCCTGCGGCCGCTCAACCCGGTTACACATCCGAAGTTGGTTGCGTCCCCGTTTTGGACGCGTTGTTATCTGCAACGATCTGGGAATGCGATCAGTTTTTCTACGCAAATTTAAATACGCGACGGGCGAAGGATGTTTTCAGAGATGCGTCGGGTTGTCTTGTAAGTTGCGTCGCTTTCGCGTGGGTAACATGAAAGTTGCGAGAAGCGCGACCCGTCGTACTCGGAATTTTCTGTGTTGCCCGTTGGTGACTTTGTATGCACAGGTGGAATTTGCTTGAAGTTTTGCAAGCTGCAAGTTATATTTCAAGTTGCTGAAAATAACGTGGAAATTTTTAGCCCTGGATATTCCATTGTGTGCAGGGAAAATATATTACATTTAGATGTGTAGCTGATGCTTCGAAATTACCTTGCTGATGGCTCGAAACGTTTAATTTAATTGTGCTAGAAGAGGAATTGATTTTTTGATTTGCACAGAAGTGCGGTGCCATTACGGCCCTCGTCTAGACTCCTTAATATATGTTTTGTTACAGCCCGTTCGTAAGAGAACATACAAAGCAGTGTTCCAGAAGAAAGTTGTTACGCTTGAAAGTATAAATTCTATACTTTGATCAAAGTCTTCAATAATTTCGGAGGGTAAAGGTGTGTAACACTCTACGTGACTCGCCGCATAGTGCACATCTTTGATAGTTTTAAATCTGAAACATGTACTTGCAACGTGGACTTATAAAATCTCAAAAATATTTATTTTCACTGTCTTTTTCAAGAGATAAGTTTATTTTAACGATCAAACATAAAAATCCAAGCAATAATTTATTGCTACGATATATCTGAACAAGATTAAATTGTATAATAAATTATAAAATCGCGGATTATACTTACCCAAGATAATAGTAATGGAAAACATAAGAAATAAAAGATTGTTTCTAATTATGTCTACATAATAAAATTATCTTCTCGCATTCTCTAATCATTTTGTACGTTGCAATTACTTATTATTGCCTAATTGGATGTCATAAAACGTAACGCAATATGATCGCGTATAACAACCGCTGCAACGGACGTGCATGTACAATGTAGTTTTTCTGAATGGAGAAGAAATAAATAAACAGTTCCACAAGTTTTCCTTCAAACGGCATCATCAATCACAAAATCGAAATTGCATAAATTGTCCATTATTATTTGTCATCTGAATTATCGTTCATTTAGTATTGACAATTCCTGGATGGAATAATAATAGTGCATCGTCATATCACTCGACAATGATTTTTCACATGAAAAAAGATAAAAAATATCACCTTAATTGTATTTCAGCTCTTCAATCACCCAATAATACTATGGTCACAATGATTTTGTTACTCATATTAAATATTAAGAATATTAATTACTATTTTATTAAAACTATTTTGATGTGCCTAATTATTTTGATTAGACATTCATAACTGACAAGTGGATAATAAACGTCTACGGAAAAACAAAGAAATTGAAGGTTCAGACAGCCATAGTAGATAATTGGAGAGTAAAATCATCATATTAAATATCCTTCACTGAACATTAGATTACATAGGATGTAGAAAAGTGGACAGCATATCTATCATTAAAATTTCCTGCCAATTTCAATCATGCATAATACACACTTCTAGTTTTGTCACTGATAAATAACAAAATCAAACTCGTCAGCATAAGATGCATACTGCCACCAGGGGATACATGTATCCGGCATTAGGATGCTTAACCTTTTGCAAAGGTTAAATGCAGAATGTTAAGTAAAATATAATATGACTAAGTGGAAGCATGTGACAACTATAAAAATAGTTACGAATGTCAAAACGCTGCGAATTTACCAGACATAATAACTTTATAGCTACGCGTGCTAATTTTCTACAAAGCAATTTAAAAATATGAACAATTTGACATAATAATGCATGTATTACTGAACATTGGTCGTACGTTTCTTTTACGATTTAGAATCTTACAATTTTTATTATGTACAGTTTTACAATCATCTGTATTGGTATTTGAAATTTTCTAATTTAAAGATATCAATTTTTATGTAAATATTTTTGAACACGATGGGCTTGGTGTGAAATAAAATTTGTCCACTGAATAATTTAACCTTCTCATAAATATAATAGTACAAATTGATTTAAGAATAATTTACTGTGTTAACCTTTATATGCAACCTTTATACGCGTAAGTATCCATTAATTTATACACTTTTTTTCGAATAAATTAATGTTCAAAACAAATCAAATGTCTAGTTCGATCGAAATTGTGGTCGACAGTGTTTGGTGTCGTCTATATTTCAGGTTGCTTAATCCATTAATGCCCTGTGCCCCATTTTTAGAAGGCTTTCGTTTTAATGTTTCGAAATGTTACCGTTTGGCAATATATAAATAAGCGAAAAAAATACGAGAAGAAAAAAAAATGTAGACATTAATAAATTAAACGAGAACTTATGCTCTCTATAAAAAAAACATAATTCGGTCAAAAAACCATAGAACTTATTTCATTACATTATAATCATGTAATGGAATGCAAATGTATATCGCAATATTTGAACAGACATTTCTACCCTATTACAACAAGGTTCTGTATTCTATAAAAATCCAAATACACTTTTAAGAGTACGTAAATACTTTCAATAAAACAAACCAGCGATCGTAGCCTTGGTCGTGTTTTTTTTTTGCGATTCTAATAATTGGAACCAAACGAACCAGATAAAGATTCGATGTATCGCAAGATAAATACCTACTATCACCTGGATCTTACACGGTCGTAGCTTACACATGACATTTCACGATTTGAAAGTATAGCTTCAAAACAGGCAGTTTGTGAATTTTAGCGGTGCTACAAACTCGCAGGTTATAATTAACACCGTATATGGTGATTTAGTATCCTGAAAGTGCCTGTGATAATACTTTCCATGCATAGCACGAACGAATATGCGCTCTTAAATTAGTTCTAAGTACAGTAATAAATCAGACCGCTTTCAAATTGTTTATATATAAAGGTGTTTGATTTATTTCCTCGCTGGAAGGAAAAGCTAAATAAAAAACTGAAACGAGAGCTTTAAAAATTAAGAACCCGATCGGCACTTTTCACTGCCTACGTGTTACTTTTCTCGAGTCATGCACCGCAAATAATAGACATCTGTATCTATAATGTCCACTGTAATGTCTGAAGGAGTGCCATGAATTTTAAGTCTTTCTAATTCGCTGCTAGACGCGCCGCGTAACCGACGTTACTTCGGTCTCAAGCAACCAGCCTCGAATACTCAATCTTTGTAAACCAAAAAGCCCCCTACATAGAGAGCAAACGGCACCGCAGAACGTAATGTCCAAAGGATGTAGCGAGCTTTTAGTCCAGTCTAGCAGAGGGCAAAAACTTGACGAAGATAACAGGCAGCGACAAAAACTCGTCCCCGGAGAAGAAACTCCGAAGGTGGAGCAACGTCCAGGAAGTCGACGCGGCAAGGGGCCCGAGGGAGGCGATAAGATTTCCAAAGTGAAGTGCAAGTCTTGAAATGCAAACCTGTCGAAAAGAATGCGCACGGAGTTACATTTCTATGAGGCCGTCGGAGTCACGACGTGTCCGAGGCCGACCTTAACTCTAGTCTCGAAACGAGAGCATCGTTTCTAAATGCGTCGTTCGCGACACTCTTTGAAAGCCGTTAGCGCTATTGCAAGCAACGCCGCGGAACGTCGGGACTGAATTAACCTTGTTTTACCACTCATAGACCGGCCGGGACGAAAATTGTGCCAATCTGCCGTGGCGGTGATTTTCCTCGGGTAAAAGAAGGAAACTGCCACCGCCATTTCGAATCGCAAATCGAAGCGTTTTTCTGCTTGCACTCACTCGGCCGGTTACCACGGGATCACGGGGACTTTCATGCAACACGAATGCCCGATTATGTTTCATTTCCTCGCGGCTATTTCATGATAACGTTTGCAACCCATCTATTGAATCGGACCCCCGCGAGTATATGAAACAACCGAACGAATCTTGAACAGACTACTTACATATAACTTTGTTTGCGTTCATAATTGTAAGCGTGAAATTAGTAACGGCGATCCTTTGACAAATAAGACGACTGTGACGTCTCCTTGGTTGACATGGCCGGAAGAAGACGTTCGCAGTCTTATTCGTTCGAACGCAGGGGGGTAACTTTGTTATTTCTTAACAGGGACACCTGGACTGTAGCAAGCAAAGTAACACAGTAGTTATAAGCGTGTTACTGACCGCCGGCCAAAATTCGCAAGTGTCCGCGGAAGGGTGAATCGTCTTGCGGATACGCTGTTATATTTGCATATGATCTTTCGAATATCGATGGAACGGAAAGACATCGATGAGCACGTTATCCAGGATTTAGGATGCGTTCCAGCGATTGTCCCGTCAGCGAACAGTTAGTTCGATCAGCTTGGCGACCGGTAGTCCGTCGACACGACGATTCCCGTGAACGATAGGGAGTCTGCAAATATTTGGCGACCGGTTTCGGGTGGTTTTTCTTGGCAGGTAGAACGGTGCTCCCGATAAAGGAGCAAAAGGTCCGACATGGCAGCGGCGGCAACAGCCGGTGGCAGAACGGGATACATAATAAGAGTGGCCGCTATTATTCTGACATGGCTCGGGTCGGGCAACGCTGCGGCGGACCGCGTTCCCTGCTTACGTAATTTTGCCCGACCGCCGGCGTGCCGCGAACGCCGACGAAATGAAAATGAAAGTAAAGTAACGAAACATTCCTAGGGACGCGGGGGAACCGCTGCCATTAGCGCTGACGAGGAGGACAGCGAGAGCGGGCCGGATGCCCGTGAAAGGGGGATCTTTGTTTGGCAAATGTGTTGTATCCGCAGATGATGTCTTCCGGTTTCGTGCGGGCGGCGGAAGCAGTCGGCCTTTCTGAATTCATTTAAATTGTTTTACTATTTCCGTTGCTATTATCGTTATTATTAGCATCCTCGTTATTAATTTCTGTTATTATTATTAAACGAATGAGACAGTTCCATTAATATACAGGTAACCTCACTACAGCACGGTCAGAAATTTACGGACACCCTCGTGCAATACGGTTATTTAAATTTTTTTTTAAATTTGTTAACGAATTGAAGGAAGACAATAGACCGTGGAATCTCCGCGCCAAGCCACGCGGTGCTTTCACATAACACGGCAATTTTTAGGGGCCTATATTCTTATTAGACTCAGTATCATATCAACGAGAAAGTTCCATTAATGTGTACAAAAGTTGGTATACATTTTCGTGTAAGGAATAATGCGCAGAGAATTTATGAAAGTTTGTCAAGAGTGTTTTTTGATAAACTATAGGTATAGATTCCGTAAACTATTTGCTAAATGAATCTGATAGATCCGCAAACCATATTCTTTTACTGTTAATTAAAATTTGTACATAAAGATGTATACATACTGATTATACAGTATCATTATATTTATGTCAATGCAATGAGTGTGAGATTTACTGGGTAATAGAAATTTTTCTTGCAGAAAATTAAACGAATATCATGGTTCTGGTATCAGAAAGGCGACTTACTGATTGAAAAAAAATTGTAAAAAACAAAATTTCTTTGCTTTAACAAAAAAATGAGACGGACATTTTCTTCGGCAACGACTAGGTGCATCGGTAGTGGCAGAATTAAATCATAATTAATGTTATACTTTGAGAATGAGCGCCAAAAGTAATGCGTCTGTACCCATGCATGCCAACAAATTGTCATCAGCCATGTAAGTGTCTACATAAATTTAATTACGATAATTAGTATCTATAGCAAAGGATTTTCTATAAACATACCGAACTTGCGAAACAAATCAAATGTCCTGAACATCTTAAACAGTTCGCATGTATTAAAAGTTTTAAAATAGTCTTGCAAGGCCCGAACGAACGTAATAACGCAATGAATAAAAAATTGTGCAAATATTCCTAACGGTTTCATAAAAACATGCGCATACGTTGTAAGAATGAAATACGGAAATAAATTCAGCTCAAACTTTCTTGAAATCTCACAAATATTAATCAATATAAAATACATTTTCGAATAGGAGAAAAATTCACCAACGCGATTCCACCCCTTTTTGGCATACAAACGGTCTGGACACAGAATTTGTTGCACACTAACAGGTAAGAGTAACGTGATTAATAGCGAACGTGTCATTATTCTGTTAAATACGTCCATTACAATATATAAGATAAGGGACCCACTGAAACGGAACGGAGACAAGTAGTGCAGCATATTTTAAGCGCGACAATTTTTCACAAATTACGCAAGTACAGGTAACCCTCGTACAACGCGGAATTTTTCGATCCACAAAAATGCCGCATTATATAAATCGCGTTATCCAAGACTCACAATCAGACCCAATAGAAACGACGGGGTTAAATTCCAAATTTCTTAAATATTGCCTTGAGTTTTTTTTTAAATCATATAAACTAAATTGACCAGACAAACAAGAGTATCGTTTTATCCAATTGAAGTATGTAATGCTTTGACCCGCAAAACGCGTCTTCCTTTCTCAGAGTGTTATTAGGGACCAATATCGTCGGCCGTCTTATCGTTATTCGTATGAACTTGCGCTGGAAACCCCGCTACGATCGTCATTTTGAGCCCACCACATAGAGCACTTTGTCACTTACAAATGGCGACTCCGGCGCGACTCCGCCGCAGGTGTGTGCACAGTGTATTTTTAAAAACCCACGGGGTGTTCTATTAAACTGGAAACGGTGGAATATGTCTCGAGAGCCGAATGTTATGAAAAAAATGTTCTTCCAACAGTTGTTTGATACGAAGGGGATGACATTTGGTGGCATAAATAATATTTCGATAGGTATAGTGGCGGAGAAGATATCAATGTAAACATAATTGTTTTAAACAGGAATCTTCATTAGCTTATTCATATTACGATAGTGTATGCTGAGGCGAATACAATCGCCTACGACACGGTATCATTTCATGCAAGAGTATGCCAAAAAGTAGATCCGGCTAAATTCATATGTCGTCCGGCAAGCCCTACGTGGCTATATCGACATGTAAATTTATTCGACCAATTAATTCAATTTCGAGCAGGCCAACTACGAATGGATAGGAACGAATGAGAGGAACCATGAGCATAATGATGAGGATAATGACGTGTACGCCGTACGAACTAGCGGACGAAAACATAGGAAGAGCATCGAGCAGGACTGCAAAAGTGTCTCGCGGAAGGAATGCGCGTTTAATTGGTCTCTTCTCGCACGTATTTCCACCGGCAATTAACTGTTCGCCGAAACAGTCACGCGTCTACTTGGATCAAGACGTATCGAGATCAAATGAGATAACCCGTAAAAATGGCGATTATAATATTATGCAACGAGAGCGGTAAAGTAAGCTTACGTGGGCATCAAACGGGGACAGTAGGGAGAGACAGTGAACGATTCATCTTGACCCTGCACCACACGGTGACACACCAATCCGCGAGACCTCTTTCTAGCTCGGTTCGTAGGGTTAAGCTAGCGATACGAGCCGCACATTTAACTTCACAAAACCAAAGCGGAGAAGAGTGATTCAATACTGTACGTTGATTATGAAAATTCCCTTTTAAATGGAGAACCGAATGAACGTTATGGAATGTATTTATTACTGTTATTATTGCAGAAAAACATTATCCATGTGAAACGATTTATAATAAAATGTAGAGTCAGTCAAGTTGGCTTCTAAAAGACATTGCCTCTTTGACCAAAAGAATGTTTGATATTTCGTGGTATTTAACCCAATAACAAATAAATTTACTTTAACACGAGGACTGCCAAGCAAGTCCAATTGAACTGTTTCAGATTTCTTGCTTTAAAATTGTTAACATATAGATATCTTTGTAGCAATTTATGATGACTTTTAATCAGACAGAATGACAATTGTATATCTCTATTAAATATTTATTCAACGACTTTTTTGTTCTTAATTTGTCCAACGTATGCCATGTAAATAGTACCAAAACCTATCGGTAGTTCTAGTGTTAAATATAAAAAGTTGAAAGTAAATCGAGCGCTGTGACGATAAAATTTAAGAAAATTCGAAGAGTGGAGTTAACCAATTTGGCTAATGAGAAGCTCATTGTACGGCTCCTTCGTATCTACTTTTCGACATTATGTTGCATGGAACGATATAATGCCGTAGGACATTGTATTCGTCTCAGCATACAGTACCATAATGTGAACGAAACACTACAGTGTCCCATTTAAAAAATTAATCTAGCCTTGATACTTCTCCCACCACTGTACCTATTGACATATTATTTATACCGCCAAGTGTCCCCCTTCGTACCAAACAACTATTGTAAGAACATTTCTTTCGTAACTTTAATCTCTCAGGAGATATTCCACCGTTTCCGGTTAAAAGGAACAACTCTGTGTAAAGTGAAATGATAAAAATCTACAAATTTCAGGTCCGCGTTATGTATATCGAAACAGCCCACGTTATACGAGGCTTGCCTTATATTCGACCACAATGTACACGTATAGATAATGCAACAAGGATGAAAGTAAAGGGCGAAGGGAAACCAGGGCAACTAGAGAAATGCCGAGAGTAACGAAATGGTCTGAAAGAGGGGATGGTGAACGTATACCTATACGTACGTTGAAAAGGAGAGGCGCTTCCTGTCCCCATCGCGATGGATCGTACAGAAAAAACGATGGCCGTAACGCTATTTCCACGACGTTCGAAACAAAACGATTCGCAGATGCCTATTATTAAAAAAAGATATTGATAAATTGCAAGAAACATCTTAAAGCAAAGGGGTTGCTAATGAATCAACAAACGGTAAGGTACGAAGACAAATAGAAATTATAGAATGAAAGACGTGAATTTTCTAGTTGATAATAATAAAGGATGTTTATTTATGTTTCCCTCTCAATTTTTTTTGTATAAACGTTAATAAAACAACTTTTAAATGAAAGTCAAATAAATCTTGACGTATATGTTTTTCACCGAATGTCCCATTGAATTTTCATTGAAACGATTGTGTCGATTTTACATCTGCAAGTTAAATTCTTGAAGTTTACAAATGAGTCGTGCGTAAATACCTGTTACGCAATGAGTATGTAATTATGGAATTACTATACAGTTTTAATAAATATGATGGTAAATGAAAGCAACGAGCGTTATTTAATTTGCACGATCAACTAAAAACTCGCCGAATTATTATTAGACGTTTAAGCAAGTGGTCCTGTTTCATTACCGTTCATTAATTGTATTCAGTAATTTATTCGTTCCACAGAAAATGACCATTTATGTGAAAAATAACATCACGCAAGCTAGGTAAGTACACAAAAGTTTGTCATCGTTCCTGCCACTTATTTATCAATGCCTTATTTTACTAACTCCGTTGCTCTAGGTATCACTTGGCACATGAGATTTATCGTCCTCCTTCGCAGAATTTGGACGGAAGTATAGAAACATACCTTGCAAAAACACGAGCACGCCAATTCCTATTTTTAAACTCATTCCTCATGCATTATTCACTATTTTCTTCTATTTTAGCAGCCTGCATCGAATATTGCCACAGAATTTAAGAAAAAATAGGCGCAATTCCATAAGAAGCAAATCCAAGATACATAAAATCAGCCAAAGCTATTAGCCATATTGGTAATACGATGATAAAAAGCAAACGACAGTCTTTTTTTGCATCGTAGTAAAAATGTTACGCGGCGCTATTTCTCGGTTTGATCTATTTTCCTCGCCAGTTAGTCACTTGACCAAGCAGTTGGATTCGAGCCATCTATTGCACCTTAGCAGCCTCTTCCTAACTTTCCGGACCTTGCTCCCATTTCTCTAGTTGAGGTGAGGCCGTGTAAATAGATTCGCATCTCACGAGACAGCCGCGTCAACGAAATTCGGGCGCGCGTATAATTTACGACGCTCCCAGATCGTGGAACAGGAATATCTGTAAAATTGAACATCGATCGTGCGTGTGATTTAAAGGGAAACATTTTTATCCGACGATCCCGCCTATATTGTCAAGTTCCATCACGTGTAGAACATTCGGCCGAATGTTTTGTCGTTTTCAAGGCAGACAAAAGATCGCGTCTAAGTAAAATATTGTTCGGAGCCGCACTACTATATTACCCAAGCAGATGAGACGCTGATGCGTTCCAGGTCCCTCAAGGAGACCGATGCAAAATCGTCGAAAGGCTGATTTCACTGGCACAGTTTCTCACGTACAGCTCGTAGGAGAGCTCGTAGCGCAATAAAATCGTTTCTCCCTTTTTCCGTGCCGATGCCGGCGGTGCCCTTAAACGCTCAATACGCGAACGTCGAAGGCCAATTTCTAATCCCCTTTGCGACTCAAGGATAAGAGAAACGCAGTTCCTTGTCTATGATTGGTCTGGCGGGCAAAAAAAAAGCCCGTTGAAAAACTCCGGCGAAGAAAAGATCCGAGGAGCGAGAACGGGTGAAAATCGTCTTGGATAACTTGGCGGTTTCCTCCGGGGCAAAAAAAGAAAAGGGAGGGAGGGAAAGAAAAAGAAGTCCATTCTGAGGTAACTCGGCAAAAACTCAGGCAACTTCCTCAAACCTCTTTGACAGTGGTAACAATAAAAACAATGCAGAAAAAAAAAGACGGAGGCAAGGGAGAGGGTTGCGCGTTGTAAAAACTCTCATAATCTTGGCATTGTGACCGGTAACGGGCCAAATAATTTCCGGCCGGTCCCTCGTAAACGCCCTCGTAAACGCCTCGTGATGCCACACGGCTGTTGGCCCTTTTTTGGTCACTCCCTCGGCAGATTCACGAGAGGGGGTGAAAAAAAAAAAGGGTTGCAGTTTTCCTAGTTTCTAAAGCGGACCACCGGCATCTGCAACTTTATGACAGATTGCGCATTTCTCTGACCTTTTATGCAAGCGGTTCGAGGTTCTTCCATGTTCCGACAACCTTGAAACTTCACTGAGTTACGCAAGGATAAAGTTGCCTCGCTACGGAATGAAGCAACGCATCAATTCTGATTTTCGTGATTGATATATAATACATTTTTTTTTATTGTCTTTATCGTACTTGTAATTATTTGAAGGGGAACTCTAATTCGAGGTAATGCAAACATATTTTGCTGCCTCGATTTGTTTGAACGATTTTCGTCTTTAATAATAACATTTCGAGTTAAACTGGTGGCTGACGTGTTTGTTACTTTTATTGTTTTAAACAAGCGCTAAGAAACGAAAAATAAATTTCCCAACTTACAGAACATGAATATTCAATTAAAACACGTACGTAAAAACTGGTACGTAAAAACACTTCGCAAAAATGATTCTTTAAATAATTATCGGTTATAAATCAACGTTTGAATAGACTGCAATTGTTCCTATACTTATTAGAACGTCGATCGGAATAAAAATGATGTTGAAAAATTATTTAATTAGGAACACCTTGATAAGAAAACTGATTGCTCGAAAAATTACACCGGCCGCTAAATAATTCCATTACAAAGAACCCGATAAATTTGTCGTAAAACTGCTCGAAACGCGTACAAGTCGAACGACGAGAACGACAGAATTTTCTCGTCCCTTCTTCCTTCCTTTCGTTTATTCCTCGTCTTTTCTCACCTCTTTAGCGAAGCAACGTTTAGCACGAGCGACGTTTATGGCCATGTCTAAGTTGGCCATGGCTACATTTTACGGCGTTTCAGTCTCAGATGGTTCTTTCGTATCTATGCTTCTCCTATCTGTCCGCCCAAGGTTTCCAGTTTGTCGCGCGCTGATTCTTTCAATGAGCTTTAACCCTCCCATCGAAATGACAGTTTTTACGTCCGTTCGGTCTCCCGAGACGGAAAATCCAGGCGCAATAGACGCGAGACCAATTGCGTTTCACGATTACGTAATTGCATGGCGTCGATTAAGGAAACGGATATTAAATATACAATAGAAATAGAAGAAAAAGCATTAGAAACCGAACGCGAGTTATAATCGTCACGCTATCACGATTCTTGATTTATCTAATAAGAACGCGCTCTTATCAAAAACTAAGTCCCCGTCATTAATATTTAACCGAAGCGTTGAATCGTTACCTTGACACATCGAGCTTGATTTTCTATTGGTAGAACATTTTGTTTACATCGAAAGCAAGGCCTCCGAAAAGAGATATATAGGCGTGAGTAGATAACGAACGATGAATAAAATAGAAAATTTTCTTTGGAGGCGGGAGCTCGAATCGCTGACGTGGGACAAGAAATGTTTACATTTTACATGTGCAATCGTACGATTGCGAAATTGTAAACGATTAAATCAGCCGTTCGTATTATCGAACGTCGAAACTTGAAATGTAATTGCTTAATTAGTTTAATCTGCGCTGACTCGCGCGCAGCGGGGACCATTAATCAAATGTGGATCCGAGAATTCGAAAGCTATGCACGACGGTTTACGCGAAACAAGTCTAGGGGGGGAAATTCAAGCGTCGATTCCCGCTGACTTTTGCCCTCTCTGGCTGTAAGTGTCATCTATAATATTGCATAATCTCTGTTAGCATCGCGTACATAAATAGCAGGCGTTAAATGCATTCACGAATTTTAGCACGACGCGCTTACTCCGCTGCTAAATTTTATTGCACGCGCAACGGCCGCGAGGCCCGGCTGGTCGCGCCGCTGGCATTATGCGAGTTTCGAGATAAAAAAATATGCATACCGCGTTATGCACAGAAAGGCGTTCATGTATAAAAGTGATTCATACTAATTAGAATCATAATATAAAGATAAAAAAACTATTTACCCTATTTACTATTTACTAGGCATTTCTCATTTTGATGATCTAATAGTGTTTGACGGTTACTTAGCGATGCGTCACGTTCGAAAGGAAAATTCAAGTGGAATGAGCGGCGATACTTAAAATCTTATTTGAGGAGAAGATAAAAGTCCACTGTGATATTTCAAGCGGATTCAGTCAGCCAGATTGTCAAGGATCGTGGTTCGTGAATTATGGTCCTATTATTTTCAAGTTACGTGTTTCAAGAATATGGATCTGTACGTGCACGTTACATACATTCATTTGATTGTCTCGTTGCGCAATCGTGTGAACCTTGCCGGTTGCTCGATTTAACTGGCCAGAAAAACAACGAAATGTTACAGATAATCGGCTAATTTTTCGATTAGGCGATACAATCCCTTGCCAGATATCGATCGATACTTTGAGGAAAGGAACACACATTTCCTTTCTATATATCTAATAAATTGGAGCTATTAAGTAGATGTTATTATTATTGACCAGTATATTATCTTGTCTCAAGTATTATTGCATTTTATAGGCAAATGAATTGCAGATCAGCAGGGAAGATACCGTTGCGTATCAGGTATATGCAGGATGTTAAAAAACAAGTTGCATACCACTTTGAGGGTCATTTAGTATATAATTTGGTAAGTCACTTAAGTGAGAAAAAAGTTTATATTTGGGGAAATAAATGCGGTGTTTTGTTTGATACAAAACAGTCGGGGAAGCTTGCAATTGCTGTTTATATTTATAAATAGTGTATTAAGCAGTGGAAAATTGCAGCAGGTGAGGTATTGACAAAGAGGAGTAAAAACCTCATGAAAAATATAATAAAAGAAACAAAATTATTATATGGGAAACCACGTCCACAAAATTGCTTTTAATACCCCAGGCTCCTGAAAATATATTTTTCTGTGCCTACCATTTCTCCCAATAATATTTGTTACCCCTTCTTTAACACCCAGTATATCATACGCAAGTCGCTAGTCTTATAATTACGATTAAACTGTTGCAACACGTGAGTAAGACTTTCCACTATCTGAAGGTAAACAGATTTGCGATTAACATTGTGCAGCACCTTCAAAGATGTATTAGCTCGTCTAATACCCTAGCATGGTTCTCATTTCGTGATGAGCTTGTCTCAATAAAATTTGCTTACCGGGCGTGCACTATACTCTACAATATTTATTAACTTTCGTATTATTTGTTAGCAGCTGTTGCAAATTATTTTCCGCCTCGTAAATATTCGAAAAGCTATGCTGTAACTTTGATACATTTAATCGCAATTCCAATGCTGCTGATACTGTTCAAATTATTCGTGTCATTCGTATCAAGTGAGAAGATATCTACAACTGGGGAAGCAGCGGAAAAAATAATTGCATCCTCGAAAAAGACAGGAATTTCCACAAAGGCGACACCTGTCACCTGACTCGACTCCCTGACTCCGAAGAACAGAAACAATTTCGCCGCTCGAATTGAAATAAAACGCCATATTCCACACTAGGAACGACACTTGGACTCCAACGAGTAGAATTCGAAATCTTTGCTAATGAGCCGAACGAAAATAATTCCCCGAAACCTTTGAATCGGCCAATCACTGGACCGAGCGTACCTGGCACAGAGCGCCTTCGTGAAAAATACAGTTTCCTTTCCACGTTGGCAAAAAGGAATTCCACGATTCTGTTCAACGATCCGACACTCGCTACTCGAACAATAAGAAAGCTCGAGGACATTCCGCTCGACTCGTCCGAGATTAACGAACGCGCGATGCTTCGAAACGAACTATGTATCGGCGAAATTTCACGTGTCGCATTCACAGTTGCCGTCATCGCCGCGAAGAACAGACGGATCAGCTTCAATTTCTGGCCGACCCAATTTCGCAATTCGCCGTACGTACATTACATGCATACGTACGGGCTCGCGTGTGCATGCACGCGGCTGCGATCCGGCCACGGGGAGCTATCAAAACGCCGCTCATTGTTCCCCTTTCTGGGCTGCTTTCGCCGATCCATTAACGTTATCGGGGAGTCCCCGCACGATTCTGGTCGACGAGGAAGAATTTTTCTCCGCTTCGCGCGAGGCGAATCGCTCGATTGCGCGTACGAAGCGCGAACCAGGAACGAAAGTGCGTACGCGTGGAGCTCGTTTGCGATTATTTCCTTCCGTTCTCCAAATCGTTCCGACGATCTACAATTTTTCATTCTCTTTGTTTTTTTTTTTGGTTGCCATTTCCACTTTCGAGATCGCGGCCATTTCGAGGGCGCATGCATAATTCGATGTTCCCCGAAGTTTATCGATCGCTCGTGCTTTATGGGGATACGTGGTACGAATTTTAAGAGCAGCGAACGAGGCCTAGGAAGAATAAGTCTCGAGACGGTCGTAAATAGAAAGGGAACTTTATTTTCATCGACGTATAGATAGGCTTTACACGCAACGACACGCTCGTTCACGCGTGCTGGTAGCTCGCATATAAACTCTTACGCGCGATTGCAGTAGCACAGCAGCAAACGCGCGGCGAGTGTGTGCGTCGGGCTCGCGCGCACGCGAGCAGAGATGCGCCGGTATGCGTGCGATCACGTAAACGTTAGAGACGCGTACAACCACGCACCGGCTACAATAAGTAGGCCACGGTGCTTTCACACGATAAGACCTTATCAAAATGTACGCGTACGGCTTCGCCTCTATCCGTTTTTTCCTCCGCCCGCTGGCTCTCCTCGACGTTTCCGTCCGACACTTTTCCTTTCCCTCTTTCTCTTTCTCCCGATCCTCGTTCTATCTCTCTTCCGTTCTCTATTCGACTCTCCCGTGGCCCCACCCCGACGCACACTTCCTTCCTCTCGTCTCTTCTTCTTACCCTCGTCCCTTCGCCGACGCGACGCTCTTTCCACGCGCTCGCTCGCAACCCTTTTGTTCTCGCCGGATTCTTTTCTTTCGCTCTTCTCCTCCAGCGTTGCTCCGCAGTTTTCCTTTCAGCGCTAAATTTCGCATGGTCCTTCCCTCTTCCATTCGCATCTCCATCGTACGCTTCGCTCTCTTACGTGCTCCCTGGATAGACGGCCCTCGTGTTCAGTGACATCATTCCAGCCGACCTACTTTCGGCCGTTCATTTGTCCCGCGACTCGCTCGGTACTTCCACTTTCTTCGGCCATATCCGCTGCCGTGGCAGCGTCGCGTCTCAATGTCGTGTCGGTTTTTCCGTCTTAACGCCGCTTCAGTTTTTTCACCTCGACGTGCACGCGATAAAAGCCCTTCCCACGCACGGAAGCGGAGGATTGTAAAGGCGGCCGGCCGCATGAATGAAAGCATCCTTAAGGCGAGCCTCCCGTTTCCTTCTTCGTTCCCTTCTCGCTTCCCTTCTTCCTTCCCTTCTTTCCCTCCCCCTTGCCTCGAGACGTCGAAGAATTACGGACAATAAGCCCCGAACGCGATTCGAACGACTTTCCCTCCACGTTCTGGCCCGTAGACGCGCCAGGTTTATTAAAATACTGACGGAACCAACGTAGGTGCCGAGCGGCAATTATCGCGCGCAGGATAGAGGATGCAATTCTTCTCCTGCAGTCCGGGACAGGATCAGGCTCGCGGAATGCATTATTTCATCGACGATCGGCGAGTAGAAAAAGCCGGACGCGACTGGGCCTTACGCAATCGTCGCGTAACGCACGCGGAGACGGTTAATGAATTCCATAAAATTATTACTTTTGACACCGTTTCGAGGCGGCGTGCGTTGCGCAACCGCTCCTGAAAACCGTCAGCGCTCCCGTGCACCGAATTTAACCCGCTGCGATTATTTTCGTAGCCTATCGAATAGTTTCTCGGAAATAATTGGGCGGCCGAGATGCGAATCTCAGCCGAGATACTTGTCGTCGTATTTAAACGTCCGTGAAATTCATTTCACCGCCGGTCTGGTATTTATAAAAGTGTAGAACCGCGGCGCCTATCCCTCTTATTTTTCCCACAGCTGTGTGAAGAGAAAAAAACGTTTCCAGACGTGGGTGCGGTTACGCGCACGCAACAGGTTCTTCCTGTGTTATTCGCAATTTTAATCGCAGGCGTGCGCGAGTCAAAGTCGACAACGCGAACGGGAAAAGATCCGACGATAATCCATTAATGCTCGTAAAAACGTGTCCAGTAATTGAGCACCGTTGCCGTCGGTGTCTCAAGGACCGATAGGATCGCCAGGCTACGGCACGGTGGAGCGTCTGAAAATAATTTACAGAGATGCAAATGACAATGGAAAAATCTTTTCACGAAACGGGACTCGGCGTCCGAGGGAAACTCCTTTGTTGAACGGGGTAAGTTTACGGGCAGCGTGGCTGTTCTGGAAACGGACGATCCGTCGTTAACCCTTATTTATACCTGCCCGAGTAATTAACGTTTATGACGTTTCCTGCTCGCGTAGAGGGAAAGAGTTTCAGCCCCGACGGAATTATTGCCGGACTGCGCGTCTCTCGCCGTCCGTGCTTTATTGACCCGTTTATGTGCCCGAAACCAGTTGCGACGAACTCGAGCGGGGGAACGAAATTTAGGGAAACGGTCGGGGTAAAATCGGTTCGAAGAATTTGCCCCCAAAGCTGAGCCTCGAGCGGTCGTGTACTCGAAATGTTAAGCCCCTCGAAATGTTAAGGATTGTTTTCTTCTTCTCCCTTTTTTTTTTGCCACACTTTAACGATAACGCAACTGACTAAGCGTTGGCCTAAGCCTCGCCGGGCTCCCCCTCGGGGTAACAATCTCGCTCTCTTCTTCGGTTTTAGTAGGCTTCAAAATATCTTATTATCGAGTAACCGATGTTGCCGGGGGAGAAAAGGGCTCGGAAGGTGCGCGTCGTGCCGGAAGTTCAATTAAATTCGATACTTTCCCCGCAACAGTCTTCACTTTTTATAGCACCCTGCGTCGTAAAAGGATCGCAAGCGCGTGAATTATTTCGTTACGAGCGAAGACACGTCGACGCGTTGTTAGAATTTTCTCCGGCAAACGCGTCCCTGGATCGCATCGACGCGTTAACTCGTACAAACAACAATGTAAAGACCTTGAGACTGCAATGGTGCAAGGCATCGAATGTAAAACGTTCACATAACGTTATGACATTACATAATGATCCGTAATGCCACGGCAATGCCGTGTCTGGCGTGCTCTAGTCGGCTGGGTGAGAGATCAGAACGGTCTAGAAAAAACAGAAGGTAGAAAAAGAAGAGGAGCTGCGCGTGGGACTGATCCGGAATTGTCAGTCAAGGTAACGAAAAGTCGAGCGGCGCGATTAATCGCGCCTGATCGTTTGTCGCGCCGATTTCGACCCTCGCAGGGTCGCCGATTCCATCGGGGCACTCGTTTCGGTGTATCGATCAGATGCAATTGGAGAAAATCTTGTCCTACCGTTACACGCGCTACCTACACTTGCTTGTACCGCTCCCCCACGTGCCGATGGGCGTTACAACACTTTTAAACGCTGAGCAAACATCGTTTTATCTGAACGTAATCGACAATATTCTGGATACACCTGAAAACGCCATGACCGATATTTTGTTCGTTACAAGTGGCGTGGAAAGGTAATATTTATTTTTCTTCTACGTGGCTCTAGTCAGTCCAGTTCTAAATTGCTACACAGCTCTGAATAACAAGCCTCCGGTTAATAATCATACCGATTCGTGCTCTCTTTACAGTAGATTAGAGGAGTACAAGGTTGTAGAACCAGATTTACAGAAGTGTAAAAGGAAGATGCGTTCGAGAAGGTCTCCTAAAGTTATAGCATATAGCGTATTTCGTTTCACCACTGATTTAGTAAGAACTAACGTTTCAACTACATAGGCGAATGGAAGAAAGTATTCCGAATGACAGTATACATTCCTAATTTCTAATTTCCAATTTATACGATTCACTTCCAATTTAGTATATCTTGTGGGAAATCGTCCCCGAACTGGAACTAACGTTAATGGTTCATTGGTGGCGCATAAAGCGCTTCAATAATTTACGTAAATAGTTTAAGGAGCCAGCTGTATTCCTTCCCATTGTATGTTTTAGCTTGCTTTGATATCATTTGACCAGATCTGTGCGCTTAACCTTTGCAATAATTCGTATGTGCCAGTGATTACGAAGGGGGCCTAAGTCATACACCTTCTTGGTCCGAGATATTTGGAGCCTCACGTTTTGATCCTTTGAAAAATATTGTTTCACTATGTCGGAAAATAATTCACAGAACGGTCGCCCTTGCAATACAAATATTTTCCATGACCGTAAAATATTATACGTAGCTTACGGGTGATCGTGATTTTTGCAACTCCAAATGATTGAACGTTGAACGGAATTTAACGATGGAAAATAATGGATTCAACCAAGCCACAAGCAAACGTATTCCATTGCATTTGATAATCACGATTGCGATCGATTAATTTTTATCAATATCCGGACTCACGTTGTCCTCTTCGGTAACGGAATTGTTAATTTCTAACATTTTGAGCGCCCCAAATTGCTTCTGATAAATTAGTAGGATGCGCGGCAATAAAATCCACCATTTCGCCGTTCGAGTTCGTTTCGCGTATATGCCAATGCACTTACTCGGTGCGCATATACCTTTGCTCGAAATGTAAAGAGCAGAATAAGAAAAAATACCGCTTCAGAGGTTCTCTTATTTTCACAGCGGTTACCAATTCGTTTCGCTAATTAAAAAAAGGTGTCGCAAAAACCTGGCGATTTGCTGCTAATGTTCGAGCCCGAATATACAAACACGGTGCGCGTATCGTTCGTACAATATACCGATATCGGCACGAGATCCGCGTACAATCGCACAACAAATCATACGTTTAAGCAGATGGCTAGCGGGATGAAAATTCCGCGGAGCAGCGGCATTATATCTGGAATCAGGTTTCCCACTTTTTCACGGGAGGCTCGTTTCCATTCTCGTTCCACAGAGTTCGTAGCCGATACCGCGATTGCGTCAACGCTGCTTCGCTTACACATTTTTTCCTCATTTTCTCTCGCAACCAGCCAACTATTGTTCCCCGAAGCTACCGAACTCTATTCAAGAACGCGTTTATTTTCCTCTCCTCTTTCTTTCCTTTTTACGTTTTCCTTTCCTCGGGGCGAAACGCAGCAGTCCCGATGCGTGCGCGTGCACGCTAAACGCGCGCGGCTGCTTGCGTTTTCCGCTTTGGAAAGTCCGGGGTATCCAGCCATTATCCGGGCACGTTCGTAGAAATAGAACTGCTATCAGCCGCCGTTAACTCGGCGTTCAGTGATTCGTCACGAATATACCGTGCGCGCATACGTCCGCTCTTTTCACGCGTAATTTCGACCCACCGTGTATGCACGCGTACACGTACGTAATGTACGTTCCATGGAGGCTCTGGCACGGCTGCAAGAACGAACGACAGCCTGCGCACAGCCGAACCAAACAGTTCCTTAATTGCGTAAGAAGCAATCGCGTTGGATCCTCTTTCCGCGTCCCCTGCTGGCTACTTTACGACCGCTTTTCCCGTTTCTCCGGCCAATTGTCGCGGCCATTTGCTGCGAAAAAATATTACGACCAACAATAATATCGACAATAGCGGTGCAGCAGACGCGCAACTCTGTGAACAACTGTACGTGCAAAGTAGAAGGTTACCGGATGACATCAGCCCTCGCTATTACCACACTCTATTACTTTGTCCGCGACGATAACACTCCCGACTTTTCTTCTGCCGCCAGCGATGCATGCGTATACGTGCATAGATGGTACTCGAGCGTCGTGCTCTCGAGGGGCACGGTCCACCGAAGAGTAGGAAAAACGGAAAAAGAATGCGCCGATTCTTACCGTCCATCTGCAGTTTCGGAAATTTTCTGCGAACCGTTCGATTGATCACCGCGATTGACGATCGACGAAAACGCGAACGGGGATCTGGAAAAGTAAAGGGAACGCTCGTGGGAACGAAAACCAGGCGCGGGTGCTTTCTTCGAAACTAGAAAATTTGATTGATCAGCGCGGGACGCGAATCGCCCAATCGATAATTGCCAGAAATTCGATGCAACGACGAGACCACGAGGGGTCAGAAATATGCACCTATCGACGCAAGAAACGGACCGAACGGATAGAAATGCGACGCGGCGGACTCTTAACAATAAGTGCAACACAGATGCACGTACCGGGAATCGTTTTAACGCTCGCGACGAGCTGATGAATAATTTAGACGAGCGAATGACAAAAGCGTGCGGTTAATTGGTTAATTTTTCTCGCCTATTGAAGAATGGCACGGTATCGCGGTGCCGTTTTTAGAAAAGGTGACGGTTAGCGCGACAGAAACGGCAGGCAGTTTTGCAAACAGCGCGAACCGAGTGCATAAATAGATACATCCATTTGTGTCCTCGCTATTATTAGAATGTTTGTGAATACAGGCGTACCTGTTTTATCACGAGCAAGTAATTTCGTGCGTACCCACCTCGGTGTACTCGTGTTGGCTCGCGAGTCTCATTGAATTACGCGGAATTAGGCACCTTGAAACAGGCGACGGTGTCGGGCTTGACGGAGGGGACACAAATGTGCAGGAACATTCGACGATAGGTTTAAACGATCCACTGGAACTTTTCCGACAAACGGGCACCGTTCTCTATTATTGCCACGGTGTTTTCGTCGGAACGACAAAATCTGATCGATCAGTTGCGCGACGCGAGACGCCCAACCGATAATTGCCTGAAATTTGACGAAACGGCGGGTCCGCGACGGGGCTGAAATATGCACCTATCGATGTTAACGGTCCGTGCATACGCTTGCACAACCTTGTTCCGGTTTTAGACCGAGCCGTATCTTTCCACGAGAAGCATAAGCATTTTTTTCATTAGTCGCAGTGATACTTATCGTGACATTGCGCGCCAACTAGAAGAGCCTTTTTCATTTCCCCACGTTTAAATATTCTCGGTAGACGGTAGTTCCTGGATCGCGGATTCTATTAAACGAGCGCAATTTTCATACCGCCGTAGTACGAATGTATAATTAAATTCTCTCGGTCAGATGTATTATGCTAAACTCTGTAATCAATTACGGGAAACGGAGGCTGCGATACTTCGAGCAGGAAGACAAAGCGACCGTAAATGACGTAAGTTTACTCGACGATCGGTGCATGTGCACAGTATGGAAAGGTTTTTTCCTCGAATCCTGATGGGGCGCGGCCATATCGCGAGACACGAGGAAGAGCTCGTTTTTTTCCCTCATTTTTCTAATCCGTCGTGTTTCCAACTTACGGAACGAATGGACAATCGATCCGGAGTTTTATCGTCTCCCCGAGGAAACAATGCGCCTTACGCAATCCTGCAAGGTGTTTGAGATCGCGAAACGGCTTTGCGGAATAAATGAATTATCGTTCCTTCCCAGCTGCGGACGCTTCTGTAGGTTTTCGGTGGGAACGAGGAATGCGCGAAACGTAGTTTTACGATCGAGTAATTGTTTTCTGAACAATTGAAACCTGTTTCGTTGGAAGCAATGGACTGCTGATTCCCCTATCAGTATTCATAATAAGTAAACGGTTACAATATTTTCATTCACAATAACGTAGCGTGTATTTTCAAATCCTTCGCCGCGTGCAACTTTCTTTAGACACTCTAGGTCAGCGGCAGTTAATATCACGGGCGTTTCTAAATATACGATATTGCCTAAGAAAAGAAAGACATCGCGGCAAACGGCTGCGATTAATGATTCTGGAAATACAATTCAGCAGACAGGTGTATCGATTGTCCGGACGATGCTAGAATCGATTACTTCCGGACAGGTCGATAGAGCGCGTAACGACGCTCAATCGAATCCACAATCCAAAAGCCTTCGAAACCTGCCCGCGTTGGCTGCGTCGATTAAACCGAGAAAATTGATGAACGACGTCGATCGCGGGCGTTGGCGAGTCCTCGCGGGTACAATCGCCCGGCAAGCGTGTACCGGGTAAGAAAGTCGCGTCAAAGAAATCGTGCGGCGGCTAGTTAACTCGTACACCGTGCGCGCAAGTTGCAACCGTTCGAAGAGGCAACCTTGAAACTGGCCACCACCTCCAGCTTCGTCACCTCCATCAGCCACGCCAGTGGCGTGTGATGTGCATCAGTGGTTGAATGACTGGTCGGTAGCAACTAGCGGTAGCAACAAGAACGGCCAGCACCAACGCGGTTCGGTCGTCCGTTCGGGGTACAGCAAGTTAGCAACGGTGTGCAGCAACGGCTAGAGCAGAATAAGAGGAGAAAGGGAGGGCTCGTGTCAGTGGAACGACCAAAGAAAGATCCCTCCCTTTCCTTTTCCTACGACTCCTCCTCCTCCGCTTCCTTCGTCGACCATCGCGAAGTCCTATCGCGCGTTCACCCCCTCTTTGTCCCTCTTCCTGGCGAACCTCGAGCACCGTCTTGCTCCCTTCGTCACGGGGAGCAAACCGGATTCGCAATAAAACGAGTCACCTCGAAATATACGAGACCAACGAGGATCTAACCTATACGGTCAAACTGGATCTCCGTATTTCTATTTCTCATTCTGCATTCTCTTTCTTCCCCCTCGCTCCCGTCCGTCTTGTTCTTTCTTAATCCTTCTCTACCTCCCGCTCGCTCGCGCGCGCGCACACCCTCCCTCTCTCTCCCTCTCTCTGTCTTCTTTCCCCGTCTCTCTTTTTATCACGTTTTAGTTGCGCCTTCTCCCTACCCTTCTCACGGTTTCATTCTCCCTCTCGTTCCGTCGCAACCACCATCTTCGTTCAGCGCGATACGAGTGAAAGGGACAAGGAAAGAAGGGATGGCTAGACCTGTGTCGCGTTGTGAGAAAGGTGCAAGTACGGCCGTCGAACGACCACCTCGTGCGACGAGGCAGAAATAAGGAGAGTTGGAAAGGAGAGTCTGACACAGGGAGAGAGAGAGAGAAAGAGAGAGAGAGTGGAACGGAGGGAAAGAGTTCAGAGGAGGGTGAGACCGTCTCACGAGAGACCAAGCGGCCCAGGGGTGTTGTTCCACAATTTTCTGTGCACGGTGCTGTGTCAACGGAGTTTCGCCTGCGATGCGAGAACTGCAACTTTCGCTGAACGTTTATGAACGATCTTATTGATACAGCGCACGCAACGAAATTATTCATCGAGGGCAGAATCGAGGATCGCCGCGTATACACGGGGCAAACGAGTACAATTTGAACCAACGATTCGCCGACAACGGAGTAGGTTGCCCTAATTACGCACTGCCGCATGCGTCAGGCGTTGGAAAAGAATGTCTAAGGTGATAAGATTGCGCAGATAGCAAGAGAAATGTTTGCGCATCACCTACGTGGTCGCCGGTGTAATCACCGGCTCACACCGTAGCTTCCAAGGAGACGAATTTAGTATAGATTAGCGTCGAAGCAATTAGCTCTTCCTCGGGTGTCGAGGCACGGAAATAGAAACGGCTCTCTGATATTTAACCGGGAATAATATAATTCGTGCGAGTCATTAATCGCAAGGAATTAATGCGGATACGACAGCGGTGCAACGCGACGCGTACTGGCGAGAGTGAACAGAAAGCGCAAGAGATAACGAGCAAGAAAAAATAAAAAGATGAACAACAAATTGCAGAGCATCTAATATGCATGCCGAAGTTGAAAAGGACCTTGCAGTTTTCCTCTTCTCCTCTCGCTCTTCTCTTTTCCCTGCGACTTCCTTCCTCCCCTCCATTTCCTCCTATCTTTCGCGCGTAACGATAAACAGCCGCGTGTTCCCTGTAACGATTACGCAAGACGTTTGGCCTTCTTGACGCGCTTTTAATTTAGTCCGCACCATAAATAAATAAATAGTATCGAGCCTGATAACCGTACGCGCCGGATGGGAGCGGCAACGGCAGATGATACAACGGGCGAACTAATTAATATCTTGCAATTACGCCGGCGCTGATAACGCGAGCAAATACTTGACGTCACGTTCGACGCCCACTCCGAAGAAAGAAAGAAAGAAAGAAACAGAGAGGGGCGGCTATACAACTTTTTACGGGGAGGACTCATTCATAAAAAAAAAGAAGAAAAGAGAAAAGAATCGCAGCTCTTTCAACCGAATGGCGCCAACAATTGATCGCGTAAGCGATGTTTGTTCCGATATTTAATACTGACGCCCACCGCTCGAAAGCGTACCGCTATCGCCGCTACCTTTTTATCGAATACCCGAGGCGATTAAATCGCCCGAAACACCGTTCTGTCGGCATCGATTGATTAGAGACGGCGTTAACGATTGTCGTGATCATATTTGTCCGAAAGGTCAACGATTTCTCATCGATTAGCGATTAAATTATTAGTCGAGACGATGACATTTTTAATCGTGCAACGGGGTAACAGGCCGCTCGATGCCTCGCCACCGCTCTCTGTTGAATCGCGAAATAAGTCCCTCCCTTTCCTTTTCCTACGACTCCTCCTGGGGCCACGATAGCACCTGTATACGTATTGACATTTTCATATTGTTCGCATTGTGCAAAGGTGTATAACACAGGCGACGATGCGTTTTAAGGGTCGTAGGGTATTTATGGTGGGTTATTGTGTTGCGGGTAATCGCTAAAAAGACATGGACCAAACAGTGGCTGAAGGTCGTATGTCAGTTTAGGGAAAGTTTGGGAAATTAAAAGGATGGCAAGCAAGGGTGCTTTCTGGCAAAAGGGCAGTGTTTACTCACGCAGCATTTACCCTTGTCGAATTTAAAAGAAAATGTATACCTCGTCTTATTTCTAATATATTATATGTACATTGTAGTGGCTAGCAAGAATTTCCAAGCCAAATGTAATTCTGTTATATCGTTGATGTTAAGGGGTAGTAAAACAACAACACATCGCGCAAATATGTATAGCTTGTATATTAGATTACATAATACCACTTGTTAAGCTTGTTGCAAAGATAATTGCTAAGTTGCTCATTTTTATTTGAGAAATACATTAAAATTACTCTTTTAGCAGCCACTGCACAATTATTTAACCGTTTCCCTGTGTACCAGATAGAAACACCTTGAAAAGTATGCATTTTCGAAGATGCTTTTTTGTTAGACCAAACACATCGTTCTAAATAGAAAGAAGACTTTGAACATTCTTTGTGTTTTGTTGCAAAGTGTCTAAAAAAGAGGAACAATATTTTCCATGAATTAAAGCTAATCAGAATGTGAGAACCATATGAAAGGTCGAAAGATATCTGTTCAAAGTGTTTGTGCCAAATACCGCGAGGTCGATATTTCGGCTGCCAGATACAAAAAGGGTTAGCACCCCTGTCCCTGCTACTCTACTCTCTCCAGTGATCAACTTATGTGTGTGTGTGTGTGTGTGTGTGTGTGTGTGTGTGTGTGTGTGTGTGTGTGTGTGTGTGTGTGTGTACACTTAAAGAACGAGAAAGAGCACGATAAAAATTATCGCGGCGAAACGCAACGCAACGCAACGCATATCACATCAGCTGTTTCTCGACCTCCTTTCGGAGCGTCCCTCGAGCGAAATTCGTCTACCGTTCTAAGTATAGCCAGCCCCGCTGCCGTAATCTCCGGACGTGTGCACATTGTTGACCGAATCTACGAATGGCAATCGCTGCTGGTACGCCTGTCCGCGCCGGCTGGCTAGAGAAAGAGGGGCGAAGGAACAATCGCGTATCTGGTGCACCGACTCGAATTAAAGCCGCACCAGTCGGCCATGAAATTCTTTCGAAGAATGTTTATAAATAGTCCGTATGAAAAGTAAAACGCTCTCGAGCTAAACGTTTCGTTAATGAAACGAGGCGACGCGACGATCGGTTCGGATCGGTTCGGATCGGATCCGCCGCACGCGAACTGGCAAGGTGAATGAAAGAGACCAAATGGCTTCCTTGGAGCGTTGATGACACTATGCGACGCGTAATTATCAATTTGGAGCACGTAACGCAGTTAGCCGTAAGTGGGACAACGGTACAAAGCGCGTCGTTTCAAAATTCGTGGCGCAGAAATTATTGTACTGTGTAATACTTCTGCACTTATACACGAACAGCCGGGAAGGTTTCGAGGCCGTTTAAGGTTCATCCGACGATAAAAGTGTCTAAAGATCCTCCGGCCGCGAGCTATACTCGTAATCAAAGTAAAGGCTGAGGAAGCTCGAAGCCGTAGGTGTTTACCAGCAAGTCATTCAAGCATTTCACTATCGATCACGGCTGAGAGCGTTTCCGATGCATAACTAGAACAACGACATAATCCTCCGTACGAGAAAGAGGTTCACGTGGCGATCGCGCGCGCCACGCTGATTGGACGAGCCGGTTGGTCGCGGGCCAACGTTTTTAAAAGGGAAGAAAGCACGTGGGAGTGCGATAGGTGGCGAGAAGAATCGCCGGGTTGGAAGGTCGGCGAAAGAAGCGGATGAAGGGTGGGGAGGGTAATCTAGAATACAGAGAAAGAAATACAGGAAGGAGTAAAAGAAGGGCAGAGGGAGGCGATGAAAAGGTAACGTTCTATCTGCTCGGTTCGCGAGAGACTGAAGAGGCACGCAAGCGCGATCGCTCGTGCGAAGAGGATCGCGGTGGAGCGAGAAAAGAAGCGTGAAAGACAAAGAGTGGGAGTGGGACAGATCGCGGGACGGCAGAGAAAAGCAAAAGATAAAGTTTCAGCCGGCGGTAAAGGAAGGCGAAGAATCGAGGGAACGGGATGGGAGTTCTGGAGAGGTGACACGGTGGAACACCGGAGGAAAAGACTCACGGGAGGACGATCGAAGGGAACGGAAACGCTGCGGCGTGAGACGAGGAGAAGATGTCGAAGGAAAGAACGGGAAGGACGAGAGGGAAAGAAAGAAGGAAAGAAGGAAAGAAAGAAAGAAAGAAAGAAGGAAGGAAAGGAAAAGAGTAGCGCGCAGGGTTCTTGGGAGCTCTCGCTCCATTCTTACGTATTATGTGCACGAGCACGAGCGGACCCTTGTATTACACCATTACCGTGACAAAGAAACCCTCTATTCAGCCGCAGCCGAGCGACGAGGATGCGAATAAAGAGTACGAAGCGGTTGCGATTCCCGCGTGTGCGTCCATACGTGTGCACACTGCGAAACGAGATAGACGCTTGTATGTATGCGCGTGCATACGTATGCACGCGGCTAGACGGTGAAACGAGAAAGAAAGGACGAAAGGCGGAGAAAGAGAAAAGAGGAGCGCGAAAAAGGGGGAGCGAAAGGGAGATGGTGAAAAAAGAGGCGAGAAGCGTGTGTACATATTCTTATCGCACGGCGCAGCTCGTGCATGTGCACCGGAGCACACACGCACGCGCGCGCGCAGACGTTCCACACGTGAATCGTAACGCGCGTTCATACAACGCCGGAGAGCATGAACGTACACGGAAGGAGCAACACCTCACAAATGAGGCCTAGGCAAGAGAGCTATTTGTAATGGAATAGTGAGAGCACCAGTGGGGAAAGGGAGAGTGGAGGAAGGTGGTGGTAGGTGGAGGGGCGATGGTGGGAGGAAAGAGTAAGCGTAGGAAAGAGATAGGTAGAGGGAGAGCGCGTAAGCGAGGAAGAGAGAAGAGGCGAGGTGCCACTCGACGAGGAACCAATACTAGGGTCCCTTTACAAACGAACTCACGAGGCTCGTGAGGCCTCCTCTCTAGCGTGAGTATTCCGCCGGGAGTTCTCGAGAGAGAGAGAACCGTGCTTTTCGGACCCTCAACCCTTTCTGGGCTTGCCTGCAAGCCACGGGGCCCACCTGGCCTCTTCTCTGCCACCGTCACCGCCACCACCACCACCACCACCACCACCACCATAAAGTCACTACTACCAGCGTTACCATTATCGTCACTGTCACCGTCCTGCCACGTTCCGATCGGTAGATGGTGTGTACGCGCTCCGAGAGGTATTCGTGTGCCACTACTACCACCAACGAATCGCATCAACCACCACCATCGTCGTCGTCACCACCACCACCGTCTCTCGCCGACTGCCCAGTCTACCTCTCTCCGCGTTTACCTAGGACCAGACAGAGAAAGAGAGAGAAAGAAAGAGCGCAATACCCATAGGCCGAACGGAGCTAGAGGTAGGAGATAGAGATAGACAGCGGGAGGAAGGGAGAAAGAAGGAAAGAGAAAGAGGGCAGGGTGGGAGAGAGAGAGAGAGAGAGAGGGAGGAAAAAAGAGAGAGAGAGAGGTAAAGAGTAAGAGAGGGTCTCGGGTTTGCGCAAAAGTTACGACGGAGCGAGGAGCAGTGAGACACACCGCGGAGACCGGAAGAGACCCTCTCTCCCTGAAGAAGTCCTCCGACCAAGTGAGAAGGAGAGAGAGATCGCGCGCGAAAAGCATACGTCGGTGCCGAACTAGTGCATCATCTCTGTGGAAATGTTCGTGTGCGCGCCACCGTGTGTGTAGTGCGACGAATTTCGTGAAAAACAACGAACAACGCTGGCAATACTTCGCTCCTGTGCTCCTCGTGCTCGTGATTGGAGTTGTCGCGGTCGGTGGTCGCGATCCTCGCCGTTGTCACTGTCGTTCGCCGCGAATCATCCTCCGGCCAAGCCACGTGGCCCCTGTGTCGCCTGCACCTTCTTCCGGGTACCCATAGGAATGCGTCCGCCGTTCCTCCCGTCGTGAATTTCCTCGAGTTCGCCGCGCGATACTATTTCGAAACGGCCGGCGGAGCGTCGTTGTTATCGGCGCGAACCGAGTCTGCGTTCCTGCCGAATGAAAACACCGGACACGTGCTCATCCGCACGTGCTTTCATCGACGCACGTGCTCTTTAGTAAAGCCCGACGAGCTTACTCGACGTGCAACCTTTTCACGATTCGACGAGATGCCAGGCGCGTGAGGCACGGTGTGCGCGCCACGCACGCATTTCATCGGATTCGATCGGTTTCCAGGACTCTGAAAATCGGAGGGAGCCGTTCGCGAGCGGAGGAGGATCGATCGGACGGGCGGCGAAAAATCGTGGAAACCGTGGCATCGTCGGCGAGTGTCGAGGGAAAGGAAGAGACAGGGGAAAACAGAGAGAGAGAAAAGAAGGAAAGGAAGAAGAAGACGAAGAAGAAGCTTCGAAGCGAAGAGCGGAGACTCCGTTGCTCGGTTGCCGCTTACGTACAGCGAGCAAGAGCGGGCTGCGTTGTGTAAGAGCTGAAAGTAAAAGTTGAAACCGCCGAGTTGGGCTCGCGGGAGCGCGTGCGGAGCGCGCTAAAATCCGATCCTGTCTCGTAGGCTGGGCATAGCCGAATATCTGCCTCTCTCTCTCTCTCTCTCTCTTTCTCTTTCTCTCGGCGGCTTTCGGATTTGGTCCCACCTTCGGAGCTGTTTCTCCTGGACGTGTCTCTCGCGAGCGAGAGCCCGATCGCGGCCACCATTCCCGCGGAAGGAACACGGCGATTGTCGGAAATTCGAACGGTGGAACGCGCGGAACGAAGCCAAACGAAACGGGACGGGACGAAACGGACGTGACGGGACGAGACGGGACGGGACGGGACGGGACGGGACGGGACGGGACGGGAAACGCGAGCGAGAAAAGAAGTGTGCAATTGTGTAACGACATTTCTAGTCCGTTGTTTTGTGAAACCTGTGCCCAATTTCGATCGGGAAGACAGTGGTGCGCGTTGACCGGCTCCCGCGGCGAGTCAAGTGAAAGAGCGCGCATACGGTGGGCACGCGGGACCGATCGCGATCTCGTTCCCCGTGTGTTCGATCGGATCGTCGAGAGTGCACGATTCGACGAGGAAAGCGATGGAAACGATCGTTCGCGTATGCTCGGTCGTTAGGTGTGCAACGAAACGCAAGTGTTCAAGGTCGTCGCTCGTCGCTCACCGGTAATCCGCTTCCGGGACGACAGAGATTGGCTCCAGCCGTTTTTCGTCCTACGATTCGAGATCGTGTCCCGCTCGCTTCGACGGCGCGCCACCGTGTTCGGACTACAGAAGTTTCGTAAAGCGGATTACAAAACCAGAAGAGAAAGGAGACAGAGAAAGGGAGAGGCAGAGAGGCAGAGAGGAAGAAGAGAAGCAAGTTGGAAGAAGGAGAGAGAGGCATCGGTGTGATCCGCCGCAGGAAATTGTAAGACAACGATACGCAGTGGAGATACGGTGTTCGAGCACGAGTTCTGGATCGTCTCGAGGGTGGACGACGACCGAGTGAAGTCGCGGAAAGAAGTTGTCCGGGGACTCGACGACACGAAGAAAGAGGAAAAGAACGACGGAGTACTCTGTCGAGGACGCCACTGGCCGAGGACAAGTTTGAAAGACGATCCGAACGTGGCTGAATCCACTTGCTATCTTTCTCATCCCTGACGACACTTTGTACTTGTTCTAATCTCTCGACGCTTCTGTCTCCTCCCACCGTGACGGCTGGATTTTCGCGCTGGTTTCCCGCCTTTGATCGACGATACGTCGTCCCCAGGGCGATCCTGCTCGCGACGTACGTCGCTTTCTTGCAACGAGATCTCGTGGAGCTCGTGAACGCTGCGCGGAGACACGCGGCCGAGCGGAATTAAAAGTGCGCTTAAAAAGGTTAGCGGGATAAAAAAGGCGCGCGCGCGAAAGGATAAGAGAAAGGAATAGGAGCCACCTCCGAGTCCTTGAGAGTACCCAACGGGTAAAAGTGCCGCGCTCGGAGCCAGCCGGTTGACCCTGGGCAGCCAACGGAGCAGACCCCGTTGGAAAAAAGTTCTCCACGTCGTTGTCGTCGTCGTCGTCGTCGTCGTCGTCGTCTTCGTCGTCTTCGTCGTCGTCGTCGTCGTCGTCGTCATCGTCGTCGTCGTCGTCGTCGTCGTCGTCGTCGTCGTCGCACCAACGAACGTCGTCACTGTGATCCTTGTTTTCGTGCACGGAGTATAACCGTTTCCGTGACCCATCTGCCCCTGTTGAAAGGTGTCCTGTGACAAACCGCGCTGCCGAATTTTATCTTTCGGCTGATATCACGTGGGATACCCTGTGGCACGTGCGAAATTGGAAAGCATCGAGGAGTCCAAGAAGAGGCTGCGCAGAGTCCTTGACGAACGCCGGCTGCTTTCTTTGGAATTTCCTTTCGACGGGAATTTCGTCGACCTGTCAACCTGCGGTCGATCGTCGGGCAAAATCGTTTCGGTGCCACCAAATCTCGGGCAATCGAACTGTGCGAACGTGTGCTCCAGTGAGAAGTGATCGAGTGCCAGCTTCGATATTCTCCCGATCGGTTTCACGGTTGCCGAACCGTTTTCGTTAATGTTCCATCGTTTCGCCCGTGTTTCTCTGCGACGTGCTGCGATCTGTTTCTCGTGCCGGCAGTGATACGCGCTCTGGTATATCAATGTATGTCACGTGTCTGCACCGTCGTCCTCGTCGCCGCTATCACGGGATTTCGGGTCGTCGGCTCGTGGAGATGCTGCGTGACTCTTCGAGAGAATCTTAAGGGAAATATCGCCGTTTACCGGCACGCTTTCTTTGGATACCAACGACATTGGATAAAGTGCGAACGATCAAAATCACAAGGTGAGAGCAAATTCCAGCACGGAACGTCCAAGTGCTTCTCCTTTATTTTAATTTAGCTACGCGTTTATCTATCGTAGATAAATCCCACTGCGTTTTGCCGCGTCACTCCTGGAAACATTGTTGTTGCTTCCACGGATAAAGTCACGTATTTTTTTGCCGACAATGTTTGCACGATACTTGCGTACCAAGGAAATTCAGCGAGCTCGAGGAGCTTCCTCGATTTTGTTGGCCGATGCCGCGCTCGCTTGACGCGCTTTTCGACTACTTTGGCGAAGTATCGACGTAACGGTGAAACTACGAGCGGTAGTGGATAAAAAAAAAAAATATGATCGGAGCAACGAACCAACATTCCGTGCGATCGGACGTAAGAGACTGTGCAAATTAAAGTAGCGACGTAATTGGAGGCAGAAACGGCTCCGAGCTGCAACGCAGCTGAGGACAGGTAGATAGATTGCACCGAACCGCGCTAACAATGAGAAAATATGATCGAGTGAGTTGTAGAACAAATTACGCGACTTGTCGACCGCGTGAAAGTAATTTCTGTCCTGCCCGAGCAGCCTCTGCTGTCGTGTCGCGCTTTTTATATCGAAACGAAAAACTTTTTCCGTTGATCAAAATTCGGAGCGACGCTTCTAAAATCTTCCGAAGAGTTTTCGTCGACAGCTGTCGATCGTTCGCTCCTTTCTTCGTAATTATCGGAGAACGATCGACTGGATCTCGCGATGACTCGCACGACCATAGGAAAACTTCGGTACGTTTCAATTCAAGTTCAGGTGATCCACGGTCGTGCGTGAACGTTGGTTGCGCAACTGTATTTAGAAGAAGAAGAAAAAAAGAATAAAAGAAGGAGGAGGCGCTCGCGAGTTCTGTGTGGTCATCAATGGCTCGCGATGACGGATCGTAAAGAAAAAGCGATCTCGAGTCAAGGTCGGGCTCGTCGAAAGGCGTCTTTACGTTCGCCATTTCGTATTCATGTGGCCATTATCTGCCGGATATATTTATGTTGCGCTCTCGCATAGTCTGAGTGCATATAGAACTTGCATCCATACAAATATCCCGATGCAAACAGAAATTACCAGGCCAGGCCAGGCCTGAAAGGTGAACCAGTCGAAATTCCGGGTTGATTTTACTCCTTTTGCCGACACGTCGATCGTGTTGCATTCTTTTCCTGGGCTGCGTTAATAAAAAGAAAGCAAACAATTTATCGCCGTAAAAGCGGACCGCCCGGATCTATAGAATTTCTTCTCGCGGGCGACGCAAACGACAGTCGGAAAGCGATTTCAGCTTTGATTCACTCCGGAATACGCTTAACGTCGAAACGTCTCCATCGATGAAAGCGTGGAACAAAGGAATCCACGCTTTCGCGTTTCGATTTCTGGGCAAATAGTTCACGCGGATTGCGCAAGTGGAAATGATCGCGATGTTTTCGTCGTCGTTATTGCGTAATCTTGTGTGAAACGCGACAATAGAATATCTTTCACGGTGTCGTGCAGGATAACGCGTTAAATTAATAGAGACCAGTTTGGCCCCGTTCGGATAATTTAATCAGCGTAGAAAAGAAAATATTTTCATTGGAATCGAGATAACCTCGTGGCTCTGGCTCGCGACACCCGTGTTTCCGAATGAATTATTAACCGGCCCGGGTAAACGAAGAGCTTACGATAAAGTGAAATTCTAGCGCGAGGAAGCGTATATAATTTAAATTACTTACGTATTTGTCGCGCGATTCTTCGGCAACTGTTTTCACGCGGGTGTGTGTAAATACGTGGTTACTCGCGTACCTTGCAATCCCGATCGTTCTTATCTGCGTTACGTGTTCATTGATTAATTATTAGCGAATCGTTGATTCATTACAGAACGCACTCGCGACACCGGCGTTCGATGGGTGGACGGTATCTGCTCGATAACAGCGTCGCATGCTTCCTACGTCGATCGATTTTGATTTCTGATCAATTCCGATGGTCGATGCACGAGGGGGCTAGATCGATCGTGAATCATGTCCGATTGATCTGACGTAACAAAAGTTTACGTATCTTCGCGTAATCTCGATCGACAGGTAAGATCGTGCATTTCCTATTCCGTTCGACGACGAATGGCCCGCGGATTCTTATCGATTTACTTCGCGTTGAAATCTCCGTCGTTCCTGTCAGTTGGACGAACGTTTCGCCAACGCTGTCAAGGTGTTCGATATTAATTTTCTATGACAAACGTCGTCGTCTCGAATAGGAGCGAAACGAAACGGCGACATCGACGTCTGCCATTATCGCTGCATGCCTATATAGAAATGCTCGCTGTCGATTGGAAAAGCTCGATTATCGCGAGTCGATTGTACCTAGTATAGGTGCCCCGAGATAACCGTAATCATGCGCAGGCACAGTATGGTGCAAACCGGGTGTGTACGTTTAATTCGATTGCACTCTTTCCGCCTTAAACAGTGCAAAGACACGGCTTGGCAACGATAACATCCGGCAAAATTTGGATGCATAAATACATTACCATCGGGGAGTTTGCGCGGCCTGCTGTAACATTATTGTCAATCTGAAAAGCATTCGTGGCTATGCAAATATTTCCCCGGAGGAATCGTAGTCGCGAAAGTATGTATAGCTTTTTATGTCGCATTAAACTACCTACCTGTTATACATACATTACAGCAGTGCTCCAATCGAAGAATGCGTTGCAAGAATATTTCTAACACCACGTATCAGTATATTGAACGAACTCTGAGTTCTCGGTGTTTTTGTGAAAATATTCAAGATAAATACGCTGGAGGACAAAAGAAATTTAGAAACAGGTATTTCTATATACGAGTATCGGTGACTTCCATAATCGATATTTCGTATCGCGTTGGTAGTACGCTCGTACTCATTTATGCCGAGGTATTCCCTCGCTCCGTAACGCACAGATAATCTGCATTTTCTTCTCGCGAAATTGTAACGTTTTTATACATTGCTCACCTTCTCAACTTTCTTTCCGCCCACCATCGCACATAAAATACAAAACTAGCCCGAAACAGTCAGCTTCTTCGTTCTCCGGTGAAAATTCGTTTCCGTCGCATACGCGGTACCTGCTAGAATGCATTGCACGAACTTTGGATTTCGTATCGTGGACTTTGGTCAAAAGAATGCCAGATTTTCTACGCGGCTCGATGGCGTGCCTCGAACATTTTCACCTTCGACGGCCCGCCTGCGGTTGCTCCCTTCTCAGACGTTTCTTCGTCGACGATAAGACGAGTTATTAAGACGCGGTTTCGCGGCGCGCAGGCCTCGGATTGGTCGAACGTTTCGTTGTGTAGGGCACGTTAAATGAAGTTGCAATTAAGAGAGCTAAAAGCTGCGCGGCTGACTATGCTTCTCAAGGCCTCGGGCCTCGCCGGAGCGTACTTCCGCTTCTGATTAGCTTCCTCTTTTCCCACATCGTCCTCGCCGTTTTCTCTCTCTCCCTCTCCCCCTTTTCCGCTGTCCTCACGCTGCTGCTCTTTCTCCTTCCTTTTTTCCTCCTCTTTTTTGCTCGGTTTCCCCTCCGCATCTCTCCTTGCTCTACCCATCCTTCTTCTCCCGCACACCGATATACATACACGCAATCTCTGTCCCTCTTCTTCTTCTTCTTTCTCTTTATCTCCGACAGCCTTATCTGGTACCGTGGGAATCCGCGCGTGCGATTCGCGCCGCGAAAGAGAGGAAGTTCTTGCAGTCCTCCTCGTTCTTCATCCACCGTTTTTGCTTTTCTACCTTGATTATCGGTGCACCATTGGTCGTGAACCTTGTCCTCGCGTCGAAGTCTTGTTCGAGCTTCTCACTGGCCCCTTTGGCACGTTCAGCTCGGCCGTTTGCAATTGCGTCGCCGGAAAACGTTCGAGCAACTCCGATGGATCGAACGGTCGCGGCGCATCGATCGTAACACCGAAACGTTGCACACCGCGGGTGAAATGAAAAGGCAACGGAAAATCTACCCGCACTCCCGTACCCTGGCACTGCTCGCGTGTTGTTATCGTCTGCGTACTCGCCGATAAAAAATTATGCGTCGCGTAAGACAATTTACAAGACGCCTGAAGAAACGAGAATTTTTAACGCGTAACGTGTTTACGCTCGCGTTTCCCTTGGTCATCGCGTGAAAATTGCTTTCGAACCGTCGTTAATTGCCGCCGCGATAAGAAACAAATCAATGATTCCGCGTCCCGATAGGCGGAACGCGAGCCCCGAGGAAACAGGAAATTAATGTCGCGCCCCGCGGAAATAAGCGGCCGTTGCACGACCGATCGAGACCCACTGTAGAGAGCTTCGAGGCAGGTCGACGAATTTCGGTACATCCCCTGCTCGATTGATCGCGCAAGGACCGGGCGGACAAGAAACTAACCTGCGACGCGATCGTTGCTCTTCGAGCGAAATGAAAATCTCGCGTCGTCCACGGATAAAACGCGAGCGTGCAATTTTAATGGCTTTAAGACGGTTAAGCGAAAATGTTTCACTCGCGGCGTGCACTTTCACTCGAGCCGAGTCTCGCCGAATTGGCAGATACGATTACATCGCGCGTTGAAGTTTCTGTCGATTGCGCGAAACGCGGTTGCTCCTTTTGCCACGATTTCTTGTCTCCCTGTCTCGTTGCTCGACGTCGCGTCGTCCCGCCGACGGATCTAAGTTATCATCGACAATTCGCCCGTTCTAATCGACATTTCGACCTGGGGACGCTTTAATGTCGCAACCTTGAACGCCTGACTTTCGAGGGGGAACCAAGAATTCGGTCGACTTGTCGCGCAGCTCGATTATAAAATATTCTTTCACCGTAACGCCATTCACATTTCTCGGCGTCCAATGGATGGGAACGAGACGCGTTTCCATTTCGCGACGGGGCCGTCCGTATGTCGTGCGAATCCTCCTCGCGTAATTGAACAAAAATGACGGAGCGCAGAGCGAGACGCAAAGTTACGGATTCTTGCGTCGCCCACGCGACAAAATAGTTGGCCTCGAGCATTGTCGATGGGATCATCGTGGTGCACGTAGCTTTCTATCTGTAATTTCGATCACGGTCCGTAATAGCGTAGCGGAAATTTGTCGTAAGATTTTCACCCACGCAATCGCCGAGAAAACGTAGCAATCTCTTTCTGCTCGACTGAAAAGTCAATCACGAACGCGTATACTCGCCTACTTGCTGAATAAGTCACTTCCATTCAAGAGAGACGACGGCGAAGTTCTTGAACGAGGAAAATTACATAAACATAATTCCGGGGTCGTAGATCTTTTTTCATTAATTTTCAAATATCTATAATATCTACGATTCAATCTCGCAGCTCCTCAGTTCGCTGCATTTTCTGTTCGTCGAACCCTGACGCGTTATTCATTTGCTAATAGAAACACGTGTTTCTTCGCGATCTAAAGTGGGAGCAAACTGGACGCGACAGAGAATCCGTCCGAATTTCGGGCGCAAGAAATTCTGAGAGCGTAGGACGCGCGTTTGGTATGTCAGGATAGTTGGCGCGGTGATTTGCTCGTTCACGCAGGTAGTCGCGACCGCCTCGTGGTACATATTTTCCTCGGTTTCTGGCCCGTTCTGGCTCGTGGCGATTGTAAATCTTGCACTCTAGGCCCCCGCGGCCGAGTATACGGCGAGTAACAGCGGCCACGGGTATATACGTCCGCCAACCCTTTCTACCTTCCCTTTCACTTTCATCTATCGCGTATACTCGAGGCCCCTTCAGGACTTGCCTACCTTCTCGCTCGCTCGACTTGCTCTTTTGCTACCTACTTGCTCTCTACGTGTACGGTAGGAAAAGGGAAAAATGGAGAGAAAATGTATGCCGTGTCTAACGAAAGAATTGTTTCGCTGCTCGAGCTGGCCTTGAATCGACGAGGATTAAGTCAACGCTTGGACAAACTACGCTCCTCCGAGTCGCATTATTTCACGTACCGTTAGAATCAATGTTCGATTAAACTTTCGCCCGAACGGCTAATCGTTGGTCGATAATTCCGTTGCGGTGCAAAGTCGAATTTCGTGGGAATTGTCGCGGTAGGGTTATTATGCGAAAACGGGGCGATCGTTTCTTTTCGATACGTCGGGACGCGTGTAACGCGTGCGGTAACAAAGGTATGTAAAACGGCGAGTAGCGCGATTCAAAGTAGTGACCCGCGGACAGTCGTCGCTGGCTTCCTTCGCAGCTTGGACGAAATATGGTCGGCCGAGGTGCCGACTGTTTCCTACGACAGTGAAAGTGTCCCAATTTCGCGGAGAGAAAGAGTTTCCGAAAACGTTAACGGTAGTGAGGCACGTAACCATTGTCGAACGTACTATGGGATCCTGTTGCCGCTACCTGGACAAATATAGAAACGCGCGTAGCGAAACAATTTATCAATCAACGATACGTAACGCCGGGAGAGAATATTATTATATTTCCGATACCCGTGTACGCGCGTACGCACGCGCGCCTGAATCGACTCCCCTTTGCCCGCAGCGCTGAAAGAGCGATTGCAGAGCGAAAGGAAAAGTTTTTCAGAAATTATGAAAACAGAAACGCGCTCGTTGGGCTAGGGCCCCGACGCGTCGGTCCGCGAACGACGTCGCATACCATTGCGACGATAAGAATTATTTCATCGGTCGCCGTTCGAACATCCCGCGCCCGAACGACGAACCTTTCCACCTTTTAAGCCCAACCACCGTTTTCGTTTCGCAATAATAAGCTCCTGTCGCAATCGGTGCTTGTGTCGAAAGGTGTAGCACGCCTCATTAAAGGCCACGACTGTCTCGATTGTTGTGATTCTACTTTGCACAAGGTGCAAACTTCTGTCGTAGCTATTACTCACGATCGATATCCGACTCTTTCACCGGCCGTTCAAATTGCGCGTGCTTAATTAGCCGCGCGATCCGACGCAACGATACGCCGCGACGGCAGCGGACCCGGCGGATTCGATGCCAAATTAATCTCCGATAAATATTGACAATCGGCGCCGCGGCTCGCGTTCGCGTACCGAAAGGCGGAAAAAGAAAACGCGCTCCCGTCGCGGCCGTTCGTATTTTCCGCGGCGCTTACAGGCACGTTTGCCCGCGCAAGACGTTGCAACAGCCGCGAATATTTTCCTCCGTCTCTGTTCTGTTTTTAAAACAGAAATACTTCGCTCGACGGTTTATTGTCCTCGGTTTCCTGACTGCCTCGCGCGTTTTCACCCGCAACCATCCGCGAGTACCCGCTCGCAGAGAGGCAGACTTTCTTGCATGCCCGGTTACGTGCCACCACCCCCACCACCCCCTCCACGGTGCTCGCGTTCACCTAACCGACAGAGTAATTTCTCCTTCGCCATTGTTACTACTAAAACGATTTTGCAAGCCCGGTCTCCCTCTTGTGACACGCTAATCATCCCCGAAGCTCGTTGCGCCGCGCCGCGGAACGAGCGACCCACATACCGAATTTCGCTCCGCTTCGTCCTGCCCCGAAAGACACGAACAACGTTTCCCGGTTATTTTCATCGCATCCGGCCGCGGTCGGAACTCGATGGCCGCCGTAAACTAACGAACGGCCAGATCAGTTCGGCAGATTCGGAACGGTTGGAGCAGCTGCGAGCGTCGACGATCGAAAGGGATAACAGGGCGAGCCTCGATTTCCGTGGACCAACGCGAACGATCCGGCTAAAGCCGTCCCGAAGAATCGCAACTTTTGAACGCGTTCGCGTCCGACGGAGCAGCGCTGCCGTTCGGGCGATATCGGGGCTGCAAGCGAGGCGCGTATGCGCACATGGCCCCGGCCACGAGATAAACGATATCAACGCGACCTATCTTCCGTTTTCGAGTGTACCATCTCGATAGTCGAAAGTCGGCCGTCTCGCTCGTCGCCCAGGGCGATGCACGCGTCTCGAACGGGGCAGGCTTTTTCGGGTACACGGTGCGCATACGCGCGCGTGCACGTCCTGCGTCGTGGATCACGCGTGTGCGCCGCGCATCCTCGGTCAGCAGACCGGACCGACGCGTCGCGACGCGATCGCAGCGTAGCAGAGGTATATACACGCGTCAGCGTGTATATATCAAATCCCCGCCCACAACGTGAGATCATTGCGATTACGTAAGGGTCCAGCCCGCGGCGTGGACGGGCATGAAGGTATGCGCGTATCGCGCTGCCCATGCCGCTCTAGTGGACGCTGGATCGCGCTGTTCTACCTCCGTTATGCTAGAATTTCGAGGGAAAGGAGATTCGGATGTTGACGAGCGTCGCTTCCGATCCTCCGAACCGAAATCGTTCGAATATCGGTAGCCGGCGAGCGGCAGCCGTTGGGCAGAAGCAGCGAGCGTTTCGACGCGAACGACGGTATCGCGGTGCGACGCAGATGGCAAAAGGGCGAAGGAAAGCGGAATTTCGACTAGGAGGAAAGTAACGTCGGTTCGCGGCGGCGGGCTGACGGAGGAATAGAGATCGCGTTCGAATTTTCGAGCGGCGCGAGAATCCGGATTCACAGGTAGCGCGCGATCGGCGGCACTGGCGCGGGATTGCGTAACGCGTTGAAAATTCGACGTAACGTGTCGGAAGTCGTCGTTAACTGCGGCCACAGTCCCGTCACGACTGACCAAGCGTGAATAAACAAATGAATAACCGACCAGTGGGTCGGATCGGCGCGGCCCGCTCTGGATTTCGTTCGCTCCACTCGGATCACCGTTAATCGACGACCTCTCTAGGAACTTTTGTCGCGACGCGATAACGACGGGGCACGGCGCGTCGATTTCCGATTGACAATCGTAACGAGGCATCGGGAATAATTATTCAAGGCTACGGTGCGCGTTGCAATTGTACCGCCCTGGCTGCGACTGCGCCCGCCGATGAAAGTCGCGGCCGCGTTCGACGGCGGCAACCACGACGTTTTATGAAAATGTCTGCGCCCGTTTGTTCCACGCATCGACGTCGAGCGAAGAGAAACGAAAAAACGCACCGGCGATCGCAGGAAAAAAATAGGAAACAGCAAAACAATCGATTCATTTGGCTTAAAGGGACGCGCGGGGCGAACGTCGGGGCGGACGCGGGGCGATGGAAATTAATACATCGTTGCGCAATTATTATGATCCGTCGATCTATTTCGAGAAACCGTGCGCATCTCTCGAGAGACTAGCGTGAAATCACAATGGAGAACGAGAGTGTCTGCTTCGCGCGGAACCTTGGTCCCTTGGTCATCGCTTGGCGTTTCGCGTTTCCGCCTGACTCATTTGTACGCGACCAGCAAGGCCGTGCCAAGAGCAGCGATCTTAAGTTTATTGAAATGTGTCGGCAAGGCGGCGAAAAGATGACCAGGGCAAGTGCAATTAAATGAACGAGCTATCCTCCTAATCGTTGTCCCCGGGACAAATGTATGCATGCACAGCTCGCTGTATTTCAACGCGTTCCCGTAGAATTTCGTTCTATCGTGCTGCATCATTGTTGCCGCGGCCGTACGTAGTTGCGACCGTTCGTTTATTTCATTGTCAATTGAGTAACGCTCGTTTTCCCTGTGGTCATGTATTATTAGCCGGCGATTTTTTGTCTGGCAGCCTTTACGTGTCATCGGAAGACATTGTATTCGAGGCTGATTAATCTCGCTGCTATTCAAAGAGAGTTTCGTAAACGTTTTGGGATCGCTGTGCAATTAGGAAGCATAGGAATGCGAAAGACTGAGACGAGATCGTAAGAAACGAAGCAAATCCTGACGACCAACGACAAGCAACGGAGAACAACGAAGCCGAACTCCTTAAAGGAAACCGTTGCTGACAGTAACATAACCGTACCGCACACGGTAGACTGAATATCGAACGCGAAATAGGGGCAAATTATTCGCCGTCGATCATACGCATTTCCCAAAAAGGATTAAACACGGACTAAAGTGGCAACCAGTTGATAGACTTGCCCTTCGGCTCCGAAGCGCTGGAGCGGCGTGCGTGTCTGTCCGCGGGGGGAACGGGCGTTGGGGTGGCGGAGAGAAAAAGCGGTTGAGAGAGGAAGAGGGAGAGAAGAACGATCATGATTGCGTAACACGAATGCACGCGAGTATCTCGCGGCCGCGTATGCTCCCGTACGTAGGTGTATGTAGATCTTCTAGGTAGTGAAAGGTCATCCGTTTAATAGTCCTCAATCGCGGCTGTATGCGCTATCGGATCACCGCCAGCCGATGACTAACTCGCGAACGGAGGCTTCGACGGGCCGCGAAGCACGCTGCATCCGTCGATGCGCAGTAAAAGGTGCAGCCGATGCTGCTAGGCTTTGACATTGAACGGATCGAAATCTCCGAGTGGCAATCGGAAGCCTGTTTTCCTCGACGTCTTCGTTAACCGCTCTTCTTGCACGCGTCTCGTGTTCTTGAGCGAGCGCCGCCTCGGTACGTTAACGTTCTTGCAGCTGAATGGAGAATTGGACGGCTCAGTTCGGAGTGCCGATGCCGGAGAAAAGTCGCCATCGATAAGAGAAGAGGAAGCCCGTTGGAACCGATCCGCTCGCATCGCGGGCGCCATGGACAAACGAATCGCTCGCGACGACCGTAGTCGTTCATGGGATCGGAGGATTTCATAGTCGCTTTCTAGGAAGAACGGCCACGCGCGTTTGTGCAAACGGCAAACCTGGCGAAACTGTCGAGGCGGCCGTTCGTTAACGCGGCTCGTCTGATTTCGAAAGGGATGCTCGATGGCACTGACGGCGACGGTCCTGTCGAGGGCAGCGGTGCCCTTTAGACGGTGTGCCAGATGGGGAGACGGCACGGGAATACGTTGGAGAGAAACGATCATTTATTACATAAGAGAACGCAGCGTGGAGATGCGCGTGCCGTGGCATAAAGGCCGATACACACGAGCTCTCTTTGCGTGCATACGAGACGCGACAAGGTGGTGTGCAAACGATATACGCGTCCGTGGGCTCTCGTCGATGTAAGGGGAGAAAGGACGAGCGTTGGGAATCGCGAGAGCAACGTTGCCAAAGTCTATGCAGAAATGTGTTTTTTCTTCTCTTTTTTCTATTCAAACGGACCGCCCGGTGCCGCTCCCTCGACGTGTTTCCGCGTTTCCACGCGATCCTGTCGCCCCGGTGCGCCACGCTCGGACGTCCTTCTGGTTATGCAACTGCTTAAAAGTAACCGGCGCTCAATATTACATCTGACATCATGTTTATCACGCGAATTCCTTAAAAGACCAATCAGCTGCTCCTCGAGAAAAGGAATTGAAAGTCGACCGTTACTATGCTTCTTGCGCGTGCCTTGTCCTCCGCGCAAGCAGAGACAGGTGAATTAATGTGCTCCCGAAAAAAATACACTCGAGACCGAGCCTAGTTTTCGTTGTCCGAAAGGTCCTAGCTCGGCGACCGCCGAACCGCAGAGAAGAGCCGCCACTTTCTTTTGCTGTTTCAACGAACAACGCGTCCATTCCGAGGGGGGACCAGCGATTCCCCCAAGATCGCGAAATCTCCAGCCCAGCGGGGATCTCCCCGCGTGCCAGCGACGCGCACGGCGCGTGCGTGTAACTGGTAACTAGCATGCCCTTCAGATCTACAGTGATGGAGCGTCTATTAGAAGAGGCGATTGTTCTTATATAATGAATGGATCATGTAACTAGCCGCTTCGCGGACTCGCTTCGAGGAACGAGAGGGAAAAAGAGCGACGAGGAGAGAGCGGCGTGGGAGGAGCGGGAGAGAGAGACGCCTTCGCGCGTACACACACCGGAGCGTGGAACGTGTGTCACGTACACGCGTCGCGTATACCTGGGGGGACTGTGTGCGGCCACGTACCAGTTAGACTCGACTAGGCTGGTACGTAAGTGCAGCTGAAAAGGCTTTTTACTTTCTGGCCTTGAACGAAATGTATCCGGTGACTCGACGACCGTCGATCGGCCGAGGGAACACTGTCGTTCCCCTCGCGTCGAAGCGGGTCCTCCTCGCTATCCTGATCGTTGTTATTTTTGATGCGCGCTCGCTCCGTAATCCGCTCGCGATCCGTCATCGCGCTTACCGATTCCAGCGGCTTAATGGCTTTCCACGGACAAGTGGATAAGATAATAACGAGGCCCGTGGCGCAACGCACTTATCGAACTTGCGATCCAGAAACGTGTCCCCGCGTCATTGTTCCTCTCGAGCGTGAAAGTATTTCGAAATTACGCAGGCTCGATCGGAGCCGAGGAACCTGTCCGTAGAATTTATCCGCTGCGTTCGATCGGAGAGAGACGTTCTTTCGGTATCGCGGCGTTTTGCTCGCGCTCCAGCGCAACGGTAGTCGGTCTTCCGTTGCCAGTCCGTTCACGAGGATTTAAACGCACTCCCGCGGTTTTCGTAAGATCGGTTGAAAAGGAAGCGAGCGGCCAAGAGAGACGGTGGAAATGTGAAGGAGGAAGAGAGGAGAAATAACGGAGAGAGTACGTCACAGTCGACGGAGCGGTGCGCAAGAGGGAGAGCGTGAGAGACCGGCTGGAAAATAGCGATTCGAAATCGGGGAAAGGTGTGAGTCACTGGTTTCACGGGGTGTCATAACCCTGCCCTCGGTTGGAGTTACGCTTTTTCGTTTCTAAAACGAGAAAACACGCCGCTCGGGAGGGCAGAGAAATTAACGAGCCACGAAGCTAATATATTTCCACCTGGGAGGAATGACGTCCGATTTCAACTGGAGTGTTATGAGAACGCGGTGCGTCTCGAAAGTCTACTGAAGCGTGCTTCTAGGTGGCTGCAGCGGAGTCGCGAGAATTCCTTCTGGGCAAAATTATCGTATCGCAAATGCAAGCTGATTTTTCTGTCCAAGCTGCTTGCGTGCTTCACCGAACCTGCGATTCGGAGTGAAGCATTTTTATGGTTCGACGTTGCTAGTCGAGAGTTGCAAAGCGACCATTAAACGGGCGTCGCGTTCTTCTCGGATGGTTGTCGACGATCGTGACGCGAACGATGGAATTTCTTCTCCCGTTCTTGATACTTTGCGGTAACGCAGAGTCGTGTAGCCTCCCCGCAAGGTTCTATGGTGTTCCGAACGAATGCCCCTCGAAGTTCGTGTGCGTACAGTGCGTGTACGCGAGAGAGGCCCGATGAGACCGCGAAACACGGCCTATTGAGGCTGGCGAAACGTAATTGGGCCCACAAAAAATGGAGCGGAAACGCCTGGACCCCATTACAGGTCTCGTAACGAGTTCTGCGCGTGTTGCTCAATCCGCGCTGGCTGGTTTGCGCTGTTTGAACCGCCTCGCCTTAATCCGAACCGTCACGATCTTGTTTGCTCTCTTTAAGATAAATACCGAGCGGCTCCATTATTTTTTCGAAAATCGTCCAGCGAGAAGCAATTACGCCGGGACGATTAATTGTTCACGCTGTTAGACCGTGAACATTTGGCAATTTATTTCGGCAAACTCGTCGACAAGTACGGGCAACGTTTCGCTTTCGCGCGGAACAGTTTTTGCCTGCCCGTGGCCGCTGTTTAATTGTTGAAAGGAAAGTAAAACGCGGACCGAGAACGTCAGGTTATGGTGACCGAGGCGTATAGTTATCTGCTAGCGACAACGTATTTTTAAAAAAAGGAATATATCATGGGAACGCAGTCCTACGTGTGGTCGAAGATTGTTTTGGGAAAGTCCTAGGATTGACTACGTTGTTGGACGACTTGGAAGTGAACGAATGGAACGAAACATCCTGTCGGCAGGCGGTTGCTGGCGACCACTCTGGGTCTTCCAAGTATCGATTGTCGAGGGATTGTTTATTAGATAGAAGAGGGAAGGTTTAAATACGACGAGCGATCCGACGTCGTATTGAAAAAGAATAGGGACTCTGTTCCTGGAGGATCTGGCCACGGAGCGGCGAAGGCTATGCCTTTTGGTGAGAGGACTGTGACGAACCCCATGCCACTCACCCCAAAACCTCCATCGAATAAGCATTCCTTTAGTAAACCTTACAAACTTATAGACATAATCGTATTATTTCCGACATATCGACCAATCGTTGTCGCGCATTTCTTCGTGGCATCGTCGATAGGATTGGGACGCGTCAAGTAGGTATAACGCAAGCTGGCTGCCCGGCAGTTTCGCCTCGAAAGGGTTGAGGCCGCGGAAGAAGATTTTCTGAAAATCGATGAGCGTTTTCCCCGATCGGAGAAATCAGTTTTTCGTCCAGTCATTGAATCTTTTTCACTGCTCGATTACGAGACCTCCCTCTTTCGGGCCCCACCGTCTCGCGCTTTAATTTCCAGCCTCTACATATGCGTAACCCAGTTTCGCCATTGTTCGATTCAATGGTAGATCGTAACGTCCGCCATCCGGATAGAAGATTATAATGCCCGTGTGTGTATGGCATTGCACATCGTTGCGTCAAGGGTGTGTGAGTGTAGACGCGTGTATGCCTCTGCCGTGTACCGACAGATCGAAAGTGTACGCACACGTAGCTCGCGACGCGAGCGTATTAGTATGCTGAGGCGATAAACGAGCAACGTCCACCGAGAGTTCGTGTAACAAAATTTACGAATTCCAGCAACTTTCTCCTCTTTTATTCTTATCTTATCTCGACTTCGTGAACGCGTTGCACCAGTTGCCGTTGCATCGCATTCCCTTCATTATTTTCTCCAATAATGCCGGCGTAATTCGAATCGTCTCGATCGTGTACACGGGACGATGCGCGTCTACCGGTACGTAAAAGAGTTTGAGGACTTATTGATACTATTTCGTAAAGCTAGTTTGCCAGATATTGCAAACAAATCGCTCGTAAACGTGAGAATTAAAAAACGCGAAAGCATTTCGAAGTAAGGATTATGCACATAGCGAACCTAATTCTAATCTCGAAAAAAGAAGCAGCTGTCCCATTTTCTTCCTGTCGCAAAATGCCATCGTTTGGATTTATTGCGATGTGCGCGCCATAGAAATTCCATGGCATTATGGTTTATCTACCAACGACAAAACAGTAGTAGATCGTCGCTTACCGACGGGATGCGCAGGAACGCGCAGCGAGTTCCACGTAGACCCGCGATCCGTCGAAGAGAGTGCAGCACCTACAAAGCGTGAAAGGCCCGTTCTCTAGTAAAGCTGGCCGAGTTGGCTCGCGTGCCCCCCCCCCCCCCCCCCCCCCTCCACGGAACAAGTGGGCCAGAGTTTCTTCATCTAGCGGCACGGGGCCTTGCCCCCACTTAGCACGAACGGCACGAGACCCCGCCCGGCGAGTCTTCAAGGCCCAAATAGAAAAAGAAAGACGTACGCAAGCGTAAGTGTGGACGTAATGCAGCCGGTCGGCCAGCGATTGACCCTGAACTTCAAGTCGTGCTTGCTAACAGCAGCAACAACAACGCAGACGCACTAGCAACCATTTCCTTATTCAGCGATTTTCTTAGTAACCGCTCGTCGAGACATTACGTATGCGGCCGAGTAATGCACGCGCTCACTGTCGCGCCATAATTCTTGCCCAAGGACCTTGCCCCTCTTTTCCTTTTTCTTGGACTCTCTTCGATTCTCTCTTTCGATGCTCTATAATGTTTTATCTGTCGTATTTGATTCATTCGAGCAGGTGGGCGTTGGCTTTTCTTGCCTTTCTACGTTTTCTTTTTCGGTCGATCCGACGGGAGATTCGGTAAGCAAACGAAACGATAGAGAGATTCACACACACGCACACACCTGCAATCGGGGATGTGTCGGGTAAAATGTGGGAGCGTTGCTTTCGCTTTCACGATGTCGAAAGAGACGAAGAAAGAAGAATGCGTGGTTCTTGATTACTTAGATTGTCGGAATTCTCGCCCTCTTCGTGACTCTTACCCAAGGTCTTCCCTTTCCAATTCGATCGGATCACTCATCGAAGGCCGCTTCGCGAGCTTCTGTCTCGCGCTGGTACCAGGTGAAGATGATTCGCCATTATTAAAGTTACGAGCGCATTTGAAACGAATCGTTTCAAGTCGAACTTCGTTTCCGTTTCATGCGTCTCGGTGGTGTACTACCGCGCGGTACTTTTAGCAATTCGATAGCTGCATGTTTGGATTATTCTAGGCGAAACGTTCGTGCGGTTTTCAGAATAGGACACCGTCTGCAGGGAAGAAAGAAAAACTATTTCGCTGGCGTTCATGAGTGCCGAGCAGAAAACTCATTGTACCTGAGACGCGCTTGACATTGCGGAACGCGTCGATGTTTACGACATCGATTTCATAATAATAATTATACTTCTGCTCGTTGAGAGTGTAACGTGAAATCAAACTTTCTCTCCTCCGGCCGCCTTGAGAAATGAAGGAACGCTCGTTCCTTGTACGATGAAATGTCAAATTTATTCAAATGTTAAAAACCAGCGGGACGAAAGCCATTCGTTCCGTTCTTTCTATTCTTTACGTCATCGGTTAGTAGACAAAACGGAAAGGGAAAAGGCACGACACCGAGGCGCGTGTTGGAAGCAAGGAATATCGTACAGCGTGTACAATTTATGACGACCGTCCGAATAAACGTACAATTTATTTCCCGGCAACCGCCGCGTTATTTTCTAATCGCGAATGAAATTGCAGTGCAGTTGCATGAGTCACAGTAACGTTTCGCTGCTTTATAGCCGGCAGGCTGGTCTTCGCCGGTGCTCCTTTAACAGGAAGTTTCTCGAAGTATTACGGAGATCCACAGGATTTCCTTTCTCGAGCCACGATCATTAATCAGCGGGATCGCAGCGGCTTAATTACGTTGCTGCAGTCAAGATGCAATTCTATTATGTTTATCGATGCACAAGGTACCCGCGAACAATTACGTGAGCGGTGCACAAAGTTGTTTTCTTTTCCCAGAAAGATAAAACTTTATCGCTTCGGTTCTCCAAGTATAATAATTGAATTCGATGTACTTCGCGTTAAACGCGCTCGCTTCAATACAATCTATCCCCGGTCACCATTGAGCCAATGGTAGATCGAAATTATTTTCGTCGAAGCACCCATGCGAAACTTGTATTCGACGAACGAACAGCTACGCAACTTAATTAGACGTATAGACGAGCTATCATTAGACGCGATTCAAGTCATTAGCAGAAAGCTGAACGAATGTCAGAGAAACGTGAGAAACAGAATCTTAGGGACACGTCACCGCCTACCGCCGTTTCTGACAGAGGCGGTGCACGGAAAGATGAAATTAGTTTAACGAAGCTGCCTTTGCATGACGCGAAGCGACGAGACCGCATTACTGGGTTAAGGACGTCACACATATTTCGCTTACGCCGCTGTTACGAAAGAATTTCCACGGAAACGGGCTCTAGTTGTATCTTCTACATCATCGTGACGCTGATAAGCAGCGTTACGTTAGCCGCATTGGAATTTCCGCACCTTCGCGTTCAGCACAACGATTGAATAAATAGAAAGTGCCTTGTCAAAGTGTAACGATAATCGCGATACAGAAATATTTTCTGCAACATTAAAGAAACATAGAGATTGCTCTTTACTATTCAACTCGATAGTAGTATATTTTCACCGCTTCGGCGGTAAAAATTCATTGCCGAAGAGTGATCAATCAATACACCTGGCAAATAAAAATTAATAAATCTGTTTGCAGACGATGTATACTGACGGTCTCCTGACACTCCATTATGGGAAGCATCCAGCGACCTTGGCCGCAGAGGTCGGAGCCTGGTACACCGGGGACCGTCACGTGGACGTGACGTTAGCTTGCGACGACGGATCCGTCGTCAAGGCCCATCGCGTCGTTCTGGCAGCGGCTAGTCCCCTTTTGGCTAGTCTCCTTCGTAACCCTGCGCTGGACCATGTGGTCCATCTGTCTGGGGTCCGGAAAACCCAGCTAACACACCTGCTGGAGTTTCTCTATAACGGAGAAGCTCTTATTCCTGTAAGCACACACGTCCACCTGAACGATTCTCGTTCTGACGAGACGCGACGCTACGCACGATAGAACGTTCATTGAAGAATGTTTCTTTTCAGTCGACGGAACTCACACCACTGAGAGAACTGTTCGAGCTTCTTCAAATCAAGTCGGAGCTGTTCGAGCCCAATCAACCTCAGACCTCTAACAACTCCGATCCCGAAAGGATACCAACCCCGCAGCCTTCCGAGGGCCAGGAAAGTTCTAGCTACGAGTCGCAGTACGACGGCAGGTGGGTAGAGATTCAGCGGCGTTAACTGTTCGTGAAATGTCAATACGATCAAGGAAACAGATACTGTGATTTCTGAGATAGAGAACTATTAAGATTAATTTCTGCATTCGACTGATCTTTGCTCCGGCATAGAGCGGAGCTGATGCAAGATATCGATTCGCATAATGTCATTCCATTGTGCCTTTATACCCTACATTCGACATTTGCTCAAACTGCTTAGACGGGCATTCGCGATATCGTGTTCAGATAATTTGCAACTTATAGTTAAGTCACTGAGAAGATATGTGATTGGAGGGACGCGTGCGCCGGACATTCTATGAATCCTGACATTTCAGGCAGTCCAATAATCCGGCAGACTGTTGTTCGGTACTAATAAAGACCGAGGGCTGCGAGGAAGAACCCGAGGTGGACGTCGAGGGCGTCGAGGGCGAGGCACTCCTAACGGAGAACAGGGAAAGCAGTATAGAACCACCCCGACGGAGGGATAGTTCTGACCCTGTCAACCTAAGTTTAAATTCTGGGACTTCGACTACTAGCGAAAGTTCGCACGACATCGTACCTAGGTAAGAATCGTCAAGCAAATAGAATTGGTTGCAGTAAGCTTCGCCTGGCACAGTTTAGAAACTTCGTTCATTTATTGCACATTTGTGTTACGATATATTATGTATATTTAAAATAGGAGCTTCATAATCGTGTTAAACTAACCCATTTAGTTTTCTGAAAATAGATTTGGAACTATTTTCTTCTTTGCTCGTGTATAATTTTGCATATTTGCTGAATGCTTAATGTGCCAGGTCAGTTTTGTGGCCACCTGTGAATGAAAGTATCGGGGTATCCCATGAATAAGGCGACCGTTAAAACCGCGTCCGCGGTAGATTAAAATAATTAAATATTATTAGACAGAGCATTCAATTATTAAACGGTAAACAAATTAAAAAGATCATAGTAACAATTGGGTCAAACTAATTATTAAAAATAACTACTTTTAGTGTTCGTATATTTATTTGCTCCGTATATTGTCCAACAATTTCTACGAACGTTTTGAATCTTGCTTTTGTTGATTAATACCTCTTGCAAGAAATTCTTGATCTTTGGACTCTGAACGGCGCTTCGTTTTCAAGGTATATAGTTGCGGAATAATAACGAACGAATCATTCCTGACAAGTTCTGTCGTTTGCAATTTTTTTTCACAACTACTTTCACATGCCGCGCTCCTACTTTTTTTAAACCCACCTCACCCACCAAACAACGACGTATGTGAATATCTGTGACGACCATTTTCTTGCCACAATTTATGAGAAAAAGCAAACAGGAATTCGTAATTTGTTTACCTGCTTATCGTTAATACCAAAAGGGGACGTCTGCTATTATTGTATAAAACTGCAACAAGCTTCAGTTTGCTACAACTGTCTGTTGTTTATAATAATGCAGTAAAAAATACAAATTTTCGCGTCACACAACACATCGACGATCAATAATTTTATACACTCTAGTTCATTTAACTCTTTCTAAAGTGTAAAAACTATGAAAATATTTGCCTTGTCCCTGGGATGACTGGAAATTAACGGTGTTTTGCAAAGGTGAGGTTTAATATGTTCTACATATATTTTGTAAATCCATAGGCCAGAAAAACAGTTACTGGAGAGGCGGGAGTCTCTGGAGGAAGTTGAAGAGAGAAGAAGACAATTAGCGGCCCGACTTGCGCTAGGCTTAGAACCGGGAAAACGGAAACCGGAAGAAATACCTATCCCACCTGCGGAGGCGTATATCGTAACCCCGCATAGGAAACGAAGGCCAGGCTTTCACAATGCACCCGCGCAAAATCCAGCTTTTGTACCATTCAATCCTGGTTTCGAGACGCCGAGGAGGTTACAAGCGCCGCATCCTCTTAGCGTCTCCGCGCCACCGTACCTGGTACATACATATTCTATTTTACACCACGATGCACTCGTTAACCCTTCTACTATCACGGACTCAGAGAAAACGAACAAAATATTGAAAATATAATTTATTTGTAAATTTCATTTTGTTAGATTTCTCATACATACTGATCTAGGTTAATTGCTTGAACAGAACATTTCTATTCTATTTCTCTATAATAGAATACTTTGAATGATGTATTGCTGTCTTGGTTCTGGGTCAAAGGAATGCAAATCGCCGTATAAGGGTTAATGTAATTAATATTACTTGTGCGTAAGAGCTTAAATAAAAATTCCATTTACTAGCTTGCTTCTCGATGATTAATTAAAAGTTGTTATATTCATGTGAGCAATAATCAATATCCTGAAATATCGTAAGGGCTTTCACTGACTTCTTAAATTTGACATTGCAAACGTAAAGCTATTACCAAATGATAAAGATTAAAGTAAGCAACGCGTTACAGATTAAAAATATAATTGTATCACATATTTGACTACACACATGTTGCCACGTACCTTAACAACCCTCGTATTGTATTCGGGTCTATATGACCCAAACCTGGTTTTAGATTTGTGTAAGCATTTTATTAAAAAGTTCTAAATTTAAGGAAAACATCCCCGTTGATCGTTTTCAAGAACCTTTGGTCAACTTTTAGATAAGAAAGTTATACTAATGTAAAACCACGGTCACGTCATACAGAGTCAAATACAGTACACGGGTAAGCGTGTTCAAAATTACAATCAAAGTCTAATAAGTGGCACAACAGGGGCTCATCGAAACAGTTTCCATGATCATCTATGGCCTTCTTTCATCGTGACAGCGCCATGAAAATGCTGTCATATTCCAAGATATCGTAATGCCACCGAAACTCAAGTAGCCATAACTTTCACGTGTACCCAGCACGATCTTAACGCCTAACATTCGCAAGCTATCTAACACGAAGGTTCTATTTCTTGCAGCAAGACAGATCGGTGACACCTCCAGGTGCCTCGCACCGACCGCCAAGCGCAGATCCAGCGACAGCGGCGGGCTTGGAACCGCCCTGGGGTTCTTGGGCTCTACCACCCGCGAGAGCACCGCCCCCGCCGTCAACGGATGACCCGCCAAAGTCCACCCCCGTTCGTGAATATCGGTGTAGCTATTGTGGCAAACAGTTCGGAATGTCTTGGAACTTGAAGACGCATCTGAGAGTGCATACGGGTGAAAAACCGTTCGCGTGTAGACTCTGTGTCGCTATGTTTAAGCAGAAGGCCCATTTGTTGAAGCACCTTTGCTCGGTTCACAGAGGGGTCATAGCGGCCCCGGACAACACGTTTACCTGCTGCTTCTGTTCGTTAAGTTTCGATAGTTTACAAGAGCTGATCAGGCATCTGTCCGGGCCGCATAATAATTTGCTCCTTAGCAAGAACCTGCACGACTAGCGGCAAAGTTAAGGCCGGCCGGTGCTGACGAACCGTGACCCCGCGCGCATCTCGAACATGCTGCGTACAATCGAGATCTACTGGATGCTCGATACGCGTATGATACGGATCGTGTTCAGATCGGGAAGTACGAGTGCCTTCCAAATTTTAATCGCGATGCAAGCCATTTTCAGTATTCGGACTTAGTTTCAGCATTTCTTTTATTATTTAGCGTTCTTCTTCCATTGCTTTTAACGCAAGTTCCCTTGGTCTGAATATCGATCTCGAGATGATTAGGTCGCCGCGTGTCACGGATTCGTCGAAGAGATAACGATCTCCAATTATTTTCATACAATAGAAATATCCCTTTTCGAAAATATATTTGAACGTCTTTGAAAACGATATAATGGGATTATATCCTTTTCGATGACGCTTGGAGACGCGTCGATATGCGTACCGATAACTCAGCAATACGCTTCTTGTCCAATGTTGTTTCTTCGCGAAGTAGAGAAAACGCGCGTCGTACAAGAATGTTGTTGCCCTCGAGCGAACGGGTGAAATCAGGGCGCTCTGTTTTCTCGAGCTTCTAGCCGAGTTTTGCCGTTGTAGAAACTCGAAAGGTATGCAGGAACTTTGCTTTCTTCAAGAAGAAATAGCATGGAGCACCGGAGGAGCCTTGTATAATTGCGTTACGTCGCCTTCGCGAACCTCTAATCGGACGATGGCCGAAGGCGACACAGTAATCGACTACCTGTGTATTATTATAAGCGATGACCAGTAACTGACCAAATAACGTATTTCCGACAGACGACAGTGGTCGGGAGTGTGTCGGATATGTTGACGGTCTCCACCAGGAAACGTTAAGAAAAGTCGAAACGAGAATGAAGTAAGGGTAAAAGAAATGAATGCAGAGGCGAGAGTCAAATATATCAGCTGTCACGCGACGAATTGTTTAACGATTCGCTGACGCGTATCCTGTACGAATCCTCTAGTTGCGTCTTTACTTATTGAATATGCTTCTGACGCTTCCGTTCGCGACACGTGACGCCCAGAAAGACCTCTCGTTTACCTCAGAGCGCGCGCAAACAATCTCATGTGTAAATAACGTTTATGTTAGTGTATACAACTAGGAAAAGCAAGCGGACGGATTTTATTTATTTTACACTTTGCAAAGGGACCAACCGATTTTCCACCGATTTCTGTCTTAGGTAGATTTTAGGTATCCTGCCCGAATCAATCGCCTCGAACATATTCGCCCGCGCGTAGCCGCGAGCGGTTTCGAAATTAGAGTACGGGGAAGGATTCGATTTGGAAGGCGAAGAAAGTGGAATAAAAGACATTCGCCGTTCTCCTTGTCTCGGACGCGAAGTGGAATATTATCGACGAGCCGCGACTCTGGAAGAGACTGCAATACAAATTTTCCTTTCGTTTCGTTTCGTTTCGTTTCTCTCTCGTTCTTTTTCTCTTCTTTCGCGCGGCCCAGAAACTCTTCGTCGACCGACAGAGTTACGCGCTTGTTGCTAGTGTCCTTCCGTGTTTTACGACTCTCGTCTTCCACTTCGTCGATGTCCTTCCTACCCTCTCCCCTCCAGTACCATTTCGCGGTCGTTTATTTTTTTCGGTCTTTTCTTCCATCGAAACATCTCTGGTATGTTAGCGACTCGAGTGCCTTGTCAAATGGGTCCAAATTGGTCGATTGGGCAGTGATTTCATGTGTTCATAGGCTTAAGATACGTACACGTGTAAGATGACGATACGAGCTCGCTTAGGAATTGAAAGAAAGCGTTAATTAATTCACGTAGCAGGTTTTAATATCACTCGAATTAATCCAAGTTTCGTTAGGATCATAGGTAGAACGTTTTAAGTAGTAGCTTTTGTTTCTCTAATTACCTTTTTGTTGGCGCAGGACGTCATAATATTTTTTTTTTTTTTTTTTTTTCGTTAGTTATTATTTTACCTAAGGTGCCTTGAAGAAGGGCCTCGACCTCTCTTTAGCTCCTTGGCCATACGAAACATCTCGAGTACGAAACGAGCGGTCTTAACGCGCAAATGAAACCGAAGAAATTTCTAGTTTAATTAAATGAACAATGCTGTAAATAAATAATCATCGTATACACTGATATTCGTACGTACATTCCATACATTTGTGCACGTAAATCCACGAAAGCATCGTAGCCTATTTCGCGCGGACAAATAACTCTGTACGGAACGTGAAACTTTACTTTTCAAACCTTCGATCACCGAATTGAAAGTGGCCTGGGAAAAATATTTACAAGGACAGAGAACCGTGTGAATACTCTAAGATTGTTGTTAAAGATTACTGTCTTAATAGCGGTGCCGAAACAAACATTGCAGTTACCATTATTATTAGTACAGTCCGTTACTCGTTACAAGAGGGGGGTGTTTGTTTAAAATAAGATCGCTCGTTCCATTCGCCTTTTACCGTGGCAGTTCGCCTCCGGAATCGGGGTTGCAAAAATAAAACGTCGGCGCGCGTGCGCGCGTGCAGACGGCGAAGAGAAAAAAAACCGGAAAGTTAAGAAGAGGTTAGAGGGGTGGTGTGCGCTCTCATTAAGCCAGGCAAAAAAAAAAATGGCCAGCACAAAACAGTGAACGCAATGTGATACTAAATGATAATAAAGATAAAGTAATTATTGTTTAGCGTGCAATGCTTCGGCGCATGGCACGAGCGCGACTCGTGGCTCTTTCGAATAAAAAGGAGAAAAATCCTCCGATCGCGAGAGGAAGAAGGTAACAGATGATCCTGTTTCTTCCAGCGAGCCGCCTAAATACCTTTTAGTAATTACTACTTTTCGTCTATTCTCTGTCCAACCCTTCCCTCCTGAATACCCCCTACGAACCCTCCCGTCCCCTCTTCTCGTGACATAAGCGCACTAGGATTACGTATACAGATTATTTTACCGTTAATTAGTTATGTTTATTGTGTACACACGCATACATATACACATACACGCAACACGCACACAAGTACACGCACACACTCGCGCGCCCAGATGTCCCGAGGAAGCGCATTGTCCTCTTTTCTTTTCTCTTCTCTTCTTAAACGTGGCGAAATGTTGTGGAAATAAATTGTTTTCGATGAACATTTAAGTCTATTTTTATATCGGTTGCGCAGTCAAGGAAGACTTCATTTGACACAGTAAATATGTTTCGTTGTTTAGTGTGAATAAAGTGAACGACAAATGTTGTTTTGAAAATTGAAACTACTCGGAAACTTTTATCGCGAACTAAAAGAGGAAATGCCGTTGCAGTTTCTATTCTTTTCAAAACGAAGTAATATTTAACTTAAGCTAAGCTACCATATTCCGTTGAAACGTTTCGTTTCTTTAAATGTTAATAGCTAAGATTATTCTCCTTTGGATATCTGGTCAGAGTTCTGTAGAATATAAGCATCTTCCGAGCGGAAAACGTTCTCCGCGTGCTTTCTTAGTGTTCATAGGATTACAACAAATAAATTAATTCAGATGAGAAATCTGTAAAAGAAGATAAAGAAGCGAGCGAAAACAACCTGCCTCGTATCAATACCCTCACCCCTTCCTTTCATAAAACACGAAATGATCTCTGACGAATCGATCGTTTAATTAATTTAACATCTCGTTCTTCATTTATCTTTCGTGCGTACTCTATCGTGCCGGACGACGTTGAAAGTACCTTCGTTATTATACTCTAATCAAAACTGATATTCACGTTCTTCTTATTAGTTGTATAATTTTCCCCAATGTTTAACCAAAACTACCTTACTTCAAAAGGACGAGACACGGTGGCCTTCACACGGGAAAGCAAACATTCCTGTGAAAGTATCGACGCTACCTATAGAGCTAGGGAATCACTGAAACCTTCAAAGAATATTTATTATAATCGTTTATAGCGGTTTCTTGTTCACAGATTTATTGGAGTGTAGTTCGGGGCATATTATATCTATTCCAAACTAACGGTTCGGTGACCAAGGATTTCATACCAAAGAAAAAAACCGGGTTCGAGAAACCCGTTACTGGCGGGCCAGACCTCAAAGTGATAGTACAAGCCAGGCACTGTCTGTTGACAGCGTCGATTGCATAATTGCAGCGTGATAAGTAACAACCGGGTCTTGTTTTGTTCCGGGAAGGAAAACTCGGATACGTTCGGTGCCTACCTGCTCCATTTGTGAACGTAAACACAGACGCGCCAAAAGGTCGAGGTTGCTGAAACCGGCTTCATGAATGACTGCGGGAAGAGGAATAGCACCTTCAGCGGTGTCAGTTTCTCAATCGTTCATCAGAGATGACCGCTATAATACATTCTAATACTGTGCTCGTTACAAATAAATGCCGAGTGAAAAGTTTGAAAATACGATGCGTCCAGTGCTCTCTTTCCTTCTCCCTCTGGTATTCTGATACCAATTCTCTCGCGGTTATTTTAACTTCTTTAACGCGTCGATTGATAGATTAAACAAATTACTCGAGTTTTATAACTTAAAAGGGAATAACAGTTACATCTGTCTTCATTAAATATTCTTTGTTCATTTTAACGGGCACCGCGGTGCTTAAGATTTAGTACGACCCCTTCTTGGACACCCTGTACCCAATTTTTCCTTGCCCAACGACACACGCGTGTATTTCTTTTTCATTTATATGTGCATTTATTCGATGAAGAATGAAGCTTCATAGTACGTCGTAGGTATCCTAGTACTTTCCTACTCGCTTTTTCGTGCAATAGCACCTCGGTTATCCTGCGAGGTATACTAACTGTTAAGCCGTTCAACAATTTTCTTGCCAGATAGCATTGCAGCTTTGTAGCTGCTCATGATACAGATTATGATTCGCAGCACCTCGGATAACGCGGAACCTCGGTAGACTCCAATAACCCTTACGAAAGTTTGAAGCACCTCGGATAATACGGTGCCTCGGTTAAACGGGACTCGGATAGCCAAGCTTCGACCGGTCTTTGTAAATGTTTTTTTAGTAAATGATCTTTACTTATTTATTGAGATACCAGTTCGCATATCCGAAAACGCAGGTGATCAAATATATTTTTCAAGTATCAGAATGAGGTGCAAAGTGTATGTACCTCTCGAATTAACAACTGCTTTCTTATTTGGCACGGACGATGTTTTGTAAATTAAAAGTACTTTCACTATATATACATTATTCGTTGGAATCACTGAAATTTTGTAATATATCCACGACTGAAAGCTTCTACATACATTAAACATAACAAATACATTATAACTACATATATTGCATGATCTATTTATTGGTGTCATGTTCGTATCCAGTTATAGAGTAATTCTGCCTTTTTTAACATGAATGAAAAATATCGTTTGGCCTTGCGCCTAATAGACGAACGTTAAACGGAGGAATACGTAAATGAATCATTCACGGTAAATAAAACAAAAGTGAACATCTTTGTCGCGATTTTACCGTTCCACTTTTAACGGCCCACGATAAACATACGTGACGAACAAAGTATTCCGTAGGATCGAAACGAACGAATCATTGTCGTCGAAAAATTCCAGCAACAATGCTGCGATTCCCCTCGAAAGATTTGCTCGCGTCGGGCCCGTTACCATCGCCACTAGCATCCAGGAAATCTTGGCATCTCTTCAAATTGACTGACACCAATACCGCGAACAAGGGATTCGTCTTCATCGGCTGGAAGTACCGTTGCCTGAGAAATTGCATAATGGAGCTTGCGTTGCTCGCTTCTTGTCGGCTCGTCTGGTACAACCTTGGCTGAACTTCTCGCCAGGAAGACGATAGCGACATTGACCAATGACCATCGTCTGGTGACCAGATTCTGGGGCCACAGAGAGTACCGTAAGAATATTCACGTGTAGGTAAAAAGTCCGGGGGGGGGGGTACTGTCCGGTCAACGCTCCTGCACTCCCTGGTTAATGTATATAAAGGCAAGAGCTTCGAACCATACTCACAGCAGATCAACGGTAGACATGATCGGGAAGATAGTTTTCATTCTTTCTGCTTTGGCCCTGGCCAGCGCGCAGATCCCCAGTCTGGGATTTTGTCCAGACTATGTACCGATGGCGAACTTTGACATATCCAAGGTAAATATAGCGCTGCATGCATTTATCTCAAACGTTGCTTGCATTTTCAATTTATACGATTGTTCCCGCACTTCGCGTATCGTTTCGCGTTGCCAGAAATTTGGAGCGGATACTGTGTAGCTTGCGCGAAGGGAGAGACGGGCGATCTGCAACGAGAAATAATTGTTTTATCGTTTCGCAGTTCTTGGGCGTCTGGTACGAAGCTGAGAGGTACTTCCAGCTGACCGAGGTGGTGTCACGATGCGTGATGGCGAATTACACTATGGTCGGCGATGGCAAGTTCCGTGTCAGCAACGAAGTGACAAATAGATTGTGAGTGTCCTTTAATCGAGCATTGAGAGACAGAAATGAACAAACGCGGATGCCCAGTATTGAGCATTTCATTTGCGGAAAGATCCGCACGAACTGGTACCTGACGTTTGCAAAATTTACCTTCATGGTCCTCGTTTATACATTTCTTGTAGTTAGCAACTGTTTAAACGAAATCTAAAATAGCTATTTCTAACCACGATATTTCACATTTTATTAAACGGAGAAAGTAATAACAGTTTGTAAATTGTCAAAGTACTAATTTGTAATCATCTCGATGTATAGCACCGGAATCAAGAGAGTCCTGGAGGGAGAAATCAAGAAATCTTCCTCGAAAGCAGAGGAGGGAAAACTGATTGTAAAGTACACCATTCCATTGACTCCGGAAACTAAATACTCGGTACTCGAGACAGATTACATGAACTACGCAGTCTTGTGGAGCTGTTCCGGCATTGGACCATTCCATACCCAAAATGCCTGGGTCATGACAAGGGAACGACTTGCTCCAGGACCAGTCCTACAACAAGTAACGCCCCTTCTTATTTATACTATAACATACAATCCTCGCCAGTGTTTCAAACGCAACCGTCTAACGCATTTATTCTGCCACGTATTTTTAACTGCTAGCTTCAAAGATACTGTGCACGACTTTTTCATTAGCAGACCAGCAATACCTCATTTGTCAATGTACATAGCTAGCAATCGAGATCATTTTCGCAAGAGGACACGCCTCTATGCAATTTGAATACTAATGTTCGACCATTCGTTAGTTACATTAGCCAGGAACGAGCCCGAGTAGATAGGACTAATATCCCAAGTTACTTCTTTATCTTTTGACACGAAATATTCTACGTCGTGAAGAGAACTGTTACAAAACTTATATTTCCTTTGAACAGGCATACGGCGTGCTGGACAAGTACAAGATTTCCAAAACCTTCTTCGTGAAGACGGACCAAGAGGATTGCGCTTACTTGGACTCGTCGTCGAAACCAACGGAAACACCAGCTCAGACTGCAAACAAGCCCGAAGAAGCTCCGCAGAAAACTACTGAGAATGTTCGATCCGCCGTGGTGCCAGATGCACCAGCGGTGATCGTCGAAGCAAACGAGGCAAAGGAGGCCGAGAAACTGATGAAGAAGGCACCAACTGCGGAGAACGAGAAGAAGCAGCCGGTCAAGGAAGTCCCTGTACGAATTATGGAGGTTGCTGATGCCATCAAAGAAGAAATGCCCGCGGATGACGTGAAAATGGCGGAGGAGAAGCCTACCGAGACTTTGGCCGAGAAAGTGGAAGAAAATAAGGAGGAATCGGTGAAATCTACGTGAAAAGCTAAATTCGAGTGTTGAATGTTCGATTTGTTTCGTTAAAAAAAAAAAAAATGTTGTCGTAGGTTATACACGATTAGTTGAATTTCGGACTCGTAGCGGTTTTCTTATCGAAACCAGTCTCGTCCGAGATTCGTGCTCATTATATTTCATTCTATCAAGCATTATCACTTTCATGCTTCGCAGCGGGAATCGGGGGGTATTTGTTATCAATCATGTACAAATGCGCAAAAAAAAAGAAATTAAATAAATTGTTACATAAAATGTTACTGCTGAATTTTATTTGCAGTTACTTTCCTCATCCCCCTTCGATTAAATAATTTGTACGTTACGCGTGGATCTCAAGGACAAAATAGTAGCCGACGTGCTTCGAGTAATATTTTGTCGAGCAAGGAGCTTTCTTTGGATTTATAGCTTTTAATTATATATTATTAAAATATTAAGTCTGACAGTAAACAGAGTGGTTGCGAAAATACATTCAGAGATAAATCATGTACTCGTTCACGCGCGTGCTATCTGTCTTTAGATATACATATGCAGCGTTAACGTGTACATGATTAGTTAATTTAAAAGCTTTTAATTTATCAAGTACAAGAGGATTACGATTCAACGAATGTAACGTGGGTGACGAATCAACTGAATAATGAAACTTCACCGCTTACCTTTTTTTCATGCTAAACACCAATTAATTTACAATTACCATTCGCAAAGTTAATTCGCTAACACCGTAATTGTCGAATAGTTGAAATGTTTAAAAGCAGCCTAACATACGAATTACTGACCGACAAATTTACAAGCTCGAGATACGTACGAACCGGTGATACAAAAGGTTAAAGCCTAATCGGTATGCTAATTACAGTAATTTACGGTTCATTTGTCCGCAAACGCCTCAAGAACGCAATTAATTATTCAATATGTCCTTCATTTTTGTACGCGGCATTTACCTATTTAAACACGTTGGCGCCGCAGAATTATAGAACGTGTTCTATTGCATCGCAATCCCACCGGCAACAAAACTCGAGCGAATCCTCTGAAAGCCGTCTGCGCGAAATTGGCCCAACTATTCCTTTCGCCGCGTTTAGGCCGCCGCGGTGAAAAACAATCTGTTAATAGCCGATTAGTCGGTGGTAAATTCAAATTGGAGACCCGGGTTTCTTGAACTTCGAGCGTACCGTTAGCGACCTACTAACAGACAGAAATCCTCCGTACGCATCCAGCCAACCTTCACGGCTCTGTCTGCATAAGCGGAAGGTGCAAAGAACGGGAAGGCCAGTCATTGGCGAACAGTTCGTCGTGTGAGAAGTGTAACTGTCAACCTCGATCGGTTCCCTGGGCTGTCAGGTTTCAACGTGTACGACAATTGTCAATCCGGTACGTGATCCATTGGAATCGGTTCGATTCGTGACTCTCATAATTTTTCTACACCGCGATATCTGGCCGCGATGTTCCCTGCAACGCATACGTAATCGTGAAACGAAAGATTACGATGTATCGTGCAAGCATCGATGGGTTTTTGTTGTAATGGAAATGGTCGCGATGCAGTCAAATATATCGAGGGGTATCTGTTGTGATGTTAATGGTTGCGTGGTTGGGAAATTCAGCGGGTTAACGGGTCGTTAAAAAAAACCCTTTTTCGTGTTTTAAGATGAATGCTATATGTATATTGATTCTTACGTAATGTTGTGTTTTCGTTTCTATTGTGTCGTAAGATGTGTCGCAAGAAGGGTCGTAGTCGTGAAATAGTACTTTAAAGACTTAGTTTCAGAAAAAACTTTTTAACTCGAAGACAATTAAGGATATTGATAATAAGAAGTTGACGTGAACATTTGTTTGAAGAGATTAATATATATTAATTAATTAATAAAAATAAAACCTGTAGTAAACTTTTTCTTATTATGTAAATTATATAATTACATAAATTATAAAATGTAATTATAGGAGCTATGTATATGATCTTTCACAAATACTGCAGACTGTTTACTGATGAAATGACGTAATGCTAGTTTGTAAAAAATATCCATCAGATGTATTTCCTATCTTTTTGTGAAAAACTATGTGTCAAAAATTGAATCATTTGCAATGCTATTTGTTTGCCTTTGCTTTTCTGTAAGTTTTGAGGCTTGGTATTAAATGTGCCTTACAAACACAATTGAAGGATAAAAATGCGAGGTTGTGTAAATATAATTGTAGTGTAAGAACAGAGTATGAAAATTATATGGCCTTCTATCTAAAGCAGTAAAAACATAAGTAATCAAGAAATCTTAAAAAAGTCGACCTTAACAGGTAGTTTCATGTTCTATTTTCGTTTGTTATATGTGGTTCATGTAATTACCTATACAGACAATATGCAAATGTTCATAATTATAAATATAGTACAAAATACATACATGATTAAATATTCAATAATTGCATTGATGCTTTAGGGACCTCAATAGCATGACATACACAGTGCAAAAGACTTTTGGTATAAATGAATTCACGAAAATAATATACAGGGGAACAATTAATAACACTAAAATATGCTTCAATAAAAGTTGCTATGGAGATATAATTTAATGCTAATATACACGGTAATATAATATACAATATCTCATATATATAGATAATTTTACGAATGATATATCAAAAACGGCAGTAAATCTTTTAAAAGCATGTTACACGCTTGATACAGGAATCAATCAATAATCATATAGATCTTCTTTATTAATAAGAAGAACCGAATTAAAATTGTTTAAGACGTTTTCATAACAGATTTACAGATTTATACCAGACATCGTTTTCCTTTCGCGTTAACAATAATAAAGGTCAAAAGAATAAAATAAGTTTTTTTAAGGATTTCTAAAATGATGAAATGGAAAATATTCTTGAAAATAAATATTAATTATCCGGTAAATACTAATTATTGTGCCTTCATCGCGTTTCACGTTAAACATTTATGAGACTCTAAATTGTAAGGTCGCCAAAATAGACGATAAGGACGTTATTTAACAAAATATTGTAAAATTGAAGACAATGAAGTTGATCCCCTTGCATAAGAGATTTTCAAATTTCTGCAATTAAACATGAATGAAAGGACTCGGGATTGGACCACGCAATTGGAATATTCACATATGTTAATTCTGATTTACATAATACAAACATACGTAACTATCATATAATGTAACGCAAATTAACCATTATTCTTGCAGAAAAGATGATGTTCCGGATATACTTAATTTTAATTATTGTCAGTACCACAATGGCGCAAGTGCCGTTTTTAGGCACATGCCCCAATTTGGAAACAATGGCAAAGTTCGACATCAAGTCGGTATGTATTACAAAGAGAAAAATATATGATACAAAGTCGATTATATTTATTACAAACAAGAATATGTTTCTTCCGTGTGTCTATGCTATTGACTTACTTATGCAGCAATATACAACCTGCACTTAGAAAGTTGTCCCCAATAGAACCTTGATATACATCCGACGTAACAAGAGTATGTAACGTACTCAAGTTCAAAGTAAAATCATTCAGACTTTCTTTAAGGCGTGGCAGATTTGTTTCCAACGACTGAATCGCACCATTTGAACAAATGTGCATGTTTCACTGTGTTTCAGTATCTGGGCAAGTGGTACGAAATTGAAAAGTATTTCGCCGTTTTCGAATTCGGCGGAAGATGCGTGACGGCGAATTACAGCATGGGCGAAGACAATGCAATCAAGATTTTCAACAAACAGATATCTGCTTTGTTAGTGTTTCGATTGAACCTTATAGTATATAAACGCAAGTTTTTCTGCAGAAAAACTAACTAACGAAGAATTTTATTTCAATTAAATCGATTTCGTAGTATGTATGAAGAATTTCTTATTATGCTTAGGACTGGCGTTTCTTCGAGCGTTGAACTGGTTGGAAAACCACTGCAGAAGACGGATGAATCGAAGTTAATTGTTACATTCCCGTTCTTGCCCCTGGCAGTAGACGCGCCGTATTGGGTCCTTGATACGGATTACGTATCCTATGCTGTCGTCTGGAGTTGCTCAAACTTCGGAGTATTTAAGTATGTATACTACAATGATTTCTATATTTTTAAATATTTTTAATTCTTAAATAGAAGTATAAATATTACACCGGTGAAAGGAATAGAAGGGGCGAAATTTTACAACTTTTTGTTTGCACAGTACAAAATCTTGAATACATTTTTTTCATGTGCAAGAAATTTCACGTAAGGAGGATGATATGAGTTCTTTTCTTAATTTGATAGCTTCTATATGTTTTACATTGCACGAACACAGCTGTCGAGGCAAAAGTGATCCACGATACGATAAGGTTCAGAGCCATATAAATTATACAAAAGAAATTCATACATCAACGTCATTACATAAGAACTGTCGCTCGCGCAAAAAATTTATTCAAATTTGTTGCATACAAATAATACTAAAACTGTTTGCATAGAAAAACATTGGAGACACATTAAAGGAAAAACTATTAAGCATCTTGTATATTGCTCTTTTATATCACCGTAACAAGCAGAATATATTCATAAAATTGGACATGTTATTTTGGGAATAGCCTGTATACAACTGCATTTTTAATATATCTGATGGAACGCGATTGTAATTAAGAACACTGTATGTGTTGCAGCGTGAGGAATGTTTGGATTCTGGGCAGAGAACCGAAACCATCAGTTGCAGTTTTGGAGAAAGCATATCAGGTGTTGGATAAGAATCGAATAAGTAGAGCGTACTTTATTCGCACAGACCAAAAGAATTGTCCCGCAGATAACTAGGCGATATTCTGGAAAATATCAAAGCATATTCGTTTGAAGAAGACAGCTTTGTTATGGTTGTGAAATAATTTAATATCAATTTTTAGGCGAATAGACTTTGAACGCCATAAATGGTAATCATTGTGCTCAATTTCAATCGTGACCATTTAGATATTGTTTTAATTTAATGTCGCGCGATCAAATTTCATAGTGATGCCCAAGTAATGGTGGACTGTAAGTTTGAGTAGAAAAAGTTACGTAAAATCATACAATTAGGGAAAATAGTAATTTTCAATATAGAATATAGTAAAATAGTATTAGCAACGAGACTATTTCAACTTCATCGTTTGTTATGTTCATCTTTTTTGAAGAAGATATTTTTTAATAGCCTTTGACATCTTTATGTAGACTTTAAAAATTTTATTTCCGCTGATTGTTGTGATTCACGCGTAGCCCAAAGGTTTAATACCTAACATGTAATTTGTTTGTATTTAATAATGTGACAATCGGCTGTCGAACACTTTTGTGGGCTTCATACGATCATTGTTTAATTACATTATTTATTAATAACTTATTATTTAATTTCGTTTTACAAATCTTCTGCAATAAAAATTGCACGGAGCTTATGTAAAATAATTATATATTTAGATAAACATGATAAATGTTGCGACTTTATTTTGTATTCTAAATTGTAAAAAATGGCTTACTTAGTGTTGTTGTATTTTGTTGTAATAATTTGTTACATTTGTTAGGATGTAAAGCGTAGAGGGCCAGAATATACAACAAAATGTATAACAATAAACTGTTATTTAAAGAGAATGAATCATCTATTATTTTAAATATACAGAGTGTTTATGAATAGACAATACAAGACAATAAAATTCCTTACTTTTGTAAGTGTTTAAACCCATTTAACTAGTTTTGTATTATGCTTTCATTACCGATATATTGATATTCGAAATATTTATTGCGTCTCTCTCCAGTTTGTGTATGTAATTAAATTAGTATCGGATAAAATACTATTCCCACTTAGTTACTCGTCCAGTCTTAAAAATATATGAAATTTCAAACAATACCATAATACAATCAAGGTACAATAACAGTTCTGTCAAGAAACAATCTGTCAAGAAAGTTAAGCAGGGGATGACAAGTTCAATGGAAAGTTAGGGCGCCTGCGAATAGACAACCCAGTTTACATCTCTGCTTCAACGAGATTTCAGGGGCCTCCACTGGTAAGAAAGGACGACATTGGGAAGGAAAGTTCCAGCTATATACGTTTAGATGCCGGGACGCGCATCGGCATTATGGCGGTGAAATGAATGGAAAATAAACTGGACAACGGCCACAGACGAAATATAGAAATAGACAAGACATCTTATGGACTTTCGTCGGCCAGCGTGACTGACATACCGACTCAGAAATCACACGCTGAGTTGAGCGTCCCCTGCTCATGAACAGCGAGCACTTGAAGAACTATTATTTACTGAAGTAGTGTTAGCGACAGAACCATTCAATGTGTGAATAGATTTGAATGCTATGGGGGGAATCAGGGAAGCAATTTCCACAAACGAGATATATGAATTCTTCTGTCTCGTCGCTGTCTGTGTCAAACGCACCGACGAGATATAGCAATAGAAAATAAAAATTCTGTTGCACCTTTTGAAGTAAAAGATAAAGATTATAATTAACATTAGCTGAAAATAAAAATTCTGTTAGTCCTGACCTAAACTAAAGAATAAGGATTATAATATAAATTGGCATGCACGTAGTTAGAATAAGTCCACATATACCTAAGATAAATTAAATCTTAACTTAAAACATCCTACCTGACTAAAAAGATAAAATTCTGATCATGCACCTGAAATACACGAAAACCGGGCTGACTAAAGATTTATCTTAACTTCAACATTGCCTGCCTAATTGAAAAGCTAATGTAATTGAAGAATAGCCTGCCTGACTGAAATCCTAAAGGGATACAAAGAAAGAGGAAAGGTATATTTTACAGTGAATCTCCTTTCACTAAAATCGTGATCCTCCAACCACAAACACATCAAAGTTTATAAGAATTTAGTATTATTTGTTAGGTATGATAGCCGGATTATTTCTACCATTTTCGTGCCGATTTCTCGATAAGTGCCGAAGTGATAAGAAATACTACTCAAACCGTGATAAGAAGATTGCAGCATGAAGAAATTAATGCATGACTCTAATTTTTAGTGCAAACTATTTTAATGTAAACCGTCTGTTAAGTAAATAATTTAATTTAATCAAATAATTATACGCACCCAATATGTATAATGAACTTTAGTAGGGTAATATCTGCCAACCAATGAAAACTCATTACCCGAAAGGAGTAAAATACTAGGAACCTCACCTTGCAAATTCAGTACATGAGTTACGGAGCTATCATAATGCGCTGGGTAACAAATGAACTGACTGAAAAATACATTGTAGAATATAATAGTGGATGAGAATTGTAGTATACAATTGAAACTCTTTCCAACAATTGTAGTGGGGTGCTACGTCAAGTGAAATAAATTCCAATAGGTGTTTTCAGAAAAAATTACAATCGTTGCATGACAACGAACGTTTTGATTTGGCAATCTCGAAGCTGCTCAGTTAGTCTACTCCGACCACGTGCAACAAAGAAGCGAATGACGTGTTAGAATCATAATTGCAATTGAAAATATTTATACACCGTAAACGCAAAAATTGAATTTCCCCGTTTTAATCTTTTATTTGTTAATAAGGTTGTTAATAAAAGATTGCCCCAAAAATAATAATAATTAGCCAAATCCATGTCTATTTTATACGGCGTGCAAAATGCTAATTAAAACCTGTGTAGAATAGGAACACGAAAATTATTATTTCAACGCTAAAAGCAAGTACATAGCGCAACTACAATTTAATATAAAAGCTACTCTAATTCAAACCACGATATACTTAATCGCAAGTCTAGTTGCAATCGCGATCTGCAATTTTTTCGCAACTTTAGTGCAACCCGCTTTCAATCGTACGCGACGCTAATAAATATCGCGATTTGTCTAATACGATGATGAGTGTTGGAAACAATAAACTACAACTACAGTATACAAAAGCGAGCATAGTGACAAAATAGTAGCAAAGAATGGCTCTCCATCCAAAGGATGCAGAGCCATTAGTAGTTGCCCTCTTGAGTGACAGTTTGTCTGGCCTCTTCGGCTTTTAGCCTCCTCTTTTCTTCGCGCGCAATGCTCGCTGGAACTTAGTCTAGGCTCGAGGCTCTATTCGCAAACAAACAAAAAGATAAAATAAAAATCTAAACCGCGTAGCTAAACTGAACACACATGGACGACTGACGACCAAATACGATCGTATAAATTCCGATGATGGAAAACCGTAAAGATTACGATTAAAATTGTAATCGATCTTCGCCTACACGTGCAGCCTCGAGCATAATGTCACGTTCGTTTCGAAGCCAAATTGCGACCTCGACCGCGAAAAATTCAAAAAATCGGTGGGCAAAACCAGAGGCGAACGCATTATCGTTCGCGCCGCACCTTCCCTGTCGACTTTTCAAATAAAATTTTCCTGAAACAGGTTGAGCACGCGAAATTGTGCCTACCCAATCGGAGACTGTGTCAACCTGCCCGGCCCTACCTACTTATATCTATCAATCACACCAAAAAATATGCTACCTATCCTACTTAGACCTATATTTAAAAAATGGCAAAGCATTCACACAAACACACCTCATTCCACAAACACTCGGGTGCAAGAGTCTACACTAGAGAGTCGTCCCGGGACGCTTCCGATATCCGAGCTTGGTATACAATCATTCACACTATAAGCGTACTTACCAATTTCTGAAATCGGCTGACAAAGTCTAGCGACCATTGCGTAAATGTGCGTAACCGTATATGCTTGTGCATTACTTTCGTATAAAATATATTGTACATTTTCTTTCAACTAAGTACACTTGGTTAATATAGCACTCTATTCGTTGCAATATTTTCATAATTCTTTAATAATTCTTAATTATTAAAATCATAATTCTTAAACTTTTAATTAAATTAAAAGTGCGGGTCGACGCAATTCCGCAGTCTAACCACATACACACACACAGTGTGGAAAATACGTCGAGCACGGTGCACTAGTAATTGTCAGCCGCCAAACATTGTTTAAATTTAAAAACTATATGATCGTCGTGCCCATTGCCTTCCACTTTCTCAAGTAGCACCTGGGCACGTGAGTGAGTTCCTGGCAATGAACACGGAAGGGGTTAAATCTAAAAATCCTGATCTAAAAAGATGATTTTGCAATAGGTAATAATATATTTTATTTTCAATCTTTTTAAAAATGACACGACTTTGTAATTTATGAAATATCAGTAAAGACTAAACAATTGGTGATAGATTATTTATTTATTAAAGGAAATGACTGTCATTGAAACTGTATTTACTAGAATAAGTTGCAATTAAAAAATAAAAAGTTTATAAGCTATTAAATCAGCCTAAGGTGAATCCATAATCGAAGAAAATTGTTCAAGTTAATTACTTCGATTTGAAAATCTTCCCGTATACAAAGCGCCTTCTTGTACGTAATGTGTAATAAATTTCATACGAAAAGGACTCGACTGTAGCATATAAAAATTAATATTAAATGCTATCATTACATCCTACATGAACATGAACTAATACATGAACTGTCACCGTGAAACACTTGCAGGTACGAAGTCGGAGGGTATCCAACTTCTGCACTGTTCAACAATGAAAACAAATTTAAATTGATTATAAATGCAATTATACATTTAATATACACTGTCCTCAATATATGTATATACAATTGTCCAATGTATTTATTACTGTCATCATATATCTTTATCGAAATAGGAGAGCCTACATGAACAGTACTTATTTTATCAAATAATTATTTGAATAAGAAATATTTTTATGGGTCTTAATTTTTTTATATTAAAAAACGCTTAGTACAAGGAGACAGATATAACGTCGTCCAAGAAATAATACACAAGGAAACACCGTTACAACTGACCGGTATAAAAACTATACCAGTAGTCGATATGCTCGCAAAACAACTAAAAAATACAACCAGTCACCCGTGCCGCTTCGGACCAATCGTCCCACGGCATGATTGGGGACCGGAGAAACCAAAACGCACGCGACTCACCAACTCGTTGGTTGGAAAAATAGAGGAAGTACTCGTGGAAGACGTCAGGAACATTACCGAAGCAGCTCAATTGAACTCAATCGTTAGGAAGTTTGCAAACTGTAAATAAACACGAAAGGAAAGAAGATTAAAATCTACTGTCAAATGTACTGAATTTAATACTTCACAGAAAACAGAGAATTGTTTAAACGATACTTACATTTCGCACTTTACCAGTGTCGCATAAAACATCCCATTCAGTGATGCACTGACTCTACTTCCGATGGCGAATATGAGAATAAAATAAAAATAAAAGACTATGTACACGACCGCAGATTATATCGGAAAACAAATTAAGATGCTACTTTCGCGATTGTGATAATTGAAAAGGAACGCCGGTGCTCTCATAATAGTATTAGTATCTGGGACGCAAAAATACTGTACTTTATAATCGCGTGTAGCTAAAGTGTAAAAGAAAATCTAAGCAGAGTCATCTACTCTGAAAAAGCTAGACAACTTCGAAACAAACACTGACTCTACTGACGCGCGGTATTGCGCGCGGTCACAAAATTGTCTAAAAGAAAACCTATGTTCATCCTATGGAGTATTTGTTATCAGTGAAATTGATGAAAGATATGTAAATATGCATTAGAAATATGTAAATATGAATTCGAAATATGTAAATATACATTATAAATATGAAAGTATACACGAAAAATATGGAGGTGTACATTAAAAATATGCAAATATGCAAGAAACACATACAATATTAACAATGCAATAACAAATGCACTAAGTTATTGCATATGTTTTTAGATAGAACACATAAAAACATATGCATTATGCAAAAAGTGCAAAATAAAAATCTTATTCCAATTGCAATTACTTAATTGTAATTGGTATAGAAAATCTAATTGTTTTAATAAGTATTTTAACTGCTATTGTTTCATCTGATAGAGTCAGTCACATATCATATAAAACCAATATGAAAATATAATTAAAGTGCTCACATATACAGACCTTGGCTGCATTGAATAATTGGACATCATTGTTGCTATTGGCTTACTCTATTCCATATAATCAACTCTCTCCATACTCCTGTACCAAAGAATAATAAGGAAATTAAACAAGTGCACGAAAGTAATGATAATTGTCATATATTAAAACAATAATTCAACCCGAATTCTGTAGAAAATATGAATATTCGATTTGCAAATATATAAACACACGATATTGACAAAAGATTTAGTATGGAAGCAATACTATGTGAAGTGATATTACAAACCTATTAAATAAACAGCAGCGGTAATAGAGAACAAATAATTGTGATATAGTTATCATAAACGCAGCTCACTGAGATGTCTTCCATATGTTTTGCCAGCACGAAGTCAACTAGTAGAATGAGCACCTTCGCTATTTTCAATTCCCTTTAGGCTATGTTCGATTCCCGACTAACGCTAAACACCATTTCTGTTTACGATTATTGCCGCCTCCTAGAAATATTTCAACGCATACGTGACTTGATAAGTATCTTTTTTTTGCGATAAATTGTCGATATTTTCCAGGAACATCAAGCTTCCCGACCACTGGCAGAAACAACAAAGAAATACTCGGAAATAATTGCTTGTATTATGACACCTTCTTTACAACACGACTCTATATCATAGCAGTATTATAAGTGGCATGAATTATAATTTAATAAAGATGTATTGCTAGAATTCTACTTATTTCGACAAGAAATTTGAAGAACGCTTACCTGTTATAGAGAAGTTGATTTAACCACATGGCACGGCGGCAGTTCGGTTCTATGCATTCCCGCCTGATTCGATGCCAGCGAATGGGGCGCCATGGAAATTAGGGATCAATGTATTAAGAATTATCAATGTTATAATAATATTGCTAGAAACTGTAGAATATGCTGCAGGATAATGGACTTCTGGGCTGAGATACATATCCGCATACGTAAAAGATAATACGTATATGCATACTCGAGTCGATTTGAAAATGCGGATTTCGATTTCTTCATTTCTTGCAAAATATTCATTAATATTAACACAGAAACTACAGAAAAGTTGGACGACAGGGAAATGAAAACAATTAGTATCTCATTTCCTGTTTTCGAGAATATATTAGACTATGTGACATACCTTAATTCGATAAACACTCTGAGCAAGCCTATTCACTACCGTAGATTGCGCTAATTGACTGATATCCGGGCGGTGGTGGGTGGTATTGTTCTTTCTTTAAGGGGGATCTTTTTTGAATATCGTGTCGGACTGCATATTTTCTGTTACAAGTATTACCGAATGGATATTAGTCAAATAGAGCACGGAGCGAAAGGGTTAACAGATTTGTAATTAACATTAATTGTTTGATATCCTTTGTGGCCTTTAATTTCGGCAAAGAACAAAAGAATTCTATAAAATTATTTATTTCTCGGATCGTTTTCTATAATCTGTTGGTAACGTTGCGAGTGATACGGAAATGGTAATGGAGGCCGAGTCCCAGAAATGCTGGTCGAAAAAATACATTGGATGTCTTGTCTATTCATATATCTCGTCTGTGACAACGGTTTTATCGACTCTTGGTCTTTATTTATAATAACGCTCACGTTCTGGGGTGGTTGACCCCTTGTTTCTATATCAAATGCTCTTTCTAAACTAAAAAGTACGCTAGACGCTTCTAACTGAGTTGAAAATCTAGTATGTAGTGCTATAAACCTAAAATACTTAAACTCTATAAAAGTAAAGACTAGTGTCTTAAAACTATCTATAATATCACTAACCTAGTTCGAACTAGTTGCGCCCGCCGTCGGTAACGCTGGTCGTGACTTGGCGACCAACGTCGGTAAACTCTGGTTGCCACAGCAGTAATCATTCAGCAAGGTTTGAAACAGGTACCTGTAAATCGGTAACGTTACAAATACATAAAATGTAACACATGTGTCGTAAATATGTGCTTCAATTAAATATGAAATAAAATTAATAAATAAAAGCTGGATTTCACCAAAGTGTAACGGCATAACGAAATTACGAACGAGCTACAAAAAGACCATTCAATTAAAATATATTATTTATCCACCTTTTCGGTATACTAAATTATTCATTAATGACAACAAGCATAAGCAGTTGCATGAACACAAACATGAATCACAAACCGGAGCGAAGTGTTACGCTCATGAAAATGCATGAAGCTTTCACACGATGCTACATCAAATACTAATATGCATGTATGTATATATATACAGTACACACGCCGGAATACATTTATTTCCGTCTGGAAGCGCGACTTTCTCCCACGTTAAAAATGCAGGAAATAAGCGCGAACAAACCAAATCGAGCGTCTGGTAATGAAAATACGGCGGCACAATGCAGTTAAATTAAACAAATAAAATTTACGGGGTGTGGTCGCGTGCTATCCTGTCCCTAACGCTTTGTCACGTGTCCTCCGTGCAAACAGACACCATTCAATTGCGAAATCTGCAGGCTGTCATCAGTAGCGCATTGTGCACGGTAGAGAAGAGTCCGAGGATCCCACGAATCACCCCACAAAAACAGGATGCCGTGAAAAAAGGGATGGGGGACGCAATAAATATCTCTAACAAGAAAAGAACCACCGTCTACGGTTAATTGACATTTTTCCGCCCAAAATAGGGTACCATGGTAAACAACCTTGTGTAAGATCCCTTAGCTTTCGATCCGATGATATCGAGGTGAGAAGTTTCGTGTCGTTTTCGGAGACGTGTATCTTTCTATTTAACACATTCACCGTCTGGAGAGTCTAGTAAAGACCCTCGTATATACTTATGTACACCAGTATGTGTGTCTCTATAATCGGCACGATCGCTAGCGATAAATTAAAATGTGGTTGGATCTAAATCAGGATCTAGATAGGTCGTAGGCGAAAGAGGCCGTTTGGGACCGACCAGCTCCCTCTTGGATTTATCCGGCTATCCTTTTCATCTTGAACTGCTCTCTTGCCGCGCGAAGTAAAGCGAAACGCAGACGCCGAGGAGAAAAGAGGGCGAACGCGAAATCTGCGATGGACGAGAGGGAAAGAGAGAGAGAGAGAGAGAGAGGGTGAAGGTGAACGAAGGATGCGCAATCGTCTCTCGGGACCCAAATATCCGCGTGGGCCCTTCGGTTTTCGAGGAGCACCGGGTCCCTAATAACAGGGTACACCGAGGCTAAACAAACATACACGCCCCTGGCATCTCTCGTTGAAAGAACACACGAGGAGAAATGTAAAACAAAAAGAGAAGAGGAAACAATGTAGCCGGGCCACTTAAAGGATGCAAGGTGAAGTATGATAGGTACTGAAGGATTGAACGGAAAATCAGGTGTGCCTGCATTGTACCGTTGTAGTATGTATATAAGTCCGTCGTAAATTGCAATCCATAAAAGTGGAATGCTGGGAGATCGGGAGCTGGGAACCAATCAAAATTTCGATTCTGGCAATTAGTGGAATTGCCGTGCTGTAATATCGACCGATGTCCAATCGAAGCGTTTTGGTAAGAAAATCGTGCTCTTATGGGAAATAAGAAAAAAATATGTCGAGATAAGTTTCTGTGTAAAGTACGTTGCGTAATAATTATTATTGCAACATCGTGGGACGCGGTTAATAATTAAATGTCGTTTACGTGGAGCGAATGCCAAACGTTTGCATAACAGATCCGTGTTCAATATCTGGCAGGTAAATTAAAATTAAAAGAAAACGACTGAAGCTATTCTGTTGATATATATGAGCAATTTAGCGAATTGATAATGCCATTGTTTGTTTTGTATTTGAATTTATTTCCTACAGATTTATGGAAACCTTACTTGTCGCAACGAAAGAATACACTGTCTATGAGAAATAATAGAAGTGTTTGGGATTGTTTCGCAAAATTAAGGAAACTGTACCTCTGAGAGTTCTCGCCTATTTTTTCCCCGTCGTTGCTTCCCCATTTCTTAAAATGAAAGCTAAAACTTGCATATAGAACTTGGATGGATCTTAGGCCTGCCATTTAATCACGGAAAGTAGGGAGCAGGAGAGAATGGAGTAATGGTTGGCAGGCATTGCATCTTGGATTTCGGTATTGTTTCTAAATAGGCAGTGCTGTATATGAATCTGTCTTTCCCAATATTCTCAGATACACCAATGAATGCACCCGATTTTCAAGGATCGATACACCCCGCATCGACGTTCATAAATCGCAACGATGCACAGTTGAATGTGCGATTTACGAATCGCAACGCCGCCGCCGCCGTCTCGACAAGCTACATGTATATACGTATACATTTCATTTGGCGTGCATTTCTGAAATATCGAGCAGGCTTGTTAATCTAAATGGAAATACGTCACTTGAAAGTTAAACGCCTCAAGGATCGATCCATTTGTTTCTCTAGCACGGGCAGGAGACCAGCGAAGGGACGGGCAAAATGCAAGAGTGCACGATGGTTTGGGTAAAGAGACGCGAAGAAAAAGGTGGCGAGGAAGGAAGAGGTGGTGAAGAAGAGTGTAGGAAGGAAGGAAGAGGGAACGAAAGGTAGATGAGACAAGAGGCATTCTGGTTTGTGGGCACAGCCGTTGCCTGCAGCCCACAATTATGATAATAGCCCCTGAGTCCTCAGTCTTGTTAGTCCAACGTGCAGCCAGCTCCTTTTCTCTGTATCTTCTTATTTTCAGACCCACCCTTCTACACCCTTTGCCTACCGCAATTCCTACTTTCACCCCTTTGCACCGCCGTTGGGTCAGGTGGCGTCGGATTGATCTAATTCTGTGAACAAAATAGTACACGGGAACATTTTGTGTATATAGTAACGTGCATTAACGACTTCGGGGTACATATATTGTTCACGAACATGTTCACAGATATGTGCATTTTCATAAACGCAAATTATAGAATCCTTTCAGAAACAGATTTATTACTTTATTATTTTATTATTTTAAGCTTACCTTGCAATATTTACCGATTTGAATCTATTCTATTACGAATAATGGTTTTAGCATAATTGTTAGCCAGAAAAATTCTTAAAGATAGAGAAGCGGAATCTCGTATTTTAGTATATTTTCAAACTGCAAATAAACAATATAGAATTTAATTTTGTTGGCAGTTTGCAGTGGACAGAAATAAATTTACATTATTGCAAGTATATTCTGGGTACTTCGTTAGTACAGTTGAAAGATTTATTATCCAATATACATTGCGTATTTAAAAATTTCTCCCAGTTTTGCCAAGTTGCCAAGTGACCAGTCAAATTTATTCGCAAACAATAACAATAAAAACGTTCTCAAGCTGTGAAATCGTTCGTTTCCTCCTGTCAGACTCCAAAACTCCTGTCAGACATTAAAACGCAGAACATCAAATCGTCCGACGAAGGAAATAAGGCAGACAGATCAAAAAATTTTCATGCACGAACGGTGTTGCTTCCGTAATTAAAGCTGGATCGACCAAAACGTACTTAATACGCAAGTACGAATACACATTCTTCAACCGCACTACACAAAGTCGGACGGAACCTTTTTGGCGTTTCAGCGGATTGAAGGCTGCCAGGAAACGGCACAATCCGCAAGGCACAAGGAATAAGAATATAGACGAGCAAAGTATCAGCATCGGGAGTTGGTACAAGAAGCGTGCAGCTTGTATGTACGGCATATAACGTCGCGTCTGTAAACGTTGTAAAAGGCGGTAGCAAACGGAGCACGCTTTAATCCACTTTTCAGAGCACCGACGGGCCTTTTGACTGCGGGGAAAGCGTTAATTGGAGACCGCGTCACGATCGGGTAAAGAAAGCTTTTCAAAGCGGAAACCTCCGTACGATAGTGCCTGCGGCTTTTCCCAGGATAAGTAGAAAACGTCATTTCTTCCTTCCTGTACAAGCGGCGCGTACACCCAAACGTCGCGTTTGCCCGTGCAACGTCCGAATCGCGTGACGTTCTATTGAAGCCTCGCACAATTATGCCTCTATACCTCGCTCGTTATTCCACGAGCATCATAGATACGACATTTCAGGGAAAGGTGTAATCGACTCACGTGGGAGGTCAACGAGACGTAGCCATGTTTAATGTCAGCGTGTTAACGGCAGACGTTTATGAATGCAGAGGTGCGAGGCGGAACGTTAATTGTGTTTGAAGAATGGAATGTCTTGTGGCAGGGATATTTGCAACTATTGTCATACGAACAGCTTGAACCCTCGCGGATCTGTATAAACTTCTGTTTATGCATATAAACTCGTAGATGTATTTAAATCGGAATATCTTCATGATTGCTATTCTGCGTGTAATACTCTAATTTTTTGGAGCGGTATGGTAAAAGAAAAGTGTATAATATAATGTCTATAAACTTGGTTTGTATTTAATTAAAAGACATATTAAAGATCACGAAAGTTATGTGAATAATTACTGTCATATAAATATAACTATTATATCATTTTGTGATTAAATTAGTGGAATTTAGAGTGACGTTGGTCGAAGTTTGGCATCAATTTTAGCTGCGGAATGATATTTTATGAAATATGCTGATCTTGAAGTCGACTGTATTGTAAGTTTTAGATTTAAATTACGAACACTTGTGCTAATCCTTTAGATTTGTAAACAAATGTATTAAATGACTAACGTTTTTCTCTCACGCTTCCAGTTGCAAATCTACACGTAATCGGTAAACATGCAAGGAGAAAAGTAATCTAATGTGTTAATAATATTGTTAAAGAAAACACAGCGCTCTGACGTATTACATCTTTAGTGCTTTTTTTTGTAAATTCATTTGTATTCTAAATTTTGAATGGAAAACAAAAATATTTCTTTTTTTTACATTATTTTTTCAATAGCCGTTCCTAGGATAAATTTGGATAAAACGAAAATCTGAGAGGCAGCAGGCTGATATATGAATGTTTGTCTAGATTATAGCCGACAAAGGGAACGGTTCTCTCTTCTTGACGCTGCCTTGATTTAAGTGAAGCGCCCCGTATTTGCTCTAGATTAAATGGAGCTTCGTGGCACAATCCTCTCCGCGATATCTACTACGCTCTACTACGTTACTTTTCTCTGTGCAATATGCTTACGACACGAGCAACGATAAAAATAATCGTTGCAAACATTCTCACGATTCTCTTCTATGCTTACATTTGCTGTAGTTGAATTCCGTAAAATATGCTACCGCGTGATTACAAGGATTGGAAATTCAACAATTCGAACACTCTTTCACTATTTCAGTGCAGTTATCTACTTTGTTATTAATTAATATTCTTCGTTCCGGCAAATTGAACGATTCACCATTTACAATATTATCCGCACGACATTTAATTACTTTAAATTTATGTGAATTTCAATCGATTCTGTTTCGCAAAAATTGATTAGGTTTATATGTCTCGCCGCGATAAGGTGGTAACAGTTATGAGATATCGATAACTACTTGTAACATCGTGTCTCGATATCGAAGTCGTGTACGTATGTATGTATGTACACGGATCCCCTCGAGCAGTATCGATAAAATATAAAATAATGATGAACTTGACCATATAATCGGCGAGATTAAGTTAATGGTCGCATGGCGCATACTTGAGGCGAAACGAAAAAAAAATATAAGAGAAAAGAGCGAACGAATTTGCGTTTCTTATAGGCAGTTGGCAAGCAGCAATAGTGAGGGATTGGGCTCGCAGATGAACGCGTTCGAATAATGTTCGTTGTACAAGAAAGCAATCACTGCTCTTTCTTTTTCTCCTCGTCGTCCTCAGTTTCATCGCCGTTTCGCCCCCTTCGCCCTACAAGCTTTTTAATCAACCACGAATTTGCAAAAGAATCCTACGCGTAGTCTTTCTATCATTTTACTCCTCTTTTTTTTAATTCTGTTCCTTCGTCTTCTTTCCGTTTCAACTTTATAACAGTACCTTTCGTCTCCCTTCATCTCTTGACCCGTAATAACGACGTTCAGTAATCAGGCGCATCCTGATAGACAAGAAAGAAGCAGGGAAAAGGAATGAAAGAGGATCGTGATTCGTAAACGTCTACGTGGGCGATCCTTCTATATCCATTGTTGATCTCATATTCTGTAAATAATGAACGTAGAAATTACAGACGATTCCACCTCGATTAAATTGGACGACGTTTGATGCAGCAATTCAGTCGCATGAAATTGATCTTTCAGGTATCACATACGCGCCACTCGTTGCAATTCGAGCAATAGACGTCGAACAACAAATTCCAAAAGTCTAGACATATCGCTGTCGGAAGTAATAGAAAATGTAATGAAACATATTGTAAGCAAGCATAAGCTGAATAGTTCTTGCGAAAATGGATAATACAAATCTTTTATTTCACTTATATATATTTCTCTATTCTTCTCTTATTTTAATATTTTTCCTTTATTCTTTCGTTCGGTAATTATTTACTTCACGAATTGCAAAAATCTTAAAGTTATAATCTAATACGTGTCAAGTATATCAAAGGAACATTTTTAATATAAATAGTATTTAGAGAAGGATATGGTAACTCTGATTTTGCGTCAGTAAAATACTTTTGAGAAGTTCTATAATTTAGTATAAGTTATTTTGCAAACCACATATAAAATAATCTTTTTTTTAACTGGATGCCAGTAAAGAAAAATCCCATGACAAATGCTACACCGTCGCGGTAGCTTTTAAATTGCTTGCGTCTTTCAAAACTGAATATCGTGCAGCATACAACAAGTGCTGCTACCGGAAATGCAACAAGTATGTAACATTCTAGCGAATGAAACAAAAGCGCGCGCTGCACCCGATACGCGGCTCCCGCTGTCCTCCCCTAAACTCATCTAAAAAGGTGAACGCAACTCCTGCCACAGTACAAACACCGACGCCGATGACGAAAGAATGGAATCCCTAAAAAAAGAAACGTAGCCAAATTTTGCCCCCCGTCGTAAATCTCGGAGACAACTTCGAGAATCGCAATTTTAATTCTCCCCTGGGTTGCCGCTGTAACGAAAGACCGAGAGACTTTCCGATTCACTGGCAGTGTGCGGCTGGACCGAGCGTTTCTCGTGGGTGGACCTCGGCCAAGTTCGGCCGGACTCGGCCAGTTTCGGCACGGCGAGCCTGCGTCGACCCCGGTCGACCCATGGCGGTCGGAGCACACAACTGGTTGTGGCTTTCACGAGGCAAGTAGTACGTTGCGCGCACCTCCTGTTCGGCCTGTACTCTCTCGCTTCCTCTTCTATTTCCCGTGTAATCTTTGCCGTGTCTTCCACGTTCCGTTCTCGTAAATACACGAACGCTGTCGAAGTAGCTGGTCAACGTTTCTGGATAGTAATATCCGGTGTGCCGAGTTGTACGAATCAACGAGAGAGTTTAGTGCGTCGAACTGTCAAAAAATCTAGCTGGTGGCAGAAGTCGCGCGTTACCAGATCGAGTTCCGAGCCTGTTTAAGTCCGGCCGTGTACACTGTAGTAAAGCGACGTGCTGTCACGTGCATCTACGCCCGTGAAATCGACGCCAATTTACGATTACCCGTGGACCATGCGACGGGTTAGAAGACTTTAACGTTGTTTGCCAGCGTAACGTAACGCGTGTTTACGGCTACTCCAGTACGTACGACCGGTTAAGCACGTGGTGGTCACGATGCTCCTAAAATTGGCAGTGTTGCTGTTCGTTCTCGTGCGGCCAGGTGCAAGTTTCTTCAACCTTTTTCTCAGCCAAGCAGAAGTGCGGAAACTAATGGGTAAGCAGAAGTGCACACCATTCGTTTACGCTTGCCTTAACTCTTCTATTAGAGAAGTGCATCCCCTCTTTTGCAGAATGCTGTCTCTTTTTTCCAATTCATTTTTATTGCCCTTGCACGGCGTAAATTATTATTTATTTTATTTAATGGGTAGAGCCTTTTGAATTAGAGAAACACCAATGTAGATAACTTTTAGCTCATTTAAATAGAGATATTCATTAATTGCCGTACGATGTCTTGAAAATTGTCAACCGTGTTTAATTATTTTTCTATTTCTTATCATATTAACATAATTTGCAGTGCAACAAGTGGAAACTAACGTACTTTTACAACATATTTTCATTTAACATTGGAAGGGTCTCTTTGAAATTGTTATAATTATATGTACAGTTATGCTACGTACGCTTATTATAATAAATTTTGCATATAAACGAGTGTTGCCCAAGGTTCCCCTGAAAATTCTCTGAATGTACAATATTCATAGAAATTTTGTTGCCTTTCTTGTAATACAAAATTAATGTACAATATATTAACTCTTTCTTTTTCCGATAGCAAAAAAACTAAAAATACCCTTGGCGCACAAAAGAGTACAAAGTTTATTAATATCGAAGATGTATGCGTATAAACACTTAGATAATCTGTTTGATTACCTAGAGTATAATTTATATAAATAATTGCAATGATGATATATTGTTGCAGAGCACGTTTATATCAAATTTTATTGAATATCTGATTATGTACGTCCTCCGTGGCGAAAGAATTTATAGGAAAAAGAAACATACTAAATTAATGTTCCAGGAGTGAAAAGTATTTTACCAGAGATGCCAATTATTTTAAACAGCAATTTATTGCAAGACACTGTATGATTTTGAATACAATATCTTACGCGTAATTGGAAACGATATTTCAATACGAGCAATTTAGCAAATCCATTAAAGCGTCCAGCGTCGTTTAAAGTCTAACCACCGATCAAAAGTCCATTAAGATAGTGGTTAGTGTTCAGCATTATAATTGAGCAGTGGACAGTGAAGAATCGTTCGCGTCAGAGACTTACAGTACCGAGACTTCACTTGGCTAATGAATAATTATCACCACGTTAGACCATACGTACGGCAAACCTATTTGCCTCGCGTACCGATCGAAATTCCGTGTAATTTGATATATGTACAATCTTTGACTATCCATGTGTTTAATAGAGCATTGAAATGTTGTAGATCAAATACAAGTAATTTGTAACACGGTAAAAGGGTCATATATCTTTGTTCCACTTATTGCTAAATTATTAATACTGTTTCTATGTAAAAGTTCGAGAACACGAAGGTAATGTAATACCTGTAAATTACACTCAACGCATTCGTTTTACACAAAATTTAAAAATACAAGGAATCTTTAAACATGTGACGTTTAGATTGTGTACTCCCTTTCTGCCTTTGGTTACTTTCTTATGTCACGAAAAAGATTGACACGTAATAGTTACCTTCTAATTCCATCCACGGATGTTTCCGTTGAGAGTATTCTAAACCTGAGGGCGTTGCAATAAACACCTGAACTCATTATTGGAGTGCGCGCATATCGATATTAAGTTTCAGATATACAATTGTCCAAATACTAAACTCGCCTGTGTAACAAATTTTTCACCTTGCGGAACGCTTATGCGCCACAATAATTGCCCAACGAAAATACCGTCGGTCGCAATAAGCAAGGGTTCGGTTGAACGGTTCAACGACCCATAAAATCTCACAGGCGACGTGGTTGATTTCAGGCAGCCCCGACAAATCCATCCGAACGATACTCGATCGTTTGTTCCATTCTCACGCTCCCGATTTCCACCGTTTCTTTTTTTTTTTTCACCCCCAACGGGCGTACATATTCGGCCAGATTTCATTTGTAGCTGCTGTTAGCCAGAAATCGTCGACGCGGTCTAACGCAGCGGAATCGTTGTACCGGAAACGGGTAAAAAGCCACTCGACGCCACGAACTTTCCAATATTTCCTCGATAACTTCCACGGCGGCGGATAATTCGCTCTCGGCTCGTTGGTCCACGAAAAACGTCGAACCGGTGCGCTCGCATTGGCGCGGGACGCAAAGGGGTTGAAGGGATGTGCCGCGACGACACCTGAAGCAGCACGAATCGCGCATTCGCCGTTGCGGGAAACCCGCTCGTGCGTGGGATTGCGCGTTTACAGCCACGCACTTTGCGCCTCGTTCCACGGTCGACGACACGCGTTTTGTATGCTTCTGTACGTGCACGCGCATGCAGCCGCTTCGGTTAAAAGTTGAGCAATGGTCGCGTCAAAAGCTTCGCGTGAAATCGAATTGAGCTGAACGCCGCGCCTTGTTCGTTCAGATCGAACAAACGAGTGGAAGCGGATTGCAGGTATCGCTATTTAGAGGCGGGGTTATTAATTACGCCTGTAAATTCGGGGCACATTAACGGCGCGGCGTTCGTTGATCCGAAAGCTATTGAATCCGTACGCTTTGCGGTCTTGAATCGGGTCTAGTGGCTCCGCTTCGTTCGCTTTTATTAATTTCGCTCAATTTAATGCCGAATCGTCCGTAGCGGATGACGCTTTAATTGCTTCTAATTGCTTCGGGGTACCGGGAATGATAAATAAAATGGTCCCGATACGTTCGATAATTGGGTGGCTGTTAACATTTGGCAGGAATTTGTGGAGAATTCGGTCCAATTGTGGACGTACATTTCTGACAGATATTTCGTTTAGATTTTAAATGGGCGAGTTAAATACTATATTTCATTCAGATCATTGTCAGATTGCGTATGAATATTGAACTGCTAAATCAATTGTTCTATTGTATCTAACAATTCACTTTCCAGACACTTGTTTTCGATATTCATTTGCGCTGAATAAAGTTCTATACCGGCGAAATTTCTAACTAACGAGAAACGCGATCCAGGAGAGGAACTTATTGTTATTAAAAGTGAATATTAACTTTCAACGGGGCGGATTACTGTTCCCCGGATTAAGTACACAGTGGTTTGTCCAGTTCGCCGTGAAAAAAACAAGACTTGTTTACGCACCACAAATGCTAAATAGTAGATAGTGAGAATCTCGTTCCTCCGGTAAATATACATTGCTGATAAAATACGTGAACACGTGTTTACCAGTTGCAGGAGTAGATATGCGTTACCTGCATGGAAGAATCCATACTGCCAGGTTTGTAACGATTGAAATATCTTTTAGAAGCGAATTTTTCTTGCCTGATTATAATACGATAACCCAAGAAGACTACGAACGCTGATTCGCTCCTTCTCGGATGCATCCTTCTGCGTGCCTCTGTTTTGTCGGCATTTTGCGGTTACCCGGATCGTGACATGAAAAATTATTGCTGGTGAAAGGAGATTCGCAGGACAGACGATGCACGATGTACGCGGAACGCAATAAAATATTATAACGAGGTCCTTGTTAAAGGTATATAACATGGGGTGGCGAGCTACAGGTTCGCCCCTAGTTTGTTTAGACACCGAATAATCGACAGTCGCTTCTCTTCGTCTTGTTTTCGTACGGGTCGTCCCCGGTCCTATCGCCTTTTTTCGTTGCTTTCTCATTTTGGCCGAGCGGCCACGCCGCTGTGCCAGGCCAGCGGGCCTCCTCAGATAGAGCCCTTGATACCGATTCCGGAGGGACCCTTGGGTCGCTGTCCATATGGACCGCAGCTTTTTCGAGCTGCGCTCGAGCTTCCTGGAAGAGGGAGGTTTCCAATTTCGGTATTTACTATAGGGTTTCCCATCTTCGATCCCGTTTCTCCGTGAACAGGCGTCGCGCCGCAAGAAATCGATCTCGATCAGCCATGTTCCACTTGGTAGGCGCGTCCAGCAAAATCGTAATGGCAATATCGATCGTTGATTAATTACAGTTAACGGCTTACTATACTGTCTAAGTGATTCTGCTTCGTTCAACTTTGTGACTCGAACAATATGGAACGAGCTCGCAACTACGTTCCTCGCGTAAGATGGTTATTATGCGTATAAATATTGCTACGAACTAGAATACGTTGCTGAGAGTGATTGCACACTCGTCGTGTTCTCGTGTTCATCGTTCCCCTCAACACCTTTCGCGTTTCCTAACACGATTTCCATTCCCTGTTAAACCGTGTCCCACAGACACTGCGAGACCCTAAAATTCAGGAGTTATCTCGAGGTATTACGGTCTTACGAGTTTGCTACCACTTCGGTATCGTGTAGCATCCAGGTCGGATAAGATAACTCCGAATTCCATCGGTGCCACCTTGCATTCCTATTCCGTCGGTCCAGGACGGGGAAATAAATTACGTTCGTTATTCAAGGCGTTGATTATTGCATTCACTGTTCAAGAATTAATAAAAACACCACGGTACACGTTTCGTCGATGGATAAAAATTCTTTCGGCAATGCTTATTGACTTATCAACGACGATTGGTTGTTGGGAAGTTTCTTTCATAGCCGGGTATACGTATAACATTCCTTCTTAATAATCGTCTTTCATTATTTCCATGAATAATACGATTCAAGAGCGTTGGTCGTGATAAATGCCGGGACGATACTGGCCACGACACTTGTCAAATGCTTCATAACTAATTTATTGTCCCAGTAATTAATTGTCATAGCCCAACAGCTGCGTGTAACCCTTTTTGCGCAATATATTCGATATATTATCGACTATCGCCTTTTCGCGACAAGCATTGAATCATTAATACGGTAATCATGTTTTTTTATGTAACGGATCTAAAATTCCACAGTCCGACAAATTTCTGTGCGACGAATTTGCATACGACACGAAAGCTTGTTGCAAAATTAATGCCGTGTTCAATCAGGAGAACGTCAAACCACAATGATCCATACGAGCATCATCCGTCAGGAGTTCGTGTCAAAACACGAAAGTAGTGTGCACTCCGACAATCTTATGCCGGAGGCGGTGTTTCGCTCGTGTGAGTCCGGCTCGGGCCCGACCTTAGCTAGTTAGGGCCTGACAGGCCCATCTTGCTGTTACCGCGGGAGTGGGGCGGCCTCAAAGGTCCCGCCTGGGCTCCGTGAAAACGTTTATGCACGCACAGTGGCGTAGCAAACGGTGGATCGTTTAAAAGATAAAGCGTTATGCCCGCTTTTTTGTACGATTGTTGTGAAAATACGAGTGTTCTACACGCGATACCGGCTGGGCGCATAGACGTCTTTTATTTCCGCCACTCGCTTCGACATTCCTACACCGAACAATATACCTAATCGACGTGCAATTCATTGCGCCGTGTTATATGAAATTTCTCGACAACTCGAAGCCGATAAACGGTCACTGCTTCTCGGCGAAACAGACGAATTACCCTCGCGCGTATATAAATACGGTGGACGTTTAAAAGCAAAAAAATATGTCCGACCAGAAACGAGCGGAGGCGAAGAAAAATATTAGAGATCGTATCTGTCGATGCACAAGTGACAGAGAAGAATGCGTTACGAGGGGAAAGGCTGCGAAGAAACGCTCGTGTAAGGTTTCAAGATGGTCCGGCGGGCGGATGCTGCACCGTTGTCCGCATCAATCTTCGACTCCTCGTTAAGATCCGCGCCTTTAAGTTTTCGCTTGTGTGCGCCAGCTCGTTTCGTTCAACCTACGTGCCAGAGACACTCTGCGGGATGTGTTGGTCAGACATTTACATGAGAAGCCGTCGGGGGATATACAGGACCCCCGTGGATTTTCTTCCGAGAGCGAACGAGACTCGCCTTACCTCGAATCTTTTTCTGCTGCGCCAGAGAAGAAAATCCTGCCACGAAATTCTGACAAGTTACGATGCATAACACGTGTTACTTTTCCCAGTAACCAGGGACAGGTCTCTCTTCGAGTATTCCTACTGTCTTTGTCCGCGGTATATACATATAAATACCGATGCATACCCAGCTATGTGACACGCTCTGTAATAATCGCGGGATCAGAAATATATGTATTACATTATGCGACGAGGAATTTTTATTTGGCTCCACCTGATGTTCCGTATATATACTGTAACAACGAATCGCATTTCTATGGTGTATTCATATTTAAGGGACTGTCCATATTAATCTAAAGAGCACTTGGTAATAAAGTTAGCAGAGCATCGTGAATCGAATAACGCTGTAACGAGATTGCCTTTTACTAGAGGATCCCTTATTCCTCTGGAGGCTTAGGAGATACCCATAGCTCGAGAGTGAAAATGGTTGTGTATACTCCTGCTTCCCGTGGGCACTTGGCAGTTCGTTTTGTCAAGAGCTATTATGAAGAATGGAATGTGTCCCAAGGGGATCGGGTGTCTACAACATTTCTTTCTAAAAATTTACCGTTTCACATTTGTTTGAAAACATTCGTAAAAGTATTTCCGTGAGCAACAAATATTAAATCTAGTTATCAAACGGGACTGTTCAACCTACAAGTAGAAAAGTTTTTAATTAGACCTACCGATTCTTAAAATATATTATTAAAGTTTGATGCTCAGGGACCTACGCTGCTATGTACGAAAAAACATTTTGCCCACAAGAAAAAGGAAAAAGAGCAGCTGTCCCACAAGTTCTGGTACGAAATTATAGTATTTGATATTTCGTGAGTTAATACGAAATTGTGCATTGCAATTACAACTCTCGAAAGTGTGAGCTACCGATTTAATTGCAGCAGTATTTAAATTATCCAAATTATAGAATTCTTATCTTATTCCTCCCTTGCATCCTTCTTTACCTGCTAACGAGAATGTTCATCAATTTTTCCACGTTGTCCTCGTGAAGAATCTCTTAGTTTTCATTGGTGAGCCTGTTTTGGCTTCCGCACGGCAAGTCCTGAGTGACAGGATCTTAACGAGCATCTCCTTCTCGAAGATGAGTCTGCTGTTCGTGCAGGATCTCCCGTGAAAACACACCTCGCGTATATATATGTATACAACTTCGAGTACTTACGGAGTCGCGCTGCCCTTCTTTTATTCAATATAGGGTCGTGATTCAGGTTCTCCGACAAAATATGTGCAGCATTTTTTATATACGAACACCGTTCACTCCGGTACTAACTATGCGCTTGTAATGGGAGAAAACATTTTTCTGACGTATGAACTTCGATGCATCGGCCCTTATACAGGGTGACTCGGCAACTACGAAGCCAAACTCTTTCCTAGGGCCATAAACAGTTCCTGACAAATGGGTCCTTAAGTGGTATCCGTCCTCAACCTTTCACGTTTCTACCTAGAACGAACTACATTATATGCATACTATAGAAAAGAGAGCTCGAATGTATATTATACACGTATCTCTGTTCTGGAAGCTGCGGATAATTTGCCGTTTCGTGACTGCATTTTACGAACTGACTATGTAGGCCTTGTGATTGGCGTATGGACCACAGCAACCACGGACAAAAGGAAGCGATTTTGTTTTATTTCTCGGAAGATCGTGAGTTCGTGTTATTGCTTTAATATTTTAGAAGCACGCGAGCGAAATTTGCTCCTGTTGTACGAAACTTATTCTCGTAAAAATCGTGGGACATATGCTCCGTCGAAATTCGTGGAAAAACTAGGGTTCAATATTTCTATAGCGCTTATTAACTTCATTCAGGCTTGCATCGGCAAATAGACGTATAACGTCCCCGAAAACTGGCATTCTGAATTTATTTTTGTTATTATCGCCCGGCAATTTTGCGTTCAAGAATAGCATCCAGATACTATTCTCTGCCCTTTCTTTTCGGTTATAAAAAGAACGTTGTTCTATCGCTGTTGAAATCAACGTGATTTCAAACACAGGTCCCAGATGAAAAGGAGATCGAACATAAATAGACGAAGACAAGTGGCTATGCACGGCCCAAGCACGAATACGCTTTTGCGTTTGGAGTGTCCTGTCTTGTCATACGTCATCCTTCTGACAGCAGACGGAATTCCAAATGTGTCTTCGAAATTATCAAAGCATCGGCGCCAGGAGAAGGAACACATGGCGAGTCCCCGTTTAAAAATTCGAACGCTTCGGAACGTAGATGCCATCTCGGCCAGGGTCCTCGAGAGCTCCGCAGCAGGGGATGCTTCGCCTTTTTATGTTCGATGTCCTTCTATCGTCCGAGATCGCCATTGCGAGGCTCATCCCTTAGCAGCCTCTGGTGATAAATTGCACGCGACAAACCCTTCGGATTGCCAGCGGGACTCCTGACGGAAGATTGATCTTTCCTCGAGACATCGGGAGGCAGGACCTGTGCACGCTGTCGCGAAACACGTGTACCCGTAGGTCAGTTCTTTTCCCGGAATTCGGGATGTATTCAGACGTCAGTCATGAGTCGAACGGCACCAAAGAAGAGTATAAACGGTTTTGTTATTCCGCTGGCGGTGTTTTGTACTTGCTACTTCCAGATCTACTTTCACCGTGTACTGATTGCTTCCATACCGTGGTTTATGATGAAAAGTTTGAAGGATTTAATACCTCGTTAACTTGTTCCAGCGTATGGGCAACTTTACAGCTCCTACGCATGTTTCAGCTGAAGATTGTTAGACGCGTGTGTAAGATGCATTTTATTTTTGCGTATTGCGCTCCTTCTGTTCTCAGCCATTGTAGGAATGTTATTTCTGTTTGGTAGTCCGTTGATGTTTATAGGAAGCAGTTAAATGGAAATCCAATTTTTTTTTGCGCGGAATTATATTTTAGGCTCGCGCTGTTAAATACTCAAATTGGAATTGCAGATCTTCGTTCATATGTTTCGTTTCCCGTAGACTATCATCCTTCTACAATTCCATTGCGCATAATTTCTGCAATAAATATATTTAGCATAGAATTTATTTCGTCTGCTCATAAAGTTAGCTCCCGTAACGCATAAATTACGTTTATGGTCGGTACGCTAACCGAGCATTTTACAAGCGTGTCCACGAAATCGTACTATCAATTTCTTCTTTTAGCAAAACAATTTTAACGCGTCGTAAATAAGCTTCGGGTCATTAAATAAAATCTTCCACGCTTCGAAGCAATTGTCGTCCCTCTACGTCGGAGAAAAAAAAACATGCAGCGGGCAACATTCGTGTTTACTCCTTGGAAAGTAATAACTATAATAAAAGAATCTATGGGTGCATAGTATACACGTATACACACAGTGAAATTTTTCTTTCTAGCTAGTGGCATTAAATACGTTATACCTGTCGTAAAAGTTATTTTCTAAGAAAGGTTCCCCCGACAGTTGAAAAGAACTTTTCCCTTATGGAATTCGGAAATGAAAGGACTAGTCGGGTGACGCGGCGAAACTGACGGCTTGAAGGATTAAAGCCAAGGGCGAGCAAGATCGCCTACGAAGGATTCAAAAGGATCAGGCTAGCTGGTTCTTTAGAGTCGACTTCCTGGCGAATCCTTCTTAACGAGCAGCATCGATCGAAGGACACGAACGAGCCACGAGGAACGACCACGCGATCCACTGTCACGATAAATTCAGTCGTCGCGTAATCCTTTTCATGTCCGAGTCCTGATTGCTAGTACGATGCCATATGTACCCTCCACAGTGGCGACAACGTCTCAATCAGCCCACCCATCTGTCACTCCCCGTGCAGCAGCCTTTTACTATCGCTACCATACGATATAATGACCCGGCCGAAGCTCGCAATCGCATTTCGAGGGTGCACGCCAGGAACAATATTATTTTAGCTCCCGATGCTAGAATCACGTCCCAAGCCGTCGCAGGTTTGCTTTGCTTCCCGTTTCGCTGCCGTTCTACCCTCGATAAATAAACGGGGACGGGGTTGCCTACAACGAGGAGAGTCCATCTACTGTCCCTGCCCTGCCCGTCGGGGCAGGACAATGAACCAGATTCGACCGCGAGTGGAAAGAAACATATTTCCCGCGGACGTATGAAAATAAATCTCTGTGTTGTTGGAAGGAGCGTCACATAATTACGATGCGTGAAATTGCGGCCGCGCAGATGCTCGACGCTTCGCTATTGTCAGACGTATCGCTGTGTTGCTCGCAAGAATGTTTTCTAAATATAGAAAGAAAGCAAGTGGCCTGATAAATTTGGATAAAATAATCTAGCAAGGAAAATACGTCTGATCTTGCCTAGATGCATAGGCGTATAAATGGGAGGTTCGGTTAGTTTCTCGTCACCTAAGAATAACAGGGAGGAAAATTGCTGAAAAATTCTTGGAGCCTCAACGACAACATTTCCTTGCGGCATGGATTTCGCCGTGACGAAAGGGTCTATGGCAGGAAGGTCTCCTTAATCCTTCCGCTGGTTAAGGCTATAAAGGGGACGGCTGAGTTTCGGAAAGACAGGAAAAAGTATGTATTCCTGAAGCGATGAAATAACCAAACGAAGTGCCCGTTACCCCGTCTTTTTCTCTCGTTCTCCCCTTCTCTGTGCTTGCTTACGATCCTCCGGAGTGAATTATAACTGGTGTCGCGTGAAGTTACGCCTTCCTGGATGTGACCTACGGCCTGCGAGGAGCGAGAGAGAGGGAATCGGTCTTCGAATAATGAAAGAGGATAAACCGAGAAGGAACAGCGAGGGAGTACAAACGACGTCCAGGACTGGGCCAGGACTTATGGGTTATTCACAAGAGACCCCCGTTGGCGGAGAAAGAACCACGTATACTCGTTCGATATATGCTAAACAGTCAGCCTTCTGTATTATATAGAGGGGGGGCCAGCGTATCACATTTACACCTTACGAGAATACTTACGACCGAGCCAGCGCAACGAAACGCTCCAACACAATATAATCTTCAAACCAATTTATCCCACTCTCGAACGAATCGATTTTCCTTCGATCTGTCGCGGCGTACCTGATAGCTAGCGGGATGCAGCGCCGATAAAACGATACTTGTCGCATTCTTCTGAAACCCGACTTGCCGGCGCGTGAATTATTTTCAATTATCGCGGAATTTATGGATAAAATTGTATCGACAACGTGTAACAGCGCAGCGGCTCTACGCTACGCGACGTTTCAATAACCGAGCGATAAGTAAGCCCGCAAGTGCGCGCAGGTCTCCACGATTATTTCCAAAAGATTGCAACGAGGGTACGCGCTGTAGGTGTGCGCGTGCAGCATCGTGCCCGCACGTGGGTGAGGGGCTAGCAATATATAACTGCATGTGTACGTGCACGGGGTATATACGCACGCCCACGTCGTTTGCTCGGGCTGGCGAAAGTGAAAAATATCCCATGCAGAGGCAGCACGCGCTTATGTACGTGCATGCATGTGCCCATACGAACGCGAGCTCGTTTGTACAAGCATACGTGGATACGTTATTAGATCTCCCGAGGCTGCGTGTCGAGGTATCGGCGAGTACCAGCTGCCTGATCTGGTCGTTAACCTCGCCTCGCGGATCATTTTTGGATCAGGCTGACGAGTAAGAACCCTTGTTGCCGTGGATTTCTGATAAACTTCTCGTAAATCACCGATCGCGTTCGAGCTATTCTGGCTTTTATAATGCGGACGTCGGCTTTTGTTTGCATAATCGGCACCGAAGTTCGACGAATCTCCTCCGTTTTATCTTTTAATTCCATGAAAGATCTCCGCGAGTCACCGACCATTTGGTAACATGTAGAAAAATATTTGTTACCACGTGTTCTTCCTCAGAAGTTCTTGAGGAAAGAAAAGGTTATCCAACAGCAGTCGGTAGTATAAATAATAGGCGAAGTTTATTTAGTTGTAACTGTAACGAAGTTTCACCTTACTGTAGATTTATTGTCGTAAATGTTTAACACAAGTGCCGCGTGAACGGTGTCTACAAGAAATCTATTTTATCCGTGAAATAATTTTAGTCAGTTTTTTGTGGCGATATTATCTTCTGCTAAGTAAATTTACCGTCGCATTAAAGTGTAACATAGCTTATGCTCGCAGCGCGCATTAATTTTAGAAGGAAGCAAACTTGTACACGTAAGACTACTGCAGATCAGCAATAAATATTAGTGGAATTATTCTACGCATTCTTTACCGGAATGATATTATCTTCTACAAGACCGAAGTTACTGCCGCGCTGAAATATAACGCATATAATTTATGCTGCCTGCATGCGTGTGCACAAAAATGGCACAAAAGGTATTGTCGCTAATAATTGATTACGTTCCGCTCTTGAAAATTTCAAGCTCCACATAAATCCCGGTTTTCACTTCGGTTTCACAGCTACGACCGACCCGAATCTTTCTCAATCGCGACAAAACAGATTTAACTTGGCATCTTTAGAGAATAAAGCACGCTCATTGTCAAGTTTGCAAGAAGTTTTATGCCCAGAACGGCTATGGAGGACGAACGAGAATCGGGGCGAGCGCATTGTAAGCAGGCGTCACAACGTGTAAATCTAATATTTCCTGTTTCTTCGACCTGTATTCCAACGTGTTCTCTGCCTTTCCCTCTTTCTGTGTTCCTCCCTCGTAGCACAGCCACCCGCCGTCATCTCTTTTTAAAGGCTCACTACGGGAAGATCTCGTTATAAGCGTACCGTGGGTTTTACGCTCGAAAGGTGTTGGGTTTCCGACCCAAAGCCCTGGGCCCCTGGGGCCCGGGACACGACGACAGAGAAACGGGCCCCCGCAGCTAGGCCGCAATTCAGCGGGCCCTTTCTTTAGTTCCCCTTTTATACAGCGACTCTTGGACTCTTCGCTCGTCAACTCACCTCTATACCGTATTTTGACAGCGGGGGACACGGTGCCCTGCGAAATTTTGCCGGCTGTTTCGCGCCTTGCGAACCGAATACATTTATACGCACTTTTCTACTATATCTCAACCTATTGTGCCAACGATTTTTTCCCTCCTTTGTTACTCGTGCGATCGACCGCTTTGGAAGCCTCGAATTCGTCGCGCCTGTTACAAGCCAATTTTCGTTTCGGATTTCATTTATGCGGTTTCCTAATATAATGAAAGTTACGATGAGCATAGTGATATTTTTTTTTTAGTTATAACCATGTTGCTGTCTTTTTATGTTAAATTATAACTACGATTTAGCTGAACGAATTTAAGACACCGTTGTCGTAGATAGCAGGTAGTTTTACTTTCTGCTTAGAAGTTTATCGAGGCTTTTTTGTTGTTGATATTAGTGCTAGTTTTTGTTTTTGGATAACGACGTGCATTAATAGAGAAGATGCAAGTTGCACTTGAACGGCATATGAAGCTTCACTGCTTTTGTATACATCATTTAGTACCTACTCCCTATATAATATTTGCTTCCCTGTAAGCGTCCCATAAACAGTATATATGTGAACGTGGAAGATCGTACCTGCGTGCACCACTTTGAAAGCCTTACAATATACAGAAGATCGTCGTTTTTTCTATTTTCTACATTCTGCCTCGACCATTCTGTTCCCGGTCCCCGGACATTTTATATCCTAGTTAGGTGCCCCGGAGCGCGTCATAAATTCTCTGAAAATTTAATAGCGCACTGTATTTCTTTCTCTGCGAAATATGAATTCTTTAACGGTCTCCAATAACATCGTGCAATTTATTGCCCCGGTCGCGATATTTCAGTGCACCCGATTCTAATTAGTCTTACTCCGTAGCTGATTCACGCGAGTCGAGCAATCCGTGACCAAAACAGCAACAACAATGTTTTCGCCTTTATGTCCCATTTCCGCGGAGTGGCTGTGGAACTCCTTTGTGAAGCACCGTGCAACCGTATCAAAGGGCTCGAAGTCAAAAAGGAAAAGGGACGTCGTGGATCTTGCGATGCTTTTTTCCTACCTTTGTTTCACCTTCCGGATACGGTTGGTCGATATCGGTTCGCGCACAGGTTCACCGAGCCGACTGACCGTCTGAGAGTTTCCTCGGTTCCTTATCTTTGATCCCGCACGTTTTCCGAGTGCCAGCAAGCTGCAAGGGGGTTCCGTAACAGTTTGAGAGTTCTCCTAGTGGGCGCGTCGGTCGGTGATGTAGTTAGAGATCGTACATGTTCCAAGAGGAAAGGTTCGAAGTGCCGTAGAACCCTTCGTGACAATTCTGTCTGGCACTCGTTGTCGAGGGTCGACGCCTTCGTTGAAAGAGCCCTCTCTCTCTCTCTCCTTCTCTCTATTTCTCTCTCTTGCCGCATCTCCTTCGTCTTTTTTCTTCTTCTTCGCCGCTCTTGCTCGCACTTTGGCCCTCTGCAGGCGTACCAGACATCAAAGGATCTTTGGTATTCACCACCCCCTGGTTACTCGCGTGCAAATTTCCCCCATAAATGCGTAAAAGACGATGCGAAAAGGGCCCGGACTAGATAAGTATTTCGAGAATACCGACAGCGATAACGAGGTCACGGATAGGTTGTCTTCGAGGGTGTGTGGACTGCTTTGATAATTATCGCCTTTCGAGACCCAAAGGCACCTGTGGTCAATTAGTGGCGGGCCACGCGGTCTACGTCTCCTGTCTGACGGATGTAAATTTGTTACTTATGGGTACTAAGTGCGTTGGGATATAAACGTTATCGCCCAGGATACTTTATTGCATATACTTTGGGAGTATAGTAGGGAGAATGAATGGATTTTGCAAAGGACAGCAGTATAGATTATACGTAATACTTTCTACGATGAACTCGACATCCAACGTTACTTGCGGCACACTTCATTCTAGGACTGAATAGACGGTATATATAAATGATCGAACTTGGATTCTATTAAACGGGTACTATTATTTCCGGACCGTGCAGCTTGATTTCTGTAGAACCTTGCCCAAGGACAATCTATTCTATTCTTCGATCGGCCAAACGAAGGGGATCTCACCCTGATGACTCAGTAATTCTCGAGGAGGACAAGATCATCAATATTCGGAACAGCATCTATAAAAGTGTCCTACTCGTAAGGGACGTAGATTTGATTTCTAGCTGCGATAACTCAGCGTGGTTTCGACGATCCAGAGGTAATTATTTTTCGAGGGGGATCCTGCCGGGTATCCGGCGTCCTTTTACGACGGACACTATGCTTGGACTCCAGGAGGGAAGACGACCGGGCTTTGGCCGTAGGAGCAGGCAGTGCTGAGGTCGTGGGTATACGATATCTGATGCAGAAAACCGGTAAAGGCCGAAGGCCGATGGAACGGCGGGGCGAGGGACGGTGGACGAAGAAGAGGGACCAAAAGCAAAGACACGATTGTGGGGGCTGCGGCACATTGTCTTCGGGTGACTTAAAAATCCAACTCGTGCCTCGTTAACCGTCCTATCTGATACAACGAGCATAGACCCTCGAAGGGAGTACACGATGTGTGCCTGCGTCCTTCTCCCGCCCGTGCGATCTTTTGCTCCTCCGTTCTTTTCTCCCTTCGATTTTTTGTTTTCGATCTTCCACCTTCGCCAACTCGCCCACGTAACCTTCTGGCTTCTGAATCCGAACTCTGCCAGGGATTACTCGGCAGCGTAACACCCCGGCGTCACGACGTACGTGGACATCCGCCATGTGGGAGGGTTGTTTGCTTTTTTTTCTTTCTGATTCGAGAGGTATTTAAATCCCTTCGGAGACTTCGGTGGACGCATTTAGCTGGAAAGAAATTAGTAGCTACCCTGTATGTATTATTGGTGATGGTGATATTTCTATTCTTGGAATGTAAAATGGGGTGAAGAAGTCGCTATCCTTTGACGTTATTCGTTGCAATTATTTGTGGAACAATTTAGCGGATCATGTATTATTCGCATCGTTGCAATCGTTACTGCTGGAAAGTTTGATAGATCTGTTTATGCGTCTATGGACATCAAATCGATCTGACCCGAAATCGAAGGAAAAGCACATACTTCGCGTTTATTATTGTAAACCGTTTTTGGGGATTTTTGTTTTGGGAAACTTAATCAAAATTTGGGACATTAAACTGAGACTTTCAAATAATCTGTATTTCGTGCTATTAATAAGCATTGCATTATTTATCCTAATAATACCAATAACCGTAACATTATTTATACTATTAATAGAAGCAAGTATTATTAATCGATCGCAAGGCGACCTATAATAGTTTCCTATCCATACAGTGGAACCACTTAAACAGCCCATATAAGTTTTAGCTTACTATGTTGTACACGTGACAGTAAAATTGGAGAAAAATTTGCATAGAGATTCCGCCAAACAGAAGTTCATTGGAATATCTGAAATATTGAAACTTGAAGGCCGAGGTGGCTCGAACCTAGCAGTCTGCAAAGTTTGCCCAAGCGTCGCAAAAATATGTGCAAGCAAATACATAACAAGCCCACCGAATCGACGAAGCGAAACCATCTTCTTTCCGAGACAATGTGTTCGTACCACCATTACTTATCCTTCCTCACTCTGTAAGTTGCTGCAAGGAGAAACAAGGTCCCTCTTCTGTTTCGCTCCGGTTCACACGATTTGTATTCGCCTTCGAGTACTCGATTATTCTTCCCAAGATTCGTGTACACTGCATTATCCGTGCTTCGAAAGATAACTGAAAATTTATGATAGAGAAGATGTAGTTTCTGCGCGTTTTATACTGTATCAGATAAAGGTAATACATGTTTACCAATTTTCTGTATCTGTTGTGAGACTGTAATCTACTGTTCCACATCGGACTCTGCGTAAAACAATTTTTCCGGTCGTTATCTAGCAACTACTGCTACTCTGCTTTCACGAACCCTTGATAATTATAATATTTAATAAGCGATGCTCGGTTTTTGCTTTATTTTAGTCGGCTTAAAAGGTCGTTAACTTATCCATGTGGCTGTTTCGTTGCAATTCGAGATTCTGCTTCAATGCAGCGTACCTATACTTTTGCACTTTCATACGCCGCTGAGATGTGTTTTGCATTTTTAAATACATATTCCCGTCTGTGCACTAAAGATTCGCTATACATATCTCTTATTGTATGTGTAGGGCCTTTTCGTGATATCCTGAAAACGCACCGTCGTTGCGACACAATGTTATAACGGCAATATACAATACGGCGACAAATTATTGACAAAATGAAATAAGGGTGGCAATATGTAGATTTCCAGTAATTAACTTTAATAAGGCGTAATTTTCTAGAAGATTAAGTACATATGTGCATTAGCATTTTGTGTTTTGAGAACCTGAATGTTTCCAAAAACTTCTTTCTAGCTATCTATTACTGTAATCTCCAATATTGCCTACGCATATATTCATTCTTAACACGTGCAATCGTACAAAGTGGATTTTTCTGAATTTTCTCTCGATGTTTAGGGCATATTTTATTGCAGTACAGTGTCACCGTAGATAACTCCTCTAGATTTGTGGGGCATATACACGCTAAGTTAATCCTAGCACGTATACATTATTATGAGTCATCGCCTGAGGTGTACCTAATAGTCCTTCATACACGAGATCGTACCCCGATAATTGATCTCGCCCCATTTTCGTTGTGACGTCAGGCTTTGCGCGTTTCGTGAGCGGAGAACCACGTATTTCTAACCACTGTCACTAAACTTCGTGCATACAAAACTCAAGATAATAACATACTAGAAAAATAACTGTTATCAATTACTGTCCCAAAAATGCATTACGAAATATACAAATTATTTATTGTTTTCCTGGATCCTGGAAATATTATTATATCATACATATTATGTGCATGTAAAATCAATAACAGTAAAATCTCTCGTGTATTAGGATAGAAGCACCCCCTTAAAATTAAAACACGGTAGCCAGATTAAACACCTGTTTAGAAGATCTACAAAATCCGCCTTATGTCAAATTGTGCCTTTGTCATTTTAATTACACAAATACAGTTATTACAAACAGTTAGGAATTCCGTATTATTAAAATATTTCTCGTCTCGTTGCAGGTCTCCAGGCGGAATTGTTTTACGTCAGAGAGGGCGTAATAAATGAATATGCAATTAAGTTTGTCGTCCCTGTGCCAGCGAAAGTTCACAAGCTGCACTTCACTTGGGAAAACTTGGCGGGCAGACCGGTAAGTTGTGTAAAGGCTTTGGCAGAGCTTTGAAGAAAATTTCTCTGAAATGATTCTCCGCAAACGACGTAAAATCCCGAGGAAGGAAAGGCGTTTAAAAAGCTTGCTTACTTTGAGGCGCAAGGAATCGCGAAACGGTAATATAAAGACGCGACACGTACCCTTAGAGCGTAGCTACTGTATCTTCCGCGTGCTTTATTCCTCGTTTACGTTCCTTTGACTCGTCGCCATGCAGGATCAAAGTCACTCTAGGGACGAAGCTAAGCCGAGTTCGCTCGTTAATGAAGGAATCCGCGTCTTCGCGTGATCTTACAAACGGAACCGTCTTGCGGGATGGAATCCTTGATGGGGACGCTTCAAGATTGACCGTACTCCGTTAGAAGCTTCTATCTTTCATTCTTTCCTTTATTATGCACGAAGACCTTTTTAACCTTTCGACCCCTTTGAAAACTGGAACGCTCGTGCTTGAGATAAAGATCGTTGGTCTCGAGATGCTACGTCGTAGCTAAATTTTCCAATATAATCGATTAATAAGTAGAACACAGTCGCATGCAAACAGATTGATTTTGTTCAATTTTATTTTTGGGTACACGAGTGTCACGTGTGTATGATTCCGGAGCTCACTTTCTCAAGAGAACGTACTTACAATATTAATCCTGTTAATTAATCTAAAGAAGTGGCCTTGTTCGCAGAAGCTGTGGCAAGACTGTGGTTTATTCCCTTACTGTGCAGTACGTTAATTACTTTAAAGTTTTGCTTTTACTTTTATCCCATGTTCAGTCACCTCCTGTAATTTCGCGACGTGTCAAACCCGAGGAAAAAGAACTTAACTTTTCCGTCGCAAGGAATCTACGCCACTTGTAATGATTTTTTAATTTCGATGTATGTATATGTACATATCTACCCTGTTACTTTTTATCCTAGAGTTCCTCATTAGAACCGCGCCAGAGATACTATTTTACTGCTTGAATTGTATGAATAAAAAAGGAAACTAAACTATCTTAGTGGCCACCAGTGTTAACCGTGTGCCAATTCATTCACGAATATCGAATCTTCCAGCTGCTATCTGTGTTAAGTATTCATATAACGGGTCGTTTGTGAATTCCTAGGTTTATAGTTGCTACCAGGATTAATCATACACCAGGTTCTCCGTGAATTTCAGCCTTCCTAGTGGCTACTGTTGTTAGGTGTAGACCGGGTTGCTTGCGAACTTTAACCTATTGTTGTGGCTACCGGTGTTAACAGTATACTGGGTCGTTCGCCGACTACTTTCTAGTATTCTAGTTGTTATCATTGGGTGTAGGCTACACGCAATCTTTTTGTAAATTTTAACCTTATATAGCTGCTGTCATTATTAGCAGTAGTAGTGTGGCAGTAATGCAGTAGAACTTATAAAATTTATGGTATAACTGGACAGTACATATAATAGGAGACTTTTAATCTTCTCTATAATAGGAGTTCATGTTTGGATAAGTAGAGCTGCTCGTTGTTTTTCTTGCTAATAACTTGAAATGATATGAGTAACCGGAATTATACGAGTTACGCTCAGGCTTTCACAATTCAATTCTATATTTGTGATGGTTGTAAAGATCTGATTGTTAGTGAAAACTTTAAGAAAATAATAATTTTATATTAAATACATAATGCGTATAATAACATTTCCATCCCCTAATTTGAATTGAAAGGTCTAATTAGCAACAAATCATTTCTGTCCTCGTAATACGTTTTAATAGGGAAATTGTATCTCATTACAAATCTTCATTTATAAAAGCAATTAATAACGTACTTATTTTGCTAATATTTGATTACGACTCCGATTTATCACAAAGTTGTACACTTTCCTAATCGCTACCGTGAATATTCAACCTGGCCTGTCGCTACCTGTGTTCGCCATGCACCGGGTCGTCCGCAATTAACAAACTTTAATTAAACTCCAATCCCTGTCAGCGTAGCCGCCTTTATCCATCAGCCTGGATTCACAGTTACGTACTTTGTTCTTCTTTTCTTTTGGGATCCTTTCTTTCGCGCCCTTACAAGGCCCGCTTATCTGAACTATCGAGGCATGTCGGTTCTTTCCGTTTCTCAGATCTGTGCTACTAATCTGTGGAAAAGAGTGGTGCAGCGCTGCCCTGGGTACTCATAGTTCCGTCGAAATCAATTTATCGAGTGGCTTTGCTGCTGACGAACACGCTTTTGTTGGAACTGTTCCAATCTTACCAAGCCAGGCTGGATTCAAGGGACTCTCGAATAGTACTTCAGGGGAATTAATATTGCATTGAGCAGCACGGAATAAATGAAAGGAGTATTTTATTGAAGCGAAAGTAGGATAATTAAATATAAGAGGAAACGGTTAATAATATAAATGGCTTCGTTGTATTCTATAACAGTGTGCCGTGTCGAGTTGGGAGAAATATCTGGAACACGGTGGATTCTTGCTTTTTATATTTTTCTGTTTAACTTTAACTAGATCTTTCCACGATATTATCGTCGAATATACAGGATAATACGGTTATATTATTATATTTTTTACGATATTCATAAAAAAAACAAAAGGAAAAAAGGGAGAAGAAAATCAGTTTGCATTTACAACGTCGATGAATAACTGGATAACTAAAAGATAATATATATACACATTTTCCACATAGATAGTCATCACTGCTTAGTCACTGAATTTTCAAGCACATACCAGACAATTAATTTCTCGAAACCTCTTAAAATTGGAGCACGTTTACCCAAGCTACCAAGACCTGGCAAATACGTACTGCTATCGTTAAATTCGTAGAAAATGATCGAATGCATAGTGCCGATTGAATCGGGAGTCTGTTGAAGAAAATGCTTTTTGCGATACCATCTCGTTGAGGATGAAGGTACTTTGACAAAGTGGTGGCGAAAAGTGGGCAGAATGCGGTACGGTGTCGGATTGACTCGTCGACGATGTGCAGAAAAAAAGAACAGACCTGAGAGTAGGACAAAGTGGTCCAGCCACTTCTTCGAGTTGTCTCGATGGAAGGAAGAAGAAGAAGGAGAGGAAGAAAGCTGGAGACTGATGACCAGCGCCGAGACATCCGTCACCTTCGCGACAAAACCGAGTGTCCCGAATGCTACTTAGGCGCATCGGTTGCCTGTCAATCAAACTGACCGCTTTTGAGTCGAATTCTACCTTCCTTTCGACAAATTTATTCCAATTTGTTTGTTTGCCTATTCAAAGCCTAATTTACGAGGTAGCAGAGCTGCAAGGCAGACATATTTGTAAACTGTGATGACGATTTTGATCTTGTTCTATTTTCGTTACAATTTTGCTAGTTGTGTGGAAATTTGATTTTGTTGAGAATGCGGTCAGTTTACAATGGAAGTTGATATAGTGTGCAGGTTAAATGATTCGACATAATAAAAACGATATATGTACTTTTACATTATTGCAACTTTCTTTGAATTTGAAAAGAAATTTCATGCAATTTTAAATAGCGACTCGAACTTAGCGACTCCAATTTTTATCATAGACAAGGAAATTGTTATTCTTTCTCCCTGAAATGCAAAAGAATATGGAAATGAATATATTCCTTTCTCCAGATTAGACCGTTAAGAATCTTTCTCTGGCAGACTCTCTGAAGTTTTTAGTCAAACAAGCGGCGTAGTAATATTCGCGTAATGGTACTTGAAGAAAAACTACTATGACATGTTAAACGAGGGAGAAAAGATTGATTGATAATTTTAAATGCCTATCGGCACGTCAATAAAAACAGTAGGTTAATGATAAACCTTTGGAAATTATTAAATCCTTTCCAGCAACAAAAAATAAAATAGAAACAAAAAAAAATAATTCGTCTAAAGTAGCATTAAGTTTACTTTCTTACACAATATATAACATTATCACACTGTATCACATATTACATAACTATTACACACTACAGACAAGATGAGTCCTCTCGGCATCTCTCCTATAGAATTTCGAAGAAATATAAATTATGCAAACTCTGTATCCGTTAGCGACATTTTGGGCATAATATTCCACTGCCGATTCTCGGAAAAAGGAGCCCCTCAGACCTAGTCAGGTTCGTAAAAATTTCCCACCGCTTCGCCCTTTGTCCGTTTACCTGCAAAATCTCGGATCTTTTCGAACCATCGGAAACGAAGCAAGGGGAAAAAGAAAAAGAAGGAAAATCGTAAAAAAATCCCTGACAGTTTAAATCGAACGGTTGGCCGGTTTACAGAGGCATTCACTGTCAGCACGTAGTTGGCCGCTCGTGGTCATAAAAGACCACCAACTGGAAGTAGCGTATAACGTAGTACACAGCGCGCAGCGTAGAGTGTAGCGTAGAGTGGTAGCGACAAACCGGCAGGTTGACGAGATGCCTTTTCCTCGGCTAGTTGGGAACCGATCATCATTGCGGGCTGGTAATCAGCTGCAACATCTCCCTACCTCGAACTGACCTCTTTCTTTCGACCAGCCACTCGCCACCTCCATTTCTTCTCCACCTCGTCGACTTTCCTGTCGTTTCTGCTGTTTCTTCTTTCCACTTAGCCCCCTCCCCCCCATCCCCTCCCCGCTTACAACGGACTTGTGCTCTTGCCCGCGGTCCTCTAGATTCACTTTGCCCTCGACTGGGCGCAAGTTGTCTTCCGAGAATGGTACGTTTCAGATTATAGGAAGGTTCAATGCTCGCGTGATTACGAGCAAGCAGTAGCTCGTCCCTTACGTCCTTCGGCTTTCTTTCATTTGTTTTTCGCCCCCTTCCACCCCTCGACGGTTCATTGCTCTTGAAAAAAATACCATCTCATCGTTTGCCTCGCGTTTACTCTCCGCACACCTTTGTGAATCACCGTTTTCCCTCCTCTTTCTATCTGTTTTTTGTCGCTTCCTTTCGCCCCTCTGTTCTCCTATTCCTCTGACGTCGCACTGTGGCAACCAGACGTTTCTGTTTTTACAGAGATTAGGAATTTTGTTAGGTGTTCCTTTTTATAAGGATACGATGAGAAATTGCATGCTCTGCCGGGAGGGTAGGTGCCCGCGCATTTGCATACGTGTGTACGTGTAAACGCGTTGCTCTGCCTGGAAATACGAGTTCATTTACCAAATCGTTTCGGGGCGTGTGAAATTGCAATTTACTGGCGCGAGTGAATTATCTTCTTGTTTGCTTCGATGAGTTCTTACGGGAATATTCTCTCCACTGGAAAACGTTGGGTACATGTTTTAATGTATTTATCCTATTTTTACGCGCAATCGATGCAAATAAATTAACATGTTCTTAGCTTTAATCGAGAACTTCAGGAAACATTTGTCTCGTAATGAGCAGACGTCGCTTAAAATTTTTCAACGATTTTTATTGGTTAGTGAATTTCCTCGCGTTCTTATATATAGCATAATTGCTCCATTAAAAGTAATGTAGCAGTTGAGAGTAATTTATTTCGTTTGGCATACATTTTATTCAATTGGTTCAAAGGTTCTGAAATATTTCAATAGCCAGTCAATAGCGGTATGAAAGAAATATTCATTCCTTTAATTCAATTTACCTGGGTCCGCTGTTCATTAAATATTTATAATTATGCACAGTGCCTATTATAGTGTATTCGAACGATCTATACCGGTAGATTTCTTTATCGCTTGGAGTAGGGAATAATTCCATTGCCATTTATTAAAATAATTTATAAATAACATATACAAAGTTAAAAAGTGTACTTGACACATACATTGCCCCAGTTAATAAATTTATCTAGTTGATCATTTACATTGTTCTGCGCGCTCCATTTATTGCCACGCTTGCGTTTATCATTTTTCCATTGATACAGATAAGTTACAAGTTTAGCAAGTCTGCGAGCACCTGATGTCTGGCTATTTATAATTCAGAAGATAGCAAGTAACAAAAAACTGTTCGATACTGTACCTTTAGAAAATATGTGTTGACTATTCTTGAAAACAATTGCAGTGTTCGTATTGAAAACGTGTATTCAATATTGTATTTAAGCTTACCATATGTTTCCAGTTGCCGTACACAATGTCCGTGGATATCAGTAATCCGTCGGCTTTGAGCAGCTCCCTGAACATATCTCAAGCTGGCGAAATCCCAGTTGGCGGCCTTCAAACTTGGGCTTTGGCGCTGCACTGTGCTCCCTACGACGCCGAAATCGACCTGAACCTACGGATAAATGTCTCCTTGTCGAGACGAAACACAACCAGTTTGGAGTTCCGCCGAAAGAAAATCTGTTTGAAGGATAAGAGCAATATAGGGGACGAGGAAGTTCTTGTCGCTGCGTCTGGATCGTCTTCCGGTGGACAAGTGTTTTACGCTGCTATTGGATGCGCCTGTGCCTTCATAGCTGCCATTTTTGTCCTCGTTGTCGCTTACTACGTGCGTGACAAAAAGGCTAGAAGACACCGTGATCCGCTTCAGTAAGTAATTCACAGATTCTAAATATAGAGTATATCAACTGTCATGTTTTTAATAGAATGTGAGCGGAATATTGAATATAGCAGACACCTACGTTTGTCTGAACTCTTAACCCATCATGGGACCAAGCAGTTCATATAATGAGAACCACTGATTTTCTTCGCAATCCATGATTTTTTGTTTGTACAGTAGCAGTTCATATTCGAATAAGCGGATAGCTAATATTTCAAAAGAATCAATTTACATTTAACTTGCTGGGAAAGTATTTTCTTGTGACAAAGCTGCAACTGTATTTGTTTATTAGTCGCTATGAAATTGATCTATAGTTCAAGTCTACCTGCTGTAGGTGTTTGATGCAACTAGAGTGGTGCTCTCGACTATAGTTCAGGAAATCGGGGTACTAAAGTTTTGTTTCGATAAATATGGTTCTGCAGTACTGTTTTTGTTCTTCTGCAATTTTCTTTTTATGTAAAGAAATTTAATACAGTTTCGATGACAAATAAAATGGGTGGGAAACTTTTGTGTAACAATATATTTAACTTTACCGATTGCTGTTCTTACTTTTAAAGAGAGTCGAGGGGTCTCAGTTCTGCGTGTAGCGTAGAAAGGGGTACAGGAGTTGGACCAGCGCAAACATTTTTGTCACCTGAAACACCCCCGCCTCCGTCCGCAGCGTCTACCTCTACTTACAGGAGATTAGACGACAGGCCTAGCCGAGAGTTGCACGAAAGAATTCAGGAAATAACGGTGCAAAGGTGAGTAAAGTGTTCTTGCAACGCTTCATTGCACGTAACACTAGAAATTGTCCAAAACGTACATACAATTAGAAAAGCGGAATTCGTTGCGTTCGGTGTGTAACTAGTCAGACGTCAAAGTTAATCTTCTCCTTTTTGTTATTCAATGAAATCATAGGGTAATTCCAGGCTTAGGAACTAAATCGTCACAGTTTAAACAAAATATAGGATTCACTAGTTCGCTTTGGATATGAAACGATCGAAATCTTGATACCTTATGTGAAAGTTAAGACGCAGCCAAAGTGTCAGAAAAGTAGTTTAACAAAATACTATCATTTCTACAAGAAAGGGCTTATATAACGTTCCTACATTTCACTTGAAGAATACTGAAAGTATACACAGATGGAATGGAAAATTGTATCATCGAATTTTTGAATTATATACAGGTTCAATATTCAAATTCATTGAATATTAATAACACGCCTATACTTTAACATTTACCGAACAAATTAGAGAAGGCTGAACAAAATTCCTATCCTCGACACAATATTTGAAAAGCGGATAGTAAATCCAGTGAAATATGTCAGAAATAAATCCACAAACGTCTCTATAAATTAGCAGGTTAAACGCGTTCGTGCGCATCCATAGAAAAATTTCAGGTACAATACGCTATCTCAATTACGCTGTCCGTTTTCGAGACGATACTCGAACGATCGCTTCAGCTTCTCAGGAACTTCGTAAGAAGTTCAAAGTTTACACGGTATAATTATCGGTTTCGTCGATGCCACGAATCACGAGTCCAGGAATAATCTCGTTTCATACTCGTTACAGATGCAGGGTACGCCTTCTCAGCATCGAAATGGAAGGAACATTCGGTCGCGTGTACAGAGGCAGTTACCACGAAGAGGGTGCGTCCTCCCCGAGGGATGTCCTAGTGAAAACTGCTGCTGAACATGCATCGCAATCACAAGTAAGTAATTCCTCTTTCACCTGCCAATTAACTCGTCTTCGCACAATATTATTAATAACATTCTCCCATGTCTCTCCCCCTCGTCTGGCTTGCAATTAGCTCCAAACGATATTGCTGTGCAATTATGCACACACTTCCTGTTCATTTCGTGTAAACATCGCGATGCAATTTTATGCCGCGTGGAAACTGCTACCTCAAAATGCTTAAAAAATAGTGTGAACATAAATCACATTATGCATACCCGACGCAGACTACATTATCGTTAATAGGCATTTCGAGCGCAATCCTCTATATTTGCATGCGACTCTTAGAATGAAATTGCTAAATTTTGTCAAAGCAGGTTTATAATGAATAGAGGAGTAGCTAATATATAATTTATTTATTTATTGATTGATTTATTTGGAAACCCTTTGATACAGAAACGATAGCAAGTAGAATTAAATGTGTAAGTAGTTGGACAATTGTTGTGCACTTGTTACGCGTGGCGAAACTTCTGTAGATGTTCAGGATATTTGGAATGCATACGTTTTGATGTAACCTCTGCGGTGACGTGGTGCAACCATTTTTCTCTCACAAAAAAAGAAAACACATACATGGGGGAGGATTCATATCCCCACCATTTTAGGGCTCCATTTTCCGGTGTAGAGAGGGCAATGTTTGCGTGAATGGGGCTCATTTCAAGTCTAATATCAATAGATCAGAGAGGCTGTAGTGAAATCAGGTTCTCCTGCCCTTCAAGCAGCCCTAATTTTTTTCCGAACAGTTCCTTCTTACAGAATTTTGAAAATTTCTGGAAGCGATGATAAGCACGTATCTTACAAAAATACGATATACATATAGGTCTATTAATATATATAATGACGACAAAAAGGATACGCTCGAAAATAACACATGGCATTAATTTAGTGTTTAAACATATCGTCATTAAAAATGTACCAATACTCTTATCCAGGTATAAGGACCCCAAGTAAAACATATTTATGAATTATATATTACTTATTTTGTTCATATAGCTCCGTTTTGCATATAGACGAATCAAATGTAATAAACAAAAATCCGTACATGGAAAAGAAAACAGATCAGCATTTGTATCACTAGTTTGAATAACATTTTTCCACGCAATTAACTGCCAATATTGTATTCCTCGTCCTTTAAAAACTATGTCCGAATGATTATTTGCAGCCCATTTATCGCCAGTTATTGAAATTACCTTTCGCCCAGTTGCCAGTAACTAATAACAAAATCACCGAAGTATTCCTTCTCGACAAGTGCATCGATTGACAATAAATTCTCGTGTATAACGGTGCTATTTAATTGTTCTTTTCAAGGTTGCTCTCCTGCTACGGGAGGGTTTGGCGTTGTACGGTTTAAGTCATCCAGCGTTGCTTCCCGTTTTGGGTGTCTCCATCGAGGACAGAAGCGCGCCTTTCCTCCTGTATCCGCACACCGGCTACAAGAACATGAAGAGGTTCTTAGTAAGGTGCAAGCTGAGCAGCGAAGGACCACCGAGAGCACTCACCACGCAAGAAGTCGTGGAAATGGCCCTTCAGGCTGCCAAAGGGGTCCAGTATCTTCACAGAAAAAGGCTGGTGCACAGGGATTTGGCCGCCAGGAATTGTGTGTAAGTAAAATAGAATTATTTAACCTTTTGTTTTCGGGAAAAACATTTTTTATCCCCTCATAAATCGATGAACGAACCGTCGCGGTACTACAATTCCACGCGAACGCCCAATTACTTTTATAGAATCTCTATGCTCCGCTCCTTCCCTTCCTATTTCTCCGTATATAATAGGGATAAAAGGGACTTCCCTTTTTGTCCGATACAAAACTGCATCGAATATTTTAGCGAAGCATCGGACGAACCGCCATAAAGCTAAGGTCGTTACGTTTCGTTACGAAATTAATTGGCCGTGCGGCATTAATTAGCAATAAATACGCTCGCTCGGGGCTGTTTAATTACCGCTTGCTACTGTTTCGCCTCGCGGAGATGACTTTAATGTCCCGCACGGCGGCAGTCCCCTTTTTGCCCGACTTTTTGCACCAGCACGCGAACCAGTCGACAAATTTCAACTCGAGCCACACTTACTTCGCATGCTCCTTGTGGCTCGCGTCTTGAACATTTATATCAACTGTCTGTACGCCACGGAGATGTTTAACGATCGATTCTGCGCTTTATTTTATAGCGTTGACGATGATCTGAGGGTTCAAATCACGGACAACGCACTGGCCAGGGACCTGTTCCCGCAAGATTACCATTGCCTCGGCGACAACGAGAATCGTCCAATCAAATGGCTCGCCATAGAAAGTTTGCTTAATAAAACTTTCAGCACTGCTTCCGACGTGGTGAGTAAATCGAGCCTTGTTAAAAATTCTGCTTCGATTTTACGAGAATCGATGGGCTTCTTTATATACTGGCTCTGATTTTTATTTATTTAATTAGTTTGTCGTAATATTGGTGGCAGTGTTGCGTTGTCGATAAATTCGTCTTCGCAGTGTTTCTTTTTAATAATACGATTCTTCAACTTGCAATAGATTAACCAAGAAACGCGTATTCGTAATAACAGGTCGTAGAGTAATAATCTTTCACTGACTAATGTTCAATCATACGAAAGCAATAGTTTTTTTTTAACGTATACGCGTGGATATAAATAAATATTTATCATTGTAATATTTACCAGAACATTTGGACGTTAAGAAATTAAATATGAAAACTGTTCGGGCAATAACAAACCAAACAAATATAAGCTTTATTACAAATCTATAAAATTAATATTGGCATTCGAATGTTCGAATTAGTAAACAATGTTTTAATTCCTTTTCAGTGGGCTTTCGGTGTTTTACTTTGGGAACTCACGACGTTGGCGCAGCAGCCCTACGTAGAAGTAGACGCATTTGAAATGGCTTCCTATCTGAGGGACGGATACAGATTGGCGCAACCAATAAATTGCCCCGACGAACTGTTCGCCGTTATGGCTTACTGCTGGGCGATGTCCGCGGACGAAAGACCGACGTTCAGCCAACTGATCGTCTGTCTTCAAGACTTCCACACTCAATTGACCAGATACGTTTGAGCAACTAAATATCCATCGGGGCTCGTACATAAATGTCGAATTTTCGCTTCCAAAGAGCCGCAAAAACGTTTCAGCGGGACTGATGAAACGATATCGCTGGAAGCACCTGTATATAATTAGCAAGTACTTAAACAGTAACTCTAGGATCTCTGGAATTGTCGAATGAATTATCTCCGTTGATAGAAATATAGTTCCATATGTATGATATTTTATGAAGGAGAAAGAAAGGGGTGGAATTGGTTTTTTAAACGGGACGAGAGCTGCGTTTGCAAACTCGTGTTGAACATTACTGTTAAATGACTCGTCAGGTGTCGCGGTTGAAGACGTCTGTGCAGCCAAGAATCGAAATTTTAACTTCAGATCTGCTAGGTGCGAACAATCTGACGTACATCTAACGCGAACACTGGTAACCGGTAGACTAGTTGGTGTGACCTAAACTTTTAATTTGTTACTCGCTGTTGGTTACTTCTGCAGCTGAAGATCAAAAGGATGACTTGGATCCTTCGAAGAACTGTAAGATGCAAAGTAGCAGTATATATTAAAATTCAAGTTTAGTGTATCTCTACTTCTGCCTCTGAAGTGAAACGCCGGTTCAAGATCGGTAACCAGAGTGATACAAAATATTGTAAAAGAAATTCTAAATTAAAACTCTGATCCTCGGCTGCGCGGCCGGGCTTCAGCCTCGACCACCGGCATGCGAAATTAGACGCAGACACGGTTTTTCGATAAATCAACAAGGAGTCTCTGCAGAACCTGGCATACGTAGATCACAATTTACTTTCTCATGCTAGATCTTAAGACTGAATAGAATATTCGACGCGCGGTAGACCTTCTATCATTTACTCAGCAGACTACCCGCGCGTAGCTCGAATATTTCAAAAAACTGCCAAACCCTGCGTTAAACGTAAGCTGCCAATTCCGTACTCAGGAAGCCGTGTAATTGAGCAAGGGGAAAGAATGAGAGAAAGAAACGTGTCGAACGTTTTTGAACGATGTGATACGCTTCGCTTGCCACGTGATGAGTGTTTCGAGTGTGCCAATATATTTAACCCATTGTATTTTTGTACATATCTATATCTACGTGTAGCCGTACGCGTTAATTATAAATAGAGAACCGCGAAATCGCCTATCCTGGCGAGAATTGAGTGTATATAGTGAACGAGGTGGTGACAATGCGAGAATTGTTAATGTACAAATCGTAGACGTAACGATCATAATAAATCGATTGATATATTACACTGTTGCCCGTTTTCCTTATTCATCGAGAACTTGGAACATCTCGAAGCTCTCCACCCTATCCCAACAAAAAACCCACCGATTCCTTCTGCTGGCTATTTTCGGCGATTGTTCATCGTGGCTGAAGCAACAGAGCCGAGGGAGTGCACGATGCCGAAAGAGTTTTTGTTTTCTCGGAAATCGTCCATCAAAGTGTGAGATATCGTCTCGTAAACGACTCCTGTAATTCGTGCATCCTGCCCCTGGCACGTCGGGTGACAAAATTAATGGCACCCTCCTTGACGTCTTGTTTAAAATGACAGATGAGTCCGTGTTCAATTCTCCGGTGTCTCTTGCTAGCTTTGTTTCGCGTGTAATCGGATACAACTTTGACGATAAAGAACGACTTTCACTGGAATGTCATGTAAATTATGTGCTCGATATTTCTTTTTGTCTGCATTTCCCTTTGATAAATTGACTGCCGCCCCTTTGTGGAGCCTTTCGCAATTCATTAGTATATTTAGGTGAATGGAATCAGTTCGAATGTATAAATTATATTCACACTTGACGTACTAAAAGAAGGAGTACTTTTCTTTTTGTTATACATCCTTTGTGTTTAGATACTTTTCCTTGAAGTCAATTTTTTCCAATGATTTATCTAGCAGTGTTTGTTTTATCTTGAAATTAGTTTTTGATATATTATTCGAGGTATCGCATGATTTGTGGTATCAAATTGATTTCATTTTAATTTTATTCTGTTCAATTAATAAAATTGGGGATACCGTTATGGATTCTTGTTTTTCTATAATCGTTTCACGTTACATTCTTGTGCGTTATCTAAGTACGGATTTGTTTGAAGTAATGAGTCTTTGTTTATCATACTACTCAATTCTACATCACAATTTTTCTTAATACTTCATTAAATTCTAATCGGAGATCGCATACCAACGGCATTCTTGAAATTATGAATCTTTTAAGCGAAACGAGTCACTGCACCCGCTGATTGAATTTTTGCTCCGTAAATATTGCAAAGATGAAAACACTACGAGTGTTATAATTGAATTTGACCTTGCAGTAGCAATAAAATTGCATTACATAAATTATGTAAAATGGTCTTTGCTAATATCTCGGGATTGATATTGTAGTACTACTTATAAGTAGTTGAATGAAATAATTTCTCGCGAACATTTAAAATTAAAATGAAAAATTACAGAAATATTAAAAATACAATTACTATTTTATTAACTTGTACATAATAGCTGCTCATAAATGATCGGTTCTGTTAATAATAATAATAATTATAACTAATAATCGAGCAAATGAAAAATAATAATAATCCCAAAAATAGTGCCAAAAATAATATTTGATTAAAATTCCTCATTAACTGTTCCGTTGAATAAATACAAACTACCAAAATGTTAAAAAGATTTTTACCGGCTTCGATAGAACAGCACAATATAAAATGTTAAATGAATAAAACTGTAATGACTCTATTTATGTTTGTTTTAATTTACAGCATCACAAACCTACTAGCATGTAAAACAAACGAAGTCCAGATTCTTCCGATTTTAATTTCTAACACATTTTTTCTGACTTCTGTCCCTTAATAAGTTTTTAAACTGTATTTCAATAAAGGCATAAAGTACGTATATTGGAGGAGCGATTGTGAGAAAATACAGAGCGCCTGGACATCAATCTTTCGCATGTTTGCATTGTTGAGATCGGACGATGAGCATGGTCTGTTTCATGATTTGCCAATAACACAGTCCCCGATTAGACATGGTACATTAGCCACCCCGTTTCCTACGCCCCATCAGCAGTATATAAATGCGTCTGGATACGATGCATACCGGGAGTTCTTGGGAAACCGGATGCTGAGCATACACAAAAGCGTGAAAAACAGTCAAACTGACAGTCAGATAATGCTTAATTGTGCGAACGTAACCGAACGTCCATATTATTTGAATAAAATTGTTTAACGCCAGTTAACAGTATTTTACATGCTGAGAAATGATTTTTTAATACACCCACGATCTTTTTATAATATTCGAGCAGGTAAACGTGCTTTGTCCCCCGATAACCTTTTTTCCTTCCTTCGAATTTCGCAGCATTGAAAATATCATGAATATTTATTGTATTTAGTTCTGGTCAGCATATTTGAACTGATGCCTTATTCAAAATTTTGAAAGAGTTTTAAAGGATCAATTGTATGCAATTAATTCGTTATTATTCTTTTATAGTTGAACATGTATAACCAGTTATAAGTGTAACAGTACTGTTACGCTTCGTATTTTTGTTCAACCCTTTGCTTTAATATAAGTGCTGAAATTTTTGAACAATTACTTATCATTCCAATTCATTTCATTTCTAATCCCTGATATTAGGAGGCGCCCCGACTCCAGGCGCCATGACCTGCGTGCGTGCACTCACGCAACAAAGGAAAGCATGCGCGTATAAGCCATGCGCGAGAAAGACACTCGGTTTCGTATATTGTATATGGTTTTTCTATATAATTTATATAGCATTCTATATAATTCAAAATAAATTAAATTTTCACGGGTACAGTATACGCCGGTAGACTTCGCTTCAGGGTGAAAAGTCCGTTTTAACGCCAATAAACACCATTCGTTTATAAACATGTTATTTTTGAGACTGGAAGCTTGAGGCAGACACAGATTGAAGCAAAAGACATGGCTGCCGCCATCTTGTCTAATTTCACATTTAGCAAATATTGAACGATTTCATGGTTTCGCTGTTTGCTATTTCGATATTCTATTCTGAATGTAGAAAGAAATTCTCAGCTGTTGCGTTGAAATGTGAACGGGGAGTCTGCTGGTAGTGCAAGTATCGACGAGATATAGGAATAGACAGGACATCCAATGTATTTTTTCGGCCAGAATTTCTGGGACCTCAGGTCCCATTACCAGTTCCGTGTCACTCGCAACGTTACCAGCAGATTATAGAAAACGATGCTAATAATTAAATAATTTTAAAGAATTCTGTTGTTCTTTGCCGCAATGAAAGGTGGCAAAGGATACCAAACAGTTAATGTTAATTAAAAATATTTAAAAAATACATTATAACAAGTTTTCTTATTTAAATTATAATATCAATGAACGGTATAATGTTGAAAGTTATACTTTACATTTTTTTCTGGTAAATAACAATGAATGATGTACAACTATTTACGAACTAGAGCGTACAGTAATGTGAAATGTATATTTTTTAACCCAGAAAAAATAAAATTGTCACAATGAGAAAGATATTATTAAAAAATAGTGTATATTACAATTGTTAATAGTATAGTTAGTCGACAAATTCTTCAATTTTCTTTTTCATTGGGGCAATTTTATTGTTAATGAAATACGCAATTTCTTATTTATACTCAACTAATAACAATGACGAAGTAACTCATTTACTAATATAAGACAATTCCTGCGATAAACGTGTCTGCAACCGATTAGTGTTCGTATTCAATCCCGAGCGAAGTGCACTAATCGAGATTTTACTAAGAATATATCATTCCAAATTTACAATCTCACTATTAATTACCATATTGCTGTTAACTAATATATATATTAGTTATATATATTGTTATTGAAAATAATAATAAAGGAGAATAAAATGATTAATACCACGATAAATAAATATTGTCCAAACCATATCGTATTTGGTGTCATTGTAATCAGGAGATTATAACAAACACTTTGGTAAAATTTCATTACAACGGACCAAAAATGAACAAGTTTTAATCTTAAATTTTGATCGCGGTAGTATTGTCTCACGTACTCGGGTATTTATACTTGCTTCTTCCCTGGAACCATGCCCCGAGTCTCGGCTGCCACATCAAAGGGGACTCGAATTCGCTCGAGAATCGTGGCTGCACACGATTAGTGTTCACATTCGGTCCCGCGCGAGGTACGCTAATCGAGACTAATCGAGACTGCATACATGTAATTATGCATACAGTAAAAACTGTGTAAATGAAGAAAAGAATTGCATGGATAAGTGTTAGGAGACTATCTCTTCCACTTGATGTGTAATATCATCCGAGCCGGAATATCGGTGTGACTAATCCTAATTCAACCATGAAACTTTTACTAACGTATTTGCGAGATTTTTCTGATTAAAATGAGACCAAACACATAGTCTGAATCATATTTTTTTGCACTTTGTAGTACGTATTTAATCAGTATAGACAAGTAAATAGAACTCAAACTATATCATGTTTGGTCTTATTTTAATCAGAAAAATCACGCAAATACAATAGTGCAAGTTTCATTAAGAAAACTTTAAAAATAAACAAGTTTCATGGTTGACTTAGAAATGTCTCACCGATACGATTCGGCGCCTCGCTTTGATTCTTTGGACCCCTCTCTCTCCTCCACTGCCTGTCTCTTTCTACGTTCACGCTCGGGACGAGCTGCTTCTGAGAATAGATTCGACACCCTGTCTCACTAAAAGCTACGTTTGATTCCCAATGTTTTAACACTTACGCATGTTGTACTGTATAAAACTACATATGTATATCATTTTTCGACCACTTTACTTCCATACTTCTTTGCGAAAAATTATGAGAGACTCGATTAACAAATTGGTCATATGGTCATACAAATATAATACGTACTCTTCAACTGTTCATTTGTTCCTCTCAACATTACTTTTTAATTGCACTGATTGTGAGTAATAATATCCTGGATTTGTTGCGCAAAAATTAATTAATTTCTGCTAATAATTATTATTAGTAGAAATTAATAGAGCAACGCATCCAGGATATTGCGAAAACTGATTCTTCAGAAGAAAATATGCTCAAATGACTAAAGTTTAAATGGAAATGACTACAGAATCTACCAAATTTGCTTATTACAAATTACGTCTTTAAATACAGAAAAAATAATGAATATTATAGTGATTTATTCTTTACGATTTTAAAAATATTCCAAGGTCGGTGTTAAGCGAGGTTAAATAAATGAATGTGATATTCATTTGACTGACTATTTAAAATGCATAAAACCAAAAATGTGTAAAGAATGAATTTAAACTAGATTGATATATTTATGAAGTTATTTTCCGAAAAATAATTTTTGTATTCTACCTTCCATTAAATGTCTTTAACTTTCTATTTTAACAGATGTGACAGATAATAGATAGTACAGACGAGAACCTCGTCGGTGAAAATGGTATGGGGTTCTCGGGACCCCGTGAATTCAGACCGAAAGAATACATTGTATAATTGGTCTATTCCAATATCTCGTCGGTGATATCAGCGCCACACACGAATATGTATTGTTATTTTAAAGATTGTACGCTGATACTTTCCAATACAGAATTGTTGATCGTGGAGCTCATATGAGTAACACAAAATATGCAAAGCACTAAAAAAAGGTCAATTGCATATGTATATAACCGGATAAGGTGTACAATCATTTTAGCTCAGTAGGTTATGTGATTTTTCAAGTACGCCATCTTTGACAATAAATCGTTTCGCTGCCTAGTTAGGGAAAGTGATACTAGAGTTTTTCGAGGCACATGTCCGCTCCAAATAAGCGCCTCGCATTAGGGGGCCTTTAGGCACCGCACGCAATGAGGGAGCACCTCTCAGCACGAAAACTCTATGCAGTCTAATTGGGATGTAAATTATTGTGCCCTTATTTATAGTAAATGAAAGTTACATACACAAATGGTTTAGAGTAAAAATATTTTATTCATTGTACAATACAACTGTACAAATAAATAAATAGACCAGTGAAGGGTGATCCTTGAGCTTAGTCAAACAATCCTGTAAACCAAAAAAAGGAACAGAAATTTAGTACAAGGTACACAATCCAGTTATAATGTAACTCATAAAATAGTGATCTCATTTTTGCAAAAATTCATCTTGTACAGAATCAGTAGCTAATACATGATAATAATCATTGAATGCAAATACTTTTATTGTTGTAATCAAACTTATTGCTTGACAAGAATAGCATGGTATTTTACGCTAATACAGAGTATTCATTTAAATTACTGGTTTCCACAAAGTTTAACTCTGGCTCATTAGCTGGCAGTTTATTTTAATTTTCAATTACGCTCGTGCTACTATGTTATGCTATGTAATATATTACATCGGTCGTGGTCCACATTAAATCTGTAACGTCAGTTAATCGGTTTATGTGTACGTGTACTAAATTTTAAATTTCACTTTTCGCGTAAACGAAGCCCGTAACACAATTTCATTATTCTTGATTTAGTCTTATTTTATAGTGACACTTGCATGATTACTCTATTATCTAGTGCTTGAGGATTACAAATTTGCCAATGCAAGTAGTAATAGCCCTGTTTCATGTATCTATTACAGTTTAAAAGATAATTGGATTAAAATATTTTACAGAGCCTCTGCCTGATTAACCTTCCAAATTATTTTTGCCAAGCCATAAACTTAGTATACTGTAAATACAGATTACATACCAAAGCCCATGTCATCGTCGGATTCCTCTTCAGGTTCTTCCTTCTTCTTTTCTTCCTTAGCTGGTGCACTTTCTGCACTAGCAGGGGCTGCTGCACTAGTTGGCGCTGTAAAAAGTAATGATACGAGCCCATTGTAATCAGAAACAATTTATATAATTTCATGAAACTATATAAAATAAATAAACATGAGAAAAGATATTGTTACGTAAAGAAATTTCAGTCATATTTATTAATACAACTTTCGAAAATCTCCATTCTTATTTTTTATCTCCTCTTTCGCTGACCGCCCCAATGAATAATTTGCTTTGGATTGGTGGATGTAGAGGACATTAAGATGCATAATTATGAAGAGAATAAGAATGTATCAACTATCATACTTAACCCCTTGGTTCAACTGTTTACCTCCCAGCATTACACCGACCCAAAGATGCATCGAATTGAAATAATAAAATAATAAGATGCAGCATATATATTGGTCACATTGCTGAGTAATAATATTTTAAGGATCTGTGCGTTAAATGCTTAAAATAACATCTCTGAGACATTGTGCAATACTGAAAGTGTAGTTATCACATTTCTTTCTATGCAAATTTTGTTCTGCTTACAGTAACATTCTTCTGATAGAACTTAACATCTGTATAAATTACTTAACTATTTTGCTTAAAGGTTAATAATTACAGCCAATTAATAGCTTGTGTAAAGTACAAAACAAGGATGAACATAAGTTTGATAGTCATTGTAAGACTATTTTGTAGCCAGGTTTTATGTAAGTTAGAAAGATGCATACCTGCGGCTGGTGCGCTTCCAACACCTGATCCAATCTTGGTCAAGAGTTCCTTTATGTTAACTCCTTCTAATGCCTTGGCAAAAAGTCCAGGCCAATATGATTCTACATCAACATTGGCAGCTTTTAAAATAGTTTGGATCTTTTCACCCTGTGTAATAAACAAATATATAAAATATTATTCATCAACCTTTTCCAAATATTTTTACATCAACATTATTCTTATCAAAATGTGAAGTAAAATATTAGGGGTCTTTCCATCGTTCGTACATGTGTGGTATTTCTGATAAAATTACTGTATGTGTTAGTTTTCTTATGGCATTGCTAATTAACACACATTGATATAAATGTGAAATCCGCATAAACTACACTGAGACGCCACGTGTCGTTTCTTACTAATTCGACACAAGTATAAATTCTTTTGGTATCGCATTATAACTAAAAATAAAAGATAGATTTTTTGGAATACAATTTCGAAACGATGAAGTTCATTCATTGATGGTTTAATTCATTACGGAAGCAAAAAATTAAATTTGCTGCCGTTTAGGAGTATTTATTAAAATCATTTGACCAGAGCGGAAATATAAATATTAGTACAAGAAGTCCAATGCTACACGTGAAATCCGAGACTTTGGCTAAGTCCATAAGCCGTAATAACTTTGGAGCCAGCATTGATTAACTAGAAGAATTTAATACTAACTCATGTACAAAGCCTCTGTAAGTTAAACTTTCGTTCGTTAAACCTTTTTTGTTCGAAAACTTCGATAAGACGAAACCTCTATAATTTGACTGAATTTATTTTTTGTTTGAAGGGTAGTGAAATATGGTAGATAGCGGCGGAAAGTGTTTCGATTAAAAGATATTAATAAAGAAAGTTAGCAGAGACACGATGGAAAGTGTTGCATACTTGTGATACCATGCGTGTATAGTGGACGGACACTTACAGTTACAGCGACGTCGTCATCAACAAGAATTAATGTTGAATAAACGCAAGCGATCTCGGCCTTGGTAGTCATGTTTGTTACTTGTATAATGTGTACTAAAGCTGGATGGGTTGATAATAATGGTGCAAGTCGCTGATACAGCCTTAGCCCCGAAGAAGAGAACAAGCACCGACGTTTACTCTATCCAGTTAAAACGTGAAAGAACGAGCGTCGAGAGGAAATCACGTGATATATCTAGCGGGTCGTTTACAATGCGTAATAAGCAGACTCATCGAAGAATAACAGAACCCTATTGGTTAGTCTGGTCGTATCTAATATCTTTAGCATTGGTTAATTTATATTTTAATTTGTATATGTAAATATATATATAGATTTGTATATATTATATATTATATATATATATATACAAAATTAATTTGCGTAAGGGTTCTTTTATTTGATCAACATTTTTACACGCTATAGGTATATACGGTTGCAACATTTTCATACATGAAAACGACAAAGTCACTAGATGAAGAAACGCCCCCATATATTTAATGTTTGCTTTTGTTTTGACCATAAAAATAGGCTTATCAATGGTAGGTCGATTTGTTAAATAAAGTATTGCATTCTAAAGTAAATAGTAGTGTAAAAGAAACATAATTACAAATTATTTTATATACACATAGAAATTAAAATTGGTGTGCTACCTATTGATAAATTTATTTCATGCAGTGTTTCCTAAGCTTTTAAAACAATGTCCCACGTCAACGCCTAAATAATTTTAGTAGTCAATCACTAGTTCTGAAAAAGTATAATATTAAATAAATAAAAAAAAGGAGTCTCGATAAAACTGTTTTTAAGTTTTCTGTCTTCAATGGCTATAAATCACACATTAAACTCTGTATAAATTATAAAACGTAAATTGAAGTTAATGATTTTCTACAGTATCGATGATTAAGATACATGGAACATAATCCTCCGATTGTCGGCAAAATATTCAAAATAGCCGCTCCTGCAGATCGTACGCTCCACGTTGGGAAACACTGCTTTAACAGGTAGCTACTGTCGCGCCTAGTCGATTATATTCGCGGTGGTATCGACGTTCCTCGAAAGCTGCGAATCGACTAATATCGCATACGTAATCGAGTTAATGTCTGGTGACTTTGCGAACGTTTAGTTGGAGCATTCGAGTTTCTTCCCACTTACTTTACAGAAGAGAGTGCGTGTAGAGTGATCGGCACGCATATTCCTCGTCTTGTGCTTTAATGTCTTGTTTTGACGAATACTTTGAGAAATGTTTCCTTATGATACGTTACTATGTAGCACTGGCATAAATGAAGCGGCAGCGTGTAACGCGGTCGCGCGTTAAAACGATATTGCTTGTGGAAACGATGAGAATGGCGCGCAAATGTTGCGTGCGTAGCTGTGATGCCGATGTGCAAGATGCGCGTGCTAAAGGGTTGCCGCTTCATAAATTCCCGAAGGACAGTGGTTTGAGAAGTAAATGGTTGACCAGCGGTGGATTCGATGCGAGTTTTAAACCTTCACCGGGACAGTTTGTATGTCACAGGCATTTTAAACGAGCCGATTACGAAGCCGCTAAGGGACATAAATTGCTTCTACGTAAAGGCAGTGTTCCCACGGTTTTCGCGGACTATGATAATCATCCAGGTTCGTAAGACTTATTGCTTACACAATATTGCGAAATGTCCAATGTTTTATATTCAAGAGTTTTGTTTCTGTACATTCTTGAGGTTATCATTTATTTTCAGTTTTTTATATTAATAAGTATCGAGGAATGTTTTCCCCTCTTATTATGATTTTTTTGTACGTTAAAGTGATATAACGTATTGTAATTCGATTCGATTTCAAGCAATTTGTAATTGCAACTCGATACAATGTATTTACATTGACTATAGTTCTCGTTATTACTTTGTACTTTATCCATTTATTACTAGGTTACTTCATTAATTTTTTAAACGTGTATCATACTATACAACATCCTCAATAAATAATACGTTTTTTAAAATATTCTTCTTGTATGATATATTTTGTATGCTTTAATGAGATGTCTACACCTTTTCTCATTACTTTGAAGAATGTTATATTGATTATTCTTTCTTCTAGATAATAATAGTCGAATATATTGTTGCAATGTTATATTTTACCTTGCAACTTTACCAAAATTAGTTACAGACTTATATAAATGTCATCATATATTATTAAAGTTTACTAAAGACATTGTTCTTATTATGTATTTTACTTAGTAGCTTGTTTTATTCTTAAAATGTTGGATTAAAAAACATAGTTCTATTTTAATAGTAATATTAACCCTTTGCCTTAAAATTTGTAAAAAGTTGGACCAAGAAATATTGTTTATTCCTCAGTGGTAGAAACTAACGCATAATATTACTATGAGGAGGACAAAATTTGTATACAAAAAAAAAAGCGACAAGTAGCTTTGAGTATTGTGCAATGTCTCCGAGATGTTATAGTTTAATTTGGTCAATGGAAATTTATGACATGTTGGAGCTGATAAACACAGAAGTTTTCTTAATTTGTATGTTAATGTATGCAGCAATGATCATGACAGAACTCGTCGTAAAGAATCTTATTACCTTTTACTAATTCCAAGCGCGACAGTTATCATGAATGAGTCAATAGTTCTTAGTTGACTGTGCTATTGACTTTGTCTATAATAATCAACGCCACAAATTAAAAAGTTAAGGCAAGGGGTTAATATGACAAATCATAGTTATGTATATAGAACATATTATAAACTTTATGCAAGTATGTTTATTAAATATTATTTAACATTGCCCAATTGCAAACATACTTTTACAAAGTATTTTATGTTTCTTTTAGATCCAGTTATTATGTCTGTCAAATCATCAACTTCCTATGCACAAGAGGATTTAGATCTAATCAATTCTGAAATTTTAAACTTTGAACAATCCATATCTCCACTTAATTCTGGTGGAAGGACGCCAAAATCTGATAGCTGTGGAGAAACGTGTTCTTCTCAACCAGAATCATCAGCTGAATCGTTTAAATTGGCGGACACATCAGAATTTCTTAATAACGGATGTAAGGCCATTAATACAAAAACAGAAATGGCAACAGGTGTGAAACAAGAAGTGAAACAAGAAGTGAAACAAGAAGTAAAACAAGAAGCGAAACAAGAATTGAAGCAAGAAGAGAAACAAGAAGTGAAACGAGAGATTAACGATAACTCAGAAATAGAAATGAACACAATGGCGGTGCAATTGGGTATTGTTGATTCGGATATAGCGATGAAACACATTAACAGAGATTTGTCCATAAAGGAAGAATTGAAATGTATAAAAATGGAAGAAGACAAAGCGTTCGATAAACCAGAAGATACAAAGCCCAAAATTTTTAATCGTGGCAGATTAAAGTTCTTTCCTGGAGCTAAGTTGGAAGCAAAAGATTTCAACGAGAAATGGTAAATATTGTTATAGTAATATGTAGTGAACGATTAATTTAGCATATGTTTGTTAACTATAAACAACTAATTCGATGCATTATCCGTTGATGTTCTATAGGTATTCAGCTAAGGTAGTTGAAACAGACTGGGACGAAAGGGAAGTCTTAATACGTTTTGATAAGTGGAGTTCGAGATTTGATGAGTGGATACCAATGGATAGTTCTAGATTACGTGTATTGCAAACGGAAGCAAAGTAAGTAGAAACATTGCAATGATTCTACATATGAACCAATGAAGTCAGTACAAATGAGGAAGTTCCTAATAAAAAGTCCCTAAAGAAACAATTTCTGACTTGATGTATTTTGTAAATCGGTGTATGTTCTGTGTTACTTACGGTTCGATTTTTTGTTTTTTAAAGCGAACAGTCCTGGAACCTGCCATCTCCGTAAGTGGATATTGCATAATTCTTAATAGACAAGCGGTTTGTGGTATCTGTAACAGTTTTTAAGCAACTGTCAAAAACCGAAATGACTGAGTTACTTGATCTCGTAATGCTAACAGTCAATTTTCCTGTTTTGTTATTTTTTTTATATATATCTATTGTTATTTAATTTAAATTTTTGCTTGTCCTATTGTTCTATTTCGTTCTTTTATCGACTAAATTAGAATTGGTAAACGGTAAAAACTTTTCTAGTCATAGTAACAAAGAAAATACGTGTTCTTCGAGAAAAACGTTAAATGAAGGAAAAAATAAAAATCTGAGTTATTTACATTGATCTACAAAGAAAGCTAACAACAACCTTGCTTTACTTGTACATATTGAGGCTCTGAAAGCACTTTTTTCTCACAATAAAGTATTTCACTGAATACTTCTGAAAACTTCGACATGTATGGCCTGCAATAAAAAGTTTATAAGCATTAGTCTTGCGGTATATTCTTCATTTTTTAATTGGCACAGTGTTCTATGTACAATTAATGTTAATACAATGAATGGTGGATAAATTTGAAATTAGAAAGTGAAATACACATACGTTCGAAATGTATACAACATTTTTGCAAAGTTCCAAATTATTACCGAATATATCGTCGTTGTATCATACATGCTTATGTATACACGACATATATACGATAAATTGTTTCTTTGATCAATTTTCATTTATTTATCATGGCCGACAATATTTTTTTTCAATATGGTAATGGATCGATTTAAATCCCGTAGGGACGCAAAAACGAAAGACTTTTCAGTGGGTGAAAGGATACTAGCTACGTGGGCCGACGGTAGAAAGTATCCAGCGAAAGTAAATGCTGTTCTAGGAAATGGTAAGCGATCTAACCTCAACTACATAAGTACAGGAGAAGATTTACCTATTGTTGGGTTGACATTTCTTCATTGGACATCCTTCTGTTTAGTTTCAGATATATGGTGTCCTTTTAATACAATATTACTTTTACAGATAGATACGATGTGCTATTTGACGATGGATACGCGAAGACAGTTAAATCGTCGAAAATGACAAAAATCGCTATAACGTCTACAAAGGTACAAAATTTTGTTGCAAGGTTATGTTTCACTGTTATTAGTATGAACATTGCTCAGCTGGCATAATTAATTTCTGGTTTTCCGCGTTTTTTGTTGTCATTGAAATGTTAAAATGAAACAAAGTACTCCATTTGTTTAACAGAAGTTTTAATGTTAAAGAATGCATGATGATTGTGGGAAATATATTTTTATAGTCTTAATGTTAGTGCTTGAGGTGAATAATAAGGATGTACGAGTTAATATTTGTTAATTTTATATGTGTAAAGTATTACATATATGTTATAATTAAATTGAACTCAGTATTATCTTCCCCTAAGATTTATATAATTCTTTTTGCCATCGCTCATTTTATCGTAAAGTAACATCAGCATTGAAAAATTTGATTTGAAATAAAGTTGACGCGCTATCTTTTGTGTTTTTACTATATAATACATAATTTAATGTAGGTAAAAATGAATAACGCCAGCGATAAATTAAGCCACTTATTATTTCCCCCAACAGACCAATCAGACTGAAGAATATATAGGAAGCAAGCAAGAAAGAAGGGACAAAAAGAGGAAACATACTGTTATGGAGTTGTTCCATACTCATTCTAGAAAACGTCCAAAGAATGAAACGACAGATAAGCTGATAAAGAAGGAAGGGGTTGCGCCTACTGAAAATGGAGAAAGCGTTCCAGAAAGTAAACTTAACTTAGACGGTACATTGTTCGGACCTTGTTACGATCCAGGCACAGATTTATTACGTGGGTTCGATACCAATGTGTGTAAGGTGAAAACCTATACGAAAAAGAATAAAAGAGAGATGATACCTAGAATCGAAGCGGATCAAATGGAAGATGTGGGACCTGAATGGGTGGATGGGGAGCCTCGAGGAACCGAATCTTATATAGTAGATGGAAACGATGGTATATCAAAAGATATCAAATATTTTTTGTAGTTTACATTATATGTTGCAGTATTAGGGGTATGCCAAAATTGCGATATGTTTTTGTTTACTCATGGCATGTTTCATTAAAAGAAACTTCCATGTTAACTATAGTGTCGTAAATTTTGCCAAAAGGTTACATGGGTTAGAAAAGATTCAGAAAGAAGAAAAGTGAAAACCGCATGCACGGAGAACAGTCCGAGAACGCCATGTTCCTTACGATAATTCCAGTCGCTATTCGTTACTGAAGCTGCAATGAAAAGTCGAGGAAATCGGATAATTCTTTCATGATTTCATTTGCACAAAGGACAAAGACTTCTGTTAAGGCAATATTTAGTTTTTTCCTGAGCAGGAAATGAAGTAGTAAAAGATGGCAGATAGAGGTGAAAATTATTTTGATTCAAAAATATACGATTTGTAAGATGTTAATTACAAATTACAATTACAAGATGTAAAGAAGTTAACACATTGTTAACCGATCATGAGTTAACTCGTTTTAGACAGACATGTTAATAGCCAGTGAAATGAGATAGCTTCTGCCTAAAATTGCCGGTAAACCATGTGTTAATAAGGAAACTGAAAAAAAAACGATGAGAACTTTTGCATACCCCTAATACAACAGCAAGCGAATAATGATTTTTCTATATAATGCCCAAGGAAAATAATTCAAATATTAACGTGTACTATTGTATTATTTAGGGCCACGGCGATCAATAATAGTCGCAGATAAAAGATTACCGTCAGGCTGGCAGAAACATTTTACGCAGAGAAAAGCTGGAACGTCTGCTGGAAAATGGGATGTTTTGTTTCTTCATAAATCAAGCGGCAAAAAGTTCAGGTCGAAGAATGATATTAGGGCCTTCATGGAGAATCAGGGTCAATTTGACTTTGATCCTGAAAAGTTTGACTTTTGTATTCATCGGAAAAAGAAGAACCAAAGTCAAAAGCTAAAGCAGGAAGTTATTGTAGAGACGCCTAAGAAAATTAAAACATTATTGCCTAAGGCGAAGACTACTCCAGTAACTGATAATTCGTTGCTCGCACCTACAAGTGTACCAGTCCCAAGTTTAGTACCTACTTCAACTGCATCTATCGCAGATGGTGGTAAGATTTCATTTTCCTCTCTTACTTATACAGTCCACATTATGCCTTATTGAATTTATTATTCCATGCTTACTTGCATTAGGAGTAATTTATTGTAAGTATTAGAAAACATTGCTATATTTTATATTAGCCCTTAACTACAAACCACTCTTCCTTGAGATGAGTCCGAATTTTATACTTTTATTATGTGTTATTAATTTTATGAATGAAATTCTTTATTCACTTTCATATTACGATTTGGTAGAGAGTTTTTAAAGTTGTGGCGTTTGAGTCCCTTTAATTGACGATAGGTTTTACATTGTTTCCATAGCGGTTTCGAAGAATTTAATGTTCGGTTAATCATTAGAACCTTGCAAATATGGGATTATTTCTCTTCCCAAAATTCAATTTTGTATTTCATTATTTTATGCTCTGTAAATTACTTTTATAAGTTTCTATGATTTTCAACGATTTAAAGTTCTTTATATGGCATTGTGTTACTCTTTACCATACAGATAAATTTGTAGTTGTTTGATATAAGTTTGATATAATATAAGATATTGCCAAAACCTTCTCAAACAATTATATATTTTCCAATAAATTATTTACGTTAGATTCACTGTTTAATGAATGAAATTGGTATGTAGTCTGAGAGATTACGTATCAGTTGTAACAGCGTAAAGACAGATACCTGCAGTTAAGGGTTGAATATATCGTCGTAACTGTGCTTATAGAAAATAATTGTATTATGAAAATGGGACTAAAATTTGTCATGTGAGTTCGAATATTTACAGAAAAAAATGTTATTTTTTATTTTCAAACAGCTGTTTTCATTGGTGGGCTAAGAGTAGAAATGGAAGACAGTGCTTATAAATGCCCGAAACAAGGATGTAGTAAAACATTTCGAAAGGAAAATCTTTTACAAATGCACATAAAACATTATCATCCGGAGTATACAAAATTCTTGGGATCTACACCAAATGTTGCAGATTTAGCTTACGCGAGAACTATCGGAGAATCGGTTGAAGATATTATCCCAAAAAAGTCAAACCATTTGATAGAGAAATGTAATAAATTTGGAAAGAGAAAATCTACGCAAGATAAGCCATTGTATGTTTCGTCACCGTCTCTAAGTACAGTTCAACCTATGTCACCGACAACAATTGCACCAGCGACACCAGAAATCGAAGACGACGTGGATCAGCTAGAGAAGAGTAACGATGTACAAGCAGATGATATTAAAACGGAAAGGATGTCTCCGATTTCTAACCACAGTTTAGATATGGATGACGAATCCGAGAAAAAGCGGGAGGATACATCGTGTGCAATGTCGCCGGGAACGTTGTTCGATATAAAGATTAGGGAAGAAAAAGTACAAAGCGGAATTAAGACCCTTTTCCCAGTAAAGCCAGCGGTATCGTTGGAGGTACAAAGGATCGATAGATCGAAGTCCTTGGATGAAACTATTCACATCGACAAGTTGAAAGGTCAAAGGAAACGGCAACTATCGGAATATAGTTCTGATATATCAAACAGGGGTAAAAAACGACATGGTAATAATATGTCTGTTAATTTTGTAAAGATTTAATAGGTTAAAGGATATGCAATTTTCTTTTACTATAGGTATTCAAGAACTTACAGACGAATATGGTGATTTGGACGATGGTTGTATGGATACGGAAGGACCTACCACACTTATGTATAGATACAGTCGTAGAAAGTCAGATTCAAGAAGTGATGAAAATAGTCAGAGTAGTAAGTTTTTCTTTTTCTTTTTTGTATTTTATTTGGCAGTATAGCTTTAAGCACAAATAATTTTACGATAAATGCTATTTTTTCATTTCGCTATTATACATCCGTTTATTTTCTTGTAATATAAATTTGCATTGCACTGTTTTATTAATTTATTTCCTTTAGGTCAACTAAACGATTGTCGTGTTGAAAAAGATGATCCTTTGAAGGGGGAAATTGGTAAAAAAGATACTAATGATGGGGAAGGTATATCATTTGTCTTATTTTATTATTTTTATTTGAGTTTCTTCAAAACGTCGAAGTTTAACGTATTATTTAAACTAATATTTGACAGTCAAGCTATATGTACCGTTCATTCTTAACACTCTGATATTTATTCTATAATTTGCATTGGGTCTTTTAATAGTAAGGGTAGCTTTCATAACAACTTATACATTATATTCTTATAGAAAATGATGGAGTTATGATGATGATTAATGGTGAAATGGTAAAAGTGGAACAGCTTCGTAGGGAGGAAATAATAAATTGTACCTGTGGTTATATGGAAGAGGATGGGTTAATGATACAATGTGACCTTTGTCTATGTTGGCAACATGGTCATTGCAACGCAATAGAAAGAGAAAAAGACGTTCCTGAAAAATATATTTGCTTTATTTGTCGAAATCCATATCGGCAAAGGCCAACCAAGAAATATTTTCATGACCAAGACTGGATAAAAGAAGGAAAATTATCAGCGTTACCTAATCGCATAAAAAATCCGAATCGAATTAATCCCAGAACGGCTATGCTAAAACGTTCTTACGATTTAGTTGCTGCTCTTCTTCAGATACAGCAAGTCTTGCACAGTTTAAGAGTGAAGATTAATGTTGCACAGTGAGTATTATTGCAGATATACATATAATAATAATTATTAATACTATTATACAGTCATACTTCGGTAATTCGAAAACTTTGATAAAAGAATCACATATAATTCTAAGATTTTAGCTTTTTCCTTGAACTTCGAGTTATCCAAGTCCGACAGAATTAGTAATTATTCACTCTAACTAAATTTCTACCACAGGAAGAAAGATCATCCAAAGTTATACCTATGGGCTAAAAATTGGGATAAACTGGAATTACCGAAGCCAAGTACCACGCCAATTCCAATCATGGAAGTCACAAAGCCGGGAATGGATTCTATAGATACTGTAACTGAAGTGTCCCGTGAAATTGAAGTAAAAACGGAAACAAAGTTTAGCGTAAAAGAAGATCCTGATGAAAAATCAATAGCTTCAGATTCGGAGTTAATGAAAATTTTGGAAGAAGACAATACAACTTCGGACGAGTCTAAAGCTGGTTGCAAAAAGGACGACTTGGAACATCAAAACAAGAGCCGCATACTTCTTGATGCGCTTACGAAAAATGATATTTTAGATGTGAAATGCAAAACACTGTTGCCCGCTGACGTGAAAACAAATATAGGTAACAATGGAAACATTTTTATTTTTCCGGGAGTAAAAAAACAAAGAAACATAATATTTTTTATATTCTGTACACAGGTTTATTAAATAATGCTGTCAATGCGTCTGAAAATAATGTACCTGCATCGCTTACATTAGCAAATCAGATGCACGAAGGGTCGATACACGATCATGAAATGTCAACACCCTTGCAGCCTTTTATACCACAACCAGAAGCACCAATTGATCCAGGAGAATGTCGAATGCGATTATTAGAACACATTGAACATTTTCAAAATCATATAGATGCAAAATTAACATTCATTGAGGCACAAGTTTGTGGTTCGTAAATTTTTCTTTACATACACCGTATAATCCAAAAATTGAATAGTTTGATCTTTAATACATATTTCTTTTCTACAGCTTTAGAAGCAATGGATCCCGAAGATACACCTATGTCAGATGTTCAGCCACGCACTAAGCAAACGGTTCAAATGCTTCTCCGAGATTTAAACACAGTACGAAGATTGGCGGCATTATGCTAAATGCAAATTATATTTGTAGAAGACAATCTCGAGTAAAATTTCTAAAATATAATTTGCGTTTGTGGGAAATTCTATAAATACTAGTTTTTACTTTTTATAATAATATTGCCTATTGCTTACATAATTCTATTGATTTTCCGGAAGTTTAATTACGACATAACTGGAAAGACAACGCTGTTGTATCTTATGTTTCATGTATATAATATATAGTAAATATATAACTAGTCAGTTATAACTGTATCATAAAACTTCGTTTCTATTTACGCGTAGTTATTAATGAACTGATTTATGTTACTTATGTTATTGTCATTACATCGAAATCTTCTATTTTGTTCAAATATGTATATAATATACGTTGCTAATTACGTAAATGCAAAAAGCAGAAAAACGAAAACATACAAAAAGTAGAATGTATTCAAAATATTATTCTTGTATGAAGTGTGTATGAGTGCACGCAATGCGTGTATGGTGTGTACGTGTGTATATATTTGCTTACAACAAATAAATGTATTCAATTCTCTGTTTAAATAGACCTAATTTGAATCTTTATAAACAAAAAAAAACACGTTTGCCTAAGTTTTTGGCTCTGAACATATACATAGATCGTCACATTATATTTAGGAATTAATATGTGTTCCTTACCACAAAAATGTGTACAAGTTATATTAAATTTATAATCCGTAATCTACGTATAACACAAGATTGAAAAGAAATGTTCCTTTTTCATACGATTTTTTGTTTTACTGCATGAAAATTAGAAAGGGAAGTGCTTGCCGCCATCATAGTTTAGCAGGCTGGATGACGTCAAGGATTAGTGGTGTGCAATCACACGTAGTCATGAAAAACAAAGACAGTGAAAATATTTGCTGCATTAAGAAGAGATAGTAGAGAAGCATGTGTGCGCACGCCTAAGAACGAGGAAGATAGAAATAGAGTGTAAAGGAAGGAGAACAGAGGCGTGCTGCAAGCAGTACGACAGGACGTAGAACGGCCGCTGCCGTGGTGTTTGGGCTCGGCTCGGTTGTGCCGCATCCGTTATGACGATACGATAATCCAGCGCTCGGCGCTGTGACTGTGTAATACATTTGTTTATAATTGCGCATTACTGATATTTATATATCGGATGAAAAATTCAAAAGGAACGCGATGGAGGTGTACAGTTTTCTAATCTGGTTGATAGACTAATTTTTTCGTTGCCTGTGGAAGGAGTTCTTAGCGTACGCCATGTGCCAGAGTGCTCCGTGAAGTGTTTCTTTCCTCTTTGGATCGTGCACGATACGAGTTACATACGTGAAAATATCCTGGACCAATTCACCGGTTGATATTCTACTGATAACTAATATTAGTGAACCCAGTGTTTTATGTGTTAGTGCGACTACGAAAACCAAGTCTCTTTTCCTTCTTTTTTTATCGTTGCATTTTATCCGTCTTGAACCAAAAGTCGAGCCGAGAACAATAACGGAGAGACACAAAAAGAGGATAGGTAGTGCATTTGGTGTGCTCAAGTAGAAAAGATATCGCGAGGAGCGCAAGTGGCGTATCAAGATGGCGCATAATTTGGCACCGAGCGTCAACTGTTCGCTCGACGACATTGATCTCAACGCTTTGAAGGTACATAACCGTGTAAACGGTTTTTTAATGCACTTTTGTTCGCCGTATTAAGATATGCTGTTTAACGCGGCCATATTCGTAAGCGTGCAAGTATCTTAGGCATTCTGAACGAACGGGACAATCGGTAATTAACCTCGTAAAAATAAACGATGATGATTGTTTCTTAGTAGCGCAACTGCGCTAAAGAGGAAAGAGGAGAGCGCACAATTTCTTCGAATTTTTTCTTCCTATGATTTAGGCGAAAATTTGGAGAAGTTTCTAATTATTGTATTTGGTAGAGCATATTTGTACCGTGTATTATTTTGCGAGTAACAATCGATGCTTGTTTGCCGTCTTTAAAGTTAATAAATATTGTGAATAGACAACACGATATAGTTACCTGAATCGTCGTTAAATAAATATACTACGAATAAGACTAGCAATTTTATAGGAAGTTGCTATATTCTACCAATTTCTGTCAATTTTTTAAAAAGTATGCTACTTACATTTGCATGTATGCCATACATCAGTGTATAATCTGATACAAAAATAAATTTACGTTAAACAACACTGGTTTAGATTGTGCTAATCCTAAAGGTCTTTGTTACCTTCTCTATATCACATTTAAAAAGCTTTGTTTAATAAGGATAACAAGTAAAACGCTATATTTTAATTCGGAAGTTATTTAATAACCTTTATACATAGTGAAACATGCGAGTAGTTTTAAAGGTTTAAATAGCCACATTTTATATGTGCTTTGAAATGTACAATATAAATTCATTGTAGGAAAATGGATTATATTACATATTATATTATTATTATATTATATGTTAACCTTTTTCACCCGAAAGGCCACTGTCATCTGCTACTTGATTAAACACAGAAACTGGAATGGGCACTGAGAGGCGATAATAACTTTTCTGTCAATAGATATTTGTTCCTTGTATATTTTAGGTGCTTAGTCTATGTGCAAGTCATGGTGCGGCATGGTTTTTAATATAATTATTTCAAATATTGCCTATCTAGAATTCCCACTTGCTTATATCAGAAAATAGACCTTTGAGTGCAAAGGGTTGAATATTGTTTACATAATATATATTTGAATATATTTGTATTCCTGTTAATTGTAGTTGAAAACTAAAAAAGAATACGTATACATGACATACATGTGTGTTATAGGAACCAGCAGGTATTTTCGAGTTGATCGAAGTTGTTGGCAATGGAACCTATGGCCAAGTTTATAAAGTAAGTACTTATTAAAATTTGCAGCATAGTTATATTCAAAGAATTATGCGTTTCCTATTGTTAATTCGGCATACACTTTCAAAGCTTCTTAGATAATTTCAATAATGAAATGAATGCATATGAATCCAGCAAAATGTATAACAGCAATAGTGAATGTACGTTCAATATCTTACAATGCACCTTAATGTCAATTTATCACATGCCTCTAATAATTGACACTTTTATATTTTCTTGTCTTCGCAGTTAATTTTACCTTGCTGACATAATTTAAAGTTAAGATGTATAGATAATAATTGTTTCTTTCTAATGCGCAACGTTAAACAACTGGTCAATGCTAAAAACTGAGTAAACATCTTATACTGTTAGCTATTTTCTTCATCATTAATTTTTGATTACCTATAATAGTTTTCTATAGGAACTGTATGCATGACATAACGATGACATAAGAATATGTAACATCCTGTTCTATATACTATGCGGACTCAGAATTAGACTTCTTTTTTTTTGCATTTTATGGATAAAAAATGATGGATGAGTTTCCCCCAGTTTTTAAACTTCATACCTATGTGGTTGATACTTAAGTTGAAAGTGATATGTTTACGATTGCAATTGTGGAAACATTCAAGTATTGATATCGATTAGAGTGTTGCAATGAAAAGTCGATTTATCGAAGTGGGGGAATCGAAGAAGACAATGATTCACTTTGTAGAGATTCTTGGCGAAATAATCGATTAGTAAACATTTCCGAAGATTTTACATGAAAGATCGATTATCTCGGTTAAAACGATGCGAACAATGTAGTATACGATACAAAAATCTAAGGAGGGGGAAAAATTCTACGAATAAAGTAAACGTATTTAACTTGATTGTATCATGATTCCTACGTTTCTGCTTTACAATGATAAAGAATAAGGGGAAATAAGGAAGAGTGCGATGACCTACTATTGATGACGACATAGAACGAATGAAACAGTCGTGCGCATGAGTGCGAACGGTTATAACGGTGTGTCGTTGCTTTCTTATTATTTTTTTGGTTATTTAAATCATTCAAAGAAGTATGGATTAGTCAGTTAAAGAACATAAAAAAAAAACGAGTCAATTTTTACCATTGAATATTATTTGTAATTGAATTACCAGAAAGTATTAATAAATAGATCCTACAAGTAGATTTTAGATTGAGTATGCATATTACTGGTGTATTTTTATACTTTAATGTTCCCGGTAGAATATTAATGGGCGACGTATTAGTGGTACGCAAGAATTGTATTAACAAATTTTATATAAAATAATGTTTACAAATAATAATAATAATAATAATAATATCTTCACTTTGTCTCTTCCATTACCTCTTAATAATTATTACTGAGAGCGATAACGACGAGATTAGTAGCGCTCGTTCAAGGTCGTCTTTTTTCGAATGCAGTTGCAGACTCCTGAAGTATTGTATTTGCCACTGTAACAGTATTGATTAGGCTTCTTTTTAACTCGATCCATTCAGTTCTGGGTAATAGTATTTGAAATAAGAACTGGAAATATTTGCTTAAACTATTTCCTTAACTGTGCTAGATATAAGTAATTTGAAGTCATAATTTGTTTTCTATATTAATAAATATACTATTTGAAATATTATTTGATTTTACAAATGTGTAACAAGTATTTGAATGATATATTTTTGAATATAGACTTGAAGTAATTAATTTATATAAATATTTTCTTTATTACATGTGCAATGATAATATTCAAATTATATTTTCATGATATTAGTTAAATATTATATTATGTAGAATATTATACAGGATCTAAGTTGTAAGTTTACTTGTCAATAACAAAAATATAAGAAGTTTATGTTTCAGACAAATGTGCTTTTGTTTTCTTTTATACTTTTCGATGTACTTGTCTTCTTAAATAATACATATTCTCAAAAAATTATGTTTGAAATGATTAATGTAAGTTTAGACATATAAAATACTATTTCAAATAATTATATATAATACATTCAAACAAATTATTATTTCTATTTTAATATTTTAAATAGACATTTATTATATTTTAAATAAATATTTTCCATGTATTTATCAGTATGGTGTACAATAAATCTTGAAATATTATTTCTTTTGAACCAATATATTTCAATTGTTATTTCCAATACTGCTTGCTTAAAATATACCGCGCACTAGATTCATTCCATCATCTTACACGTTTATATTTAATCAAATTTCCCACCAACTTTTTTCCCCATCGGTATGTCATTTTGTAAACGCCAGACATATGTATGCTATGAGATACTTTAACTGAGTTGGAGAAGAAAAGATTGAGCAGCGAGGTCATCCATTTAAAGTCTCGCAATGTATGTAGGAGCTGCAGTATATTTGAAATTGTACTTCTCTCTTGTCTTAACACATGATCGACGAGTAAAGTTTTGCAGAAACTGTACTTTACAACGGTTACTTTTTAATAATTTAATGTTAAATTATTATAATGTAAAAAAAGCATAAACATGTAGCGGTTGCTACGATTCATTTAAATTTACAAGTATGAAGCACTTTAATAATTTTTCATATTTTGACTGGTATCAGAATTGACAATTTCATCCCTCGATTGGACAGCTGCACAGTTATGACCATTCTTACACTTGTATATTTTTGTATTTCGATTTTATTTTTGCTATGATGAGTTACATTCGTTTTTTCCCAATTTTTACATGCAGCTTCTAACACGTGCGCCACACATTATTATAATGTATGTGGAATATTTGTAAAATATTGATATTATTACGTTCCATTAAGTAATGTGCTCGAAAGTGTTCGACCGCTCAAAATGATTTAGGAATCTTTATTCATTTATTATTTAAGTATTTTGTTATAAATATTAAAAAGTAATGTTTTATAATTGAATTCAAACAAAATTTAAAATAATTGTTAAAAATAGATGACGAGTTATTTTATTTTTTAGTAGTATATGATTTTGTGTAAATTATGTAATGGGGATGATCTACATCTACATTGATGTGTTTGGTATAAATACATACTATTTGAAATAGGAACCTTTGGGTAACGTTGTGTCAAAAGTTCAGGAGTCCGGGCACTGAATATTTTAGCTGGTATGAATGTATAAAATGAATGTGAAGTTCGAAAGGAAGTTTGAAATTCGAAGTTGAAAGTTCTCAAATATATCGGTGATCAATTTTTCTGCGGGAACATTATTAGTATAAGTCAGCGTCGAACATAGACCAAAAAATTTCGAGCAGATGTATACATACAAGGCGGAATTCTATAAGCTAGGATAGAACGTTAAATAGAAAGTGGGTAAAGGAGAGTGTAGAAAATGAGGGAAGATATTGAATATTATTGATTTATTGTAGTTAAGTAATATAAAGTAGTAGTATAGTATCAAAAGTACTTTATTTTCACGTAATATACACATTGAAAAACTGCATTACTTATATGTACAATACATACTTGCTAACAGAAATAAAAAGTTGGTAAATTAATCGTTTCAGCGATGTTTAATTGTTTATTTTATAACAGGTTGGTTAATATCCTCTTCTGTTTCTGTACACACCGCAGAAACCTGATATATTAAGTGGCATGAAATACCACCAAATGAGTTCAGGTAGACTACGTTTGAATTCAGATCTCAGCAGGTGTGTACTTAAATAAGTACGCTTAAAAAGGTCTTAAAACTTCGGGCCTATTTAAACATCTTTCATGGGTATGCTGCATCCATATTTGGTTGCTGATTTTTGGACTCAAGATATCAGTAATTGTGCTAACTACATATATACACACTATATATGTTTATAGTATACACACATATGTATACAGTGAGTGATCGATGTATTATGAACACTTCGACATTATCACTCATTTGGAGTTTGATCAAGAATTTAATTTAAAATGCGCTTGTAATTACATGTTTTATTATTACAAGACATATTGTTATCTCTTTAATGACATATAACAATGATTTTAAATATATTCGTCGAATTATTTAAAATTTAAATTCCCGTGTAGTTGAAAACATTATTGCGAATATATCAAAATTATGTACCTATATGTTAAGTACAAAAATAGAAAAAATTCATTGTTACTAAAGTTATAGTCTACGTGTTCATAATAATTTGATTACCTACTGTATGTATGATACGGATATGTAGAAGCCTGAACACGGTCATAATAATTGTGAACACTTTTCTTGTTGCACTACGCGAAATGTGCTCATGTAAGTAATATAGTGCATTTACAACATACTGCAGAATAGAGGGGAGATCTATTGCTACAGTCAGCTGTTTTGCGCATTACTGAGTTGCCACTGGGGCATGAATGATCTTAATACGGACACGTGTATCTATATTCGACAATACATAAATAAAAAATGGTTAAATATTATGATGATTATAGAACTAATGAACAAAATTTATTGAATACGACTCGATAGAATCAATATTTAACGCTAATGTTAATTAAAAACATTCATAAAAACAAGAGAATTGTAATATTAAATTTATATAAATTAACGAAGAATGGTATGAAATCTGAATTGTATACAATTTCTGCAAATGAACGCAAAGAAACAGTGGATATTTAATTCTAACACCACACAAAATGTTAAGGATAGTAATTAGTTTGATAACACATTTTGTTTCGATAATACGTTTTTTCTTGACTTGCGATAGCATAAAGATATTTTGTAAGTGTATTTAGATCAGCATAAACTCGCTCTGTATGTAAAGCATTTTTAAGGGCTTCTTTATTTTTCTCATTGCTTGTCGGAATATTTTCTTCAAATAATCATAAAGGCGCGTCGAGCATATTGCATTAGCATAAGTTACTACCTTTTCTCTTGCTTGCATTATTTGTAAATGCGGACAATTTCATGGTCTATCATGATTTTTAGAATTTGTATTCCCAATTGTTTTATAACGTTTGAAAAAAAAACTTTTTTCACGTTAATATATATAAAATTTCTGGTTAGTGTTAACAGATACAATATTAACAGATATAATAACTGACGTCATAATCCCAAGTGTTGATTTGACGATGTAGCGGGCATGCATTACTTGCACTTATATTAAGTAGTTCACGCTCGAGTCGAGTCGAATCGAATATTATTAAATAAGAAATTAATTTCATTAAAAAAGTGATCAAAAGATTTGAATGCTATGAACCTACTATTTAAGCGTGCATGAATCTGATTGAATTGTGAGTAAATTAGTAACCCAGCTGTATTTTCCCTACCTATGTATAATATCTATAAAATAAAATTCGTATCCTATCTGACTTATGCGTGTATCGTATAAAAGTGTGACGAGATCTGGCCGCGTATTCTCTCCCCTGCGATTACCCTCGAGTGCTCTTTGGTACCTTCGGAGGGAGTCCATATAGCTTAGATTTAGATAGAGATTTTGATGTTAGTCAATATGTGAGGTATTAGCTTTGGTGTGGTGAACGTTATCGCGTGAGATACATGGTTATTTATTACGGAATTTTTTATGATCGCTGCTGTAGGTTTAATCAAGAATTTTTATTCACTAGTCTTCAGGAATAATCGGTACTTCGAACACAGAATTAAGAAGTAATACTGTCTCTGCTAGTTTGTGAAGGATTTGGAAGTTATAGTCAAACCTCGGTAAATCGAATCTCAAAGGAATATCTAAGATCTTCGTATTAGAGAGGTCTCGTTTTATCGAAGTTTTCGAATAACAGAAGCTTAACAAACGAAAATTGGACTTATAGAAGCTTTGTGCATGTGTTAGTATTAAATTTTTCTAGCCAACCATTGCTGAATCTAAAGTTATTACGGCCTAGTGACTTAGCAAAAGCCTCAGCTTTCTTACTAGGAGTATACCATTGGTCATCCTATGCTGATATTGTTATTTGTGCACTGTTTAAACCATTTTAATAAACACTCTTCCACGGCTGGAATTTCAGCGCTTCTTGTCCCCTTATATCTGAATTAAACACAGTACTTTTAGGGGCGACTGTGACAAAAAATTGATTTATAGAGGTAAGCTTCTATTCCCGGTGGTCGGACTTCTCTAAAACCGAGTTATAGCAGCCAAATAGCGCATCTAAACGTGTAGCAAATAATTCAAGTTACAGGAGTTTCAGACTTGATTACTTTTCAGTTTTATGAAAATTTCTTCTGGTATAGTCTCTGTTCCTTATACAACTGATACACTTGAAAAAGAAATTAGATATCGCTGCTAAAATGAAAATAGGGTATGAAGGAAACACATGTAACTGTGAGTACCGATCGTTTCATTCAGTAGCCTAAAAATGAAGAATATACAGTTTTCCGTGGAACTAAAAAAGGTCTACAGACTACTTGGGCGCAGATAGCTCTCGATATGAATAAGTACAGTGCATAAGAAAAAGATCGGTCCACTTTGATTTTTGGCCATAACTCTAGAGCTAGTCAACCGATTCAGTTGAAACTTATTCAACGTGTAGCCTAGACACTATGGAGTATACATATATGCAAAACTTCATATGTACAGTACAGTAAACATTTATCTGACTTTCGCCAATTTTTAACCGTAACAAAATGATAAATAAATGTTTTTGCAGCACTTTTTATTAACAAATTCATTCTCTCCGTCATTGATCCTGTTAGATTTCGCAGCTGTCGTGGTGTAACGCGATTCCAGGCCTCAAATATCGCAGTTTCCCATTTGGCGACAGTATTAATTTGCTGACAATTGTCGTACACGTCACGTACAAGTTGGCTCCAAAGATTTTCTATAGCGTTTGTATGAGCAGATCACGCTGGGCAGGTGAGAGTGCTGACTTTTCTTCCTTGCAACCAGTGCCTAGTGCGCGCAAAAACGTGAACTGTCGCATTATCGCGCACAAATTTTAATTTAGCCGAAGGAAAACGACACAAGTACGGTGCAAGATGTTCCGCAACTACTTTTTGGCAAGCCCGCGAATCCATACGAGTATTGACGAACGCCAAAGTGGCCTTTCCAAATGCCGAAAAACCATATCATTACTGAACCGCTACCAGAATTTCGTTTATGAAAATAACGTGGTTCACGTCTCTTTACCAATTGCTGTGTTGGTTTTGGATTCCTTGCTCCCTTGTATTCTCCAGACGATTTCTCTTTATTTGAAGCAGAAGTAATTAGAATAATTCACCGCCCGTTAAAATCTTACCATCCGAATATGATTTGTTAATTGATTTCGTTCGTTAAGTTAAATGCTTTCATCATTATCAGAAGATAATAGCATTTTCTTCCAAACCTTCTATATTATACGGTATGTAATGGTATATCAAGTTTCAGGAAGTATAAAGATAGAATCTTTTAACGTAAGTTTAATAAAGTTGACAATGGTATCAATATTGGTATTATCGCCGTTATCAGCGTCCAGAAATAAGCGACGCTGAAACATATTTCTATAGTTCTTGTGTTCATCGACGCCGTAATACTATAATTCATTAGCTGATCGATAAAAGTTAGATTCAGTGGGAGGAAGACAATTTGAATGTTCTCCGTTAATTTATTTCACACGCGAGGCGAAATTTTATTTTGAAAGGAATGACACGGATTCGTATACACGGTATACTCTTATTGTTTAATAAGCCTACCATCTAGGAAATCACTATTTCTTGATGGCTTTCATGAGTTATTATCAGCACATGGTAAAATAATTTATTAATAAATGGAATTGCCGATAGTGTTTGTTTTTGTTCTACGTTTTCCTATTTTTTCTTATGGTATGCTATAAATTCTAGCATAATAGAAATATTGCTTTTGTTTGCGGTAAAGTCATCGTGTCCCTTTATTGTTGTGTCGACATTTTTGCATTCCTAGTTGGATTAACAAGGATAATTGATAATACGATGTTATATCTAGTGGATAACCTGGGCAATTTATTACGCTGCAGGCAAATTAAAACAAAGTGTGTTTTGATAATTTCACCATGCAGAGTATTGCCACGCAATTATTTAACTTGACTTGCAGTTGCAACGAAATCACTTTATCGCGACCAAAAACCAATAGCTGAAATTTTTATCTTTAGGAAAGTACAAAATTATTTAAAATATTTTACTATTACATGATGAAATAATTAAAGGATTAATGAACTACTACTGTATGATGATTTTTATATATTCGTTACTCCCGAATTTATCCACATATGTATTTTATTGAAATAAATGCATGCGTGTTACTGAAAAAATATGTATATTACCGTGTTTGAAGCATCAACGATTTTTATTCTTTCAATTAGTATAAATTTTATTTTATATATAACACAAAGCAATCCTATCTTTTCGGCTGATATTCAGGAAGGTGTGACTCACTCGGTGATGTGAGTCTTTTTAGGTAATGTTCTCCACAGAAAACTTGTTTCGTTGGAATTATAGATGTGACCGTCGTCATTTTTTCTTACTGTCTAAGATTAGAAATCACCAGCAAGAAAATCACGGCAGCGGAAATATTTGCCAGCAGGTTATCATTCTATACAATATTGTAAATTGTAACCTTCGTGTAAGAATCTTCTGTTAAATGCGTACATAATACGAAGACGAAGAGCCATTTATAATATTGATGTTATCATTGATTTTCAACAGCACACCTTTTCATTTCCTACATATCATGTGTACACAGAGTGAGTCACACAAATTATTACAAGCTGCATTTTCTGGAACTACTAAAGATAGCGAGCAAAATGTTTTTACAATTTTATTGCTCGATGTTCTTTTGTATCCGGGTTGAAGTGGCTCGAAATTGGATTCACAGGCGACGTAATAAGATAATCATCCATCATTTCTGAAATAGAAAACGTACTTATAATTTTATCTGAAATATATTTTTTATTTGAAGAGAATTTAAACGAGATAGACAAGCACTTGGACTAGTTCTAATGACTGATGATAAGTTTTTGAAATCAGTATGAAACTATAATATTTATTTGTCGTACACGTGGGGGAAGTTAGTTTGTTCTCCTCATCGAATATTCTGCATTCGTTTGCACTCTGGATCACAATTTTGTTTAAATTTCTACAGCATACCCGTTTCTACAAACTGCCACAAAGTTTTGCGTCATGGCTTCTACCCGTGATTTTAGAGCCTATTATTGGCGAAGATATGTTTAAATTATTGCCGCAGAATTGATTTTGGTCTTGAAACTCAGTGTCTTGCATACATCGTTTTAAGATCAATGATTCTGTAGAATTACTTGTTAATATGTATGTACATGGTTGTTAATTGTTGTCAGTTAGTAAAAACTTAAGTAAACCCGGAATTGGAGGACTTTCTTAAATATTCCTGGTATATTACAGATTGTTATAACTGCATCTTCATTACACTCTCAAAGGTACCACGTCCTTGAGAGCCTGCTACTTTTGTCTATACCAACTATTTTACTCGATCCTATAAATAAAAATCAACTATCGTTAGTGACCCAATTATCGTTATACTAAGCCATAGACGGGTCATTAGATTATCGGATAGACCCTAGTTATAGCAAAGATATAAATTGTTTTATTTACTGCTAATAATTACAGCGATAAACGACGATAAATTTTCAAATACTAATTGAACGCTATGCTCACCCTTGCATTACTGTGGAAGTAATTGAGGATTCTTATCTCTCCACATAGCACCATTGTGAGAATGAAAAAATTCAGGAAATAAAGATTAATCAATAGAGTGTGTCATGAATAAGAATTAGCTATACAGTGTGCCCCACAAATTCTGTCCACCTGAAATATCCTGGATATTTTCAACAATACGCGAAAATTAATACTATAGTAGAAGCAGTTTTTTGACAAGTGGGCGCGTAAAAGAGATGTGAAGGTCGCTTCTGTCTTTTTAAATGGAATGATTTATTTTTTATGCACGATTTTCATAATATGGTGAATACTGAATAAAAAAGTACCAAGGTATATTTGCCCTGAAACTTATGGTTCCTGCGATACACATCCATTGGAGTAGCATTCCTTTATGGACGAGGTGTGCAACAAATTAGTTACTGAAAGTGTAATTATTCATAAAGATCGCGAAATAAAGTGGAATCGAAAGCAGATAAAATGCTACATAAATGAAATGGAAGTGATAACAAAAATTAACATGAAATAAAAGGATATAATATACCAGTCGAGATGTATACGGAAACCACTGATACTCAAGGAAATCGGTTCTTGATTAATAACCTTTAATATAATATTACAATAATATTATAATAACCATTGCATAGTTACGAAACCATAATTATGTAATCGTACAATTTATATCGTAACAAATTATTTTGAAACATTGGCTCATGCGAATTTGTCTTAAAGCATAAATTCAATAATGTATCCACGGACGGAGCTGACGTAACGCGATCACGAGCGCAGAAAGAGGAGTGAGTGGATCGGACGGTCCAAACTCACGCCGCTCCGAACAAACGGCAATCGCTCGCCAGGCTCGTAGTGTGTGCTGACAGAACTCCGCCTTAACAATTTGGTTCTCTATTCGACGTCGAAAATACGCTGCATTCATTTGGCGCCTATCTACCGATGCACCCTATATGAAATATTTAAAAAAACCATATACAAAAATGGCAAGAATAACTGTAAATAAATATTAGGTCCGTGCAAAACATGCTTTCGTTTTTTCGTGGAAGCTGCCCGTTTAGTTTGAATCGTACAAATAACTAGTGAAAATATTTCCCCCCGTTTTCTATTACTTCTTGCCATATTTCAGGTAGACGGATGATTTCATCACTAAAAAATGATACCGGATTCGAGTCAATGAAATCGTCAATGAATTTTCAGATCTCTCTTCAACTTCAATGAAATATTTTTCAGACAAGGTGTGTTGTAACGATTGGAATAGACAAGTCATCTGACGAGGTCAGATCTGATGAGTAAGCACTATGTAGAAGGACTTTCCATCCTAAGTTTAAGCTCGTCCGTTGAGTTAGCGCAGCGACATATGGACACGATCGTTGTCCGATATTGCATTCGGAAAGTTGGTACTGTGTCCCCTTTCTGACCTGGATTTCTTTTATTGCGTGCAAACGTAGAAACAGCATTATTTGATTGGTACTTAACTGTTTGACAAGCTATCTGGCCGATTAATTCCCGCAGTCATTTAAGATGTAGCTCGCCTTTGACATACAAATGGCCGGTTTCGATACTGCGAAGCCACTCTTAACCATGTGCTTTCAATTAACAGCATTGGCATTTTTTTTTTATTTGACTGTTTAAAGTCGCATCGACTGCAGAGGCCATTAGCGACTAGTATGGAAGTATGGAACACGGACTATTGAGGTTGAAACATGACGCTTTTTTTAAAACCTATACCCCAAGTTGGACCTACATTTTTAGGTGGAATCCAAACCACCGGAACCACGGGTCATTGGCATTGTTTTCGTATACAGAACAGATAGTTGCTCTTGTTTTTGCAAGTTTTTTCCTGATTAAGCGGGTGGCGTGGAATATGGAATGTGAAATCGAATATGAACTTTGGCAAGCATCGAATGTTTAACTGCACTGAAAAATGTATTTTCCTCCACATATATGCGTTGTTATGCATTGAATTATCAATTGAATTCTTTTTTTTATTACAGACATTTAAAAACCTGCTATTTCATTTAGTAAATTGGTTGCTACAAAAATTCCTTCACGCGAGACTTTGAAGAACGTTACGAGTCATCTTTACAGTGTTCTTTGCTTGTTTCTTGGAAATGTAAAATTGTACTTTAGTAACGACTGTGTAGAAAGACGCTCAAAATTATACTAACGTTTAGAAGATTTAGTAGGCGAGGGAAACTATTGTGTGAATTTCTGGTTCTAACTTCTTGACAAATATCTAGAAATTACCAGGTGCTTGTGTTTACTGTGAATAGCTATAGCGTTTCATTTATAAACAGATTTTTAACTATCAAGGCATAGTAGGTTAGAAGTCAGTACTTTTGGTATAGAAGTCAGTATTACACTTCTAGCAGTTTTATTTTTCCTTGGATTTAGCTGGAAAATTTAGATACATTATAATATACATAGGACATGTATGGCTGTAACTCTCTTTTTATTTCATTTCACTTTAGTTTAATATTTCAGTGTTATGGGCTACCCCTTATAAATGTTCAAGAAAGTGTAATGAAAGAAAAATTGACCCTCCTTCATCGCTTGTCTCCTGAAAATTTTTGGCCAAATGTTCCGAATGATATCAGTGCAGACGTTGGTTTATAACACGTCAATCGTTATTCATAGTACAGGAGCAAGGTATCAGCAGTTTATGTGGCATGCGGAAATGCAGAATTCCGCGCGCGCAAAACAATTTCTGTGCCTTGGCATATCGCTAAAAGTATTTCGTTAAATGTAATGACAAAAGATTGGATTAGGAAAATGATGATAGTGTCCAATAATTATTTGCGCAATGCGACACAATCTGTTTGCTCATTTCAAAAATGTGTAAATAATTGTTTTTAATAACCGAAACAAAAAGCTTGGGCAACATAATTTTCACCTGCTTGTTTACCGTGACGAGTGACACAGTGTTTAATCAAACATGCTGTTGTTCAATTCTGCATACATTTCTGGCGGTGCAACGCGTTGTTAGTAACTTGCTACATTTCGAAATGAAATGGTGATTGAAATGGTGTTAAACTTCCTTTCAATTTTCGGAATTTGAAAATCCTTTTATTGGATATAGTGTGCATTGTATTATGTGAAGTATTTATGTTCTGCGATATTTCGTTAATAAGCAGTTATCCTTGTGAAGAGTTATAATTGCATATCGTGTCAGTGGCAATTACAGTGTGTTCTTATACCTTCAATTAAATTGCAATAGGTGTCCCTGCAACGGTTTATTTTCTGATTATCGTACCATGAACACCAATACGCGTTAGAAAGCCGCTTTAGATTCTTTTACTGTGTAAGATCAACCTGATTTATGGAATTTTTGTGTAGAATGCAATTGAAAATATAAATCATTCCTTGTATTATTAACTTTTACTTCTTCCAAAAGTGATACAACCAAAAAGTCAGGATTTTCAAGATATTGTCATTAATAGGTTTTGTAAATAGTACTTTATTGATTAACAGATGTGCGCAACTGAAATTAGTTTAATCATGTTGCATATGTTAGAAATTAAAACGAAATTCTGGATATTGTTTTATATACATATAAAGAACTCGGTATTAAGGTTGGCTGCATAGAAAATATATTTCTAGCAGGTACGTGAAGAAATCAAATCTCTTTATAGAAAGTGTGAGATCGAAGCGACTTCTTATATTATTTAAATTTATTGCAAGCATCTTAACGTTCTATTTTGCATTTATAGGAATTTTCTTGGTACATCACTGTTTGATTAAGCAAGCAGTTTTCTTCAAAATATCTTACAACAGTAAGCCCAATTGCGGCACAATTATGCTGTGAATAAAATGATGAAATCCTTCGTATTTTTCATAATATTTCAAAGGAGTACATTCACTTGCAACGCTTAGCTATTAACTTGAAAATAAAATGTTAGGAAAACAGGTTTTTCTTTCAGATATGCAATTTCTAGAACAAAAACGGGAGTTCGTCTCTATTGTTAGTTGCAGTAGGCTACGCTTCCATAACATATTCCATAAGTAATTGATGAGTTTGTCTTGTTGTATATTTTTTTAAACGAGAATAAGAGTCGATCAGGGTTTTCCAGGTCAGTGTAGTGGGGTTCATTATTGTACGAGAGTGGAGAAATATCGTCTTCTTTTTGCGTGCACTATTATTTCATGTCCTCCATAGGGTATTGGCTGTCGTTGACCTAGAGGGTTTCAAGTTTGTCACGCCAGGCTTTGTTTTTGAGTGACTGTCCAATGCATCGTTGCTCAGTATTTTTCTGTTCCATTTTCATGACACGTTCACCAAACACGCTATTACATATCTGATAATTATTCTAGGTATACGTGATAAAAATAGTTGAGCAATGTTCACGCATCATATTAGCACGGTTGTTTTTTTGTTAGTGTTACCAAACTGAGTTATAAGACAACCAGTGCCGTTATTTTTGGAACAGACCACGCATGTATGTAAGAACCGTAGAAAAAGGAAGGCCAGGCGTCGGGATTTGAACCCAGTGATGCATAAAGTTTAAGTCTTTGAAGCTACAAGATCTTAAGGCCGAGTTTTACAGACTGCATGCCATGGTATGAAGCTGAAGCTTTCGAAGCTTTAACATTGAAGCCCCAGAAGTTCAAGAAAAGAAGGCAGTAATAAATTTGGGATATTGTATCTTACTTATTTCCTGAAAAGTTTGAACACGTGGAGGTTCGAATCGTTGTTTGAGTCAGCTGTTCCTTTCTTGAGATTGCAATTAAATTATCAGATTTTGAAATCGATGTTGTTCAATTGGAACGCTTGACGGGAAACCAACAGAATATCCATCAAATGAAAGTACAAGTTTTTATGTCACAAATATTCATGCAGTTTTTTCGATGGTAATGACAGTATAACAATATTTTCTGCCCTTAAATGTGGGAGTAAAGTACAAAATCTGTGTCGTTCGAATAATCATGAGCGGTAAGGGTAATACACGTTCATGGTCTGCATTAGAATAATTGCAACTCGGATTAAAATAGAGTAATAGTGAGTAGGTAGTGAAGACGAAATACTGGACGTACAGAAATATTGAAGTGCCGCTTGCTTGTCCGGTTTTGTGCTGTTCTGACTGTCGCATCGCTAATCAATCAGAATGGAAGCTCGAGGCTGGTACAAGAAGGAATACGGAAAATTCAGGAAGGTAAAGCGATTAAACAGAATAGTTCTAAAGAACTGGGTCGATCCCATTGCCTTTGGGTTTCAAATGCGTTCAAAGTAGGACTGTCGATTAACAGAATACGATAGATGCTTCTGAATGCGATTTGGTGAAAACTCTGATATGTATATATTCTGTTATATATTTCATTTTGTATTGTTTCTTTCCCTGTTACGTGTTCTATAACTATTGTTTCAACTTTTTATATATATTTTGTTGTATTAAAATATTACTGCAATGTTTCGGCATATTAAGGTAATAACATAATATGCAGTATTTGACTTCCTAATTTTTCTCCGTACGCTGATATATTCTATGTATTCACTTTGCCCTCCTACATGCAGGATACGTATGTTACCTTCCTGTTTCAGAATTTATCACAGTAAGCCCTACTAAGCATCTTCTAAAAAATTGCAAGATATAGTCTGTGCTTAAGCCCAATCGCTGAACAGAACAGTAGGGATGCACTGTAGTCTTTGGTCCCACGCCTGCTAGGGTGTACGTATGGTACACAGGTGGAAAGCTTATGCGCACAGGTGCCCAACAAGATTAGTTTCAGTTTCTGCATACGTTCCATTTAGGAGATACAGATTAAAATGTGCATAGATCCCATACTGGCGTACGTAGACACACTCTTATACAGGTGTAACCAATGGTAACTCAATCTACTAACGACCACGACACACTTGAGTTGCTCGCATAAATGAAAGTACAATATATACAGTAAATTTAAATTATACTACTCTATTTTTCATTGTTAGTAATATAAAAATATATATGGTAAAAAATACAAGTCTAACAGAATTATAAGAACTATGCCTCATATAAAAAATATATAATATACTGGAAACAGTAATTGCCCCATTATAGGTACATGGTCGATAGTGTATGTGTCAGTGCAGCAAAAGTGTGCGCGCGAGGCTATATCCGCTGGAACGTCACACTAGTAGATTGAGTTAACACTGGTCAGACTAGGCCGGGATGGCGCGCCGCGGCCGAGGCGGTCGCCTAGCATAAGTGGTACTGGGTCTACATATTTCAATCTATATTTCCTGAATGGAACGTTTTCGGTAGGTGAGACTACGCTTGTTAGATACACTCACTCGCAAGCTATAAAACAGTGTGCCATATACACTATGTTCACTTACCACCTAGATTGTCTGAAACACCGACACATAACATCCTTTGATGCAATGATACAATACTGAAAACTGGGACGCTCCTTGGTCTCGATTCGCTACTTGAGAGGGCCCATGTTCGCGACGCGGTTACAAGTCCCGTCAACACTGTCGTTTTTGCAACGCACTGTGTTACCTGACGCGTTTGCGTCACGCCAGCTTGGTCGCTGCATTAGAGTCCGAATCCTTGTTTTATCAAATACTAGTGGAGCGTAATGTAATACCAAATGTCTGTTTTTTTCGGGTAAAGTATGTTTCAATATTACCGTCATTTTATTAAGCTAAGTAATGCCATTTGAAACGGGATTGCCAACAAATTGTAACGTCCTTAATTCCATTTCCATAAAACGTTAGCCTTTGGATCTTGTAAAATCAGAGAACATGTTGTGAATAGTGCACTTGTTGCAAATTCTTTTTCCTACAGGTGTAATATATCACTTGTGACATAGATCGCAGAATAATTGAGTTTAGACCTGTTCTGATTTTTGTGCACGTTCATTGCATTGTTCAAGGGAAATACTAAAGAACTTGTAACATCGCTTCGACCAGAATACACACGAAACAAAAGCGATGAACATTTCATACAATATTTTGAATAATGAATGATACTCTTTTAGTATAAACGTCCATAGAGAACGGTATGCGTTCAGACCCATATTTCATGTTATAATATAATATTTTTCCTCAATTATCGTTGTTCCCTTTGAGTAATGAGCAGCTACTAAATTATTGAAACGTATTGAAAAAACTCTCGCTTCTTTCAGAGTTTTCATTCTTCAGAATTTTCAATCATTCCAAAGTTCCCTATGTTTTTCATTTATCTTTGTAAATAAATCTTACTTTTGAGCAGTACAAACATGCATTGCATTTCTTTTAACGATTAATTGATCGCAATTTGTGGTATAGAAATATGTCATATCAGCAAAGGACACTAGGCTCTTGCGAGAAAGTCGAAGGAGGCACCTGTTTTACGAAACGTGGGTTAACAAAATGCAGCAAAGTGTTTTAATTAATATATTGTCACAGCTTGTCCAATTCCAATATTCTCTTGTGCCCATAGCTCATTAGAGAAGCAAGGAATGTCGAAGGATGGCTGTATTTTCATAAAATTGGCTGATGTATAGCACTGATCAGGGATTTTATTCAGATTGGAGAACGCCTGTAGTTATTGGGGTAAAAACAGTTCTTACACAACATGCTAATAAGTTTCTATCATCGCGCTAGGCTGACCTGGGCAAACGTCTGTGTAGTAGTCTATCAGATTTCTGGATTTAAAAATAACCTTCGTTACGATTGTGCCATAAAAGCCCATAGCAGTGACAATTTAAAGGGCATAAAGATAGAAACTTGTAGTGTGGTTGGGCAGTAGCTCGGCCCTTTTGTGCGTTTTTACACCTTTCATCATTCGATAGCTCAGTCATGAAATGTTGGTAGGGCAAACTGTTACGACCCTCCGATGTAAGGTCAAGCTCAGTACAATAACAGGTGACGCACTTTGTGACTTGCGAAATAGTAGCGATCGTTAAACCAAGCTTGTGCAGGTGGCAGGAATGGATGGCGTATTTAAACTCGTATTTTTCTTCCCGTAGCAGGCATGGTAATTGCACGCATAATTAATTGCATTCAATGGCTCATTAGACAATCCCTTGGCAACCACTTTCATGAATTTTCAATTGTATTTAAGTTTGCTTACAATGGAGAATTTCATCAGTTTTACGTTACCCTTACTTTATATTACATTATTTATTTTAATTATAATTACAGTTGCATTTGCACTAATTCTAATTGTTTGTATGCCACCTTATCCGATGGAGGCCTGCAGAATACAGCAATGCTATTAATGTTGTATTCTTCCAATTTTGTTAGTTTGCTACATTTTCTGAGTTTGTTTCTTACATATTATGGCTTACTTCCGGATTATGCCATGTGGGTAGATATTGTTCACGTTTACAAGAATCGAAAAAGTAGGAAGAATAACTACTTGGGCTATCTAGTCAGTTAATTTTCTTCCATGATATGTTGTAACAGATAAAACATCGACAATGTTTTATCGAAAAATTTCGGCCCCATTTAATTTTGCGCGCCAGTGATAAATAATTGCATTAATGATATACGTATTGTTGTGGGGAAGGCTTATATAAATTTTTAGCGAGCAATTGAATACCTGAGTGTGTATATGTAAATGCGTTCTTCTTAGCGACAGTGCTAAATAAATAATTTTCATTGCTTGGAATACGGATCATTAAAGGTCCCTCTTTCAAAACTCTTGAAAAACTGTTGCCTTTCTGGCCCTAACATACTCAATATTAATAGAATGGAAATAATAATATCAAGAATGACGATTATAGAACCTTTAATAGTAATGTTACTAATTTCTCTTCATTAACCACAAATTATACTTTTTGGTCGTAGAAGGGCATGCTACAAACGTGTCTATAATGCGGGGTCTGGATAAAGGGACCAACGTTATTACACCCCATAAACGAATAAAACCATAAGCCAGACAGTCGATTGGCTGCTTCTCATAAAACCGACCCTCCTTAGAGGCACGTTCACATAATTTCCAATTTGACCACCTTGTATATAGCGAATTGCCAATTTTTCCTCTCTTTTCTTTTCGAATCAACCACACCTACTTGACCTTTGGGGATATTCCTTTTCTCCAGAAGGGTCAGCCTTGTTTTTGGTATCAATTTATTCACATCTTATTGGCGATTCAAATATTATTTGTCATCTCTTTGGTCAAGCCATATTTCGAATACTTTGTTCGCAATTTGCACTTGCGTTTTGCCAAAACGCAAAAATTGAGGTTTTTAAAAACATAATTTCATCCTACTATTTTTTCCACGTTACGGTCGCAGCTTACAACATACTGTGAACTGGCGTGAAGAACACAGCTGTGTTCTTTTTTGGGGGGAAATAAGTGCAATGTTAATACAACTGAATGGTTATGTTTCAACTTTTGCATAGTCAGGACGAAGACTTCTGGATAAGTTAACTATTACGACCAGAATATTTGCCACTCGAAGTGCGAGTTAATTTGTTTTCGCCGTTTAAACCTGCCGTTCCAATATCTTTAATAATTAACAGTTAATGGGCACGGAAGGGATACCGGGTCAAAAATATTTCATCGTTCAAGAACATAATAATCAAGTAAACAGAGCCATCTAACAATATCAAAAAAAGCACATCGGTGCTAGTGAAATAAATTATTTTTATGATGCGAGTAAAATATGTTACTACGTTATGAGTAGACTGAGGTTTGATGTCAGTATTTACAGACGTATCTGATAAGTTCCTGCTCTAATGCACTGGTGAACAAAATGATAAGACACTGTAAGCATTATCGTGATAAGTATTTATTCGCATATATGTATGGAAGCATGGAAACAATATATGAAAGGAAGCATTAACTTCCGAATAATGTGCTAAAACAACTATTGTCTATTAGTTATGCAAAAAACTTCATTAATTCGGTTTGGAAGATATAAAAAAGTATTAAAATGAGATAATGAATTTTCTGCAGGTGTTGCCGTTGCAAGGTTTTCTCAAATAGATTTTTGTAATGCCTCTTTCTGCGATTCTGATTCAAGTTTTTTCACAACTTGTAAAATAACTGTTTTCGATTCGTATACACTATCTACATACAAGGTGTCCCTCGCAAATGCCATAACTTCAAGACGATAGATGATAGACGGAAATTTAATTAGATAAAATTTAACGATTTCGAGTGATGTGTCATGTGGTGCACGCGTCTGACGCCGAAGTTGAGGTGTTTCCAAGATTTCAAGTTCAGCTCGATTCTTTTTAAAAAGAACAAAAGAATACATTTGTAAATACGTCATTCGATGCGTCCTTTTGTTGTCTATAAAAAGGTATCGAGGTACTTGTGTTGTAAATTGATTAGTTTGAATGATACCTAACTTCATTTTTCATATGAAGTTGAAAACTGAAGTCAAAGTCTGGTTACCGAAGGTTCTATTGTACTTCTTCGAATTTTCTACTAATGCTTTCCAAATCTACATTCTTTGCAATTTCATTTCTTTTCTCTCCACTTTACATTGTTTCACAATGCTCTTTATTCATTTATTCACGTATTATTAACAAATTTTCTTAATACTTTAAGCGTGAAGGCTATTTCCGAGTCACTTTGTTGGATGGCATTGTATTCACTTTCTTTGCAATTAAAGAAAGAGTGCTGAACAAATTTCTAGGGACGATGCAAGAATTCTGCGTTGTCTTGATATTCCAAAAATGTTAGCACCTGAATGAAAGATAAAATATTTCTATCGCGTAAAATGTATTCAGCATGAACCATTTTTCTTATAGTAAACGCGTACCTCGACGAGTAATTATTCGTGTTGCAAAAAATGTTGCATTAAGATTTCACAACGATGTAACTTAAGAAAAAGAGATATGTAGTTTAATAAGAACGTGAAATTGAAATTATAGAAAGTAAAAACGCTGGAAAATTTTAGATGCACTTCATCCCTACATCGTTTTCTTATTCATCTATTCATGATAGACTAAATGTTCCCGTGTAAAACATTACGTTATAAAATAATTTATAAAGGGGCAACAGGCAGGATCATAATTATTAGGAGAACTGGTACAAATTGTGGCTGCAAAGTAAATTACAATACAGCAGGGAAATTTCAAGAGGAATACAAAGAGGTTTGAATGTCGCAAATCGTACGATGATAACTGGCTATAATTATGTGGAATTAAAGTCTTCCGGTTGGCCTAGTGCACTGTTAAACCCGGGGAAAAAAAGTGAATAGCGTGTTTCATCAAATGCAGATTCCCCTGTTCATAAGATAGCAGCAGAATTGAGCAGAAGCCAGTGTTATGCTGCGTCCACACCGTTGTTGGCGACGGTGTAGAGACTTTTGTGAGCAGTGTGCAGCGAACTGGTCACTGAACAGCGAACACCGTTCACTCTGCAAGGGATACATCAAAGGATCTGTTTGCAAACTCGAAGCCTGCCTGGATGCGTTTATAACAGGTTCTCGGTGAATTTGACGATCACTGTGCTTTCAATCTCCACTCTGTGTGAGAAAAAAAGTGCAAGATACGAGCATGATCACAAACACGGAGCGAACAATCCTGTAATGCTGGGTTCACACAGGTCAGAACTGTTCTCGGCTACTTTGCAAGCAGTTTGTGTGAAGTTTGCGAATTTCTCGCTAACAGAAGTAGTATCATGACCACACTGTAGCTCGCGAACAGATCGCAAGCAGTTACAGGCTTGCTTGCGTTGGGTATTAATTATGTGTTAATTAATTGTACATAAGAAATAAAATTTATATTGGCCAGAATTGACCAAAAGTAACCGTATAAGGGTTGAACGATCCTGGTGAAAAATGTTGAGTTTTTCATTACTACGATGACATATAAAAGGATAAATAAACTTTATCGGGAAGATAAGGATTAATGGATTAATTATAGTGTAGACCTCAATTGGATACAAAAAGGCAACGATCTTGATGTGACCTGATATGAGTTTTTACGTAGCGGAGTACAACGTATCAATTACAATATTGTTTATAACCACATTTCCCTTAAAACCACAGGGTTGGAGCTTGTTTGAATTGTTTGCTATCACAAACTTGGCATGTTGCAAGTTTAATTCGATTTAGACGCGTATTTTTAGATGCTACATCGTTCGACTAAAATGTTTTTGAAATTGTTCTAGCACTCTGAACATTTAAGTAGAGCAAAAATGTATAAATCAGATCTTTCGACATTACAAATTAGAGTATCTGTTTGAACGTCTCACCGTTGTTTAAGGTTTACACTTTGTACTATCTGTATATCTCAATTTGTTATCAGATTTTCATGTCCGGTACAATTTGATATCGCTCATACGTCGAATCTGTGTACACTGTACACGCATCGATCCAATTCCGCGATTGCAGAATGCCATAATGTTTTTTAAGCGATGCAATATGTGTCACTACCATTATATACTCTAAATGAAAAAATAATTTTTTGTCTACTCCAGAGGTTGAATGGAAACGCTTATGTCATTAGAGAACTCTAAATTATATTGAAGCTTCTGAATAACTATGAAAGTCCTGCTTTAGTCATATTATTTGTTTATTGCTGATCAAATATAATTGTTATAATCTGTTTTTTTTTTTACGATAGGGTCGCCATACCAAGACGGGTCAATTGGCTGCCATCAAAGTCATGGACGTTACAGAAGTAAGTAACAGTTTTCCAGTTGTTATTATTTCACTCATTATCTCCTTTTCGTATTCATAATAATGATGATGATGATGATGATGTTAATAATTTGTGTATTAATAACTTGTACGCGATTAAACGCGTGAAAACCTGCGCTGACGAATATTGACTAAAACTATCCTTTTTTCCGATTTTGGATTTCTGAATCTAACGGTGATTCCCGGAAACCATTAAATCGCCTGAGCAGTTGGAACTAGCTATCTTCCAGCTTTTCTTTGGAGAGGGGAAGGGGTGCAAGATATAAGAGTTTTATTAACATTCCAGTTTATTATGCAAATTGTATTTTGTTCTGACAATATATTAGGAATGTCCGAGGATGAGGTGCGAAATAGAAAGAATCAATCAGAAAATGAGGACGATACCTTTGTTGTGTAAGACCTGCAATTAAGAGATTGTCCTACTTCCAGGACTTTCCGCATACTTAAGAACATTGAAGTCCGCTATTGTTTGTACTGCTTTTTGTGTCACCCATCAAAATTCTTATAGTTGGTTAAAAAGTTGGCTGAAAATAATTGTAATACTAGTCCCGCAATGAAATCCTGTGAAATATTGGGATTAAATCTGGGACAATTAAATGAAAACTCTTGTAAGAAATGAACACTGACAAATTCCAGCCACGCCATTTTATAAAAATGTATACGGTGCAAAATTTAAAGTAATGATTCTTAAAAAGTGACAGTATTCTGAATTTCTGTAATATAAACCCAACTGTGTGGCTTAAAGAAAAGGGTTGCATAATTTAAATAAAGAATTGTAAAGTAGCATACAATTATTTGTAGGACATATACAGGGTGTAAACGAAGGGTATAAGAGGAAAGGAATTGTTTTGTCATGTTACAATAAACCAAAAGCGTAGGGGAAAGTTTATTCACCCAAAGCTTACAATTAGTTGTCGAGAAAGCCGATTCTGAAAATCGAGCGACACTATACAGGAACGACTAAATCAAAATGATGTCGGTAATATTAAAAATTACGTGACAATTAAGAAATTGTTAAAAAATGATTTTCCGAATCTACATTTTTTTATTTATTTTTGCATAAAGAATCGTCTTTCGCATTTTTAAACCATACTTTCGGTCTTGCCATGTTCGAAACGTAAATTCATACACATTGGTACGCACTTGCAGGAAAAATTTCACTGTCGAAGTTGAATATGGAAGTAAAATTTATAGCGTACTTGCAATAAATCACTGTATTCAGTACGCCACGGTCATTGTCATTATCTACTTTAACGATAGAGCAAATAAATTCAATCTTCAGCCTTTAATGGGAAATATCTCGTAAATTATTAACCATCTACCAGGCAAGTCTATGCATCATCTTTAGTAGCGAAGTCTCTAGCACTCCGCGAAGATTCATTGAAAGCGGATTATTGCCGTTTGAGACCTTTTCGAGGGAGTCAAACTTCATCGTACAATGACCCCATCTGCATTACTTATTGTTTCTCCTTGCTATTGGCTACACCCCATTATCGCTGCCGTGGAATGTTCTGCACAGAAATTTCGTGCTTGAACGATAAACCACTTCGAAATTGTATTTTTAATACTATAATTTATTTCGCGAGGACTATTAATATAGCGTAAAATCCTGGTCAGCGCGAATATTGTTGATGAATATGGTTACAGGCCATGTTTTGTAATGTCTGTCGTTATACATACGTAATATGTAAGTTGAAAACTTCATATAAAAAAATGAGGATATTTGTACTTTATAAAATTTTTATTACAAATTTTTAATAAATTTGGCAGTGCTATACAAGATAATTTTTTAGTATGCACTGAAAACTTGTAACTTCTAGCCTGTAACCACCAAATTTCCACCTCTTAAATTAGTTCAATTGTCTAAGGAGATTCTTTCACGTAAAAATTAACGTGCCTCCCGCCCGTCATTCCTTTTGTTTGCTATTCTTTCGCAGTGATATATATTTATTAAACAAAGCAATAATATTTATCTTTCTGTCATGTTGTTGATCAAATCATAGATTGTGAAATTCATTTTGAATCAGACCAATTTATAACAAAATGATATATTACGACCGTCAACTTACTACAATAGCCAATTTTCTAATTTCCCTATCACGCATCTATTATTTCATTCGCTCTTGGCGAAGCGTAAAAAATCATAAATGCCTGATCACTCTCTTCTTTTCCTAAACACTATATGCATTATTAAAATAAATCAAAATGACGCGTTACATTTTACGGACTATATACAAGTTTGTAATTATAATTATTTTGTCCATGCGAAGTAGGTCAAAAATATCCTTTTCTTTAACGCAGAAAGTATATTAAAAAGTATGTATACGTGTTATTTTATATTTCTACACTTATTTATTTATTTTAGTACGGTTACATGACCATATTCCGTTAATGATGTGGTAATACTGATTATGAATTATTGGAAGGAATTATAATAAACCTTTAACATTTTCAATGCCTTATCTTTATCTTATTAAATTTTCCTTTTCTAACGATTGGTCGAAAGTTACTTGAATATTATGAAAGTTATTTGAATATTATAAAAGTGGTTTGCGACTCATAAAAGTAAATTCTCAGCACGATTTACTTCACGTCTCTTTTTCGTTCCTCTCTGGTATTACCCTATCCGTGTGTTTTTGCCGCTTCGTTATTTCGCAAGCACATTTAATTCGTCCATTCAAACACGTTGCCTCGCACACTCAACCATCGTTTCCTCAATTCGATAAATTACCGCTTTAAACATATTCATGGTATGGTGTTTTGCATGTGACAGTTATCAACAGGAAATTACGTGATTACACGGAAAACACTTTTTACCTGTTGCGTGCAGCCACGCCTAATACTTCAGGCGCGGCATTATATACGCCCTACAATTAATAGATTAATCTCTAATAAAATTAAAAGGTTTGGAGTAAAATTTGAGTAAAGTTGTACATAACTATCTGTATTATTTATTATATACCTAAAGATTTGTAATTCCATTAGCACGTTGTTTCAACGAACAATTAGCTGACTCCTTCACGATGCTCGTATATTGCGCACATGTGTTACCAAAGCTTTTCTTATCTGAGTTACGCTACGAATGAAACAGGACGCTGATAATTGTGACAGTCTTCTGTACTTTACACAGGTTGGGCCGTTTATCTCTTGCATCTATTATTATTCCGTTGCTTTTCGAAGTAGGGCAAATTGTCAAACCATTAGTACGAGTTACATATTACATGCAGGTAGATATATTGTAGGAACCGAATAAAAAGGAAGGGCAGGCTTCGGGAATCGAACCCGAGATCGTCGTTTTACTAGGCACTGATCAGTCCATTTACGCCACGGCCCCTTCTTCCCCATATTCCTTATATCGTTTGTTCCTTTTAACGTTGTTCTTTGATGGAGGCGACCGATCCCACAATATCTTACGATTGGTAGAACTTCTTTCTGATGGTCACTTCTTTTTCCACATTGCAAGGTCATCAGTACCTATTATTTTATTCAAGAAAATCGACTTTTTTGCGCACACTATTGTATAAGACGTTATGAAAAATTGTAAGATTAAAAAGAGGATTTGGGGTTTTTAGACTTCAAATCAGCTTGAGCATGTAAATTACATACTTGTTAGCTTCAACATTTTTTTCCAGGTAGAAGGTACTGTAGAATTTTTACAATTCGACACGCTTGTGACTTCAGCAACGTCGAGTTGCCAAATATTCTACATTATTCGATTATACCTGTGTGATGTGGCAAAAAACAGGGAAAGAGTTTGAAAATCGGTTATGGTTCATATAGTGATGTAATTTATTGACAAAAATATAATTCACATACAGTTACGGCTTTTTCGACACTTCCGCTATGTAATCTGGCAAAAGAAATATCTCCAACCAAAATAGGTCAAGATTCAATAGAAAGCAAAGTGCAATATTAGAAATAGCCAAAACCCTTTTTCATTCGCCAAACGATCAGAGACATCGTATGGGACGTTGTCATAGAGAACCAAACATGACTAATAGGAAAATATAGACTTGGTATAGCCCACTGACGCATTGTCGCTCCTTGAGTCACGAAGGACAAGGAGCACCAGTTCGAGAATCCAAAAATTCCACAACAACCCCTCCAACTTAGGTTACTGTTGGCGAGATAACGCAGGATAGAAAAGGGCTCCCAAAACAGGAGCCGAGGTCTTTTGATTTTGTAACATCATCACGTGCGGTTCGTCGCTCATTTACAATAAAGATTTCGTTCGTTTAGAAAATACGGTATTCCTTACTTTCCCTTCGATTCTGTAAAATAGTCAGATTTCGTATACTCCCTCGCGGTGCGGAACTCTCTACATAACAGACGAAGAAATTTTGGTGGCAGCGGTGGGATACCGTATAAAAAAAAAAAAAAATAAAACGAACCGTTCGAAATTGTGAAGTGAGACTAGAAGAAGCAGAAGTTCGACGAATTCTCCAGCTGAAGAAAGGAAGAGGAACTCCGAGTGTCACGAGAAGGTGCAGGGATCTCTTCGAGGAAGAAACAGTCTGTGGAATTCGAGTCGAAGATTCAGCCAATGAAAATACAAATTCTTCTGTTGTTGGGCCTGTATCTACAGTGAGTATAAATCACATATTTCAAAATGTCGGTTGACTCGGGCAAAAATATTAAAAAAGAGTCTGTACGGAAAAATGCTAATGTTGGAAACGAGCACGAAGCGGGCAGCTCAAAACAGAACGAATTTGGATACATACTTGAAGCATTGTCAAGTTTAACCGCACAAATAGGACGATTAGAATTAAGAATTGGAAATTGTGAAAATAATCGGAACGAAGGTCGTACGAGTACGCCATTTCCAAGCGCTGGGCCTTCCCATTCAAACGTACCGCAAATGACAAACGTTGATTTTTCGGAAGATGATTCAAACGATTCGGAAGCACCATCCTATAACTCTAGATGTCGTCGAGAAAGGTTACAAATTCATCAGTACGAATATGTCAGAAGACAAATCACGTTGATTTCGAAATACACCGGTAGCGAACCCGTTGAAACCTTTATCCAGGAAATTCGACAATTTATGGATTATGTCCCGAACGCGTCAGAACAAATCATAATACAGATGATTCTTAACGATCGCATGAGTCCGGATGTTAAAATCGCCATAGATCGATACAACGCGCGTACAATAGAATTGTTAATAACCGCGTTACGTCAAGAATTCGGAACAAAGATAAGCTACTCGACCGCCTCGTTACTACGGAACCAATGTCGACAAGGAATCAAAAACGTAAAGGATTATAACAAGGAATTTCGTGAAGCGCAAAACCATGTTTTGCAATGTATTACAAATGATCCATCGTATGCAGAATCCGCGAAACGTACCCTCTACATGCATGAAGAACGCATCGCTATTCGATCGTATATCTACGGACTTCGGACGGAGTTAAACCGACAAGTTTTAAATCTTCCTTTCGATCGACTCACAGAAGCCATGAGCAAGGTGGAAGAACTCGAACAAACAATCAAGGCGTGTGATGACTATAATAACTACGCTCAAAGAATGTCATTTAATCCAGAAAAGCGAAGGTTTAATAATAATAAAAATAGGTTTAACAATAATCAAAATGGGTTTAGTAATAATCGAACTAGATTTAATAATCAAACTAGGTTTAATAATGGTCAATACCGAAGTCAAAACATGAGTCAACGCATCGGTCAAAATCCACAAATTCGGTGTTACGTTTGCCAAGGGAATCATTTTGCCAGTCAATGTCCACAACGGACGCAAACACGGGAAAATGTAAATTTTCCTCAGACCGGGAGCAAGGACAGACCGCCGCCTGGGTTTACAACACCTCAGATAATGACCATTATGAGTACGCAACCGTCGAATGGCAACCCCCAAACGGAAAGTTAGGTACTTTCCTCGTGGACACGGCAGCGTCAATCAATCTAATTAAGGAACCTATAGTAGCTAACAATAAAAGATATAAAAGTCAGAAAATAGTTAAAGGAATCGCCAATATAGCAGTAAACATTCAAGAATTTACTTATATAAACAACCATCGATTTTACATCATACCAGCAAACTTTCCATTACCCTTCGATGGAATATTAGGATTACCGTTCCTCGAAAAAGAAAAGGCTCTTATTGATATACCCCTTTCGAATTGGTATTTGGACAGCAAGCGAGAACCATGGACTTAATAGACCACAACGGTGATTCTTATCAAGAATATTTAGAAGAGCTACAAAGAAGACTTGAACGCACACAAATTGCAGCCAGGAAAAGTATAGAAGAAGCCAAGGAACAATTAAAAACGAGATTAGACAAACATTGTAATCCGTTAAATATAAGAAAAGGAGATTACGTTTGGCTAAAGAACAACGAATCTGCCAAATTAAAAGGAGGTTTGAAAGCACCATATGCAGGACCTTACAAAGTGATACAAATTATTAGCGACCAAAATATTAAAATAGAGCGTAAAGGAAAATACGAAATAGTCCACATTAATAGAACAAAGTACGCCAACCTTTCTGTTCCAGGGCCCACAGATCAGAATCAAACGATACTGACTATACCATAGAAGAATTTGACCAACTACCGAATGTACATTTCGATCCCATAGGACCGGTTAAAATATACCATAAGGAATGGAAGACGATTGTTTACTACGACCTAGACCGATTCGCAAGAATTGACAACGAACTAGAAAAAGGATTCGAGACCATTAAGCAAAAAATTACAAGCAAATTTATTTCTATTTTTAGCCAACAAGGTACACGGCTGTTGACTCTTAGCAATCGCGTCAATATATTATTGAATAGTTTAGGCTACAAGGAACATAGGATTAAGAAACGCGGATTATTTAATTTCGTCGGTGAAATATCCAAGGAATTATTTGGTACAATGTCATCCTCTGATGCCGATTATTATAACGAAGCCATAGACAACGTGATACGGAATAATAATAAATTAGCGAATCTCATAAAAAATCAAACATACATATTACAAGCTAGCCTTAAAGATGTAAACGAATTTAAACTAGAAGTATCAAATAAGATAGAAGTAATAAGGAAAATTGTGAACACGATTGAGAATCAAGTACTTACCGATATTGAAATATTTAAAGTATTGTATGAACACGACATGATGATAAGCTCATATTTAGATTTAGTAACATTACTGGAAACAATAGTTTTACACGCAGAACGCGGGCAAGTACATCCAGTATTATTTGACCCAGAACAGCTACAACAAATGCTAAGTGAAATAGCGAAACAATTCGGTAGCAAACAGTTAGTATTTCCACAAGATCCAGAACATGTATACGATTTCTTAAGGATCAGCAAAATTAACATCGCAATTATAAAGAACAAACGACTTGTATTCGAGATACGAATCCCCATTGTTGAGGAGACCGAATTTTCCGCTTATCATTTAATTTCATTACCTTCTTTAAAATACGTTAATCAAGGAGGATTGTATTATATAGATTTAGCCGAACATTACGTAATAATTGATCCACACACTAGGACTAAGAATATGCGAGAGACACATTCCTAAATACTCGGTAATTGCACAGGACCCGTGCATTAGAATTGGAGTAAAAAACCTATTAGCAGATCCATTTACCCATTGCAATTTTGGCTATTTAAGATCGAATCATACCGTATGGCACGAATTGACAAACGATATATCTTGGATAGGAATAGTTCCTATTACAGAATATCTACAAATCAACTGTGACGACCGACACTATTCAAAAGCAGTAACTGGTGTATTTTTATTAACCTTGAAACCAGGATGCATCGTTACTAGCTTAACAGCCACATTATTTGCAAACGAAATTGTGAACGGCAAAATAAATTACAATTTGGATTTTGGGATGCCAGAAATGAACTATACTGAGATTGTAAATATTAGTTTAACTCATATTCCAGAAGTTAATCTAGTTAACGCGAATCCAGACCATTTGCAACAGCAATTAAAATCCGTCGAATCTATAAGACGCGAAGCCGAACAAATAGAACACCAGTCTAGAAAACTGTCGGTTGACGAAAAGCGTTGGAAGTTTCTAACTTACTTAGGTTATGGATTAGGAATAAGCACATTTTTGTATTTTATTTATAAGACTAGGGTGTACAAATTATTATACTATCTAGTACCATCGAATTTGTTCAAACCGTGTAACAACTATTATACAAATTGTTACAATACCCAGTATTCTTCAACCAACAATGTATCACAAGGGGACATAGAGCTGCACCAGCAAATAGGGTCAGATAACCCTTCGGTAGCACCACAATTAGCAAATTCATCGGACGATGCAAGAAGAGTCACATTTGGGCCCATATTAGCAGTGGAAGACGAACCACGCAGACAACAAGGACGAACTAGAAGACCAAGGCGCCCTCAACCACCGGAATTCCGCCGCATCGCAAGATTCGAGGACGAATCTTTTTCCACCCCCAGGGATGTCATAGAGAACCAAACATGACTAATAGGAAAATATAGACTTGGTATAGCCCACTGACGCATTGTCGCTCCTTGAGTCACGAAGGACAAGGAGCACCAGTTCGAGAATCCAAAAATTCCACAACAACCCCTCCAACTTAGGTTACTGTTGGCGAGATAACGCAGGATAGAAAAGGGCTCCCAAAACAGGAGCCGAGGTCTTTTGATTTTGTAACATCATCACGTGCGGTTCGTCGCTCATTTACAATAAAGATTTCGTTCGTTTAGAAAATACGGTATTCCTTACTTTCCCTTCGATTCTGTAAAATAGTCAGATTTCGTATACTCCCTCGCGGTGCGGAACTCTCTACATAACAACGTCGATTCAAATTCACCGGCATTGGAAAAGTCGATTTTCTTTAATAACTACAGAAACAAGTTATCGAAGTAACGCAACTTTCTTTGTCTCGATGTTATCGACAAAACAGGATAGCGTAAAATGATGTAGCGTCACTATTCAGAATTTCCAGTATTACACCTTCTTCCCTATCCTAATTAACTTTTGTTATGAAATGTGTCGAAAAGCCCTTAACGACCGTTGCGACGAACACCCTCTATATAAAATGAGAATTAGTTTCCTTATTACCTAACTTCATTTTCTTAAAAGCAGTCTGAATTAATTACTGGTGTTGCCGAATGACGTTTATAAGGCATGTTCGTAGTCAGTGCTCTGCGTAGCGGGCCATCGGATGTACTGTGAACCATCGAATGCCGGATTATCAAAATTCTATTCTATATCGTTGGTTAATTATCGGTGTAGGCACTGTACTTTAACGTAGAAACAGCGTCAACTCTGTAATTAAGTGTGCCTGCAGGGAGATTCACTTTCAGCCTCTCATATACTACTGCAACAAGTGTTTGAAGCTATTGCCCTGGACTTCAAAACATCCTCGGAAACGGTAAAGTAATTACCAACTTCTGAAACGAATAATTGCACTCAAGACAATTTGCCCTACTGCTAAAAGCCGCGGAGAAGTTTCAGTTGCGGTGGATAAACGAATTGTTTTGTATTTTCGGGAGTTATGTTTGCGGCAGGAATTTGTTAGTTTTACTTGCTCGTGGAAGTTTATGCAGCTGTAGTTAAATTGTCCAGGTGAATTGCAATGTGGAAGAGATTCCTGTTGTCTGATCACTTGTACAAAGTTTTGCGAGCCAATATTTCATCAAGTGTTTTAATATTGATGATGTGGGACAAGGATCGACCAACAATAGTGGACATCAGTGTTCTGAAGTTCGCGATATCAACTTAATAACCATTGATCTGCATGGATGTTGACGATAACGATGGTTCAATTATTTATTATTTCCTTATCCGTAAAATAGTTCTCGTGGAGCATTAAGGCTATATATAGAGCTAGTTTTCTCAGCGATTTCTGATGATAAGAAAAAGATTTAAGTATCGCGTTATTCCATAAGTATGTTACATTGCTTACCCAAACAAATTTGCCATTTTCAATTTCTAGGACAAAATTAAATTGTAACTGGCGCGATCTACAGTCAGCAATTGTGAAAGAATTTTGTATAACTGGGACTTATTATTTAATCTATTGGGTTTTCTAAACATAACACCGTAAATTGTTAAGCTTTGGCAACGGTATAAGTTTTAAACTGCTGTAATCGGAAGATAATAAATATTTCTTATCGTAATAAACATTTACGTGAACTCCTGTCGCATCGCTAGAAGATATTTCATTAAACATGAGACGATGCTGATGACTTCAACATAAAGAGTGTTCAGTAAGTTACAATAGATTTGCAAGAGCATTACCAAATAAAGAATTTTACTGGACGTTAAATGAAAATACGACATTGTAGAGTGGTCAGTTCGTTCGCCCGACTTTAATAATGTGCGACAAATTTGACAATATTTTTTACCATGCAAAATTCACAGAACTTGATGCAACAAGTTATTTTAAACCAAGGGGTTGAGGTCGTGGAATTTGTCTTTTTATTCTCTGTATGAATAGAGAAAAGAGTATACGACAGTATGTAGTTGAAAAACACCAACGATCTAGAAATTTCGAGGAAAATAATCTGGAAAATATGTTCCCTCCTATCATTTTGATGTTTCATATATCCATAAGTAGCAGAGATATTTAGGTGCACCTGCTTACGTGCTTTATTTCATACGAAAAGACAAATAAAGCAAGCACTACATATTACGCTTCTGTAAACTAAACCTAGTATAAACCGTGTACAAGATATCTAGATCACGTGCCGCCATAAAATTGACTTCATGAATAATAAGTCAACACTTGCATTAAATATCGAAGCTTCTTCGAATTGCTGCTGTCAATGAAACCGCAGTTTTCAAACGATCATTTCCATTGCTATTGCGAGTTGAAAATATTACCGGTAGTTAATATCTGCTATTGTTTGTTCCAGGATGAAGAAGAAGAAATCAAATTAGAGATAAATGTATTAAAAAGGGTGAGTATTAATACGAGTGTTGTTTCAACGTGAAAAGTCTGTTCTCCAAGGGTGTTGAAATATTCTTTAACCCGTTATCGTATGTGCAGTATTCGAATCACCGAAACATAGCAACATATTATGGTGCCTTCGTGAAGAAGTCATCGCCTGGGAAAGATGATCAGTTATGGTTGGTTATGGAGTACTGCGGAGCTGGCTCCGTCACAGATCTTGTCAAGTCAACTAAAGGCCAGAGCTTGAAGGAGGAATGGATAGCTTATATATCGCGAGAAATATTGAGGGGATTGAGCTACCTTCACAGCAATAAGGTTATCCACAGGGACATCAAGGGGCAAAATGTTCTGTTAACGGACAATGCTGAAGTGAAGCTTGGTGCGTTTCTCAAAACTTCGCACGCTAATTATATCCTCACGTTTCGAGAATATTTCGATTTAGCAGAATAAGAATAATGATTTCGTTGACCATGGTATTACGTTGCAGTCGATTTCGGCGTTAGTGCACAATTAGATCGGACGATAGGTAGAAGAAATACATTTATTGGAACGCCGTATTGGATGGCGCCGGAGGTAATCGCCTGTGACGAGAACCCGGATGCTACGTACGATAACAGAAGCGATCTGTGGTCATTGGGAATCACCGCTTTAGAAATGGCCGAGTCGCAACCCCCTCTTTGCGATCTTCATCCCATGCGGGTGAGTAGTATCTCCTCGCCAATTTCCGTACATGAAAATATTAACCTACACGACCAAGAAGGATGATATTTCATTCTATGATCAATTCCGTTTGTTTCCCACGAAAGGCTTTGTTTCTCATCCCACGTAATCCGCCACCGAGACTGAAGTCGAAAAAGTGGGCAAAGAAATTCCACGGATTTATCGAAACGGTTTTAGTAAAAGATTATCATCAACGACCGTATACGGAGCAACTCCTGAAACATCCGTTTATTCGGGACCAGCCAACCGAAAGACAAGTTAGAATACAACTTAAAGATCACATAGATCGTTGTAAAAAGCGTAAACAGGAGAAAGGTAAGGAATTTGGTGAGTTGTAAACTAGGAAACAACTTGCAGAGTCAGTACTTCCAAATGACTGAGCCCACCGTTGTCTTTCGTCAAACAGAAAGGGACGATTATCGGTACAGCGGCAGCGAGAACGAAGAAGACGAACCAGCTTTAGCTGGTGAAGCATCGTCTATTGTTCAAGCTCCTGGCGGTGATACATTGCGCAGGAACTTCCAGCAAATTCAAGAAGGTAGAACTCTGTCTCAGGACGTTGCTCCTCAACCACCTGCCGCTAAAGAGAAGCTGAGTAGCAGATCCCAGAGAGATATTCCCGAGCCAGGCCCACCTGCTCGGCCTGCCATTCCGCACAGATTAATTGGTATGTTTGATACTGTATCAGTTATTTACATTTTCATCCGTTCGCACATGGTCATTAACGATACGCATTTATCAGCACCCCAGTCAATCGTCCTTTCCCTCCCGGGTTTTACTAAACTTTACGTAACTATTTTTGCACTGTATAGTAGTTCCAGATCCACAACCACCGTCTCGGCCGTTGCCCCCGACACCACGAGATGATCCTCGACAACCCCATAAGGTTTCAACGCCACCTTCTAATCATCAATCCCTTATAGGTGGAGGTGGTAGCGGAGGTTCTGGCGGACAAGCAGCGTCTCAAAGAAATAGTCACGTCTTTAAACCTATGGTAAGCTCATTTTACTTCATTCATGCGACGTGTTTCCCATTCCGATATTGTCACCTGTCTTCTGGTATTTACCTTACGCCAACAGAAACTGATATACATATAAACATATTATATAGTCTGGAAACTATATCTTGGCTTATGACAAACTGTAGAAAGGCACATGCTATTTTTGTTCTATTTTGTCCTCTTGCTACCTTTCGCCGATTAAATATATTCTGTGTAGAATATCTTCTTTACACGTACAACTACATACATGTTCAGGGTGATTCGTTAAAAAGTTTTAGAAGCTATTCAATCCGTATGCAGACCATAATTTTATGGTTCAATTCAAGGAAACGGCTAGCACTCTAAGGGAACCACCGATAAATAATTTTTGTTCGACGGATTTGGGAAGTTTCTGGGCGAAACCTGAAGAGGTTGCTAATTGGCAAAATAAATAGAAAAAAAGACAGACCCGAGCAGACCTGAAGTTCAGATTTTCGTAAAGCTTTGCAAGGGGAACAACTATACCATCATATTATTATCCTCCGAATTTTGTGAAACCGAATGCAATGGTGCTTGCATCCACTTGCCCTATTATAATGAGAGCAAAGATGTCTGCCATGTCTGTCTCATGTCCCTTCAGAAATGGTAGAGATGTTAGCAGATGTGGGCAGAAAACAAATTTCGGGTCGAATAAAAGAATCCTGCGACGGTTCCCAATACGTACGATGAAAACAGCTGTTTACACTTTTTTGCGAAACACCCTATAGATTCTTCTGCCACGGGCATTTCATATGTTATCTATAGCACGTGGACTCTTCCTTCTATTTTGCTATTATGCCATTGGCGTGCACGCAAATATTGTACACCTGCACAATTGTTTTTTCTGCCGCGTGCACATTTAATTGCATTCATGTATGCGATGCACGCGCGCGACGCGAGCCCGCCCACACACAGGTTCACATTTCACATTCACACCCATACGGCGCGCAACATTTCGCACCGAAAGTTGATTATTATTCGGTTTTTGTTTTTTTTCCATGTTCACACGTACCGTAGCTGCCGCCAAGGAAACCAGAGGTAAGAACACGTACACCTATTTTCTCTTTACATTTCCAGTTCTACATTTATACATACAGTTACACTCGTTCTTTTTTCGTACGCGTAACGTTGGTTAGCTACCTTAGTGTATGCAATTTATAAACCGCTATTATACACGCTACAGTACAGCCCCTCGGTTGTTATCGTGCAATTTGCTTCCTTAACATTTACTAACAACACGTTCATTGGTTTCTAAATTACCTCGTTTACTACCTTTTAACACATCTTTCGCTATTTCCTTGATGTGGACCACTCCTTTAAGGCAACAGCAAATTTTCCAACTGCATTAGTTTAACCATTTGCGGTCGTCTTCGGCTCGAAATTATATTTCGTTGAACGCTGACGATATAATAGTAAGTAATGTAATGCAAGATTATGAATGGACAATTTGGTTATTTCTTCCCACTGGTATCCGTTTTTACCTTCAAGGAAGTGTTTGCAGAGTCTAAATGAAATTCGCTAATCGTTACTTTTAGCAGGTACACGACTGTAAAGGGTTAATTCACTGAGTGCATTCTTTTACGAATAGCAAGGCTTGCAAGAGCGATACCGGTACTGTTTAGATCACTCCTGGTTACAGCAGTTGGAATCGGTTGAAATCTCCTAAATGCATTTCCATGTTTGGGGAGCTACAACGCCACCCCTGTCTCCTATGGAACACCCATAAATTAGCATTCTTTTCGCTCGAGATACGCCTTGCTTTTCCCCTCATCATTTTCCCACAAGAAGGCCAAACGGATAACAATCTTTGTCGCTCACTGACGTTAAAAAATTCCACTTCACTTTCGCACCATTCTTCCCTGTTACGTATTTTCTCTCGTTACTTGCGAATAATCCTTTCCTAAAGGGAATGAACGCCAATTATAGTGGATTTCTATTCTCGGCGAGGATGCGCTACGTTTGCAAGGATAGGGCTGTATATACCGTCACGGGTACACAAATGGGGAAATATTGATTCTTAAATTCAGTTAATTACTTTGCAGTACGTTATATTTCTATCCGATTGCGTAGAATACTGAAGCATACGCCATTTACAAGTTAAGCCGTCGTAAACGTAGAACGTTTCCTACGTTTTATTATCGAAATATAGTTTTGTTTCCGAAGTAGAAGTCAGTCGATTTAAAAAAAATGAAGATATATAGAGGGGTTCGTTTAAATAAGGTCAAATATCTCTTCCAATTGGGACTGTATGAAAAATATTTTATATGGAATTTCAATGGTATCTGGGGACTAATATGCTGCAAAGTACATTTTTTCCATGGTTTTAGCGACCATTAATGGTGTTTTTTTTTGCACGTAAGTGCATCTTTTTTTGCTATTGCACCATGTAGCTGATTTCAAACTCTGTGTGACGATAATTTGCAAATTTTTCTCCGTCACATATATGTATGACTGAGCACTTTGAGAACAGGAACAGTGCGTCAAATATTATGTGACACTGGCAGCGAACGTGTTAAGTAAGTTAACTTACGTGATTTGTTCGTGTGAAGAAATTATCATGCTTCATTGCATAGAGCTCGGTTTTGTAGAATCACCATAAACTTACAGTTGCTTCGGCATTTTGTTCTTTGGATGTGAAACATTTTGGACAAAAGCTCCGCTATATATACTGGCATTTAAAGGCTTCAAAATAAAAAAAAACGGTTCACACGGACGGAGTTCAAACACTATGTTATATTAACAGAAAAACTGCGGGATTTCCAAAAATATTTCTATACAGAATATAGTGTTACTAATTGGAAGAGGGGAACATGTTCATGGTATATATACCAGCTTCGATGAAAATAATAATACCGAAGGCAGTGATTAATTAAGTAAAAGAATTTTGCCAGTACATGGTTTTCGTTCAGCTACCGTCCGTAATCAGACGTTGCATATCGTCAACAAGATTGGCGGTGCATAGGAGACGTTTTTGACTTCTGTTTTGGAAGCTATTGCAAATAGGCGATCGGTGCAGTGACAGAATCTTGTGTACTTTGAGGAACAATAATTTAGCTGCGTAAACTTCGATTGATTGACTTTCCCGGTTTTTAGTTTTCTTTTTTAATACTTTAACTTATAAAAATCTTCAATACACTATATTCATTTATATAGAGGGGTCTATCTAACTTTCACGCACCAAATATCTTCGAAATTATACTTTACATGAAAAACCATTATATACAATATAGGACATAATAAACAAAAATTGGATAATTTCGTTGAACGGGCTATGTATGTGGTCGATTTGCCCCTTTATTCGATGGAAATGTTTGTACATTTGTATAAGTATATAAATAAATTAATCCTTTAGTAACGAAAGGGTTAATAACAGATAATCTGTGATATTTCATCATCATACTGGTTAAATATCGTCGTTATTACAATGAAAAAGAAATAAGTGTTTCCTTTGTAATTTCTACCTTGATTAGGTGACTTACGGAAAACGGGTTTAAACGAATAAAATGTTACAATTACTCCTTGACTAATTCTTACTTCGGGGAATCAAACTAACGAGACTTTGTCTAAAGATTCGATATAGCCACAGCTTTCGTCCATTACAATAGTATTATATTCTTTGTTGTGAACTCCGTTAATTCTCCCGCTCCAAGCTCGCTATTTATTCAAAAACCCAGCGCTACTTTGAAAGAAGAATATTATCCGAATAAAGAATAAATGAAAGAACCATTAACAACTACATTAGTTAAATGAGTTCTATGTATTCGTCCTTTCTACAAGTCTCCATCAGATGCTAGACGACAATATAAATACGCTTCTAGAAATCTTATTAGAACCTGCAAATATACCGTTTGAGTGAATCGTTCGTTGACAGATAGCTAAAAAATGTGGCATTCTTTACAACCCTCCTTGTTCCCAACATTCTGAGTAAAAATTGAACCGAATGAAGTACCCTGCACCCTTTTCACCACTTTACCTGCTTTGCTTATCGTGGCGTAATGGCTATTTCGTGGTGGCGGCATTTACCAAATTTTTGGAGGTGTCCCGGAACAGTGACTAACGGGGTTGTGCGCGTGTGTGTGTGGGTGGTAGGACTTGGACATGCTGGCCGCTCAACTCAACGAGCTTGGTGTGTCACAGGGCCCAGAGGCCCCGCCAAGGCCGAACAGGCAACATAAAGGCCCCACTGCGTCAGCAACATCGAATTCCGGTCAGTCGGCAAGCAGTAATGATCAAAACAACAAACAAATGCCACAGTCTTCCAGTATACTCGACCAAGTAAGCATTCAAGTTGTACACGAGGTCGCTAATAAACATTGTAACGCTATCATGCAGGATGAACCAAGAAACGTGATCAGGTCAAATTATTCTCCTGCTAGTCGGTCGAACGAACATTTTTTTCTTGGATATAAATTCGTTCAGTCAGAACTTTAAAACGATTATAATAATTTTGTATACAAAAAGCTCAATCTGAGTTTGAAAACTACGAAAAAGGGATTGATAATTTATTATAATTGTGTCGAAGCTCCGATTAAAACCACGTTATATCAGATAAACAAATTTTCGGCCATCCCACTAGCAACACGATAATAATAAGATGATCACATTTCGTGATTCACCCTGTATATTTTAATCTTTAAGTGACTCACTGTATAGCTTTCTCGTGCAATCGATTATTCTTATGAGGTTGATCAGAAAGTTCTTGCGTTTTCGTGTTTAAGGAGAGTGTTAATCTGTAATACCGTTCGCGTTAGTAGTTATAATAATACCCACTTAACCATTAATTTATTTGACTCCGCCATGTGAAATTGCTAATTTGTCTGACCCCTCGGTAGCTAGAATCGTAGCAACGATTTACTAGGATATTTTCCAACGGCCTGGGTAGATATTAGTAAAGCGTTCACAGGTCGGGCACAGACTGAGCAACAATTTATTACCTTCTATCCTGACTTATTCATTTTATTATTAAGCTGCTCAGTGCATCGTCATCTTAGAACACCAATAGTTTGCTATTCGCTAAACGGCTGTATCTACTTACAATTCCCTGTTGAATCTACTCACTCGTGCTCAGTATGTTTCTGTAAAAATGGTGGGACCAATTTTCACTGAAAATTCATACGATGTTAGACAAAAGGATATGCCCCTAACATTGTCCAAGCAATGGCATCGTCAACAGTATTACGACTCTGGCTAGGTTGTTGTCATCAATGCTGACCGACCACTGATCGAAATTCTTTGATCGATGAAGGCACTGTGCGCATAGATGCAGGCTCCGTAGAAAAATCACTACACAAATTTCCACCTGCCTTCGCTACAGATTTCCCAGTTTGATCACAAATACTCGAAGAAAGCGCAAAGCACAAAGGTGTGTGTTACAGTAGGCCGTTATTGAGGGGAAATTTTCACCAGCCAATCACTTTTGAAATGTTTATGCACAGCCTTTTTCTATCTTGTATTTCGACTATACATTTCGTAGACAAGAGTAGCTATGTGCTTGAACTAATTACGATTCGTAGAAGTCGTCGAACGGTGATGCGTTAGCGGGCAGGTAAAAATTAAAACCAGTACTTTCTGATCGATCTATCATTTTCATTGAAAGTTTTCCACCGTTGAGTGTGAAAATGTTTCTTTGTTATTGTAGGCTTTGTCCGTTGAGAGCGACAGCGACGACGATCTCGAGGATGCAGGAGGGAATAACGCGAGGAACGACGGTACATTACTCGCCAGCGATCCACCTAAGCCATTGTGAGTAGAAAAACTGATATATAATGTCAAATGAAACATACACAATAACTCTCTCATCATATAGGTATATTTAAGATTAACCTGAGACGCTTAACTAATAGGCAACGAAATGCAAGCTTTTTTTCGTTTGACGTTGATGATATAGTTAGCGGAGTTATCTTCTGGTCTTCCGGAAAGAAACGGTAAATCCTGTTTACAAGATAGCAAGAATGATGAAAATAGAGCTCAGTGCTTTATGATAATATATACTTAGCATTTATTAAAATAACGAACCGGAACTCTATTCATATATGTGGTCGAAATAATCTCTACAAAGATTTTTAGACATTTTATTTTATTTCTGGTTTGTCGTCCGTTTTTTAAAAAATTATTACGTTTGAATCAAACAGACGACTCAGATATGGAATATTTTTTATAGGGAAGCTGAATAAAATATTGTCGTGAAATGAACTTGCATTTCCACGCAAAATATGTATATTTTCTGAATGCTTAATTTGTTAACTTAAGTTAACTCAAGCACATATACATAGATACACGTGTCTTAACAATATGAATTCGAGAGAAAGCATGCATTTTGTTACTGAGAAGTAGTGTATTCAATTAGAAATTATTTTTCATGGTGATATTAAGAATGTCCCCATTGCCAATTCATTCTTTTTTTTTACCATCAATGTGATGAACCTCATAAACATTATCGAAGCTTTTCAATTTTTCTGATTAGTGTCCATAAGACATATGTTCAGTCGATTCGGAAAGTTCTTAGCAAGGTAGGAGAAACATTGAAAGATAATATGTTTGTTCCCAGTTAATATTTAATTAAATGTTCACGCAGTTTACTTAAAGTTACGGACTTTAAAATTAGAAAATCGTTCACGAACAGTATCCTTGCCAACGACATGTTTTATTCTTATAACAGGGTAAAAAATGATAAATACTGGAAAAGATCTTGCAAAGTCAAATCACTGTTCAACAGGTATAACACTATAATAAAGAGAATAACACTTATCAGAAGCATCGATATTACCTTCTAACAAAAACGCTACGAAATTTCCAAGTAACTCAGCACTTATAAATCGCTCAGTTTGGGAAAGAATAGTATTTAGTTAGTATGCAGATCGCTTAAACATTATTCAAGATTCCAAAGAGTTGTGACAATTGCCAATTTTGGAATTCAATATCATAAATGGTATCACATGTATAATTCTATAAATAAAGAGAGCTGTCTCAATCAATTGTACGAACTGTCTTATGGCAGCGCAGAACTACATTTGTCTCAAATAAATAGGTTTATACCTTTCAATGTATGCACACTAGAAATTACATTTAACTCAAATCAGGACTCAGGTTATTGCAGTAGAATTATTATTTATCCAAGGGAATTTCGATCTCAGTGAAAAAAACAATGCAGCAGTTCACCGTATCAAAGGAAATTTACTTACAAAACACATTGCCGACAATTTTTGTCCTCTTCGATTTGAGACGATATTTTATAGTTCAAGTAATTTACCCGTTTTTATTCTTTAACTTATAATGGAGTAAATTGAACGCCTCCACAGATTGTATATTAAACGCGGCGTTTGGGCAAGGCGAATTTGCACTTTGCATGTGCATCGTGGATGATTCAGCCACAGTAAAATATATTGTACTAATATATTTGTGACAGTTATTCATGTCTATAAGGACCCAAAATCTGAAGAATTCTCAAACGATTTAACATGTACTACTACGTATAACACATCCTGTTTTTTGATGAAGGTGAACTGATAAGTTTTTTAGAAAAAAGTTATGCAATCGCAAGAATTGCAGATGCGTTTACCGCCTTCACGTAGAACTGATTGTTATGCAAAAGAAAGTAGTGGTCGTAGCGCAAACCTATGATAATTTAACTATTTAACGCGTTCTACTTGAACCTCATTTTCAAGCGGCTGCTACTAACTGTATATTGGCAAAGAACCTTATCATACTTTTTCTTGGCGAGCACTTCCACAAATTTTTTGTCCATTGTTCGATTACTGTGGTCTTAAAAATTCAAATAGAAAAGAATTCAAAAGAGTGTGACTCATTGATGGGACATGCTGTCTCGTGGTGTCAGATAGTTGCGTTCCACTAATGATGCACGCTACCTGATAGAAGCACAGCTCATGTTCGTGGGATATCTTTTACTTGATTAGGCCATCTAGTTTAACCCTTCGCTGATAGTATCCAGGAGGTCATTTGACACGTTTCGAGGAGGAAACACGTAGGTGACCGCATCTACTCTCACACTATAATATTCATTGAAAACCCGCAACATATGGTATAGATGCGAGTTAAATTAAAAAAAAAGAAGGAATTTCACAAAAGAAAAGACGTGAATATTCTAAGTATATTTCCTTTGGGCTGCCAGCAATAATAATACGTATAACTACATTTACAGTACTAGCCAAAAGTGCAATATATTTATGATATATATCTTGCGGGAGAAAAAATAATTATAAGCACACGGGAATAAATAAATGAACATTGTGTTTGCTATATTTTACAGCAGAGTGTCTCCATGTTCTTGCTCTGCGTAATATTTAAGGAAATAAGTTTGTGTATTCTTATATATGGAATCAGTGAAAAAGAGTATATTAGTATGGGTAACTATTATCGCGACTGGTTATGCACGACTCGCTTTCCAAGAATGAAGGAAGCTATCTTTGAAACTTTAAAAGTTTTTTCTTAATGCTTATTTTCGTTGCATTCTTATTTTGGATTTGCAAACAAAAGAATTATGTGATCTTCCTACTTGTTGCATATCTTCTTCCGATAAAATTGGGCCCCAAAGCTTGGATCTTCGATTTTGGCAAAACTTTTTACATATTCTAGGGTTTCAGAAATCACTTATAATTTTATTGTTTCAGAAACACCAAGTCCTATGTTTAAATCATTTCCATAAATGTAATAGAATGAGTAGTATTTAGAAAGAAATTAAGCTATTTTCATCTCATTAGCATTTTGTTTTGGCAAGTAGAAAAAATAATACGTCCCATTGTTTCGAAAAATACTTTCTATGAAAGGTTCATCAAGTTGAAGGTAGCTACCTTGGGAGTGTCCCTCGTTACAACTGATCTGCCACGCCTGATCCATAGGGAACACCTTTCCCTTCTTCAAAAAGGCCTTGTTAGAACGATTTTTCATGTCTCAGAGTAATTCTTGCTCGTTTTACGGCGCCAGTGTCTCGGCGTTTGTCTCGTAAATTTACAAAATCTTCGGTTTGGGGTCCAACAGTGACAGCCGTGATGTATAAAGTCTGTAGTAGGGGTAAAAAGCTTTCGTTAAATATGTAAATATCTAAGAATGTTAATATTTCCATTGTTTTTATACCACCATGGATATATGTTGGGGCATAAGCACAAATCAGGGTAATTTCGCGTTTATGCTGCCGGACATTTTATCATAAAATACACTCGAAAAACGAAGATTAAACAGTTGTATGCTCTTTATATCTGCTGGGGCGATGCTATTGTTTATCTAATGCATTTTAAGTAGTTTATTCTATGGAAAAACAAAATTATGATTCTGAATGAGTGAAATTGGGTACGACAAACGCATTACTTGCAATAAAATTGCAAGTGTTACCACTCTCTACCAATAAAAGTAATGCAGTACAGACATTGAATTTTGCTAAATATTTGTGATGGTCAGGTGAAAACTTTCAACGAATAGTTGTTGCGTACAATTGTGCCGAAAGAGTGAATTAATTTTCAATGAATCTGACAAATACATTATATTCAGAAAACTATACCTTCCCTACTAATACTATTTCGTTTGATTTCATCTTTCATTACGCTTCAACACGTTGCTTCGAATCGCCGTCCTCGTCGCCTCTTCACGCAACCCACACAACGCATTCATCGTTCTTCGTGCGCCATCACGTCCATCTACATTTCTATGCTCGTTCCTGCAGACCTGAATTTTCTCCTTTCAGACCATCAGCGGATCCCTCGTCGACGTCGTCGCACAATGCTCAGAATTCCCACCACGAAGGTAAGCCGAAAGGTAGGACATCGAACAACAATTTTATTGTATTTCTTATTATAATATTTATGTTGTGAACAGTGAAACTATATGACACGTATGTGACACTCTCGTCCCGGTTTTACCCACATTTTGGTCACTTGCGCGCCTTCAAATAAGTCCCTTGGAAGAAGGTAAATCAGATAAAATTGCAGTGGTCGATTCAATTCCAACGAATGTGTTTGGAGTATCTGTAACGATAAAATTTCGTTGCTTGTTCGTGTTCTATTGTGCACATGCAGCATCTCGTATTCTCTTATTTGCACATTTTGATACACTAAAGCAGTACAACGTAGGGCTTTTAATAATATTTATAGTCAGATTGGCATCGACAATTGAGTTCTGTAAAAGCGAATCTATGGTGCTATTTAAAGCAAAGCGTCACTGGACTTTCAAAAGAGTCACGTCCAATGATAGTAGAGCTTACTAATTGTAAGCCAAGATCAATTTTTCTCTGCGACGTCTTTCTGTCTTCACATGCAACAACAGAGTTATTCTGTATTTTGAAGCTAGGATTTGGCTGGAAACTGTCACCATTGCTTTCTTGCAATACTTTTCCACACACACCTCTAAATGGGAATTGATATATCGTAGTAACGTTCATATTGTAGAAAGAGTCAGCAGGGCGAAGTTTATGGCACAGTTTCTTCGAACAACAAGGAGAAATGGTGTAGTATTGTAGACGAAGGGAGATCTCTTGTAGATATTGAACTTCGAGGAGAATGCCCTATTCCCTATTGAATTTCTGTCACCTACTATCTCTCTGCATATAATAGATTGCATTTAAACTGTCCTGGTAGAGAGATTTAAGTAGTTAGTCATAAATTTGTGCAAATAAAGTGGGATTTACAGTTGATAATAGTCGTTTTCCAGTACAGTTCAAGTTCGACAATAATATAGTTTGCACGCATTGCAGTTAGAGAACCATTATAGAGAAATTATCAGTCAGATTATCGCCCCGATATCTACTATTGGGAGCTGCGGAGTATCGAAATTCCATTTCTGTTACGTGAACATTATAGTTGCACGCTCTGAATCTACGCCTACGTCAGTTCATCGCTCGATGTCACTCTGTTCTATTCAGTTCCACGTATTTTATTGACTTTCTTCGTGACGTGTTGCTTGAAAGTGCGAAATAACAGATGTGATCGTTTGATCAATTAGAGAAATGCATGTGTGTCATTATACGTCTGTACGCGAAGACTGATCCACTGTACTACAGTCAATAAGAGTCGACTGTCATCTTCTCTGCCCTCAACTGTACTCCATCGAAAAATGAACGGTGAAAAGTGTCGCTGTCTGGCAACGAGTTCCACGGAAGAGTTCCCGAGTTACGTTGATTACGTCAACACCATATTTTGGGCGTAACGATTTCCTACTAGGAGTGAGTGTATGTGTGCGTGCTCATGTGTGAGTCCGGGATTTACTTACAATTAACTTTGAGCACTCAACAGTTCATCGATGTTTCCAGTTTCAAAGGGAGCGTTGTTGTGAACAACAGGTGTCGAATTTTAAATGAAAAATCGGAACACCTAGTTCGGCGTAATAGTACTTTACCTTTCGATAGATTTGGAAACAAAAATTGTGGACAACAGCGTGTTCTACTGATTAAGTCAAGTCATTAATCAAGAAATTACAATAGAGAAAAGATCTGAGAATATTTTGTAACGTATCGTCGAAGTCTTAGTACTCCCGTTTTAGTCGACGTAAGCTCAGTGCAACTATATTGATAGTGTTTATTTTCAAGCGAAAGTTTTCACTCTTTGCTGCATCGGCGTATAGTGATCGATCGACCTTGACACATTCCTGACGCGCTTCACACGGCAGCCTTTGAGATCGTACCTTGGTGACAATTTTAGCAAAGTAGCCAATGAATAGGCCATCTAACGTTATGCACCCGTTTTCCTTTTCAACTGCGCATTGCACATAGAGTACATAGCACCGGTGCTGTTATCATACAGGCTGAATCACATAAGGAGATGAAAGCTGTGTTTTCCGAAAGTATAGAACATACCGACCGACGACATTTCTCTTTAGAAAATTTCTGTTTGCTGTTCCCTTATATTGAAGTAGCAGTGACCCATATTTGAAACCACTGGGTGATGAGAACAAATGGCTGCTAACTTTCTTAAACTTATATTTTCAAGCAGCTCGCTTCAATCGTAACTGCTTTTATCTGGATCACTTTTCATTTATATTGTATAATAAAAGAGAACTGCCAATTAGTTTTGGGCTTTCGCCTCTTCGACAACGTGTAAGTTAAAAATTCGCGTCCCTGTGGTTCTTTGGGAAATATATAAGTAAAAAATTCGAGCCACCTTCTTCAATAGCTTCACACTTTGGTTATTTTTTTTCAGTTTATGTAACTTGTACCTCATTTACTGCGCGTCCAAGGGTTCTTTAAACAGTCCAGGAGAACTCAGAAACCTGAAATTTGCTAGAATTCGAACACAGTTTTCAACTAGAATCTGAGATCTGTGAAACACAACTTTATTAACGTATATGTACTTCGACAACTCACCATTGTAATACGAGAACAATTATCGTAGACATTCACTCAACTTGGAACAAACCAGCCCTGAATGCAGTACTACTGTTTCAAAAAGTGCAAATAGAGAAAGACCAACACGTGGGTAGGACTGAAGTCCAACTAAAATATAAAACCACCACTTAATTGCATGATTACATGAAAAATTGTCAATTTTTGTATTGCGTTATCCCTATTTATACCATTCTATTGCATTGCTATCTTCATGCAAGAATCCTTCAGACGAACAGAAATCCTTGTTTCACTCAATCCCCGCTTTTTCGAACTGCAGTCGTTGACGGTCAACGCGTTAACATGCACGTGCAGCACTGGTTTTCGTTACCTGTGTAACATTTTGTTCGATTTGCATAGGCGGGGCACCGAATCGGCCCCTTCCACCGACCCCGGACGAAGAGGAGTCAGGAGATCGCACTCTAGTCATGAAACGGGTAAGTAAAATTTACGCAAACGTACGTAATGCAAGTCATCGTAATATTTTTAGCGCCTTACTGTCGTTTTTATGTGCCATGTGCGGTTTACCGACATGTTTTAATAATGGTACGGATCGATTGATCATCGTATGAATGTAGTTTTTACTTCTGTGTCGTTTATCTACATTTTCATAGCGCGGTCCATGTATTTTTTCATTCTCCCCGCTCTTGAATGTACATAAATCTCGTTCGGATAAGATCTGACCAAAAGTTGAAGATGGGGTAGAAAGAAAAATACAATGACTGCCAGTGTATTACCGTTTCCTGTCTTTATGTATCTGTCTGTTGTTGTTGAATGTTCATTGATACTCGAACATCAGTCAGGAACGTTTGTCCATACGGATCTTAATTATCCTCCTGCAATATTCGAATGCACTAATGTGCATTGCGTGTACATTCGCTGTAGCCGAACGATACATTACCGTACAGTTGCATATACAGCCGATGAGTATGCGTTGCTATATAATATATTGTATGGTCGCGCGGCGGTGAAAACCAAACGAAACGTGAAAGGAAAATAAGTAACAGGTAAGATCGATGGTGTACATACATTGCAAGATACTCGTATTCATTTGCAAACGGTCAAAGAAAAAATCGTAGCCAACAGGAGAGGACAAGGGGTTTCGTTACTTCTCTTCTTTTTACTCGTAGCTAGATTCGTTTCGTTGGAACGACTTTCAACTCCGCGCACCTTTGCATCGGATACTTCGCTGTACAGTATTCACGAAGAAGGTATAGCCGTTACTTATTTTCGTGTTTCGCGCGGCACGTTCGTCACCACCGCGCCAAACAGATTACAAACCCCATCGAAACAGTTCATTCGATCGTATTGCACCGGCATTCCCAGCTAGCTCGTGTTATGTACCGCCGCACGCCAACTTTTTTTCTTTTTCTTCTTTCCGTGTGAGTGTTTCTCTTCTTTGGTCACTATGTTTATTGCCCTCGTGCGCGCTCCCTAGAAACTTAATCAGATGTCAGACGATCGCGGCATGGCTAGCAGCAACCGGCGGTCCGAAGCAGAGGAGCAGCTCCTATTGAAGGAGTGGGATTTCACCCGCTTCTTCCAGGGTTTTAACGAAAGGTTGGATAAAATGAAAGAAGAACGCTCGCAGAACGCAACGGAGACCGGCAAGTCTGTTAACGAAGATCATCTCTCCTCGTCGTCCACGGAGAAAACGTTAAAGAGGCAAGACCACTTGTCCTCGCGTAGAAAGCACGAGAATCATTCGCAGCAGCCGCCGGCGCAGCAGCAGCAGCAGCAACAGCAACAACAGCAGCAGCAGCAGCAGCAGCAGCAGCAGCAGCAGCAGCAGCATCATCATCATCAGAAGCAACAGCAGCAGCTGAAAGGAGTGCACAGGCGACAGGAAAGCGATTCGAAGCTTGGCAACACGTCCAGCGCTTTTGCACGTGCTTTTCGCCGCGAGAACTCTGATTTCTTCCCTTCCGCAAGACACTCCGCGTATTTACAGAAGTCCGACTCCTCGAGGTCGAGTATATTCTCGAGCGGCAACCGGCGCGGAAGCGAGATAAGCGTCGCTGGTATCGCTGGCAAGAAGGGCAATGCCGTCAGCGCCGGTGAACCGGTCCTTACAGATTTCTCGTTCGGCCGTGACGCCTTTCAGAAGCCCAGGAGAGAAAAGACCGAGAGCGAAATCGTTTTCGGCAGTAGACACGAGGCCAGAAGGTACGACTTTGGACGCGATAAAGACGACACAACGAGGAGACGCAGTTGTAGACCAACAGCCGCGGTTTCTGCCGCTGTTGACGAAGGGGGAACTATTAAATCTACGGCCAGTACAACGGCTAGCGAGTACAGCCCCATTGTCACCCAGGTCAGTCCCCCCAATGAGCCCTGCCTGTGTGCTTGCCTGAAAGATATACCTACTGCATTACCTTTATCTTTACCTTCGATCTTTTTAACCACCGCGCGAATCTCAATACATCGACTCTCATGAACCAAATCAACCATTTCTCCCCGAGAGGTGTCTGTCGATATGTCGTCCTTTTCTGTCAACTCTTCGTCGCTACTGCGATTCTCATCCGCGCGTTATCTTGTCGAAAAGTAACAGAGTGTTTCATTCGGTCGTCGTACATGTACGATATTTCCGTTTACACGATCATGAAGCGTATTTTATATATTGTAGCGCCATCCTCCTGGGTCGCTTTCAGAACTTTGTTATTATATTATCGCGATTAACGTGAACATTTTTCAAATGCTCAACCTTCTCGCCAGTTGATCTGTTCGTTCAATAACCTATCCTTGTTGAACGCGTGCACACCCTTGCGTAATTCATTCGAAAAGAAATATTGACAGACGATTTTCGATTTTATCATCGAACCTCTACATCCATTTTTCCAACATCTAACGGCATATAAAAGTCACGATAGAAGGCTAGTCAGCTACGCTCGAATTTTAGGCGTATTTCCCCGTTATTTTCTTTGTCTTTGTTATTTTTTTCAGACTTACAGACATGAGTAGGGTATAAGACCCTTAGCGCTATCAGTATTCTATTGTCAGTATTGTTATTACCTCTTCTACTATTTAAACTAGATTACTCATTCGGACAAAGTGCCATGAAGCTTCATAGAGGAACGCTAGATTATTAATACTATACTCTATCTTGGTACAATCGAGTCAACTAATACATACTCTTTTCACGTTACTAATAGTGGAACGTTATTACCGATGTGATTTACAATGGGGAATTATTTCCTGTTACGAACGAAATCCTCTTTCCCTGCTTTTGGTTCTGTTTTTCGTGCACAGTTTATTTGTTCATATAACCATGTTTGTCGAGCAATACTAAAAGGACGCATTAATATTTCCAAGATTTAAAGGAATTCCATTTTACGCTAGTTGCCACTGATCTTACAAGGTATGATAGTTAACCCTTTGCTATCTTACTCACGTCTCACTCTAATTGTCGTTTCTTTAACTGCAACGCCAATTTTTGTTATATTGAAAACCATGTTCTCGATGATTTTACCTATTTTTTTTTTTTTTTTTATAAATATACGCAGAATAAATTTGATCGTGATCGAACTTGAGACGTTTTCTAACAGTTTTCTGTTAGCTTAGTTATTAACATTATCGAGAAGCAGCAGGAGTTAATCGTAAATCGTTAAATTCTTTTGTACACGTGTTAGCCTACTTCATGCAACGATTGGCAGTATTAAAACGAGTAATTACTGAAGTTGAACAACCCCAGTGGGAAATTTGTGAGCATGTCGAGCACTTCCGTTTACTAATAGTAGTATACTGCGATAATGTATATTATTAGATACGTTGACGTAATATGTGCATTCTATGTAAAAAATTCCATCGTTTGCTCGCAGATTATACATACCTGTTGTGTATAAAATGTATAATTAGCAGCCGTAAAAATATTCGTTCCGGCTTTCGTCTATTTATCTTCATCGATTTTGTTAGGATAAAACAAGTTCACGCTTCACGCAATAAAGTCGATGGGACATTTGCGGTCGCCTTTAGAAGAGTAAACGGAATACGGTGTGTTTCAATTATTGAACGATCATTTGATGGATTCACATCAGGAGAAATATAGTTTTTATCGTTGTTTGCCTTCCTATATACACCAATGTTCGAAACTTGCTTAAATAGTATGGCATCCTTGAAAACTGTTTCTGGTTTAAAGTTCGTGATTTCAGTCACATATATTCCAATAATAATTCGGACTGATATCTCGCTTAAGTTTCCAGTTAAGGTACAGCAATAGCTTTGAATCTTGTTTCGTTTATATGTCGTATTTTTATTACGGATATCTTTCAGTCTCATTTTTTTTATCCTCGACTGACGATCGTTCTAAGTACATGCAAACTGGGTTTGAAAAATGATTGGTCAGTTATTCTTCTCACTGTCAGGCAGAGTCAAATAGAATGTAATGTCCACGTTTCGTTTTGCTTGGCCAAGTTAACCGATCGGTAGTTTTATGTATTCTTCACTTCTTATGCTCGCTGCAATATTAAATTACAGCCCGTCCCATTCTCTTCTGCTCGATTCACCATAGAAACATTCACTTTAGTTAAAACGTCTATAGTGGTTTTATGGTTATTTGGCTTGGTTGCACCTTTCTGGAGGAGCTTGTACCATTACCATACCATTTTGTATACCATTTTGTGGCCCTACAGACTGATTCTCCTCATTCTTTATATTTTAGGATGCATCCAAGATATATTTTTCCCGTTTCTACTCTTCAGCCATTATACATTAAATGGCATTCATGAATTTGCTGAGAAAACTCAGGAAAAGATTGTGCCGTGATAGATTTCTAATCATTGCTGCTACAATTATATTAACTTGTCCGTAATAAAATATCGTGTATATCTCGTGGCAAACCTGTTGAATATCGCCGCTTTAAATAACAGATAGGAATGTGTCGCCTTTTGGAGTTATCAATTGTAGAACGATGGAAGTTTTTTACATGGATTTAATATATGACCCTGTTTATATAGCTGTCCATACAGTTCTTAACATACCGTGGAAGATATTTTAATCGAATTTCATTTCAAACGCGTTCCTCATAACAAATTAGCTTCTAAAACACAACTCGTCTAAGGGACAAAAGTAGAAGAGTCTGTACTCGTTACTTAACTTCTTATATAAGCAACATATTAATTCTTAATGTTTCTCATTAGTCTGTTATTTAATTGTTACTTTCTATAGTGCGTGATGTTAAATAGCAAAGGGTTAATATTTATCGAAAAATTTAATTTTCGAAAATAATTATCGAAAAATAAATTAACAGTTTACTACTATATTTGTAGCTGCTACTACTACTACTACTACTACTACCATTACTACTACTACTACTACTACTACTACTATTGTAACTGTTGCTATTATTAACAAAGATTGTTGTTACTGTTATTACATATTGGTATTACTAACGCTTAAATCTTACCATAGCGTTGTGGATAATATGTTACTAAAAAACTACATTTTATCGCAAATCGAAGGTCAAAATGCTGTGACCTACATTGATTTGCTCAAATTATATGAATAATATTTCTTAACATATAAAAAATTATTATAATTGCTTTTCTTAAGCACAACTTGCGGTATTTATTAATGCTGCAGAATTTGCCAAATCTTAAACAATTTGATTCTATATAATATTGCTTGCCTAACTTTATTGCCAAAATTGGTAGGTACTTTATAGGTCCAAAAATTGAAAATCACGCGTCGGAAAGTAAGGGACGCAGGAATTTTGATATATACATCGCAAAAGGCAATAGTTCTACCACTTCGGGATCGAATCCAATTACATAAAGTAATACGAAAATAGTTATACTTTATAGATTGTTATGTACACTACATTATTCTTTAACATTACATTTTTCCTGTCACATCTAATTTTCATCAAAAATTGACTTACTGTTTTTATAAGAAATTAATTTTCTGACCACTTCGAATAAAAATATTAAAGATGATGAAAAAAAACATCTTTTAAATCGAAAAGCGCAGTTGTTTTAAAGAAACCAAAGATAGTATTGGCAAATCTCAGAGAAAAAACTTGTTGAATTGCACTGGTTTTGTAGTGACAAACGCCAACAAGGCAAATATCGTCTATAGATTATTCTGCTGTGCACAATTATATAATAATAATAATAATAATAATCAGCCGGCGCAATTTGTTCCTATGCAAATAACTTGTGCTCGTTTCCCCTGCACACTAACTTCTTTCTGGTTTATTCCTTTACCCGAGGAAAATTGGATGCGGCAGGATAAATCTGTTCGAATATAGCCCCTCTAAATGTATAGGAGATATCTAACATTTGTTATGTAGGGACGTAACGGAGAAATCTTTACAGAAGAGTAGATATGATTTGCTTTGCATGTCGTGAAACGAAAAGGAGAAGGTGACGGTTAGAGGAGGGGACAAGGTGTCACTAATTGTAACAGCAAACAGAGAAACATATTAGTACGTCATGTATACATACATACGCAAAATTAGGACGAAGTTAGTACACTTTTTTTAATAGGATAGTAATATTATAGGATTTATCAGAAAAATCACTGCAAAATATTTGGCGCGGAATTGTCGATCTAGAAAGTAGCCCGAGTCTTGCGAGAGTACGTGCGTGGAAAAAGTTGCTTCTATTTTCAGGATACCCGGTGAAATCGAATAATATGAGCGCTATTACTAGAGCATCGACATCGTCACTAACAATACTGCCATCGATATCATTATCACCGCCTACTAATAAACCACTATATTACTATTCATTCCATATCTTCTCGAAACTAATCCTTTCCTTCCTATCGATCGACTTCTGTTTCGAGTACACAGAAACTGTAAAACCTTATCGCTGCAACGAATTTGTCGTTATTTCGAATCCCGTGTCCAAGAGTGGAGGATTAACCGCATGGAATTTCTTTGAGGATATTCATCTCGTTTCTACGTTGCGCCACCGTGTCAAGGGAAACTGCTAATCTTGCTACGATCGTCGCAGCGAAACATCGCGGGATACAGAGAAAGTGCAGATAAAATAAAATTTGGGAAAAGTGTGTTTTCCAGTCGTCGTTTGTACGTTAACGCTCACGTCACGCATCTCTACGCAGGTCCAACGTCAATTTCATCATCATCATCGTCGTCATCGTCATTTTCCACTCTTTCTCTTGTTTTCCTTGTCGTTCTTTTCATTTACAGAATCATCATTGTTTTCGCCCGAGCGAATCGTTGCTATATACCTTTCTTACCTTGCAACATTTCCATTTCGCGCGAATACGGCAAGAGTTATCAAAGTATACGCACGTTAAAATCGACGGCAAAATTGCGACCTTAAAGCGACCGACTACGAAAAAGGCAGCGAGGATTATTAACTTCACTAACAGTCGAGTTGAATTTCATAAGTGCTTCAATTCATAAATTAATTAGTAGAGTTTCTTCTGGTATACAAGCCTGCGTTTTGACTAACAGAGAGCAGTATTTTATTTGAAAGTAGCCTGTCGGTCATACTTGGAACTAATTAATTTAAAGACAAATACAGCAATCGAATTATAATTGCAAGTGTTTCTGCGAAGTTCTCATGATATAACAACGAGTGCATGGACGGTTCCAATCAATTGAAACTCTCATAATAGCCATGTGCCCTTTGTTTTTCATCGATTTAACTGTGTTACGATAACGTAACGAGTATTTAAATGTCCCGTTGCATGTTTATTACAAGTACGTTTCCATTCAAACAGGTATGGAAGAAGAAAACGCAAGGGGGTGCTAATTGCCATGTCGATGTATTTCGTTATACGATTTTCTGGGACATGTGATAATATGATACTATTTAATATACGGGATTAATACAATTTTGCCATTTCATGCAAAGAGGACGAATATATAAAAACCATTAACCGTTAACGTAAAACGTAAACGTTCGCTTAAATACCTACGTGAAGTATTTTTCTCAATACTATTTGCCAGAGAATTGTAGAATTGTCAGTGAAAATTATTTGATGGGAGAGAATTACTTGTAGAAAAGAAGGAAAGGGAAACGGTACCCATGAAGAAAGAATTTTTGAACATTATGTATCGTCCTATGCTACGTATATATTTTGTGTGTGTGTGTGTATGTGTCCAAGTGAGCGCGCGCGTGTGTACGTATGAGTGTTAAGTATATAGGTGTGTACTTATTTTATACGTTTTTACGTAGCAGCCAATCATGATTAAGACTGTTGTCTTGCATAATGCTTATGTTGTATTCGATATTATAGGCGATATATGTTTGTGTTGCTATGTCGCAGCATGTGCCAAGCATGTTTTTGTTGTTTCTTATTTTATGTGTATCTTGGGCATGGTGCGAATTGTGTTTCTATTACAGTTATTCATAAAACTAATGCACAACGCAGAAACATTGACAATAATTGTGTTTCGACTAGAAACAGTTTCTTCGAATTGACAATACTTTTAACTCTACGTGATTTAACAATGGCGTGTTGATTTTTAAATATTTGATAATATACATATATGTATATATACTTATTGATAAGATAAGTAATTCAGCTATTTTGTAAGTATTTAAGGGAGATGAACACGGCGGTGGCAATAACTCGTACTTTGATATTGTTTATCAGAAGAAAATTATACAGTGTGTACCGTTTAACTGGAAACTGTGCAATATTTCGTAAGGAATTGAAGCTATCGAAACGTTGTTCTTACAAAACTTATTCAACACAGATGGGGTGGTCTGTGTTTAAATAATTTGTTTGCAGTGCACCTGCAGGAGAGTTGAATGTAGTTTTCATATTTTTCCTAAATGGATTTCTATATCTATTTCTTCATTCTGTGTCAGCACTTGTTGAAACGAGTTCAATCGTACACTATGCCATTACATTCTATGAGAGGTTGTAAATTTATAATAAAGGCTGTAAAGTTGTCAGTCACCTGAAGATAACGAATGCCATGTACTTTCCTCCAGGTAAATGATGTAGTCGACTCCCGGTGCACGGTCACCCAGTTTCTCTTAAATATTCCTTCTATAGTTGTCAATTGTTAAACTGTTAAGAACTGGTAAAGGGTGAAATATTTAGCTGCCATAATTAGGAAAATTTGCAATTAACATAAGGGCTTTCCTGGAAGTTACACATTGATATCCATAATGGAATTCAAATAGAAGGATAGTTTTTCCAGTTTTTCTTGACAAAGTAGCAAGTACTTAGGACAGGAGCTTTCGAAAATGTAAAGTAGTATGGAGATTTTTTTGAGGTCTTATTTTGTTTATTGCGCAGGTATAATTAATTTTCTTATGAACGAATTATTGAATCTTCACTATACTTACTATACTAGTCAACGAAACATCGCTGAGCAAGATATTGCAGATTTTTTCTTTCATTATTAACCATATGATTTTTCTGGAATGCAGTGCGAAAGAAAATGAAGTATGGTCTACGAAAACTTCTTGAACTCACTGTGTTTTACCTGTACCTTTGAGTCTAACGATTTTACACCTCTTGAAAAATTGGAATGGAATAGTTTTGCGTTGCACAGAAACTTTCAACAAACCGTGGCACATTATGCCCGGAAGAGTGTAGCGTTGTACGAAGAAAATTAAGACGATTTTCAAATCTCCTCCATCACTCCACTTGCAAAAAATTATTTCCCCCATAGAATGCCTTTTCTATGCTGAAGCATTTTTGTCAGAACAATTTTGCGGCCCTTCAATTCCCTGCGAGCCATTTCACCGTGCTCAGTAAAACACGATACGCAGTGTGCAATCAAATATCGGTTTCCGTTTTAAATTTCATATACATTTTTAACTATTGTTACGTTTTAAGCTTGAAAATTTTACCTTCTGCGACCAACTTCTTTCCATAAATATGGAATATAGAATTGTCGCATCGAATCATATATGTATTGCATTGTACCGGCTGAGTATCTTAACTTTTTTGGGGTTTTTTTACGGTGTGTATTTTACAGCAAAATGAAGTGTACACTGCAATAGTAACGTATGTATGGCATTGAATAGCGTATTGCGTTATTAAATATATGGTTTCAAGCAATTGGAACACGAGTATCATCGTTTTAAACTTAAATATACGTAGAAACCGTGTATGAAAATTTTGTATTTCATCACGTAGCACGCTTTTTTCACTAGTTTTATGAATGTAAAAAGGAAGAAAAATAGAGGTTGCTTATCTCTGTTTCCATTGTTACTACTACAGAAACTGTGTTATATGTTTTGCGTAGTGAACAAGCAAAAATGGATGTTTGTTATTTACTTTTATTAATTAATTCTACTGTGCATGAAATTAGTTTATTTATGTTTCGCGAATTGTTTTAAAGTTAAGCATAAAGATCTGCGAGGAGTATCCTCTTATTAACTGTGCATATATGTGAAAAAATAATACTTGAATGTTTTGTCGTATTGGATAGATTATCGATGCATATTGATTTCTGATACCGACGAAGTTATTTACATTCTACTTTTCGTACTTTTACCTACTCTGTTGCTTTCTCGCGCAGTGTTCACTTTCTAATTTCGTTTTTGTTTTTTGTTGTCCGCTTATGTTATTTCAGAGCTATTCTTCGATCCCCTGTCTCGTTACCCATAATTTCATGGAACATTTTCCTTTTCGTTCTCTATATACCTCCTCACCTCTTTCAATTTTTCAATCAAACCTTTGGACGAATTGCTTATTTCGTTGCAATGCGGCTGAATTTGTTGGGATCTGAATTTTACACAAGGGTATTTTCTTTTGGAGCATTCAAATGTTCACGCACTAGGTTGGATCTTACTTTTTGGTACCACTAATTTGTCTTCCTTCGGCTTGCGGGAATGCTTGGCAATAAGTGAAAGAAAAATGCTCTCGGCCTATAAGCTGGACTGAATAATAATGCAACTGGTAGCCCAAATGCCGTATCAAAATTTCTGCAAACTACGTGCAAGCTATTTTCATTTTTAAATTTGTTGCCACGTAGATATCTAATCTTTCAAATTTTCAGCATACATACATTACGTTTAAGAAACAGACCTTCTACCACTACTACTATCCTCTGTAATAGTAACACATTCTATTAGACCCATGTGAAAGTTTCCATTGTAAGATAAATAATGGGACTCAATCTGCGTTTCCCAACGTTTTGGCCTCGCGAGTTAACACATTTGTTTATAATGGCACCGCGACTCAAATGTTTATAATATCAAATTTTTAAAAAGCTGGCAGATCAGAGTTAAGAATTGTATATTATTTAAATGAATAAAGTTATGGATATGTAACAGTAACTTCTATACATGAAAAGTAACTTCCAATGCATTTCTATTGAGTGCGGTTCAAACCCCTTTCAATTTATAACAGATACTTCAATTTTGTTATTTTGTTAATTAAATTTAATTACGGGAGAAAAATTTAGTCTTTAAACAGACTATATTAATATTATAAAAATCACTAAAATAGTTTTAATTATATTTATCTGAAGAATTATGACATAAATTATGAACAAAATAATAGAATAGAATAGAATATTTCACGGCCTTGTTGTCGTTATTCATTTTTAATTAACTACGCGCTGTTAAAGATTATACCCAATATTGGGTCGCGATCCATAGGTTGGGAAACAAACGCTGGTCTAGATATCGTTACAGTTTTTTCTTTATTAGACAAATAATAAAGTGTCACAATTGTTGTATATTATAACAGTTGTAAACTGAATATGTACACACGTAATAAATAAAGGCCAGGCGGTCGGTAAACGCGTTTAATATAAACACAAATAAAAAAAGGAAAAGAAAAATATATATTCCAAGAGATGTATTGCAATGCTGAATTATCACAATTAGTCTTATCAGAATTGCGAGCTTGAGGAATCTTGATCAAATCTTAAGCAAACAGAAACGTTTGCGACAAGTTAAGCCGTTCTATAGGTATATCGGAACTAGAAAGGTGTAACCGGCCCGACTAGTGGTGTCAGACTGTTATAGCCAGCCTTTTAAACGATTCCGTGCTGAATAGAATAGATAAAAATAGTTTATTGGAACAAGAAACTGCAAACTCAAGCCATTGGACCTATGCGTATTGCTAAATAAAAAGCTGTGATCGATCACTAGACCAAGCTTATCATCTTAAACTATGTTGAGAAGCTTTTCTTTTACCCACAGATTCACCGACTGTAGTCGGATTAGAGTATTACCTGCTCCGACTATTGCAATACATTCTGTTTGGCGATAGATTAAAAGTTTTCTAAACTTGAAGATATTCGAAAATGTATTGACGAATTCATTGACCTAAAAACTGGAATCCTATTACTACGTCGACATCAATGCGCTATCAAGAAGGCGGCAAGAAGTAGTTATTGACGGGAGCAAAATAGTTACATCGTTTGCAACTGACGCATTCAGAACAGAATAAAAATGCATTTTCAGCGTAAGAAAAATGGAAACTTTTACATAGATCTAATAAAGGTAATTGCAGATATACAGGTGCTGTCAAAAGTTTTCGGCTAAACAGTAATTGCAAATATATTAAATGAAAATTAATAACATCGTAGAACGTACTCGTAGAAACCTTCAATATCGGCGATGTATTAAAATCATATTTTGGCTGGAAATTTTTGACCGCCACTGTATGTTTGTACCGTTTCGTCGCAAGCATTGTCGATTATTTTCTACATTTTGCAATACATATTACTTGCGATAAATAGTGCTTACAGTTATTTGATCAAAGGCTATGGCGAGTCGAATTAATTATTTTAGAGACGAGCGGCAGTAGTATTATTTCCAACTTATATTTCAAGAGAATTGGATAGCTTTTCGTGGTTAATCCAGTTGAGTTTATAAGCTGCAAGCGTTACTTTTTCATAGGTCGGCGTTCTTTCAAGCGATTAGGCAAAACAGAATCACTGTGATCCAAGTTAAACCAATTTCAAAATTTAAACATAATCTTAACTATCCTTACAATAAGATATACGTGTACCGAAACGACCTTCCCTCTCAATACTATCATTTTTAAACAATTCTTCATCGTATTATAAACTATGCTACGTTTCAGGTCACGCTTCAGCTCCAACGACTCTGAAAAAACAAAAATTAAAACGATTACGGTCTTCGCAAAAAAGAAAATTCAGATCTCAATTCCTCAGCGGATATCGTTTGTTACCCGTTTGTTCCGAATTTTTGCACTGTTCGCTAATATTACACGTCGATTTAAATATCAATCGATACATTTATAGAATCGGGAAAGTGGTGATCGTCCAAGAGGTGGCGGAAGCGGAAGTGATTTCCAGAGATCAGACTCATCACCTGGGTCTCGACCTAGTTCCGTTCTACCGGACCTCCTTACTTCATCGCCAGGTCAACGGCAGGACAAATCAACCAGCGAAGAGGTTAGATATATATATATATATTACATTTCGTTTCTACCTATCGCCGACCCTTATACGGGATTGTACAAATTTCCGCGTATTCACACTTAGTTTAACACGTTTGATGCTACGCGGGGATCATGGATCATTCGTGGTCGCTGAACTTGCACTGTTCGTATAGTAATTCCTCGCATGACCTAAACATGTGCCATTTAAAGAGCTTATGTATAAAATAAGCGTAATCGGGAGGAAAAGGAAAGAATATAAAATTCGATTTACCAGTAGCCGAGTAGCCCAGTTTTGGATCGAAAGCACCTAAGCTTGTTCCCAATGTAAAATGCTCACTACCCTTAGTGAACTACCCACTACCCAGTTAAATGCAATGATATCATTGTCTTTCTTCACTTTACTCGTTAATCATAATTTTAAGCAAGGGCACCGTTACGTAGTTTATCATTTTTCAATACATTGAGGGTTCGAATATACATTTTTAATGTATTTATATTGGACAGAAAATGTTATATTTTATACTTTTGCAATTCTCCTCAATGTTTGAAAAAGGGTTTACAGATACCTTTCTTTTATGGGGGATTCAGCAGCAAAGCTGTCTTAATCTTTTCGGACCCACCAAACTGCATCATTGATTGGGCACAGTTCGTTATCGATTTGTTAGTATTTCTTTATCGAACCAAATGTTAGCGATGATCGAGTATCTTATGTGTGTTGATGAACCGAACCGACTTTGGATGTATTACTTTTCTAAAGAATCTGCTAAACTCAGAGTGCAATTGATGTTACTGTTAACAACAATTTTCAATTCTTTCTGGGTATTTTCTCTTCTCCAGTACTACCCGTGAAAGTCTACTTTGAAGACTTTAGAACGGAAAGATCTACCGTAGATGTATTAGAAACATCGTTGATGAATATTTCGAAACACGTAGACTGAGACAGAGAACTGTAGAATGAAGTACTTTGATTATTCAAGGTGTAAAACGTAACTTGTCGGGGCGTGAGCTCCCGTGTCTCACAGATTTCTTGCACTCCCCTTTATCAAGAAACAACCAGTGATCACACAGAATACAAAAGAAAATCATATCTTTTAAAATATGGGCTTTCGACCTATGTTTTCTCAACACATTTTATTTGCACTGAGATATCCCTGCAGTGGGATCGCAGAGTTTAATAAAATTGGTCCCTATTAATTTGCAACCAGAATATGCAATTTATTGTTCGAATTGCTTTGCCTAGTTTTGCGCTAGATGTTGGTCAGATTGAGACTATTTTCCAGGTAGTACTGGCAGTCGGCCAGCAGCCAGGTTGGAATATGCAATAACCATTTACAAGTTAGTCGCTAACGAGGTAATCCTGAAATTGTTCCGCTTTCCGGTTTAAATTGGTGTTTCTGTGGATATAAAGATACCATCTGTTACAATAATTCGAAATTGTCTTAAAGGGGTATAAGTTTCTTTTATATAAATTAGTGAAATCGAATTTCTTGATATTTTTGATCCAGATTGATTAGCCTTGTTCTGTTGGAAGATAGCAGGTCGATATATTTTTTACAAACCTTTTTCAGTAATTTTGTTTGAATCTTCGGCATCTGTTAAACTCAACGTATGCCTGCAACATTTACGATGCTTACCTTTAGACAAATTGTAATATTTCTATTTAGCAAACAAAACCTATTCTGTTTTACATGTTCCTTAAATATTGATTCTCAATATCCTATTTCAAAGTTTTAATTTGGCAGCCAAGTTTTTCGAAAGCTTTAAAACAGGTATGTACATTATTCGTGACTGTATAATAAGACAGCTGGAATGTAAATGAAACTGTCCATGCTTCACGATTGAAGCAGAAGTTTCGGTACATGTATGAGGTGCTTCTGATTTTGAACAAACTTTGGACTGTCATTTAAAATTTGAGACCACCAAATGTGCAGTGTCCATTAGGAAATTTCTTGGAAAGTAAAATTATCTACGTACACGTTAGCAGTGCTACAGGCATGTCTTACACCTTCTAAGCAATCTTTGTTTCATACTATATCTTTACGTTTTCTAGACATTTTCTTTTTCAATGCATACATTTCACCTTCAATTGTAATTTACTATTCTCTAAACCCTACCTTTGCAGCTCTAGGTCTCTAAAAGTTACAGTCATGTATATTACACATTAATTGACTAACCATGTACATAAAAAATCATCTCGATATTTTTCTCTTCGATACGTAAGCGGCTTGGAAACACCTTGCGAATGTCGTAGCCCGTAATTTCCCTACTAGTGCTTCATTTCTCGTGCAAAAAGTTTCAGTCACTTGTAAAAGCGAATTTAAATTCAGTAAGCAAAAGTGAGCACAAATTTCAGGAATACAAAATGTTATTTGGTCAGTTCTTCGTACAGCAGGTCCAAAGGGAAAACGGATCATGAGTAATTAATGTTTATGCAGACCGCGTTTGGTCGAACGAGTGGCAATGAGCCTTGAAATCGTGCAAAATCGCCCGTGTAACCACTGTGTCAACCGATTCGAAACGATTTCGGCTCGTTCAGCCAGAAGTTCTTCTATTTTTGGTTGAACAAAATTTATACAATATAAAATTGGCTTTAATAGTTGACAATTTTCAATGAGATTACCGATGTACCATAGTACAAACAACCGTCATGATTCCTCCGACATCGAACGTGTTAATACACTTCTTTTTTTAATCTCTCATGTACAACCCCTAGCGAAAATGAAACTGGCAATATTCAGTTATTCGACATCGATAACGTTCTTTACCCACTTTTCCTTTTTCATGACGCATAATATGTGGCACATATGCTCTATAAAACAGGGACCTTGCGAACATCCAACTTTGCGATACGCAGTTACTGGTTTCGTCCATCGATCACACGTTGAAATGCAGTCGGTACCACGTTTAAATCTGCCGCATTTCCAAGATTGCAGTGAAATACTGTAAATCGAATGCATAAAATGCAGTGAGCCCTCGTTAGTTAACTGTTGCTCATATTCAACGACGATTATTCTAGAGTTCAGGTGGTTTGGCTGCTCAGGGTCGTTTCTCAAGCAGCGTGCGAGGGGAGATCTACCCTCCACCTGCTAACCTTTACGCGTGCTTCAGTGTTTGTCAAATGGAGTTGCGTGACGCACGAGGGATCGGTGGAGGTAAGACGAATGCACCCCGATCCCACATTGCTCACAAAGAGAAGCCTCCCGAGTTGTACCGTCGACTTTTTAACACTTTGTGGCCCGCCCGTAAGCACAGATCAGTCGCGCATTAAATATACACCATGGTTTTCACGTATCCCTCGTGTGTCACGGAGGAAGACTTTGCTAGAAAAAAAGCTTGCACGGGCTAATAATAAACACCCGGGCAAAAACAGTGAAATCTGCGTGGATTAAAAGCGCTGTGAAACGGAGCGAACTATTTTCGCTCGTAACGCAGTATAGGATTGTGCCTACAGTTTGAGTACGCATGGTAAAAGAGGAAAGTAGACGTAAGTAATCCTTGAAGTTGAGTTTACTGCCCAATATATGGTATAGTGTTAGAAGATAATACGCGCGACCCGAGAAATGAGGTGGGTTTATGTCGGATCTTTTCCAGGTACAAACTAGCTGTTCCAATTAACTGGATGGATGAACAATCATGAATTTTCGAATGATTAAGAGGGTAGCCTAATTTCGCAATTGTATCAGGTGCTATAGCGCTGACATTTCTGTGCAACTATACTAAGTATGACTAATTGTAAATAACGGTTCCATATATGGGTTGCGAACTGCAAAGTGTTAACGAGACTTCAAATCATCGAACTGTCGACAGGAGGTTAGTTATAGATGGTTAACAGTGTGCAAGATATTTGGTATTAATGATTTGAAATGTTCCTACTTCCTGTAATAAAGGGATGAGTCGCCGGCAATTAAATATGAATGCTGCCGAAAAATAAAACACCCTAGATTTAAAAGATAGAATTAAACAACACACGTACCAGAGCAAAACTTTTAACTGAAGCTTTGACACGAGCTCATACGTCTTTCTTGACGAAACCAGTACGTTTTGGCATATGAGCTCATGGAACTAAAATGTGTTATTTTGCGAACTGTTAACCGTCTTGGTCTAAAGTTGCATATCAGCACCTTTACTTAGTGTTGCAAGACCCGTATCGGTCTAAAGCTTGTTAAAAGTTCAGCGCCATATCTTAGACACCTGTCCTGTTAATAGTTGTTCGTTGCCAAAATAATAGTAAGCCAATGCATAAAAGATTGAGAAGAGTTTTTCTGGAGAAGCACGATTTTTCGTGCTCTTCCTACTGTTCGCAATCAACTCAAAGTTCATTCCACTGATAGTGGACGTTGATTGCTATGGTTTTTGCTCTTCTTGGAAAGAACACGTCCTGACGTCTTACAGTACACGTATACTGTAACCGTAAGTTATACGATCTTTGAGGCCTAAGTCTGGCACAGATCGGAATTCGAAGTTTGTCTTGATAATTCGTAGGATTCTTCATTTTATAATAATATTCGTGACGCTGTACTTGTCCCTGAAATATCATTGGAGCGTATCCCTGATATCCACTATTGAAACATCTTTGTCTACATTTTTCTTCGAATTGGAACTGACCCCTATAATGAAGAAAAAGCTTGAACAGAAACAAATTCAGCGAAGTGTCTTCAGGGACAATTCAGTCTCTTAATTTCTACATGAATTGTTCAGAAAATGTCTCCATTTGCTGACAAACGTCAATCTAGTCGAAGACACTACGCACACAAAGTTAAAAACGGCGAACGTACGTTACAGACTAGTCGATGCTGCGCGCACTCGTCGTTGACGATTAATTAGCGAGGCAATTTTACATTTGCGCGTCGTTGTAAAACAATATACGACGGTAAAATGTGGAGCAAAGTTAGACATAAAAAATGAAGGGCGGGTATTTAGTACAGGAAATATGGAGAAGGGAATTTTCGTGGTACATTGATGTTTCGATGAACGAAGCCAATATCTGCACAAATATATATCTATATATACATCAAAGTGTTTGTTCATTTATAAACTTCATTTTACGATTATAGTGTAAATACTTTCACAATCTATCAGCAGAACAAGCACAATATAATATCAACATAAAATATAATAACGGCTAGTATTTAAGTTTAAGAGTTCATAGATTGTAAGAATTTTACACGCCTTTGCTTTATGTGTTAGTACCTTGCGAATGCTTTAATTATATTTTGTTTCTCCGCTCTCGTGTTTCTGTATATCTGGTGATCTACCCCAAACGAACGCAGATTTATTATTTTATCGACAGTGTGCAAATTTTATTTTAGTGTAACAAAGTCAAATGCTATATAGTCATTTAGCTGTGTAATGTATTATTTAGCACCAATTGGAAAGAATTTAGTGGCCTATATTTTCATGAAAGTAAAATTTAGGACGAAACTGTAGTCTTGAATGCTGCTTTATTTTATGATATTTGTAGATCGTGATTCTTGTGTTAGAAAAGGACATAGAAAGAAAAATTTTTGATGGATTTTTAGACAGTAACATGAAAATCGTCATTGAAGTCATCAGTTGTTCTTAAAAAGAGAATCAAATACACTTGCAACGAAAATAATGATAAAAGTAAACACGCTAATACTCCAACATAGCTATATCTTCAAACGTTTCTCGCTATAATTTGAGAAATCAAGGTTTCACCAGAACGGCAAAATATCTTCAACTAATTAAATTTTATGTAGCAACCTTTCGTTATTAGTTGAAAATTCTGCCAGCCTATTTTATCGTTTTGCTTGTTGCACTTGATTTTCATTTTACTTTTGTTTTTATGGAACACTGATCCATAGAAATTTTTCTTTAAACGTTCGTATTACAGTGGAATGATGCATTTTTCAACAGGCAACCGAATAGTCTGACTATTTTGCCTTATTTTACGTTTCTCGTTTCTTATTTTCTTAATTCTAGTATGCTTGAACAGGAAATCAATATTTGTACAACGACGCAATTCAATTTCCAATAGTTATGCGAAGTACCACACCTTATTTCACGATTGCCTGTGAATCGTTCGAAAAAAGAAAAAAGGAAATAGAAAAAAGAAAAAAGAAAAAAAAGGAAGTGCATAGAGAAACAGAGCGTTAATACGTTATTTTCTTTTCATTTTCTTTTTTTAACCGAAGGTTTGTCAGCTTAGAATAAAGAGAATATGCAAAGTAATGCTGAATTTCAAAATGGCAAAAATGTAAATCATCGACGGTTATTACGTCGGACTCATTGCAGTAGCTATTAGTAACGATCGTGCACTGTCGAAAAAGTTACAATTCAATTCAGAACGAGGAGTACATAGTTCTTGTCTCAATGCATTCGAATCGTCAGGTACAAGCATAATTTTATGTTTTTTTTTTTTTTATTTACTTTGCGCACAATTCCGCGCAAACGGTCCTATTACGTTTGTCAGCTTGACTAATTCAGGATTCTGTTGTGTGTTGTGGGACGCGTGGGAGCTCTAATCTGAAGAGCAGGGCCCTTTCTACTGACCATTCCAATCCCAATACTAATTACAATGTAAGTATTCATTCGATATCGATTTACAATTCAGTGTCGCTTTTGCCTCCTTTTAGAAGAACGTTTCCTCCTCGTGTGCGAAGGGAAGACAGCGTAACAAACTCTTCCACTATACTCTCGATACTCACCGTGCGTCTTGCATGGAATGTGAAGTTTTCCTGCACACTTCGGCCGTGTTCTCGTTTCAAATAATTTTGCCCCTTTCCCGTGATACTTTGCAGACCAACAGAATTTCTAATTCAATCGCGGACACGATGCTTTCGTTAACTTCCATCTTCCTTATTTCACTCTCTTCCCGTACGTCGTACCACTCGCAAGCTCGTCTGACATCTCTGTGTTCCGTGTGCTGATAGTTCACTTGCTCAGCTTTCAAACACCGTTCCTCACTTCTTGCCTGGCTTCACTTGCTTCACTTGCTTCACGAATCGTCCAACCTTTCATCCGAACCTGTGTTAAAGCAACGTTCACATCAATTCTTATCTTTGTACATTAACTTGCATACGAATAGTCCTTGTATTAGTGTGATTTTGTTTGTATTAATTTTAATGTAACGATGACTCTCATTCTTACCATATTTGCGATGAATCACTAGACATAGTCTACTTGCTGATTATCAAGATACAGTAAAATTTTTGCGGGACGAAAGAGTAAATAAGTTCGTGAAAACATTCCGAATGTGTTGACAGTTTTCACTATTCCGAAATATTGTCACACTCAAACCGCCGGCAGCAAACGTAAATATAGACATTCGGGATTCTTCAATTTTTGTTGAGAAATAATCGTATTCCATTCCTCTGTTGCTAATATACTTTGGAAGTAAACATATACTACAATGGAAACTCTTGATAGTCCGCTGCAGAAGATGGTAGGTTGTTTCTCTAAAATGCTTCCTCTCGTTATCTATATTTTTTTATCTAACACTCTCACGAGATCATAAGTTAACGAAGGTTGCAATAACTTTCCTTCCTCCGACTTACAATTCCTGCAACTTCGCGGCAGTACTGTCCACGGGAGGAGCACCTGATGTCAAACAATCCACTACTATCTCCAGCAAAGCAACAGATCTCCTGCTCTAAATTCTAAATGAAAATCTCTGAAGGCCAGTCTCTCGAGCGCATAGATTCTGAGCACTGTCGATGTTCGGATCATTGAAAGCATGAAAACCCGAATAGAGAAAACTCCGGTGGGCAGTACCGTTTCCAGGTTCGAAATACCTTAGCAGTGAACCGGGAACCACTGCAGCTTTACGTGCATTTTTTTGTGTTCTGTGTTTTACATGTAACCGGTATGCGTGATATCCGTAGGTTATCTTCTACTTTACATATCTTCAAAGTTTGTGTGCCTTTATGATTTGTATGCGTATCATCTATTTTCTTTACCGCATGCTACTTCATTACATATATACATTTCTATGTTCTCTGATTTCCCTTTTAACCGATAACCGCCCCTTAACAGTCACGATACCTCGCGTCTTTCGCTGTATCGTCGATCGCAGTAACCCCTTACTTCCTTGCTAATTGGATATATATATACACACACATATATATGTAGGTATTTTCAATTCGCGTATGCGAGTTCAAGCTTAAAGTACTTTCTGTTACAGTATCGGCAAGCGGTTAAATCACCACCCCCATTTGCGCTTCAACAGAAACAGAGATCCTTCCTGACGTTTGGATTCGGCGCCGGGCCAGCTAGAAGGGAATCTCACGTGAACGTGAACGTGACACCGACCAGCCACGATCTTGCGTCCGACACACCTGAAATACGCAAATACAAGAAACGTTTTAACAGCGAAATTCTATGTGCCGCACTTTGGGGTAAATAAGTTAGATAGGAGTATCGGGTCATTTCGTAAGTGCTGTCGCTTTTTGTAAAATAGTATAATTATTCTGTGATATAGAAATTATCAGCAGATTCCTGATTCGAATATTCGATGTTGCACCGTGACATGAAAAGGTTACTAACTCTGCACATCGCAATGGTCGTTAAAATTTTTTTAGGATTTCCTACTGTACCTTTTATGTTCGGTTTGTTCTTATTCAAATTCATAAAGCGTACATAATTGGCACTCGGCTTCACTTATCTATCAACATTTTCTAATTTCGTATTTGACGCAGAAAGTTTTCTGTATGCCTGAAATGTTTCATACGATGATTTATACGATACCATAAGAAACATGCACGAAATAAATGCCCCCATCAAATAACTGAGATTTCGATGTTTGAAGCGTTGACTGCTGGATCGATAAGTCTATCGATCGGAACTTTGATGTTCTGTTGTCTGGCAGTCAGCGAGTTAATCAAGGCAAGCAAAAGGCACTACAACTCGTAAGCGTTCTAATCTTGCGTTTTAAAAAATTGCAGGCGTAAATCTATTGATTGGTACCGAAAATGGTCTTGTGCTGTTGGATAGAAGTGGCCAAGGCAAAGTGTACCAGTTAATAAGTAGGAGACGATTTCAGCAAATGGAGGTTCTCGAGGGTCAGAACATTTTGGTTACAATTAGTGGAAAGAAGAACCGGGTACGAGTGTATTATCTTTCTTGGCTGAAAAGTAAGATCCTGCGAACCGATGGGCACAGCGACGTAAGTTCCCTTTACGTCTTTCAAACGAGACAACGCAATCGAAACGCGCGGCGAGACACTTTCAAAATGAAACGTTTGTTTGCTGTTTCAGCAAGTGGAACGACGCAATGGTTGGATCAACGTAGGCGATCTTCAGGGCGCGGTGCATTTTAAAATAGTTAAATACGAAAGAATAAAGTTTCTAGTTATCGCATTGAAAGATTCCATAGAAATTTATGCTTGGGCACCGAAACCTTATCACAAGTTCATGGCTTTCAAGTCGTTCGGCGAATTGGCGCACAGACCGCTCCTCGTCGATCTTACTATAGAGGAAGGCACAAGGCTGAAAGTTATTTACGGCAGCGCCGATGGTTTTCACGCTGTTGATTTGGATTCCGCTACGGTTTACGATATTTATCTGCCGAAACACGTAAGTATAGGGATGATAATACAGTAGAATCCCTGTTACTCGAACTAAATGGGAGGCGAAACTATTTTCACTCATTGCATTCATTCTTTATATGTATATTAGGTTGTTCATTAGGTCATGTGCAATAAATTTTACGAACATTATAATAGTATTGAATTATGTGCGATATTTTGCTTTGGACTCTTGCCTTCGTCTCTTTGGAAGCACCATAATTTTGTCCAACTTAGCTCTCAATGACATCCGTGTTCGTATGCGGTGGATAGTTGGTTGATATATTCTCGAACTTTCGGTTTAAAATTTCTCATTCGAAATGTATGTCATTTTTAAACTGTTCTTGTAGAAAATACAGGGTGTCCCACATTCGACAAGTCGTCTGAATACAAGTTTTCAGTTTACGCCTATGATGTTGAAGAACCTTGAATGATCATGGTCATTGAAAAATCTTCTTGACAAGAGCCACAATTGCAGGTGTTGGAAAACAGTGTGTACATACTTACATGGTTCCATTAAACAGAAATAAGCTAACCTTTAAATCTCCCAAGCACCCCCATTTGAGAAAATGTTTTGGCCACCCCAAGAGTTAAACACCTTTTCATTTTAAACATTTCTTCCTATTTCCAAAACTGTGAGAATTATTCAGGTGACTTGTCGTAGATGATTCGCCCCCTATATTGTTGGAGTAATAGGGATTCTACTGCACTTTGAAAGAGTTTACGGTGTTTCGCAGACATTTATTAAGAGCGTTTGTTCCGGTTCCAGACACAGGGTCCCATTTGTCCGCATTGCATCGTCGCGTTGCCCAACAGTAACGGAATGCAGTTACTCTTGTGTTACGATAACGAAGGTGTATACGTAAACACCTATGGAAGACTTTCAAAAACCATGGTTCTTCAGTGGGGTGAAATGCCCACTAGCGTCGCTTATATCGGCACAGGACAAATTATGGGTTGGGGCAACAAGGCTATTGAGATTAGAAGCGTGGAGAGTGGACACCTCGATGGTGTGTTTATGCACAAGAAAGCTCAACGGCTCAAGTTCCTTTGCGAGCGTAATGATAAGGTACGTATCCGTTTGAACACATTGTCAACGGGAGAGGCGAGTCGGCGGTACTCAGTTTTTGGCCGTCGAAAACGGGAGACAATTCACTCCTTGAAGGACCCTATTAGTATCGTGAATAATTGTGCTAACCAAATGTTAACCCTTTGCGGATGATCGACGTAGTTACCTGCGATCTGCTGTGCAGTGAGAAACGTCAGCTGATAACAATTTTTTAAGCAATTACCGTTGCAGCAACTCGAGCCTACGCAAAGGGGTAACAATAGATTTCGTTTAATAAAATATTTGCATTGCTCTGAATAGGTGCATGAATATTTCACGTACATCCCGAAAATGTGCGGGAACCAAAGTTCGATCTCCTTCGCAGAATACCGTCAACAGTGTGTTAATATGACACGCGATGTTGGACAGGAGCAACGGCGCTTTTATACACGCCCTTCACGTTCCTCTTATTGGTTTCAGGTATTTTTCTCATCAGCGAAAGGCGGGAGCGCGTGCCAGATATACTTCATGACATTAAATAAACCTGGCATGGCTAACTGGTGATCCCGAATGAGGCCAACTCTGGCCCTCGAGTTATCTTTGCGAATAAGGACACAAAATCCTCCTCGTATGACGATATACGTATCATCGCCATTCATGTTGATTCGCTTTTCACTGCCAAGATTTAACGCCATGGAAAGCAAACAATGTTTGTATCACAATTTACATTATCAAGGTCATTCTCAATCGTATAATTGTCAGTATCATTATCGCCGTTGTCGTCGACGTCGTCGTCATCTTCGTTACCATCGTCGTCGTCGTCGCCGCCGCCCACATCATCATTGTTGCCGTCATCGTCAACGTCACCACCACCACTACTACCATCATCATCACCACCACTACCACCATCATCGTCACTGCAACTGTTATCATTTTTATCCACATGGTCATTCTAATCGATATCGGTACGTTTGCTCGAGTAGTTGCACAGTTATTGAAAAACATCAACTATACATTGAAATTTCTCAACAATATCTTCGACCGTTGTCACAAAGTATACAAGAGAAGCTAGTATTTGTAAATCGTCTCGTAACAAAATTGTTGTGCTTTTTAAACTATGCATCATACATGATACAGTTTAGCGTATGAGAGAAAAATGGTTCCTCCTTTACGTAATAACCCTCTCTTGTCAGAGGTGTTCGAGTGCGACTAAAATTCGTGCACACAATTTCACTGTACTTTGAAATAATTCGTTCATTATTTCGTCGCCCGTTCGGATCCATACTTAATGTTGAGAATATTCTTTTATATCCTGGATCGACCTGCTCGCTTGGGAAATAAAACAAAGAAATTGTATCGTAATTATTTCTAAAAGTGATTTAAAACGACTTGAATTTTTTATCAGGGTAGCTTCGGAAAGCAGAGCACACAATACACTCGTCAAATTATTAGCTATCCGCAATAGAGATCATTGTATCCAACTGTTTCCGGTAGTGGCAAATGGATTGTGCAATATCGATACTTTCATCTATAGTAATAAAAGAAGAAAAAAAGGATTTCGAAAATGAGTTTTTTAAACGAGTGATTGAATTTTTCTATGATAATAAATGCGACGTGAACTGTCTTGATAGCTTTAAGTGCAAATACGCGAGCAAAATACAGTGTGAATGGACTTCTGCGGTTTGAATCTTGGGGGGAAAAAAAGAGTATAAAGGACGCGCGCGCAAGTGTGAGAGCAAGAGCGATGAATTGAATGCGGGGGATGCGTGTAAATTGTGAGTTTTCTTTTTTAAAAGTGATTTTCAATTAAATGTATTTTTCCATTTATAGTTAATTGACGTAATTTTAGTTTGTACGAGATAGGGTTGCTTCCATTGGCATACAACTGTGTATAATTACGCATACGTTCCCGTACCGGGCTTATATCCGACACGAGTCGTCTACAAGGGAAAGCATTGCCCGTAACAATGAAATAACGAATGAATAACGACATACTAAAAACAAATATTACAACTAAAATTAGATTTAAGGAAGACAAGTACTAATGTTATTAACTACATGATTTCTAGTAATCGAAGGATTCGCGAATCCTTATTCTATGGTTTATTATAGCGACGATGACGATGATAATACCATAATCTAATACGTGGCGTTGGATAAAGTGCATTTTTTACAATAGATCTATGTTAACAGTTCTCCAGACGTAAAGTGATAAGGTGCAAAGAACATTTTTCCTTCTTATTATTTTTCTAAGATTTATTACTATACTTTTTTCTGTATGTTTAACTTGCACCCTCCTCTTTGCGATAAGTAGTTTGCATAAGAAAGGCCGTATGCCGCTCATTTGTTCTTATATATACATATTTTTTTTCTTTTCGATACAAGTGATTTCCTGAAAACGCTGACGAAACATCTACTTAGAAAGCGAGCCAGAATTTTGCAAAAAGATGCTCGTAAATGAAAAAGGGTAGAAATTCTTCCTCTCACTTCTTGATCGCACAATGTTAGACGTATTAACGAGTATTATTACATTTTGTGAAATCATACTTTTCATACATGAAATTCATTAAACTTGAATACCGTGTAACGTAAGGATACATATTTCATACGTATACCGCCAGGCATCATTTACCGTTAAATGTACGGGTCCTTTTTATACACAGAACTTTCCGCTAGAACTAATTTTAGTTCGAATAGTTCGATGTGCAATTGATGTAGCATTGAAAGGAACATTTTTATTTCGAGATCGAATATAAACTAGAGTAGGAATAGTAACTATTCATTTTATAATTGAATTTTCGATTTATATAAACTTTACACGAACATGTACTACACGTAATAAGAATTTTCCTCCACTGTCGAGTAATATATTGGAAATGCAGCTCCGTGAATAATAATATTGGCCTCTTTCTTTTTGTAAAAAAAAAACAACGCACGAAACGAAAACAAGTAAACATTGTACATATATCTGTTCATGTATGGTAACCAATGGAAAAAAACGAAAAGAAATATACAAAAAAAGTTTTAAGGGGGCAGTGACATACTAACGAGGGTTACAATTTTAATAAAACAAACGCATTGTACACTCATTTATTTATTTGTACTGCAATAAATATATGACGTGATATACTATAAAATGGATAATGGTTCATTACTTATTTACGTGAACGCGTTTCGATGCATTTGCAGGAAATTCTGCAAATACGCAAAGGCCGGAATTCTCGAAATTTGTATGCTTCGCATCGTACAGACGTAGCACCGGTTTCCGCGATCGTAGCAAGTAAATGCAAAGAGGAGGACGTCTATAGCTAGTGCAACGAAAGACTGTTTTTCGAACGAGAAGAAGAGTTTCTATTGCACCTGGTTTGGAAGGAAAGGCGCAGGGGGTGATCGTGTGTGCGCGCGCGCGTGTGTATGAGATTAAGGGAGAGATAGAATTTCTTTCAGCGAATGCCACACGTATGGACGGTTATTTACGAATAATAGGGATTCCAATATTATTATAACGATAATATTGCTACCTTCAAAACAGTTTCGTGCGTTAATATGCGTGTGATAACTTTTCTTATTCCTTCGTCACTTTCGGTTCCTTTAGTTACATTTATGTTCCATCCGTTACGTTTATTTGATCACCTTGCAAATTGTTTCCCAAAGATGGTAGTGATGAGTTTCTCTTTTTTGTTTTCTTTTATTTTTTTTTTTTTACGTTGTAATAATTATTATTGCCGTAGTTTATGACTGCATTATTGTTACGATTATTCTATCTAACCGTACGTCATTACGACCATTACCAAGCGGTATATTATGATTACAATGATTAAGATTACTGCTATTATTACTATTAGTAAAGTCAAATATACGAACAATTTGTAATTGATGCCAGAGCTGTTTTCTTTCGCACATCCCTTGCGTTCGTGTCTATAAAGCCTCACGTCTTTTTAGTTCCCTAAAATTAACGCAGGTAATGAAAGTACGCCTATAACAGATGTTCCACGACGTGGTGGCAGAAAAGATTGCTGATGCGAAAAGGTATCGCAACGGAGACAAAGTTACAAAAAATGGGAAGCAGGGCAAAAAATGATGGTACAACGAGTTAACGATTTTTATTTCTTAATACAGGAATTATCTACTGCGAGACTTCTTCCTAGCTCTATACAGTACGTAACATAATTAGCATTGTGTAGAGCTGAGGCGCTTGCCTCTGAGACGGCACAGGAGGAGTGGGAGCATTTTGGTCCCCCGTCTACTTGCCGGCTTGTTTGTGTGTTTCTGTAGCAGTGAACATTTATCTATGCAATCTACAACGTGGAAAAATAATTTCCGGTTTTTTTAGCATTACGGCGTTTGTTACAGCCTGAGCAAATACTGAGCAGTATCTTCAGTAGCTTTAGAGATTAAACTCATCAAGTAAATTGCATCGAGTGATGATTTTTTCTGTTAATTCGACATCCCGTAGTTTTTAGATTAAAGTTCTTTTGCCGGTAGTAAAAGCTTTGAAAGAGGGCTACAAAAGCTTCCGGGTGCTGTACAAAAAACGTTTCAATGGCATTGGGACAAATTCGTTCGAAATAAAAAGCACTGGAACTTAGTGAAAAACGTAATACAATGGTTGCCAGTCAGCTATTTATTTCGATAATTAAAAATTATTTATCGTTTAACCTAGGGATCGGGTTCTTGAAACGTCGAAACCTCGAAACCCATCGGAACTCGAGAAAGTTTCGAGAATTTGACACTTTACCCTTTTTTCGTGATTCGAAACTTTCGGAACTCGAATAAAAAAAGGTATACATTTCAAGAACGAAGAATTGTGCGTAGCGTGCACCGATAATGTCCGATTCGTGCGTATCCTAAGTATTCGATGTGAGATTTCGAGATCGCCAATTCTCGGCGATCGGAGTTTGTTTTTCAGAATATAAATAGATTGGCGATCGATCGTGAAAGATTTGTTGTCGGCTTGAAAAATATTGATTCAGCACCTTAAAACAAAATACTCCTCTTACAAAATAAAATCAACACTCCAAGCTTCAAGAGCTTCGAGTTTCGAGAATTTAAAAATTAGTTTCGAACCCATCCCTAGCTTAAACTATTAAGAAACGCCACCATGCGCTATCTGCCATCGTATTAGTTTCGAGCCACTGTACGGGCAACAAATGAAACGATTTGTTTAACAAATTTGCCCTGTTTTTTTTTCGTTATTAAAAAGAAAATAGCTCCCAAATGTCAATAGTTACGATTTGTTAACGATTTAATACCAGTTAATTCCATATGTGACACACATTTGTTTCATAGCTAAAAACAATTTAAAAAACTCGAGTATCTAATTCAATGTGTGATCATTGTGTATAATTTGTTGAGAATGGAAATCAATATTTTTTTCAGCGGTCTTTCAGGTTTTCTTTTTCACGCAGGATAATCGCTTGATTAATTTTATTGAACTTTTGTCCATTTAACATGTTTGAAACCGTTTTTTCTAATAGACGTCTTCGTTATTTTGTGTCCAATTATCTGCTACGTTTTGCAAATTACATATTAAATAATAAGGAAAGTTCATTCATTCAATGTTGTTAAATACTACACCTATACCTCGCTTTATGCCCTAGTTACGTTTCGGAAAAGTTGGCTGTGAAGCGAAAAGCCGCACAACGAATCAATTATTTCGATACAAACCCATGCAAATTCAATTGGATCTGTTCCAATTTTTTATAAAACAATATACTTTTTAGTTCATAAAGCATTTTATTCTTTTTATTTCCGGTGGAAAAAAGTAATTTTTTTTGCCCATATAACGAAACATTGTGGGCTGTAAATCGGTAAAGTGCCATGATTAAAAAAGGCCGTTATAGCAAAATGCCGTATAAAGAGCGGCCGGTATAGCGAGGTATATGTGTTTGATTTCTTTGAACTTATCAGTAACAGGAATATTGATTTCAAAATTTCTGTAGCCAAACTACTTTGTCAAAATACGCAAGTAGAATACGTGGAATATGAAATCTTATTATATGAACATGTGCAAAAATATAAAAATATATTAAGTATATAATAAGATTACTAGAAATATACTGTAATAATTGAACCTTTATTATGCGTTACGTCATTACGATTTTAATTTAAGTGAACATTCGATATCGCATGATATGTTTGAAGCGTATTTAAACTTACTCCAGTAGCGTTATTTGACTGCTATTAGCTTCTCAACAACTTCGACTCTTAAAATTTCATGGATTCAAAATACGATCTTTCATCCGCGATTTCACTTGAGAGCTGCATTTCATTTCGGTACAATTATTATTTCTCTGACAGTTACATTTTTTTTCCATTGTCATTTAATAATTTGACAGCATCGGTTAGCAGTATTCCACTCGTTTCCAGTCTTTTCATATTAATTCATTAGAGTTTCGAAATATAATATCTCTTCATGAGTAAGTACTACATATGGCGCGAGCGGTTCCTCTTGAAAAAAAATTTGGACTGATTTCATTGCGGCCGCATCATTCGTATGGAAAGATTCAATTAAATGGAAACTGTTTTTGTTGTAACTCCCTCGAGAATTAATTGGTAATGCCTACAATATTTGCATGCGTTCTACAATGATATCACCTTCATCGTGGATATAATTATCCAGATTCTGCTCCCACTTTTATTGGTAGTAAATTTGTTTGAAAGTTCAACAAATAATACTGGATTTTACGAACGAAATTTGATGAACGTGTTTGAAATATTACATCTATGTTTGCATATGTTCTTAGAAAGCATATGCAAAGAAATAGTAAATAACTAGAATCGTTTAAATGGAAATCAAATTTTTAGCCAAGTTCTACTTTCTTATCCATTTCATATGAAAATACACACACCGGCTCAAAAATTTGGAGCACCCTTGATTTCTTGAAACAAATACATATTCTCGTAGTATATGCGCATGTTTTTTATTAGAAATATTGCGCTATTAAAATAGCATTACATAGATCACCGATTCAGCAAATAAGAGAAAAAATATAACCTTATTTAAATAATTAAAGTTTTTCCTCTAACATTTTGTAAGACAATTGCAAAAAACGACGAACGTGTAAAGCTGCTTTTATTACTTCCAAAAAATGTACAAATCAATGCTGGAGCGTAGAAAGATGTAGAAGCGTGTAAAAAGATGTGTTAGATCTATCTACACGGTCTCGGCAAGAATTACTCCGTTTGTACTCCGTTGTTTGTCAATGCGACTCCTACGTTCGACGATCGATGCAAGAATGCCATGCTGCATCGTGATCGCCAAAAAGGACGCGTTGTCGGGGTTTTTCCAGGCGCCATGGCTTCAAGGGCCTCGCTCACGTATTTCCCTTCAGCCTACGGTTTCCTATGGGTACGTGCGCTATCGGGCCCCGCGCTGACGTAACCCAGATGTCCAGCTACGGCGCTCGCAGCCGAAATCTCTTACAATTTGTTCCTAATTTTAATCAGAAAAGTGGTATATGTCAGGATGATTGGTTGGGGAATCGAAAGGTAAGGCAGTCGGTCGAATTTCTCAAATACTTTATTCGTTGCTTAAACACGTCCGTCTCGCACGAGCGTCTGGGCAAGAGTCCCTTGTTTCAAAAACGCGAACGTCCGTTCTCGCGGCAACCGTCTCCGTCGACGTCGCAGTTTCGGCACCCTCAAAGGGGCCCCGCTACGTTGTTCGGCGTAGCGCATACAATGTATGGCCCCGTTTGGCCAACGTCTTACGGCCGCACGGTCCGCAGCTTACATATATAGATATAACTTTTTTCAGTTGCACGAATCACACTGTATTACCTGTAAGAAAACCCGAGGCTTTGGAGCGCCTCGCATATTCATCAGGAAAATGTCGCTACGAGGCCGATAGGGGAGCGGGGCCCGTAAACATTGGAGGGTCGTAAACCAGACCCTTGAAGGTACTGCGTCGTGGGACCGGGGGCGCGCCTTCTTGACGGGCAAGAATGCAACGACGAGGCACTCTTTGGGAAACGATCGACTAGAGCGGACTCATTGTACCCATACCGTTGTATTAGCATAGAAATAGATATTCCTATAACCGTTGACGAATTTTATATATTCTTTAAATATCTGTGTCTTACATACCCCTTATCCGTTTAACCTCTATGTTGGCAACCGGGTACCCTAGTATCCAGTTCTATATTCTCCTTAATAATTTCTGTACGTTCTGGACAAACAATCGCAAAACGCTTCCAGATCTCCATTCTCTGCACACTTTTACGCGAATTCACGTTTTATGACAAAAAATGTGTTCAAAACATTTCAAATATCTAAACTTCAAAACTTACTGACCACTTCGGTTGCCAAGGGTGTAATGGCGTGGATCCTATTCTGGCAAATTCCATTTTGTTTTTATAAATGGTCGATACAGATGCATGTCAAACTATACGATATACGTATGTGTATTGAAGAAAGGTTAGACGTCGATTATACAGCAATTTTCCAACACCTTAGGCCTTAAATTGATAGGGCAGGGTAAGAAGCTGATCAAATGGATTCCGCATCAACTAACAGAAAGACATGAGGCACGTCGACATGAAATGCGTATTTCTGTCCCGGTACGACACAAGAGAATTTTAACGGCTGATGAAAAATGGTTTTCGCATGGCAATCATCATCGATCTGCTCCTAGCATCGCGATGCCTTGATTTCGCTGAAGCATCAGAACACACAGCAAACTGAACTCTTCATCGGAAGAAGATTATGGTCACAATTTAACCCTCTGCGGTCTGCTGTTATTCGCTACTTTTTTCTTAAATTAGTGGAGCCTATTAATGCACATAATAAATATAAGAGGCATGGCGTGATATTGCACATTTGAACTCACATTTCTTAAAATATACCAGACAAATTATATCAACTGAAATACGAAACTTGCTCAGCTTGGCATCAATTGACTATAACGTATCTACTGACTGTCAAAAGTTTCCGGCAAAACAGTAATTTTAATATATTCCTGAAATAAATATTAATAACATTGCCCTTGCAAAATATTTAACTAGATGATACTTTGTAATTTAATAGACAAGCTGTACTTCCGCAATGGGTTATTATGTTTAAAAATCTCCAATATTCATATGAATTATTTCTTAATTGAGAATACGTTAATCGAAATTAATCTAGTAAAAAGTACAGATTTCTATTATATAATAATGGGTAAAATTCTCTGGTTATCCGGCATAGCACATTTTAAGTATTTAATTTTGGTACATTGTTTCTGATTTTAAGTTTTATTCGTGCATTTGATATTTTATTTGCAGCGACCAATAATTAATAAACAGTGTCTCCCTCGTTATTCCATCCCCCTTGACCTAACGTACATTTTTATATCTCTTTCCTTTAGGTTTGCAATTGGACATTTCTCTAAGAAGTGAAATTCCCAGTATACATTGGGCAGAGTGGAAGGAACCGATTAGCTCGATTGTCTGCATTCCACATTATAATGATTATTCTATAGTCTCAAGCACTTGCTGTAGATGGTGCTCGAATAAATGCTAAAGTTACAGTACCTTGAGGAGAAAATAAATAGTGGTTTTTGTTTAGGTGCAGACATTCTAGTTTTTGAGAGCACCATTATTTAATTGTTTTTAATGCAGCCATATATTTTTCGTTTTACACAATATTGTAGGCCGAGGAAAACGAAAATATCGATCCACGATAGGCGGCAAGTGAAAAGTTGAAAAGATGAGCAATATTAAGAAAGTATCATAATTTTATGCAAAACGAACTATAATCGTTCTATAAACATACTATCTCGCTCAAAATTGTCGGGCACATTAGAAATTCACAAGAAATAATGGCTTTGTTAAGTAAAGAAATATTTTATTCACGATATTGTTATTCTAATATACGTATAACTGCAATAGTTCTAACAAATCATCAGCATACGTAGAACAAATTTTCTTTGCTCAAAAATCAAAGGGTGCATCAAACTTTTAAACAGTATAATAATATGAAATAATGTACACGAAAGAATGATAATAATACAACATATCATTTCAATTTCTGTACACTTATTGAAAGTACAGCGCTGAAAGAAACTTTACTCTTCCCAATATTTTTTTAACCCAGCGGAGAACCTCGTTTCAGTTTCATCAAGCACCATAAAAAAATTTTCAAAAGTTTTATTACTAGGGGGAACGCAACTTTTACTACAATTTCTCTAGCCATGGCGGAAGGAATACTTTGCTTTTGACACTGCTCCAGAAACGACTGCTTTCAACGTAATTAACATCGATTGCCATCCCAGGTCGTTCTTTTTCTTCGGCTTACTTTACGTTTAAGCGTAAGGACAAATCGATATAAACTGCGATTTTTGTGCAGCAGTTCCTTGTTCGGGTTTTCTCACGCTCGAATCGCGATTGATAAATGTAGTTCGCATAAAGATTAACTTTTCGCTTTTCCGACGTTATAAACAAAGGTGGCAATTGTTAACGCAAACCTCAATTCACTACATGCCCCCCGAATGATAACGATCCAGAGTTTTCGTGCATGTGCGACGGTTTCAATGCAAAACAGCACTGTTCCATTCTCCTAATGCAGCTTAACAAGGTGATGTACAAAGTCGCCGGATGGAATTACTGGAGCTTACGTCGAAACAACACTCGATCGGTCGTTTATCCTGGACAATGAGCCGCGAGTACTAGTTATTGTTGGCCCTTGAGGGATATTAAACGATCAGAGCATAGAAAATCCATGCTCACGGAGATAACAATGCTTTGCAGTTTCCGGTAGTGGTAGCAAAGCACGATTATGCATCGTATTTCTGGATGACATGTATAAAGAGAATTGAACAACGGGATTATCGAATTGGATTAACCCTGCTGTAAGCAGGTATCTATAAATCTGTCCTGCCTGAGTCACTTGCTGTTTGCAGCTATAGTGAACTTAGTGATTAGAATATTATGAAGGCAGCTTTTCACTTTGATATGACGAGTATTAAATACAAGCTACTTAATGTATTACTATTTTGTGACATGGTTTTTTGCGAGATAAATTTGTGTTCGGTGAGTGCAAAAATTCTGTCAGTTTCCGTCTTTCCCCGTATATACATATAATAGGTATACTGCATCCAAATTTCTCACTTTAATATTAAGTAAATAAATAGATAACGTATAGATATGTACATAGACAGTAAACAGAAAATACTAAGAACAGCTGCTGTCTTCTTATTACTGGCGACACAACGTTCGCGCTCGCCTAGCAGTTTCAATATCGCAGAAGGATATCTGGATCTTTTTAACGAATGCCGAATAGGTATTCGTTGGAAGGAAGTAGTCAAAAATATATTAAGCAAATAATCTAGTATGTCGCATTTACTCCCTTATGTTGGCAACCAAAGTGGTCTATAAGTTTGAAGCTTAGTTATTTAAAATATTTCGCTACATTTTTTTTCAGATAACGCGAATCCGACGTAAAAGCGTCGAAAGATTGGAGGACTGGAGCGGTTCTGCGATATTTTACGGAGGACATTGAAAAATTATTGATGGAAATATAGAAGTGGGTACCCGGTGGATAACATAAGGGTTAAGCAGGAATTGTATTTATAAAAGAATTATTAGCAACTCCAATGGCAATTTGGAGGAAAACTATTCATTCTGAATATGAACAACATTTCTGAAAATACATAGATTATCAGATATGTAATCCACTGCTCGCAGTTGAACGCACACACTGTATGCACGCGGTCAGCAGTTCACAGCTTGGAAATCGTGTTATAAATGTTTCATCTATTCCTGCCCGAACATTGTGCTGAGTGATGTTACATTATCGAGCAGTATTAGAGTGTCGTCGTCTCGGATTGATCTTGCAGTCGCCGTGCTATTGTCTGGGAGAGAAAGATTGCCTGCGAAGAAAGGAAGTTCGTTCAAACGTATCACGTTTGCTACTAACACTCCGTGCAACGAGCATTCTACCGGAGTATCATGGGAATATTTATTAATATCGACGATGTGCTTCGTAATGTCATGTTTGCTGCACCTCGTGTCAAAGTGCATTACTTCGCATCGTGCGCGCTTCACACTCGATGTTTAAGATTTATTATTCAGCTTCTGAAGTGCTTCGCTGCGTGTTCCAATTCTTCCGATACATCCATCGAACGTGCCTACGTACATCTGACAAAGTAGCGTCATTCTATCATCGCTCTTCTTGCACGAGTTTCACGTATTTTATCGCTGTAAGCATTTTTTTTTTGGTGACATTTGTACAGACAGTGGTATATGTAGGAATGCTTTAGGGCAGATTTTTTTACGAAAGAAATCTCTGCAATAAATAAGTTGTATTACTTGAAGCAGAAATCGCAAGACAGTCGGAGTTGTAATCGTGGCTCGCGGCATATTTGAACTCCGTTCCTTTGTCGTCCTTTGTCACTCGCGCAGAAACAATAGAAACGGCAATTCATATTGCAGCTGGCAGGTTGAACGAAGGCTACATATCATTGATAAGGATAATTCGCGCCGTGGCATTTGTTGTTAGTTTTCGAGCCGAGTCCTCACCGACGGAGTAAAATAAAACTTACATATTGTCAGATTAATGTCTCGGAGTACAGAGCACAATAGTAGTCGAACTTGGCTAGGGCTGCTTCAAGACAGTTCAAATAATCAGCAAAAGACTTCAATCATTCCCGAAGCATGAATTACACGAGCGAAATATTCACTGATTAAGAAGGGGATGAAAATATCAAAGTAGTAACATTGTTGGTAACAATAATATTGGCCATATTTCTTTTTCAATTTTGTTATTTAATGTCGGACCAACCGCTTGTATGGGCTACTTGCGGCACACGAGGGTTGTTTATAATTTATGATACAATTTACTGTGCTTCAAATAGTGTATTGTTACGTGTTGCATCGTTTCCTTGTTCTTCAAATTGCTGTTCACGGTGGACTTTTATAGTATATACTGAGTCTCCCATGATAGGTACCTTTTGATGTAACTACTCAACGGTGATACGACAAAAATGTAAGGAGACTTTCTTCATCATTTTGTAAGTTGAATGTCACTGCGTAAATAATAAATTTCTGCCTTCAATTTTTCAAGAATTTCCTAAGGCCACATCGTGTTCTTTTTAAATAGAACACTATATTCGTTTTGCTGTATCAATGTATTTGCCACTCTGCTTGTGTTTTTTTTTTACATTTGATGTTCAACGTGTCCACCTACAGCTTTTAAGCATTGCCGTAGCCAGTTGTATAGTTCTTTATTTCCGTCCCGCGTTCACGTAAAAATTCTACTATGTATATCTAATTAACATCCGCATTTAAAAAGAATTCTAGTATATCTAATTAACGTTACGTTACATGCATTCACCATTCATTGCACGCATTTCCAGTCCAGTACCTACCCATAAACCCGCATTCATGCTAAATAACATCTACTCTTATTCATCTGCTGTACAGCTTCGGTTTGGTTCCCCTTTAACTCTTTTCCTCGCCTTTTTCTGCGTCTCTTAACCAATTTACCATCGTTTTATCCATCCCACCATCTACAGCATTTTCTACCCTCATCCTGTCAGCATCTACCTTGTCACAGGCTTGAATTAGATGTTTCAGCGTTCCTATTTCTCGACTGCATAGCATGCACCTTCTACTCTCCTCTTCCACCAAGCGCCTGTTTCCCTTATCGAGATTATTGCATCTCTCTCTGGCGATTAAGCATTTGGCTGCCTCCATTCCCTTCTTCTTTTAAATATTCGAATTTTCTAGGACGGTTGCATTTCCTGCAGTGAACGATGAAGTGTTCCATTGTCAGACGCATACACTGCACAGATCTGGGTAATAATAAACATGTTGCGCTTTGAACAATTGCCCCATGTTTTTCCTCTCTTTGAAGGCAAAGTTAGCTTGTCGGTATAACCCGCAGTGCTTTCTGCACAATTGAAAATGCGATTTTAGAGGACTTTCCTATGTTTTTTGTTGGCACGGAAAATATTAATTTGGGGCAATGTTGGATCGAGTAGAAAGGAAATTATCCTTTCATCTTCGCAGTACTACAGAGGATTAAAAATGTCGATCTGCCGGAGCTAATACAATGCTTGGAGGGGAACAAGTAATGTATAGTCAACATAGTCCACCGTAAAATGTATGTAGATCGTTTGTTGTTGCGAATGTTCAATAACGTGTCCAGGCATTCTGCGAGACAGTGTATGCAAACGGAAGAATCAATTTGAAAGTATTTATATTATATAACATGGCCGCACACACAGTCTACTATGAGACCGAATAGAAGGCTTACATACTTATGTATGTAACATTATAACTATATGCGACCATACGGGATGGACAAAGATCTTCGAAAATGTTTAGCCATTTATGGGTCATGCACAACATTCACAGTGAACCTTGTACTCAAATGAAATGAAGACTCACGATGTTTAATAACATAACATTTGTCAGAAAACTCTTTTTCACGTGAAATGGATTGAGTTTAGAAGCTACATCCACTAAGTATTTTTCACTTCCTTCGGTGAATCGTATAAGCTTCTCAAGTTTTACAAATTACTAAGTCGGAAAGTCCCTTAAGTTTTAAAGGTCTTGCTGGACTTCCTCTTTTTAACACACCGTCTATAATACCGCCCGCAAGCTACTACTTCTTTGAAGCGAACGGCGCTTAACAAGCTTTTATAAAAATTTCACTGCATTATTGAATAATATGTTGATGAATAATTAAATTTTTGCGACATTTTGGTTTCCTCAAAGATCTGGGGTATCAGGTTTCACGAATAAAATTTTTCTTGATTACGGTACTGTGAACCACGCGAATCCCTAGAAATATTTGTATTTTAATCGATGTAGGTAGTTCAGCAAGACACGCTTGTGTATTATACGTAATAGACAAGCATGGAAATCATTAAAAAATTGATTAGCTAATTCTGAAATCAAATGGGATTTATTATTTATTATACATGTTCGATGGCTTCTAAATTGTTGAATTTCAGAGGAACGGGTATCAAACCTAATTAAGGATAAAGATCAAACTCCAGTGTTCTATTTGTACGAATTTGAGCTTGTGTATAGTATAATAATAATAGTAATATACGTTTTATTCAGCCTCGCAGCCAGTAATTGGACTTAGTTTACGGTGACCTATCTATTAAAAAGCTATCCTATCCATGCAAGTGATTCATACACTCTCTCCCATTGACGTAACGTAATGTAAACTATTCATAAGATCGATGCAGGATCTGCAAAATGTACAGCAAATGAAATTACAATCCACGTCAGGGTTGACAAATTTTAGGAGCGTAAACATGAACGCACAGCAGAAAACATGAATCTAAAAAAATTGATTGAAAAAGGTGCAGAAAGTACTTTCGGGGGCACGTACCTGAAAGAGTAGCTATATTTGCTTAAACAGAGGTACAGATCATTTTGTTTTACAACGAGTACTATAAAACTGTAGACGTTGACAGGTCTGTTAAGAAATCGAACATTTCATCTGCAACAACCTAATACATCATTACAAAACCGTATTTAAGCTCTTTGTTTTTATCGCGACTGTAAAACATTTCACGTTAATTCCGAATGCGAAACTGTGTAACTTAAATGAGAAACTTCAGCTAATGCAGGGGAGTATTACGCGATCAACAACGGTGTAACGCACCGTTAAAGAATTGTAAGCAGTAAAACGTCGCACTTACGCGTAGTCGAGGGAAGTAAGGGGCGCACAATAAGATGAGCAGTCAAGGTGAACTTTGATTGAGCGTAGTTCTACTGAAATTCTAAATAAAACAACCGTTTACTGCGAAGGAAAGTAGACTTGTTGTAAGTGTCATCAACGCAGGAACCACTTCCAGGATTACGAGGTACCAGGTGCTTTTCTCACGCGACTGTGACAACTGCGTAATTCCCTTGAACAGCTTTCGGGCTTAAAAGGCACGTGGATGCTCGACTTTTCCTCCTGTGTTAGCAGCTTCGTGCTTCGAGGATTCAGGTGGGCAAGTGGTCCCCGTTGCTCGCATCCTTCGATACAAGGGGTTATGAAACTTCGTTACGTATTGGATATTGCGAGTTTTCAAATCTAAACGTTTATACAGTTTCGCGTCATCGCGTGAATTTGACAAAATATATACGCCGCTTTGAAAGGGCAAATTGATCTTGCACCAGTTTATATTTTAAATAGATCGGGATTAAATGACTGGCGATAGTGTACATAAATAATGTTATTGCAATTCGTATTTAATAGGTCCACCAGACAGTGATTTGTCGAGGCAGCAAACTTTGTAGGCGCAACAGGAACAGTGCACACGCAAATGGTGGGATCCCCAAAGCGGGGGATGAATAATTTGTTTCCTTCAATATTTCAGAAATTATCAGAGTTAAGAGGTGTTGGGCTGGTAAAGTTCGAAGGAGAAATCGAAAAGGTTCCTCTTTCGAAATGCCCAGCATGTTTCAGAGACTTGAATATTATAGAGAGTTCTTGAAAGTTTGCTCCCGCGAACAGTATAAATACATAGGAGGAAGGTAATTTGAAAATGTGAGCAAGTTAAAGGAATGCATTAAGACGGAATAGAGTAATTTAAGTCGAGGGTATTAGAGATTTCTAAAAGTTGTTGAAGGCAAATGAATGTATGAATGTACACACTGGTGGAATAGTTAACATGTTCAGTCCTAGTTTGTTCGAATGATAAGGGAAATACGTTTTTTGTTTTTAAACAGTGCTGTTATTTTTTCTCTAATCATTTAGATGTATATATATATATTTCCGGAAAAGTAGTTCCGTGGTGCTATGTTAATCTAAAATCTGTCTATGTATTTAGTGACGTTATAATTACATACAATTCACACGTTTTACGCCACGAAAGAATTGTGCGAAAAGTGGAAAATAGCACGCATGTCCTGTCCGTTTGTCTGGATGTGTAAAAAAATGAAATATATTACATTGGTACGATCAATGATTTTTGTATTCATATAAGCTTCATTGCGCTTAAAAATTAATTTACTGACGATTACAAAGTATTCATTCCAGCTTCATTATTATTTACGGCTTTGTTTCATATTTCGGGGAGTTTTGTAAGTCAGTGTTTATAAAATGGTTTAAACGTATTACTTATTTTAATCGCCAATAGCAACGGATATAAACGTGACTGCTCGGGGTTTACCTTCAAGAACAAGATCATTATCCCGAAAGTTCGCAAACAAACATTGGCATCTGCTTGGATTCGTTGCCCGCATATGTTTGAGCACAATTACAGTTATTGTCCGCACATATGATTGACTTAATAGAGTTTCCTATGTTCCATATCGAACTACTGAAACTGCTCGGCACACGTTGACTCTGTAACATAAACGTGGAACAAAACGCTAATACAATGAATTTATTAGAAGCAGTGGGCAGTAAATAGGTTGAAACAATTTATAACCAGTCTGAAAAACTAACATTCCTTTTCCAGGAATCTAATACCGTAATAAAATATATGTCTAGCGATGAATAGCAATTAATCCTTTGAACTAACAAAGTACATTCGGTAGAAACAATTTTTACATAATCAGGTTTCACGGTACACGCGAGTATCGGTAACTTCTGATAAACAGTGCTACAGCTTGCAACGATTTACAGCGTTGCAGTCGCTTCTCCCCTTAGAGTAATTTTTACCGCGTTAAGGTAAAATATCCACCTAGTACCTTTGCAGGATTCACGCGCGTACGTCGCACGACGTGCCTACTGTACTATAGCAGAATTGCAAATTTGCCCCTTTGCACCTTATTTCACCTGCCTGGAAATAGGCATGAATGCGTGTAATAAACGAATCCGAACTTCAATCTGTGGAATTCGTATGAGATTATTGACCTGGATAGTCCCACAGACAAAAGAATTTCGATTTTGGCCTGGATCGCACGATACACTCTACGCGTACATTAACTTACGTCTTGCCATATGACGTCAGGGTCCATTTGGACCAGGCACAGGCGATCAGACCAGACCTGAACCACGCATCAATTCTTCAACATTAATACACGTTCAAAAGCAAGACCTCTGCTTTGTACAATTTAGTTTCGAAAATCTGTGAATTTGGTTTAAAAAAGATAGTCGTCGCCTTGTCACAATACTATGCTTATTAAATAATATTCTACATTAAGGTAGTCACCTACAAAGCAGTCCTCTTTGCAGGATGTAGATACGTTGTCAATTAACGTTTCCAATTCCGCTAGCGCTCCTTATAGGATTTTAGATCGGCTTCCGTATTTTCTTTCAATTTTTTAATGGTTTCAGAAGGAGCGTTTTGTTTGTTTGTTTAAAGAGGATTTCCAGTTTCAGAAACAACAAGCTGCGAGATGGGGAAATGTTAGGTGAGCGTGGCACGAGGCTAACTTTATTTTCGATCAAAGAGTGACGACGGGATGCGTGAGATTCATTGTAGTGGCGCAGCATAGTTTGAAACCACACGACTCATGCCCAAAACGCCAGTTAAAATATTTCGACAAGACACGTATTGTATGATATTCTCATACCTACTGCAACTTCTACAATAGTCGGCTGCCGAACAGCAGAGATAATTTCACGAACTGCGATTAGGTTTTCATCAGTTTTGAAAGTGGACGCCCTGCCAGGCCTTTCGTCATCTTGGATTCAACATCTGCCTATAAGCATCTTCTTAAAAATCTGTTTTCAAAGCTTAAAGTATTTTTGCCGTTGTCATATTGCTTTAATACAAAATTTCAGTAGTAAATGGATTTGAAACGACTGAATTATGAAACGACACTGTCTCACGAGAAGTCAGTTTTAGATACAAATTAAACGGGGTACATCGACTCATAAATTAGCCGCTCATTGACTAATTGTAAGTCGGCTAACCCCGCAAAACAGAAATGGGGATATTTATGTTATTGTAAATATAAAAAGGTAAGAGCCAATCAAGTGTTTCGACGATAAAACTGATTTGGCGTCTCATACCTTAAATTAAATTACTTAACATTTAGAAAGGCGTGGAGTCCAGGTATTTCTTTTTTCTATCAATCTACGGGGTAGTTCTAAACTGTCTCGACAGATTTTGGAAGTGTATTGCACTAACTATAATCATGAGGCAACGTCGTATAAACATAGTTGCGCTTGTAGATTGTGGAGTGAAATATTAGGCACGTGAGTGTAAATTCAATAGGAATGCTGTTATATACGTGGAAAATTCGGATTAAAAGGGTACACCATCATGCAGGCTCAAAAAAGTAAACAAATTAATATTTTGTTTCCTCAGGTAATTATCGAATAAAGTATCGGAATTTTATAGGGGTTGTTAGGTAACATTTTAACTTTATTTTAAGATGAAATTTATTATATAAAATTTTCAAAAACGTGGAGTTATACGGGATCGCCTAACGTCATGTCTAATGGAACCTCGTCATCTGGCACCAAGTGGCAAATGCGGCTGGAATATAAAAGATGAAAATGCTTTGCGTCAACCTAAAGAAAAATATATTTCCTTCAAAGTAGTGCAGGATTTTATAAAAAGTTGGTAAAATAAGGAGATGGCGGTTATTTAAGGAAAAAGTTTTGTTTACCTTGGACATAATCAGCTTTGAAAGTTTATAACAATTCAACGAATCGAAGTATCAATAATATCTTACGCTACTTTGTAGATTATTTAGTGAGGAGTATTGTGTAAAAGTTAATCGGCTGTATAATATCGGTATTCCTACCTGATACTACTTGTCGTCATTCGCAGTGCTACAGCTTCGTCAATTATTCGAATTTAAAAAAAGAGCTTAATTTAAGGTAGTCTATACATATGAAGAATGTGGAAATAACTTTTCCGATTTTTTTAAATCGTCAATTTAATGTACGCCCTTAAGAATTAAACACCCCTTCAATTAATTTCAATCCTATAACAGCTTTCGGTCGAAGCACGACTATCCAATCCTCAAATTTGATTTCGCATCTGATAGTCATTCTGTTTAGGCAAATTGCTGGAGTCTTCGGTACGCAACAACGCTAACATATTTTCAACTCGTCGACGGTAAATACTTATTTATATTTTATCTTACACAATCACAGTCTACGTATTGCCATTACGAATATTCTTGAGAATATGCAATTCAGATGTTTAACGGGGGATAGTAAGTTGTGGTCACCCAGTACTCGAATGTACAGTCAAATAAAATATTCATCGCGACCCCCTTCAGCGAAGACAATTTACGCAATGTCGCATTATGCATTGTAGTAGACGTCGCAGTATGTATTATGCATTATGTTCGGTGCTTTTAGTATTTTATTCTTTGTTAACCATGTATAGAACTCGGTTGCAGAGATTCAATGCATTTGGAACTGAGCATCGGTGCATAAACTCTTTTACATATCTTCGTACGAAAAGAGTCGGGGGAATGAGATAAAAAATGTAAATAGTTCACCTTTGATACAAAAATTTAATTATATATCTATCTTTGTATCATATATCATCCAGTTGTGGCAGCTACAAAATACAGTTATAAAGAGTAGCAAGTAATTTTAGAAATACTTTGCGGACAGAGTGATCACGGCAATAGGAGGAAGATACATACCAGTTCAGTGGTTCTTTGAGTGGTTCAAAGAGGACTGGATTTTGTGAATTATTATTTTGCCAGCACATCGATGTCGGTGCATTTTGCATTGCAATTTGTTAAAATAAAAAAAAACCTTTTTTTCTATAAACGAACTCTTTTCGCCGTTTTGGGTAAAAAATTATTAAAGTAGAATAGCGAAGAAATACTTCTTTCAACCGTTCAACTTTTCTTTTAACATTTTTTTCCATTCGCAAACAGAAGATTAAATTATATACTTGTTATTTCTGTCGAAATGATAAGATCTGTTAACAAATTGGATGCAGCGGTCACGACGTAAATTTAGGTGGTTCTCTGCTTAGAACCTGCAGTACAGACCCTTCGACGCAGCAGGTCAAATTGACGTGTCATGTAAATTGAATCAGCACATTAATGCCTCGGTATTAACGCTGTTCATGAAGGAAATATCCAAGTTGGACAATGACAGAAACGACGTATCTCCTGCATAAATCTGCCGCAGCCCCGGTGTGCGTTATAGGATTAAATTAAATTTTTTATTTTCCTACTTCTTTAAATCATTAATTCAAAACAACTTAATCATTGAATTATGTTACTTGCCGGTACGACGTGCTACAATATAACAGCTGCTCTAGCACGATTTAAAAATATCGAAAGAATCGGAACGGTACTTGAGTTTCGTTAAATATCTATGACGCCAGGTAAAAATAATTATTCGCAAAAAGTGAGACGAATTTAGCGTTCGGCGTCAATACCTGTAACACAGTAGAACCTATGTATTTTCGTATTATCGAATTACTACAGGCTCATGTATGTGTCTTTTTCATTTGCGTAGGGCTACTCTCATGCGCCAGCTGGTTGAACACAAAAAATTCAAATGACCAGGGAGAAGTGACAATAACTTTTTTATCAGCAGATATCTTTCCCTCTTATATTTTAGATGTTTGGTCTATATACAATTCGTACTACAACGCGGTACTTAACGTCATTACTTTCACTTCATCCCGAGCTACCGCTTCCTTGTATCCGAAATGATACCTTCGAGCGCAACGGTTTCAATTAACAAAGAAGTTCGACAGGAATATTTCACATCTCGCAATCTGTGCACCGTCAAAAACCAAGGTACGCGTAATTTGCGATAGAAGTAAGCAGCAAGCTTCGGGTGAAAATCGGCTTTCGCAAATCTGCACGGTCGATCGATTGAAACGCGATGGTCGATTACCGTCCCTAATAGTTTGCATGCTCATTAATTGTAGTTGCAGTATGACAAATCATGCATTCGTTCGCTGATTGGAGGACAGCCGAGCCTGCATTGGTCACCGGCGATAAAGTGACAAAGCGGCGAGGGTGGTCGTGAAATCCCGAGGTGGAAAGTGGACGAGCGGCTGCTTGGCACGCGTCTTTGTGCGCACGCGCGGCAAGGACAACTACCGTGAGAAAGATAAGGGAGCCAGGGTAAGGTACGGGGAGAGAAAGGCAGAAGGCGCGTTCCGTTCCTGGAGCTAATGGTACGCGAACGAGTATATGGGGGGGGGGGGTGTAACTGTGGTATGTGCGTGTGCAATAGGACGGCGGGTATCAGTAAGGGTCAGAGAGGATCAGGGGCAGAGTGGCGGTAGAGCTGTATCGATGTCCGGGCGCGTTCACCACCGTCGGCACGCACGCCGTCAGCATCCTGCAAACGAGTAGCACATCTACTCTCTCCTCTGCACACCTCCTAGACCAGGTCCCGCTTTCTCTTTCACTGGCATTCCGCTATCGTTCCCACTTCTGCCAGCGACGCTACTGCTATCTCCATCGTTGAGACTACACCAGCCACCTTCCAGCCACCTTCCTTCCACCTCCCAGCCACCTTCCAGCCACCTTTTTTTTTACGAGGTGGAAATCTTCAAAAAACACCTGCCCTGGGGACGAACAGGAGGTAGTGTCGGATTTTTACCCATTAAAACCACCGCGGTTACCTCTCCTCTGCGCTTGTTAGGGAGGCCCCGGGAACTCCGGAGATTACCTCCGATGCCTCCCCACGCCCTGGCTGTCGCAGCCCCTGTCCTCGGGGGGGTCGGAAAGACCTTCCAGCCACCTTCCAACCACCTTCCAACCACCTTCCAACCACCTTCCAATCACCTTCCAACCACCTTCCAACCACCTTCCATCCACCTGCCCCGATACCTTTCAGCGTCTGATACTCTGATACCGCTAAATACTTTCCCACTGGACACATCGAAGACGGCTCCAATTCTTCCTTTCTTCCTTCCTTCCTTCCTTCCTTCCTTCCTTCCTTCCTTCCTTCCTTCCTTCCTTCCTTCCTCCCTTCCTTCCTTCCTTCCTTTCGCCCTTCCTTCCTTTCGCCCTTCCTTCCTTCCTTCCTTTCGCTTGTTCAGCTGGGTGCTACATTGGCCACTGTGTTTCACCCCCCTGCGTGAATATCTCCTTGGATTTCCGGCAAATGATTCCGTTCGAATCGATCGTGTGTATTCTTTGTGAGTTCGGTGATTGTAGCTCGAGTTCTGATTCCGGGGCAATTATTATATCTGTCTGGGAGGATTGATCAGACTTATAGGTTTTCTAGTACGCGCCACCTTCGATATTTTTCTGCTTTTGTTAGTCTACAAACTTTTCCTCCGTATTGTACCCCATCCCGCCCCATTCATCTTTGAATTTCTCTCCTCTCTTCCATTGTTCGCCTTTCTCGTGCAAGCAAGGTTTCCCTACTTTATGTTGAAGCGTTTTCACTCGTATCTCTTTTCGTCTGGGGACATTCAATGTCGTTGCAAATAGTTGCGGAAGAAATATTATTAATGTTCCGGAGGAATGTGTTTCTCAAAAGCGTTTTTGATATCTTAATCAAGTGGTTAACGCGGGCATGCAATTATAATATCATGTAGCAGTAATGCATAGCATAATTTTATTAGTAACATAGAAGCATGATTTAGTAAAGACAAACAGTTTTTGATCAAAATCGCAACGAAGTATATACTGAAATAAGAAGCAGTGCTATTTTTTAAAATTCAGCTTACATTTTCTCCTAGGCATGCACTTGTGTTTGTCACTGCAAGCACAAAGGTGTTTCAATATTCGCAACCACTTCACATTATTATATGGTATCAGTGGAATAAACCGTAGAATAGCGAAAGATAGCTAAAAGTCAGACGAAGATTAATAACTAAATGTACTAATAAATTATGCACTAGTATAAATCGAGCTACAATATGTCAAGTTTCATGACTCTTCGTTGGAGTGCGCTAGGCGAAACATTATTATTATATTTGATTTTTGTTCCTTTATAATATAACAAACCACTAATTTCTGGATTAAACAGCAAAAAACATCACATTAAGAACAATAGCATCATAATTATGTAATATGAATGAGACTGAAATATTTCCGAATGTAATATTTTTGTTCTATAAGTAACACGATATTTTATTTAGAGAAATACACTAAACTGTTAAATACTATTTAAAAAAAAAATACAAGTTTATTTGCTTCTGCGAAAAATATTTTGACGGTCGTAATAATGGCGAAGTATTGGCGACTAAAAACGGATTAATGTTTTATATAAACTTTCTCTGTCAAATTATTGGTGGCCGTGTATTCAATAAAATTGGAGGGCGGAACATTTTTATCAGGTAGGCAGTTGACGACAATACGATGCGTTTGCTGTTTCCAAATAAGGTACAATAAAATCGTAAATCCCTCTGTAACTGAAACATTGGCAAAATATCGTACGTTATATTTCGAAGCATAGCGTGCACATATTTTCCATCGAGACCCAACAGCGTCAAATATTTCCCCGATTAAGGTGTCGAGAAATCGAATCCTCCACTTCCTTTCTGCTGACTCAAAGCGTACAGTAGCGAGCGAATTTCGAGCCCGCATGTTCGTGTCGTAGTGGTACACGAAAGGAATAATTTCGATGATTCGATGAATCGCGATGCTCGTCGGATTCTTTGTGAAAGTAAATCACGACACAATTTTATCTTTACTACACGCGTGAACATGCGAGTGACTTTTCTGTCCGCGAAGGAATTAATGTTTCTTTCTATCTTTCGACGACACGGTGAAACGATAAAGCTTGAATCGCCAATGAAAATGGCGGGAAAAAAAGTCAATGCACTTTTACCAAGAACTTGCGCACTATACACCTAGAGATTAGCTTTTGTATCAGAACACATCTATGACACGGGAGCAGTTTATTCCACGCGTAATCCGGAGTAAATTTACACGTGCAACTGTGTAAACCAGCAGTGCGCAACCATTTTATGTGACGTAGACTGACAAAGTACTGCATTGGACGTTTCAACTCTGACTTTGTAAAGGTAGTCGCGCAAATATTGTTCTGTTGATATTGTATGGACACGCGACACAGCTTAACATTGCCCGATGAACTGTATAACACGAAACAAGAATAATAACTATTTATTATAAAAGGTAGAAAAAGGATAGACAAATTAAATTTGAACGACTCGATGAATTCTATCCTTCTGAGGCAACAAACTTTTGCATGGTGTCAATATTCTTGTGGGGAACTGTTTTATTATTTTTTTTGGAATGAAACTGAAACATTTGTTTCATCCAATGCTTTCCAAAAATAGTTTTTGCCAAAGGGTCAGAGCTCGTCAATCCATGCAGGATGTTACTTGATGTAATTCTTCTATTTTCAACTATAATAGAGCAATAGGTCACTGTAGTACACAACCCGCTGTATAGTGCAATTGGAATCGAATCTATAAACTAATGGAATCGATCACAATACGAAAGGGGGATAAAATGAAATACTCAGTCATCTCGAAATCCGCAAATATCTCACAGATTCACTCAGCCGTGGACTAATTAGTTGCCTTAGCTCCCTCGATAAGACTCTTCAATAGCTGTGACATCGTGAGCGGCGTTGAGCCGGAAAATGTTGACTATTCAAGAATCTTGTGAAGGTAGTTAAGGAGAGTAATTAGTCTACAGTCAGGCAAAAGCACATTACTGTTAACGCACAGTTTGGCTTACGGTCGATTTACCTCGGAACACCTACTACGCAATTCCAGCAGTAAAAGAACAAGGCAGTCACCGCAATTGGTTCTCGAACTAATCAATACAGAAATCTCAAAATCTCTGTTTGGATAGATCAAATATTTCCTTGAAGGCAGAATCACTGAAGCTAGTCTAACCGACGCGTCGGGGTATTTAGTGGGGTATTTAGCCCGAAAAACCGGACAAAAGTCAATTTTCAAAGTTTTGCGAGAGACAAAAATTTTTGTTGTCCGAGATAGTTAAATATGCGAGGAACGATGCATCGATTCTGGTTTTCTTATTTGCGAACTAGGGGAGCAGCATTTTTCGTCGAACGTTAGCAGATTTGATGGCATGCATTTCTTTCTTAAGCATTCTATAAAACATCGTTGCTTATTAGCGATTTATGAATCTTTTAAGGAATTTGTGTAAATTCTGCCGTTATGGAAGCTCTAAGGTTAATATGTACTACACTTCCCAACAGATTTTACACTTTTAGCACATATATTTATGTAGTTATTAATATTTGAAAATAATCAATATTTCGGTACTTTTCTTTACGGTTGCAAGATTTCATTAACGATTTTGTTATAGTATTTAACGTCATTAAAATCTCGTTCTGGTGTCATTGCATTCGATAAGGGTTTGTGATAACAATGCAACAAAAATTGGTTCCGGTTTCGTCCGGTTTCACGTTTTATAGTTATTTTATGTTATATGTATACAGTAACTGTTTGGTCGCAAGAACCGATCATATCGGCGGCCTTCGTTACCAAACTAACTTTTTTATAATCGGGTTTTCCTGAACTTGTCAGAAAACAACTCCCAAAAAGTAAAAATTACTGTACTGGCATTTAAGACGTTAATGTTACGCTGCATTTAGTCGAGGTAGGGTCGCCTGAGAGTACGCAACAAATTGACCAAATCTATTATTGACCCTATTTTTCAAGGAGTTTGAACAGTCTTAAAAAAAAATGTTTTAAATAAACGGTAAACGGTATTCAGACATCTACAAACTTCAATATATACAATTTCGAAAACAATTTTTTTTTATAAAAAATCAAGTTATAACGTTATAAAATAATGTTAAAATTTATATTTAATTTCATAAAATTGTAGCTGACGTTAAGACGATTTCAATGACCTACTACATTATGACATTGAGCCTATAAACAACGCTACAATATTTTTCTCCGGTTTTTCGGGCCAAATACCCTACTGTGCGACTGACTATCTTCTCGACAATCTTCCAACGGCAATCTTCGGACCACGGCGCTACGTTTGGGCCACTCATACTCACAATCGTAGCAAATAGTAACCAAATTGTACAGGGTGTCAAGGAAATAGCTGGCCAAACTTTGGTTTCGTATTCTATTGTACCGAAGGATGAAAAAGTGTCCAACCAACATAAGTTTGAAAATTCTTCCTTCTTCAGATGTAGGAATTTTGGGCATGCACTCAAAATTTACTAGAACAGCTTACAGGCGTTGGATTTCAAGCAGTGCGTGCGTCTCAAAAATGTAGTTTGCAGTAACAACACTATTATTGTTGAATGTGAAAACATTGATGCGAAGCATGTATTCCATGCAGAAGGAAATCATTTTCAGAAATACCTTTAAGCAAGTTTTAAACATTCCTACGAAAGTCCATCGTAATAATGAAACCGTCTATATCTCGAGAAGGAAGATTTTTCGGGCCTATGTTCAGATGACACTGTTTCATCCTTATGTAATGGACACAGAGAAAATTTAACTCCCAACTTCGGTTTTCGAGATGGTTTTATTATCACTTAGACGTAGACTATGTCGGTTGAATATTTCGTATAATGTGAGCTCTAGAGTCAGGGAACCTTAGGTTTTTAAAGGGTGTTGGAAAGGATGTAGTAGGGATGGCGAGGGCGAAGTCCAAAGGACTCTGGATGGTTAGGGATCGTAGACAGTATGACTAGTTGTTTTGGAAACGGTGACTCGATAAGGTTCCATGACGAGTATTTGTGATGACCGGAACTTAAAAATATTTGTATACATGAATCCTTAGGTGACTAGTAGATAATAAGAGTAATACAGAGGTATGTCATAATACTAATATAGATATTTGGGGGTGAATACATTACACTTAAGAACACAGTCACATTCTTAGTAGAATACAATACCAAAGTCTGACCACCTTTTTCCTTGACAGCCTGTACATCCTAAGCAAGATAGAAGATCGTCTCAAAGACCTTCGACTAATGATCGATACAAAATATCAACCTATCAAAAGGCACTTCACGTTTCCCTAAAAATATACCGAAAGTTACAAACGGCGTAAGGCAGAATCCAGCGAAATAATTTGTACCCCTGGCGGAAGGACTCGAAGGAATAAGGATGATTAGGATTAAAGAACGGCAATGCAATTAGGAATTTGCATTTTGCTTGCGGGTCTGCTAGTTAACCCATCAGTGAGGATATTTAGCTGACCCCTGTATCAGACGCAGGGGCAGTTAGGACAGGTCTCAGGATGGTCCTCGTAGGCGAGAATATTTGTGTGACCACTTTCGAGATTGTGTGAGCAAGTTTTTCCTGGTCACCTATCCGATAGCAAGTGTAGGAGGTGCTGCCACGAACTCATGCTCGACGAGAAACTAACCCGTATAGCCCGGGTCACGATATAGCGAGGTGGTAAGTTAAACACTTAAGAATTGGCAACCAGCGATGTTGCAGCACCCAGGGTCGTGCGCTGCACTCTGTTTTAGGGTTTCAGCAATAAGTGAAGAATAAATAAATATTAAATATTAATTACTATCTGAAACCGAAATGTGAGTACATATACATACATGTATAAATAATGTTTTATACAACATACGTCGACTCTGGCGAAAGATTTCTTTGTGCAGCCCTCACCATAATCTCAAGTCCGTAACTTCTCGAATTTCTATCAATTGCTTCAACGCCCGCTCGATTTTACGTCCCCACTATATCGTAGCTTGAACTGTACACAGCACGGGGTGTAATCAACAAACTATCCTTATATCTCACGTATTACCGGACCAGCGAATTGTTTGGATAATCATGTTAGGAATAAACGGTCCGGTTCATGGTTAACATCGGTAACGAAGGGAAGAACGCGTGAATGATTTAATTCCTCCTTTATTACTAACAGCCACGGAAGGTTGCGAATGTAGACCAACTATTTCCTGGTTATCAGGCCCCTGGCAAGAAGAGTGTTATCGCCGAGGTTGTTCAGTGCGAACTTTCAGAACTCGATGAAGGTAACGCAATAACGCGAAGGTTCGCACAATTTCAGTTGCTGGAAGTTTCAGGTTTATTTATTAATGGAAAAATGACCCAAAAACGAAGTGGCTGGAAAAGCAAGAAGCAAAGGGTATACTTTGATTGGTTATTGTCAGGAATTCTTAATAATCAGTCGTAGCCAAATACATACATAGCCAGTAATGAGCCAGTAAAATGCTCCTTTTTCAAGGGTAAGTATTTTTAGTTAATATTTATAGTTTGAACGATTTTGCTCCGTGAAAACTAGGGATGATCCTGTTTTGTATGCAGTTTAGGGATTAATTCTATAACGTTTATTCTTTTGAGATGCCCCAAGTGTTATTAATTACTTTGAAATTAACTTAGACGAATTAAGAAATGTAAACATCGTCCTTCTCGAAGGCTCATTCTTCGTTAAAAAAAATCTCATACAATTGCAACTACTGTAGCTAAGTACTAGTAGCTATTAAGCAGGTGTTGTTTTGTGTTGAAGTTATTGTGATTAACAACCTCAGTTTATATTATTTATTCTCCTAAATTCGCTAGTTTTATATATCAGACCTACAAGTTTAGTTAACAGATTTCCTCTATTTTTTGATTCATGGAGCGAGTTAGTTTGATTTTTGAAAGATTCGTATATGGAATTGGTGCCCGAAAAAAAGGTTGTAGGAGAATATAATGTAAATACGTGCAAAAACGTTTCAAAATGTCCGCCTTCTGCTTTTGTAGAAAGGAGGGAAGAGGAAGAAGTATGTATAACCGGGACCTTTCAAAGATATTTCAAGCAGAGCTCTACTAGAGGTCGATTGATCGCTTAAGCCGGAACGCTTTGAAAAGGCTGCAGTAGTGTATATGTGCTGCATGAACATGCACTATTTGTTGAAGGCATGCTGCAATATTTGCTAGCATTTGAAACGCATAAAATGTTTGCTGTTCAACACGTTGAATAGAACGTACACGTGCTGCGATTTTTAAAAATTATGCTTTTTATTAGCTAATTAATTATATCTCTTCTCATTACTACATACTTGGACAGCTTTTTTCTCTTGTTTATATAATAAATTTTTCCGTACTCGTGAACTTATAATTTAGACTTTGCATTTGAGAATCACCTACCGTTTTACTGAAAGTTTAAAGCTAACAGAAATTTTGGTCATTCTTCCGCATTTCCTGACCAGAAACAATTCTGCCAATTTCCTAAATATTATGTAGAATAGTGTAAACGGGTTTGCTGTTATCTCGCCCTTATTAGATTTAGAAACTCTATTTCGTGGAAAACTCCTAACATCTATTGTCTAATAAAATTTCGATAGCGAATATTCTTACAGTGCATTACTTTGGCAAATATTATTCAAAATTTTACGTTTCGCCAGGTCCGTAGTATTATGTTGAGTCTTTTACATCCACTTGTGGCACCCGAGATGAAAATTTACGACTGTTCCTCGTGCTGCTTCTGTCACTTCTTCCTCTGTCAGTTGCGGTTGCTTAATTATTCAATAGTTAAACATGGGTTGTTTAATTATGCAATAGCGAAACTTTGAACGTAGGGCTACCTGTACATCACTTTTTGAAATTGGAACAACAAATGCTAATGAGAAGATTTGCTTCCACGAAATCTATTCCCTTTTAAGCAGGTATTTGCACCATGAGATGGGTTTGAAGAAAGATGACACATGAAATTTCAGGCCGAGCTTCACACCAATGACAATATACATCGCGCGATAAACATTGATAAGTTATATCGTCACCAATAAAAAGGGAAATATACTTCTCCAGTAAGAAACGTATTGAAGCTTAATAAGAAATGCCATATGTTTAACGAATAAAAATAATTATACAGTTTGAGGCACTTAGCTCTACCACCTCAAATTATTCATGAACCGTTTGTTACATGCCAAACTGTATCAAATGAAAGTAATATGGCAAAAGGGGGAACATAATACAATGCGGCAGTCAGATTTTCATAATTTATTTTCGTTTTATCAAGATACGAAGGTGGCTTTGAATTTTTTAATAGAAATATGCAACATGTCATCCTGAAATGTCAAAGAGTATTGAACGCTGAGTTAAGTAGCTGTATAAAGTTATGCATACAAATTCGGCAATCAATTGATTGGGAGTGGGATTGATCAATTGGGACACCCTGGAAATCGTGTTTTATATCAATGAATGAAAGAAAGAATATTTCTGGCGAATGAGTAGCGACACTTATTTAACTAATTCCCTAATGTAACCGCAAAGCATGCCCAAAACTTTTGCTATCTGAAGTAAAATAATGCGGTGGCGCGTCAAGAATAGCGAAAACTATGTCCTGATCGATGCATTCGGCGCGGAGAAAGAGTTTCGTTCTACGGAATTGTCGCCACTGGATTATTTTCTCTAGGGACACCTCAAGAATGAAGTTTATCTTCGAGCCACCGACAACATTTGAAGGCACGAAAGATCGTATTGTCAGATCTCGTGTACTGGAATAACTTAAGAAACGCTTCAGCGTATACGACTCGCGCTAATTGATCGTTTACGTATTTGTATGCAGCGTAATTGCCGCATATGTATTCTGTGCGCCACTTGTATTGAATATTCTTTCAAAGATATACCTTACACCTAAGTACCTATTTAGACAGCATTCAATGCTCTTTCGAATTGTGGAATGAACTGTTGCGCGATCCATTGAAAAAGTTCAATGCAGTGTTCGCGGCTCGATCAAAAGTAAAAACAATAGTGAATTAATAACTCTATTGTCATCTGACTTTTCTTTGAAACGATAATTTTGCACACAGCAAACTGTTAACGAGTAATTTCAGGCGGTTGAGTTTCGCGACTCACCTGTATATAATAATCTACGATATTTGACTAAATGCCTGTACTAATTTCTGCGTAAAGTTTTTATTTCTTGTGCATGAAGTACCTGTGTACCTGTATCGTTTACGCGTTAAAACGAAACTATTGTGCCCAGAATTGCCGTCGCCCTTTCTCCGCAATACGCTGTGATAAATTTATAATTCCTTAACAGGAAAGCATAGAACAGTGGCATTTACTATTTTCCTCTGACCGTTTCGCCGAAAGTTTTGACGCAAATAGTATTCAGTGCGCCAGGATTCGCTGAAAATCGCGAAGCTGCGAGAAACTCGCGTACGTTTGAACAATGAAAATTTCGCTCACGAATCCATTTCATTGCCGTTCCGATCGTAACTAGATGCGAAAAAAATTGTCGAATCCAGTAGACGCCGGCCGAGCTTCGATTTACATTCATTGAATAGTGTCGATTAAATGTCGCGAAGAAAATTCTCTTTTCCTGTTTTTTTTTGCACTTCTTCTTTTTAACGAGTGTGATTGGAATTTTCTAGTGAGCTCATCCTCATTCGGCGAGAATGTTCAAGTGGCGTGCTGCAAGGACTTTCCGCGACAGGGGCAAGATCTTCGGAATTAATGAAACTGAAATTCACCGAGAGTTTCCTTTCAGCGGAAATCAGGGAAATGTCTATCGATCCAGCGCCCGTGGACTCTCCTCCTCGTCATTGCAATTAACGAATCGCGAAGACTTTACTCTTTTATGAGCCGAAACGAGAGGAATCGCTGGCCGACTGGCAAGCGAAAGGGTGCCTGGATGCTGTGTGTAGAGACAGCGGAAAATCGCCTCCTGTGACTCGAGGTTGAACGAGTTGGTCGAAGGGGAAATGCGAAGCAGAAACTAGATGTCGTGGAAATCGATTTTCACCGCCGTCAGGCTGGCATTACCCAGCGGTATTCGTAACTTAATATTATTCGACGTTACCATTCGCACGATTGTTACTTAACGCTGATGGCATCTCTCGACGGGCCATCCTCCCTGACAGAAATCGAACAGTTTCTATCGTGCTTCCGAATTATTGCTGTCGCGTCTTCTGACGTATGTGTCTATGTACGCGCGTAAAAATAATAGAGGAGAGGGTACGAATACGAAATAGGGTAGGAATACGGCATAGCTGGTGCTTCGATTTCTGAACAGTACCGACAGCTACGGCAAGGATTGAAAGTTAAGTATTGCAAAGATCGTAACGTCTTTTCATAATAGTAGTTGCCGCACGTTTTTGTCCTTTTGTGCAGCTGATATTTTTTTGTTCGCATACTGAAGTGAAATTTACTTTGAGTTATTTCGTAAGTTATTTCGTAATTTTGAAAGAAACAACGAAGGTGAGTTACTCTATAATAAATTGTAGTTTCAGCAGATTAATGGAGAGTTCTTTCTGTTTCTTTCGTTGCCGTATGTGGGACAGAATGTAAAGTAACAAGTTGGTCTGTCCTCGTCTCTATATTAAACGATAAATAATAAAATAGACTTCAAATAACCCCTTTGGATAACAAGGACAAAGGAAATTAATAATTATCACAAGGAAAATGTGCTGGAAGCCGTCATAGCTCCTAAAATTAAAAATTATTAGAACGCAGGTTCAAACGATGATGTAACCATTGTAAAACTAAATAAATTGCGATGCTGTTGTTTCTTACATTTGAAGCTTATATATCATTATGTATTGTACATGACTGTATGACTGTAGGACTGTACATGAAAAAATAAGTCTAAAGCGAGCGTCGATTGCTTATTGCGTATTTTGTGTTTTGTAATTCGTCAATTGCTAAAATGACTTTCACTTTTAATTGATGAAAAGTTCTACTATGTTTAGAATAAACTTTTGATTTAAGATAACCCCATAAGTGAAAATGATAAGAGATGATAAAAGCCAGGTTACCGCACCGCAAAGATCAATCCAACATTCGTGTCCATCGTTTAATAAATTCTTAGCTCGTCGACGAAAAATTTGGTGGAGTACGAAAATGTTGAAAAATAACATTTCAAGAAAATATGGAAAATCGATGTTCTCTAAAATAAAGCCTGAAACGAACAAAATTTATTCTACATTATCGACTTATTTTTTCACGGAGATTCACGATTTACTCCATCCTCGGTTGTGCCATCAGTACTGTATATAACGCCCTGTTTTAATTGCATGAACACGCTGGACATAATTACTGCTTTAGCATAGTTTCATGACTTTCGTAATGTTTCTAATATTTACGTTCATGCAACACATTCCACATGAAATTCATCAAAGTCATTTAGTTGATGCTTTCGTTTATAGTTATTCCGAGGATCCCTAGATCCGAAAATAAAATGGGTACAGCATATTTCTATTTGATGTTCAACGCCGTTTAGTCTTTTGTTCGTCTACTTCTATTTGGCTGATAATCTTGTTATCGTATGTATATACAATGGAATTTCGTTTATACGGATGACTTCTTGTCAATTGGACGAAGAAGCATACCTGGTAGGAAGAATTAGGTGCATTCCTATAATAAGAACAACCTAGTTATATGAACCTGCTTGTCCCACGACAGGTTTATATAAACGAAAGTCTACTGTAGATAATTGCTTTTCTTGCATCGGTGCTTATACCCGTACGCTTACTTTCTAAACGTAAATGCCTGTAATTTTTTGTTGTTCTTGGGTTTTGCTACACATATATATTTATATGCCTATATTAATTACTTTATTTTACGTTAGCGTCACGACAAATACAGTTACAAATGTCTGTTCATTTGTAAACAGAAAATTGAAATCACCGATAAAATTGTAGTAACTGTGTACTCGTGAGGTTACTACCTAATTTATTATTTGGAAAGACGGTTGACGCAAAATCTACCACTCTCGGTTAAAACAAAAATTTTACTTATGATTCTGTCTAACTTTTTTTATTTCCATTAAGTTTCTCGAAATGTTCTATCGTTTTCGAGCCTGATACTAAGCTTATGGAAAAATATGTTTGCACTTCTATTAATTTTAAACACGGAGACCATTACTGTACAAGTTCATGCCCCATCCCTCTGATGCTTTATTAACGCACTCCGAATAAAATTTAATTGCTTTGTTGTCAAGATAATTTCTTTACAACTCTTTTTGCTTCGTTTTCCAGTCTTCAATGGCTGTCCCGGCGAATGTTCAACTTCAAAACCGAAATTTTCAAGTAAAACTAAGCGAATTCAGTATAAATTAAATTGCTCCAACATTTACATTCAAAAGCATTCCACCAATGTTCTGCCGAAATACTTGTCTACCATCCTACCCGGACCGCGTAAAGTGTGCAACGTCGTAAACGTATTTTAGACGCCGATGTTTGACAGTTTAATTCTTCGCAATAAATTAATTAATTTATTTTCACATTAAATTCCACGCGTTAGATGAGAATAGTATAACTCAACTGAATGAGAAATTCGAAATGAAAGCTTGAATATAAATTAATTGGGAGACAAAAGTGTTTATATGGGAGAATTTTTCATATAATAGAACAACAAGCGTTAAGTACCCATTTTAATTTAATAATCAAGACAAAGTGAATACAAATTATATGCAGTAAAAAAGATTGTAAAAACAATCTACCTTCTTCCTTTTAACGAAATCAAACTTATAGATCCCTAATTTTTTTGGCAGCCAAATCATATAATTTCTTTAATGCAAGTAAGTCTGCAGTATTATACTTTTTCTGGGCTTCAAACCATCGAAACCCTGTTTCCAAGGCTTAGAATGCTTTGAAATGAGGTAGCACATCTTGTGTTCTATCACATCACTGCTATCACTGATCTTGTTTTGGCTGTCCACTTCTTGATTTTCATTTAAAACATTTTGTAAAACAAAGTCGTCGGAAGAATGTGCCCGATTATTGTAATTCTCATCGAGCTGGTACCAGTGTGTTACCCTGGGCTTATCACAATGTCTCGCAATTTCATCGCAAGTTCATCTGTGTCCTTTCCGTTTGATTCTAGTTCCTCATATTTTTTTCTACTGATTCATGCAACAAAAGTTTTCAGTGTTTCGTTTCTGACATTTAACGAGACATTTGCTATTATGTTATAGCTGTGATTTAAATTTAATGTCTAGTGAATTCTAATTACATCCTCATTCGTTATTACGTCCGTAGTCAGCAGATATTTTCGAAGCAAATTGTTTTTGTACAATTGCTTAAGCTTAAGAGATTCGATCACACCCCGATACATATGTTGTATTATGTTTATAACGTCATGTGGGAACAATTTTACCTTAATAAACTTATCGTTTTCATTTAAAATCTGACAAGAAGTATGCGAGTTTTTTCTCGACAACCATTTTTCATTTGTCGCTCTCTGTCTTCTGGCACAAAATTATTCTCAAACCAAACAATGAATAGAATTCTAGTCATGCATGCATTCTTTTGAGCCATACTTACAAATGAGCACTCATGTTCCTGTCAGTGACTTACGTGCTAAACCAGTTTCATCAGCATTATATATCTTGTTCAAATCATATACCTCTTCGATTAAAAGATTGCCAAATTCCTGCTTCAAGTTTTCTGCAGCTGTACTATTGCCGGAAACTTTCTCTCCACTAATATCTAATTCACGGATACCATGACGCGACTTAAATTTCGCAAGCCAACCATTACTTGCTTTAAGGGTTGGATCTCCGTTTCATTTTTCGTCAAATTCACGAGCTTTTACCCGTATGTGGGGGTTTTTCCCACATATGTACACCGCTAGGTGACGAGCACGACGATCCGACTCCCGAAGGTGGTTGTATAAGTCCGCGCGACTATATATATATAACCTCCTACCCTACTATCTCTACTATCCTACTATCCCTGTGTCTAAGGCAGGGCCTGCTAGTACGCCTTACTTGGATGATTCCGCGAGCAGGCCTAGGACGAAACGTCGCAACCTTTTCCCCTTTCCTGTTTCTTTTCCCGTCGAAACCTTCTCCTCCCCATACATATAATTGATCCACTTATGGGGGTATTCCTTCATTCCTGCAATGCGGAAACCATTGAAACACAGCAGCAGTGTTTAACCCGTTTTTCGTTACTATAGCCTTTTTCGACTTGTTGACATATCTGTTATTTGCATTTGCCTCGCGTAGTTTTCGATATCACGTTCCTGCATTTTTCTAGAAGTGGAAGTTGATTTAGCAACACCATATTTTTATGCTAAACTTGTCGCAGACTCTCCATTTTCGAGTGTCTTAACAAAACTACGCGGTTCCGTCTTTGCGTCATCACGATATGACGCTGTAGCATGTATGTACGTCACTTTTATACTGAATCATTATGATAGATTTCGTTCTACACAGGCACATAATACATATTTATGTTTACTTGCAGTACTGCATAGGAATACCGTTCATGTAATGTAATGCTCTAACAATAGAACGTTCATATAATAGGGGTTCTAGTGTACGCATAATAGAATCTTTTTTTAATTACGTCGGTCTCATATATGAAATTTTGGAGGAGTATAATGCGGTTCGTTGTTCAAGTCCACTTATTCTTTGCTGTATGTTAATTAAAAAGTAGATGCTTTATAATTTACAAATGATATAACTTTAAATGGTAATGTTACAAACGCTACTTGTAAATTACTTTCTTTCATATAACTAACACAAGATTGTGTCTTTTGGTTCATTCAAATGGAAGTAACAGTTTTATATGGTATTGTGCGGATATTAGTAAATAATATCTACTATATTATGCAGCTTTATGTCATGATACTGCACACGCCTGTTGCGATGTCATATTATAAACTCGTGTTGAATTTTTAGCTATGCGCATCCCTATAAATGTTTCTGACACGTGTCTCGTGGTACTCTGGCAGCAGAAAGATAATTTTATTACAGAAATGAACCTTTTTGCAATTATATGTTGGCGACGCAATAATTAAGTTGCACTCCCACTTTCGATGACACAATAAGGATGAAGTGTAGCGTGGTTGAAGAGTGCGTTGTTTTGTTTTCCAAGTTGTATCTGAAAAGAATTTTCTTTGGTTTCTATGTATATACGGAACAAAATTATCTGTCACGCATTAAATACACTCAGCAAAACGATTTAACTTTGTTTAACCGGTTGTAGTCGGAAGATTTATTACTTAGTTTGACCACTTTGGTTATGCATGTGGCGCATTTATCGAGCCAAAGGTCATCCCAAATTAAGCGATCAGATCAAGCAGAACCACTGAACCTCAAATATTTACAGCAATAAACGGCATCCATTTGAGTTCATCCACGTTTCATTTCCCTCAGGTGTTTTAATTACTTGCACAAAGTAAAGCACGGTACGAGACGTGTAATAAACATTTCACATTTTAGAAGATATATAGATATATATGAATGAGTTCGGTAAAGTAAACATATTCACCTGTTTATCAAAGATATGAATTACAGATTATAACTTTAAATCAATCTACCCAACGAAATTTTAACGGCTGCAGTTATAATCAATTGTATTAAGCTAGCTACTCATTTGCCATTTAATTGACAGAATCAATGAAATGTCTGCAGCCTTTAATATTATGATCAAGATAAAAAACAACATCGTGTTGTCCATTGTTTATATCAATGCATCGCGTTTTTCCGACAAATGTGGCAGAAATATCAGTCTCACGTACAAAGACCCTGATAACTTTACGGTAAACAAAATTTTATTATTGCATTGAACTGTAGTTTTTAACATTCCAGAAGAAAAGAGAAAACAGTCTATAATGATGACGACAATTACTTTCACGAATTATTTGTTTTAAAATCCGTTGATAACTTAACAAGTCATGAAAGAAATCAAGGAGTAGTTGATTAATTATTTGTACACGTAATATTATTATTTTATTTTCGCGAAGAGAAACGAAGTATGTTTAAAACATAATGGCTCGTTCGTTATGCTATTTTGATTTTCAAGAAGACGCGAATGGGATAATATTTTCGCTCGGATAGAAAAAACGAGATGCATGGCAGTGCTTTATATAGATTTATCGATGTAATTACTATCTTCATGTTGGCCTTAAATTAATTCAATCTTTAACGAAAAATTTTCATATAAATTCCACCGTTCAATGTCAATACATATTTTTGTTTGACGCTTAGCCATTTTATTCTCAATAGAATTAATTTGTTTATATCATGTGGTAACATGATCTGTTCATACCTTTTTATCAGAACGTATCCGCTTTATTGTTCGAAAATTTTTAAATTATTCAGATAGTTTTGCTGATTAAACAACGCTATTCATAATTTTGAATTACATTACATCATTTTCTACTTGCAAGTAGGAGATGCATATTTACATTTACAGACACAATTGAGCAATATGTACATAATTAGTACGTAGCAGTTGTAATTTTTTGATCGTGAAAAATCGAGTATATTTGGGCCGTGTAATTAAATAGGGAATAATTTAATGCCAACGTATAATTTACATTTAATTGTTGATCTGGTTATGATTGTGTTTTACCGATATTTATTAGGTGTACAGTTAATTATATTTGTTCCTCAACCTGTTTGTTTGATAATTAATCGCGATAGAAAATGTTGGAAAAGCCGGTAAATACCGATATGCAATCTCGCTTGACAACTTTTTTTAAGTGCCCAGTTTTTTACGTGCTACCAATTGTGGATACTAATTTCCAAAGCAAATTTTGTTGGAATTTCCGAATGAATATCGACAGCTGTTGGGTGCTGATCTTTCCCAGGCTGGTGATGTGTGCATCACGCATTCTGTTACGTTGTAAAGGCCTCCATATAAAATGTGACGTCGAACGCGCGGTCCCCAGCCCTCGGTCAAGGGGTTATCGAGGACCAGTTAATGACACTGCTGCTTCGCGAACGAAGCTGCTAGCATTGTTCGACTGCTTACTCGATAGATTCATAAACACCGAATCTTCCACGTGTAGATGGCTAGCACCTTTATGACGCGCAAGTAATAAGACTGTTTTTGAGGAAATCGTTTTATATCTTTAATGCAGAAGCTACACGCTTTCAGGTTACCCACGACCTCAGCAGTCTATTGCATGCGTCATAAACGTGGACTTCCAAAGGGGCCTCCGAGCTGGTCCCAACACACATCTGGCAGCTCATGTTTGGACAACCTGGCGGAAATTCCGCAGCATTGCCAAATTGATGGCAACGTGAGAAGACACACCCTTACCTCTTAGGCAAACGCGCTTCCGGCGCTAAGGAAGGGTTGCGGTTACAGCTGCAAAACACGTTGATTGGTATTTAGTCATATTTCCTAATATCCAATCAGCGTGTAGAGGATTACTTCTGAGTCGACGTTTCGACAAACGTTCGACAACGAAACCAGTTCCATTCCGACTACCCTCGGGACAAGAAGAGCCTTGATCTTGAGTACTATCGTTTTAACTCGGAAGGCAAGATTGAGCCTTACAAACCTGATTTTGAATGTGCGCAAGCCGATTCTTGTATCTTAACCATAGCGACGGAATAAGGGCTCCGTAGTTTGATTTACGACCATTCTTCGTTATTCCTGTCGTGATCTAAGTCACGAAATTCGTGACCGATACGACACCACACATTCCATTCATAATATGATATTTCGTGAGCTACTGTTGCAGAGTATCCTGCAGCATACCGTGGTAGGTACTGGATACTGCTGTAGTAGATCGTTACTACTAGCACATATTTGCTTATATTTTTATAAGTTATATTAAACATAACATAACATAACATAACATAAACATAATTTGAGAAATAATTTCACATTAATTAAAAAAGATATCATGCCCCCATTTACTGTATAATCATCACTGTACGTACACAGAGATGGGCAAATTGTTATTTAGATACTAAATAATAAATAATAAATAAACGTGTGGTTGTAATTGCAAATAACAACTAAACTTTTTATTTAAATGAAAGTCATTTAACTAATGCCAAATATGATCTATTTATAATTTCTTATTTGCAAACAAAAGATTATTTCTTACATGGATTTAGGTAGAAAACAAATAAATAGTTTTTGGTCTTCTCTTATTTCTTGTATTTTATACGTACAATTTTGTAACTAATTTTTTGTAACTAATTTTCTTTTCTACTAAATAGTTTGTAGTTTATATCTGCCTTTAAAACTACTCTTTTTTCAAACATACTGTACGAAAGTTTGTTCCATTGTAATATTGTCGATAGGAGAGTGCGAAAGAAAATTTGTTTAGCGACTATGTATAATAAATAATAACTGAAATTGTATTTGTAAACAACAATTTACTTTATTATTTTAAATAATTTATTTAGACTTGATCAAATGATAAATAATTATTTTTGCTTTTTATTTGAATATCCATAGAACAAATAACATACCATTTAAATTTTTATCTAAATAATTATTTATTTAAATATTGCCGAACACTGTACTTACATTGTCTTCTACTTTTACTGGAAAATGTAACTGCGTATTTCGAATACCTGTGCAAATTGTTCGAGTATATACACAGGTGGGCGTCACATGCATTGATTCATTGATACTATCGTGCATTACGACCGCTTTGGGAGGAATTACTTGCGTGTTTGTGGCTTAGTTACTTACATTCGAGACGTCCTGCCCCGATTTCTCATGTAAATTGCGTCGTTTCCGGTTGACGGATCACAGTCAGACGCGAAACGCTGTATTCCCTGTGTACACGGCATGCCAGAATCGATCCGGTTCCCTCATTTTCGTGCTCACCTCCCTCATCCTTCTTCCACGTTTTTCATACCTTGTTATCCAACGATAAACCTATTTAGTTGGACCTCTGTCCCCTTTTTTCCTCCTGTCAACCTTATTCACTCCCCCTTTAAGCTAAAAGAGCGTGCAATTTTTATTCCATTTTCCTCACATTCATTTCCTTTTCCCGCAATTTTATCCGCATTTTTCTGCCGTCGTACTATCATACTTTCCATTTATTTAAATTTTTTCTCACTGACGTGAACAGCTTACAGTTGCCTGTATGCTGACGTATGCGCGTATGAAAGATATTTATACAAGCGGGGACCTATGCATGTATGTATACCCACCCTCACAAACGCAGAGAAGCTTTGACATCCGAGCGTTCTAAGCACTTGCTAATTTAATTCAAGCAAAACGTATGCTTCATCGTTAGCTTTTCGAACGTACACTCGCGTGAGTGTTCCTGGAAATCTAGGCTCCGACTCGATGCTCATTTTTGTCCCCCTAACGTTGATATTGAGCAATGCTACCTGCAGCCTCTCTTTGCCCCGCTCATAAGCGGCAGAGTAGTCAAAGAAATCACTCGTCGCACCACCACCAAGGACGTTCAAGCAGCCAGGTGCAATCGATGTGTCGCAACGAGCTCCCTTTTCGCCTCGCGTCGCGAATCGGTTTCCTATTTTTCAACTGGCTGCTTCGTTTTTAAATCTAACTACTTGCTTATACTATGAGCAACGCCATTGATTGGTGCGGTAAGTCCAAAATGATGAAAAATCTGTTTGTTATAGAAATAGTGGGGCATAAGAATACTTGCGTAATTGCCAATTTAACTTCCATATGCTTCCCTTTATATTAATAAGAAATAAGAGTCAATTTCACATCGGAGGTAAACCGGCTGCATAAAGTATTACGTGAAATTTCAATTTTTACTCTATACCAAGAAAAGTGACTTAATTTGCTTGTCACTAATGGAGCTCGTGTCTTTCTCGTTTGAAAGAGCACGGGGCGTATCCAGCCACATTAATAGTATAGGTAACGTTTAGAACTGCACCATGCAGGGAAGATTAGGAAGGTTTGCCGCAGCTTGATATATTTTCCAACCAATAAACGAAAGTGATTTGTACGTTACGATTCTCTTTGGATTATTGTCAGCATTATTAGTCGGGAAATATAAAACGGTGTCAGGCTTCCCAGTATCCCCGAAATTGTTTTTATATTGTGCATTTAGTGGCCAGCTTTTCGAAACAAGCATTATAATCTAATGGGACATCCACGAATCTTTGACGGAAATGAGTCGGGAGAAAATGTAATCGACGAGCTATATGCTTCATTATATTGCTTCATTTTATGGTGTTCAACATTTTGTAACAGTTTTATAACGCGTAATGCACTTAAATTTCTCTCATACCTGTTGGCCTAACATAAGGTGCAGCGCATAACTTTAGCACCGGCCACATTTTTATGTAGGTGGAAGTTTTGAGTAGAAATACAAAAATATCAGTCACATGGGCTGAAAGAGCATCATAAACAATGTATCGTGTATTTACGTACACATTGTCATGTTTGAGGCTATGAAAAATATTGTTAGACCTGCGTCCAAATTGTTCAAGTTAGTGCTTGATATCTAAATTACGAGGGCCATTGTGAATAAAAGGAGTTACAAGAAGTGCAGTTTTCGTAATCTTTGTTACATGATAAGAAGAGGACCAACGATCTAAGTTTGAGGCTTCCCACCCCTCCGATATTTCTCAAGTAAGGTGAGTGTAAATGTATTCGAATGGCATGGCAGTCAAATATTTATTCCATATAAAATGTACCGAACATTCCGATTTATTGAATAAATTACATTCGCGTTAGTACATATCTATTAAATAACTGTATATAAATTAGTATGACAATTTCACGTGTACAAAAAATACAGGACACTTATTGTAATAATACGTGTACAAATATTTATACAGTGGAACCTCCCTCTTCCGAACCCCCATTCGAAATTATACCCTAATATCCGAACGTTCTATTTTCCGAATGTTCTGTTATCGAAACAGCGTTTCGCAGCGATGTTTGCATACAATGTATGTACAGTTTTCAATATTCGGTCGAACGAATTTTCATCATAAGAATCTAGTACGAAGCGGACTGTGTACAGTATTATAATGGCAACGAAACGGAAACGTGTGGTTCTAGATATTGAAACAAAACATGAAATAATTAAAGAGCTCGTCAGATCATGGTGTACTAGGTCGTTGAATTCGTCTTGATATGGACTATAATACTGTTGAGTCACATAACAGAGAGCCATTTAAAAAAATTCAGGTGGCCTCGACAATGATAATACAAAAAAATGTTCGAACTTTTTTTTATTGCAATGTACAGCTAATCGGAAACTGATCCACTTTCGTGTAAAATATATTTTTGTCAGATTATCGCAAGTACTTGAAAAATTGTGAAAAGTGTTACGCGGCGCACCCTGTATATGTATATTGACTGTCCGAGGTCTTTACATTTACAATAATTGTAATTACTCAAACACGTCTGGACCTATTTTAAACACATCTTTAAAAATTTTCTTTTATTCCTGCGATATAATGTCACACATTGATACACGTCTGTCAAGCAGTTATTGTTTATTAGCTATCACTTTTTTATGCAAATCGACGTTCCAATAATTTCATTCATACCCGGAAAGTTGTTGGGCCATGATAAAACTTGAACTGTTTTAATCGAGTAAGCTGCAACACTTTTTTACTTTACAATATGGTACAGAATCATGTACAAAGACACATGTTACTGCTCCACATTTGTTCCTAACTTTGTTCCCAAAGCAAATACGTGCGTAATTTCGAAGCAATCGTAATAATTCAATCGCCCACTGTGTACGCGTCTATTACCTGCAATTGAATGTCATAGAACTTTATCTTTCTGAAATACAGTATCGCTTCAGTTTTGCCGGTGTCAAGTTTTAACGTTCACGTGTTAAAGTGCCGTGTTAGTGTACTAAGCTAACTGAAAGGTATTTGTAACATGAATGGAATTTCGAATGGCGCGTGGTTGGTTGCACCTGTCCGCATATACATGGTATTCGGCAACAGGTGGGAGAAATTTTAGCGTACCATTTTTCATAGTGAATAAGGACGAAAATCAAGCATAAGATATTACAAATTCCGTCTTGCAGTTTACTTGCAAACGCTTGAGAAATTAGTTTCCAACTATACTTGAGAGCAAGCAAACTGTCGATTACCTATGAATCTGGATTGAGCTAGCGGACGGGGATACATTTACGGATATTAAGGACACATTATACTGAGAAGTTAATCCAAACAGAATTAGCTACATTTATATCAGTTCATTAAAAGTTTTACCTGTCTGAGGACGGTAATTTAATTGTTTTTGACTGGAATGATTGCATACATTTGTTTATATCTTTCGACATTATAATGTTAATTGTCGAGGTTGAAAAAATTATTTTATAATAGCCCAATCCATTGTGAATGAAACAAAAAAGTAGCTCAATCGGATAAACAGTTCCTGAGATAAAAATTCCTAAGTAAAGCCCGTTTTCGCAAAAATGGCAAAAATTACAAACTATGAAGCGCTGCGTTTCTTAAACAAATTGTCAACCGCGAAAATGATGACTGAAACACCTCCTAACTTCACATGGACTACAACATATTTCATTTAGAACAAAATCGCCAATGGTGAGGCCGAAAAATGAACGATTTGGCGTGGAGTGACCCATGTATTATTCGTTCTTCAATTGCTCCATACATATCGAACATAGTGTACAAAATACTTTTGTTTTTATAGTACAAGTGAAGCAACACCTGAAGTAGCACCATGGAAATTTCGCATATTCCTTTACAAAAACCTACATTTTTCAATGCAAAGTCCTACATACGAGCCACTGAATAGACGAGCAGCGTAAGCTCAAAATTACAAAAAATGAGTTTATTGTAGAAACAGGAAGTATAAAGAATATTCGTTTTATTTACCATTGTAACTTGCATATATTTTCTTTGACGTTTTAAAAAATAGGAGTCCATTTTTCATCGTAGGAAAAGTCACTGTATAAAGTATTACATGAAAGTCAAATTTTCACAGTACTAGCAAAAAGCATTTAATTCACTTATCGAATATGCTTAGCTTATTGTTAGAGACATTTGAGTGTCACTATAATCCATCCAATACGAACTATAATCAGAACCTGTTCATTTCTTCTATACGTCATTCGATATTACGAACAAATATTGCTTGGAATAATGAAAATTTCGGATACTGTAATTTCCACTTCGGACTTTTCGAATTGGGGAAAATCCTGTTGCCTCCATTTCTGTAGACGTTTTTGAAACTCTTGGCACTTTTTGAAACAGCTGAAGAGGTGTCTAGCTAAGCTGTTCGTCATTAATATATTGCAGTGCGCTTGTTCCTTTGAAGAAACTTATGTAATAATATAAGCAGCATTTCAATTTGAAAGCTTATTAGTAGCTTAAGGGCGTTGTTATGTTCGACAGAATGGTGGAGAAATAGAACAGGGTTGCCTCATCTGCGCCCTCTTACAATTAGTATAATGCATATACAATTGCTCATGAAAGTATCCGGCCGCCTAAAATGATCGCGAAAGCTTTGTTCATAATATGTTCAGTTATTTCATGATAAATATTTCGTAAAAGGAGTACTTTTTGTCATAAGGAATTCTATGGTTCAGTGGTTGTATCGTCACAGATGGAATATATTTTAAATAAAATAAAATATAAATCACGCGTTTCAAGATATTGCCTGCATTTTTGTAACAGATCGCGCATTAATCGATTAATTAAATGTGATTAAAAAATTCATGCAGCAAAGACCATCGAAGGGATTAAAAATAATGTAAACGTTAATATGTCCACCACCAGCACTGAAGTTAATTTTTTACGAAACAAAGGATGTCGCGGCAGCATAGCTCGAAGTGAATATTACGTGAAGGAAACGAACAAACAGAACAAATCGGAATTTGCGGAAAATTATGTAAATACAGAAATTAAGTTCTGGAATGAGGTGAGTTTTACAGGTGGGAGGATATTTAATATATTTGGCTCCGATCGACATTTTACAGCGTAGAGAAGAAAAAAATGGAAAATAGAAATCTCAGAACTTACACCGTGAAGCAAAGCGCGATGGCTGTTCTTTATCTGCTTAAGGTTGTACAGATGCTGTGGACACGATTGAATTACATTTCATTGATAGAATAAGGGTCAGTGATTGTATGAATATTGTATTAGACACTCGTCTTCATTCTGGTGCAAAGAAAGAAACATAAAAAATAACTTTTAGTTTATGTAATGTGCCTGCAATGAGTCTTGGCACGTCGCTTATAACCCCCCAAAATTTTGGAATACGGTAAAATTTTTGCGTCTTAATTTGAAGGTGTATGATAGAATATTGAAAACGAGAATATAAACCGAAATATGTATCTAAATATTTTAAAAATTAACTTAAAGGGAAATGTCCCAAAATTTGATACGTTCGTTTATTATAAAACTCCTACTGCAAATGATATTAAAACATAAATAAATCTCGTTTAGTTCCCTAAGGGTTATTATAATTGTATAATGTTTCACACGTGCCAGAATTACTACCACAATCACTAGAAATCCCATAGAATATGTATGGAATTATTGAGTACTAATACGGAAACGCAATATCTCGAACAAAGCTCAGAATTCAAAAATATATTGCTTACGTTCACAGAATGGACGAAAAATAGAAAAAATTCGAACAATAATTTAACAGAATCAATATTTAAGCGTTTAAAAATTGTTGTTATTAGGCAAAATGATCCTCAATCAAACATTAACTACTCTAATACACTATTTCTTTCTGGAACTCTTGTTTGCAGCGATTTTAATATTCAGTTACCCAAAACAAAGTTACCCACCTAAAACTGAATTATTGCAAAATGTCTTAGCGTAAAAATTTGTTTGTAAAATCAATGTTATGCTGAAAAAATACGCCAAATAAAAATCAGGAGCTACCGATGTATCAGTAGTTTCTTCCACTCACTGTATGTATTCAGAATTACAGAGACGAAAGGACATTTGCCCAGTTTTCTTTCTACAATACTTTTTAGAATCATCGTGTTTGAGCTATCCAAAATTATCTCTGTATATTTACACTGCAGGTGCACCTGATCAGGAGTCAAAGGAGAGAAACTAGTACGAACTACTCCCAGCTAGATTTATGTATGTATGCAAATTATAGTTGTGACCAAAGAACGTTTGCGTATAGCAATATAATAAGTGGCACGTAACAAGTGAGTTACATACTCAGGGCGAGCTACATGCACGGAATTGGCCCAAGCTCCATCTTGTATACATTGCACAGTTATCGATATTAAACCTGACAGGATGAAAGCTGGGTCGCACGAGCCCCATGCTATCGCACGGTTCTCTTCAGATGGTGTCGCAAAGCGTTTGGGAGCTTCTTTTTTGCATTGGCGAGCAGCTACGTGTTATCGATTGTAGATTCACTGCAGAAATTTTAGCAACGGAAATGTACGCATATAATATGTCCATTATTCTAATACATTTGTTTTACCTTGATGAAATAATATTACAGTCCCTTGATTTACGTTTTAAATAATACATATTGCGTTTACGCAGCTTTGGCATCGGCAGATGCAGAAGCGTGCCCACTGTAACTAGAATGATTGGCTTTGCATTCTTTCATCGATGGTTCATTTTTTAACAGCTTTTTTTCCTCCAATTTATAAGCTGTTTTGTGCATTGCTATTGTATTATTGCATCAAACTGCAAATGTGAAAGGGATGTCACATAAAATAATAATAATAAAATAAAGATCCTGAAATGGAACCAAGGGAAAGAATATTCGAATCATCATACTCCTTCAAACCCTGAGTTGCCTGAAGGAGTACAGTGACCGTGTAGGGTATATGTTATAATTTATAATCGTAGTAGTCGAAAGTACAGGAGAAAGAAGACGCAGGTTAGAAGATACAAAATATAAATATTTACGAATGCCAAACTAGAGACTGGACATATTGAAAGACCACTTTCCAAACTACGCCTCAACAAATTCTTGACAGCATCTCTATTCTTCCTAGGGTACTTTTACAAAGAAATTGCATTACTCCATTGCTTGGTTTTTAATGGACAAATGCTTGGTTCTTAAAGTAATCGAAGTTGCAAAGTTTGCAATGCTTACAAAGCTTGAGATGATATGGTCATGGCTGTCCGCGACACATAAAATACCTAAGTAGTTCAAAGACAATTAAAAAAGTTCTATCATTATTCTCAATAATTTTGATGAGAGCAGGGTCCAATTATAGTTTTCGTTTGCTGGATAAAAATTAGTGACCTCCAGGTATAATCATACCGTTGCACTATTTTACTAGCACTATTAAATACTTTCAAATAATTTGTATAGCAATGGTAACTGGAAAGTATCGTTATCAACTTATGCGATCTGAAAATATAAATTCTGTACTATATTCGATAAATCATCAGCCATGTGTTAGCGTTACGTTCCGACGAATATCATAAAAACAGATTTTACTAATGCCGAAACGAAAGTATTTATTAAATAAGATTGATATACGTACTCTGCAAGACAATTAGCTCCAGTTGAACTGTAAAGATTTTTATAAATGAACCGCACATTGGCTAAATCGGTTAGCTCCACAAAAAGATAATGAGGAAATTTATTTTAAACATAGAAAGTTAAAAGTCAACCAAGCGCTTTAACGGTAGGGTTTCTATAAAATTCAAAAGATGATGTTAACCGATTTGGTTAATGCTCGGCACAAATAATAATCTTACCTTCGCTTAACCTTAGTTTTACCTGTTCATTAGAATATTCAAAGGCCGTCACAACATAACAGTAGAATGGAGTGGTTCGATAGTAATAATGAGGATACGAGTCTTTTGTTCTCTGTGATGTGTAATTAGAATTAATCCGAAAATTGATAGCTTCGGCTAACAATCAGAATGCCACAGAACATTAATAACGGGCCGGCGAATTCGGTTGTTATTAATTGTGCATGGCAAAGCCAAGGTGGTGGTCGCGATGGTCAGATATCGGTACGTTATAACGTGTTATACGTATAACGTTTCAACGTGCTCGCACTTCTGCATAAGCGAGCGAAGCAATTTGATCCCAATTACCTAATCTCCAATTACGTCAATAATGGGCATTAACTAACATTCACCTGTTGTTAAACCCCTCCCATTTCTTTAATAGCTAATGAGAAAAAGGGCGAACGAATATTACCCCTGATTCGATTTTAAAGAATTACAAATTTTGTATTGGGTGCTAAATAGAAACTTGTCTTGCTCTTCGGCATACAAACATCATGGGGACTTGGTTTGTTTGTTAATTTTTCAGTCATTATGAAATATGCAGGGGGTTTCGTTTTGCATGAAAAATAAATGGAAATATCCGTACGTGTGAGCCAAATAATTTAGCTTCGAGACATTGCTTTGTAACAGCAAAAATGTCGAAGATGTTACGGTGGGCAAGGTATACGAAGCACCCTCTATAATAATTCAATCTGTATATGAATGTGTGCGTGCCTCGGTTAATGAAATACGCAGTCCATGTCATCGTGTCGCTGTTTATGTCAGCGTAAGGGCAGTATGAGCGAATAGTTGCGTAGGTCCGTGTCTATTATAGTGACACCGGCGACACGTGGAATCCGACCAATTAACCATAATGATTAAATATTTCCGTAAAGCCTTACCGACGTATCAAAAAACTTCTACGCTGTCCAATAAATTCGTACGGTTTTCATTTCACAATGATTTTACTTTATTTTACCTTATTATTGTATTTACTTTTTCAAAGCTGCCGTAAAGTGTTTCGCCGCTCGCCAGAGAGAGAACAACTTTAATCTAAAAAGTATGCGGTATTGATATTTAATTTTTCGTGAATGTAGACCTCTACTTTTGTCAAAAGTATTTAACCACAAAATAATATGCTATGTATTACCATACGTTCCCCTTCTCTCCAAAACGCTTTTTCGCTAAATTTTCTTCCACAATGATGTGGATACGTAAAACGGTCTGCAGAGGGTCAATAGTTTAGGTCAAAAAGGGTTGAATTCTTCAAACGTGAAACGATTGCCAGAGCGTCGAGAAGAGATGGTTAACACTGGTAGAATATATATTACGGATTAAAAGCTTTTAAATATTTTTAGCAAAACCAATGCCTCCCGTTAACAAAAACCCGTACGATTTTGTGCGTCGGATATTCTCATTTCTGTTAACTCGACACTCCACACTTTTTCGATTCAAACTTTTCAACTTAGCAGAATGGAAACCAATTCCCAGCAGCTTTGAAACGGGATTTTAAAAGCTATCAATGTAGGTATGTATAATATACACAATGAACGGCCTAATAGGCAAATTTTGTTACGGTAAATTTATTACGAAATGAAAACTGCGACACCTGAATGAAAACATTAATATTTATATCAATACTATAATATTATAAATATTATAATTATATATATTTACATAATGACTGGCGCTTATACAAAGACATGGCTGGATAGGTTTCTTTTGGCATACACTTATTGGTAAAAGTAAATTCCGAGTAGTGCAGCTTTTCGATCTTTTTCCTTTCACTTTACATGTTACATTACATACTTCATTTTGACAATTTGCTTTAACTATTTCGGACACGAAGTATTTACCGAATTTAGATATACCATAATTTATAATATAGTATGTCCGCATATGAGGACGGCATGACCGAAAGGGTGAAACAAATATTGAGTTCTGTTCCTTTGGATTTTCTTAAAAAATAAACTGCTTCTGAATGACACAGTAGTGTTTCTATTATAATGGTTGTTTTAAGCCATAATTAAATCGTGCTGCTCCAACAATTATAGGTCATAATTACATTACAGTAGCTGTATGTATTCCAAAAAATGGAGGAAATAGCAGATGTTTAAACTTTTAAGCGGCTTTGAACATGCTAGGAATAAATGTGCATAGCAGTTGCACGCGAGTCAGTTTCAAGCAGCACTTCGTAAATTGTGGGTTATTAGTTAATCTCTGTAATGCGACGGGTTCAAACACATTTTCGGGGATCTCTAGAATATTGGTTAATAAACCGTAATATTGCGAAGTGCTGTTTGAAATCAATTAATCTACGATTACTTTCTACATTCCCTCCGTGATGCATAAGTTTGATTTATTGCATGCGCATAGTCTTCAGAACTTGATTGCAAAGTTGCCGTGGTTTAAGTTTGTGCGAGTTGTTGCGAGTTGTTGAAAAATCGTGCCGTGAGCAAAGAATTTTTTTTTATTCTTCATATAGATTCTAAATGATTTAAACGACGGCACTCGTGTTGGATTCCGGGGTAAGCGAAATCGTGTGCAACATTGTTGGATTCCGGGGTAAGCGAAATCGTGTGCAACAATTACTTTTGCAAAGAGGTTTTTATATAAGAATACCGTGACGAGTTTGCGCGACAGAATGATGGTATGCGTCGTGTCCAAAACTATTCTGACTACAATTGATATTCCGCTACTATATATATCATGAGTTTTAGGGGGGAAGGATGACCTTAGCCCTTGTTATGTCGGCGTAGCCAACGCGGAGTCTGGCCCTTGGCAGTAGTCATATCGCTGACTACTACCTTGGTGCATAATATTGACTCTGACTAGGCCAGGATCCGCGGGCCTTACATATTATCGGTGACTCAAGGGCTGGTCATCCAACAACATTTACTTTTGCAAAGAGGTTTTTATATAAGAATACCGTGACGAGTTTGCGCGACAGAGTGATGGTATGCGTCGTGTCCAAAACTATTCTAACTACAATTGATATTCCGCTACTATATATATTATGAGTTTTAGGGGGGAAGGATGACCTTAGCCCTTGTTGTGTCGCCTTAGCCAACGCGGAGTCTGGCCCTTGGCAGTAGTCATATCGCTGACTACTACCTTGGTGCATAATATTGACTTTGACTAGGCCAGGATCCGCGGGCCTTACATATTATCGGTGACTCAAGGGCTGGTCATCCAACACTCGACGCTCGTGGTTTATGATAACTGCGTCCGCATCGCTATTGGTTGATTTCTGAGTGCGGAGATAGTTGAAAAGGATAGATCTGTCGTCTATGTGGAGAAAAGTAAGAAGTGTTTACCATAAACTGTTCGACTGTCAAAACATTTTATTTAAACAACGGACGGCATTCACGAGAAACTGTTTCTCCCTCTGATATTTTGGTATTTGGATTTTTGATACTTCAATTGTCTAAATTGTTTTATTGCACTGTTTTTTTTATCATTTATGAGAGAATCTTTTAACTAATTACTTTTCTCCGTTTCAATTGCCCTTCGCATGTTCATTTTCCCGTTCGGGCAGAGGAATTTTCATTTACCCGACAAAATGTTTACCGACATCCGCATATTTCTACGAGCTTTTTGAAAAAATTGTTACAATTGCACATATCATAGATTGCTGCACTGTCCATGTTTATTGGCCCATAAAAATATATGACAGCTGATTTCGTAGTTTGAAATATCGTCTCGCAAACAATTAAATATTATAGTTTTCCATATATCTCAATGCGTTCTGTCACATTTATTTAACAATATTTATTACCCTCGCAATCAGAAAGAATTATTATGTTTACCTTCGAGCGACGCAGAAACACACGGACGAATTGTTACGTTCAATATAACTGTACGTGCGAGCACGCCATGGAGGAACAAAGGATATATTCAAAGTCTAACGAAATTAACCACAGAAGGGGGAGATGGGCGCATGGTGACTTACTCGCCATTGGAGAAAATGGCTCCAAGAACAATTGCAATAGAATAGGCATCCACCTTAAACAATCATAGTGCATGCGCGATATGCCATGCAAGAGAGATCAATAATGCTTAACCCTCATCCGTATGCGCTACATTGAAAATAGACACCGATTCCGCTTAACTTGTCGCGTATCTCCTCGTTGTATATTGTTTATTGGATTTGTGCTTGGAAGCCAATTGAATTTCTACACTTGGACCGTCGCACAGTGGGGAAAAACGGCAATTTAGGCGTGCAAAAAATTTCTTTATGAAATACTTTTGATCTCCGCCCGTTTTTGCTTTATTTTTTATATACAAGGTAAGACTGGGATGTATACTATATGCTTTATAAAATTTGGCTGCAGCCAACTGCAGCTGCAAAAGTTATTGCATTTTTAATGGAATAGTTCGATGTCGAGCGTATGTGACCTACGGTAGACTCCCGATCAACGGGATCCGCTTTTTTTGTTGACAATTAACTAGAAGAAAACGATTGACATATTCCATCCTTGTTTACTTTTTGTCGCGTTTGTTATTGTTTAAATAGTTTATGGATATTAAATTATTTAAATATTTTTTGTGGATATTAGTTATTTTTCGCTCATTCTTTACTCGCTAAGGAATTAAGGTAATTAAAAAGTTAATCACCCTTTCCGAACAAGTAAAGTATTAAAATAACCCAAACAATAAAACACTCAGTAATATATAGTTCATGGCAACGTTTGTTGATGATATAATTATGGGTTTTCCCCGCAAAAGGGGAACAACTCTTGCGTTTTATTAACTTCTAACGTTTATTTATTTTACTTCATAGTGTACTATACACATCCGATCCCTTCATTTCTATGATATTTTGTCAAAGGAAAAGTTTATGCTCCCGGAAAATTTCAATCTTTAAAAATGAAGTGAAAGCTCTTCTCGAAGTAGAGGATCAATAACTTAGGACTGACAAATTTTTATACATTTTTTGTAATTTAATATTTTTTGTTATTAGTTAATATTAATTTTTTTAAATATATTGTCATTGTTTTTATTGTAAATTTTATTTCTGTAAATTATACATGCTCATAAATGAAAAAGGGGGACCCGATCATCTACCGTCTACCGTAGGCCGCATCAGTGCGAACGTTCTCGGCATTCAACTATTCTATAAAAAATGCAATAACTTTTGCAGCTGCAGCAGGCTGCAGTCAAATTGTATAGAGCATATAGTATACATCCCATTCTTAACGTGTATATACAAATTAGCGCGAAGTCTAGTGGAGTTCAAAAGTATTTCATAAAAGAACGCGTTGAAAATTAGTTTGTTGAAACTTTCTTGAAAAAAAAATAGTACAAAATTTGTATAAAATTTTTCTTTTCATTTTTACACATTCCTAATCTTTGTTGATACAGTTCCTGCAAACAGAAATACCATTAAGGTCCTGAGCATTAGAATACAGGTGAAAATAGTATTCTTCATTTTTAAGCTATCTTCAATTTTGAACGTTTGTACCCCTTGCCACGCTTAACAACATTGGATTTAAGAAATGAAAATATTGCATATAAAATTATAGGCCTACTCCGTGTTTTGTTTTTGGACTTTTGCACGCCTAAATTGCCGTTTTTCCCCACTGTGCGCCGCAATTCGGTACAGCGTATTAACAGCAATCGGACACTTTGATAATTTATTCTCGCGCTCTTGATTTGAACTGATGCAGAGCGATGTGCGGACGAAATAATTAACGATGGATTATTGGGAAAGAGAGGAGGAGGGTATCCCTTGTTCGAACCGCAGAGTCTCATCGAAAGTTGAATACAGCGAGAGAGAAATGATTTATTTTGCCATACGCGTTTCCGAAGAAAACGATGAGGCAAATTAATTTGATCAAAGGTAGAAATTACAAGCACGGTATCGGCATTAAGAATACACGACGAGGTACCAAGAAACAGTGACAGACAGACGGCGGCGGCCGGTAGAGAAAGACGAGTCCAAGTATGCCGGAGGTAAATTTATTTGCATAGGCCCCTTGAGTCTCTTTCTAGTGGAAGTACAACTAATTGGATTCCCTGGTATCCACGTACGTGTACGTGTGTCATTCTACGTGTGCGTGCGTCAGATGGGTCGCCTTTTTTTTTATTCCAGATAAAAGGAAGCTAGAAGGACCACCAGGAAAAGTACATCGGCTAATTTAATTTCGTCTGCATGCAGTTAGTACGAAAACATTTTCCTTTGTTTCTCTATACATTGCCGGTCTAACCCCCCCCCCCCCTTGATGTATATGTACTTCCTTCGTCCCTTTCTTTCAATCCCTTTTACACCGGCCGACCGGTGCCTGAATTTATTTTTCTGTACGAAAGCTTCGTAAAAATCGCGGAAAACTCTCAAGATTTAGTGGTGATTTAAGCACGCCCTAAGACTGCAGCATTTCTCCCCCATCCATTTGTTTGTTCCCCTCCTTTTTACATTTTGTTCTATTGCTTTGCTTCTTTCCTAGACTTTAGTTGCTGGACGATTATCTAGCTGTACTATCAACAGAACTGTTTTACATAATGCAAGACATTTCTGCGGCTGACTACATTCCGTTTAATTTCGCAGATATTTTTCGAACGATTTGTTTGCTTCTCTTGTATCCAGGTATATGCAAATGTGTAGCCGAAACTCGTTGCAGTCTCTTTGCTTAATTCCCAAAGAATTGTACGATATGGCTGCTGGCATTTTTAACAAGGACTGGATCGAGGAAAGTCAATGTCAAAGTTTGCTAATGAATCTATTGAGGCCCCGCAATGTATACGGGGTCGTTTACAAAAGTGTAGCAATCCATTCACTGCTTCACGCTTTTGATATTGCAATTAGAAATAAATTTCACGGCGAAAGGTTGAATGATTCAAACGGGGCTACAGTTTCAGGACTATATTTTTTCAGAAGTGTCGCGATGTGCGTATATTTTATTGTCGCCCCATATTTTGTTTAATGGAATTTTTTTCCGCATAGATCAAGCCACCTTGTCGCTCTGCTTTTCGATCGATTCTGCGTATCGAAGTGATCTCTGGTTATGTACACTTGTCCGTTTTTTCAGGTCCCCTACATCACTAAATGGCAGTAAATGGACTTTAATATAGACATTTATTTAAAGTGTCTTAAGCACTAATCTTTTTTTTATCACATTACGGTAAAATTAGTACTTTTTCAACCTGAATGATATGAAGATAATATGATCGATTGTTATATAAAAAGAGGTAGACCTCTGCGTTTAAAAAATGGTGCCGGTGTAAAATGCTCAACCATTGTCACACCTGTGTAAAAAATATGGCCCCGGGAGTGTAGTCCATTAGAAACCAATAGCCGTTTTTTCGTAACATTCTTTGCTAATTGTATGTATCCGAATCTCGGATATTTTTTTGTAGAATTGTTTGCTAATTTTGTGCACATTTTTCATGATCCTAACTCGATTTTCTTTTGTGGGACGCAGCAGTCTTTTTAACGAATTAAAGCACGTTTTGCAAGTGCTTTACGCACGTGCATACGTCTAGGGGTAAACGGTACAGCTGTTGGCTACCTGGCAGTGATGGGACTTTTAAAAAGGCATGAAAATTAAGAAAAAATATTTGCTGTGCCTCTTCAAATCAACGTATTCAAATACTCGGTACTTTCCTGCTTCTAATGCAGACAATATTTTGCCAGTCACTGCTCTTGGCTCGACCAATAACTATATTTTCCGGAAATTTTTGCGACTCCTTGATCGTCATTAATTAATTCTTACTTAAATGTGTCCTTCTTACTTAAACGGTCAATCGCTGTACCATTTACGCCTATATTATTTTCTGCAGATTCATAGTTCAGTTCGAACGACCAAAATAATACAGACCGAGCGTGTAACGAAAAATTTATTGGAAGTAGTAAAAAATAGTAGCTGAAATGAAACTGTGATATTCACAGCAATCACATTTATAACATTTTATAACGTCTTAAAGACTAGACGGACGAATCTACGAACATATGATAAATTGTCTGGAGCAACGACGGACAGCTGAAGAAATTCGTAGTGATTGATACGGAAAACAGAAAAACTTTCTGCGGTACCTGATATGTCGTCCTGCAGTCCTTACAATCTCTACAGTCAATAGTATTATAATTTTTAACGTTACCATTTTCATTCCTTCAAATATGCTATTTTTAATATTTCTGCATCGACGGAACTTCTCTGGTGTGGCTAGAAGTTTCATTGTCCAAGATAATTGCCCGGTTCGCATTTAATCATTCGAGCCGACTGGGAAACTCTAAAAGCTTACTAACCTAAATGTTAGGCAGAATATAATGGAATGTTAAATCAGATAGTGAGGATGTTGGTGTCGACGATATTTATGTGGCGATAGTGATTCGTGATCGTCTCTAATTTCTATGTTTCCCAGCATCATACTGATTGTAAGTCGTTCAATTTATATGTTTATTACTAGCTCGTGGCTTGGATTATGAGGCGCTGAAGTAGGAAATGAGGATGTTTAGGGGGTCGCGTGGAAATTAGCACGAGGAAATTAGTATTAGTCGAGGTAATATTCAATTGGGGCAAAGTGGTATAGAGGGTTGCTATAAAGGATAGATGTTTTCCAATTACCTTCTTCAATTTGTGCTACTAGGTCGCTTGAAATTTATTATCTTTTCCTTTGGTTGTAATATTCTCAAGTATTTTTCATGTGCAGGTACATATTGGTGTGTCATCTTTCTGCATATTCCCTTGCACAGGGGCTCGAGGGGAATTATTCGACAAAGACAAAGGGGTTAACCTTTATCCTTCAGCTGAATGATTAGATTTGGAATTGCAGTTGACAGTTTTGTTTTGATGGGCGATCTTATGTCGCTGCATATAGAAACTATTTAACCGGTTAAGGACATAATCCGAGTTAAATCGATTTTTAATGCGATGTGGAATTTTCTGTAGCCTGAGTTGACTTGCATCTAATTTTTAGGAGAAAGTTCTTTTCTAATTCAGTTCTCTTTTTGTCATTTCAATTACGATTCCCAATTAGACACATTTATGTACCTATTAGACAATCAATGCTAAACATATACGATCCTTTCCAAACAGAATTCCTCTGAAAATGCAGTTTTTAAGCGGTTAATCGCGTTGCCCTGCACTTGGGTATTTCCTCGAGAAAATATGTTCAAGATTAATTAAAAACAAAATGATTACCTATGTTTAAACCCTTGCAAATACAAAGTCGATAATACATTATTATGACAAACATAAAGGTGCAGTAAAAATTCGAAGGGATTTCTGAACAAATCAAATACCACATCCAAAATATTGACAATAGGGATGACGAGTTAACTCGCCTTCCCCGATTAACAGGTTAAATCGCCTGTATATAGGCGAAACTTAATGCAACGAATACATGAAGCTACGCCATTACTACGGACGCTAAATAGCAGGGATGAGATAGTATATTAAAAGTAATTAACGGTATAACAAAGTGCACCATTTAAGAAATGATCTATCACCTGTGACACAAGCATATCTCTGTTAAAATATATTTCATTCATTTCAGGTAATTTAACACCACGCGCGAAGCTAGAACGAGTGTCACACCATGACCACTGCTTCCGCGATTATCAATCTTACTCCGATTTCCTTCGTTTCCTTTATTTCAATTTATTTTACGTCATCGTCTCTTCCTCGCAATAGGTACTTCCTTAAGTCACTCCGTTCTACGGATCACGATTAATTCGAGCGTGGGTGAAGTAGATCAACACCAAGCTGGCGAAAACTTTTAACTATCAAGGGGCTGGAGCAGGAAAGCGGCAGGAAACTTTCACGGAGTTCGTCTATCCGGTAAGTTTCGAGAGTCCGAGATATCGTCGAGCCATCAGCTGCCCCTCTTCGCTCCTTCTTCTCGCTTCCCAACCACACTCCTCCATACTCGCGTCTAGTCTGTCTCCTTCGATATCGCATCCGCATCGGTGCGTCCTTTTTTTTAAATTAAATTACTGCGGATTATCGTATTGCATATTTTTAATGCAATTGGCCTCCTTAAATATATTGTACCGTGTTAGTCAAAAATATTTTGTTTTCTCTACTCGATTTTGTATTATCTGAACTCTATTGGTCTCCGGTTTTTCCCTTCGTAATTTATAGTTTGTACATTTCGTATAAATATGCGGATGATAGCTTGTGGGAAAATCGCGTTACTTAATATTTTTGTTCCGCAAATGTTATTTCAATTTATTTAAATAATTTGCTCGAGAGCTTTGCAGTTGCAGGCTATATAATTTCCATTATTTTGTATTACTTTCTTCCAACATTTCACGAGATTTTCAATCTCGTCCTTATAAAATTTGGCAGAACGATGTAGTTTCATCTTGTGAACAAGGCACGAACTTTTCGTTGGCCCCAATATTGTGACCAATATGTTTGTTGTACCACATTATTCGTTGTGCATTCGGAGTTAAAAGTGTTTCTCTTACAACAAACAAATTGCAATCTCTTCCAGTGTACAAATAAATTAGGATGCAGAGCGTTAAAAGGAATAGTGCTGATAGCAGTGCAATATTTGCTGTTTCGATAACATTTTCATATTCGCAAAACACGGCATTTTCACAACACGGTTTAACGCTAACACGTTGTCTGACACGATATTTGCGAAGCACTGGCTCGTTTTGAAAGTGAGATTTTCTATCAGCGTCCAATTCTCGCACACTGGTGTCCTGAAAAAGTATACTTTTGTTTTCCTATAGACGATTCTAGACGGCCGTGTTTGCGCCAGAGGCGTACACAATTGGAATTTTAAAAATTTGTTCGTCCAGTCAAACTCGTTGTTTGGAAACAGATTTTATGATGTCACACCAATCCTTTATACCTGATAGTTGCCCAAATATTTAACAAAATACATATATTCTGTCGCGGAGACTTCTGTCATTTTCAACAAAAATTTAAAGAAGAGAATATCGAGTGAAGGTATGGGTGTAACATTCTGTCGAATACTACGTTCCCCCAAAGTTCGATGATTCAGTGCGTTCTCTCGTTAGCCCTGCACAACGCGATTTCACATAATACGGTATTTCTTAGGAACGTAAACACAGTATAACACAGTTTGTTTCAATAAATCGCGATGCATTATAGAAACTTAAACTCAGCAAATATTTAATTACCGTGCTGCTCGAATACCCTTATTGCTTACTGTATATTTGCCAGCCAGATTAGACAAAGTAACTGAACGTTTTCTAGCAGATTAACTTTCCGTCTAGCGCACGCTTGCAAGGTTCGAGAATACAGGTGGAAAAACAACGTATTTATAGAGGAGTTGCCGGTTACGTTGCTGTCATTCGCCACGACGACGTTCCAGCAAAACTGTACACAAATTCCACTTTTTGTCTACGTAAATATGGCCCTCAGAAGACACCTGCTTCTGAGAACTAAATTGCAGACTTCTAACGAGATAGTTAATTGACAAATGCCAAATACACGCTGCTTCTTAAAACTTTTAATGCAAAGCGGCGTATGCTGCACTTAACTTCGTACGAGCTTAAAACGCCTATTTCGCTTACCGTTGCCTTATCCTTTACCCAAGTTTTTTAAACTTTGTCCGGCTTTTTCTAATTATTGCATCTCAAAATCCTTTCGAGTACGAATATCTTGGAAAATAAGCAAGCATGTTGCAAGGATTCCAAGTGAACGTGGAAGTAATGCATTTTCGTAGGCAATTGGACAGATACAACGGTTTTATTTATCTGCTTTGTATAATAATGTACTTAAATTGCGAAGCAGAGCAGGACGTTTCCGCGACTCAACTCTAATGACTGCTTCACCTTACCTGCTTCGGACTTGCCCTGGGACGGACACTATCCGTAATTTGTATAATTTGTTCAAGCAAATCGCGGCATCGATAAGTAATGACAATAATACCGATCGTATGCAGACAGTATAGATAGATTATAACGTATTACGTATTAATATTTCCGTCGGTAATAAAAGGTGGGGCTATTCGGCCTATGAAGCAAGAGAGATTGAGCTTGAACCGTGAGTTTTACAATTTTCGCGAGTCATAAATCAAAATTACTTTCGCACGGAAAGTACCGAGTGACAATGCAGAATATATTGCGCGCACTCCCCTTTTTTTGTCAGGTGATTAGATATGGGTTCGCTGGCCGCTGGAATATTCATTTCTGGGCCTCCCGGTTCTGCTATACATATTGTTTCGTCCATTGCTGGAATAAATTCGTCGGCTATATACGCGGAAAATGTTTGGAACTCGCGTATCGAGCATACCTACGCAGCTACCGAAGTGAAACGTTGCCAGTAATATACATATATATGCAGTTATCGTAACGAAAGTACTGATGCGCACCGTCCATATTATTGAATATTACCGATCGTGGCCTGCTGCACGGCGATTGAAAATGCTGCTATTTCCTTAAATAAAGTAAACGGTGCTCTGTTTAAGTTTCAATTAGACTCCGATAAGTTGCGTAATATCTATACTGTTAAGCCCCAGTATACATATGTGTGTGTATAATATCTTGAAGAAATATTTTCATTGATCAACAGCTGCATGTCTCAGAGTGACAAAAAATATAAGAGAAGTGCGAGTTATTCGTAGTTATTTTGTTTTTCATTTTAACCGAAAGAAAAGTTTCGGTTTGTCTATATTTTTTTGTGTATATTTGGCTATATACTATATACTATCAACGGATGGACTGTTTAAATCTCTGTTTGCCTAGTCAAATTCTTGGTTCAAAAACGGTTTCAGAAATTTACGACATCCCTCTATCTCTAATAGACTTCCAGATGTTTGTCAAAATATATTCTCCACTCTCAACAATTTCACCCTTTAGTAGTGGACGATTGTCCACACAGTTTTTCAGCGAAATAAATACGAATCAAATATTTCCTTGTTAACTATATCCTCTTAAAGCTTCGTTAAAATCGGCACGCACGGATTCCATATTATCTTTAATAAATCCTAATCAATGCGACCGTTTCTAAAAATGTAAAGTTTATTGTCCGTCGTTAGGTCAAATATAATAACAATAAAACCTAGCCACAAATTACCAGAATTTAAACACTGATCGCACAGTTCTTCAATCGGACATTGCACGAACAACTTTGATTTCATTATAAAACGTCTGTACGGAAAAACTATCGATTTATGCAGCAACAAAAAATTCGACATTTTTGACCAGTTACACGAGTTTGCATGATACCTTAAACAGATCAGATTTCGTTATCATCTTGGACAGTCCATTGTAATGTGAACAAAAATTAACTACTGCACTATGCGCTCTATTGTTGCCAGTTAATTTAACATTCACCTTTTCGGCCCGGATGCAACGTCGAAACAATTGTCCTCTCGAACATGCAACTGGCGTGCACGTGGGGGAGCTCGTTGATAAGTACTCGACTTAAAACTAATCAATCGGGTCAATTGGGTCGCATAATTCTAACTGAGCGCGTAGCGCTACCAAATGCGTGCCGCGGGTTATCGTGGAATGCAATTTGTATTTGGATAACTTCGCTGGGACATAGGACATTTCATCTTGGTCGCGACTGCGATATCAGTGGTTGGCTTTTCGTTTGTCGTGCATTCGTGGCGAGTGGAGTAGGAAGGGTTTATGCCTCGGGTGCCGAGATATGCGTAGATATGCAAGCTACAGATATGTATACCGCGTGAATTCCTGCAATGCCAAAATGATTTCAGCTCAATTAGAATTCATCAAGATTTACCGTAGTAATTGCTACGTTCTCCACGCAGCTGGAATGATTAATAGTACATTCTTGTTTATTTTTCGAACGTGCAGTTTACTTTTATTAAACGTGCAATTTTGTAGAGAGCATCACGCGAGTCATATTGAACCGTGCACGGTTGCAATAGTTTTGTATCACTGCTCCAGCAAAGAGATTGTACGTCACTTTTTTAAAGAAGGGTTGATTATTTTGTAACCCGGTAACGGGGTTGGTTTTCAATGAGGTAGACTACTTCTTTCAAGGTAGAAATTAATGATTGATAAAACTGAATTGCTATTCTCTAAACTTTGCAAATTTTAATTTCGATAATGCGTTTTTATGGCAAATGTAAAGGAACATTAGAAATGTATAGGATTTCTGAATAAATCAGTTATTACATAAAAGATATTGGAAAATTTTTGGAGATCCAAAATTGTTTACTGCTGTGAGTGCAACGTTGGTGAACGGGTTTGTATCTCCCGCGCGGCTACTATTTTATGATCTATCGGGTATTTCTGATACCTATACGGGTGGCTTGTAAGTCTCGCAGTATTTTCAAATTTCGCTTAGCACAGGTGATGCTGAACAACTTTTTCCGTGATCAAAATATTGTAAGTAGCTTCGTTTTTGAGTTATTAACGAAAAACACTGGCCAATGAGCGCGCCCGTACAGCTGGCGCCCAGGCACCACCGCGCGCGCTTGTCATCGGGTGCAACGAGGGGCAACGTACAGCAAATATTACATTAATAATAATATGTAATGATTAGTTATTCACGAATAATAATTTAATTATCAAGCCGCTTTATAACTGTTCCACACTTTTATTCCTTATCCGAAACGTATCAGGTATTTTATTACTTATTAAAACAATGTTTGGATAATTAATGTTACAAAAAGATAGGTAAATAAATTTATCCTTTCGTTTACGAAGTAATCTGCTTCGACGAAAGTGGGTCCTTGGCCGTTGGTCATTGCACCGATCCTGACCTATTTTAACAATTTATAATATAATTAATTATACAAACATTATAACAAATTATTATTATATTATTATAACAAATTATAATAACAATGGAAAAAGTTGTTCAGTATCACCTCAGCTACGCGAAATTTAAAAATACTGCGACACTTACGGGTCACCCTGTATGTCAGCTGCTGATTTGTAAATGATTATTTTGATGATAAATCAGCATTTCCAACGGAAAAGATGAAATGCATCAAATGTATTTTTTTATAACTGTCCCTTCGCTTCTCGCATAAATAATTATGCATTTTCAACTCCCTGAACTGCTTGAAACTTGGTGAAAAATGTCCTGCAACAATTTTTCGGTAACGTTTTGGTTCAAATCTGTGCAACCTCTGCCGTCCTCTCTTCGTATCTGATGCTAACCTACTCCTCAACGGCGTCACAGAGACTATTTAAAAAAATCCTGTCGATGTTTTATTATCCGTTTTAGCTGGCGTTAAATATGTTTACCGCGGTGGCGCCTAGGCCCAAGTAGTCGAAGATTTCAATACGAATTTCTCCGCCGCCTGTGTTAAAAGTATTCAAATTTATGGGACGGTAATGTCCTCGGACTATTAAGTTGATCGGATAACGATGAAACGTGCCCCAATGCCCTGGAAGTTTAACTGGAAAACAGAATGTGCTTGATCTCCGTTCTATTCAAAACGTCAACTATAAATATAGATCGAAATCTGACAACTACGTTTTTTACCAATCTATCTCTGAGTTGGTGACTTTTAAAAATCCTCATTTGCAAAAGTCTGACGTGTCTCGATATAGCACAGTGTAATGATGTAATCTAAAGACGGAATATCTAAGATCTAAGAATTGGATGGGTGGTAGTAGAAAGAAGGAATATTAATATGTAGAACAAACTCGAATCATCTTCTTATCTTATTTTTCATTTGCTTTGAATTACAACACTTTGCAACGATGAAGGCAGGATAGACTAATTAGCAGAACTATTCCGTTTTCCAAGGTTGTGATTCTGTATAAGTTATTTCGTTAACATCGACGAATATAATTAAGCGATTAAGAGATTTGGCAGATGTAACACATAGACGCTTTCTCGTTAGAAAGTATCTGCAGGTACCAGAATTTTAGGTATAGCGTTCGGACTGTTGAGAAAGAAGGTTTTTGGGGTGGCTTCTGTGCAATTTTCTGGCCAGGTTAACAGCGTACAGTTCCTTCACTAAAAACCTCAGGGGATCGTCTAAATCGTTAGGATGATCGCGTAATCTAGTTTCGCCACTCGAGCGTATTATTCCTTCTGGTGTGTTTTTTTTATCCCTACGGAATTGATCGTTTCGCACGTGTATACTATGGTGCGCTTATTATGGTCCTCAGTCCTATATAAACATAGTAACAATATTGTGATTTATTGAAATAAATAAATCGTACGCAAAGCTGAAAACAAATTTCAGGCGTGCGTGCAAAGTGAAGAACGTTTGTTGTAACAATAAACATACATTATAAAACGCAACAAAAGTATTCGACCGTAAAGCGTTCTTCTTTACTAATTATTTTTGTATTTCTGTTTTTAAAAGTCCGTAGCCATCGTTAACGTTAAATTCAGTGCCGATATAAAAGGGATTTTTTGCCACCTTCCGTAGAATAGATTTGTTCTTCCTTGACGTTAGTTCCCTTCGTCGCCCAGATCGTGGTTTATTCATAATATTTCCCTTGTCATTTCACTGTTTTTTTTTTACTGCGAAATGAATTTTCTCGTTCGTTCTATTTAAATGAGCCACAATTTCATTGTAAAATTTGTCTCCTCTGTGCCGTTTTACAATGAAGTTTCTTTTACATTTGGTTATTCCCGATTTGTTACCAATCTTGATTTCCGGTAGTGAATAAATCCTGCATTTTTGTCGATGTCTAGGTTCAAACATAATTAAAGACCTATTGAAATACATGAAGCACAAAGGATGTAGATTTAAATATTCCCCTCTCCACTATTCTCAGCTTAATTAACAGAGCTTTCAGACGTGCCTCATGGGAACAAAAAGCTCGTAAAAAATATGGTGCAACGTTTGATTTGAATGTTACCACCTATAACGCGGCGAAAATAATTTTTCAACACGTTTGTTATAGAGGACACAAACAGTTGGATATGCTGGTATAGTCATGGTAGCTTTGAAAACACGATTAAACTCGCCATGTAAATTTAGACAAAGTGACGGAATACTTCGAGTAAATAGTAAAATGCAAAGCAATTTGTGGCAACTTTGAAAGGATAATACAAAGTATATCAAATGGTGCGTAACAAACGTTCAATAGGCAAATATTATTGACACAAAATTACTGCGAAATGAAAACCATATGGAATTATTGGTAATCCTAATACTCGTTCCGTTATTATTGAATAAATGTTACTTTTTTTTAGATTTAATGATAATCTGTATTCTATATATTGGTTGAATGTTTTAAAATACTCGTTTTCATATACGAACGATCGTCTGCTTTGAATTTATCAAAGTTGTTCTCCTTGGAGAGATAAATATATTGTTAATTGGCGAATTATGTGTTTTTCAACGAAAAATAAAATAGTTAATTGTCGCTGGAGCTTGGACATACAAAAATACATTTGCGTGGATTTGTACACAAAATTTATTCAAAACTTTAGTCGCAATTTTTATCAACTGTCGCAGCCAGTTGTATTTGAATCCTTGAGCCAATTGGACGTATTTGTAAATTGTTACAGGTGCCGAAGATATTTGTGCCCTTTCCTATTTGATTGCATTCAAGTGTTCCCAATCTACATACATCATGTTCACCAATAGTAAGCTACGTATCCAAGTGTAGGTCCATCCACTGAAACTTCTGAATGAAGGAATGAAATTGCCGAATAAATATCAGGGGTTCAACAAAAACATACCAAGGAGTAGACCAATCGCAGAGTAATAAATCTCAGTTACAATAAACAGCTCTTTGCCTAAAAACTCCAGGCAATTTTAATAGATGGTGCTGCAATGCAAAATTGCACAAAGGCAACAACGAAAATAAAGGATTCAAATGGTACCCGTTGCATCTCCTCTATATCTAATATTCTTATAGATGTATACAAAGGTAGACATATGTACACAGATGCATATTCACATAAGCATATACATGTAGTCAGTCCCATAAGTATTCCCATAATAAGTAAATTTATTAAATGTTTAAAAAATTTTGTACTATAAATGAACACATCTATAATGTTTATTTACACAATATTTAACAAAATTGAGTAATTAATAACAGAAATATATGACTGTGATTCCAAATAATTAATAAATTATACCTTTATTATAACGACGTAGAGTGCAAAGTCAACTTGATATTCGCTTTTTACATCATATTTTTACAAGATGCTTCTCTTTATTTCGCGCCTCTAAGTGTCCCCTGGAAGGAGAACAAAGAATAATGGACACCCTATATGTATACACTCAAACTTAAAAAGAGACGAAAAACTTTATCGCTGAACAAAAAGCCATACCGTAATACGACGGTCAGTCCAATGGTAATACACAACCCTTTTTAGTTTGATGACGTTTGATGAGGTTTGATGGCAGCGACACCCTTGTGGTGGCTGCTAAACAGTGGTTTAGACGCGGCAGTTCAGAGTTTTCCAGTGCACAGCATACATGCCCTAGTTTCAAGGTGGCGCAAAAGAAAGAAGCAGAGATTGTGGTGAAAGAGACGGAGATTATGTCGATAACTGACATTTGGTTCCTACGGAATGCAGTCATACATGATAGAAGTAGCAGATACCGTAGAAAAAAAAGTCAAATTAAAACAAAAGTGTTCTGCACTACTTCTGGAGCGGTCTCTCGTAAAAGCGTCATAATATGAATATTCCTTATCCCATCGCAGAAAAAAATTTCTTTTCGCGAAATGCGATACGTATTAGAATGACATGTAAAATGTTCTTCGAGCGAGCTGTCATCGAGGAAACAGTCACGAAGTGAGCTTTCGAAGACAAATTATTATTCATCCAGACGACGACAGTGGTCTGAAATCCCTATATCGAGGAAAAATTATGAAAGCATCAATGTAAAAGCTTCAATTTATAGGAAATTAATGTTCCAAGGTTTTGTGGTAATAGTAATAACAATTTATAGCCACGAGTGTTTAATAATAAAAATGAAAGAAATAGTTTTGTGATTTGTAAAGAAATATATTTAAAGTTGGAATGAAACACGAAAGAGGAATATAGCTATGCACATATAAGTATAGACATGTAAAAGATTATTATTATTGGCGACCACATGCGACTTAGAGCTATTGCACAGTTCAATAATCGCATGCAAATAATCGGCAAAATAAAATATTTAAAACCTACCTAATAATTAAAACCTGTTTGATTACGCACTTAAGGGTATAATGTACCATTAGCGTTAAGTTACTTGTCGCGAAAAACTTACGCCCAATTAAACTTGTTCAATTTGTGTCCTAGTGAAATCAATAAAAGTCTCATTGTCATAATTCGGGCAATGACTATAAATGGCGGTTTTCTTTTTATTTTTCAAATGTCTAAAATTGTATTTGAAACGTGGTGAGTTTGTAGAATTCTGATTGAAAATTCTGATTAATATTGGTACTCTAACTACTCTAATTCGAAATTGTAGTGGTAACACCTAAGACTTTCCCCCACTTTGAACCACTGTATGACGTAGTAAATGCTCCAGATTTATTTTTCATCTTTTAAATAAGTTAAATCGAAGATATGTCGACAGTTGCTAAATCTTCAAGAAAAACATTTCATTGTGAACCACGAACAAATCCAAAGTAAAAATTTCCTTGTTAGGCAATTCATGTTCACCTTCGTTGCATTAAAATATAAAACATAACTTCACGTCAATCTATATCGAAAGTTAAAATTGTTAAATAAAATTAATCATTTAGAAGAGGAATACATAATCTTTATTGCAATGAACACTGTTGGCATAGTAGCCTAATGTAATTGCCAAGATGAGAATTACAGAAAGTAAATAAAAAATGGCCAAGAAACTTGAGAATGATGAAACTGCAACGTAACTAGCGAAGAAACACAATGTGGATGAGCTAGCAATTACGGGCATTAGAAAGCGAAAATGTGCTATTGTAGTGGTCTTTTGTAGTGGCACTTTCAGCGAATTCAATGAACGTTTGATTGAATGAAAAGGATGAAAGAAAAGAGAATGAAAAACCGAACAACCCGATTGTAACGTTCGTCCATTGGTAGTGATAGCGTTCGCACGTAAACACGCGAATTATTAAAAATACTTAATAATACAAAGCTTCCGGAACTCGAACTCACAGAAAGACATACACAAGTGTTCGTCCAAAAGGATATCCAATTAATAAGTAGAAATATCACTTTTTCGATTCTAAATGATAAACTTAATTTGTTTAAACAGAGTTCCAGAAAATCGACGGGAATTTTCAAGTAATTAGGAGAACAATCACTTTTCCGGTGCTAAACTGAGTTTATTGAAACAGGGGGTGAAGAAATATGATAGTTAATTCAAACGTTTATTGATCCCACACCTTCTTACCTCTCCAATTGCCCGATCTCTTTCAACATAAGTGTGCAGGTGAGTAGATCAGAATAATTCTCGATGAAACAAAGGAAAGCATACATTCTAAGCCTGGAGAATATTTTTGTTGTTGGAAAGGAAACAGCTTGTTCAGCTATTATGGTATTGGGATACAGGAGGGTCTACTCTGTATAGTACATTCAACGAGTCCAGTCAATTGCTATAAAGAAATGCATGCGATAACCATTTAGGTGGGACAAGGTTGAATTCACAGCCAGTCAATACCTGGAGCGTTTGCATCGCGTTTATTTTGTTTCTCTGTATTGACTCGATTCGTTACATAAACTGCAGTGAGGTTTCTCTACTCTTTCACTAATCAAAAAGGCTTCAAAAGTTCGAAAACCAAACAAACAATTGAAACTCGAGAACTAAAAAATTCGTTTTCGATGGTTCACAGAAGGAAGTGAATACCGTTATCAAATTGAAATACAGTGGGGGACGAATGTATTCGTGCAGCAAGAATATGGAAATAAAGCGAACATTATTTTCTACATTACTAAATATATTCAAACATACGCAAACTATGTCATCGTGAATTACACGTATATATACATTAGTAACAAGAAATATTTAAACACAAAAGTTAATTGTATAGTATGAGAATTTACAGTAACACAGTGTTCACATTTTCAACGTTTCAATTGCACGAATATTTTTACCTTCACTGTGTATGCAGAAGGACTTTGAATTAAATAAACAGCTGCATGGAATGGCTGGCGGGGTAAATTTTCAATTGCGTCACGCCATACCATTCCGCGAAATACTCGCGGAATAAAACTTTTCCGCTTCCGAGAAGTCAGCAATTGGTCGCAAGATGAGTAAAGAACGTATCGCAGTACCTGTTTGTAAGAACGATGCTGGTTACCATCAGGTTCCGTTTTTAATAAGAGAAGGAAAATAAGAACCCTGTTGTTTCAAAAATGCTCATACAAATCCCAGGTTACGTCAGTTACATACAAAGATCAACCGAATAGGTGGTCGGATAGAAGCACTTTGGTTGAATAGCTCGAAGAATTTTGTACGCTGGCTCTTCTTAATACTCCAAGATGTGCAATTAGTTTTTTCTACCCAATGTGAAACCCTTAATGAGAAAGGTGAATCTATTCAAGCGATGTTGTTTTTCATCTAATTTTCTTCTTTAATTTTCTCCTTCAATTTTCCATCTATGAATACTTAAATAAATATACAGAAGAAATATAATACAAAAATCATTGCTATCGTTCGATGCGAGAAAATAATGCAACTCTATGTTAAACTAAATTTGCAATGTATTTGTGTAACTTATACTTGGTCGAATGTTAAATGCGCAACATTAAAAGAGCTGCGGGGTAGACTATGTATTAAATGTTCAACAAGACTAAGAGATAATGAATAAAAGAAAAACGAAAGTATCGATGCCTTACATCCACGTACACAAATTCCACACAATATACAATACATACCGTGGATTATTGAAAAAGTACAGAGTTCTACAATTGTGTATTGCAATTTCATGTTTCCTTTATTACGCTAACCATTAATAATGCGTAATGAAATATATCATACACGCATGAATTCTTGTTACATTTAACCCTTAACTGGTATTGCGGAGTCTTAACTACAGTTAAGGTTTAAGATTAATGTCTTCAAGTATTCTGGTTGAGCATTGTATGAGCATTGTTGAATATCTTTAATTACAACTCGAACGTTAAGGTGATTATCCCATTAAACTGAAAGTGGGTCTTCGTTGTTTATTACCAAAAAATTAGCTACCAATTACTACGCGATTACCAAGTAATTGGTGTACTTTATAAGAACATGGACAACCAATAACTTTAAAGTACGCCTCCCTCCACTTCGTTCCTGCAATCCTAGCAACTCTTCTCATTCGTTCCCTGCAAAAATACCGACAAAGTTTTACGTTTGTACCTACGCGTTTAATGCCACCGTCGAGACATTTAACTGCCATCTGCTTTGGAGCATGTCGCGTTAGTAACGTAGTGAACGGTACATTTCTCCGCGTAATCCAAATTTCCACTCACAAAACTACTACTATCCATTTACAACCTTCCCCCGGCGAAGATTGATGGACTTTGGACTAATTCGATTTCCCGTTTATGGACGGCTGTAACCAGCAGCTTCTTTCTTATTGCACGTTTTCTATGGGGACCTGATTATTGGAAACAAATACCATGAACTCGGTGTAGCCAATAAATGATGCGCAGCAACTGTAACAAGTGTAACCCTCGAGCTTCTGTGCACCCTTCGAATGCGTGTTCAGTGCAATGAATCTTCGCAAAGAACGATCTAGCCAAATCATACGTCGTTGGTGTTATTTTTAGCCTAATTTTTACATAAAAAAGGTTGCAGCATGTCTTTGTGCGTGTTCAACCCAAGAACAGTTATGTCTAATCTTTACTTGGAATAGAAAGTCATCGTTAAACTATTCTAAAGACAACAATTGCAGTTATTTCACACACTATTAATTGAATATACAATGACTAGCAGATACATAAGAAAATATGTACCTCTAGCTTCAGTTGATCATATGATTGCATACCGCATTCCTATTTTTTTCGGCTATCGTAGCATTTGAAAGTAAGTTTTTCACAGTTTAAGAAACTGTGAGCATTAAAGGATATCGCAATTTTATTAATAACACGTAAGTAGATAGATTTATACGTTGTATATTCTGTTCAAAGAATTTAATATTAACATGCAAAGGAATGTTCGAATTAGCGAAAACTTGGATCGCAATTAATAATTCACCGGTGCAGCCTTATCTTTTATTACTTCGGCACACCTGCGAGGCATAGAATCAATTAAACATGAACAACGTACATTAGAAATTGGAGTCCATGCATTTCGAATAACTGTATGTAACTTATTTAAGTTAGTCGATTTTTAATATAATCTTTTTTATGCTCCCTATGTGGATATAAAGGAAGCTGAATCAAATATTTGGCATTTTTCTACTTTTCCCATTTTCACGCTCAAAACATACATTTGCCGACAGTAATAAACTATGTAACGTTAATATTCTGTTTTTGGTCTGAAAAAAGCCCGCCATTTTCAACTGCTTTGTTTCTCAAGTTTTGTCAGCAAGTGTACATACATAGTATGTATACCATACACAAGGTATATTTTTGGCCTGTTTCATATGAATTTCTGCAATTCAATGAATATGCTATAAAAGTAAAAGGAACAGCTTCTTGTGCGGGACAAACATCTCAAAACTGTCCTGCCGTCCACCAATTATTTGATTAAATTTTTCCCTGATTACTGCGTTACTCCACGTGAGTGTATTGTTGTTGCGAAAAAGTGAAGGAGAATTTCGAAGGGACGTGAAATCGATAAAATGTGCTTTGTCGAGTACAGGCACGTTCACGGGCACACGTTTTCTGGTGCACAAAGGGCACGTTTCGGTTGGTCGAAGAGGCGCGAGCGCAAGTAAAATCCATCGATCGATCAAAGGGTCGACGAGTTGCCTGTGAATGGGTCCCATCCTTGACCGGAGCTGGCTTCTCTGATAAACCATGTAATACAGAAAGGAACTCGATGTGGAACGGTTTCGACACGGCTTCCCTTAAGAGACCGCGAAACCATCTCTGCTATTGTACCTCGGACCCACTACCCGAATAGTACAAGCAACCTAATCGTCCTCTGCTTTTCGCTGTAGTATTCCTATTGTATGTACTTTATATATGTATATCGAGTGAGTGCTGTTTTTCTTGTTGGAAATAATGCACAATTCGTGCCTTTTTATACACATAAGAAATGATTTTCTCAATTATCAGCTTCGTTTTAAAGAAACTTTCATCCCGTTGACCTTAATATTATTAAAGGAAATTTATCGATGTAAATTTGCATCCTGATGCTCTTGAGAGAAGTTAGATGTATATGTGTTGAGATACTTTAGAATTTCCATCGACTGTAATGGCGTGAAGATGTATATAAAAAAGTTATAATAGACCAACCATAATATTGGTTGGTCAAGTTCTCCCCCAGTGTTTTTACGGGAGCGAGAACCCTACATTAGGTGCTTGGGCTAACTCAAGGAACATTGTAGACCGAATGGTCTTATTCTATCTTATTCTACTGTCATCTTCGTTTTCATCGTTGTGTAACTTTGTTTTACAATTTAATCCTGAATTTGCCTTCCGGAACGGAAATGATTATGATTTCTTTCGAGCAAGAGAGGATGAAGTGGAGATTGTCTCCTGTTTATAAAGCGAGGAGATCGTTGTCTTAAAAGGGATTCCTGCTGGAGGTCTTTATTTCAAGTAGTATTTACATGTTTTTTACATATATGTATACATGAGGGATGGAAGTGGTCGAGAAGCGTGTGCGAACGTGCGTGCGTGTATATGCATGTATTTGCGTGTGTACATGCGAGGCAAAGGAAAGCGATGCGAAGGCAGAGCGCGTGGAAGAGCGTGCAGAAGAATCAGTATTTGCGTTGTCGGCACAGCGAGAAAAACATTGACGTTTTATTCATGCCATCATTATTTCTATTATTTCTCTTATAATTATTAGTATTAGTATATAGTGTGATGCATAAGTGTACAGTCTATAATAAATTAGCGTAAAGTAATCAAGAGAACAGCTTCAATTCGACACACATATTTACACGTACAGGAGCCTCAAAGTATCCATATATTAATTCCTGCAACTTTTAATGCATGAATGTATACGTATTATATGAGTACAACTACATGCTGTTTAATTTGATAGAATTGGAATTTTATTATTAAGTATATGAATAAATATTGATTTTAGACCTGTTATACTTTAATGTTCTTTGAATTTTCGTCGAAGTATAAAGGGCGTTCCATTTGAAAAAATCATGGCGACCTTTAACACGTTACGCATAAAGAATGTAAATAAATATAGTTCTTTCAACACATGTTCCCCTGAAAGGGATGCAAATTTTACGCTGCTTCAAACGTTTTGCAACGCATCAAATAGTTTACGATTAATTTTGTGTCGCCCAGTTTGGCGAATCACCCTTTGCACAGGGTGTCCCTACTTTTCTCCTACAAAACGATGGCAGCGTAATCTACTAGTAAAAACAGGAGAAAGCTGTCATCATTTTTAAAAGCAAGCTTAAAAAAGCTTCATTAAAAAAATATAACTGCAACTTCTAATTTTCATCCTCAGAAAAAGTGGCCGGGCTTAGGATTCGGGGGGATGAAATCTTACAGCTGGTTGCTCAGCAGGGTATGAATAGAAAAATATGGAAAATCGATGAGAAATATTAGTAAAGTACTGCTGCACAGTCTGCTCCAAGCGATAACCGAGAATCGAACCGCTCGATATCTACGTAACGAGATTTGCATACATTATGTCTAGCTATTTAACACACTTCGGTACAACAGGCTTATGGGTGATATTTCTCAACTTTATACCGCATCTACCGTCGTAACGCGAACATTCTTGCATTTTCCACCACGATACGTTACCTTCGCTCCTATTCCAGAGTAGTGGATACTTCTACCAATGGAATATGAGAGTCGGAAGCTGATGATTGCACATTCGACAACGCATTTGGGGCAAAAATTGCTGTTAACACTAAGCCTACCGACACCGGTCAAATTGACCTTTTCAAACTTTGGCTCAACATTTACATATTTAAACGTTATCACATCGCTATCAAACTCTACGACTTTTCTCCAAACATGCATCCAATGTATTTTTCAGTATTTTCTTCGCGTTTTATGTTTTGTTTCTCGGGAAAAAATGTAGCCTTACCTACCTACCGCGGCCGGTCTTTTTGACCGGTCGGGGAAGTATGGTACTTACTCTTCTAAACGTATACAATCGGTACAAAAGGAAGACAATTTCGTATTGTGGGATTGAAAATGCTGCGTGACTGTTTAGAAGGATTCCAAGGCGTGAAAGATGTGTTTGAAGCTGAGCACTTGAGAGGATCGTGCGAGCGTAGGCCGTTCGGCGACCCGATGATTCGAGTGGACGCGAGCGACTGCCGCCAAGGAATGTCTCGTAGTCTGCATCCTAAATGAGAAATAGATTGAAACGTTGCGTTTTATGTTGTCATATAATGGAAGATGTTCATTTATTCATTCAGAACCAAATTTAATACTGCCTACGTTTAATTATAGAAAGAGTAAGTTTTTTTTAACCGTTTCAGTGCCACGCGTCTCTGCTGTTTCCACGTCCAAACGTGCCAATTCCTAGAGCGCTGGCACTTTTCGAGCGAAACAGAAGAAGCGCAAAATCGCTCCTTGGCTCTGAAACGGTTAAGGACTGGTCATTTTGACCGGGCAGGGTAGGAATAGGTATGCAAGAAGTGTCGGTAGGTTTAGCCTTAGGCAGATGGATATTGGTCTTATTCTGTCGGAGTAATGGGGAAGGGCGAACGAATTGTAAGCCTCATATTTCCAATAGTCCAATAACTTGGAGCACCTTGAGTATGCTTTACTGGTATCCGATTGAACTTATATGCCGTAAATGGCTACTATTTCCGTATGGAATAGAATATTTTGTAGCGTGAGCGTAAGGAAATTCGAATATCAGAAAATACGAATAATTCTATAATAATATACGTGCAGTAAGTAATTGTTTGGACTGGTTCAGTGAAGTCGATATATTACATAATAGGGATTACTTGAGAATAGCATTTGTGACGGCAATTTTTTCTACAACATTATCATTGTAGTATGTTTCTAAATTTGCAATGTCTGGTAACTAATAATTTGATATATCGTAATTGTTCCAAAAATTCTTCTTTCAACAGCAGACTTTTTAGCCTTTTCGAATCTTCGTCACTATTCTCGTGGAGTATATTTGTTAATTTTTTATGCTTGCTGCATTAAACTATGAATACCCTGCGTCGCTGAAAGCTGATCAATATTGTGGATATTGAACATTTATTTTATTGATTTTGATTTTCTGTTTATTATGCATCGCTTTGTGAAACGTTATGAAATGTTTTTGTATAAAAACCAACTTTTTTATATGGTATAATACTAAATAAAACTATTATAGAAATAATTACTTACCACTTTCATTGTGCTCCCAAAATGTACAGATTTAACACTGTTGCATTTAATAATATGAATTCCGCAATTAGATCATTCGAAAATTGCATTTCAAAGGATAATTTGGAAATTCCTCTGTCGAGGGCATTGTTGTTGTGCGTAATAATGATTTAAACAAAGCGGCCAAATATTGAAGAGTTCTGTCAATAGTATGACGTACAGTTTTGCAAACTTTCAAATGCATTTGTAAACCTCGAATCGTTTTGGTTATTCCTGTGCTTCAATTAACCATGTGACACTTTTAAAGCAAATGCCCTTATACGCCGTAAATAATAAAGAAATAATAATATACAGTGAAGGCCAAAAGATGCACAAATGCACAATAAATTTATTTCGGCCCTCAAAACAATAGAGGTGTATGCAGCTTAAAATATAAAAAATAAAATACAATTTAATTGAAGGAAATAAGATTAATAAAATAAAATTAAATTCTTTACAGTACAGGTAGTTCACGGCAAAGGTATTTACGATTGCCCTGTCACTTGCAGCAATGAAACAGAAGAATACTTAATTTAGGAAACACCTCTCTTTTATTAAGAAGCAAGGTAACTGCTATTTTTTTAACGGAATTATGTCTCCCGTTCCTCTTAACATTGTACAGTGATTCATGGATTTAATGGTAATGTTAATAATAATAATTACATTATATTATGTTAATAATTAATATATACTATTTTATTAATACCATTAAGAAGAATATTATACTATTTTAATATATTTTGCTGTGACAAGGTAAAAAACGTAAGAAAGTAAGAATGTTTAATGATAAGGATTAACTTTCTTCATAAAGATTTAAGTGTATGAATAGTATTAGATTCTAACATTTGAAAATACGGAACAATTTTTATATAAAAGTTTAACAATGAACTTATCCACATCGATATACCCTTGTATATTGCCACATTTACTTGTCGAATTCCTCAATATCTTACCCATCGCATAATAATGATATTACTGCTCAAGAATATTGAGTAGGAAGTTGTCATATTAAAGTCTATATTTTCTTCAATTTTTATTAAAAACTTTGGAAAAATATAAAAATCAGCCTCTTTTAATATCTGATTGTATATTAAGGTAATAACAATGTCGTCAATAGTCAAGCACAGGTGTGCCAAGTTGAGAATATTACTATGTAGTGATAGCACTATGTAGTGACTAAGAAAAAGTTATTCGAATTATATACTTCGACATATATATCTGATTATCTGACAATGATATCGAGTTGAAAAGCTCAGAAGCTAAAAGTTACTCTACGACCTAGACAATTTAATTCAATGCTGTCCAAGTTGAGCTCCTGGGTTTAAAGAGCTTTATTCATTCTGTAGCTGTTACCATAGCATGGGAATGCAGACTGATACCGCGTTATGCGTACTGCAGGAGAGTGGAACAAGGTTTATCTAATCAAGGCATAATAAATATAATATACAGCAGAAATATATTCAAACGAATGCAATGAGAATTAGTGGAAAGAAGTGTAAGTCAAATCCATTTCTAGGCTGATCAGGTGGAAATAAAAATAAATAATAATAAATTATTTAAAAACCGGCGAAACTTGAGATCAGAAACGCTAAATCTGTAATTAACGCGGACGAATTGCTATAATGCTAATAGTTAAGCTATTGCCCGTAGAGGCGTCAAACTCGCAATCGCTATAGCCTCTCTCTCTCTGTAATCCACACAGTTGCCTCTACAGCTTGCAAATCTACCCTGTTCACAAATTAGGCCCCTCGACTATATATAAATATTGGTCCCAGAGAAAGACAGAATGTATTAATCCCTTCAAATCTAACGACGACGAGCAGAAGAAAAACGAGAAAATCCAGAAGGAGTACGACACATTGTGGCTTGACGATTGAGAATTAGGTAGCACAACAGAGTCCAACGTGACGTCAATATTCCACCAATGTCCGTGCCTCCGTTTCCTTTCTTCCATTCTTCGCGTGACCTTTCAAGGTATGCTTTATTTCTGTTCCTACGAACCTTATTTCTTTCCGAGTCCCTCTATTTTTTCGCCTTTCTGCCTTCCTCTTTCCGAGTTCGTTCTTCTCGCAAGTTGGACCCCGTAAACCGCGGTAGTTTGTTGGTCACGGTGTGCAATCTCACGGAGCATCAGACGAAGCGTGACGCCTCCTTCTGCCCTTCTGTAACTGGAAACTCGAAATCGGTGCTACAGCCGCGAGTTTGCTGGTGCATATATGTATAGGTGAAACAGTTAACACAAGGCCGCAGGGAAGATTTATTTTGATGCTGCACACCTATATGTGTACATAAAACGATTGCATCCCATCGCATGAGCTCGACAATGAACAGTTACTATACGTAGAAATACGGGATAGGCTATGCTGTAAAATTGTTTCAAGAGATTTTCTCACAATTAGATAGCAGATTAGCGGCTCGGAGTGGAAACTATGTTTGCTCCTTTGTGTCATGGAGCTCGTGCAATACGTTGGTCGTATTAATTGTCCAGTGAAATATAGTTATTGAAAGAAATTTAAAGAAATAATGTATATACAAACATAGGTAAAATTTATGTTTACAGATATGTATATCTATACTGCATAGATATCTATGTAAACATAAGTTTTTGTTCACATATAAAAGTAAGTACATGTACAGTCGACTGGGGAAATAAGTTAACGCTTTTAACAACAGTTTAAGTGTACAATAATATTTAATCTGTATATATTGCTATTGCCCCGTATGTTTCTATGTTTTCATGTATTCTTTATAGTATAAGGACATACAAAAATAAGGAACAGAAATGTATATATATTGTTGTTATTACACGTATATCGTCTTCATTTGCAGATAGATTGCCAATAGTTAACTTATTTTACGGGGCGACTGTATATCAAATGTACCAATAAGTAATTCACTATTTCTTAAACAATTATATTTTTTAATTGGAAGACATAATGGAACAATTTACTATAGTAATTCCGGAAATTTCTGTGGAACTTTCCCTCTTTCTTAATTAAGCTAAACGAAAAATTTGATTCTGCTTGTGAAATGTGACTCCAACTGCACTGATTGCTAGTTAAATAATTTCGTCGCAATGCTGGGCTTTGTACATGGCAAAATTGCCAAAAAACATTTTACTTTCTTCTTAGTGGGATGTTTTAAAGTGTCTGACATATCCCCTGAGCATAATGACAATGATATGCGTTTTGTCTCACAAATATTACAAGAACATTGGCACAACCAACTGGTTGGATGGTTTTATCAAAACAATAATCAGTGTTTCCATTGACCCAAAATTAAGGATTTAGAAAAAAAGAGAAAAACAGAAGGTAGTCTGGAAAAAGTGACGGCCACACCATCAGGAATGAATTGCTCCAGAATCTAGAATATAATGTTATAATCCACGATGAAAGTGATTAGGAATTCGTATATCTATTCGAAATTCGAAATAATAGTATACAGTATAAGAACAGTTATGTACACAATACATAAATTGTTTAAGTCTACACATCCCTTGAAGTGCAAATTTTTAATTTTATAGTTCGTTTTACTGGCAAAAATGTAATCACAATCTCTTTCTGACGAGTTACGTTTATAATTATCCGGTAATAATTATCGAGTGCAAAGGGTAAAAAAATAAACTAACATTTTCAAATAAATTTTACGTACGGCAGGTTTTTCTTTACGGGAAAGAGCACTAAGACATTCTATCGAGTTCGCGTACGCTGACTTTGCTCTACTTGTCGGAATAAAGAGAAATAGACTACTGGCTTATGTGAGTTCCGCGGTTTGCAGCTATATTCTTATGTCAGTGAAAATGTAAGGTGGAGAATGTTCTGTATTCCTTTTCTATCAAATGCTTACGCTTGAAACCTTGAATGAACGCAACATGTATGCCAGACAGAGGGTGTCAAAGTAATAAATATTACACACAGAACATACCACTAGTTTTAACGGTTACAAGAATATTCGAATGCTTGAAGATGAACGGTTTAGATATACAATTGATCTCTGTAACAGATGACGAATATAATTTACGTTAAGATATTGCCTACGATTAGACAGTGCTGTGTTGCAATTTTGCGTTGGGAAGAAATTATATTGGTTTTAATAATATGCATTACGAAATAAATTTTTTACCATACAAAATGTGCAGTGTGTATTGAATCGGTTCACCGGACTGTAATTGTCATATTTTTTTTAGTTTTTGTAATAAAATTTGTGTATTAAAATATAAATATCCCTACATAATTGTACATAAGTGTCGAGGAATGCCGATTCCAATTATGTAAAATACACTTAAGTTACTTAAGTACGAGGTATTTGTATTGAAGTTTCACGCAAAGAAATCCCAACTGGGAAAAGTATTCAATGTCTTGTGTTCTTCAAGAAAAACAAGAACTTCAGAAATTCTTGCAGCAGAAACCGTACAGATCGTTCCATAAGAAAACTCGCAGACTAGAAATAAAGAAAGGCCGGGTGCATTCGTTCCAACTCACGCATATAATTACTTTGGATCCGGAAGAAATATTCCCCTAAGATTGAATAATCACGGGATAAAATTATTTCCATGGTTTACTTGCAAGATAGAAGTCAAAGTTATTTGTAGTTTAAACACGCGTAGTTGGGTATAGAGAAAAGCAAATAGCACAATTGACGTCACACAGCTTAAATAATGTAGTAAAATGTGGGGGTAGCAGCATGCTGCATTTATCGACATAGATTTGCATGAATGTTTACAAATTTAAACGAAATTATTAAGGAAACTGCAAAATATCCAAGCTCACTCGATTTTTCTTCGTTTTTAATAATACTCTTCGGAGTAGAGAAGTAGAGTAGAGTAGAGAAAGTATAACATGTTTCTTTTACACACATGAAGGTTATGAAATAATAAGGAAATTAACTCAACAGAGTTACCAGGAGGACAAGATTACCAGAATATGGAATTCTATTGTCGTGAGTGAAGAGATAAGAGAGAACATTAAATAAATATTTACATATATCAAAGGACAATCTTAAAGAAAAATTGGGCCGAAAGAGTAGGCTCATTGAAAACCTTTTACTTACTCTTACAGAACATTCTATTCGCATCGTAAATGAATGGGTACAGTAAACCATAATTATCTAATATCCCTTCTATTTTAGAGTATAATGTAGCAAGGTAAAATCGAATATACCTGTGCGTAAAAAAGAAGAATGATTGACTGGGGACAAAGGAGGCAGCGTGAACAAGGTGTGTGCAACTTTTTCTGCATATTTTTGTACCTTTTCATTATTTCCGTTTTTTCATTGAAATGATAATATAATAAAAGTAAAAGCTCGCTTTTTATGTTATCAGTAGATTGTCCATTCCTCTGTAGAATTATCATGAGTTAGTGCATAATATAGAACACTGGCTTAGGGATTACATTACCCTCAAACGTAGATAGATTAAATGTTATCATTTGGTAACGTAACAATAACCTACGCTTTCGAATATCTTTACAATTCCTTTGTAGCTCGTATTCGACCGATACTTGTCATTTACTCTGTTCCTAATAAAACTTTGACAGTATCAGTTTAACGCGCACACATACCCTATTTCCAATATATTTAAAATGCAAATGTTTGAATAGTTTCCTGAGCCACCGTATGCGTTAACTTCACAAATTTAATTATTTGCCTATAATACATTCTTGGTGACGTGATTACCCTGATCTCTTGTATCAAGTTGGTGCATATGCAATGCCATTTTCCCAAAGTTGAAACCGAACAAGCCGATAGAATGAGTTAAGCTTGTTTGCTTTTCAGCTATACTACACGTTAAAAGTAGAGGATGTTTCCTATAACGTGCGTGTATCTGGTATTAAGAAATTGTTGAAAGAAAATGTTACTCCTTATTTCTTATTTCTGTACGTATCTGAAGTTTTAAAATTATTTGAAGCCTTACTGAAAATATAAACAGAAGGTAAATTAGTTTACTTATGAAAATGAAAGCTGAAGTATGTCTTTGAATGTTATTAACAAAAATGTTCAAGATATGTTAGAAATATTGAATTTTTTGCGAATATCTATCCTGGAATCGCTTAATATTCATTTTGTCGTCTTCAATCTTCTCATTGTTAAGGATCTCTCAAGGATCTCATTGTTAATGCCAAAAGTCTTTAATTACAGCTTCTTGCATAAGAGGGTGAAATATATGTTTAAGTTATGATACCTATTGACATTGTTTTTGATTATTGATTTAATATTTTGAACGATTAATTGAAAAATAAACTGTTTCAAAACAGTAAACAATGAAAAAGTCCCCGTATCCCTCGCCTGTATTTTTTATGTTGTCTTGAATGACATTGTTTTTTTAAAATTTCGATTGAATCACATTATATTTGGTCCATATCGATTGGAAATATCTGCCACAACTTCGTCAATGAAATTTCGAGCCATATGCAGGAAGGAATGGAGAATTTATTTATGCGTTTTTCAGAATAGGGGTCCAACTGTCCTTGGGCCATTTTTGTCTTCAGCAGTACAATTTGTATCAACCTAACGACCTTATATGTTGTATCGTGTACGCTTTCTACGATTTGTACCATTGTTACCATTTTGTTCCGCGGCAAATCCTCGGAACCAGCACGCGGAATGTATTACCCACCTAATAAAAAGTCGGCTAACAATCTGCAGAAAGAACAACCTTCGACATGCAGATGGTTAAGGCGTTTATGACGCGCTAGCAATAAAACTGTTTTTGAGAAAGCCATTATTGTTCATAATCCATCAGGATATAACTAATTAAGCATACACGGCCTCAACAGTCAATTGCATGGGTCATAAACGTGAATTTCTAAAAGGGCCCACAGCTGGGTCGCAGCAGGCGAGACCAGGTCAAGCTCTGGGACCCTGGCGGAAATTCCCGTGCGTTGCCAGGTCAAGACGGTCAGGATGCACCCCCCCCCCCCCCCCTTTGTACAGAGCGCAACGAGCGCAAAAAGGGATGGGGGTGTCGTCGTATTAAAAAGCACGCTGATTGGCTTTTAGTCCCTTTTTCTAATATCCAATAAGCGTGCCAAAAGGTTACTTCCGAGTCGACGTGATGCGATGCACTCGACGAGGAAGTCAGTCGATCATCAGGACTCCTAGAGTCGTGAACCAAACTCGTATAATAGTTACCAAGGACTCGTACAGTCTTCACAGAATTCCGTCGGTCGTTCCACTGAACTACGTCGGTTGTCTTCCAGAACTTAGAGTCGCGAGTTAAAGTTCAAACGGTCCATACGTAGAGTCCAACTCCCGTTTTAGAAACTGCCACTTGACTAGCTACATTCAGAGTCCATGACTCAGTTCCAGTTAAAGTCTAGCACTCTCCATAGAGTTTTGACTTACTATAATTAGAGTCCATTACTCAATTCATTATTCAGATTTACTACTTTCAATTCAGAATCTATATAGTCCACATCCTACGTCTAAAGGAGTCTTTGACAGGGTCTTGTACAAGAAACGGAGACACCTCTCCCTTTTCTTGCCTGAGTCCGTGACTCAGTGGTACGAGAAACAGTATACTCTCCTACTGCAAGACCTCAGTACATTAGACTAGGAGAAACAGTATACTCTCCTTCTTCTTCTGTCAGTCTTTGACTCTGAGGTGCGAGAAACAGTATCCTCTCGCACTGCAAGACACCAGGTGACGACTTTGATTCAGAAATTAGAGAAACAGTATAATCTTTTACCTGAAGACGTACGGGAAACAGTATCTTTCCCCAACATTATTTCACTAGATATTACACACTCAATAGATCCGTTTTATTATTACGTTTTCCTTTATTATCAGTCTATTCTTAGTTAGTCAAAAATGAGATTCATTAATTAAGTTAACATTCAAATCAATTTATCACCCCTATCTCCGTAAAAGGTCGTAGGGTCATACGCGTGCAACGGTGTCGATAGAAATCGAAACGGAGATTTACAACCTCCGTATACTGAGCTCTCAACGCATCCTATAGTATCATCGAAGCCGCGTATCGCGTAAAAACACATTTGTTGTTTCAAATGTTCCACGTGCGTTATATTACCATAAGCTTACTTATTCTTTGTCTGAGATCTGTAAAAGTTCCTTCTGCTTTTTAATATATTCGCGAACACTCCACTTCTTTATTATTTTAGTTCGCGAGCTAAGCTTTAATGGGACATACAATTTATTAAAATTAATGAAATGTATTTATAGTAAGAAACATGGCAGTCAAAATAATTTATTTCGGAATTGTAAAGGCTTCCATACAGCCATTCCCTCATAGATGTTTCGTTTATGTTTGAAAATTTCACGCCTTTCCCGAATTCTTTGACAATAATTTTCTTCCTTCTTCGATTCGTCGTTTCCACTCCTATAAAGTGAGTTGGTATACTGTACATCATATTCTATGATGTAGTGGTTTCCAAACTGTGGGTCGCGAATTTATCGCTGCGAAGGTAAGTAAAGGCTCAACAAACTTTCGCAAATCAAAGCATCAAAAGAAATCGTTATGCCATCATTCCAGACGACGAAAAAGCCTCGACAAGAATATTTAAGGACATTCCACAAAGAGTGATAGAAAAGTTGTTTAATGCATTAATTGACGGGGCAAATCATCGTAACACCGCCGAAGTATAGTTTGAATAGAATAGAATATTTTCGCCCCAAAATTATTTAATTTCCATTATTACATTCAAAATTTTCTTTTTAATTTTCAGCTTACTTTTGCACGCTGGACCACCTTCCTCTTGCTTGCATCGTCCGACTGGGTTTGCTCTATATGTTCGTATAGCTGATATCCATTACTACTATGAATATCTTGATAATTGTCAGAACTGCGGTAATAAGAAGCATTCTTTATAACAAAGATTGCATGCTATTACATCTACAGTAGTTTCCTTTCGTTGAATGCAGGCGTTTCTTAGATATTTTTCATGTAGTTGCCTCTGCTCCTTTACCCCTTTACCCTGACTGTGAAAGATGTATGTATGTACGTAGAAACTTAATGTGTACAATGAAAGGTACCCATACATAAGTATGTATGTATAAGTCGCGCATGTCCTCATATACAGGATATTCAATGTTAATCTATAAATACGAATTACTCGTAAACTGGTCATTATATGAAAAATTGGTTCAAAGAGAAATTTAATAATTTCGGGGGCGCGATAATTTGATGTAAATTTGTACATAATTGCTTTTTCTGCAGATGAACGTACAGATGCCATGTAATGGAAGCATACGTTCCGTTTTTATATTTTTTAAATGAAATTATATCATTTTGAATACATTAGTCGATGCAGCCATTTATTTTATAAATGTAGTATTATTGCATCTATGTCGAAAAACCATTAGTTCAGGAGATATTTTATTCAGGTGTTATTTAGGGGTGCGCGAGCGATCGCTGCACTGGGGCTACCCGGGTTTATGGTGTTTATGGCGAGAATAGCGCACATATGCACATACCGTACCGGACAGAAGTAATTGATGGGCCCACGGAAAACGATTTATTTATCGTTTTCGAATCGTCTCATTTGCCTGAACAGTAATTCAATAAACACAATTTGTTAATGCGTATCATATTAAACAATTTCTTTGTAAGGGACATTAAAAAATACTTTCCGGCAGCTTTATTAAACATATTACTTTGTTTGATCGTCCGTGCTCTCCCACGTGTTTCAATTCTTGTTGCACTTAACTTTTAATTTTATTTTAAATGACACGGTTAACCAATGCCGCGAAAGATTTACTGGTATTTGCAATTGGCAAGGCTGGAAGTCAGAAAAAAATGTTTGAACTGTATTGGTATTCACTTCATGCAAGAAAATGAAGACATACATGGAAGGAAAAATGGAAAAATTTTGTTCATGCCCAGTAAATTGTTTTACCTAACTGATATACCTGCTACATAGGCATGATTTTCTGTTAGAGCTCGCCGCAAACGAAGTATTAAATGGGACACTAAACTCTATTCTAGTTTTCCGGTGTCATTGTTTAAAATGAATATAACTCTATGAAGTACCAGAATGCCTTTGCAGATTTGGCGATACATAAGTACTTTTAACACAGACAAACGAGGTTAGCGTAAAAACATATTTCGAAGAGTAGTATCTTCGAACAGCGAATACAATGGTATTTCTACAGAGGAACACCATCAACGAAATGCGCACTCATTCTTCATATATCGTGCTACGAGTTTTGTAAATAGCAGGCGGACACAAATTCTGAAAGAAACGTTTTTAACGCTGCTGTTTGTGACACTGGTTTGTACTTCTACAACAAAGTAACTTTAATTCAAGCCGTTGGAAATGTTTTGGACGTCTTTCATAACGAAGATACCATAATTTCTTTGCCAAATGTGTAGGCATGTAGAAGGTCGTTGTTGCAAAAGCAAACAGATGTGAGTCTTTATATACAGGTATAGTTCGTGTTTTTACGCAATACGCGGCTTCGATGATACTACAGGATGCGTTGAGAGCCCAGTATACGGAGGTTGTAAATCTCCGTTTCGATTTCTATCGACACCGTTGCGCGCGTATGACCCTACGACCTTTGACGGAGGTAGGCGCGATAAATTGATTTGATTGTTGATTTAAATAATGGATCTTATCTTTGACTGAATATAAATAGACTGATAATAAAGGAAAACGTAATAATAAAACGGCTCTATTGAGTGTGTAATATCTAGTGAAATAATGTTAGGGGAAGATAATGTTTCCCTTATATCTTGAGGTAAGTGATTATAATGTTTTTCTTACTTCTGAGTCAAAGTCGTCACCGTGTGTCTTGCAGTGGGAGAGCATGCTGCTTCTCGCACTTCAGAGTCAAAGACTGACAGAAGAAGATGGAGGGAATACGGTTTCTCCTTTTCAAATGTACTGGGGTCCTGAGGTAGGAGAGTATGCGGTTTCACATACCGCTGAGTCAAGGACTCAGACAAGAAGAAATAGGGTTTATGGTGTCCCCTTCTCTTGCGAAAGACCCTGTCGATTCGGGACTCCTTTAGACGTAGGCTTTAGATTATATGGACTCTGCATTTAAAGTATTAAATCTGAATAATGGATTGAGTAATGGACTCTAAATGTAGTAAGTCGAAACTCTATATGGGGAGTATTACACTTTGAATGGAGCTGATTCATGGACTCTGAATGCAGTAAGTCAAAACTCTGAATGGAGAGTGTTAGACTTTGAATGCAAGTGTCAGTTTCTAAACGGAGAGTGTTGGATTCTAAGTATGAACCGTTTGAACTCTAACTCACGGCTCTAAGTTCTGAAAGATAACCGACGTAGTTCTGTATAACGACCGACGGAATTCTGTGACGACTGTATGAGTTCTTGGTAACAACTGTTGAAGTTCTGAGTAACGACTGTAAAAGTTCTGGTTCACGATTGACTTCCTCGTGGAGTGTATCGTATCACGTCGACCCGGAAATAACTTTTTGGCATGCTTAGTGGATATTAGAAAAAATGAAATTCGCGTTTATGAAGCACGCAATTGACTGTTGAGGCCGTATATGCTTAATTTCTTGTATCCTGACGGACTATGGACAAAAATGGCTTCCTCAAAAACAGTTTTATTGCAGGCGCGTCATAAACGCCTTAATCATCTGCGTGTCGAAGGTTCTTCATTCAGCATATTGTTAGCCCACTTTTGATTGGGTGGGCAATTCATTTCGCGTGTTGGTTCCGAGGGTTTGCCGCGGAACAGTTCGCTCATAAGTCATAGGACACGCAATAAATTTTGATATATTTAATAGAAGATTATAGCCTTTCTTCAAATTTTACACAATTGCCTATGTGTACAATTAAAAAGATGTGAAATATTTTGTGCAAATCTAATAGTAATTAGATCTGTGTGCAATATGTAAGGTTCCTATTAATTCTGCATCCTAAAAATTACTTTTTGTTGCAATTTAGCTACAAATTTTTAGCGATTCTTTTTGTAATACGTTCCACAGCTTGGTTTGATGTTCCGTTTACAAATATTTTCCATCACTGCAAGTATGCTTTTCATTGTTCAAGGGGTTTCGACTACTAAACATTTGATTTTTTACAACTAAAGTAATATTAAACGTTCATCCATACGTATACGCAGCAGTAAAACCACGTATAATTTCAATAATTTATATTACATGAACAAATTTGAAATAAAACTAGCAAGTGTCCTATCACTTTTAAGCGGGGATGTATGTAAGCACAACTTTGTAACAGTGTAACCATTATAGTAATTCAACAATTTTCACGTTGCTATAATCTACTACTAAAGCATTATTATTATTTGTCTATAATATTTCTGTCCGCGCATATAAGAACACTGTTTGCTCTGAACCACTTAAAGTGATATATCTTAAATGAATATTAATTACACTTTGCCTTTCGTAGCCCAGCAATTATGATTTTGATATATTTTAAAAAATGTTTCTAATCTTGTGCCTGTTTTGTTTCGTGTTTAATATATGTATACTATTATACCATTAAATGTATGCTTGAATGGAGACTTTGAACTTCGTCAATGTATAAAAGCCATATGTGAATTTCTGTCATTTTCACCTACATGCAGTAGGTGAAAATAATCTTGTAGCCATTCTTCTCGTCGGAACTAGGCCTCGCAGTCTTCTTTCTATTTGGAAAAACGAAAATACCGATGAAGGGTATACGTCGTCAGTCCATTTGGGAGTTTCAAATAACTGTTAGGAGCCATCTAAAAGCTATTCCAAAAATGGATTTCCCCAGAGTCTCTGAAGAACTTTTAGAACGCTGCACGAGGTGTATTAAAAGTGGAGGAGTTTGTGCGCAAAATTAAATTAATAAAATTTGTTACCTGTAAAATTTCTATAATTAATGAATCAGGATGAGAACTTTGTGAACGGACTGTACATATTGCATCTAAATTTTGAAACATATTTACATTGCAATCAGTAATACGGCAGTATAAGAGCAACAGAAGAAACCGTAGCCTCAATGTTTCAGTAAATAATACGGCCAAAGTAAAGCTTAAACCTCATAATGAACAAGAAAATGTAGGAAGTTAAGAAGGAAATCCGCTACGTGCCGGAGAATGCACGAAGGTCTCACCTGTTGACAACCCTATTCGTGACTATTAGCGTTGCAAAGCTTTGTAACAGTTTGGCCATTATGGTAATTTAAGAGCAGTTCGGCTTGTCATGATCCGTTGCAGAAGCATAATGATTATTCGTTTACCGTATTTCTTCCGGGTTTTTTCCGTTGCGTCTGCCCTTTGGCAGAAAAATGGCCTGTCAAGTTTATTACACGATCGAATTTTTCATGGACTTAAAGTAGTATTATGCCGTATTACACGCGACGTGGGCCAGGAAGTAGTAAATGACGTTTATGTCAGGTATAGTTGTAAAGGACAACAGAGGGTAATAAAGGGTCGGTTAATATTTTCTTCCTGGATTGCTACTGGATTTGTCAGTAAAGAAATGTATACTAACAGACGCGTGCTTTAGACGAGGGAATAGTAAATATAAGACAGAGGATGATAGTTTGTTGCCCTAGTGCCTTATCTGTTCTAACTCCGCTTAAAAAATGTAATTAATCAATCCAAATATGTCTCATTCGTGTAAGTAGTGTAAATTCATCATAAGGGGACAAAAATTCTATTTAGAAAGCAACAAACATTCAGTTCTTTTAAACTCTAACTTCAGAGACTTTATAATATAATATAATATAATAATAAACTCTAAATTCAATTTGCTGGGTTTACAAGCTGCTGGGGATAAAGCAGTTAAAAATTAGAGCGGTGATTTCTAGTGAGCATTTAAATTGGAGAATTCAATATAGCAGCAGAAATTGTTAAAAATGTAACTCAACATTCTACTGAAAACTTGCTTCTGTCATTTAATTGGCCAGGCAGATATTTGGCTGGCCAATTAAATATGCAAACAGTCAATCGGAAACGGACGCTTCCTATGTAAAACAGGGTGTCAATTTAAGTCACTTTTCGTTCCTCGATACGACAGCTTTGCGGTAAGCAAAATAAAGTTCGTGGGAGTGTTAAGAATTCTGTGCTACATTAATTGAAAAAGGCTTGTGTAAACGAATGATTCAACGACTACGTATACTTGTAGCTAGCTGCAGCGGAGAAAAGGGTCGCCACGTAGAACGAGAGTTTTGATGCAGTGCTTGAAGTAGTTTGTGATGCCGAACGCAATATATGTCTCATTCAAGCCTTTAGAGTTCGTTTTATTCGATCGAGTTTATAGGTAATAAAACTTTCTGATACACTAAAATACTTTGGCGAGGACGGGGGAGCAGGATGCTAGAAAGTAAGAAAATTTCAACCTCAAAAAAGAAGAATCTGTACGTACATACGACCCATGTACACATAAAAGTTCACACGTGTAATTCCCCCGTTCACACAAGTGTCTGCCATAAAGTTCACTAACAAAAGGGTGCGGACACTTAGCTGCAGCACGGGTGCTGGATGCAGCCACCGCTGTATTGGTTGTAAAGGTTCACTCTCTTCCTGAAATACTTCAAATCTTGTGAGGATATGGTGTTACATTTTGATTACACTTGGTGTAAACTTGTTAGGTTCTTGCGATTTATCGATACCGATGTGCCTTCGAAATAACGGATATATTTCTTACGAATACTGCTAGACTTGTTACGAGCTGATTTATTAAATGCAAGGAAAAATTTCGTGTGTAGTTTTATTTTAGTTAAGTAAACGTTATTTTAGTAGTAGGCGATTTCTTCATTTTTTTAAATCAAATATTAAGGGTTGCTACTAGTCATTTAATTTCGTCTTTTCGAAAAAAACCAAAATGCAATTTTCTTTTCTACTTATTATCAGTTTTAATCATTGTTGCAGCGTAAACTTGTGAAACAACAGCTTTTGGGGATAGCCAATTCATATAATCAGGCTAATAAAGTCGATTCCTTAACGCGTGGATATTTCTGACAGGTGAGAATGAGGAACTGATGAATGAAAATAGTTTCTCATTATTGAGAATGCCTCGAGTTCGTTTCTATGCTTTCCAACAGATCTCGGATCCAGGTTGATCCTTCATTATCCTACCACACGTAGGAAAATTAACGCGCTCTAATTGGCTAGTCACGGCCAGCCAACTCCCTGGGTGAATTTTGAAGAGTGCTAATAAATAGGTCCCCAGTGTATGTCACCGACTCGCACGATTTTTCCGCTGGTCCAGGAAAAATCCACGATTCAATCGTCGACGAAATTTGGCGCGGGTAAGAGATTAGGGCAATGCGCTACTGTTCAGGGTATCTAATGATCCGTCCGCCCTCAGTCACCGATGTATATCTATACATCTTTTGACCGCTAGGAAAATAGAAGGGCTGATTGTGGGGTATAAAACAATTTCGTTCTAGGGTGGAATACCCTAATTATGGCATATTGCGCGTTATGTGAGTTGTGCAACCCCAGTTAATTGCTTTTCACTTTTATACCCCGGAACCTCTATTAACCGGGGTCAGATTATCCGCAGTCTCGGTTAATCGTGGTCTTAATTATATACGCGATACAATTTATTCGCCTCTTTCTAAAGAAATCCGAACAATGCCGTTAAATACGCACAATAGTATCTCGTTATGGATGAGTCTAATTCTAACTAATTCATTTTGTTGCCACGGCAAGTACAGGTAAGCGATTAGTCACCAGGACAATGTGACGACACACCAAAAGCAACTTTATTAATAATGAAACGTCGCCTGTGATAGAGCATTCATTAGAGCAAAATTAACAAGATACAGGGCAGCGAAAGCATAAATGTATATTGTGTATATGCATACATACGCAGATATTTCGTATACACAGAAAAAGAATTTCTATTGTGTATACATATATATTACATTTTCAATTCTTCCTCCCCTGGGTCTCGATTATCCGGCGGGACTCGATTTATCGGGGCTGTTTGTTCCCCGAGTAAGCCGGCTAATCGAGGTTCCATTGTAATCTCTTTAACAGAATTGAGGAAATGGTACAATGCGAACGATACCTTTATGGGGATCTATTAACAGAGAAATTACTTATTGCAGTTATTCGTGTTCGTATTTTCCCAACTTGAACCATATTCAGGTATGTCGCAAACCTAATTTAAAACTGATGACACGTATCGGAAGTCACGAGACACTTTCACGGATTGCTTTTTTTAAATAGTGTTCCATTGTGGCATTGGCTAAGAATGGATTTTCTGTGTGAGTCTTGCGGTTGCTGCAAGATTTGTACACACGCAATCTGTGTAAGCCAAAATAAAATGGTCAGGGAAAGATAATACAGTTTTGTAAATAACCATGTCCTAGAACGAATTTGTTAATAAATTAACGTTTACCTAGTGATGCTCAGCTCGGCTAGCTAGCTGAATTGCAAGGAGAAAGCTACTATTAACGCTGAAAATGTTGGTTCGATTGAGAACAGTGGAACAATGAAATCTTCGACGAATCAGGATCGAAATCGTAGAAAGTGGTGGAAATATTTTGTTCGGTATCAAAAGTTTAAGAGCAACCGCTGGAACATTTAGATTTCATTTCGAAGTTTTTCGGTGCCGGGTAATGTTGACATGAAAGTCGAGTAAAAAAGTTAGTGGCCTTGGAAAAGGATGCAGTAAATGCTAATATATTCGTAAAAATTCTACGAGAACAATTGTTGCCGACACGTTCAGAGTACTTCGACTTTATGGAGCTTTACACTTTTCGGAGCGACTCAACGTGATAGGGCAAAACCGTGTATTCGTATACTCATTGCCATATTTTTGACGAAATAATTTTGAACATATTTCTTTAATATTTCATATCCGTGCGCCATCTACAGTGTTTACCTCTGCAATAAACGCGTGTTCAGCTTAATATGACTGGACAATATTTCACAAAACCAAGATAGTATTGCTTGACGTAGAATATACGATATATTGGAGGGGTGAAAATTGTGCTTCTATTCAGAGGTGGCAGGTTACCTCATAAATTATTGCAAATACAGAAATTGTTTACGTCAAATGATATTACTTTCTCAACCATGTAACTGAATTAAACACAATAATTTTTTTTTAAATCATTTATTAAAATATATCAGCTCTTCGTTGCTTTTCCTCGTTTTAAAGACCATATGAACGTGTTGCTTCTCTATTATCGTCAAATAGTGGTTGTTCAACATTTTGACGATTACTTAAAATTGCATTATATGTGATGTCCTGAACAAAACTTGCAGCATAAAGCTGTAGTCAATTTAGAAGGGAAATGTTTCCCTTTTTTTGCTTTAATTAAATTGTGCCACTCTTGGTAATAAATAAACGTGAAAGCTGCTAGTAGAAGAACGTATTTAAAATAGAATAGACTGTCCGTGTCACGAACTCCTGCTAACCGAATGCATCACTATCTGCACTCGCCCGCTATTCAGCGTTCGATCGTTCGAACGTATCTATTTGCACAATTTAGTTCTGATCGAACACTGTAACTGTTGCATTCAGTTAAACTTGGAGACAAAGACTCTCTTGCCACCAGATGCTACGTCGCGTGAAATTTTTAATAAAAAAAGTGAACCTATTCTTATGTGCTGAATTAAGGAACGTACTTTTTGATACAATCACCTGATTGCATAATTTAGACGACTATACAGAAGAAAAATCTTCTAAAAAAATGTTTGCTAACAGTCGATGATATCGCTAGCGAAAAAGTGGTTTTATAGAAGATCAAAAATTTAAGGCATGTTGTATTCCATATTGGGATATCATCTGGGCCTTCTTCCACGTAAATTTACAATTTTAGTAGACGTAGCATGCAGTAGTGTAACAAAACTAAGAAAAAGTTGTAGCATGGAATAATTATATTTATAGAGTTATTATATTATAATAACTCAGTATAATTACCAATCATAATTGGATACTAGTAAATGGTTGCAAATTAACTTATTTTTACTCAAACGAGAAAAAAATGAATCTTTTTGCTCCGCTTTAGTCCCAATCATGCACTGCAAAATATCTGATGAATTATATTACAGTGACCACTTTCCTATATGCATTACCTATAACTGTAACGGGCATAAACTAGGACAGAACCAAAGCCCCAGGTGGAAATTCGAATTAGCGAATTGGAACGAATACAAACTCAAATTGCATAATTGAATTACCTCGCCTGAAGAACCCCTTGGACTAAATACCAGCAAAATTGACGAATTACCAGATGAATGCCTCCGTTCAATATGCAATACAGCTAACCATCCAATAGCTAAAGCTAATCTAAATGCAATACATCGATATGCTCTGGTCCCGTGAAAAGTCAGCCGGACAAACTGTGCAATCTTTTCACAAATGCAGCAAAAAGAAATCGTACCCTAGAGGAACTATTAGCTTTTCGGAAGCGTAGATCCAGCTCGAGACCAACCATACAAAATATTGTGGGTGTGAGCGAAACAGAGAGTTAGAGCGCTTTGCGGACACGTGCCGAGCGGCTCGCGAATACCACAGCGCAGCTGCGCGTTTGCGACCAGTACGATTGAGTTGTGGAATGATTGAAGCGTGGACGAGTGAAGCGACCACGGCGTGTACGAACGATTTTGGACAAATGCGTGTACGTCATTAAAAGAGAGCCGTGCAAGAGCAACGAGACAGTGATGCGGCGAGAACGGAAGACACAGAGAGTCGACCGACATACTCGACGCGGAATTGAGTTGCAATGGAAATAGATAATTATAATCCTAAGGAGAACTCATTCCTTTTTTTTCAGTCTCTGCATCTCGTTTTATTTTTCGTTTTCTGAGAAATATATGTGTAGCATTGGAAATACTGCGCGAATGTTTAGAATGATTGCGATGTATGAACGGTACGTTCGGAGCTGAGTACTTGAGAAGGTCGTGTGTATGGGGGGGTACAGTGGCCCATGGGTTCGGGTGGTCGGAGCCGACCACCACCGAGGAATGACTGCGGGGGTGTGTCCGAAATGAGTGAGAGCAAATGAGGAATAGAATGAAAGAGAAACTAAGAGTGAAGGAATGTAAAGAATGAATGAGGCAGAGCTAAGGCAGAGCTAAGCGAGAGTGAAGAGAGAGTGGAAACAGACCGTAGTGAAAAGTATCGTGTGTTTCAGTATTTATAATAAAGCTAGTGTTTTAATGAGAGTAACTGAAGTCTTATTACACCACCTGTCCTCTATTCCAAACTACGTGGGGTTTACAAAAAATAACTTCTACATATCAGTGTAGACGTACGTAGACGTAGACGTACAATCAGTACAAAGGAAGGACAATTTCATATTGCGGGATTGATAAGGCTACGTGTATAGTTAGAAAGATTCCAAGGTGCGAAAGATACACGTTTGGAGCTGAGCACTTGAGATGATCGTGTGACCCAAGGATTCGAGTGGACGTGAGCGATTATCGCCATGGAATGTCTGCATTGTGTGTCCTAATTGAGCGAGGACAAATGAGAAATAGATGAAATGCTGCGTTCCGTGTCGTCGGTTTATGAGAGTTGTTCATTCATTAATTCATTCCGTAACAAATTGACTATTATCGACGTTTAATTGTAAAAACAATAACTTTTTCTTAAGGACCGGTCATTTTTCGGGGCACCGTACGGACGGGTATACAAGAAGTGTCGGTAGACTTAGTGTTAAATAGCTACAAATTCTTGGGGTACTACGGAACGTGGTATTAAACCATGATAAACCATGTACTATTTAGTCAGTTTTTTTCACCTTAAATGGTAGCGGAAATAATTTAGGTGCTCCAGTGAAAATTAACACTCTGCATACATACGTGTTGGCGGCGATGTGTTTGAAGGGCCTCGAAGGCCGATAAGCTGTCGCTATTCTGCTGGAGAAACGGTTAATGGTAGGCTATTGTCTTGCAGGTGATCGCTAAGACGACATAGGCCAGCCATCGTGTATCACGTGTCAGTTTAGGGAAGGTTTGGGAAATTAAGGGGGTTGGCAAGCAACCCAACGTTGCATTGCTTTTGCTGGTCGCCAAGGGCTGGCCACGGAGTGGGGTAGGCAGGGCTTCTGGTAAGAAGACTGCGTTGATCCACCGCGACATCGTAATCCCAGAATCGTTCTAGCGCAAGCATAATTTTAAAAAACGACCTTTCTTCAAACTGATTTCTGACATTAATATTTGTAGGTTCCGACGCTTCCATCAAAAGGACAACATTGTAAGGAACATAAGAACAGCGAATATGTGAAAGATCAGTGCTTACCAATGTGAAGATCTCGGATTCGATTCTCGATGCGTGTCCTTCCTTTTTATTCGGTTCATACATATTACTTATCAAGAATAAATCAAGATCAATTTTCTTGTGCACAACTTCCAGAAGAATTCAAGTAACGGTCATTGTCTGGATATCAAAGCAGACAAGTATTAACATCGACGATAACTAAAACACTAATGTAGAAGTTATTTTCTAGAAACTTCACGTAAATTGGAATAGAGGGCTGGTAGGGTAGGAAGACCTCAGTCTCCTTCAATTAAACCCTAACTTAATTAATATAAAACGTAGACACACCACAATTCTCAACAAACGACGACTCACACGATTCTCACTATACTCTCAATGCAATGCTCTCTTCTAACTCTCCCTAGACTCTCTGCTGACGATACTACTCTCTTAAACTCTTCAAACTATTCTGCCTCGCGCACGCATCATGCACTCTATATATTCTTTCAGTGCTAGTTTTCCGCCTCATTCTATTCCTCATTTGCTCTCACTCATTTAGGATACACGCTGCAGACATTCCTTGGCGACAGTCAGTCGCGTCCACCCGAATCCTTGGGTCGCTGTACCCTTTGTTCGCACGATCTTCTCAAGTACTCAGCTCCAAATACATACCTTTCACCCATCGCCGTCATTCTAAACAGTCATGCAATATTTCCAATCTCACACTAATAATAGAGGGGAATTATCTCCTGCATATAACCCATTTTAGTTGGAAGAACTGGCAGTAGTGTTACAATATGTAAGAATTTCCATCCTTCTCCTAATACGGATTGGATTGTTAATTTACATCTATCGAATATTCCGTCCGTCGGAATGATATACCTGATTGTATTATGTAATATTATCTGGAAGTACGATGTCTTTCTTGATCGATGAAGCGATGCTCCTGCCCTATATACCTATTGTTAAACCAATGAGAAACCCCACTGACCCCTTAAATTAACGTTCCATCGCATTATCAAGCACAGCTTGGAAATTTATGGCACAAATTTTTTAATAACACGTGGCAATAGATACAAGAGAATTACAGTTTAACATTAGCATTTTAGAGCGCCTTTAAAAAATATCTCTCCGCGATGGATAAATTCGCCAAGGTAGAGGCAAATGTGAGCGACGCTTTTGGGGTTGTTCTTATTTTTCGACTTGCAAATTTGTTGCGCCCTGTTCCCCTAAATTGGGACACTCGTTGAAGAAATTATATGCGCAGAACATCGATACGATTGGACAAGGATAACCTGTGCCGCATTTGAATTGGAATTTTGACATTCGTTCGGTTTCTCGCCAATCTCGAACGCAATTGTGAACCTTTTTATAAGAAATAAGTAGCTGAATCGACTAACGCATTAGAAATTATACGATTATATATTGTTTATTGCTTTTTAGTAACTGCTAAGTTAGATAGCTCCCCCAAACGTTTGCAAGAGCGTAGGATCTCCGGAAAAGATCTATTCGATCGGAGTAGCAGTGTACTGTATTGATAAGAAGTGGTCTCAACTGGTTACGAACGTGGAAGACAAATACTAGGGACTATCACTTGGTTTACACGACACTGTAAAGAATATAAAAGGCTAAACTTGATCGTTAAGAACAAACGACGCACTGGCTATTGGCAACTTTATTGTTCGCTCTGCTCGTTTCAGCGGTTTACCCGGTTCTGATTGCTCTGAATAATAATCCGGGGAACTCCGGCTACCACATTTAAAAAAACTAATCTGATCTTTATGCGACCTCAACTGTTCCATCTACAAACAAACTAGTCACACGAAATCAGGCCTGCGCAGCGTGCAACATTATGTTGGATACAGGAGGTAGTTTACGGGTATTTTGTATACACAGGAAAATAGGAAAATCGTATTTAGAAAAACGTGTGCCAAAGTATATCGCAAAACGATTATAAATAAAGTGACGCGAATAAGAATTATAAGGAACTGGATTTATGTTCTCGCCTTACCCCATGACAATATTGAAATGTCTCATTTTTATATTGCCGAATGAAACTTCTTTCGAATTTCCCTTGAATAATTCTATGAAGGTACACAGGAAAATATTTGTCCCGCTATATTGTTCTGCTTAAAAATGATACTTTCTAGTTAACTTTCTACTTTGTTTAGACGCTCAGGTCAGTATGGGTTAAAATGGTGAACAGTCAGGAAGATTGGAAGCTGTTGACAAGTGTCAGTGTTTCAATGTGCGAGCTGCGAGGTGTTAATACGCAGAGGGTTGAAATTGCTAGGTGACCAAGTGTGAAAAACAAACTTTGTGGTCAATAAACCACAGGGACGTTCGTCACGGCAAAAGAAAGAGTTGCCTGAAAAACGAGTGGATGAAGTGATTGCAGAATGTTATACTGAGAAAATAATTATGTGGTCTTGTACTGCATAAATACGAAACCTACATATTTATTTTTGTTCCATTCATTTCTGTTCACCAACCGCTGCTTTATTACAGGGGGGCATAAAACTTTTCAGTTTGCCCTCGTGTCAGATGTCTAGAGTCTGCAATACATTTTTTCGAATGTATGACCTGTGCACGGTAAATTTTGATTTCGATTAATGTACATTAAAACGGTATACACCCTTCACAGTCGAATGATTTCTGGTTCACACAGTTTTTTAATAATTGCTAGGAAACGTTTGTGGATATAATATAATCTTAAACGTATTTTGAAACAACGAAAGATATATAAGCAGCTACCAGGTAAAACTGATATTGTCTTTCTGTGAAAATATAAAATTATTAGAAACCCTACGAAAATTCTTCAGGGTACAAAGTAACGCTTCTCAAATCCCTGGCGATTAATTCAAGGAAAACTATAATAAGGCTATTAAATGTTACATCGTATTCTATTGTTTTGTTCTTAGTTTATGTAAAAATTCTTAATAAATATACTTCGAGCCCTCTTAGCGGTTTCTATCATTTTGAAGCAGTCTGTTCTATTTGAAATCGTTAGCGTTACATTTATCCATAGTTCAATTGAAATCATAAGAAAATGAATTTGAGGTGTTTGTTGCATATCGAAACTCGTCCTAACCTCTCTCTGCTAGTAGTGTTGGATGACCAGCCCTTGAGTCACCGATAATATGTAAGGCCCGCGGATCCTGGCCTAGTCAAAGTCAATATTATGCACCAAGGTAGTAGTCAGCGATACGACTACTGCCAAGGCCCGGACTCCGCGTTGGCTAACGCGACACAACAAGGGCTAAGGTCATCCTTCCCCCCTAAAACTCATAATATATATAGTAGCGGAATATCAATTGTAGTTAGAATAGTTTTGGACACGACGCATACCATCACGGTATTCTTATATAAAAACCTCTTTGCAAAAGTAATTGTTGCACACGATTTCGCTTACCCCGGAATCCAACAGTAGAAGTGTCCTGGATGTTATATTTCACACGCAGCAATCATTGTCAAATACACATAATTTTATTGATTTTAGATACATTGGAGTTGCAGCACCATCGAAAACAAATATATTGGGTCGCGCTGCAGAATGGTTGAGAAGCGCTGGCAGTAAAGTGTATGTCACATATTTGGATACATAAAGTTTTGCGTCGAAGCAAGCGAATTAATTGCAGCATTATGTACGGCAAAATGGACATTACTCCGTATTTACTACTCAAGGGTTTATAGCCACTTAACAAGTGCCAAATGAAGCAGAGTTGTGACAAAGCTATGTAAATTATGGCAAATCGTTCATTCTAGTCATTCACCCGATGGTCTTCTTTAGGGCAACAACATTTGTACAAATGAACAAATCAACGATGACGCTAAAGTCAAGTTTCTGGTTTTAAAATATACAATTTGATTGAAACAGCAGTAACCAAAAAATGCAAAAATATACAAAAACTTTCACACTCATTCAATGCCTCTCTTATATTCCTTTCGTTTGTACCCGGTCGAACGTGCTTATGCGTTTTTTATTTGTTGTCTCGCGCACACTTGCGCACACAAATACATTCGTTTCCACCCTATTGTATTCAGGAGTGCAGAGTTTTGATCTCTTTTTATATAAACGAATAAATTATGTTACCTTGGTACCAGGTAAAAAATTGGATCGATATACAAATATATTGAATATTTATATATCGTGGCAACTACTTTTGTCCTAATTCGTCGACTTGCGTACACTAAATTGTGCACGTTATTATTGTCATTAATATCTAATAAACAGAAGGCTCTCTGAAACGTAGTTTGTCGTCGATGCCAAAATCGTCACGCTTAAATTTAGGAAATAATTGAAATCAGCACAGATTTCCAATGCATCACAAATCTGGACCCCAGATCCGGAATGTGTTAAGTAACACTTTTCTATCTTTAGGGGAGACGCAATCAAAGGTGAAAACAACTTTAAGTTTTGTATTAGTATATTAAAAGCTGAACAACTTGGAACGAAATAATTTTTAGCATCGGAAAAAATGAAAAATTTCATACGGCGTTATGGAAAACGTTATATCTGTAGAAAAAGTGGTTTAATACACACAGGCTCTACGATCCAGAAAAATTCGTAATATTTTGCCTCAATTCAACGCAAACAAAGTGTGCCCATGCCAATCTTCAATTTTCTTTTATAGCACAATGATTCGCCGCAGGCGATCGATTCCCGTGCCGAGCAACCACTGATTATACCACATTCCCATAGTTTCCTACATAATAATTCCGTAAAATCGTTTGCTACCCCCTCCCCCCGGAAGCAATATCGATCACAGCATAAATAAAATATTCCCTCTCATTCGGCCAAGTATAACCCCAAAATAATGCGGGCGGATAATAGATTACGCGTTTGAAGGGCCCATCATACGAGGGATCAAGAAATTGAAAAGGGAAAAGGGAGCACCGTGTGGCCAGGTTATCCATCGTATTGTATACATACCTACATATGTACGTATGTATATCGTACGCATACTACTGTGGTTGGACCGGGCAAACCACTTGCCCCTCTATCGCAGTCCAAAATGGCAATCCCCGTAAGCGAGGAAGTTCATTTCGGGTTTTACGTCCGTCACAAGTGTGTTCCTCCACTCGTGCCATGGATTTAGCGGAGTAACGAGACCTGATAAAGCCACTCAACTCTTCGCTTCGTGCCACCGCGGAAGTCACGATCGCCGGCCCGTTTCTATATTCCATTTTCAGACCGACTGTTGCTCTTTCTGACACTTTTGCAACGAACAAGCTGCCTCTCCGCCGCTTGTAAATTGAAATTGGTTCATTACGTTCGATGTACTTAAAATTAGTACCAATGTGTCATAGAAATATTTGGATGCTCAACTATACGTATATTTGATAGGATCATAAGACCATTAATACGTATGTTTTATCTGTTTAGTAAATCTATTTTATGGTAGTTCCAAGGTGTTACAATACCCTCCCTAGGCACCAAGATTGAAGCGAATTGAAAATTGTGTATAATATTAATACATATTTCTTTGATCCTCATTTCTATAATCCCGATGTACGAACAGGAAATTGCTTATTTTGAAGCCTGTATCGGTGAGTATAAAATACTTTTTAACGTGCACATAGGCGAGCAGTTTGGTTAACTCCGATAACATATTTTAGAAGTCCCCTTATTGAACTTCAGCTCCATAAGCGTGTATTTTTTTGTTATTTTATTTACATTTTAATAAACTGAAACATAAAATATAAGCAAATCTGCAGTTGCCAATTTATTATATTGACACATCAGACGATATTAAGAGGAAATTCTGTGGGAATATGGGAATGAGTATGGGATTTTTGTGTAATTCAGAGAACGCACCAATTAGAAAATTACAAATCATCAGTAATTGCTTATTCCCATTCGACGAAGGATTAATTAACAGATTGCTTGAAATTCGAGCAGATCATTGGCTTTCGATTTAATTCCTGCACGGCAACATAAATGTAAATTGGAACCCTTAGGAAAAATATCATTTAATTTTTCGGTATTTTAAAATGAATTAGCATGTAGTAAATGATTTTAGTAATTGATTACATAATGGAACTTTAGTTTCTATAATGGGAGGAATGTTTGCGATACAGATCGAATAATTGGAATTATTTCCGAAAGCTTCAATGAGCGGTTTGCAATTTCATTGGAGTTGGTAATTGTAATATTATTCGAATTAGTTAGAGCTGCAATATTATTCTCATAGATCAGGGATGAGTAACATTTTTTACAACGAGCCGGCTACAAATTTAAAAATGTTGTGCGGGCCGCATGCAAGGAACTTGCGATAATTATTATTATTGCAAAATGTCCACTGATATGCAATTCTGTAGCTGCAGTACACGCATTACTTTTGGTGTAAAAGGTTAAGCTGAAGGAGCGGTTAGCAATATTGAAACCTATTAGTGATTTCAAGTAATATTTGAGATCCAGGTCATGATTCGTCATAAATAGACCGCGGAAATTTATTGCATGTAAAATATTCAAAAAGCATAGTCACAATCAAAGTGATTGTTGTACGGGACACCTATAATATGTTTATACCGATCTTATTGCTTATGTGATTGCAACGAACGAATAATAATACAATTATCGATGTATCACAACTGTTTCTTAACGGCTCGAAAGTTCATCTGCGATATCAAGCAAGCACAGTGATGTAGATATCGAAGAAACATAATAATGTAATATGCATTCTACAGTACTCTATGATTTCTACGTTTTCTGTGTTTAGTACTACGTTTCTTTAATAGAAGGTACGTTAATGTGTTAGCCACGGCAGGAATTTCCTGCGTGCACACAAGAATAATTTCGGATGGGTTCCCGGTTTCAGTCGAATTTGGAAGAACGCCGGTTAATTGAGTGAAATTTCTGGGGAGATTGTGTTTCTCTGATTGTAACTTTAGCCGGCTGAACAATTCTATTACATTTATTGAATATTGAATTAGTGACTTTTCTTAACAAACTAGGTTTCGTAGAATCTGTCATATTTATGCAGATTTCGAAATATATTTAGCACTGAAGAGGCGCTATTATTGGAAATTGTGATCTTTTCATGAATGTCGAGCTGGCAGCGAGTTGTTAATGGCATTCGTTAATTACTCATTTGCCATCAGGTAGCTCGCACCGCGCAGGAGGTTTCTTGAAACTTTGTGATAGTGTTTCTGTTATAGATAGCGGTAGATTTCATTCTTGGATATTCAGGGAAAATTTACTCGCGTAATAGAAACTGAAAATTTAGGGACTGAAACGTACTGAATTTGGTTTTCCATATTTTCAGTCGTACTTACATCTGTCGAATCGATAGACCCTCAATTCACTTCAGCACTACGCATGTTAATCTTTTTAGGAGAAACAGGTAGTTGTCAGTTTAGATGTATATCGATTGAGAATTAGTTTTGCGCCAACGTGGGCGACAGATAATCGGAGTCCACGACCCCTGTACTCAAGAGATCATCTTCGTGTACGATTTGCATAGTCACTTGCGCAAGTAGATAGACTAAAACACTTAAAGCGAAACACTTCGAGAGGACGCAATGGCGAAACGAAAATGGAAACAAAAGAGTAGCAGTAGTTAGGCAAAATAAAAAAAATTGTCGAGTCAACTCTCCAAAGATTCTTGTTAACTACAAATTACAAACTGTTGAGTTTATTTACAAATCGCAAACTGCTTGCGAAGTTTCATCTCAAACATACATCGTCTTTATGAACAATAATCTTTGCAATAATAAACATCTGTCGATTACTACATTATATCTACTATCTGTCGATCTACATTATTTACATATCAACCTGATGAAACCATTTTTAATCAAATATTCGAGTATAATTGTATTTGTTACATAAAATCACTTTCTCGGTTTCTTTATATCTTTTATTTAATATGCAGTCTGCAATATTGTTACAATTAGTGCGCTTAATCCGTAAATCTACAGTAGTTTCAAATAAGCATGAAATATTCACACTTTCTTTCCTTTGTTGCAATGGGCTCTTAAACAACTGTAAATCGAAGGCACAAAATGAAGTGAATCCCATGATACTATAATCAATATACCGTATACGTAGATTACATGTTTACATATCGTTGGTCTAACATTAAATAATATTATGTATCTACATACTGCTGGAAAAGAAGAGTGGATCAGAATATGGACTACACGAAAAAAAATATTATATATATACTATCGTTGTTATATATATATATAGTTTCGTTTTTGAGTTTTTGAGTTTTTGAGAACGAAAAACACTGGCCAATGAGAGCGCCCGTCGGGCATCGGCCGACGCTCGCCCAGGTGCGAACCGATTACTTGCGGTTGGTCGTGATGGGGGCATCGAGGGTACCGAAGAAAGCATGCGGCAAATGTTACATCGTCTTAATTAAGAATAATGTTTAGTTATTCATTATTCGTGAATAAGAAATGCACTAATAAATAGTGTAATAACTGTGTTCGATACGTTTATTCATTATCCGAAAGGAATCAAATGTTTTATTACTTATGAACGAAATATTTTTTTTATCAGTACGTTTTCAGGTTGGTGAATTGTGTTTTAAAAAAAACGATTCGTATAAATGTGGGAATGTGTGTGTATGTGTGACTGCGAAGGGTGGCAGCGTGGCACGCGGAAGCGTCGGCGGGAGAGAACGTGCGACGATCGGAAAAAAGATCGAGAAGGCAGGTTGTGGTGACGGCGTGCAGGAAGAAGGCGTTTCCTTTTTTTCACATAGTTTTTCTACGTAGTATTAACAGTAGCATTAGATTATTCGCGTGTGTATGTATATTAAATTAAGTTGTGTCATTAAATCATAAATAAATATCAATATCCTACATAACTAATGTTAGGAAAAGCTAGTTAATCTTACCCATTCGTTCGCGAATTAACCTGGCTAACATTGTGTGAATCCTGACCTAGGCAACGCTCCATAGCTGATGCTGTTCCGACCGTCTTAGGAACCTTGCACCCCATCACGACCAATCGTAAGTGATCGGTTCGTACGTACCGCGCGTCGGCCGATGCCCCACGGGCGCTCTCATTGGCCAGTGTTTTTCATTAAAAACTCAAAAACGAAACTACCATTACCAACTAAAAAGTTGTTTATAAACACTCCAGCTACACCCCAATCCTCGATGTTCCCTGAGACCCTGTCACCCTGTATACTCATCATTGTTTGCACGAGTCACTAGATCAAATTTCTCACCTGTAAGACATTGTTGAAGAATGTAATCAAAGTTATGAAAAGTTGCGGTCCAACTGGGACGAAACATTATTCAATATTAATTCTGTCATGTATTACACAGTTGTGCCACTCTTGCATGAGGTGAAGTTCTTTTCAAAAACCAAGTATCATTCCATCGTAACAATATATTATTCCACATATTTAATTCCTTACATTATACGCTTGCACAGGATTTATTAATTCTAATAAAACACTGATTAGTTTCGTGTCAAATCGACTGCTTTCCTTCGACGAAAGAAATAAACGGCAATCTAAACTTATAGAGCGAGGACTCCAGAGGACTCCTCCCTTCGCTGTAGGCTTTCTGTTTCCGTAAACTTGAAAATAGAATTGTACAGACATTGTGTACCCTTTAGTTCTCTTGTATCGGGCATGAGCTTGGAAAAATTTGCGGCGAGAGATAAATAGCCAACTTTGCGCGGTTAGTACGAGTTAAAGTTAACAAATCTCTGGTGCCCGTTCGATCGATATCGAGAATTAAATTACCTGGTAATTAGTATAAGTTCGTAACTGCCGTAATTATCGGTTGAATCAGTCTCAACCGACGTTTATCTAAATTCCGAATAACTTTTAATTAACCTAAATGTACACCCGCAAATCGATGTTGAAAATGTAGTTTCTACTTTGCGCGGTAAATGTGTACGTGAAATTAGTTACGCTTATCGGCGCGTATAAATCGCTTTTATGTAACATAATGCACGATCGAGGTATCGTAAATTTCTGTAGAACCTTGTAAACATTTATCAGCGCTGACATCTCATTAGCAACTTAATAATTTCTCGTCGATGCAATCAATCGTGCTCGTTCAGAATCGACTTTTTCCTCTTTTAATTTCTTACTTTAGATTTTCTGAATATCTTTCAAAAATTTCCTTACTTCTTGCAGCTCCCTTCCTATCAGTGGCCTATGGTGTATTAGAGACACACATGTGTAATAATTTATACTAGAATATAATTATCACTAAACATTAAAGAGGGAACTAAAGTAATGTGGCGGGTCTCCTATACTTATCAACAAATGGAATTGTTCAATCACTATGTACGTATTTCCAAATGACCTTCACCTTTAAGGCATGGTAGCATACCAGATAGTATACAAGGTAGCATACAAGATAGCTTTACCGATGAGCCCACTAACAGACCAGGAACAACACGTTGTGCCCCTCATTTTTCAGCTTCTTGGTTACTTTACTCCTCTTTTCTCTTTTTCCTCTAACCCACCTCAACCTAAAGCATTTAGCTTCTGGCTTTATGTCGGTGATGGGACTGCACATTATTTGGTCACCTATCGAAGCAATTATAGCACGTTACCCTCTCAGCTCTCTCCCGCGACGGAGTTTCGAAGAAATGATATTAGAGAATGACTGATATATCGGTTTGTCAGTTTATTACACGTATCAATATAGTACGTTGTGGGCTCTACACGTACTAGTAGTTTGTCTCACAAGGAAGGTTAGGCAACCCGAAGATTCCAAAAATTATGAAACTTTGCACGCAAGTACAGTATGTAATCCGTAATAAAACCCTATTTTCCAATTGTGCCATAACTCAGTTTTAAGGGGTGAAATCAGCCCTCGAAAATCGAGAATTTTCTTTTTCGTGTGATTGTCGCGAGAAAAAAGTTTAATTCAAACTTGCATCGTTTTATTGTGTTTACTTAACTGCGTAAAAAATTTGTTGGAAAAATACGTGGTTTTCCAGTTACCCTTCCCTACACCCCTCCCCCCTAAGAAAATATTGTTTACTATACGTGCTGGAATACCTCTGGGTACCCTCTTTTCATATCTCTAAATGATATACATATGTGTTGACATTTTTTTTAAATAAAAAAAACCATTATTAACGTGTGTGGACTCCTTTTAGGCACATTTCTTTAATAAACTATTCTCACAACACAATACTTATATAATTTACATTCATTTTAAGTTCACTCACATCAACTTTATTCATATTAAATTTAATTGTAGCAGTATAATAGTTTTTAATAATAAAATAAGTATTTAAACGTTTCCATTCTCTTTTTGTACATTTTTCCACATCGAAGGATTGTATAAGTACCAAAAGACAAAAATAGTAAAACTGACGGTTTGTAATTGGTACAATAATGATATTGCTCGTAGAAATGTTCGAAACAAAGGTACTCGCCACATAACACGTAACAGAAATCTACGGGATTGTGGAACTCGGTGGAATGCGTTTCTAGATATCCGCTTTTAAACCAAGCATATTGGAAAAGATTTATGAATCTGGGCGAAGAAAGTTAGGTATGGGTTAACGACTGTAATTTACTTATTTCATTGGGTGAATGCAGATTGATATTTTCGTCCAGGAGAATTACATTATCCAAAAATGTCCGTGCAAAATTCTTCCAAATGCGGAAACCAAATACATCCAAAGGTTGAATCATACCCGTTGTTTTCTTTGGAATGATTGAAAATGCCACTTCTTGATTTCCTGGAATCAACCGATTTAACTGATTTGGGCAGTGTCCAGACCACGAATCGAGTAGTAGCATCGTTTTTCGGCCAGTATTGTGCAAATACACTTGGCTAAACCAAGTTTTAAAATGTTCCGCCGTGAGTTTTCCTGATTTCGAAGCTTCGATGTAAATATTGCTTGGCCGGATAGTGTTTGTTGAACCTTCGGGCCAAATGTTCCTGTATGCTTTTTCAAAGCGATGTATAAGGGTGAAATCAGATGCCCGCTTGCTGAAATAATAGGCATAATAGTGTAACTGTGTGTCGTAGTGGACACCGATTGAATCACTGCTTCTACTCTTTTCACTCCTGATTTTGCCAATGTTAGTCCAGAATGTATTTCAAGGTTGAAGCCACTCTCGTCTGCATTAGAAATTTCTTCAACTCCGACTGTCGGAATGCTAGATCTTACGTTCGAAACAAAAGTTGCTGCAACGTTTTGCAAGTTACCAGTATCTTTAAACGTAGATCGCGTTCTGAATGTTGTTATCTTGCGAGATACGATTCCATGCACATTCTTGAAATTCCAAATCCACCATTTACTTGCCTTGAATTTGGGTAGGTCCACTAGCAAGTCTTTGCTTCCAAAGCCCATAATCTCAAATTCATGTCATGGACAATAAGTCTCCTGTCAGAAGCTTCTTCAAACTTTTGCAATACATATTCCGTAATAAATGTAAGTTTATCTGCATTTGTTCCACCCTTCTCAAGACCCGCATCCCACCTTTATAGCTGATGCACCGATTTAACCTTCCGAAAGTTTTTTGTACAGTGGTTAGCGGTCGAAGTGTTTGTCTTCCGCTTTTCCAAAACTCCACAGCTTTTTTCTTATAACTTATATCGACTTTTCCACTTACTCCATCAACAATACACTCTCCAGGGTCAAAATTATCTTCTTCATATTCTGTAGGCGTAATATTCTCTACAATTTGAGGGCTATGTGGTTTTGATGGATCATCAAATTCAAGCACATAATCATGTTCCATTGATGGTGAATAATACGTACTTTGGAAACTATTTATAATATCACGAATTTCATTATGTAAGTCAACTTCTACCGGTTTTATTGGTGTCTCTGTTATACTCGCGATTTGAAACGTAGTAGCTAACATGTTTATTACGTTAGCGATAATAATCGACTTCATTTTAAAGAAATGACTTTGAATGCAATGAACACTGACTTTTTGTAATGAAATGGCACCATGTGCACTTGACTACTGCCGCACACCCAACTGTAAATGAGCTACATCCGCGCGAACATTAATATACAAGCATCACCGGAAAACTGCACAAAATAAGTAACATTTCGAAGATAAGTGTAACGATAATGGAAACCTCAGTCGGTCAATATTATTATTAATATTTCAAGGTGTTCAATATTATTCACCATACGTATTGGCCGTCTGAGGTCTGAGGTTAAGACATTGTTTTAACATTTATATTTGTACAGTGATTATCGTTACATTCTGATCCCGAGTTGGAGTGAAATGTTCGTGGAGCGGCGGCTATTCGCCGATATGCGTGGTGCGGCGAGTACTTTCGTTTCAAACTTTTCCAACTTTTCCAACTTTTCCATATTATTATTGTACTAATTATAAACCGTAATTTTCATTGTATTCATCAGTGGCTTAAAACAAGAATATTTAAATATTTAAATAACCATATTATTAATCAAAACTGTATTACTGCTTCAATTAAATTTAATATGAATAACTTTGATGTAAGTGAACTAAAAATAAATGTACATTATATAGGTATTGTGTTGTGAGAGCAGTTTATTAAAGCAAAGTGCGTAAAAGGAGTCCAAACTCGTTATATTAATGGTTCTTTTTATTTAACAAAAAATTTCAACACATATCATTTAGAGATATGAAAAGAGGATACCCAGAGGTATTTCAACACGAACAGTAAACAATATTTTCTTATTCGAAAAATTCTAATGAACATAATTTTCAGTGATGTTAGCAAGGGAATAAGAAAATCTTCAAATTTTTACAAAATTCTAGTAACCAAGCAGCTGTTTAAACAAATCGCTTAACTCTTTTAATCATTTCTTAAATATATCTCACAAAAAGGTATATTACATATTTTAAGATTCGGTATATCGTTAAGGAATTCAGCTACTCTATTTTCATTCCGTCAGGATAATAGTGGTACTGTATTATTATCAGTCCTCGCATTATTGAAATCCTACTGAAATCTGATTTAAAAGAGGAGAAGAAATTAGGTTAAGGCACCCGTTAACAAATCAATAATATGATTTCCATAGATGGATTTTAAAGGGTTGGAAAAACCTCGACATGAATGCAAAATTTGTGAATGGGTTGCTTGAGCGTTCAGTCACTTGTACGAAGAAGATATTTCTACAGATATTCGAATATATCTGGACTGCATATCTCAGAATTGTGCAATATTAATATTGTAAGAGGTTTCCAAGGTCGATGGTGTACTAAATTCTTATATTCGCGTTGAAACAAATCTGGTAATGCATGCTACTAAACATCACACGCTTATTACCCTGCGGCGTTCTGCAGGCTATTCTATTTGCAACCTTTTATTTAATTAAATAAATAAAAACTTCGATACCGTACAAAACTCCGCAAGTCTACCGTCGAAAAACGCGCTTCAATTGCGAACACGATATCTGTGACTCACACTCTGTACGCTAATCTGTACGTGAAAATCTACACGCTGTTTTTAAGACTAGAACTGTCAACCCTGTCGAAATGGCAGTTTTCAGATTTCTTGCTTCAATGCTACTGTTCCGCGGCAAATCCTCGGCACGCGGAATGTATTACCCACCTAATAAAAGTCGGCTAACAATCTGCAGAAAGAACAACCTTCGACACGCAATAAAACTGTTTTTGAGAAAGCCATTATTGTTTATAATCCATCAGGATATAACAAATTAAGCATATACGGCCTCAACAGTCAATTGCATGCGTCATAAACGTGAATTTCTAAAAGGGCCCACAGCTGGGTCGCAGCAGGCGAGACCAGGTCAAGCTCTGGGACCCTGGCGGAAATTCCCGTGCGTTGCCAGGTCAAGACGGTCAGGGTGCACCCCCCCCCCCCTCCTTTGTAAGGAGCGCTACGAGCGCAAAAAGGGATGGGTGTGTCCTTGTATTAAAAAGCACGCGGAAGTGAGTCGTTTATCAGGACTCCGAGAGTCGTGAACCAAACTCGTATAGTAGTTACCAAGGACTCGTACAGTCGTCACAGAATTCTGTCGGTCGTTCCACTGAACTACGTCGGTTATCTTTCAGAACATAGAGTCGTGAGTTAAAGTTCAAACGGTCCATACGTAGAGTCCAAGTCCCGTTTTAGGAACTGCCACTTGACTAGCTACATTCAGAGTCCATGACTCAGTTACAGTTAAAGTCTAGCACTCTCCATAGAGTTTTGACTTACTATAATTAGAGTCCATTACTCAATTCATTATTCAGATTTACTACTTTAAATTCAGAGTCTATATAGTCCACATCCTACGTCTAAAGGAGTCTCTGACAGGATCTTGTACAAGAAGCGGAGACACCTCTCCCTCTTCTTGCCTGAGTCCGTGACTCAGTGGTACGAGAAACAGTATACTCTCCTACTGCAAGGCCCCAGTACATTAGACAAGGAGAAACAGTATCCTCTCCTTCTTCTTCTGTCAGTCTTTGACTCTGAGGTGCGAGAAACAGTATCCTCTCGCACTGCAAGACACCAGGTGACGACTTTGACTCAGAAATTAGAGAAACAGTATAATCTCTTACCTGAAGGCTTACAGGAAACAGTATCTTTTCCCAACATTATTTCACTAGATATTACACACTCAATAGATCCGTTTTATTATTACGTTTTCCTTTATTATCAGTCTATTCTTAGTCAGTCAAAAATGAGATTCATTAACTAAGTTGACATTCACATCAATTTATCACCCCTATCTCCGTAAAAGGTCGTAGGGTCATACGCGTGCAACAGTGTCGATAGAAATCGAAACGGAGATTTACAACCTCCGTATACTGAGCTCTCAACGCATCCTGTAGTATCATCGAAGCTGCGTATCGCGTAAAAACAGCTACATAAATATTGTTGTGGGAATTTAGGGCGTTCAATAATAATAAGAGTTATACCAACAATCTAATAGTTCATTTTATTATTTTAAGTTTGTTTTAAAATAAATTTAATATCGTGCCAAGAGGAAAGCAAGTGAGTCAAGAATCATCCTATCCTTTCATTCGCGACATAACAGTGCAAACACTTATGACCCTATGACAGTAACTTTGAAGATTAAATTCGCTTGCCCTGTAGGTTTCTTCCACTTCAGTCTGCGCTGTTACAGAAATAATTGCAGCGTTGAAGAGACGACCATGTGACAGAGCTTAAAGTAGAAAGCAATTTGGAAAAGGAAAATTGTATTCGAACCAATCAAGGTCGCCACAGTTTGACGGCTAATCGATTACCGGATTTGTCTTTGCCCGTCAATTCACTGCGTGTCTTATCTTTGGCGATTCATTCATATTTGTCGCCCAATTGTGGACAGTCTAAGTTTTTTAGCAATACCAAGCATATATGACAGGCTGACTAATTTTTCCTGGAAATGCATTTGAGGCACCTATACCAACATTCAACGTTTTGAATATATTTATTCGCGTTTGATGTAATCAATAGTATTAATAAGAAGGTATCCTAGCTATTTCGGACGGTTTCCCATTACATTTTTAAGGACAATCTTAAAGAGTAAAATTATTGTCAGTAAAGATTCAATAAAAATAGATAGCAGTATTATTTTTATAATATTTCTCATTATAGCATACTTTTGATACACAAATACCATTAAGGTTAATCGCATTCTACAATCAAGAGGAACAAGTGTAAGTGGATAATATTCAAATAATATTCAATATATCAATATTGAGTAATAGTTTCCGCTGAAATAAAATCCTCTTAAAATACTTCCACTGCACAAGTATCTCGGGAAAAAGTCTACATTTAAATAATCGGACAGCTAAAATTTGGATAACTTTCCGTAACCATAATGACGCGACGCTGAAACATAAAAAAGGATGGGAAGAAATATACTGAAACCTTTTCAGTGGCAGCTGTATTTCAGAAACTCCTGTGAGCAACGATCATTTCACAGGTCGCGGCACAAATTATAGCGTCAGAGAGATGCTTATCAGATACGCGTGAGGAATTTGACCGAAATAGAGAGCATCCTCAACCCCCTGATTGCCCATGTACGGAAATGGGTGTGTCCCCTTGATGAACGGATTAATCCATAACGGTATCGAAATGACCGATAGCAAAATTCTTTAGTGTCAGCAGGAGAAAGGAAGGGTCTTTCGCACCCTAGCCTGGAGATCGAATCAAAATGTGAAGGTGCAATTTTTCCTTCCCTTTGCAATATGTGACCGGTGGTGGAGGGTGGACCCTTAACGGTGGTACAAGATAATTTTTCTCGATTGTACGATACTGTGAATACCTGCGGTGCAAACGACAATAACCGCCTCTGTATGTATAACGTTTAAGGCAAAGTTTAGGACTATCAATCACTATTACGAGTACAAAAGCAAAGACCTTGTGGATCGTGTGGCACACCGAACTATCGATATTACGCTCCCACGAAACGATTTCTAAACCTTCGTATTTGCCTCGTAGAATTTTACTTGTTCCTAGTGTGTTCCTTTCGGGCCATTCAACTGTCGTATTATATAACCAATATTTTCGCACTGAGCATTTTTCGCTTTCAATGGTTCTAAATATAAAATTCTATAAATTTATTTACCTGGTGTTAGTCGTTGTAGCACACCTGAGGAATTTTTCCGTACAAAATTTCTTTGTATTTCCAATTGGTCTCGAATTATTCGCATTAATTTAATATTTTAATACGTGCATTTGGACAGTCGTTGTTATACAATTATTTAGATTTAGTGAGTGTTATTAGTTTACGTTACTAGAAGCAGTGAGACTTACTAAGAGCAATTATTTCTTGATCAAGATGGATGTCTATTCAGTTTACAATAAATTGAAGACAGATATGAAGAGCGAATTTTAATTTAAAATCTTCAGAATATTGAACAGGTTATTTCTACCGTGAGTTTGACCCAAAGGAGAACATTGATCACAGTCTTCCTGATGAAAAGGTGTATAAGATTGCAGCACAGCATGAAAATAGTACAATGTGACGAAAAGTGTCTGAATGAATCGATAAGCTCCAAAATAAGTCGCACAAATAATGAAAGAGGACATGATCTTCTTTGCACATTTAACGGTCGTGATAATTTTGAGTGTTCAGCGTTATAGCTCGTTAGAATTCATTCGTGATAAATAATGATGTGCAAACATAGTTCGTGCAATACTCTGTGTCTCCCACAATTAGGTTAAGTAAAAATATTGTACGATGTTAATTGTAATTGAAATTTTCTTCAGAAAATTCCTAAGCAGCACACATTTTGAAAATTTATGTAATACATATATATATATATATATATATATATATATATATATAAATATATTCTTTATTCAAATTTGTACAACACGACACGCTGCCATTCGGACTGCGACTGATTCGTCGCTCGACCGCTGCGCTCGACCGCTCGGCGGTCGTCGTTCCTTTGTTCATGCACACACACATACATACATTCTTACATTTAGATACATTTCGAACAGAAACGTCTGTATTTAAAAATTGGCGTCGAATATTAGAACGACGTCGACGGAAAGATTTTTGTACACGAAACGAACCACAAATCTGCTGATGGAATTAAATGGGTTAATACAGTTGAATCTTCAGCACTCAAAGACCTACTATTCCAATGTTCAACACATAAAACGTTCTATTATCTGGACAGTAAATTTTCCTACCCATTTTTATTTTGTACTATTAAAAGAAGTACAGTTGTATTACTTTGTTGCATATAAAATGACCGATTTCTCAAGCGTAAAAAACCTAATTCCGCAGGTAAATGGAATTTTTTGTAGGCGAATTTAAAACTTAATGCTAGACGAATACAACGTGGCCAATGGTTTCTAAATTGCTCTATGTCAGAGTGACAGATGAGACAGAGTGCATCGAAACGAATTATAGATAAGCATGGAACTACAGTGGTCTTCTATGAATTAAAACTCGCACATAATTGTGCAGTAACTATGTTCTCATAATGCCAATGCAGCGTTGGTTTAAAAAATTAAAACCAGGAAACACTGTCCTCGACCATTATTAATGAAACGCTATATGAAGTACTTTCGAAATCTTCCTTGTGTTTGAAAATTCGTACTTCTTTTCCGAATTAAATTTAAGTAATTTTGTTTTACGATAATCTAAGTGCATGACTCTACTCAATTGTACATTAGTATCGTTGCTTGTTTCTTAGTACCTATTTAGGTTTACACAATGTAATTGTGCAAGTAGCACACATTGCTAATTGTTCATCTTTTGAAGGACTAGTCAATATTCCAACCATTGTATTGGATTATATAACATACTGCAGGATACATGGTGTGAGGCTAAAATTATATGCATAGTGCAGTTCGCTTGTATAAACCTCATTACTGAGTGGTTGGCACAGGAATTATTGAAATCTACTAATTGCACTTTAATCAATAAGAATGATTAATGAATATTATTTGCACAAAACTATGGATGCTGGCGGTTTTCTTAAGCATTCGAACCTAGTACCTGTAACAGCCTATTAATACATACATACATAGTTCTTAATACCTCATATTAATCCATTAACCGGGGATGGCGAGTTAACTAATCCTGGAACTTTAAAGACTTTTTTATTTTTCAATGACGAGTTAACTCGTCATTCCCTGCGTTCTGACTCCGAAACACGTATGACAGTAGAAAAAAAATTTTAATAATTCGATGGTTTCAGGAACAAACATACTGAAATTTATCGCAGGCCAGTGCATTAAATTTATGTGATTTAGTGTGGAACTTATAAATCAGTAAAACAGTATTAAAACGTTATATCGTATCCTTTCCAATTTTACTATTCTTTTTAGAATAAAATAAAGAATAAGTTGTGAAGAAAGATAAGTGGCCCAGTATTCGAACATTTCCGCACCAAATAGTGATATCTCCGTATTGATTCGGATATTGGACGTTTTATAGTATAAAAGTAGATTTACCATAACACAGTATTTGCTATTTTATGAACAGAGTGTTAGAACGTTTTCTCCTCCGACAGTATTAAATATGGGGATGAAATCCCCTGTGTAGCACTTACGGTTCGTTAGGGTTCGAGTACGTGATGGATATAGACCATCGCGTGTCTCTTGAACAGGTGTTACAGGAATGATCATATTTGTCCATACTTATGTACTCTTCTAAGTATTACGTCGAAGCTAGGTCGTTAAAACATATCTGAGCTTACTTAGACTTTATTAAAATGAATCTATCTGCACGTAATAGTAACCTTATAGATGGTGAACATAAATATTTATTAATTGAGTGCTACTTGTATAAGAAAACAAAGTATCCAAGTAATTTATATATAGGTTTATATGTTTATAAACAGCAAAAGGTATCGTCGATTATAAATAAATAATCGTTAACAGGAATAATTAACATAAATGTTTTGTTTTATCTGAAATAATTGAAATCACTATTGGGATGAAATTCATCGGAACGAAAATATTAATGATGAACAAAAACGGTGAACAAAAGGGTGAACAACAAGCAATGCTCACGGTTTTCGAAGGTAATTTTTACTTCTTTTCGAATACAAATGTCACGATGTGTCTGCACAAAAATATAATTGTTAAATATTACAAATCTTTTACAAGAGATATATTAACCAGCCTTGAACTAACTTCAAAAATGCACGACGGTAATATAAAAACCATATCACGGTGTATATCACATATATGAAACATCAACGTTAGCTTGAAATCTTCATGTATTTTCTGTGCAATTAAAAAATCATGCCAAAAGTATGCTTCTAACTCCTTGTTTTGCAATATTTCACATTACCACGCAATTCAGGGTGGGCTAATAAATCTTTGTAGCGGTGAACTGGACAGTTTTACCAATTCATAACAGTTGAGTACACAGTCAGAAAATTACCGCAACGCACACTCGCATTTATGATATTTGGATCCTGATCTATGATAGTCACCTCACGCTTCTTAATTTCAGCATGCAACCTGTAGCACGAGAGTCCCCCGCTATTGCAAAGCGACGAGTTAAAGCATTCGTTGCTACATGGAACAGCCTGTTAACTGTGATTATGAGATGTATATGTTTATTCAGAGGTTATTCGTCTCCAATCTGTTCATTTACCGTGCACGCTCTATTTGGTGAAAGTTGACTTGCATATAGCACCGGCTGCCCTATAATATTTCTATCCACACTCACTGCGGAAAGTTCATGAATAGTGTCTACCGTAAACGCTCCATTCAGGGAATATGGTTTAAAACATATAGATTTAGCCCCGGTGAAGGCGACCACACTCTTAGATAGGCCTAACCAATGCTGTCTTAATCCACTAACGTCCAAGCCACGCTGGCGATGCATATGTGTCGGGCTCTGTGGCGACAGACACGCGCCAAGGGCTAGATCCACTTGAACGTTACGTTAGTAAATTGAGATAGTATTGGCTAGGCTAGATAAGATAGCTGCTTTCTAACACTAGCAGTGCCGGGTCTACATATTTTAGTCTGTATTTCCTGAATGTGACATTCGGGGTGGCTGAGACTACCCTTGGTGGACACCTTTACTCTTAGCTTTCAAACAGCGTGCCAGGCATACCAGTGGCCGTGGGCCCAACTATTGTACATAGTTCTGCGATAGCAATGTTGCAATACTGCGTTTAAAATCAGTATAATAATCAGTCAGTCGACTGAATATGGCATAGGCGAGTTAAAACTAGTAAGTCACAGCTAGTGTGTTAGTGATGAGTCGTGTATGGTTTGAGAGACGTCAAATGCTTTAGAAGTCTGTTCAGAGATGTCAAACGATAACGTAGATTTTATCCCCAAGAAGTACCCGCAAACTTGTATGGTAAGCGTAGGCCATGAGATGAAAATGGAATGGACTGGCAAGGAAAGGTCGCGAACGGTCAGATCCCGATTTTAATCAAACTTTCCAGGCATGAGGAACGGCCAAAAATATTACATACGTATTTTTCTAAAACTGCGGTAACTCAAGTTTAAGGGGCGAAAGCACCCTCCAAAGTTGAATCCCTAAAGTGCTATCTCAGAAACGGTTTGAAATAGACAAAATTTTTTTAAATAAAGTGACATGGTTTTTAGTCTTTCGAAAGAAAATATCAAAAAATTTGGATTATTCCAAACCGTTTCCGAAATAGCACTTTAGGAGTTCAACTTTGAGGGTGGTATCCCCCCTTGAACTTGATTTACCGCAGCTAAACAGAAATGTAATACGTGTCCAATGTTTTGGGCTGTTCAAGCCTGCAAAGTTTTATTCAAATCGGAGTGTGGCCGTTCGCGCCCGGCCTTGTGAGTAAATCAATGGCAATGGTTTTGGGAAACGATCATATTTCAAAAATATAGATAGGGAAATAAGGAAAATAGAAATAGTATTATATAATCCTTTTCATTCCTTGGTAGTACAACGCTACGTTTTCCTAAGGATTAAAAAGCGTTTGAAAGTGCAGAGGCAGAACGAAAACGCCATATCTATAATATTATTTTATAAATAACTGTCACCGTACATCTCACGATGAACATTATCTCATATTAGTTAGTTTGCAGAATGATATTAATTCAAGATAAATATGCCTTCTTACCTATGCTGCGTTATTGATTACATAAATCGCAACCCACATTCTGTGACGTATGAATTACTCGAATTGTTAGAATTATTTGAAACGCTCGAGTAACTTGAATTATGGTCTCAAAGTTGACGTAATCGCCTTTACAAATTTTTTGCAATATGGGCACTGCTGGTTTTGACAAATCAGTGGGCACCTTCACTCTTGGGCTATCCTCCTGGGTCCAAAGGCATTCCCTTTATCTTGATAGCCTAGGGATAGTAGGGTGGCGATGTTAGGGCAGTTAAGGAGTCAATTCCAAGGGTGAGAAAATCTTAAGCCTCCTGATTTCCCGTACATCGCTACGTAGCTTCGTGACACGTCAATCGCCATTCAGCAGTTTATAAGACACAGACGAATGCAGGCTTATCGAGTCCATAAAACAACTTTTAGCCCTTGGCATTTAGTTGAGGTACTAACCGTTTAACAGAGGGGTGGGATGTTCGCGTCTCTAACATAATCTTTTGTCAAATCTTTTGTTTCTATGTATCTGTAATGATCTATACCTATCTATAATTAATAAAGAAAACTTTGTTGATATTGTTATTTAGTTGTAAAAATACAGATAATTCGTTAAATAAAGGTTTTATCAAGCGAAATATACCTAAAAATACGTGGGTGATTTTATATACGGTTTTATGGGTTAGTGTTGTCTCATAAATTTGGGGTGAATAGATTGCGTTTCCTGACTAGAAGTATTTGTTTTAATCAAACATGTGGTCGATATGTCAATTGCTTTAGGAGATTCTTCTGTCAAAATTTCAGGACTTGCTCCACCAAATTGTGTATACTATTAAATCATTAACGTCAGTGACAGAAGGCCATTCAAGCATAATTTCTCGTCACGATCAAAGTCACCACGTTTGAATTTTAATAATCATAATTTGCTCTGCATATATTTATATCACAAATGTTTTTTACAATATTTCTAATTTCTTTTCCACACCAAAACTACTTCATGCATTGCTAAATAGCAAGGATTTCAGCAAGATCGTCTTTTGTTTCCATGATACAATATTTGTCACACTATCTATTGTAAAAATGTGAAAACTGTTCTACCGACCAAACATTTAATATTAGTATTATTGAATATTTAATTAACATTTTAAAAAATTACATGACTGGTTAGAATAGTCTGTCCGCCATATAAAAAAGCTTACCGTATCTTGGACAAACATTTAAGAGTAAGAACTGTGAAAGCGATAGAAACATATTTTTTACGCTATACATTCATTTTAAGATTTCTCTGGCAAACTTCGACAGATATAAATTTTGGATTTCTAATACTGTACTTATCAGCATGCGTTACACTCTTATATTGACACAGGATACCTATTAGGAAATAACGAGCTTTTTTTACCTCCTCGATAGGTGAATAAAGGAGAGAAAGGCAAGAATCTCTTAAATCCGGCTGGCGATCCGCACCATTGCCAACGTCGGTCCACTCCAACCCCACACACTAAATCGCTCCTTTCATCCCTTCACGTATAATACGTTATGGGCACAGGGTACATGTTATGTTGACAGCTTACAATTAGATTGAGATAAGTTTTGTGCAACTTTAAAAAGTCATTCCACCTTTTCTGGTCGTCCTTTTGGTTTTTTGGTTTTTGTACCAAATTCAATCTTATAATAATAATAATAATAATAATAGTAGTAGCAAAAGTAGTAAAGGTTGAAAACAATCTTCATTGATCTGTAACATTTAATCATCGTTCAATAAGCATTATTTACCAATTTATTGTTCCTTTTTTTGGATTTCTGTGGAATTCGGGTGGAACTTGTGAGCCATACAATTAAAGACAGAAACCATCAATTGAAGCATTACCATTAACATCCGACTGACTATTGAATTTTGATGTGTATAATAAGTTTACGAATGTCTCAAGTAAGTTGCATTTAATTCTAAATACTCTATTGTTAAACAGTTTAATGTCGAACCGATTTTTTTAAATTATTGCTTACATCACTTGGGTTGTTCGCTTCTCATGTTCTTGACTAATAATTCTACTTAGATATAGATATCTAATATAGATATCCATATTATTAAGTTGTAGCAGATAAAGAAGCCGGTTTCTAAAGGCTAGAAAACTTTTCAAAATCTAGTGGTTAATCTTGCAAGGAAGTACGTCATTTTAAAGCTTAAACTTAGTTGAATGCAACGTGGCCAACGGTGCCTGAACTGTTCTATTCCAGAGTGACAGATTGTGTACCAAAATTAATTATGAATAAACATCAAACTGGAGTGACCCTCCTGTATGAATTTAAACTTGGTCATAATGCAATAGGAATATCTCATAGTATCAATGCAGTTGGAAACTGCACAGCAAGTGAAACTACGATCCAGTGTCGACTTAAAAAAAAAAGTAAGTCGGGAAACACGAGCAATAAAAATTATGAAATGGAAACCCTCTAGTAAATACTTTCGAAGACTTGCTCGTGTCTAAAAACGCATATTTGTATTTAATGAAGGTACAAACCGTTATGTAACTTTATGAATTCGATGGATGATCGCGCTCTGATGAATAAATATTATTTCCTAAAAAGTATGGACGTTAACGGATTTGTCGAGAAATTATCCAGAACGATCTAACAGCTGAGAAAAATAGGTGAGGCTTAAAATGTTTCACCGAAGAAACAAGATTGCGTTAAAAATGGTAGCGTATTTTCAGCGTTTCGTGTCGAAAGAAGAGAAGAAGAAAGGAAGCCAGCGATTCGGCCGGGAAATTCGATGGGAGGCGTGTGTCCCCGTGCGGCGGCAAATGTGTTAAATGACAAATTTTATCGGATGAAACTTTTCTTCCGTTACTGCAGTGAGATACATTATCGTTCAATTACTTTGAACAACGAGAAGTACCGAGTCGTCGCTTCAAATTCGTACGTTTCGATACGTAAACATTTGTACATAATAATTTGACAAAGTTGGGTTGGCGATTTTATGGCGCACTGTAAATAGTAGAGTAGTCGACGTTGTATCACGCGCGGTGAAAGGAAAATAGAAGAATGTCCATTATTAGTTCCGGGCGCACGTGCGCCAAAAATATCTGGTACTTCGAGTACGACGTGACTAAGAAGAGTTAGCAGAAGCAAGCGCGGAACTCGTCGATCACGTTCGCAGCATTAGATCAACCGCAACGCTTCTAATCGCAGCGAAACTTGTTACGTCGGTCTGTGTCGATTCGTCCAGAGATCTTGCAAAATGTACCAAAATCGGCCGAGGCAAACTTCCGGCTTCCCTTTCTGACAATCCGTTTCTTAGATGCTGTAACCTTTAAAATATTGCCGCAGCGCGTTGGCCCCCTGTTTCTCATTTCCTAATTTTTGAGTGTCTTAAAAAAGAAGTATTTGTACACCGGGCTCTCTATAATTCCGGCACGAAAGTCTAATTAGTATAAAAATTCTCAATGAAGAATAGAAGAATTTGTTGCTATTAGTCGAGCAAGTCTAAGCAAGTCGACCAGAATTATCCTGGCATTAAGAAATCGAATTTGTTAACCTAATAATTGTTGCTTCATAAATTTACTATGCAATAATATTCGAGTATTAAGTAAACGTCCCAGAAAATCGTAATACTGCATTCTATTCTCAAAAAACACAAATTTGATAGCTAGTACCAACCCCCATATATGTATAACTGACAAAAATAAAAACTGGCCATATTACTTACTCGTAAGGGTGAACATATTTACAGGGTGCTTCGTAAAAATTACAAACAGAATTATTTTGTTTAATTAAGCCCCACTCCAATACGTACGTACATGTAAGAATTTCCGCAACAAAATTTCAAAGATGCATGGAGCAGCTATAATCCTTAATGAAAATGAAACGAGCAAATGAAGCTGATAGCACGAGACGAATAAAGGACAATTAACAATTAAGAACACCGGAAAAGAAGTAAGATAAGAAAACAGGCTTTGCGATGGCGTTACAAGATAAAATGGAAATAAAGCGAGGGTGGAGAATCGGAAAAAGGAGATATGCGAGAAAGAAAGAGGAAACTCTTGTCGACCATTCGAGGATTCGAATTCATCCTCGAGCAACCGTAGAGGGCAAGCAAAGCTTTCTCCAAGCGATCAGCCCCTTTTCGTGTCCGATGAATCGAGTTGCTCGATAAAACCTAAATGCTCCCATCGATTCTTCAAGAATCCTCAGCTTTTGCGCATCGACCGTAAGTATTGTTTGGAATTCTGTCAGATACCACTGTTTCACGGCGTCCTACCGAATTTCTATTCTCATATTTTATTGTGTCTCCTTTTAAGCAACTGCCGATTCTACGTTGTAGCATAAGAATATGAAACATTAAACTCCTAACCGTGAATTATTGATCAAATCTTTCTTCTTCTGTTACGTTTTCTTCACTTTTAAATTACAACTGTTAGTGTATTATCGTTTCACAATTATGTACACTGAAACAATGATGAATTCCAAAATCGTTTGGTGGCACTTCTATCAGTTTTAATTAAAATAATACGGGCTGTTTAATATTAGTTCAGTAGAAGAAAATAAAATGTTTAGCAGCTAAACTGTTTTAAACATAGAAAAACATTTAAAGTGCTGGAAAATATTCGTGAGAGGATTTTCAAACGAAGCTGTGGAGCGTTCTACGGAAAAAACGAAGAAATATTAATAATGAAACTAATCAAAAAATTAATTTTTAGGATGTCAAAATGTTTCGCACAAGTTACTGCACTTGTTTTCACTATACGCGCAGCTAATTGTGTAAAATATGACAAATTCTCTGTTAAGTATGTTAACGTTTTCAATAACTTTTTCGTAATTTTGATAAAACTTTATTACCCGTCTTGTGACTTACGATCGGCATTGTACAGGCTTACTCGATTCGTTCTCTTTCCCGCAAAATTGACACTTTCGTATGTTATGAACGGAACTTCTATCGAATTAAATGGTAATTTATTACTGTGTAATCAAATCGATCATTCCTTCGATTAGCTGTCCATTGAACATGTGATCCCCACAGAAGTAACAAAAAGATCCAATAGGTTTACTCAAGAGCAGATTGAGAATTCTGTGATTGATATTGGTCAATACTCCTTGCCGACGCCACTAGAAAAAGGACAGACCGAACCGCAAAGTTTCTCCCGTTCCTTAAAGAAAAGAAGCCTATTATCCGTCACCACACCCGCTTCAAAATCCAGGACACTTCGATTGTCATCCTCGTATTAGATTATCCTGATATATTCTATATATATATATATAACACATGAGCACAAAGGGGACGAAGTGACAGGGATGCGTTCCAACATAGGCAGTTCTTCGACCCTTCTGTAGAGACAACCATAAATAAATCATATACATGCGACCCTGTCGAAATATCGCCACAAAGATTCAAGAATTCGCCGCGTAGCTTTTACCCGCAGCTAGGCAACCAATGAGAATGAACGTGTATACTTACATCTTCAGCGAGACTTGAATTTTATATTATAGAGTTTAGAAGAAAAGCGTGGTACATCTTATATTTCATTACACAGGGTGTCTTTTGACTCGTGAAGTATCCGGAAATGGAGGGTAGCTGAGGTGATTCTAAACAACTTTTTCCTTGACCAAAATATTATTTGAACCTTCGTTTTTGAATTATTTACGAAAAACACTGGTCAATAAGAGTGGTCGTGTAGCGCGCGATCATTAACAAGTCGTTTAATAACTGTTTCATACTTTTATTCGTTATCTGTAACGAATAAAGTGTTTAATTACTTATGAAGAAAGTGTTTGGATAAAATTAATGTTACATAAAGATAGGTAAATAAACTTACCCTTTCGGTCGCGAAGTAATCTGCTTCGACGGACGTGGGTCCTTGGCAGTTGGTCATTGCACCAATCCTGACCTATCTTAACAATTTTATGTCACGAAACGCACGTCTCGGGGATCGATACAAATCTGATTCGCACCTGTTTCCACACGCACACGGCACGCACATTAACGAATATATGCGTCATTGTAGTGCACACGGTCATGACGCGGCGGAGGTCTTCTCGTCGAATAATTACACATTATTCTTAATTTAAGACGATTAAGGTCCATAAAAGGTTGTTCAGAATCACCCCAGCTGCACCCCATTTCTCGATACGTCACGAGTTAAAAGACACCCTGTAGAAACTGAAACAAATATTTCACTCCCTCAATATTTATTTGCATTTTAATATATCAGCGACTCTAGACATGCTTTGTAATTATAAATTATCGACTATAAATTATCCACAATACACAATTGAACAAAGTTATACGAACGACAATATAAATGATATACAGTAACTTTAATGTTTGGACATCATAGAATTTTTATTTTGCCGCATTATAATCTTGTTCATTATGAAAAACAAAACATACACGGTTAAGTATAATGTTAAGGCACGGTGTCTTGTTAACGATAGTATCCATTTTCTTTACATAATTTACAATCTTTGTTAAATAACGCATTTCAAATGAAATAATGTCTGAGTTTAACGTTACTTGGATAATCGGACATTTAGAATTAGTTGTGTTTCGATATTCGTGCGGTTCACCAGTCGTAATAGGTACGCAAAAGTCTGATGTTTTATAATACCAAAGGATAATCGTATAGATGAATTGCTTCTAAACAAAGAACTTGGATACGCGTAGCGGGAGGAAAATTATTAGAAAAATAAGAGCAATAGTGCACACTGAAATGCTGAAAGAAAATAGTTACAATGGAAGAGTTGCTCGGAAGAAACCATTTATAAATGAACTGAAGCGGGTCGTGAAGTAAAGAAGTAGCAAGTCGTGCGTCTCATTGTCAATAGCTGTAAGTGAAGAAATTAAATATCCATACTGTGCTGAAATTAAGTAACGAACACTATGAAACGGCCTTAGCAGAAGTCGAAAAGTAATTATGAATTTATTAAGGGATCTTGCAAACTATCGGAAGAAGAAAAGTTGTGGACATCCTTGGAGTTTAATAGCTTGGAATAGAGGTACAATTTTAAGAACTGCGCTAAATTCAATGGTGTATGCAAGTTACCAGATTAAAGAGAATATGCAAACTAATGTAGAGATCGTTTTACTAATATGCAAACACTTACAATTAGTAAGAACTTCCTTGAGAAAAAAGTCACTTCTAATAAACCTGCATAAAAGTATCCATTTACAATGTTGTAGCAAAATAATTGTAATTGTAATTAACAATTACTAGTACCTTAGTTTACAAACAAAAATGAGGGTGGTAGTGCGATGATTTGGACTGGTAGTGACCCTCAGGGTAAAACGGAAACAAAATTTACTATGGGCAGAATAAATAGCAGGAAATATCGATAAATAATTAAAACGGAAATAAGTATGCGACATGTACGTGACAAAAATTGCCGGAAATAATTATACGTCCCAACACGGTATTGCTGCTGTCCATATTGCGACAGTGGAAAAGCAGTACTTTCTTTACGTAAGAAACGCACATTGTAAACAGGCCAGCACGATTTTCTTATCTTAAAACATGATCGTAGTCATTAAATATGAAGCTTCCGAAAAGAATTAAACATGGAATTTGATTTTATTGGATTTGCTTACATTTACAATTTGTAAAATCCTTCTATTCCTTTCAATCTGCTTTTTTTGTTTATATTCCATTAACGACACTATAAATGTAAACGAAATAATATTAAAATTTAAAGTAATTTCATTTGTATGTATCAGCAAACATGATCTGAATGGATGCTTGCATAAAAAATTTAATTGCGGTTGTTTAATAAATAGAAATTAAATCGTTCTTAAAACGTGCTGTCTTATTGCCAGTGAACTGTATAAGTACGTCAAAAATTAAAGTGGTCTTTTAGAAGTTTAAGAAGTTTAAGCTCAAGTTTAAACTTCAACAAACCGTGGAAATAAATCCAACTCCAACCCATCTGCCAGTCGTTTATATTATATTAATTTCTAGTAAAGGTACACGAGTGCACGTTATTACACGGCACTATGCTGAATTAATTTACAACTTATCATCGGGGTTCAACGAACACTATTATCTGAAGTCAAATTTTAACAGACTTTACTTTCTAAAATATATGTAAATACAGCGAGGGGCAAAACTGTTCTTACAGCTGTACCATAGACAAAAAAAACCCGTTTTATGGTAACACTATGTATCGTTATAAATCTTCGAACAAAAATATTTGTTTGGCTGTTCACGCCGTTACAATGGAGAAAATATATTGTAGCTTACTTTCCACATTTCTACTGCACGAATACTTCTACTCTTCACTGCACGTATATGTATATATTGTATACAGAGCATCCCCGATTAATTGGCAATGTTATTGGTAAGAAATATACATATTCGCAATTATATTTGGAACCTCAAAATGCGATAATATAATGGCGAGATCTCTTGTTTCGAATATTCAATGCCGTAAGCGCAATGAATGAAAATGTTTACTTGGGAAATCAATAATTCTACAACATCAGTATTAATAACTTCAAGTGGAATCAAAAATACGATGGTTTCATAATATTATCAAAGGTCTCGGTAACGTTGTTACACTTATAATACGTAACACAATAACGTTAACGTTACACCAAACCGCTAGCAATACCATCGAATCCTCCTTGGGGAGTGAAGTTCATCTCTGCTTTGTAAACGGAGCCGATTGGTAAAAGAAATGTCGATTAATGCAGTGCTCTATCCTTTGAGTCGGCAGTCTCCCGTGAAAATTCCATTTTGGCAATTCTCTTTACATAAATTCCTTTTCTTTCTGCCAATGTTTCGCTACAGTACTGCATTGCTTCGTCTTCACTGGTCTCTCGCGGTTTTTGTAGCCTCGCAAATTCACTTTGGCATGAATAATTTCAACAAAAAGTCACGTATATTCAATATTTATGCTTTGTCAATCTGATATGACCTTTCTACATAATTACGCAAAGTATTTTACGGTTATCCCATTACATTACAATCAATATATTCACTGTTTTTTTTCTGATAATAAACTGTTTAACTCTTTTGTTACGCTGGACGTATATATATGTCAATATATATTAATTCTCCATAGGGCTATGAAGGATTAATATACGTCACGTAAGTGAGTAATTTATGTTGAAATCGATTTAAAAAATGCAGGTTCAACTTCGTCCTGCAGAAATCAGATTTATAGTTGCATATTACTTTTACATTAAATATTGAATTAGAAATAATGGGAACAATTTCTATCGAGAAAATACCCAGCTTCTTGGTAGCTTAGGTGCTTTAAATTACTGCAGAAAAATGGTATTATCTTCTAGAGGCACACAAACGTATCCATGACACGCGACTTGTGTATTAGAATCAACGTATTTTCTCAGAATCAGATTAACAAATAAAAAACTATCCGGCCGTGTGTCGTAAAACGGTGCAAATAACGCAAAATCGGTTCTAATACTACAGAGTTACAGGCAATGTGTATTATTATAATTGTATTACGTTCACGTGTCAGCTTTATCGTTTAATTGCATCTCCATTTACGAAACCTGGTCCTGAAAAAAAGGTCAGATATTGGATTGATTAATTTTTTTATCCTTCACCCGCATCGTTAACTCGTTCCAAAAGTAAACAAAAAACAATTCAGAGTAAAATTTGTTCACTTGCAGATCGGGTTTCGGAAAATATGATAAAACCATTTCGAAAATCTGTTAGTTGCGTGTCCGTGTAGCTGATATACGATATGTTAAATGACACTATGGTGGCTACGGCGTTTGCATGAAGCATCGCTACGATTATCACCTGAGTTTAATTGGATTGAATAGCACACACACGCGTACACAATTTGGCCAGAATGTTTAATTTGTTAGCTGTAGAATTGTGTTGATGCTAGTGTCTGTGGTTACGGAAACGGCCATAGAGCAATATTGCATGGTAGAACCGGTGCATTAGTAAATAACGGTTCTTTAATTAATGAAGTAATTAACAATTAATTGTCACTGGATTCCTAGTTCGCGTGTCTTTTTTCTTTCCGGTCAGTAATTCGTGAAAGATATAGAGACGTTGTGTATATACAACGGTAGTTATTGTAGTGGCAGCTCGCAAACGGTATATTAATTAAAAGGTCTGTCTATTTTGTCCCCTTGAGAAGTGGATTTTTCATGCGACTGTTTCTATAGGCGCTACTGGCCAGGCTCGTTCTAAATTTTACCGCTCTTCAGATATGTTTTTAACAAGCTTTTAGAATTTATACAGCTAGATGTCCGCACAACAGCGCTTTTATTACTTAACTGTGCATTCTCACAGCTCGAAAAACACTCTGAAACAATTTATTCAAGCTGGATTGTAATCAGCACGAATTTCTTGAAAGGTCGCCACGAAATTCATGAAACAAAAGCAACCATAACGGAACCGAGCTATATCAAAGTTGAAACCGCAATTTTACATAATTTTGCGGCCACGGCTCCCCACAAAAAGTACTTTTAATGATAACAACAATGTTTAAATAATCTGTGTGGATGAAAAACCTGGTTTCGAGGAAAACCGCCTCGATCCCTTTCATTTGCCATTTTTCTACACAATTAGGAACTACAAACAATTCTCTCCAACTGGCAATCCTGACATTCAACGAAATTTTGGAATGTGGTACTGTAAAAGAAATCTCTGACGCGTATTTATTTTTAACGTTCACGATTCTCGTTTTCAAAATGAAAATCAGCTGCAATATGATTGTACGGTGAATGTATTTAACGTACCAACTCAGAAACCATTTCAGATCAAAAGAATTGTCGCGAACGGGGAAGTTTGTGTCAATAAAGTAACAATTCAGTTGGACGAATAGATTTACAATTTTGTATATAAAATGTGATGAATGAAAAATAATTCACTGTCATGTAAATTAATTAAAGCACAAAATCTGTATAGAACAGTGTTTTGATTCTGCTTGATTTTTACTTTTTTGTTTATTAGTCAATCAGCTGACTATCTAGTGATCAATTACTTTTAGAAACATATTTTTGTGCTCGTTACTCCTTTATTCTGTCCACCCTTTTCCCTAGAAAACAGGTTTTTCTACAATACCTTACAGGTATATATCTACATATTCGTGGAATTCTAAAGTTTCCATTTGGACCGTGAGATGATATTCAATAAATTTTCTCTTCTGAATCGGCTACACGATCGAAGGTAGAAAATGGCAAAAGCTGGCATTTTTTTTCTTAAATTTGGCATACTTATTCCTTTTAACACGTACATTCACACTTCAAAGAAGCAGAACACACTGACGCCCACCTTCAAGCACATGCACAAACACGTATACTGAAATAGGTTCATATAAAAATCCGAGACATTATAATTGCATATAGGATGTGAGTATATTTATATATAATTGATAAGGAAGTGAATGCATTTACTTGGAATTTCTAGCTACGTATAGTTTTACCAAGACCTATCACTATTATCTACATATAGTTCTCTTAATTTTAGTAAATGTTGAATTGGATCGTGCAGAAGTTGTCAAATTTTTTGAGAGGGATGGAAATGATCTGATCTTTTAAAGTAGCAGGCTTTCAAAATTGATTAATATTTTCTAGAATTTTTACAACATATCATCTCCTCATTCGAACAGTACAACCATACACTGTACAATAAAAACATTTTCGAAATCTATAATGCAAATTTTCCGATTTCATTGCCAATTACCCTGTACAATAGATACCCATACAAGGTGACAGGTGAGATGATCCAGAAACAAAATTAAAAGAGGAATGCTGCACATATACATATACTTATTAAAAATACTATGGCCTTATTAAAAGTACTATGTATCTATTACAAATGTATTGAAAAATAAGCTACTAGTATTTAGTCCATTTTAAAATTAACGTAATTGAAAGGTCTGAAATTTTAATCTTTGAAAGTGTCTTTATAACCAGTATATTTCTTATTTCAATCTAACTGTATAAAGTACATGTTGCATGTACTTTGTAGTTATTGTTCATGGTTCTAATGGAAAGTATTCTACCAGAGACTGACGGAGACTAAATGACTGGCATAGTTTTCGCGTTCGTGGCATCAGGAGCGCGTACGCGCGGGTCTATCCGTCCTTTTCCTGAGATGAAAATATTATTGAATCGGACGTTGCTTATGAGAATTTCCCGAGTTGTGCGGGCAAACTTGTCTATTGAAGGAGATCGCGGCCGTCGCGAACGACACCTTCGGAGGACGGAGATTAACGATATTACCTCCAGTATCGAGGCATTCCAGAGGCGGATGTTCGTTTCGATTGTAGTCCCGAAAAACACCATGGCCAATTGTCATGAAATTAGGAGAGATGGCGGAGAGTGCGGGATGGTGCCAAAATATCGAATTTTCACCGCTGGTATTTATTAGCTCCTGAGACATTGATGAAAATCTTTTAGAACTACGCATTGAAAACAGGCTGAAGGCCGACCAATTTTCTTCAAAACATTTCTTTGACAGCATATTGGAAATGCCTGAGAAATGGTGGTTAATCTTGCGGTATCTGTACTTTCACTGTATCTTGGCAAATGGAAGGTACTTAATTTACCTTAGCATATATTTGTCCGTCTTCACGCAAGCTTTGGTATATTAGTCAGTATACAAGTCAGGTATATTTTGCATTGTAAAAATGTGATCGTGCTGAAAACTCGTGTACTAGAGTGCCGAGCGTACATATAGGGGGAACTCCTATAACGAATTCAGTTTGACTTATTGTTACGACCTGGACCGCAATTCTTTCGAATTTCGCGAGATCGTAAATCTCGCTTATGCAATATCGCGACGATACTCGATCAGACGCTGTAAGACAACTTAATGGCGTACAACTGTTTCACTTACAGAGGAACTTTTGTAACCCGAAAATTCCGACCTGTTTAACTTTGCAGGTTTGTAGGGAACCTCGATAAAACTATCGGGCAATTCCTTTCTACCAGTTTTTACCGCTTATGGCTGAAAATATCACATACTGGTTAACGTGTGCCTACTTTATTGTACATCTGGGAAACTAAAGTAGGTACCCATAAGAAATATTAAATGAATAAATTGAAAATATATGTATATGTATATGGCCACGATTATCATTTTCAAGCACATTCTTGATCTCGCGGAAAGCCAAAACTTTTTGGGAGAAAAATGATGAACTGTTTGAAAATGATTAAATTGTTTCATCAATAAAACTATACTATAATAGGTGGTCCAATAAGAATTAAGCTTTTGATTATCTTTCGAATCATCAACGGAAGGGAAAAATTGTTTAAGCAAAAGTTATTTAGTGCCGAAGGGATAATGGAATAGCTCTGTATTTATTTATGACTTTCCGTGTCTTTGTGCTTGTCACGAAATTTTACATCAAAGTAGAAAAACACGCATTAATATGTAACGATATCTTCCATGCAGAAGAATGGAGAAGTCGAAGAATAATAACTTTTTCTGGTACTTCCACTGTGATTCCTTACAATCCTGTAAAGATTCTGCGGACCTTGCACAATTCTAACATTGCATGCTGCAAAAGCGAAGTTATACACCAGAACCTTCATGAAATTAATTATAATAATTATATTATTGTTAAAATGTAAAACGTCTATACATAAAAAAATAGTCCCTTCTGTAGAAAGGTTCGTGTTCGACCTTGGGACTAAGCGTTTAGTTTTTGTAAAGCGAAGATAAACGTATACTTCTAAACGTAGGCCAACCGATCGATTTGTCAGGGAAACGACGCGAAGCGATATGAACAGAACTTGTCCCTTGTGAATGCGAATAAATTCTCTTTGAAGAATGCCACGATGTCATTTTTACAATTTATTCATGCTTATTTAGACTATTAGTGGAGTAACGTTGCGAGTCGCGATCGGTCCAGCAGCATAGAGTCGCCCTCAATAATCGATTAGTTTATGCATTTTTAGTACCATCACAGTTTTATCTGTTTGCGACAGCTTTCAGGTGTCAATGTGACAAAGAAATACCATTGACAGTTTATTTATTTCCATGTAGCGATAACCGAAATATTTTGAGAATATTTGATACAGGGATAGTAAAATCGCCAACGCTTTTTAAGAGGACATTCGTAGGGATAAAATAAAAAGTAATGAATATAATATTATACATACAGTGGGTGAAAAAGGTATTCGTATAGTAATCAGATATTCGCTGCGTATAAACTCTATAAAACATGATTTATTGAAAACAATTACGTGTGTATTATTTATTTTTATATTCATATTTATATTGATTGATGTACACCTATATACATGGATCCCTATAGGATAAACCCTGTGTGATAAAAGTGGGGAAAAAATTATTAGGACACCGTAAGCAAACTAACATTGTCATTGTTATCATTATTAACATATATTGTACTCATTATGAATAAATAAAAATCTATCCTACTATAATTAGCTTAATAGAAAAATTGTAATTTCTCCATTTATTTTCATATTTCTTTATTCTTGCATTTCTGTGTCTCCTACAGTTAAACCTAGTTCATTTTATCACAATATTCCATGAGCAGTGGCAATCAAATATTATACGAGCATAAGCTACAAACACGATATTAAATAGTTGCAACAAAGACAATGGTCAGATCTGTAAGAAGATAATTAATAGTAAATAAAGCATTAGATCTAACGCTGAATTGAGGCAGTTAGAGAATTGAAATATGACAGACCTGAAATTAGTGATGGGTTAAGGTGAAATCACTAATGACACCAGTGTGTATCAAACGCTGAGGACGACATTTTGTGATAGGAAATTAATTACTGATTGTAAGGGGGCACATAATCGAGAATACCTACTCGTTCCCATTGTTTATAAATATATTAAACACTCTTTCGGAGCAAGATAAAAGAACTGATGGTGCAAATCAGACGATAGGAATACAATTTTATTAAATTTCAAAGCTGCCGGTATCTTCTATTTAACAGAACCGTTTATTGTTTTTCTTATGTTTTTATTGAACAGGAAATGACAAACACAACGACGCATGACAATTTACTGTTTCGATTATCTGATACGGTATACCTACCTAGAAGAAACATCGCTCGTTCTGCTGTAGCTAAGAAACTGTCATCATGTCTTTGACAGTGGGCCCCTAAGACAATGTTCCGTTTCGTCGAGCTTGCTCTATCTAGAGATTACTAACTATTTACAGCTTCCAGCTCTTCTGATCTCTTATTTTCAACGGCTATGTACCTATTTCCGCGCAGGCCTGAAGATGCAACGTCTTTGAAGTGAACATTTATCTCTCGCGTAAGGAGCTATGTACGGGTTCAAAGTATGTACAGAACTCTATTACGCATTTAATAATTAATACAATATCCACAGTTATCGGTCGACAGATTGCGAACGTTTTGATACGTCATACACTTATTTTTAGGTTTAACGTACTCAGCATGTAAACGAGTTTTCCTCGAAGCTTTTACTTTCATTACAGGCTACGCGTTTAAGCTTGAAAAGATGATTCGTCGCTACCTTTTTGCTTTGCGATTTTGTGAAATGGATGTGATGTTCAAATATCCTAGTGTAAGAAAACCCGAGACTTTGGAGCGCCTCGCATATTCATCTGGAAAATGTCGCCACGAGGCCGATAGGCGAGCGGGGCCCGTAAACATTGGGGGGTCGTAAACCAGACCCTTGAAGGTACTGCGTCGTGGGACCGGGGGCGCGCCTTCTCGACGGGCAAGAATGCAACGACGAGGCACTCTTTGGGAAACGATCGACTAGAGCGGACTCATTGTACCCATACCGTTGTATTAGCATAGAAATAGATATTCCTATAACCGTAGGCGAATTTAACGATTTCCTTTAATATCTGTGCCTTACACCAGCATTTCAATCGTCAGAAGCTATTCTTCTTTTCTTCTTCTTTTACTTTTTTTCCAGCCATTCGGGTGCGAGAAATATAATTATTATAACTGAATATCTGCCTGAATTTTTTTTATTTATAATCGGTTTCGTACATATTTAAGCTATCTGTTCGTTAGTAGGTGTCAATCAAGTCCTCCTTTTAAATAACCCCACAGTAAATAGTCCGAGAGACATAAATCGGGTGAAGGGAGTGGTCGAGATATTATAGTGTACGTACACGTATACGTGTACAGTGTAAAGTGTAAAGTGTAATGGTGAAGCGTGTGAGCATCTTCTCGAATGGAGCAATTTGTTGAAAATATTTCGATAACTGATCATTTTTTACCATTGTACCTGAAAACTGTTTTACGTAGAGCGACGAATGGAATCTACCTATGCAAATAGAGGTGTGCATTTATTTTAACAAAAATAATGCATGTGTTCATTGCATATGCACCACTGCACTTATGAAACAGACATGGTCCTATACGTATAATTCTCTTTGAATCATTCATCTTTTTCCTCTGACATGTTTCTGTAATTGCACTGGTAGCACAGTTATAGCACGAAACAGTTGCGGGGACCACCCTTGTATATTGTCAGTCTGCGGTCTCCTTTCCAAATTTTTCCAAAACCATCTAAAATAATACTTACCCTCCGCGTTCGAAAGCTGACTCTCACTCGCCAACAGTTCCAATAGCGACTGAGACGAAATATCAAAGGTTATCTTTATCTCTTACATTCTAACTCTGAAAGCATAAACTCAACTAATGCATCCACGGACGGTCCAAACTCACGCCGCATTGTGGGGCCATTTCCCAAAAAGCTGGCCAAAATTCAATTTTTGAAGTATTCAGCAGCTTGTTTTCAGAATAGCAGATTTGTTGTATACATAACAATGCATCTAATGCCGCTCGAATTTTTTAAATATATTGATTGGTTACTGAGATATAGGCCGTCAAAGTTGAAGAAATTTCATGCTCCTTCGTATCTTGAAAATTGGAGCTTGTTAATTGCGTCAGGGAAAGTTTATCTTAATAAAATTCATATGTGAAACATTTTACCATTAAAGTAGGTGTTATAAACATACATTTTCCACAGAAGTAAAGTAACATATCTTTTAATTTATTATTGCAATTCCGTTTTCAATATATCATAAATCTTAGCCATATCTTAATGAACAAGAAGGAAAACAAAGATGTTATTCACGGAGTTTCACGCTGGGACAAGTGTCCTGATATAAAGTGGCATGTCAGCTATGTGCATATCTCGTGCAGAGGTTAATATATTTGTGAGAAATTTAATATGGTATAAAGAAATCTATCGAAGACACTAATACAATAATAATAAATAAATAATAATTAATAATAATAATGATGGGTCCGAGATTATAGTTTGATAACATGATTCCTTGACACGAGTCAATTGGATAACATCACGAAGTTTTGAGTTCAGACTTGGAAAGTATACAAAGTGTAATCGACAGAGGAACCAGGACCTCCGGGTATTTGTTGCCGGAACTATTGTCTTCTACTTTCTGTTCGACGCCTTTGACTCTCTATTGTCACACATCTGGAAACTATAACCCTGTTAGTTACCTCGGACCTCCAGTCATGAAGTCATCTGGTCGCTATTACCCACCGAGACCCTTTGTACTTTTTTAGCAGTATTCAACTGTTCCGGAAAACGGAATGAACAAACTCAACATCCGGACCATAAATTACTCCCTTCCAAAACACAAATTTCCTCTGCTGTAACCTTTTTAAGTACCAATGCCAAATCTGCTGCCCACTCCCTCGCAATTGTAGCGACCAATAATTGAAAGATTTCATAATATCTTAATTATTATTTCTTGTGGCAGAATTATTAATTATACAATATTTGGAAATTATGGTATAGATACTGCGAAGTTGGTATTACATGGCACCCACGGTAAATAAAGTTTTAATCCATGGGCTATCTGTAACGAAAAATTGCGTTCTACCAATTGGATGTTTTACGGAAGAAGTCCTAGAATCTTGTCATAAGCTGTGTAAATTGTATAGAAGAGCTTATAGTAAAAAATATCTAGGCAGAAAACGAATCAGGACATATTCCAAAGATACTCCTATAGATCTCTTCTTTATTCTCGACAATACATTTGAACTACGTGACCTACTAAATACAAATTTTGCAAAAGTAAAATTTTCAAAATAATTAGTTTCATCAAAGTTTTGAAATTAGCGTCATTATATTAAATTAGACATTCTAATTACATAATTTTAGTAAAAAATCGGAAAATAGTCAATTTTGACAAAAGCTAACATAAAATCAATGTTTATACCACTGATTGTAAGAGAAATCCCTAATACTCGAATCGAAGTCTCGATTAGGTATTAGAATGATTGCGTAGGCGTGTATATATTAACAAGGTATTCCGTTTATTAATACTGTGCTCTCTCGACCGTAGTCTATACAAGAATGCCTTCCTTTGGCAAAAGCGTCGGTCGTGAGGACGCCTACGTCAACATGGCCCTTTTTAACCATTTTGGGGTTTCCCCGAAAGACAGCTACGCTAGACAAAGACAGCGTGCATCGGCGAAATGCACGTGGCCCGCCTCGGCCGTTCCTGTACCTCGAATATTCTAACATGATATTAGATCGTCCGTTATGAATTTTGCATTTTGTATAAGATATTTGAATTCAGCAACCCCAAAAACATAAGAATACCAATTTTTGTGAAAATCGTGTGAAATTTTGAATTATGGCCAGCTTTTCGAGAAATGGCCCCACTGTGCGCCGCGGCGTATATTTATATATGTATATATTTTTCATTTTAAATCTTTTGCTAACATGCTCGTTCAATGAAATAACATCAAACGCGCATTTGGATGGATAGATTCAACATCCCATTGTCGAACTATTTCCATATTAACTATATAATTTCAGTTAAGTTTTTTACAGATTATGAATCTCAATGATGAAATCAGTATTGTAAGAGTCGTGATATCGGCTGTAACAAATTTTATTTACTGCTATCTGAGATATATCTACGCACCACAAAAAATATCAGAACCATTTTCGACCAAACAATATTTTATCCAATATTATTGTTAAAATAATTATAAAAAGAGAATTTTTAGTTGCAATTATATTCTATAACTCAAAAACTACCTAAAATCTTTCTATTCATAATGAATAATGTGTAAATAACAGTGCTATGAATTTAGTTCGTGTTTTTATGGTTTCGGACCACTGTGCCCCGCCCCGAACAAACGGCGATCGCTCGCCAGGCTCGTAGTGTGTGCTGACGGAACCCCGTTTTAACAATAACTAAATGATTAGTCTATGGAATTCGCTGTTCGGCGTGGTCTTCAACCCTTTTGCTCCGCCAAAACGTCGCCACTGAACGGGATCCCGCGCCAGAAATGAACTACCTAACTACATATGTATTTCTCTGTGATATTCAAGACAAATTTACAAAACGAAGAATGAATAATATGACTCCAAGTGTGCGGATTACTTCTTCCGTCAAGTATTTGGCGCTGAACTTGCAAGAGGCGCTGCTATGCATAAATTACCCCGTGACACCGCTGGCTATGGCCGGCGTTGAAAGCAAAAGGGTTAATATTTTCACTTTACATTTAGTCTATCCCAAGTTCCTTGCATCAAAGAAAATACCTTCGAGTGCAAAGGTTTGTGTATTCTGAGCACGGCTCTATTCTGTCACTTGTTCGAACGGCACGCAAGCGCCAAACTCGCATAACAATTGTTATAGACACTAAGTAAGATCGTGCCTTCGATAAACAAGAAACTTGATGCTGAGAGAAGCGGATTTGTTCCAAAGGAGGAACGACTTCAGCGCTGGGTACTGGACGAAGCGTTCAATACAGATGCATACGTACGTGTTGTTTGATACGCATGAGGAAGGGTCTCTAATTATTTAATGAATAATGAGTATAATGTCCAACTAAGTTTGAAAGCCAGTGGTCCGAAGGACGGTTTACACTGGATCGCCGAGTGGGCCATTGTCGTCGACAACGACAACGAGCTCTCAATTTCCGTTCGTACGTAATCACGGCAGGGAAGCCGCACAAGGTATACGGCTTAAAGCGAACTCCTTGCCGATAGTTAATTATTGCCGAGCAGAACTGATTTGCAAGTACGTCGTTTATAATCCACTTGGGTCCTAATCGAATCCTGACAGGTATCGATGGAGACAATCGTATTCTCAGATTTACGATGGATCCAATCAAAATCGAATACATTTAGCTTAGGATGATTGGCATTCTTTTTCCCTGCGCCAATTAACACAAGAACATTCCGAAAGTTCATGGAGATGTGTAAAAAAGGAACATGTTATCTAGATGAGGGCCTTATCATCCGAATCGTAATTTTAACTAATTTCAGAAGAAATTGTAGTATTTGTCGTTCTTTATAAGCTGAAAGTTTCAAACGAATTATTTCTACACGACGACACTGATTGGGACGCATTTAATCACTCTCAGGAAAAAGAAAACTGTAAAGAGGATTGAGAAATGAAAGTTAGTGCCGCAGTTATTTATCTGCTTTAAATTGATCTTTTCGATTTAATTTTGATATATGGACAGGCAAAGGCGCTCGTCATTTAAAGTTCATTATTATTAACAATGCTCATTCGATTCAATAAAATCGTTTTTAAAGGGCTATTATTTAGGTAATTAATTAATTATATGTACGTACAAGACTTGAAGGAATTTCGCATGACACATTTCTAGAAAATAGTCACAACAACTATCGTAATTTTCATTACCCTACCCTAGGGCAGACTTTGGGGGCTTGATACAGTTTAACATTTGCAATTATTAAACAAAAAGAGAGTCGCTGTTTCGATATAGAGTGTTTTCAGCAGTTCGCGATAGATTAGGATTCCTTGTTTGTTTCCTCTATACTGTAACATATGATTGTCTTTTCTTTATAAAAAACGAAATATAAAACTTTATCAAGCCTTTCTAGTTTACTGTACATATTAAGTACATTACATACTTGCTTAATTCCTATCTCGTTTTGTCTTAGATACTTGTGTAGGAAGAGAAATAAAGTTTATTAAAGAAGTTAGATGATATTAATACAGTATAACAATAATAAAATAAGGGAGTGCTGTTCGGTTGCGTCGCGTGGCAACGTGCAACTTACAACTAACTTCGTCCTCAACGATGCAACGCTCGCATGTTTTACGGCAATGCGCGTCTCTTCTCGGCGATCGCGCATCGCTATTTCCGACGCACACAGCTCGCTCTCAAATACTACACTTGTAATAGATAATAAACTATAATTGCAAAAATGATGCGTCAACCCTTGGCCATAATAAGTGTTACACGCCTTGCAAGCGTCTAAATATAATAGACACGAGTTTTAATCCCGAATGTCTTTTGCCTTCGTATTTAATTGTTACGAATCTCCAAATGCTCCAAATAATTGTTTTCGCTTAAAATTAATTTAGATTCGATTAACTCATTCGCCACTATATATGCACATTTGCAGCAAATGATTATTAAATTGAGAGTACATTACATGCAATATCATATAATTATAAGGTCAAACTAAATCCTCGATCGTTTTGATTTCATTGGTTAACCGAAAATGTAGCTGTTTTTGCGATGCACAGTTAAACATACGTGTAACAGCAATCGCTCACTAAAGAATTTTATATTATAAAGCAATTACAGCCCAAATTGTAGGTGAATACGTCAAACATTGAATAATTAATAGTATAATATCTCTGAATATCAGGCGATAGGTAATTGAAATAATAATAAAATAAAAAATATGCAAACGAAAGATGCAGTACAGTAAAATATCGTCATTCGACGAAACTAGCGACGCGTAAATCAAATCGAAGAAACACGAATGTAAATCGGCGCTTTCTGCTACGAGACTTCTGTAAATAAAAAGAGGCAGACTTTAAATGCGTCTATTGGAAATGTTACAGATGCCACACTCTTTAAATTGATATGTAGTTCGCTGACACAATAAAAAGAGAAATTGAACGAAATTGTATAAAATATATTTCAGTATGGAGTGTAGAAGTCAGAGCTTATGCACATTTGTGAAACGGCATTCTAAATAAATTTCAAATAAACGAAACAGGGTCACGTGTTTTTGAGAAGTCAGACAAAATAACCAGAAAAGCCGTATTCGACCTGCTGGTTAGAATTCTTCTGTGTTCAGCTCCAATGATCGGCTTGTATGTATTGGAAAAAAACTATTTTATCGTAATGTATACACGTGAATAGATATTCTTCCATCGGATATTTTGCATTTAGTGTAATACATCTGTTACCCAGGCGGCGAACATTTAACAATCGAATATGGCGGTGACTTCGACGGAAAATTTTGATTGCAACAGTGGAAAAAATACCACGAATAAAGATTGTGAATTTTCACCAATTTCACGCCCCACAGAAATTAATACTTATAGAATGCGCCCTTAAAAGTATATTCTGGAGCTATTAATTTTATTTACGGAGGCTAGTAGCATTCATAAGAATACATAAATATGATTATAGCATAAGAAATGACAAATGAACTGAAAACAAATTTTAATAATAAATATTTACTACAGGATACTATTTGATAATATCAAACGATACACATATTTTCGAAATAATGGGTCTATACCAAGATAGAAAAGCGACACGCAAATACGACGTTTACGTTTTTCAACATAAAATATTTTTCACCCTTTTGTAGACTTTCTATTGCTAGAAAAGGGCAACCATTTACGCTCGACTGTGTTATGGTGAAACACGTATGTGCAAAAAAATTTGTGCAATGTACAATATGTAATTATGTACAATTACAGAACGTTAGTGCAGACATTAGCTGCAGAACTTTCCTGTGAGTAATAGTGAAACGTATTCGCTAATAACGCAACGTGTTCAAGAAAATTATATAATCAATCGAATAGTAACCAGACTAACTTTGCATTCGTTACATTTTATGCTTTTCCCTCAGCAATGCATAATGCATACTTAAATCCAACAGAGAATTTCGTTCCATTGAATTAAAATTTAGAAACCGTATCGAAATCGATCATAGTCATTTATAATTTGATATCGTTGAAGTTTTCCATGATGTTTTTCCGACCGACAGTAACAAAAATATTAGCAGTTTGTCTAAGCTGTTATAATATTAAAGAGCTACTGTCTAGTTTCCGAAATAGAGGCACAGTGCGTGAATATGCGCAAGAACTAGTCTACACCGCTTTTGTAAAGTAGAAATTATGCGTTTGAAAAGTTCAGCATACCAAAAGGGGGAAGTAGAGAAGAATGGAAAATAGTTCAGTGGCCAATTACTGCCGGAATTTTTACGGGCGATTTAACGTCGCTTACCTTCGTCCCGCAGCGGCTTTCCATAGTGTTTCCCTTTCAGAAATCACCGAAGGGAAGAGAAACGGGACGATGGGACGAAAATAAAGGAAAAACGGGAAGAATTAGCTTGGGATCTCATGGAAATCTCGTGACCCGATGTTTGCATGTGATCTTTCACCGCAGGATTTACGAAGAAGAAACGAGCTCGCCGTAGCTGTACCAGAATAGGAACACTAGGAAATGTGGATTATCCTCTTTCTTTTCTAGATGTACAACTTTTATCAGTATTTCCTCAGAGGCGGTAAAAGTTCCAGGAAAGCAATAGCGAGAGTGAAATAATATAGAACTGTATCGTTCTCGATTGTTCCCATGAAAACTGCTGTTGTATCAGAACATCAAACGAAGTTCCACGATAACTAGTGACTAATTAAACAATTAGCATTTCTGCATTTCGTGTGTTCTTTACTTTATTTTTATATTTAACGTCACCGCTGCATTTTCGTATTTTGTACCTTTCCAAATAATTAATCGGGTACTAATTTGTATTCAATTTTTTGTTTATTCACGCACGTTCGATACTGTACGCGTTGCAAGGCACGGTCAATGATTTTCTTCGTTAAAGTTGAAGCTATTAAGAATTTGATAAAATATCTGATAACCTTTTCAGATTAATCTATGCTAATCTTGTAATTTTCGCTGGGGGAAATTGAAAGTTGTAGCAGCCATTTTTGAACAAGAGGGCGCGGATTTAATCGACCTTACCCTCGGAACAGGAGCTTGCTCTTCCAGCAGTCATAAAAAGAAAGAAAAAAAAGGAATAAGAAGAATGTAAATTGTTTCGAATCTCGAAAGAAGTTTGGTCTCTAATATTTCTGTGTAAATTCTCAGGGTGGAACTTAAATGGAAGCCAGCTTTCAGGTACAGTGACGAAAGGAGGACGATGGACTGTAGCGTACCTTTTGTCCGCATGTAGAGAAATTCGCTTGAAGATTACGTTCGTAAAAACAGAAATAGTATTACCGGAAATAAATTGTAACAAAAATTGAAGTACGAAATAGGGAAACTTACTTTTTAACCCATTCCGGAGTTTTTTCTCTTTTATTCGGCTGTATAATACGAGGCAACGAAACATGATAAAGAAAACACGCGGAACGAATTGAATGGTTTGCAAAGAACAATTCGCGTTGAATTTTACTAGTTCGCCTAGAAACTTCGATACATGTTTTCGTTTGAAAGCTTTCGATAAGATTGATTTCTAGACAACTGTATTTAGTTAGGAAAAGCTTTTCAACACGTATAAGCGTTGTCTTTTTTGCACAGAAGAAGTGAGAACAGCAAACATTTCTCAGTTAAATTTAAATAAACGAGAGATAAAAATGAAAAGAATGTATTACAGTAATACAAATTAATAAACTCTTTGTTATCTTTGTCTTATAAGGTATATGTAATCCGTTTCGGTGGATGTGGTATCATGAATATGAATGTCATGGTAACTTTTTACATCAAATTGTAGTTAATAGTTTTTTGCTCCATTATTTAAAGACATACAGATTCTCAGTTATTAGCGCTTAGATTATACTTTTTAAGGTTACAGTTTGTTATGCGTATTAGTTTATTTTATATGGTCCAGTAATCTCTGTGTTGTTGCAGTATTTTTTAGATTATCCTCTAAGGTGGATTTAATGTTGACCAGCGCGCTGCATATTGTTCGAACCATTTTGCTGCATTTAATTAAATAACTGGTGCAGAGATTGCTTTAATAATAGGTATTAAGAAATTTTGGTTTGAAACGAAATCTAACATTTGCTGTCATTTATTTCAGAGAGTGGCTGTATTTGGTATAAACGGAACTTAGTTTTTTCCGCGAGACAAACTTTTTAAGCAGAGAAATAAGAAAATAAAAATGTGACTGTGAACCACCCTGAATGGTATGCATATGAAATATAATTAGTTACCGGAGAATTAAAACATTTATAAAGTTGAAGTTTAAATGAGGAATGCACCAATACTCTTCTAATTACAATATTTTTCTGCTTTTATTTTCATGCAGCTCAAAATTCAGTATTCCAAATATATAGGTAAAACGTATGTATATTATGTCCGCATTTAAAAAAGCTACCGAAGAACAATATTAATATCGGTATATCACTTCTGTCCCTAAAGATGTTACAAAGAGAAAGAAAATGTCTCAATACATTTTTAACCGACGGTGGTGGTGAGGCTAAATATTGGTTTGCGTCATAAGCAATTAACGATGCAGGTACTAGGTCAAGGGTGATCCTGAAAATTCCGAATAACCCGCAAATTCTGAAGACCTCTATATTCAGTTTGTATCTAACAATGAATATGTATAAGAAGAAACCGTTCGAAAGTGTTAATCACCGATTTTGCTCAGATTTTTGTCCAATTCGGTAGTGAAATAAATATTCGACACATGCACGAACTTTCTGATCGGCGATGACCCACAACTAAAAAGTGAAAACCGCCATCAAAGTTCGGAGTGATAAACGTATTTTGCGTAATATTTCGAAAATTATTAGAGTTTAAGAATTGATGCAAAATTTGTACGTCTTTGCCAAAAACGTTAATTGGGCCGATGGATTTGAAGCAGATATTTCTATTTGTCGCGTTTAAAACATGCATTAAAGTAACTCGCGTTTGTCAAGTTTTTATGTCACACATTTATTTATTGGCGTTAACGCAATAGATAATAATAGCGATAAATAAGAATTTACTAATAACGCAAATAATGACGATAAAATATAATTTTAAATTGTTACACCATATTGTTAGAAGCAATATCTTCACTGGAAATGTCTGAAAGTTTATCTGTACCTGAAGGAATTAGGAGTTGTTGTGAGTTTGCCTTAGAATTTAGAATATATTGCTTATTATTAGCGTTATCTTTCGAGTTAACAAAATTAATGGAGTAACAACAAATGAAGGAAGTTCTACTAATTCCATTTCCTTCGCGATTGTGTTCCTTTGTTTCTATTACTAGGATTCCAAGTTTCCAGTAGGGAACTTATTATATTGAATACATTAATTTTCATGGCGATATTTTATGCCTGATGTGCTAAGTGCATCAAGGAATATAAACAGCATTAGCAAAACAATTGTAACAATATTCGCCATGCGATATTGAAAGATTTTCGTGACAGTAACAACGTTGTGGTCGCGATAGAAAAAATATTTGATGCTAGGATTTTAATGTAAATAGTAAAATTAATTTCCCAATATTAAAATTCCACCAGGCTGCAAGGTGATGCTATCGGATATCTGCTTTTATCGCAATTACTTGATTTCTTGGCCCGAAGGCTGACAACCTATCGTTTAAGTACTACTTCACAATGGATAATATACTTTAGGTAAACCGTTTTTTAAATTCTTTAAAAGAAACATAAATGACATACGTATGTACTTACGAATCAATACACTCCCATTCAGTAGTATTATACTTACTTGATTCTCAAAAATGTGCCTTAGAATATATATTCAACAAAGAATGCCTGACATTATTTTTAATTAAATAGAACACTATTATTGCATAACGAGAATTCACTAAAAATAGTTTGAAGCGACATTGTATGCATGTATAATATACAAAGCTGTTTGAAATAATTTCTTAGTAAACCTTAAAATTGGGTTTTAAATGTATTCGATTTAGCGTCAGCCTTACTACGAGTTACAATTAATAGCAGTTCTCATTCTTCGGAGAATGAGGGGACGCTCATCTATTCGTTCTTTTTTGGGGGTAGATTGCATGTTAAAGTCTACGTTCCAATTAAGTGTCGCGTATAAGAGGAGAAGTGTTCTCTTTTTCTGTTTGGCAAGAAAGTGTTTCGAGTAACAAGCTTGGGGATTAGAAACAATTTTATCAAAAATACCAATAAGTATTCCACTAGCTATTGATCGCCATCGTGACCTCTTACTTCCACACAATTCTAAAACAATTCATTCGCCAACGTAATTAACCTATTCTCTTCAAATTGATTCCTACTCTTCTTCAACGTTAAAAATTGCAGCGTAATAGAAAAATAGACTTTCCTGATTCAAAGTTATTTGTTAGAATACAGAAATTAAGACAAACTAAGTGGATATGCTAAGTAATTTAAATTAAACCTATACAAGTTGATAAAAGTATTCTTTGTTTATGATTTAAAGTGACTGCAACGAAATCACGAAGAAAAAGTAATTTTTGTGTAGAGTGGTATTTTCTACTTGAAGCGGTGGAGTGAAGGAATGAAAAGAAATGGAAGAGAGATCAAGCAAACTCCGAGAATTACATGCTATTACTTTAGCATTAATAATAACATTGAGAAAGAAAGAGTGAATTACATGTTGGAACACTTGGAATACTTACCAGTTCAATATCTTTTTTTTTCAACCCTTATATGGAATTTACAAAATCTAGGATAAAAAATAAAATAAAAATAATAAGCGAATAAGTAACATTTTGGTCAATCTCCCACACAACAGGTCGAACAGAAATTTGTTCCCGTCTACCTGTTATGATTTCAATGTCATGAATGAATGCAAAAGGAGAATATGCCTGGTCCGATTTTAGATCCGACTGACCCAATTTTTTCGAACAAGAGTTAATGCTGTAATAGCGCTACCCTACTGTGCAGCCACAGGTATTTCCAATGCGGTAATTTGAAAGGCGTTCAATTTTTTTAGCATCGCGTGGATCGAATTGTAAATGATAGAGCCGTCTATCATTCACATAACATCGTATTTCAGTCGCATTAAGTCTATTTTAGATCGTATCATTGTGCAGTAAATTTCCAATAACGTTTTTATGACACGTGCATTCCTCAGTTATCTGTTACCCTTGTCGCGAGTGTATTAGGATACGGATTGTAATTACATGCTGTGACATAAATTGAAATTCCCATGGCAGCTCTTCTTTACCAAAGACAATTATCCAGACTGGTTTTACCAAAAATTTGTGGACCACGTTTCTAATTTTTTTGGAACAGTTCTTGTTTCTTTTCTTCCGTGAAAAAGGGAGACAAAGCTTTATTTTCGTACATATTTTAATTAAATCACCAGCAAATATGAGTCGTTTGTCTGAATAGCAAATGCAATATTTAATATGGCATCATTGATAGCAACCAGGAGAAAGGTTGCATTTATTGTCAGCAACAAATCATTCTGAAGCACAATTTTCAATAAATTTTCAATGAAAGCCTGAAATTGTTATCTGATTTCGAGAAATACGTAGTGCAAGTGAAGGTACAGCTGACGAAAACCGCTTGTGAATTTAATGCATTTAATGTTTAATTATACAAAACTGCATATCTTATTTATCAATTTTCAAGTAGAGCCAGTTAAAGCGATACGGCGGTAGCTATTTGCGTTCACGCCCTATTTTTACCTGGTTTTAAGGAAGAAGCAACTTTTGGACCCCGTGATTCAGTCCACCTGCCAGGCCAAAAGAGTTATTCTCAAATGCATGTAAATAGAAAGGATATATATAGTTCCGTGTATTATGTGGTAGAGTGCAGAAGAGAATACTCAGGATTTTATCTGATCCTGAGTTAATGTTTGTGCTTTTATTTACGAAATTATATAACTCCTCGCGTTGGAGTGACGGGGTTAATATAAATGCGTTGCACGGTGTGGGACATGGAAATGATGTAAACTGTCGTAATGGAATAGAATTCTTTATTCGTTGCTCGCTAGCTCGTGCTGCTCGATTTCGCTCCACTCGACTTACTGTTCGAGCCTCGTGCCCGCTCACAAGATGTAACTTCGAGAGGGGGCGTATTTTCCGGGAATGGCCCCGTGGCCACGGCAACTGATATTCCTTTCGAGGAATCCTCGCTCGACGCTACCGCCTGTCGTCGAATCGGTTGAGACTGGATGTTGTTTATAATTGTTTATTCAAAGTTAGCCTATTGTTACAATAGTTTCATAGATCTTACTGTTAGAATATTCGAGGTACAGGAACGGCCGAGGCGGGCCACGTGCATTTCGCCGATCCACGCTGTCTTTGCCTAGCGTAGCTCTCTTTCGGGGAGACCTCAAAATTGTTAAAAAGGGCCATGTTGACTTAGGCGTCCTCACGACCGACGCTTTTGCCAAAGGAAGGCATTCTTGTATAGACTACGGTCGAGAGAGCACAGTATTAATAAACGGAATACCTTGTTAATATATACACGCCTACGCAATTATTCTAATACCTAATCGAGACTTCGATTCGAGTATTAGGGATTTCTCTTACATTACTATACTTTTAGTTTACGTCGCAGTATTGCGGCTCCTACTAACTACTCGTCTTAATTTTTCTACTGAACTACTGAACTACTGAACTACTGAACCCGTTGGGTGTCGCGGGCCCCCTTTTTATATTGGGAAAAGTGCCGGAAAATTGGGGTGGGAGATTGCCTAGGAAGGAATTCTGAGTTCAGGGGTCACGTACTTATTTCCTGGAATTCTGTGTGGACCAGCATCCGGTTAGAATTTAGATAGTAGCGGTTTGACCTTTGACTCTGATTAGAATTTAGAAGGGTGATAAGGTGATGCGTGAGAAATATAATGGGCGAATTGTTCGACACGCCCGATAATCCAAACAGAGGATCAATCGGCGGCCGGATATTTAGATCTCGCTGTGGCGACGTGGTCTTTCCACGTATCGCCACACACGGTTTCCAGGTTATATAAATTTGCTGCTGCTTGTTCATAATTTTGCAATTTGGCAGAGCCAAAAGCTGAAGTGATCTTGAAATGTATTTTAAATACCACTAGAGGAGATATATTTTCTGAATTTGTAGAGAGATTGCTTTATGAAACTCCTTTGAGGAAGAAAGAAGCATTGTTTCCAATGTTTTCGCCCTATTTCTCCATTCTCTAGATTTCACTAATTGATAGAAATAAATAAAAAAAGTCTTTCATGCCACACAAATTGTCACGACATATCGTTCTGTACTATTTGAACTTCAGTTAAATCTTGAAAGTTATGCCTTTTACATCGAACGAAGGAATGTGTGCGATATTTTATGGCGTGTGCGCATTCCACATTCCATTATGGGAGATAGAATCGGAATTAAGGGTGTCAGCGCCTCTACTTGTGCAGCTTGAAAAATCAACTTACATTTTTCATGGATTTTCACACAGTTTCCATGGTTTGCAGTTATTAAATCATTCTATTTGCTTACGATCTGATATTTAATCATTGCATAATAATGATTTTATTGCAGCGAAATGGTCAAATGGTTGTAGGTGCCCATTATATTCTAACATAAGTATGTTCATTAGTCTTTCATAAGACCATCTCTTTGAGACTATAAAATCTTAGAATAATATTGCTTTGAGGTGGTCGATTAATTATACCGTTGATTCTGAATGCATTGAGAATATAATTCTATTGCCTTAGTATGACATTGTGGATGAGTTATTTTACTAATTATAGGTCAACTCGAGGTTTAATATGGCCACAATTTTTTATCAGTTACGAAAACAGCTGAAATTTTTTAATGTCTTTCCCAAATTATGATCTTTAAAACTTATTCAATAAAGACTACAGACTACTGCTAACTCAAAGTCGTTAATTAACTGTCACAAATATTATGTTCGTTAATTTAGTCCCCTTAAATGTCGCAGTTGTTATTAATATTTGAAGCAATCAAACTCGAGTTTCTAAGCACGATAGTAGACGAAATTTGAACACTTGTTAAGGAAAATCGAAAAGATACAAAGAAGAGAAAAGGCAGAAATAATGGGGAAAAAAGACTGGACGAAGAAGAAAGAGATCGCGTAGATTTTCGACAATTCCAATGTAAATTCTTATCCAAGGATTCGGGAGACGCGGGCATTCTCCGCTGTACAAGAAAGTAACAACTCGCTCCCTAGCCACTAGCCACGCGTGCCAATTGAATGGCTTCCAGATCGGGAATTACAAGCAAGAAATGCATAACTCGAAAGAAGTTTACATGTATATCTGTAATAACGACTAAAAATCAATAGAACTTGCAGGGAAAAGAAGACGCGAGACACAGGCGTCATTCCGTATTGATTGAACCGAGTGCCTAAAATTTCTATGCAAATTCCCATCGTGCTGCGTACGAGAAAGAAACCTTGTCGACCAGGATGAAAGCTAAAGGAAGGAACATTTTGCATTCCCTCTCTTTCTATACGTTTTTGTACTCGCTGAAAGAGAACGCGTTGAAAAAAGATGAAGCTTTGGAATACATGTAATGATTTACGACTACTGTGAAATCTGAAGCATTATAAAATTCCACTTCTGTCCACAATTGATTCTACCCACTTTCATAGTAGAATTTATGTAACATGCACACAGAATTGGTACGCGGTTCTTATCCTACGTAAAACCTCCGTTTTTCATTCGATTTAAATTTCTGTTCATTCGTTAATGTTGGCAGAAACTAATTATGAGAGAAAAAATTGTATGGGTACTCAACATAATGCGTACAACAAAGAGGAATTAAAACATTTAATTAGTGACGAATTATTCCAGGGTATTGTCGTGAACCCGTGAAATGAAGTTACTCAGAGTTGCAAAGTATTTATGTGTAGTCTTTATTTATTTTTGCTTCGAAGTGGATGGTTGGACTGTTCAGTTTATTCTGATTTTTCGGAGTCGAATGATGAAAAATGTAAACTATTACTATTGAAGGAGTGGGAGTAGGAGATCGTAGTGGTGGTTGAGAGGGTGGAAGTGGAACTGGAGGGGTTTTCGGATTTTTGGGGAAGGAGGTACTTTATGTTTTTTAGAGGCCTTGAAGAGGTGCGCGCGTTTTCGGAGAAAGTTGGGTATCATAAAATAAAAAGGACTGGGATTAGGGCGGAGGGTAATTCTAGTCGGGTTATTGCGAGGTTCACAGTTTTGCACATGTTCCGTGCACGTGTAGGTTCGGGGGTCCAGGTATCTAACAGTATTTAGAATGAATACTGTTAGAATACATCGTTAAGAATCAATTACGCCTCCGTTCACATTTCTTGTATTCAATCGTCGACCTCGTTTCAATCATAAATGAAAATCGTATACAATTTATTAAACATGTTTGCAAGAGAATCTTCGTTATTCAAATCCTTATATTTGAATTTATTCTTGAATAGTACTCGTTTCACTCGAAATATTTCTATACCTTTTTAATACATGCACGTTAAGGTACATTTTACTCGCAGACTCGTTTAAAAATATTCCACATCATCTTTCAGCTGTTTTAAATGACCGTGAGATATTCCTTTTTATTAACTTTTCACGTCCGATTAGATTATACGTACATAGTTCCTTATGGCATTTATGAGACGTCCGCTTCTTCTTTTATTCGTTACATTATTTTATATATCTATGTGTACATCTACATCGTATGAGGCAGTGAAGTATAGGTACAGTCCGAACTTCGTATCAACGCAAGGGTAGGAACAACTTCGAATTAGCATCTAGAACTTTGAGTGAATCATTACTATGATTGCACCAAGTCAAACTGTATGTAGTCTTGGACATAAATACTTTTAGATGAATAATCGTTATTAAGTCCATAGTGATACGTTTGCTTCATTGTTAGGCACGTCTGTATTCGGCCATGTGTCGGTCGCACTGCTTCACCATACGATGGATCCTCTTGAAGTCAAGACTCCTGTCGTCTCTCGTTAATGGCGCGCATATTTCGATTCTTCGCAGACACAAGTACATACAAAATATTATGAAATATTATGAAATTAACAAACAAAAGAAAGGTAGTTTACCGTCAATATTATCTTCAAACAGAGCCGCGATCTCGAGGTCAGAGTGAAAAAATCTCGTCCCGTTTCGGCAAATTTTTTACAAACATTAACGTTTAATATCCCGGAAAGGAGATCACGATAGGAAGTTTTTTACGGACTTCAGCTCCTCGAGACTATCAATAAAAACAGGGCAGTTAAAAAAGGATCGGTGACTATGGCCACAACTTCTGTGCGATTTGACGTGGAACGGCTCAAAGACGTGTAAAATTCTCGCTTTTTACCGCGTAGCTCGCTCGCGTCTGAAACACGTAATATAAAAAAAGAACTCCCAAGGAGAGCCGATTTCCCCCGCAGCGGTCTACCCTGCCAACAAAAATCAACGCTCCCCTTTTATTACGACACAGAGCAGAAAGAATCTTTTGCATAATGTCGTTACGGGCAACGAGACGCGAATTCTACATGGTAATTCTAAACGCAGAGAAGTGTAGGCAGAACCGGGACAATCAGCAACACGGTAAAGGGTCCGTATACTTGCGAAAGGGTGTCACTCGGTGTTTCGTGTCGTACGGGACGAGTGCCGTATAATAAAACGCTGGAAACCGCCGGAACAGTAATTGCCAGTCAATATCAACGCTAGATAATCAATTTGCGGCACGAACCAGAGAAAGGTACACCGCCCGGCGGTCAGGCTAACCGCACAGCAGTGGCGGTGCATAATAACGATCAGCCGCGCATCAATCTGACGACGAAAAAGATCATCTCCAGCTTTAGCTGGAAATTTCTTCCGCGTGAAACGTATCTGCCAGACTTGGTTTCGATCGACGCAGAATCGTGTTGCTGCCACACGTTTCAACGTAGTTCACGACGCTCAAAAATGCATCGAGTTCATCGTCCCGAACCCAGTAAGCTTCCAATGCCATGGAATCTGTACTGTGTCCAAAGAACGAGGAAACCGTTTAATATTTCAGTATTTTGCGATGCTTCAAATTTCGATGAAAGAAAGCATGAAACTCTTCCTATACCTAGCATTCAACAGTGTCAATATTATTTGTATAGCGTGGATTTTGCATGCGATTACTCGGAACGATATTTCGTAATTAAATTATCGAGTTTCGTAGAAGTAGAACCTTCGTTTTTTAAATTAATGGGGGTACAAAAGAGTTGGAATAAAAGCAATTTTCCTGGAATAAAACAAGTATTTATTTGGTATTTCGTTTTATATTCAATGCATGTTCAAGTTTTTAAATTATTTGATATTTATTTGGAATGCTCTGTGCTAGGAGTTTTTAGGTTGCTGTCAGTTTTATAACGAATATTTAAATAAATAAATACACATTTTACAGTTTCGATATTTTATTTTAGTTGGATTGTTGTTTTGTGTATAATAAATAATGTCCAGTGAGAATGACACGTTTTAACTTGTACACGCAATTTATAAACTTTCAGCAATTTGAGTTAAAACAACACTGTCTCGTATGTTTACAGGAAACGAACAGCAAATAAAAAAGAGTATATCTTATTTAAAAATGGCGATTTAACATCAGAGCGTGTTGTTAAATTTTCCACGAAACGGTTTCGAAATAATTTCGAAAAAATATCTTTCTCTTCGCATGCAACCGTTTGAAGGACGCATTAAATATGAAGAAACAGTATTTCCGCCTCGGTTCAAGATCCGATTGACCAAAATTATCGTACAAGGATTAGTACACTGTCCTTATATTTATGTATTGAATGACGACGTTCATAATTTGTTAGAAATCTTCAGTAAGCATCTTCAAATTACGATAGTCCTTTTGGGTCCTTGAATATTTTGTCTACATTAACTGTCCCAAGGTGGTATTTTGATCGTTAAGAGTCAATCTCAGGGGTCAGGACACTCTGCTACCCCAGATTCCACGTGCAGTAACCCTTTCGCAGAGATACTTAGGGACTGTCCACCAAAAACTTATGCATTCCCGTGCAAAATTACAGGACCACTAAATTCTCGATGAAAAGTTGTCGATATTTGAAATGTGTTGTAACATCGTGATAAAAATCTAGGGTATAATCCTTCGATGATAATATAAACTGTACTATTTTGTGCATCGAATACATTTTAATTTTGTATGTTCTTCAGAGCGAGCGGATTAAGGCGTGAGTTTTCATGTCATTGTCATGCAGCCAAGATACTGTTATAGTAGGTTATATATTGTATGCAGAAATGTAGATTTTCTGCACACATAGATGCTACATCTAGTCTCTAAAACCTGGGCCACATGTAAAATTAGTGTAAAAAATAACGAGAATACGAAACTGCGAAAGTGCTCGGTACACTCAAAGATCGAAGCAGAATCATAATCAATATATTTCGTTTTATGACAAAAAGAAAACACAGTGTACAGTGCAACTATTGTTAATTAATTGCAACTATGCTGTTTGAATAATGAAACGACTAGATTAGAGGAAGCTAGGACAATACAGTTTTTTGATAACGAGTGTTCGAATAATGTGTCGATTCAAAGAAATTTAGATTCGGAGAAAAATATCTTTGAATCTATCTATACAATAATTAAAAATGAACAACTATTGTAACTACTTGCCTCAATAAATTTATTTTTCATACAGCTGCACGATTTACCTTTCTTCGATATGCAAGTAAATACCTTTTCTGAAAAATTACATCAGAAACGTATTTTTCTCCTTAAAGTGCCATATCTTAATAATAACATCCGCCTACATTCTTAGCAAGAAATTAAACAAAAATAAAAAGTTCCAATTTCTTTCTACAAAACCCGCTGTTTTCCGGTACTTATCATTTTTAATAAGTTTTCCAACATGATAACACATCATTTCTTAATCTCCAACTACCAAGCCATACCGCACAATGTTCAAACTTTACTTCTACATTTGTCAGATTCAATATCACTATTCATTTTTAAGCAACGGCCGTGTATCGTGCATGAAGGGTAACAATCGAGACTTAAACACGCATTTCTGTTGTACATATGTATATGATGCGTTCACAAGTTGCAGTCTCTAACTAGCTCAAAATCTCCAACTCTGACGAACAAGGACAGCATCGATCAATATATCGTTAATCTAGATTCTCAGTTGCTGTGTGTGAATCATAAAACTAGAATTTAGAATAAAAGCCAGGTTCCAGGAACGGAAGAGCGGGTGGAGAGAAACACGGAAGAGGATCTCGCCGTTTGATTTCGTAAGCGGAGCATTTGTTTGTACGAAGAATACGGCAAACAAGGTGAAATAGAAGAAAACCGTGTGGGTGGCAGATGTGCAGCTTTACTAGAAGATTTAAGAGTATGTGCACGTACTCACACATATGGATTTTGGTGTTCGTGTGCACGCGCGAAGGCTTTACAAATGGAACGCTAAATAATGGAGGGAAATTGTGTACACTGCTGTTCTTCGAAGTAGTTGAATGGCCAATAATGAATGTATAATTTACACACGCGAGCAAGAAGCTATATTCGTGAATAAGAAACCAGTTACGTTCCATTCATTACTTAAGTCCTGTATTTCAGGCAATTAGAAATGTACCTGGAATGGTAATATTTGAGAAGTACCAGAAATTTCAGCGATGTCGAGGTTTGACAACATTTGATTGGAAACGTAAACCATGCAGGTCACATCGAATGCAGCAAACATTAAACTCAGGAGGCAAGTGTCGACTAAAAAATAACACACGTGTAGGTAGTTATTTATGGAGTAAATTATTATAGAAGTGCCTTCGTGTAATTTCTATTTACTCGCGCGCTTGTACAAACTCTGAGGATACGAGGTATTATAAACTTAACTCGTAGTGTAATTTAAGCGTTTATATAACAAAATAAGCAAATGATTGTATACGCGATGTATTTAAGGAAAATCGAAGGTTTCATGGCGAATTTTACTGCGAGACAAACATTTCTCCTCTTTACTTCGTACTGCACGGATGGACAGTTACGGATGACAGATCTATTATCATTTTTGCAAACGCTTGTGAAAAATATTTGCCAATGTTTTTATCCGCTTTGTCAATTAACGAAACAAAGCAGCTCCATTTAACGTCGCAGTAAATCGTTTTCTGTTCCTTCTACCGTATTTTAACTTGATTATTTCTCGGTTCTAGCGTAGGAAAATATTTTATAACAAAATGCGATATTACTGTCGGTGTTTTCTTCGGATGGGTCGGATGCTCGTTTAACGATCTCTTTGTCAGTTTTCAAATAAATCAGAGATCAACATAAAATTCAATGCAATTGAAAAATGTTCAAATCTCATGCAAAGAATTAATATATTGGACCTTTAAAAAGGTGGCATATATGGTCAAGTTAAAACTATAAATCTAAATGAATGCAGAAACAAATCTTTCTTTACGATCACAGTTGTTGTTGCTACAGATGTACGTGGAGCGTATTAAATAATATGAACATTCATATTTCCCTATATTACTGAATTATCGTGGCACAAAAATATAAATAATCGGAACTGTTTTTAAAACGGTTGAAGAAATTATGGACAACATGGTTATCTAAATAGGTTTGAAAATGCAATTATATTAGAATTGGTTTCTTAACGGCGGTATTCGATACTCATAAACCTTGTACACGTTTACACAATAATTATTTTCGTTCGGCTAAATCATTGTTGCAAGTAAACGATCAGAAATTGTTTTGGTTATTCTTCACTATGCTAATGCCTTGAATCCATAATATAAATCAACTTCCTCTGTCATTAACACAGTGTAAGAACTTTGATTAACTGTAACACCAGTTGGAAATATTCCAACAAATAGGATGGAATTCTATTTACTTCGTAGTCAAAGTTGTATCTAAATCGTTGTACTCTATAATTTGCGAAGATCGATTAGAGTAGAGCACACTGGATACCAGAGTCGTTTTTAGCTTCAGGTTTAATAGTCCTCCGCGCTGCGAGAAAATAATGCGCAGGCAGAGACAAAAAAAAAGACACAAAACGGCAAGGTAAGACGCGGAGCGTTTAAAAAACGAGAAACAGCAATCGCAGCCACCAGCATTACTTTTAAACCCAGCATTAATCTTTTCCAATGTCGGGCCGACGCAGATAGTTTACACGATGGTACCGAGCCGCTTGAAATTTAGTTTTAAAGATGGTTTGCTAAACTTCCATGGAACGCGAGAACTCCTCGGTGAAACGCGTTACTTTAGATTAAAGTGATAATTACTTGAGTTACGGGAGTTACCGTCCTGCCTACTTGGAATAACTTGATTCGCCTGGATCACTTGAATCATTGTGTCAAAGGCGAACTCCCAGCCTTTGTACATTTGTTGGAAGATGAGCGTGACATTTTCGGCAAATCAGAGGGCAACTTCACTTTCGGACTGCTCTCCTGGGTTCGAGAACATTTCCCCACCATGATGGCCCAAGAGTAGTGGGGTGGTAGCGCTACGACTGTTGGGGAATCAGTCTCGAGGGTGAAGGAACTACGAACCCCCTGCTGATTGTCCGTGCATTGTGACGTGGACTTATAGCACATCAATCGCCATTCATACTGCAAATGCGCAAATTCAAGGGACATGCATTGGTTTATGTTGCACGCAGAATGTTTCAAAAATATGGTGGACTCTCGATGATTTAATATTTAGTCGCAATTTGGGTTTCTCTTTTGCCGCCAGCCAAATCGTCTCGAAAGGTCTCATTTAGAGGGGTGGGCCGGTCATTTTAATTGGTATATGTAGTTCCTGTTATTTGTTCACGTTTGTTTTAACGCGAGGTGGGAAGTTAACAACGGGACGACAAATTTACCTCCCCAGTTCGATATATTCGATAATTGAGCGGACTGTATTTGTCTTACCATGTTGAGGTAATAACTGTGTACGGAAGTGAATTTATTCGAAGCATTTTGATAGTTACTCGATCACGGGAATGTAATGTTCGAAGGGTAGTCCTATACGACTCGATAATTATTGGATGGCAATAAATATTGAGTAACTGGTCTTTCGGCTGTCGAGCCGTTACACTCAGATATACCTTCGGAGACTCTTAGTCCTGTGGCATGCCTTTAAGCTATTGAGGGCTAGAGGCACCAATAATCACACTCTGTTTAATAAACCAAAATGCTCCTGCCAGGTCACACTCTAAGTCACATAAGTAACCGACGAAAAAACTCCTTATTCTGAAAAATAGCTTTAGCTTGTGGTCGAGCCATAGGGCTTCTATGGCACGACCAAATAATTTCAATGGTCGTTATAAATCTCTGTTATTCATAATTGAAAGAAATAAAAATCAAGCACACTGTTTTGTCCTTTGCTTCCGATTCCGCGCCCGCGCACACACATATAACTCCCATTCCTTCATAAGATATTTCCTCCTATTCTCTTGTACATAAAAATCATATTAATCTTGCCTCTCGTTAATAAAACAATACCATAGTTACGAAATCAACTAGATTAAAGTGGAAGAAATATCGTGATATGGAAGGACAACGATTTGGCGTAACCAGCAAAGAACAGTTTTCGTGGATGAATGTGGCACTTATGTACAGACTGGAAAAAGAGACAAAGATGGTAATAAAAATGCATAGAATGGAGAAAGTGGCTAACTTGGAAAAGTTTAAGGAAAGTAGAATATCGGCACGACCGAGCCTCGACGCTTACATATGTATATGCTTCCAAGCTTGTACAAAAATGGTGGGCAGACCCCTAAGAGTGCTACGAGGACGAGAGTTAACACGGATCTGTTAACCCAAAGAAAATTTTATTGGAAAAAGTTGAAAGTGAAAACGGGTTTTAGGTCTATTGCCTGTGCACAGTGGCCGACGAAAGAAAGTTTAAGAGGTAGGCAATAAGAAAGTGCAGCACAATTTTATGAAAAGGAAATAATTAATAGAATATCTATATATTATGAAGCGAAGGAATGTTTCTAATGACGTATACATACATTGTATCAATTTAAAACTTTCTGTGTCGACCACTGGTAGTTCTATTGACAAAAACGTGGTGCACAGAACATAGAAGCTATGCTTATACATATTTTGTGCATATCTGCAGTTCTACATATACATATGCATATCTTCGTATCGTTTTGTGCATAGTGTGAACTGTATAGAGAAGGGAGTACCAGTTTGACAAATGGTTGAAATATGAGACACCAATGCTTTGATTTGTACACAGTAGGACACACCTACTGACAGCTTTGACAGTAATTGGAAATTAAGTATTATGAAGGCTATAACAGTTTTTATCATGCATTGTCATTCTTTTACCCGTTATTATTAACATGAATTACACATATTTCTTATACAGCAGCAGCAGATTGTTTTCGGGTCCGGACTGCTTTTTGTCTTAAAGATCATATCACATATGTCTGAATACAAATTAATGCCATAATAAGAACGAAACCACCTATGTACCCCGCAAAAAAAGTAGGGGCTACCTTGAGAAAATTGGTAAGGATGTAAGCACTTACGTGGTAAGAATGTTTTTCGCCCAGTATTTCACCTTCAGAGCCATTCAAATTATGCCTCAAACATTTTCTCATTACTTAAGGTACCTGGAATCTGTTGGGTCACGTTATATACAGGTTGTTCCATTTTAGTCCTTTCGTGCAATAACTTCTCAAATTACTAGTTATTGGAAAAGAGTATTTTATCTTTATATAAGAATAAATACGCGATGCTACCTGTAATGCATCAACGTGAGCTTTACCGTTTCAAACGGAATTATGCGTAGCTCCGCGGTAGAATAATAAAAGAACAAAAATAATTTCCACAAAATAATCGTACCATTTTATTCCTTACTTATCTCAAAGCAGAATAATCTCGGTTCAAAGCGAGTTCATGGATCTGGGCCACATAAATTTCGCAACGTCATTCCAAATCGCTCGCAATTCTTCAATATTTAATTTCATCGAGCAATCAGAATATTGGATTTATCTTTCATGTTCGACAGGGCGATCCTAGGCGTCAATACATTGGTTCACGCTGTTTCCGAACAGCAGGTCTACCTCCTGGAGGTTTGTCCTGGTAATTTCTATGCGGGCATCCATTGCCCGGCCGCCATATTATCAAGAGCGAGTGTTTTTCTCGATAAACGTTATCGTTTACAAATCCGGGCTCCTCGATGGGAAAACTACCCCTTCCTCCTCGTATCCAACGATCAGGAAACGAATTCTTCGCCGTTTCCCGGGACTATTATGAGTACCTTTATGCTGGGACATCATCCGTACACTGGTAGCGAGTAGAACGTCTTTCAGAACCTTTGCCTCTGGATTTGTAGAAGAAAAAGTTGACTGAAAAGTGCACACATCCTCTAATAATGTGAAAACTGGGATCACGAAGGTGCGCTTTTACCCGGCCAACTTTCGAGTAGGTAGAACTGTTATTCAGGAACAGAGTCGACCAGTATATTAATGTACAAGGTCGCCTTTTTTAACACAGAAGATAAGAAAACTTTCCCTAGTCCTTCGGTGAAACTCGGAAATGACCTCGAATGTCCCTGAAATAATCGTATACCTTAGGTCAATAACGTTGTCTACGATTGAACGATGCACCTGCTAACACAAGATACAGTTCGGTGTAAAAAAAATCCAAGACTACCTTGATATCTCGACGACAGCTTCATCTTGGAACCGTTCACCATCGGAACAGGTTCCCTGGGAAATAGGGAGTTCTGTTTGATAGTTTGCTCTCACAACCAGTAACCATTTGTTTCAGAGATAACCGCGCAGAAAGACGGAAATGGGACACATGTAGTCTATTGAAGTGAAATTCATTATGTTCTTTAACTAATCTGTCTAAATTTCTACACTCGTCGCGAAAAGTATGCTGACACGTTTTAAAACTCTCTGTTTTGGGCCACCATTTGTTAAATCCAAGAAACACATTGTCACTCTGAGGCGTCACAACAAATTTTTATACAAAAGACATGTATTCTTTAGAGTTGCAATGTATGGATGTTAATTAAGAGTTGACTGAAATAGTTATGAAGACTTCGACGTTTGCATCCCGTCTTTTTAATACGCAGTTATTGCTTTTTAAAGACCACAATTAATCGATAAATATTTCGCCTGGACTAGTTAGTTGATTATAATATGGCGACAACGTGCATTTATTACTTCTTTATATTTCTTTATAAAAGTTTCTTACTAACCCTACTGTAGAACACAAGTGTACACTATCGGCCAAGAGTTTGGAATCGCAGACATTGCAATGGCGACAGAAATGTTCAGAGCATTTGTCAATATTGAGTGAAGCATTGAAAAGCTATTCCAATTTGAAGTATATTGAAATCAAGTAAATTAGTCCAATACTGTTGATTACTGTACATTAATGTTAGTGCAATGTTAATTTCCAAATAATCGCAGATTATGAAAAACGTCGCCGTATTCCAAATACAGGAAGTGATCCCAAAGTTGTATACACAGTGCGAAGAGTGCGTTTTAAAAATTATTTACTATCGTGTGTAAATAAAATTAACAGATAATTTCATTTCTATCTTACAATTTTAGTATCATATTTTTTACAGTTTGTAACACGAATCGCGTCGCTTACATTTACATCGTCGTATTCAAAAGGAAATCCTCTCTTCGATTGCCAAGATTTCGTGAACTTCTACGCGCAGGGGGGTCACAAGTACTTAATAGGCGAATGAAAGAAGAAACGCTTCGAGAAGTCGCGTCAGATTTTAATATCTCCGCAGAAAGAGTTAGGAAGACAGTGAAGCGTTTAAAAAACAATGGTGTCGCAGAAAATCTTCAAAGATCAGAGACCTGCGGAAAACTGCAGTGCAAAAGGATCGCATTGTACAAAGAGATGTATTTAAAAATCGCTCTATGAATTTCTGCCGAAATAAATGAAAATCAAACCAAACAATTAAAAACACAAATTGTGTCACATATCACCTATTCAGGGGACATAAAGACATATATGAATAAAAAAGGAATATTTTCTTGGTCGAGTATTATGAGAGGTGCCATTCATTAGTAAGCTTTGTACTCACTTAAAAACGTTTAGCATATGATTAAAAAGTGTATGAATAAAATAATCAACTTTTGAAAGAACGATATACATATTTAGCAGCGAGTTAAAGTTTTAATTTCGTTCGTATAATAGGGAGAGATATTTGTAGCGAAAAGTGGGAGAAAGTTTTAAACCCTCTATAGTTATTCCAACCGTTAAACACTATGTTGGAGCGGTGTTAACTGTGTAGCTGCTTTTCAGTGACTGGTTTTAGGTAATTTACATTTTATAGAACACACATTGACAGGAGAGGGATTACGAGAACATTTTAGAGGAACGTTTAGTACGATACGCTGAAGAGATTCACATCTAGGTCTCATCTATACAAACGCGTGTAAAGTATGTAAAGAAATGTTTCAATGAAAATAACATTAAACTGCTGCAATACTCTGCAGAAAGTTCAGACCTTAACTCGATCGAAGACTCAAGAGACCACTTGGATAGAAACATGGTCGAACATTATAGACATAGTAAACTCTTGTTCCACAGGGTATTATTAGAATTGCGGTCTGAAATAGATCGAAACATGATTAATGAGTTAATTATAACAAAAAACGAGAATACCAAACTTCTTACCGCAACTCTGTAATTTCTTCCATTTCAAATATTGTTTAATATTTAGTTTATCCCTTATCAATACACTTTTCACATACAATGGGCACAAATCATAAAATATATATTTTGTTACACACAGTCATTTATTGCCTTCTGTATTATATATTTTATTTCCCAGGAATTTTGCTATTTGTTAACGAAGAACTGCATTTCGGGAGCTTGTTAATATATTTTCTATGGCGAACGTAATGTATTGAATACCTACCAAACACGTATCATGTTTTGAATACGTATGATTTGCTGCAAGGATTTTCCGAATCCTTCGTATGAGTATAATTGGCCTTAACTTTTACTTTTGTTTCCACTTGTGTTCTATGAGTGTTTCGGATCGTCTCTATTCTGCTTCAATTTTAATAACGAAAGGGTGTTCTCATTTCGTCTGTGGATAAATATACAATGGAGTGCTAGTCTTAGATAAAGTAATAATAGAATGAGGCAAGAGGTTTGCAACCTTAGAAAATCGCCATTAATATAGCAAAGAATTTTAATCGTCTGATTGAAATATTAAACAGTGTCGATTTGAATTTCTCTCGCAATCGTCGTATAACATCAAGCAATATTTCATTAACTCTATAACTTCAATTTACATGTACCTTCAGTAAGGTGGACATTATACGTATGTGCCGATGATTATGAAAGTGGCCTAAGTCATCTACTCTTTGTTTCAAGATATTTAATGTTCTGCATTACATTGCATGCAAAAATATTTTGACACTATAATAACTAAATATTTAATGGAATATTTGCTCTTATAATGTAAATACTTCTTTTTATTGAAAAAATTTCATTTGTATCTTGTCAATAATTATAATTTTCCAAACGTCAAATGACTTAGACCACTTTCAAAATAAATTAAATGGCTAAAAAATGACTTATTACAACGAAAAATAAATAACTTCATTAGAAAAATGTTGAAGACAAACGTAATCATTTACACTTTATAGTTAAAATTTTGCTTAATACAACTTTTATCTTCTTAAGTGACATTTTCAATGCGGAGTAGTTTAAAATATTGCTGATAAATAGGTGGAATGAACGGCAATAAATCCATCATATCTTTATATTTTTCTTTTGTCACTAGCCCGATGTTTTTTGATTAGCATAAAGTGGAAATAAAGGAATATTTTGAATATTTTTATTTTCGACCACGTCTGACAGTTGAATTTTCTGCGATTTTCTTAAGCTAACTTCATAATATTTCAATTTACATACATACAACACGAAACATCGAATAAATACATTTTTTCACATTTTTTACTTAGACCACTTTCATAATTACCGGCACATATCACGTTGCATATCGTATGTTCGTGGAATATAAACGATGTTAAAGAAATTGCGGCAAAAATTCACAAGTGAAACATTTTGCTCTTGATGAAAATATGTATCATACGCGATTAACGCTGGAATATTTATCCTGTTCGGGCGCTTGCTTTTCTCAAACACGCGTACAGAAGCGTAGTGAAAAGTATACAAATGTGTTTTTACGTAATACGCGGCTTCGATGCTACCGTCGGATGCAACGAGATACTTAGTATACGGAGGTCGTAAGTCTCCGTTCCGAATTTCTTCGACACCGTCGCGCACGTATGACCCTACGACCGATTAAGGAGATAGGGGTGGTATAATGAATGACTGCTCGTTTAACGTAACGAATGATAACGATTTTAATTTCTATTAACAAATGATTGATAACAGGTGAAGATGTAAAACGGATCGTACAGTCGTGTTTAGTATACTGTACAGTGAACAATTTGTGGTAAGATACTGTTTCCCGTTTGGTTTGAGGTAGGATAGTATAATGGTTTCTCCTGCTTCTGAGTAAAGACAAGTTAACGAATGAGAAGATGATACTGTGGCTTGCACTCTTGAGAAGAAGACAAACACCTGAAGAAGGAGAGGATACTGCTTCTCCTTTTTAGTGTGCTGGGTGGGACCCTGTCTTGGACTCTGTCCTAGACCGTCTCAGACTGACTTCCTCGTCGAATGTACTCCAGCACATCGACTCGGAAGTGTGTTTTAGGCACGCCGATTGGACATTAGGAAAAATGACTAATTTCCAATGAGCGTGTTTTCAAGGTGTGGTCGCACCCTTCCTTAGCGCCCGAAGCGCTTTCCTGAAGGGAGGGAGTGCGTCCTTCAACGCTGCAGATTATTTGGCAACGCCACGGAATTTCCACCGGGGTCCTAGAGCTTGATCTGGTCGTGCCTGCTGGGTCCCAGCTGCGAGGCCCTTTTGGAAACTCACGTTTATAACGCATGCAATTAACTGCTGAGGGCGTATTTGCGTAATTTCGTATACTTCGACGGATTATAGAATAAAACGACTTCCTCAAAAACAGTTCTATTACTTGCGCGTCATAAACGCCCTAACAATCTACACATCGAAGGTTGTTCTTTGTACCGATTGCTAGCCATATTTTTATGGGGGTAACCATTTATTTTTGTATGTGCGTAACAAAATGAGAACTGTAATACTTATGTATGTATTCGTTATATGAAAGGAAACATCATATGATCAATATTTGTTTGGAACACTAATACGGAAACACGTCTAGAGGTAAAGATTTTTAAGTGAATAACGAGTCAAATTTCCACGCGTAACTTTCATGCGACAAGTTTTTTTCTATGTCTTCTTCTATTTTCTATGTGCGTAGGAAACTTTGTATTGAAACGTCAGGGTCCGCCAGTTGCATTTATTTTATTAATTCGAATAATGGGGACTTGATACCGTTCAAATGCTTTATTTGTACAGTTTACTTTGATTTGATTGTGATGCACCAATAATTGGTTACATTTATTTCCTGAAGTGAGAAGTGAGAATCGAAATATATATTTGTGCTACTCAAAAATATTAAAGGAACTAGTTCAGTTCCACATCAAAAACAAAAGTTAACATTCGCATCTCCGAAAATACCAAAAACAAAAATATTCTGATCAACAGAAATTACACAGACTCAAATGCAGTTCAACCCTTTCTGTCAGAATGGGTCATACACCTTCCAGAGGCAGTGTGAAACATCTCACTGGAAAAGATGTTGGTAAGATGTTTCACATTTCCTCTGGGGACGTATATGACGTGAAAGGGGTTGAGACTGAAAGGGTTAAGCAGAATTTTCTAAAATTGCTATTTTCACTTCTATACATTGAACACGAAACGAATACTGCAGGATTAAATCATATAATCTAAAATTTGAAAAAGTTAAACTGAGAGGATCAAGTTTTATTTATATAAAAATTAAGTGAAGTGCCTGCAAGTGCTGTCTTGATGGTTAGTGGATTCGTTTCGCGGGACACACCCTATATTAGATATTATATGTTAGAATCTGTAATCGTTTTTCAATTCGAGCACTCTTTATGGCTTCAGATTGCAACACTTTTCCCTCGGATATGCTGGTGTCGCACGAACGCAACAGATAGGACAGAGAAATTGATTGTTACAGTCCTAATTACACTGATTCTCAACCTGTAGGTCGCAAATGTTTTCTGAGGATGTGTTTACTTTTAGTTGACCATTTCTACCACTTATTTGTTCCAATACAGTTACATTGCCGTACTCTATTGATACAATGCTAATTACGAATGAAAGATAGAAATTATAATAAATATTCAACGTTTGCAATGTGCGTTCTTTGCCTGATTAAATTCGAAAGTTGTTTGAATAATATCAAACGAGATCGCGACTCGAAAAAAGGTTGAGAATCGCCGTTGTACTATGATCAGCGAGTATCATTCTTTCTTGATCTGGATATGACACGATTTCTTTATTACTCCAGTTTCGAAGAAGGGAAAACACTATATGGAATCTGTGTAGAACGCACATTGAATTGATATCACCAGTCACACGCTGTCATACACAGTTACACATAACACATAGGGTGTGCGAAATCTGGTAGCTGTTCGCTCAGTGTAACCAGATATAAATATCCCTTAAGGGTGCGATGACACTACTTTTCTGAAACAGTGAAGTTCATCAATGTAGAAATGGACATGCGACGTTATTGTATACAGCATGGCATGGGTCAGGTATCAAGTTTAATAAATAAAATAAATTCAGAGAAAACGGCGTCAATAAAAGGTGTATTCGTTCACAGTCCCTTCCGGCTTTCACACAGGTATAGATGCATCCCCTTTCGTTCCAAAACGCACGCTATTAGCTCATTAATTATTTCAGTTATTTGTATTCTATACACATAATCAAATGTAAATAATAATCAAAACTTCTAAACGCTTTGATCAATCGGGAGCAAATTCTATATACAAGCTACTCTTGAGTACTCTGCAAGGAATGGGGCTACGGCGAAAAATGATTATAAGGAAAATATGGACCACCCAAACTCCGTTTTCAGATATCATCCCTCTGACAGTTTATGATGAATTACGAAAACATGGGGTAATAATTAATGAAAACGCCAGTCAATTTCGAAATATTACCTTGCGACATAAATATCGCAATGAAATAATAATTACGTTTTGCTTGATAACCTTGCGAATTTCAATTAATTGTTGGAATATCTTCATCAACATTTATTGCGAATTGCAAAGCATTGGAATAATAATATATTTAGCATTTATATAGCATAGCATGGCAGAACGAAGTAAAGATTGCGTCATGCGAATCTTCACAGCAAATATTACTGTGTATGAATTTTATTACATTATCATTATTATTTCCACATTTCCATATATATTAACACCTAAGTATTTATTTATTATTTACTAGTTCATATTTATTAGTCAATATACTCGTATTGATAGGATTATCAAGAGGAATTATAATGTAACATTGTTTGCTTGTAATTTATGTAACTTTTCGATATCGATATGGTGTGCTTGCTTCCCGAACTTGATAATTATCAAATTAATTTTACTTACCTGGCGCGTGATATATTTGTAACACAGGATTATATTCAAAATAAAAATAATTATTTCATTACGATTAGATAATAATGATATTTTATGGTGAAGTTATTCCTTGTTCCTGTGTATGTTACAAATTGCAACAGACATTTATTAATAGGTACAAATTCTTCGGAGTATTTCACTATTTTTAGTAGACCAAAGGATTACTATGGAACTCATAAACTCTTACAAGATTCATTAATTTTTGTAGGTACAGGATACGTGTTTTAAGCTGAGTAATAGGATTTCGATAATTGCCATAATTGATTGCCAATGGGAAAACTGAACAGGCCGCTGAATTTATCGGTCCACGTAACAGGTGAATACTTTCCAGCGTGAGCGGCATTGGAGTTACGCGAAGGAATACCAGACGGATTTCGAGGAATTTTCGAAACCGCAGAACAGACCGAAAGAAGCCGAGCAATTAAATGGATGGAGATATTTACATTTAATTCCCGTTGTCGGCTTTGTAATTGCCCGCTTTCACAGGCTTCTGATAATGTACTCGGTTACGTACTGTAGGAACCTTTTTAATATTGCACGTTAATGTAGGTATTTGTCGAATGGCTTTGCGATATTCGACTGGGTGTGCGGATAAATGTATGCTGTAAAGGAACGATATAACAAATGCTACTAAAAATAAATACCATCAAATTATTATTAGGTCTATGCAAATGCCCCTGTTATATACTTCTTTCCAGAATATGTACAGGGTGGCCCGTAACTACCGCAACATCGGATAAATGAGCGGTAGCTGCAGTGATTCTGAACAACTTTCTCCTTGGCCAAAATGTTGTTTGTATCTTCGTTTTTGAGTTATTAACCAAAAACCCTGGCCAATTAGAGCGCCTGTACAGCGCGTGCTCTGGCGCCTACCTCTGTACTGCACTCGGTCGTGTACGGGGGCGTCGAGGTTATCGAGGAAAGCGTGCGGCAAATGTTACATCGTTATTCATTAGTAGGATATAAACTAATTATTCGTTTCATCAATCGCGCACGGCCGTGATCGTTATTCATGAGTAAGGAATAATTCTATATTCTATAACAACTCAAAAACGAAGCTTCAAATAACATTTTCGTCAAGGAAAAAGTTGTTCAGAATCACCCCAGCTACACATCCTTTCCCGATGTTGCGGTAGCTACGGGACACCCTGTCTATGTATTTATTTTGTATTATACTGAAAATATTTTCTCGCGTTTTCAACTATCTTTTACCATGTTCCGGATAGTCTATTTAGCCTGCATTCTGTCACGAAAAAACAGAAAAACAGTGTGCGAGGTAAAGGAAATTGTGAATACATTTTCGGGTATTTTTGGCTTCAAGGAAATGTTTTCCAAAAGTGGTGCGCTGTAAAAATAATCGGTACAGTCAATAACCTAACGAGTAAGCTGCATGCAGAAAATCTCTTTTACACTAACAATAAGTTCGGGGTAGTCTGCTTAGTTAGTGCGGCAACACGTGGACCAGGGTTGTCCGATATTGTATTCGGAAAGTTGGTGCGGCACCCATTCTCCGATCCACTGAATTTTCTTCGCCGCATGCAACCGCCAAAGCATCGTTGTTTGATCGACGCCTAACTGTTTTGCAAGCTTTGTAGTTGATTGGATGAATTTTCGTCGGGTAATTCTTGCAAATCGACTGTTTCAGGCTTCAGCGGTAGTCCAGAATGTGGTTTGTCTTTGAGATTGAAATAGCCTGCTTTAAACCTTCGATAGCACTCTCGACACGTATTTTCACCTATGAGACATTGGTTCCATACACAGAACCAATCATTGACACTGTTTCTGCGGCAGCTTCGTTACGATTAAACCTTGAGCACTATTTGGATCAATATTAACTGAAACGAAAATACAGCGATTCATAACTATTTGCCGAAATATTGAAGGCAGGCGAAATTCTCTTACCTTCTTTAGTACGAGTAATCGCTTGAATAATATATTCCTGCGCCAAATATCAAGTACCGTAGAATTGCAATAGCTGCGAACAGTTTTTGCTGCATTGGTAAAATCTGGTCCGAGAGATATCCTTATTTATTGTAACCCAATATCTATTAATTACGCCTTTATTGTTAATCACTATTGTATACAAATTGGAGAAGACTGTTCAATAGTAAGTATTCCTCAAAACTCTAAGAAGCTACAAAATGAACTTAATATATTGTACATATGTGAAATGATATGTATAATTGAACCACTTACTTAATGGCAGATAGTATATGCACGATCTATACCCTTCTCATAGGCACAAAATAGACAAATTAATGTTATATTCTGTTTTATTGATAAGCAATAACTTTTCATGGATGCCAATTCTATTATAAACGTGTTTATTTATTTAAGTCAATCGTGGCCTCGGGTCAATTCGACTCGAACAGTTCCAGCATGTCACTTATCTGAAAATTTTACAAGGGCTAAACTGGAATTTGAAAATTGTCACATGCTATGTTCGACTGTACCGAAAAATGTATTTTTGCCAACAGATATGGGTTGTTACACATAAAGTTGATTGCAGTATTGTTATAAGTACGAACTATGAACATCTAGACTAGAAAACAAACATTAGTACCATCTACTATCATCGATTTACAAGCACTGAGAACTTTTGCGGGAACCTGATGTAGTGGCTATAGAAATACTTTTGTTTATAATATATTTGGAGAAATCAAACCTAGTGTGCCATTTTACGCTTACTTTGAATAGAGAAAAAGAAACAACATTCTTTCTTCAACATTATTTCTTCAACATCAATTCTTGTTTCGAGTGAATTATTATTAATATTGATGTTTTCTGTTTCAGCACGAAAAGCTATATCTTGCAAACGCTGATACTTTTCATTTCAAAATGTATATTGAATAATGTTACGAACGAGCAATGAATTTTTTAAGAAAATATTAAAGTTTATTTGCGTCAAATCTATCAGCGAAGCAAATACTTGCAAAAACGTACATGTGCACATATTTGCGATTGATCAACCAATATCCCAAATAATTGGTTTCACATTCGAGTCGTTTCACATCCTATTCGTTTCATGCAATCAAAAACGTCATAAACGTATCAGCACCTTTCAATCAAGGGATTTCAGTACTGCTGCTGTTGCGATACGTTCAAGCTGATCAATAAAAAACGATAAACCGAAAGAAATATATAAACAGATGCACAAGTAAGCAGCCGTTTAATCGCCAACAATTGAATTCGAACACCGATGAATAAAAAGCAAACATTCTAAGATATTATACTGCATCTTCCCTCTGCTTTTATTACGAAATTATACAAGCAATGCGGCTACTTTATTTTTAAGCATCGAGAATTTCGATGCAATCGTGGTACTTGAGATTTCGATGTCTCCGAGCACTATGATACAATCATCGTTTTAACTGCATCTGAAAGGCAGACAAAGGCAAAGAACAAAAATTGAAAATCGGAAAAAGAGGAGGCGAAGGTAGTTAACGTGGTAAACGTCATAATAAGCAGAACGCTAACTAGCCAATCGTGCGTCGCGGCCGCGGCGCTTCGTTAACGGAACTCGTTCCGCGGCGAAGCATCGAATATTGACGGCGAGCACGAAGCGCGCCAGGAAACAATTAGAAATTAAACACTTTTACCTTGGCTGGCAAGTGGCAGGGTTAATTGGCCTATTTCCTTGCGATGCATGATGTGCAATTAGTTACTTTCACACATCTCTTATTAGCTGCTTCTCCGTCGTCTGTTAATTATGCGCTCGTTGCGTTACACGAATACGTAATCGGCTTTGCTATTGATCCAAGTATAAACGCGTATCGAGATGCGCATTTTTTACCTAAAGATCGTCCGACAGTTACAAAAGTATCTCGCAATTGATGTTACTGCAATGAATTAGCCCTCCGTGCAATTGTGCAAGTTTGGGGTTCTTACAGCTGCCCCATTTCATCTGTATCAATTTGTTCATTATACGCCGTGGCCAATGACGAATTTGAGGTCAGAACTTCTGTTGTCGTGAAATACATTATTGAAAATATTTTCCGGCGTGAGAATAAATGGGGTGTTGGAGGTTAACAGATTCGGAGATTCGTTCTGTGGAACATGAATATATACAGCGGCTGCCAAGAGTTTCCGACCGGTACATACATTTTAATATGCCTCTTAAACAAAAATTGGAAACATTGTTTTTGCGAAAGACATAACAATTGGTCCTGTTGCGCGTCACATGCGTTATCGAAATATAAGAAGATAGAAGGGTTAATTTTATAATATAACCTAAAATAAATATTTAAGATGTAACAGTAATACATTTCTCTTTTACTTGAAAACATAAGGATATTCAAATTCGAAATCTTCATTGCATGCATTATTCATTTGTTCCACTGTGCATACCGCAATGATCTCTTGTAAACTTGAAAGAAATGTAAGCATACACCGTCGAAAACCGCGTATGTACTGCATTATTATACAAACACTATCACAATTTTTATAGCGTCCTGTACAAACCCAATATAAACGATCCCTGTGTTTTACGAGGGCCCATTGTATGTACATATGTATTTGGATCCTCTCTCATCGGCTATAGTAATCGCTTACTTCGCGCGTATCGAAAACACTATCCTGCAGCTTTAGTTCTTAATGTCCCCTCTGTCTCCTTTTCCTATCCCCTCTTCTTTCTTTGCGTAATAAACAGATTACCATTTTAGATACGAGATAAAAGACACAGCATATAAAGTACGAGAATTCCTACGCTCCAATGTAAAAATGTAAATGGAGAACAGACCACGTTGCATGTACACAGGCAGTGATATAAAATGTTTCACCCATTCATCTTTAAAAAGGCACTTTAAGAAAGATCTTTCCATTACGCTGGAAATCTCTTTATCTAACAACGAGAGGACTTTCAGTTTCTTGCACTGTTTCGCAGTAGGTAGCAGGTGAATACCGGTTCGCAAATCTAAAGCATGAAAGGGTCTAATTTTGCGAAACTGTGATCGTAATGACGAATACAATTCTTGGATAACGTGAATGTGCAATCCTTGAGTAATGAAGGAGCAATGATTGATACCATGTCTGTAGGTAAAACAGCCAAGGCTGTTATACCTTGTGGCCCTATTATTCTATTATTCTTTCTGTTAGAATATTCGAGGTACAGGAACGGCCGAGGCGGGCCACGTGCATTTCGCCGATCCACGCTGTCTTTGTCTAGCGCACCTTTCTTTCGGGGCCAACACTAAAATGGTTAAAAAGGGCCATTGTGACGTAGAAGTCCTCACGACCGACGCTTTTGCCAAAGGAAGGCATTCCTGTATAGAGTACGGTCGAGAGAGCACAGTATTAATAAACGGAACGATATACAGTACAAGTACAGCGATATACACGAATAAGCAATTATTCTAATACCTAATCGAGACTTCGATTCGAGTAGTAGTGATTCCTCTTACATTTCTAAACGTACCGTCTAGATGCCTAAGAAATTACTCTTTGTTATTATGCGGAACAGCATCGCACAACGCGTGGCTGTGTGTGTGTGTGTGTGTGTGTGTGTGACTACGAAGTGTGGCTGCGTGGTACGCGGAAGCGTCGAGTGGAGAGATCGTGCGACGATCGGAAAGATCGAGAGGGTAGGTTGTGGTGACGACATGCAGGAAGAGGACGTTTCCTTTTGTTCACATAGTTTCCTACGTAGTATTAACAGTAGTATTAGATTAGTCGCGTGTCTGTATATAATAAATTAAATTGTGTCATTAAATCATAAACAAATAACAATATCCTACATATATGTATGTATGTATGTATGTATGTACATCTTCTTTTTCTCCCCGCATTATATCTTTTTTACCAAAGGGTCTATGCCCTGACTAATAACAGTAATAATAATAATAATAATAGTAACACAAATAGTTCTATCACAAACAGTTCGGACTCGTGTATAAAATAAATCCGCACGGGCATAATTCTTCCACGCGGGTCAGGCAATCCGAAAGTGACTTCCCCCCGTTACCTTCTCTACTGAAAGAGATATGTAATTGTCACTAGGTGGGTACACGGATAAAACACTGTTGTTGATGTATATTACGCTTTAAGTCGTACGCTTAGATCTTACATTGCGGTACGTCGAACATGAAACGTCATACAAAAAGTGCGTGCAACTTTGAGAACGAACTCGGCATGCAGTTTATAAATAATTAGTATCCGTGCGTGGATAAAATATTCCCAGTGCCATCGGTGATAATGTTGAATTCTATGAAAAGTGGTCAAAAGTGTGTTCGTGGCGGGAAATAGGATGGAAATGTTTTACAAACAAGTTAAGAAGCATTGTAGTACGTAATTGGACGCAAAACTTCGGCAACAAAACGGATTTTTTCAACAGGTCGTATTAGGTATACCAATAAGTGATTCATTGTTTCTGAATCACTTCCTTGGCTTATTAACAACATATTTGTTGAACAATCCTTTTCACTGATTATTGTTTTTTGGCCAAATCAACGGACCGTGTTATTATTACGTCGACGTGTCTGAAATATTTGTGGGATGGGACGCGCTCCATTGACATAAACGAATGATAATACAATGTCCGGTGGATATGCTGGAGAGTTTATAAACATCCTATGCAAATGAAAGTAAAGTTTCTTTTGACACCTACGCCATACGGAGTCTATTCTACTCTAAGAATATGTTTTTAAGTAGAATTCAATTTGTCTATAGAACTACAACGTTAAGCTCAACTAAAAAATGGAGAGAAGCCCACAGAAATGACAGCGAGTATTATAATAAATGAGCTGTTCTCGGTGAACCTTGCTATTAAACAATAATATTGTTTTAGAAATAACGAATTACTTATTGCTAGGCCTAATATATCTTTTAAACAGAGAAAGGAACGAGGAAGTTGTTTACTTATCGATCTTTGTAGAAATGAAATTCAATCGTGAAGCAAGGTGCAATTAGTAGCTTATTATGAATCAATATCGAATGTGCTTGCGACGTACTTATCCTCTTTTCTCGATCTGCTTAAATTCGCTAGGCATATTGTCCACTCCTGCCACGAGGTATAATCATACTCGTACAGACACTTTTTAACGCTTCCCTTAGCTTGCCTTGGATTCGTTCGGCTTAAGTAACTTTCTTCTTTTAAAACGAGAATATACTAAAACCGATACTGTGATCCTATTTCCTTGGTTATTTTGTGAATTACGTAACGTACATTGTTCGTGTTCAAGTGCATCTATGTTGCGCTTGCTTTTCGCAGCCACTGCTCCCACGTAATCCGGATAGAAAGGCTGTCTTGTTATGAGAATAGAGTTTTAATTTCTACGTAATTAGTCAACTTGCATTTCAAAAAGCAGGAAGAAGGAAGGACACGTGCACATGTGTGTATATACAATCTTGAAAGCAGCACTGCTCTGCACAAAAGTATTCTAATTGAAAAATTAGCGTACTTTGTAGAGTTTAATATCCTCAAGCCATTTCTGAAATCGATATTTCATTATTGCAACGTATAATATTTTTCGAATTTCTGTTAATTAGAACTAATAGCATGAAAAACACCATTAAATCTGATTTGAATATCTCTTTTCGCAATGTTGTCCTTATAATAATGTAAAATTGTCATGGGTTTATGCTCCACGCGTATAAAATATGTCCATTTATTAGTGAAAGGTAACGTGCAGTTTTGTCACAAAAATAAAAACGTGGATTTACTTAGCCATCGGTTGCAGTGCTCAGCGATCCCAAGAACACGTTAGCCAACTCCTATTGATCATCATAATGGCAGCCATTAACGGGGGTAAAAAGGGAGAGCAATTCCCTACACTTCTGTAAATCTAATATGTTATTACGAACACGCGTAACCGTCAATTGTTCACTATTTCGTTAACGTGATTTAAATTGTATGAATTCTTTGCTCACAAATGTCGCTTTATATGCGTTATTAAACCAGCTGCTGCGATTAAACTGATGCATCCCAAATTATCGAGGATACTTAAAATTATTGAAAGATGTCAAAGTAATTTTTGTACGGAACATGAATTAATTTATGACGAAAGATTTGCATTTTCGATCGTTGCTTTTAGGCAAAAATAAATGTTCTAAGTATATTAAAAGTTAGGTGAATACTAATCACTTGGGGAGTTACTGGAGCGTGTCGAAATTTCAAGAAATAAGGGAAGCCAGAAAAATAACAGGCGAATATATTGAAAATTTATGAACTGCGGTTTATTTGAATTAAATGTGCCTATTCATTTATAATTTAAAATAAGAATTTCAGCGGAGATCCCTTCGATCGTTAAGAACAAGTCGAATATTCGTAGATGCTTAAAATTATTACTAACACGGCGTAAAAATGTCTTGGAGCTTGACGGTAAATTACATTTTGAACAGTTGCTGCAGCCATTTGTAGATGCATATGTTGTAATCCGTGTGGTACACGATTATAATACACAGCAGCCAGTATCGCTGATTGTTTCTGTGCATTTTCTCTGAAATATAATATATTAAGTCGGCGCATAAACAATTTCGTCCTTCGTTGTTAAGTTACTTTATTAATAGACATTTGATCTCCACGTGTATTGAATATCGCGTGAAAAGAATATTGCATCTTTCGTTCTGGTAAATCATTGACCCATTTGTGAATATTCGCGAAAGTTCAGATCTACAGCCAAAGAATAATGTATTAATATAAATAAGTGAAAAGAAAGGAAGGAGCTGTATTTGGTGAAAATGGCAGGTGTGTGAGGACTGCCTTCCCAGATCCATTATTGTACGTTTAATTATTATCTACTGTGAGAGATCGCGTGTTATCGTGCAGTAAGACGACTGGGGGACGTCCCTTGCCGTGCGTTAGTTTCTCGTTCCAAGCTGCATTTGGACGGATCAATTCGTCACTACATCCATCCGCAGTAATGGTTTCATTTCACCGTATAATTCCGTACAGTAACGCTCGTTTACAAGAAAAATTCTTCTTTGTTTACATTTAGAACTACTTTACTTATACACTGACCTAACATTTTCAGTACCGCAAAGTTAGTATTATAAATGCACAAAATCAATCACTATTATCCCCTGGACTAGTTTGCGAATTTATATTTATTGGAATACATTGTTCAATTTTAAGGTACGCGTGAATCCAGTGTCTCAGTTTTGGAATATCTTCAGGAGCACGCTGTATACTTTCCGGGGTATTGTTCATAAAAAGCACGTTGAAGTAACCTATGCTTTTCTATTTCGAGAAGAACATAGCTGTCCATCGTGCAATAATATGAAATAGGAGAAAAAACATTTTTATTTTCATATGAACCGCAATGGTGTCAGAATCGGATTTTAGGTGTCACCAGGAAACAAGCTTAAACAAAGCTTACATTTATACGAACGTTTTGCGTTATTTCTGCCCCCCCCCCCCAATTCACTACTGAAAAGTATACGGAGCGTTGTAAAACCCTCTGTACGATAACCACCAGGAAATGTTGCAGAATACTTAACCGTTTCATAATATGTCTACTCAAGTGCATACAATTGGGAAATTTGAAAAATCTAACAGAGAAAATAGTCCAATCGATGTCTGAAGCAAGTGTTTTCGTAAATAGTGGATACTTGAAATTGTTTACTAGTTTCTAGTATATACCAATATAATGTGGTAGAGTCTGCTCCGATAACTTTAAAATAATATCTACTAAATACTAAATATTTGAAAAATTATACTCCGCGGTTTGTAATATTAAACGAGAAACTGAAAAACTTGTACAACACAATACATGAATGGTACAATTTGAAACTTTATGTAATAAACAGGACGCTGAAATGTGAAACTTACTGATTTAAAATAATAATTATCTAATAGAGATATTTTGTACACGATTACACTAAAGGATCGATATACTACAATCGTCCATCTGTCGTGATAATTTTCGACAGCAATAGGTATATTGTACAGCAATTAATTTTCACCGGTTGCCTTATAATTCCATGTTACTGCTACCATATGGACAAAAGAAATGCGATTCGTCCATTTAATGGCTTCCTTAAATCTTAATTGAATTATTAACTCTGTTCATTTACATAATCCAGTTGCTATCACGTACGTCAGAAATAGGATTTCCAGTTGGAAAAAGGGAGGCGATAGAAAAGGAGGCAGATAGCGATGGGGTGGGGGAGGGCGAGAAAGGGTGACAAAAAGCATAGAAATTCTTTTGATGACACATTTTCATTTAAATGCAAACGAATCGATACACGTTACCAGCAAACAATTTAACGTCTAAGGGAAGCTATCGTACAAAAATGTGTAACACTGTAACGCTGAGGTACTTAGTATCGTTGAGTTATTGACCCGAAAAGCCAACAATTGTCCGCAATCGATTTTGGGAAACCGTACCGAGGCTTATCTAAAGTCTTTCCTTTCGCGAGTGAAAATCGTGCCTGCTGTAGCATTAACACGGTTGTATCAATTTGTTTGTTATATGTAACAGCCACCCGTTTGCACGATTATAATTGTGATTGCGTCGGGGAATTAGTTATGAAGTAATTTAGTAACGTTAAATACCATACAGAAATGCAACACTACTACGTAGAAAGTACTTGTAAACATATTTCTAAAGCAATGGAAGCAAACCGGTGATTGAATACTGTTCTACGCATTCGAACGGATCGATTTCGGATTAAACTTTGCGCATATAGCAAAATTATGCAATAGAAGATGCATTATGTATCGCTTAATAAGTAGAAAATTTCATCCGGGACAAATATTCCTCGAACCGAATGGATAGTAGTGGAACAAATGTATCCGCCCAAGCACCTATGAACTGCGATTTAGATATTCCTGTGGCTCGTATGTCGAGAGCGAATCGTTCAAACGGTCATCGGAAATATTCGAATCAAGTCGTGCGATAAAAATTAACAGCGTATAATTTTCGGTCGCTCGATATTACAGATCGGAAACGTTTAACCTCGTACTAACGACGGCAAAGATTGTACCTCGTAATTTCGGGACAATCACTTCCGTCATTCTAAATTCCGTCTCTCGTATTCTCATAACGTCAGCTCAGACTGCTTCGACCTATCTTCCCCGTCGCCTTCTTCGTGCTCCTCGCGTAGTTCCACGACAGTAGGTCGTGATCTTAGATGCGTGGAATTGTCGCAACGAAACTCGTTATCTCGTGTCTAGAAACAGAACAAGCCATCTAACCGCTGTGCCAGGGAATAGAGGACGAGAGGTGTTCGTCAACTGCACACCGAGGCATACGTAAATAGGAACCGAAATGAGGTTTCTATTTAGCACAATCGAATTTGTTTAGGCTATCGCCGACTTGTTGATCTTCGGCTAAGTCCTCGGGATTTATCGGGAAAGAATCATGAAAACCAATTACCACTTTTCGCAGCTGGAAAAGTTCGTCCAACGCGTTTCCCTAGGAACTATACGCATGCAATACGGAGTGCTCGATAGCTATTCGACGATCTTCCGGCGGGCCATTGAATTCCTCTGCGTATCTGATCGGTACGCACTGGAAGTCCATGCTCAAAGTATGCGCACGGGATCGAAATCTTCCCCCGAATTGGCAAACACGTTCGCTTGGCTCTGACGCAAACAAATTTACCGGATCCGTTAAAACGATCGAACGCCATAGGCCCGTGGCGTCACCGATTACGATAGCCCGGAAGTAGCTCGAACGAGACTCGTTACCTGGTACCGTGGTCATCTAGGAGCAGGCAGGAGGGATGCGGCGAACCGGTCGACCGAGCAGCCGAAACGGAGAAAGAAACAGGAACGCGAGCAACGCGTGCCCGTGGCGAAACGGAGAGCGGGAAAGATTTCCAGGTACGAAACTTCACTGGAAGGAGAAGGACGATGGCCAGCGATATTCAGCCGACGGGGAAAGAAACGGCGAAAGTAAGGAAGAGCTGGAGGGACAGAGATGGCGGCGCAGCGGGGAATAGGAAGACCCGGAAAAAGAGACGCGGAGGGACGGAGCGATAGAGAAAAGGAAGCATGCAAGCGGCAGGTTGTGGGGGTGAGAGTACGGCAACGGGTAGTCGAGAGGAGAAGGAGGAAGAGAGATTTGCGAAGGTACGAGAAAGCAGCAGAGGTAGCAGCAGTGGCAGCAGCAGTGCCCGGGCATCAGGGCACAGTTTCGTGGGCGCAGGCGCCAGTCGGTAGACGGTTCCTGGTGCGGGCTGCGGGCTGCAGGCGGCAGGGAGTAGGGTAGCGAGGGGCTGAAAGTCGGAGGGTGTCCGTAGGAAGTTTATCGGCGGCGAGTGACGGTGGGTGGGTGGAAGTGGTACCCTCGGTGGAGGGGTTGTAGCGGAGGTGGAGGCAGGAGCATACTTCGTACACCGGAGGATTTCCAGGCAGCAGACAGTCTACGGCCCGGGACAGAGGGACCAGGACCAGCCTCGAGGAGGAGAGCTCGCCGTGGACCCTCTCCCTTATCGATATACGTGGCGAGTACGCGTTTTCGAGCAGTGGTGTTGACCTTGAATGTTTACAAGCTTTCGCTCGCGAAGGAAGCGCCGAATCCACTGGATGACAATTCGAGGCGGCTTGATCGCCTGCGAATCGCGGTGACCGGGTGCTCATGCTTCGGGACAGACACTGCCAGTGCGGTTTCTTAACGTTGTAATCCGCGTAGCCACGCTTGGACTACCGATCGACGGTGTGGGGGAGGGCAAAGCTGAGCGGAGCGAAGACGCGGAGATGAGCAGGGTCGTTCAGCCGGGAACTGCTCGGAGCACGTGCCTCGCACGCAGAAGGCGCTCCGAGCGGCACCAGGTGCGCTAATCAAGGACCGATTTGTGAAACAAAGTGACACCGCTAATAGAACGTTGCGCCCGCGGTATACATTCCTGCGTTCTTCGGTTTTTTTTTATGGGGGGAAGGTTTTGATCCCATCTTCGATCTTTGTCGGGAGAAAATCGACGAGCAGGAATGCCAGCGGCTCGTGTCGTTAACGCTTCGAGGACGATCTCGATGATCGCTTCGTTAACGTCCCTTTTGACGCTTATCGGGATCGACGGCATGGGACACGTCAATGGGCACAATGTTGATCGTTATCCCTTTCATCCAGGTAAAGTGTTCAGATACTTTTTTGTTTATGTTTCTTTCACGGATACCGGATGTTTATCGCTGAACAGCTTCGCTCGACGTTCTGACATTCGTTTTTTCTTTTCCGTTTCACGCAACGATACATGTTCTCTCGTTTACCTTCCGTGCTATTATTCGACTGCGTCGCTGATCTAAAGCGTCATTCGTTTTCCCCTTGCACGTTGCAGTACCGTTCCTCGGTGCGGACCAATCGATATGGATCGATAACTCCATCGCTAATAATAATGATAGTGCGTGGCTATTTCAATTAAACGCACCGCAGGAACCTCGTCTGCATACGCGTAGAGATTTAGATACCACCGAAACGTTGGCGATACCAAAACCGAGTCTCGCGAGAACGAATTACATTATATTATATATATGCAAAGATTGGCAATCCGTGTTCTGAACACTTGTCAATCAATCGGAAGGTTACCTTCGATTAATGTAAACTATCGGCGAGGCTTTAATTACTTAAATCCGCTGCTTCGGCCGCACGTATAGGCACAGCGATCTGAGTTGCAAATTTTGATGACGAATTCAATCCAACTGAACACCTTTTACGCTACTGCCGGGCAAATTCAATTCTAAACAACATAGCAGAGCGTGCAACATGACATCCATAACGGGAGAAACGCGAGGTTTTTATAAGCAACGAGAATAAAGTACGAATAGACTTATTTCACTAGCTGCAGTAAGTCGCGTGTCATCCGATTTTTGTGTAACGTGAATGTACATGAAATGCATACGGTAACGCGCAATGGCAGGTGAAAAGCGCAAAAATGAATTTGTGACAGGCCATTGGGAAATGTCTGTCGCTGTTCCGTTGGTTCGACAGTTTTTCGATGGCATCGCAAGAGAAGCGACGCCAAAAAATTTCTATTTATACCAGCGTACCTCCTGACAAGTATCCCCTCTACCCCCCCCCCCCCCCCCCGCCGTGCAGAGTATCGGAAATTATTGTTCGGCAACGTTCCGTTGACTTAAATGACCACCCACTGGAAGTGATCAAGTCTTTCCTACGTGCGGCAGACGTGTACCGTGAGCACGTGTTGCACGCTTGTGCACGAATCAAAGGAACAACGACTCGGCGGCAGCCCTGCCTCGCGTTTTACGAAAAAATGAGAACGACGCTAAAAGTGTTCACGATTGAACGCTGGCAATGCGATAAACGACGAGGCAAACACATACCACGAGAGCGTCGAACATTTAGCGAGGAAGAAGAAAAAACACGAGAATCGCCACTAATTAAGAGCAAACAGTGAGTGGGTGAGAGAGAGAGAGAGAGAGAGAGAGAGAGGGGGAGAGAGGGTTGAAAATTACGAACGAGAGTGTCGTAATCCGTGGCACGTAAAGCGTACAGCTTAACGAACGACCCGAACTTTAGCTTCTAACACGTAAGGTCAACTTATACAAAAAAAGATCCGAAATGTACTCCCTCGAGGCGATCGTTCAACCCTTCAGCGTTTGCAGCCCACGAGCAAAAAGTCGTTCCGCAACCGCTACACTTTTTACTACAGAAACAAGACGCGCCATGTGCCGCTGCTTACCGTATTTCGCTGAGTTTAACGCCTCTGCAACCATCTTTGTTTCTCTTATCGTATCTCCACCATTGACCTCTGTCCCACACCCCCTTCTCGTTCTTTCATTTTCTTTTTCCGCGGGCCAGTTTTACGTTCCACGTATTAATCCGCGGGGTGCATGTTTCGTCCGCGTTTCCGTTTTAACGAGAAAATATTCAAACGACTATCTGGACAATTGTTTAACGACGCTTTTATCTTCAAGCGAAGATATCGCTTTGCGTGGACAGACACGGGTACACGAGTGTTCGCAGTTGCACAACACGTGCATTGCTTCGGATTTCTTTACAATATTGTCGATCAACAGGCATGCGAAGGGCTACAATGCGGAGGCATTCTTTTTTAGGAATTCGCGTTTTGTATGCATGCTTGTGCAAAAGTTGGTAGCGTAGAATAAAAGACTGTTCGCCTGTCAACCTGTCATGCAAACTGTTGTGGAAAATTGGGCTTTAATGTTTCGAAGACGACTCGAAGTCCTGCTGGAAAGTTCTCCGTGGCAGCTCAAGTTCCCTGTAGGAATCTCTTATTGACCGGATTTCCAGTTGATCCAATTTCTGAACCCAATTGTCTCGCGAGACCTGTCTTTCTTTATTTCACATTTCGTGTACGTATTTTCAACCTTTTGCATGAATCCCCATATGTGGATCAGGGGGCGTCCTACACGTTTTTATTTTGTTCAAATGAAGCGTAGGAACCGTTTGCTGCTTTCGATCAACGTAATATCACTCGTATATTTGAAGTCGTAGATGATAGTATTGGCACAGTATTCGATTCTATATAAAAGCGTGTCAAAATATTGAAATAATTGCTCGTCTCTCTTTTTCCATATGGAATCTTCAATCTTGAATCAAAATATTTTACTTCTCAATTTACAGAAATAAAACTACGTGAACTACGTATCTAGGTAATGTATAATTGATAGAGATGTGTTATTTTTTCGGTTATGGACAAAAGTGTCCGCATATGTTTAAACATTAAATCGACATAATTCGGTATTTTACAGTGTATCCTTTTTGTCGTCGTTGTATTACTTACGACTTATCTATTTCGTTTAAGTACGTATGTTCATATATGTACAATGGGCAAGTAAAATATTATAAAGAATGATACGTATAAAAAAAAAACGAAATAATTTCAATAGCTATATTCTTTTTCCTACTAAATCGCATACTGCGTCCGCCACTGTAATTAAGTTAGATGTTAGCTATATATAACCCAAAATTTCTCTCCGAATTTTCCTGCGCTCTAAAAGCGTATTAATCCATTGAAGAATAATAGATAAAACATATGTATAATATCAATTAAATAATAATACCATCTACCACACGGTCCCTCAATTTTCCATGAGGATAATTGTAGACGACAGTATTTTTAGCGCACCATATTTTTATCACTTATATCGCACTACTGTAGAGGTGATCTGCTACTCTTTTATCATATTGCGACAAACTTTCCAAATTAAAGGGAAGACAAAAATCAAATTTTACTGTTTCTTAAATCTTCCTATAAAACCATTATCAAAGAATTTCAAAGGCTCCCCCCATAATCGTGCTTTTACTTACAAACACGTACATACTTCTATCTGCATTTTCCATTCAGCCCAGAAGATTTTAAAATTTGCATATAGCTAGATAAAATCATATTTGGTCTTATCCTTACTAGAAATATCGTACTTCTAATAAGTCGAAAAATATATGAAGAGTGATATAAATATGCCGATTTTCATTGTAGAGATAAGTCGTTGGCGATCCGAAATGATCGATTTGATTCGTTGTGCCGTGACAGTCGATATTCGAATGTTGACCACAGCTGGTTCGCGGCATGTGCAAAGAATAGTAGCGGAGCTGCTCCAGGAATCCTTATGCCGGACACACGATAAACGCGTAGCGTTATGCCGCGCACGTCACTCCGTGGAATGTGGAAACGCGCGAAACGATACAAACCGGCAGAAAGTCGACCGCGATAAAAACTTGTAAAGATTGTATTGTTTGCCTCTACAGTTTTTCCGTTTGTGCACAGTGTGTCCGGAAGAAAAATTTTGCAACGCGCGGAAACATTCGCGCCGAATACACAATTGAATCGGTGAGTTGAAGAACAATGCCGGTCTGTAGAGGTCGTTTTGAAATGTTTTAGAGACGCTGCTTTTGTTTTATAATCCGGCTCCGATTTAAATATGGTTGCGCTAATGAGTTAGATGAACGTTGTCGTACACGTGAACCGCTGTTAAACTTTTTAATCTATTTTTAATGCAGGTGAAAACACGTTCACTGGGCTCGCACTGTTTTCCAATTCAGCTTGCTTGAATGGTAAACGAAGCAGAAATGATATTCCAAAAATGATAATTTTTACGCCACACAACGATTGAATGTTGTTTGAATAATAAATCATACCCACTTTATTCATGAGTAATCTTCCAAGAGCAAACTTCTTGATCGAACGTTGATGCTTCGATTGGGATGCGCTTCGTTAACTTATTTTGAAGTTTCTAACAAATCCACGGTAAATCCCGTTTTAGTACTCGGTAAACTAAAGAGGACTAAAGAGGTCTAATTTTTGGCTTACTCTGTCCTCCAATTCAACGAGTCGCACAAGTTCGGGTGCAATTCAACGGCAGTATTCGCACGCTGCTGTCCGAATCAGTCGAATACAGCTATTCCGTGCGTTGCAGCCTTTCGCGTTCGATGTCGATGCACCCCGAAACGTGCACAAAAATTGTTTGACATTGATTGCATTCATCAATTTTATCCCGCATGCAGCGCATGCAGTAGCGCTCTAAAGACCGCTATCGATAAAAGTCGATTTTGGTTAAAACGTGTGCTAACGACCGTTTATGTGATTCGTTTTGGTGCAATTTTCTGACATTCGACGTTCTTCTGCCTATCAAAAATGATAATTTGTCAGGAATGCAAGGTTTCCTATATAAAATGTTCAACGAGAAGGTCTTCGCGTGAAACACGAACCTGGAATGCGATGCGGAGTCATTGAAAACGCATGGACAGGCCCTTTTCATCCGTCTTCTGCGCAGTTATATACGTATACACGTGATATGCATTTTTTCTCAAGCCGTCTGGACATAGGGTAACTTTTCGTCGTGCCTTCATGTACGTACGTAGCTTCTACATGGAAACAAGTTGTATCGTAAGACGACGGTTTACCCTGGCGCGTTACAGAAGGTACTTGGCGAGGTAGCAAGGGCGCATAGGATTGAAGGGAGAGAGTTTGGAGAATAGAAAGGGCGAGAACATGGGGCGCAACTACGCGAAATCGTATGCAGCACGACCTACTTTGTGAAACAGTCGGAATTCAGGGTTCGTTATTAAGAAAACTTTGGTGTCGGCCGATGGTATGAATTTTCTAAATCTCGCTGGGAAACCTGGTCGGCTTGTCAAATTTATTTTTTGTCGGAAGATTAGATACGTGGTCCGAGGTTTTCCTTCTGCGTTACAAATTGGAATATTTTATACCCGAAATGAAACTTAAGAGTCCCATTCTGGCAACGAGAAATTCAATTCACCGAACAATTTCAAATTCGTTTCAGAAATCTGACTGGGTTTCACAAACCTACCGTGGTAATGTTAGAATACGTTCTGTCGTTTGGGAAACCCAACTTTATCAGCTCAGAGAATCGTGAGCACATCATATCTTGTATACTCATTGCTTTCCATTATTGGATATGGTGTGTTAAATAAAATAACTATTATATTTTTATCAATCAGTGTATTTAAAATAGCCCAGAAGGAATGTCCCCTCTCTATGAAATGCTTTCTCGAACTGAACGAAAACACCTAAAAAAACTAATTCTAAATATTTAATAATAATTAATAAAAAGATTTAATAAAAAAAACACTAATACATAGGAATCCGCATTGGATCATTTTACAACCTAGACCCTTTTGACACTCCAAGTACAGACCCCTCTGGTTCTCTTATTATCTCTGTTAGTAAGACATTTCTAAGAACGTTGAGGCACTTTTCTTCTAGCATAATATTTTATATTTACCGTCACTGGGAAATATTCAACATACATATTTCTTAAATTACGTTCACAATTTTAGAAATCGAAGAGATTTTAAATTAAAAAAATATATTGCTGCATATTTAGCGTGTTTCTTGAAATTTCTTATTACCAAACTTACCAATTACAGTCTTGCTTTCTTTTACAATATCGAATCTGTTTGCGAATTAAGACCGACTACTTAATGAAAACCTTGATGAAGAAATTTAATATCGCCCCGTATTACGGCTCGCCTACATACAAGGAACCTTGTTCAGGGAATTGCATGTTAAAGATAACGCGCATTCTGTACACTTCGGTAGAAGCCAGACTCGCTTTATTAATTCCACTGCGGAAATTTCATTGAACTTTCTGACGAACTTACCTTTAAGTCCTACTGTCAACGTAATAAAAAACGAATTACGGCAATATTTTTTACGTTGCTGTGCTGTACAATTACTGCAATAACAAAATATTAGTTTTCGCCATTAAATATTGCGCCACAGACGTGTGAAACTAGCAGGACACTTACTATTAAAACCTGAAAAATGTTTTCTTCCCTCTTCATTTATATGAAAATATTTTTACCGCTTCAAATTTCTTCCTCCAAAAGGACCATTTACATTCCTTATCCTTTTGCGATCTAGGATATAAAAGTCGAAAAAAACAAATGCAATTTTTCCTCCATTTATTTTTAATGATAAAATAGATACTGATATTAATTGTGAGCCATACAAAATTTTAATTATTGGTAATTCTAGTGGATTCATAGATAGAATTGTCATGCACGTTTCAAACACAGGCTAACGGATCCTGCGAGAAAATACTATGAAAACGTGAGCTCATACTGAAACCATGGTGCCAGGCAGGGTTGTGGCAACTACTGCTATTTTTCAAGCAAAATATTAGCGTATTCGGGGGCGGGAGAGGGGGGGTCTAATACAAATTAGATTACATGCGTTTAGAAGTTATGCCGCACAGCTGAAAAAGAGGATAATGTCAAGCAAGCTCCAGACTAGAAAATATAATATCTTTGCCAGTGGAACTCTCTTCGTTCCTTTTGCTTCTGGCATGCGAAGCAATTCGCATCTCACGCTGGTTGAGCTTGTTCTCCTTGTGGGTAAATCTGTGCAGAATAAGTACATGAGATTGTACCTAATTTGTAATATCCTCGTATAACAATGTTAGTCGCGATATTCGATAATGTGCAATTGTATTATACAATGCTTTACAGAATAAATGTAATAAATGCAACAAAGGTAAATTCTTAGTGAGCATTGATAAGTAGCTCGCGTTGTATTCCGTGGTTAAAAGCAAAGTGTAAGAGAAAAATAGTACGCTTTATGACATTTTATAGCTATGAAAATTTATCAAATTACATATATTCCATCACTCGCCTTCTCTTTTTTATTTGTTGGATTTTATTGCGTACACGTTACTGTACTAACTACATACACATGTGCCGATAATGTTTTTTCCTATCTGTAGGGAAATCTATTCTTACCAGAGATTGCCATAAGCGCTCATTTATTAGAGATCATAAAGCGGGTGCATGCTAAAAATTATATAGTTATACCTCGCTTGCAAATGCTTCATGGAAATTTGTTTTTGTGAGAAAATATTAAAAATCGGCCCAGTAAGCAACTAGAATGAAACTTTATGCAGGGCCATTGTAAATGTCTATAGGCACATACACGTCAATCTGCCTGGCAGCATCGCTTGTTCGATATTTACATTCTGCATGTCAACCGCGGATGGATTGCATAAGGAGGTAATATGTTGGTTCACAAAAGTCAACAATTAATTTTATTTAGCGTACACGCTTGGTCAAACAATTTAAAGGATTTATAGGATTAGTTAAATCTTATTTATTAGATAAACAAAAAATGTGTGGGCCCTGAGTAACTGAAATATTTAACACGCGAATAATCACAGCTATTATTTAAATGCTATAGGTGATTGAATAGTATTACGTTATTTTAAGGATGTACTACAATCGAAATGTTGTTATAGGTTTTACGTATTAAAAGTGTAAGCATTGTACGTACATACTTATTCTAATTATATGAAACATACTCAAAACTACGCACAGTGATATCCTCAACACTTTAATACATGAAAGTATCACTCGATGGGGAAAGTCAAATATCTCAGAAACGATAAGTTTTAGTACATTGTATGTTAGTACTTTTTTTAGTAGGAATTTACCGTTCTATCGAAATCGTTAAATAACTTTAAGCAATTGGTTCTAATCCTTGACACCTGTTACCAATAAGATAAAATTGTTCGGAATTTTAGAGACATCGAAATTCCGTTACACGTACGTTTTGTCCAATATTCAACACGGTGGCATTTAAAAAGCCAAGAAATATTTCCGTCGAGAAACCGCTCGAACTTATCAGAGGTAGAGTGCTACATATCATGGCAAAAGTAATTACAAAAATAGTGATCGTAAATTCATACAACGTAAACAGTTCCTGGTTTCATTATTAAAAAAACTTAAACGGAAACTACCGATATGAATTTTCCAGGTTTCTCGAGGAAAATGGATAGTTTGCCAAATTTATATCCGTCGTTCCAAGCACAGCGTGGACCGTACCACGATCGATCATATTTTTTTTTTCTGCCAGCGTAACTGTACGATCGGCAGTAGTTACTGGAACGTTCGTCTATGTTCTGACTGCCGTTGTGCCCAAAGTTGGAAATGATTCATTAGTAATGGTACCAGTGGTACCACTGGTATTGGGGATTCGATGTGTTCACAGGCAAGTTTTCGATTAAATCAATCGTCGTGAAGTTTCGGCTCGGTGTTATTTGAATCTTGTCGGGGTTTAAATGTGGTGGAAGTTTCGTGGTCCACGTAAGTCTTCTAAAGCTTCGAAACTAAAAAAAAATTAGAACTCTTAACTCTTTCAAGGTAGTCACTTGGCTAATTAGAATCTTTCAGCATGCTGAATAGTAAAGCATATGCCTGAAAATTTTTTGTCCCATTTTTCTTACCTAAAATAAAACTACTGCTTAACCAAAAATAATTCTTGACATATCGTTACAACGGCTCCTTATTAATATCTATTACATATAAACTTATGAAGCAATGAAGAGAAGGAAAAGAAGTGTTTAAATATTTTTCCAAGGAATTCGTAATTTGTCCAAAATGTGGAATAAAATTACGATCTATAATGGAAAAACGACTATAAAATACTAATGTGACCTATTATATCAAACAGTCTATTATGCATATATACATATACATTGACGTCATTTCAATTCAACAGATGTTATGATAATTAAATAACTTCTAATTTATGATATCGATGCGAGACATACTAAAGTTAAAGATATTTATCGTTTCTCCAATTTTGAGTGGTATTCCATGTCTCTGTATTGCGTAGCGGTATTGACATTAAGTTCACACAAAAGTCAGCATAATGCGCTTTGTTTTAAATCGGATTTCAAGTGTAAAGCTACGTAATTGGGCTCTTCGGGGGCTGAAGGTGTTTATGTTACACATACATATTACAGTGACAATAAGCTGAATTTAAACATTATTCTACCTGTAATTTTTGTAAATTTGAGCAATAATAATGGGAATATGTTATGCCATGTGAACTCGCACAGAAAACTCAATTTTCGATAAAAAATTATGCTACGAAGCATTTAGTTCTATTCCAAATTTCAATAACCAACTAGAATTCTGCCATATCATCAGAACTGAATAATGCAAACTAAATTTGTAGTATTGTAACTCGTTACTAACTGACAACACTGGTGAGATACAAAGGTTTCGGTATTCGCATGTATAATTTGCCCTATATCTGCAAATACCGATACTCCGAAATAACATTTTTGTATTACAAAGTATTAATCTTTAAAACCTATTATAGCTCAAATTTCAGCCCAAACGAGTTCTATTTTAAAATTGTTCCGAAATTGGACGATTGCTAAACTTGTGGTTTTTTTATTTTAATACAGCACAATAGTAGTGATAACGTTGCCTCTAAATCCACGAATTTATCGTTTATTTGTTATAAAAGCCCTTTGTTGCATTCGTTTTTTTAATTGGATTTTAGAGTAAATAGTATCAACTCGTGATAGCGTTAACACGATTATTTTATAATAGATCTTACAGTTATAATTATATTGGTCATACGTTATACATATACATATGTCTGGCATAATTTCTTCAGTAAATATAACATATTTTTTCGTTTTTTTCGTGCCCAACCGATATTTCTCGCAATGATTTTCAATATCATTCATTACAAACAGCTTATTAACGGATATTATTGAAGACGATTATACATACTGAAAGTAGGTATCTATTTTAAGATTTTCCCCAATCTTGAAGACGCAAAAAGTCTTTTAAAACAGTTTTCCAATTTTTTTCAATCCCTTTGCTCAATTTACTTATCGGGAAACAGCGAGATTTAGTACATACGCAAGTCATACTCTTTGCCATGCTTTCTATAATACGTCTCACTTTAGGGCACTAAAAATGAGCGAAATATAGACGGAACCCTCCCGAAACAATTTAATAGACGAAAATATAGGACAAATTGTAATTACCTGAAAGTCGTCAAATAATTTGGTAACTTTTTATCACAGGAACGTGCGAAGAATTGCTACACTTTGTACATTATACTGTGGGCATAAACCTTAATTTTATCGCCATATGTTATAGTTTTAAGTGTGCATCATTCCAAGATATAATTAATACTACTTTATTCTAGTATTCTTCCGACATTAAAAAAAAAAAATACTAACCGTGTGGAATAAGAGATGACGCATAAAAAACATTATGAATCACTGTGTGCATGATATACCTAGCGTGCAATTTATTTAACGCAGATTAAATTTTTAAATCTTTTCCAGCAAGATCTAACTTCCTGTACATACATTTTAATTGTACATAATTCATTGTTCTTATAAATAGCGACCTGGATCATTCAATTCCATTCATTTATTATGGTTTCACGTTTCCATAAAGTCACATTACATAAATTTTTTATAGCCTTTGATTCTAATCTTCGCTGCGAATCTTAAAGTTCATTACCGATGGAAAAACGTCACGAATGCATCTATTTTTCAGTCAGGGCGGCTGTTTGACCTGAAAACTGCATTTCTTCGTTTTCCAATGATGCCCTCAAGCCTATTTCCCAGTAGCGTACAAACAGCGATGATTCTACTTCCACACATTTTCATTTTCAAGTTTGCCTATAGAATCTATTAAAATAGAAACTAAGAAGGATACGAATATTTAGTGCAGAAATTGATTCGGTGACGTTTTAATACAAATTTTAATACAACTTTCATTCTTCAAAAATGTTCGCCATTATTTTGGATAACTTTGCTCCCCCCGAGAAAAAAAGATGCCGGTTTTTATGCAATAAAGCCGTCAATGCTTCCTTGGATCTCTCCCAGTGTTTGAAAGTGCGTATCCGTCAAATGGTGCCGGAACGATCTGGAGGTGGCCACAAATCAAAAGCATAATCCACAAGTTGAAGGATTTCCTAGCCCAAGAAACAAATGATATCTTCTGTCGTTATTTTGCCGCCAGATGACTCGCCGTGTTTCGTAACCAGTAAACGGCGATCAGTACAATACTACTCATTTGCCATTGCATATTATGATTTTATACAAGAAAATCTGTCGATTGAATTTCGTTAACCACGAATGTAGCCATCACATATCGTCGTCCTTAACAAAATACTGACTTGCTCAACCGATGAGCAATTCTTAACTATACTACTTTTCTTTATTAGTTGGCATGGATTTAGTTACTGTGAATGTTTGCACTATAATTTATAACGTTAATAGCATTGTTATTATCATTACTTACAGTCTATAACATCAAACACTAAAGGGAAATGTTGACATACAAACGAGAGTTAGAAAGAATTTAATGCAAAACCACCGTAATAATTACTACGCCCAATATTAAAACAGAAGCGAGGTAGGATCCACATACGTTTCGAAATGAGTCGGCGAAAGAAGTAAAAGCTGGCGGAGAAAGGACGAAAAAATTGGATCAGGTCTGTTTTGCACACCGCACGATTTTCTAGTTCGATGTGAGGTGGAACGTGATATTTCGCCAGAGGTGTTCTGTTTTTTCTTTCTTCGTCCCCTCTTTCCCGCTTTCGATCAATGTAACTTTCGACGGCCTTTTCGCGTCTCTTCCTTCTTCTTTCATATTTGTCTTTTCTCTTGACTGTTGTCGCCAGGCATGGCCGTCTGTCGTCCTCTTTCCGCGATTCACAGCCATCGGCGTTGTGGCGATTGCGGTACTGACTGATTTGGGTTACGTCGTCGTTGAATTTTTAGGGGTTGATCTTCCCGCTGCTCTTCACCGTTTCATTATAGCGCTCGGTAGCCACAATATCATCGCGGAATCGATCACTGTGAATTTACATTTTTAACTCGAATATTCGACAGACTCTAAAATACAGCTATCATATAATCGGCACGGGGGGGGGGGGGATTTTTCTCCGGCTACGTTGACACTTATGGCCGGGACGGTACTAAAATTTATCTCGCTTAACGTGACGTTTATGAATTCATAGCAGCCATCGATCTTGCACGCCTAATTGTAACTTTCGCGATGATTGATCGCAGACACCCTCTGTCGCTGTTTCGGAACAATAAAAATTGCCCGAACGAGCCCGGTAAATTGCACAGAGATAAGGTTTATGCGCCGGATACACGGATTTCTGGCATTTCTTTATTCTTCACGATTTCCTTAATAAAACTCGGTAATTAGACACATACACATATATGTATACACGCCTGGGGAGAATTGGTGAGCTCTAATACATTGGAAGACTCGATACAGTTTTATATTTGCAATTAATGAACACAAAGAGTTTGAAAGCTGTTCGTTTGTTTATTGCTTACTGTAGCATAATGTTCTCTGCGTGCAGTAAATATTTGACATGCGTCACGAACGTTCAAAAGTATTTAGTTCGTACTAACGGGATGCATTTTCGTGTTCGACGAAAGAAACCAATGTATACGGAGAGAATACCGAGGTATCAATATCTTCTTTCAATAAAGCTTTGCTTGAATGTAAAGCAGCATAGAATACGTAAACAGCGGCATTTCTTCGACTAACTGTGACAGTGTTCAAAGAAAGAATAATGAACGTTGCATCGCGTTTGGAAACAAATGATTCATATATGTATACGTACATAGATCGTGGTTCGCAGATATGTGGCGATGTCCCCAATTGCAAATGCAGAACTTTCAATCTTTCCTTAAAAATAAAAGAATCGTTTTCTCTTTGCCTTCGACGAGGTATATGGCGTTTAAAATATGAATCATTGGCCGCGGGATATCGGTGAATTGTAATTGCGCAATTGATAAATATTTTGCCATGACAGAGGGATTTGAAACGCAACGGTTGTAATGAACGACTGGCTATGAACGTTCAAATGCACGAGTGTACGACTTTAATGCTATGTGGGATTACAGAAGATCGACGACGAGATTATACCATAGATCGCACGTACGAATAAATATTATTTATAGGGGGGGGGGGGCATTTAGTTCAATGCTTAATTGTTTACGATATTTATGGTAACTTTAATACGAAAGTCATAACGTTTAACGCGAATAATATTTGGAGTGAAATTATTCGTCATTACGCGAGCAATGCACTTTGAGCTGCATAAACGTAAGCGTGCGTAGGTTGGAGAGTTTAATTCGTTTGCAGATCGTGAATCCGATTTCTCGCTCGTTCGCTTTTTAAATTTGACACACCTCGATCCGTCGGCAATCTGCGAACCATCGGGGCAACATATCAATTATTTACCATCTGCCCGTCGCATCGATGAGACAGTGAAACCAGGTCAGGTTAAAATATTCCACGGCAATTCGCACTTTCATCGGGCTTATCCACGTGCTTACCATTCGGCATGATCCCAAATTATAATTTACAGCTTCGAAGGTAGCACAGCAGAGAGGGAGCTGACAGCATCGAAATTAATTTCGCATCCCCTTTCATACTTTTCCTCCACCTTTAGAAGTCGCTTAGATGGATGTCTACGTTTATTCGCGCGGAAGATATAATGGCCCCCTCTATCCTCCTTCCGACTAAAAGGAAGACGGTGTTGCTCTGGAGGTGCAGGATCTTCATGGTAGTGAACAATCTATAGTAACACGCACGTACGTGTTACACGTGCATACGCGTCCGTATAGTGTACGATAAAACAGGGTGGCGAGAAATGAAAAATGAGTTGGAATGGAAGTGGGGCGGGGATAAGAAAGCGCATGGGAAAGAATTCATGGCTACGGGAAAATAATAGGAGAGAAACAGGAGGGGCATGTAATCATTGAGAACAGAGGAACAGATTGGGAAGTTGGGGGAAACAAATCTGTAGAGGAACAGTTGCAACGTGACGAGTAGAGAGTGATACGGTGGAAACGGAAGTGTAACCAAGGCGAAAGGAAAAGAAAAAGAGGATGGTAAGCTCGCGAGAACGAGGAGTTCCCTGTTAGAGCTATTACGCGGTGCTTTTCGGAATAATCTATGTCATCGTCGGAGATTTTGAACATCGTTCGGTTGATTAGAAGTTTGTTACAAACTTTTAGCCGAGCGCAGTTTCCAATTTTATTGAATATTATTTAGTTGACAAGTACGAGAAGGTTTTCGAGATTTCAGAGTTTTCAGAGATTTCAGAGAGATAGTTACGTACGTCTTCCATTAGCGAGTATAGTACACTATAATGCAATGCATTATTTTAATAATAATAAGAGCTTACACGCTATTAGGTGGAACAGGGTATACAGTAAAACATACATGGCGTTAAATACAAATACATTTTTGCATTTTGCGAATGGGTTTAAATGTATTTATTAACACAAGTGTATCGGCTGGGCCAAGTTAATCTGACTTTAGAATTTACTTACTTACGTGCACATCAGAGTTACAGTTAGTATAAAAAGTATTCGCGCAGCGAGTAATTTCAGAAAAGCTTTTCATATCTTGCTTCATTAATAAAATTTCATATTATTTTGTTTCTTCAATCTGATATCCTTTTAAACAATATACATATACTAATTTCTGACAACTGTGTCGAACAAACCTGAGTTTTGATACTGCTGCTTTATTTTAAGGATAAAGAATATTATTCGTCAAGTTAATATGTTGTAGTGTTTCCTTTCGATTGTACTGCATTTAGTACGAATCAATTGGTTGTCTGTTTTTTCGGCGAGAATCAATACAGGCATGGACCCAACTAATTGGCCCGCCGTACATATTTACCGTACTTTAAATTTATTGCATGGTTAATTAAAATTGCCACGGACACTTGTTACCCAAGAAATAGCTCGCGCCGTCATGCATGTGTGTTTAACAATAAATACGAATAAGAGAAAGATGTAGCTATTATGAAATGACTGAAATTCTTATTGAGAAAACTTGACGCCATTTAAATATCACTTACTTTGACACCAGAAATATGCTTTAAAATATCCCGATTGCAAATTATCGGTTACTCAATTTTCATTCCAGATGAAATTCAACCAGATGGTACATGATGGGTATCATACAGGGTGATACAAAATAGAGGATCAGAAATTTTAGAGTGGATACATAGTGTTCGCCAAACGAAAGAAATAGATGCTAATAAACATAGGTCGAAAAATTCATATTTTCCAAGTTATAAACAATTTTTTGTTTCGGCTAATACGGATGACTTGCTACCTTTGAGACCTATAAATGGTTACAAATTGATATGATAAAGCAGTGCATTGTTTTTGGCAGCGCAAATTCGCTCACTGTAACCAAAATGGAAATTGTTCGTAACTTTGAAAATGATAATTTTACGACCCACTTTGCCTTTATTGGCCAAGTACTATCCATCCTAAAAGTTCGGAACCATTTATTTCCATCAACCTGTATCCGATTTGCATTTCCCAGCGAAAGTATAGACTTGGGAAAATGTCGATCTATTTTTATAACGACTGCCCTTAGAACGATAACGTGCATATTTATATAATATATCTTAAGTGTAACAGTAAGCAACCGGTTTGAAATAGAATTGATCTAATTTGTTCTTAAGAGCCTGCTTGATACATCAGAGACCTTATCGCGCGGACTAGTTAATGGGAGGTAGGTTATCCTCCGGGACAAAGGGACTTCTCGTTAGGTCGCTCCTTTAACCGTTTCACTAAACTCTCGTGACGTCTTGATCTTAAAATCCCGTCGGACTGCTTGTCACTCCTATACTTTCGACTCGGTCGCCCGTTCGTCGTCCTCGTGGCTCTGTTCTTCAGTTCATCACACATTCCACTCTGGTAATTGAGAAATCCTCCGAGTAACCCCGGTTTCAGAAGGATTTTCAGTTCTCAACCTGTTCCTCGCTTGCTGTATCAGATAACGCAGTTTTACGTTCACGTTCACCTCTTCGTTTCAAGACTACGGAGGAATCAAATATTTCTGGCTGTACTCGACCATTTATTCCTAGAATTCCTGCGAATTTCCTACATGCACTACCGACACTACATTAAATTGTCTCGCGATGTTCGAGAAAGAAGGAGCACTTAATAATTAATGCATTAGGTGTAGCATATAAGTAATTTCATATTCTGATACAATTTGCTTGCTATTTCCTTTTTTTTCTTGCCAAGTTAAATATTTCAGCTCCGTAGAAAGATTGATCTTTATTTGCGATTGAGGGATTTTTTGTGGCAAGAAAGTAACTAATTACGTAGGTATGGTATGGCGAAATTATCAAAGGACACGTTATTTGAATTTATCGCGGGCGTTATAATTGCCTGGAATTTGCATTGGGCATAGCAACATCGTAATGTCATTTATTTATGCCAATGCTGCGCGTTTCGTCCAGCAAATTTTTCAGAAATATCTATGCAATAATAAATTGACGAGTGAGCACCGCAAATAAAGATCAATATTCCCGTTCAGCGGCAATTTTTAAGATTGCAGGGAACGAGTTATTTTGCAACGTGCTGTTAAAAAGGCGCCACAGTGATTGACTTAATACAGATTACTGGGAACATTTGTTACAATTTAATTGCTAAATCGAAGCTACGTTTCTATATAATAGTACACTGTCGCGATGCATGCTTGACAAGCAAGCGCAATTTAGCAATTATTATGAAACAAATATGCAGCATCTACATAACAGAATAGAGAGTAAAATATTCGCAATTTCTAAAGGAATCTTGAGCCGTTTATTTTGCGTTGCCGAGCATTTATGCAATACGGAGGAGGAACCCTAACGTTGTACACGGCATCCCATTTATTATGAGCATTTAAATGATTTGACAGACCATCAACAATTTTTTGCACACTATCGCCTCCCTTTTATTATGGAACGTTATAGCCGACATAAAGAGTTTCGTGGACCTCGAATATGAAAAAAAAGTGTTTAAATCAGCGCAAGGCAGAATTGATAAAACACGCAAGATATCTTTATCGATACGATTTTATTCACACTTTCAATAAGAAACGGGAGGTGTGAAAAAAACTGCGTTTTTTGTGCCGTTGTGCTTACCCTGCATTCATACTGCAACGCGTATTCTCAATTCGTTGCATGCTGCGCACCATTGTATCGATATCGCAGTAAACGATAGATACAAATGGTATTCATCTATAAATCGGCAAGGTTTCACTTCAATAGACATTCGCAAAATTGAAAATTGAACAGCGATGAAGAAGCACGTTGGTTGACAATGGATAGCTGGCAAAATTCAGATAATACTATACAGAATGTTATTTTCAGTAAAGAACTGAGAGTAATTCGATGTCCCTTTTTTTGATATTAAAGAACACGATGTTATTAGATCAGCGATTTTGAAGGGGTGTAGCGCAAGGTGGTCACAGGTGTACCCCAAATGGTTTAATTAATTTAATTAATTAGAAACAAGTTTCAAATAATTTCGATACTACTTCTATGCCACGAAGTGGCACACACATATGAGTTGAACAGATTATTTCTCGTCAAGGATGTGTACCTTTTTGCCAGACGGGCGAAATATTATAATACATTTTTTCGGGTGGACTGGGTGTATCTAGTTTATGTGTGCCACGAGAGAATGAAGGTTAGAAACCGTTGTTATAGGTCATCGAATTTGCCCCAATTTTGATAGCAGGGTTATAAGAAACGCGTCCCGGCGTTGCGCATAAAAAATAAATGCTGGTGCCCATAAAATGATCTTCATGGTGACCTTGGGGAAGCTATCCTATTTTATAGCCGGATATGATCCTTCGAGCCATACACGAGCAAATTCTTTAGATATTTTTTTACACTTTCCGTGGCAACCAAAATAATTTGAATCTTCGCAGCAAATGCGACATCCCGCGTAAGGATAATAATTCTTTTTAAGGTTGCTTCCTCGTTCTTTCTTCCTCCTCTTGAAATAAATTAAGAAACAATGCTACCGAAAATTGCCACTATCTTTCGATTTGTTCTGAAAATATGAATCCGTTTTACAAGTTTCCAGTAGCTCGAGATAGTATTTTATTTGATTAGATTTCTAATATACCATATCTTCGATTCAATATTTTTAACCTTCTGCCGAGTACTTGTACCCCGCAAATTGTCTAGCAATTCCGAACCTTTGTCCTACGGCGCGTATGAAATCGTGAATTTAAATCGTATCGCGTGCTAGAAATTGTAACCACTGAAGTAGAATGTACTCTCATTTCGCCGGACATTTTATTCCTCGCAATTGATGCGTCACGATCCGCTTTTGTGCAGTCAAAACCGCTGTGGAAAATGAAAATGTATTTTAAAAGGTGTTCGAATGATAAATACCTCACCAATTGGTAATCATATTTGCTCGAAAATGCCAAATGTATTAGCATTTTGCGTTTGGTGGTCAAGTAAGTAGTCACGGAACACTTCTATGCAGTTCCATTATTGAATGAAGTGTGCACAGTTATTTATATCGTAGGGTACATATTATATTATTTTATCAATGGGTATTGAATATTATAGCATTTTATATTGTGTATCCAACGACTTTGAAACAGTCATTTTTGCGTCCATTTTCTGTGCGACGGAATTTTCTGGAATGATTGTTTTCCCAATAAAGTGATTAAAATCTGTAATTCCATAAACACATCCTAACGGACCGTACGTTCATATAGTACGTACAGTGTCAACTACAGGTGGGTTTTTAATGGAGAGAAAATTCCTTGCTGAGTTTCAAATTATATTGTATGCAAGGAAAACGTAATGTACGATTTCTAGCCAATTGCAAAACTTTATATTTTCAGTAACAAATTATTGGCATAGTATATGATTTGTTACAAGAACGTTCGTAACAGTTGAAGTAATTGCTCAGCTATTTTTATGTGGGAATATTTCTTAATAAGATATTACTTTATACGGAGATTCATAAATGAAGCTGGTAATACATAATTAATAAAAATGTGTTATACCTATACGTTTTTCATACCTTGGCAAATGTATTGGTGTACTTTTAATCTATTTTATTTTTATTGTAATTAAAAATTTGACAAGTTTTTGTCCAGGTTACTATATCTGTATGAAACATTCTTATTACTTATGTGCTATCTATTTTGTTTATGCAGCTATGTGTATGAATACACAGAAGCAAGCAGCATATGATAAATAATAACCTATATAAAAAAAGAAAAGAAAGGAGCAATTGATTTAGTAATTATGTATGCTTCTATAATAAATCACGTGTCGTGTCGATATATTTGTCCACCACTGTAGAATCTATAGCAACTTACAATAAATGCAGTTTGAGACTTTCTCCATCAAAGCTGAATTTACTGTGGTCTTGTAACTGTCTCGCCGTAACCAGCACTGAATGGCCAATTCTCTAATAATCCTAGCCCACGGAGAATTTAGGCGAGAAGTCCTGTTTGCTTAGTCAGGTTAAAACTATATTTGCACACAACATCCCGTTCGGTTTCCATTACATGAATTGTTCAAACAAACAGGCTATGTACTTGTCGCACAATACCTGTACATTAACCATAGACACACTATCAATGAACGTCGGGCTATTCGGGCCACGCGTGTCATATTTGCTAATTATTTCGATAATATTTATTTGCGAACAAATATTATAACAAAATCTTTAATTAATTTTGGTTCTAATATTGTGCTTTTTACATTTTCTGTAATGTTTGCTAAAGTATTCAGCACTCTGACGAAAATCGTAGACCTATCGTCAATCAATTCATTCATTGAACAACTTTTGCAAAAGATAATTTGTTTCTTCATTTTAGAAGCATTTCAGTTTGTTTGGGCTATTATAAATAAGGAATATTAAATACATTTCTAGCAGCAACGTACGCGGTGTTCATAGAGGGGACACAGTCGAATAAAGACTTGAGGGTTGAATATTTATTATTTATTCACTAACAGAACTAACTTTCGAAAATGCTTTCAAACATTTGTCTTTTTCAACTTTACATAACAGACTACGATCGTGAGCCCTCCCATCTTCTTTCTTCGCATTTTGTTTAACATCATTTGTTTAACGCGTCCCTTCTCTCGCTACTATTTTACGGACACCGCACCCTACACATCTTACAACAAATAGTTTTGAAGGTTAACGTATCAGTGTACGTATCATTTGATTTTGATTACTTTCGTTTCAATAATATCGTGTTTGAACCCAAATCAATTCTCAAATATCGATCCCGATAGCATTAGCGATGGTAAATAATTTTCTTGAAATATCAGGTTGTCGAACAGGTTCGTGCAGATTTATTTACCCCGGCAGCTTTTGTCTATTACACTCTTATACTACCGCATTTGATATTTAGTTTTGCAGACTCCCTTTCGAAACTGCTGCAAATTGTTTATCCATTTTGATAGTAACGGAAAAGTTTTAATCAAAAAATATGAAGTGTCAAGTTAACTGAAACGAGAATATCCGACCCATAAGTTTGTGCGGTTTTTTGTGAACGTAAAACTTTATTTTATATTTAATCTGTTATGCACTCTCTGCCGTAGTTCACGATATTTTTTCAACTCTCTGGCAGTTTTCAGAATCCACGTTCCACAATGATGGGAAAGTTTGAACCTGAATACAAAGTTGACTTAAATAAAAAAAACATTGTATACCTTAAAGGTCAATTTTAAAAATAACCAGGCTGTTGAACACAGTTCGTGATCGACGGCAGAGTACACATAACGGATTAAATGTTATTAAATATTGTTGGCACAAATAAAGCTCCACGTATACAAAAGTATCCGCACGAATTGATGCATTGGAGATTCGTTTCAGATTCAATATTTTTTTGTTACTGGGGAAATATGAAATAAGTCACAGCAGCAGGGGTCGTGAAAAAAGAAATTGTGAATTTTGCACAATAAATACACAATCGAAATGATATATTTTTAACATTTTTCTAACCGATGCAATTATTCAGTTGTACATTTTTGTCTCCTGACACTTTTGCTTTATGTTTGTATAAATATTTAGTTCTAAAATTATCTATCAGCAAGATATCACAAATCGTAGTAACAATGATTGCGAGACTGCAACTTGGAAAGGATTGAAAACGAATAGGGTTGTAATAAAAACCGTTATCATCTATTTACTTCAATCTATCTATTAATTGCAAATTTCTGTATACTTAAAAAGTGTGAAATCAGCGAAACATAAAACACTAATCGCGTATGGATACTATATCTTTGCACCGTTGCGTTAAAATTTATAAACGGTTTTTGTTTCAAGAACATGGGAGCACTGAATAAATTAAGCGCTTGCCTTATTAAAAGATATTTCATAAAGTCTGTCGTATAAAAAATATATATGTATATATATTTTTACAATTCGTTCGAGGTATTACAAATTTTGTAACACATCCCCTGATATAATATTATACAAGAGTACGGTATGAAATAGGCAGGATGCCCGAATGTATCCGTTAGATTTAAATTATCATGGAAATAAACCGTGAGTCGGAATTCGGGGCTGCATTTGCGAAATTCCTCGATATCTCGAACGCGATAGGAAACATACGGAACGACATTTGTCGTGTTTCCTGAAAAGAGCGTAATCTGTTTAAAAAGTCGAATGTCTCCTGATTTACACTCTCGTTCCTGTATCCTCTGCGGAGATGGCGTGGCGTGGAAGACGAAGTGCGAGGAAAGATTTGCGACGGGAGAAACTTTTCCGTTGGAAAGATTAAGGTGATGGCATCTACGCCTCCATATCTTTAAGTTCACTCGTCGCCCCGGCCTTTACGGCGCCTTAAAAAGACACTTTCGTGAGGTTCCATCGTGCAACCGGTGAAACTTTCTGATTAAACTTTTACGGGTATTCGAAATTAATTACTGCAGTGCGAACTTGTTCTTAACGTAATTAAATGCAATGAACATAAACTAACGCAGTCACGATTCGTGTGAAATACATTGCGATGAGTTGCCTTAAATTTCAATTACGCTTAGCAATACAGTCTTTCTTAAATTTCCTTTCCTTTAACGTAAATAATAGTAGTAATAATTCGATGATAACTTTATTACAACCAATGAGAGGAAACCCTTCGTTGAATATAGGAATTATAAAGTGCACAGGAAGGCTGGGTAACAAGGGAGAAAACCGTGAGTTTGAAAAAAGGAACAGAATTACAAAAAATAGTATCTTTCTATTTGACAATTCCATTTTAATGTGACTGAAGTGGCATCGATATTATTTTGACGAAAATGCACTTGTACTATACTGTTATCAAAAAATATAAATGGTGGAGCGCCAAGGGAACTATGGCGTGGCTTATTCTCGATCCGAACGGCGTAGTACGAATTAGACTCCGAGTGGCGATATTTTATTTGTGAAATACGCAACGGCCCATTTCACTCCGGCTTTCTTGCGCCTACATATTCTCCTTTTTTAATAGGAATTTTATGGCACATATTTTTGTGGTACATGCTTTTGCTTTTTATTTGACGGTCATGAAGTATTTTATGGGCAACTGTATATAAAGCCGCGTAGTTATATAGGCGTTTGCATTTTTTTATATACGCGTCTATGTATATAGTATACGTATACATTTTTGCTGAATGTATATTTATATCAAATCGGTTGATATAACTTTTTCCCTCTTGCTATCCTATATTTTCCTTTTGCTTTCTTTCTTTCTGTCAAACATCTGTTATTTTTCTCCCTTTTCGGACAGGTTGAATTTTTATGCATACATAACATACATTTCCGCTCGAAAGTTTCGCGCACGTTGTAGTCAGAAAAGTTATCTGTAGTTTTCAACGGTCTTGTAATCTTAACACTTCATTTTGTCTTACTTGAAAGAAATGTCACAGTTACCTTCTGAAATGCATTTTTTTTCCCGAATAATTTGAATTCCTCTATCTTCTATCTTCTATTACAGGTGCCTTTTAGAAACATCCATTTGAACCTAACCCATTATGCGAAGTTTTTTTACATTCTTCTCTTATCGCAGATTTTCACTCTGATTTTGCTTGATGTTTTTCCTGGAATTTAATTAACGGCTTTCGATTCTTATTAAAAAATTGTATTCTGTATTTTATGAAAAAATTGTGCATAGTGTAATTAATACAGAATAATGTAGCAACATTGAATTCCTAAAATTCCTTTCAATACACTGAATTACGGAGAATTCTCCATTTCATCGTCAATACATACATACATACATACGCCAACTCTGTCTCTTTTTTCGTATTTGAAGTTAAAAGTGTCTTTAGACATTTATTATTTATTATAATGTTGTTAGATATGCGAATGCTTAATTTCTGTGTATGCATAGCTCGATATCAGCCATCCATAATTAATCAAACTTACCAGTGTTCGTATCTGCCTGTCTACTATCTACGCATCCTCGTAGCATTATCTTCGACGAATTGCAATCATACCTATCAAAATCGGATATGCAAAGGTTGACGACTGCAATTGCTATTGGAATCTAATATATCTGATCCGATAATCGTGGATAAACCTGCCTGTATACGTTTCACATATGAATAATTAGTACATAATATAAACCAAAACAAAGTCCTATTTGGAATAAGGTATTATATTTACCTATTAGAGTGGTGCTTATTAAATAGAAAATAATTTAGTTTCGATTTTTGTATGGGGAACCCGGTCGATGTGTTCACCCTTTATGAGTATGTAATAGGGTCCTTTCTTACTTTTTTCAGATACACGTTAGGGATTACTACCAATCAACCAATGAATGATATGTTTCGACAAGTTACCAGTTTTAAGCACATTTATTTAACGTTGAGATATTATTCCAAAGGAAATTTGTGAAGCAACAGCTTTTCAAAATAACCAGTACACATTTATTAAAATCTATTTCACAAATATGATTAGCGTAATACAGTCGTTTATTAATGCGAGTATTAACTGCTGTATGAACTCGTCATTGAAGATATTAATGAACTGTTAGCCACCTGTAATCATTGTGAAATGTAACAAAATTTTAACTGGCTCCGATTTTCAGCGCGGAGAATAAAATTTTAAGGTGTCCTTATTTTATATTTTAAAAGTTCTATTTTCGCCTCCATCCTGGTACCTAGTATCGGACAAGGTGCATAAGAATATCGTTCTGCATTACTACAAACATATAAAGATCGAGTGGTGTTCGAAAAGAGTGTCATGTTTGCTTAAAAAGCTTGAGTGAACACCGTAGCAGCGTGTACATACATACACAATTGAACGGATTGCGGTAGAACGATTTCAGAAGTATTTTTCATAGGTGTATTTTAGAGGCGTATTTGTAGCGCTACACACACACACATAAATCTACGTGGATTAGTAGTGGCGCGGAACGATGTTTTTGCGCATGCTGCACATATAATAAAATTTCGGGGAGTAACACGAATAATTCTATAGTATAGATAATTGTATCGTTATACGAGCAAATCAGAAACCAAATCGAATAACTCCACTTTTAGCAAATTTCCGAATTTTAGTACCGTCGCATTACTTGTTACTTACTATTCCATTTATCATCATGAGATGCCAAATTTTATAATACCGCTGCAATCTACATATTTGGAAAGTCAATGACTTTATTATTTGCTTGGAGTTAATCAAAATAGAAAATACATAAAATACATAAAAATACATAAGTGAGTTAACAAAGGCAAGAGAAACATCATGGGAATTTTCAGCAGGTTCTATTGTTTAGCACTGCTTAATAAAAAGTTTGCGTGATTTAATATAATTCAAACGCGGTAATCTATAATTTTACAAAATATCTCTTAATAATATTCATGGACATTACACTTTTATACGCAGTGCACGGCAGGCAACAAAGCTTGTCACTTCTTGTTCTCCCTGTTTTATGTCGCCAGTTTAATTACCTCTCCATTTATTAACGTCCTTTTGCTATTTGAAATGGTACAAAATGCTGTACTGTGTTTATCTACTGAAATTTGGAGACCAACCAATGCCATATACATATACAACCTTTATAAATACACTTTTAATTTTTTTACACCTATTCAAACGACAACGCTCGCGTGCGTACGTTCGAGAATGTTTTTTTTCACGAATACAGAGGGCGTGAATGATTTAGCGAAACCTATACTAACAGACACTTGACAGAGTCTAGTGGAAAAGCTTAATGGCTCTTGTGATCGGAAGGGAAACAGAGAAAAAAAAGGAAAAGCTTTACCAGTGTTGCATCGTGCCACGATTTTTATCCGCTTTACGAGTGCCTCGAGTGCTCATTCGTCGACGACGCAATGGAGAGAAGAGAAAGGGGGATAAATTCGTGGATATTAAGTTCTAACCGAATATAAAAACAGTCGTTCTACGCGGGTATTAAAGGATGTTACTGTCGTGCGACGCTATATCCCCGTGGACGTGTTACACGTTTGCAACTTATCCGACCTAGACCGATGCTCGCGGTGACCTTGCATTTCATTGCAGTACGTTTAATTTCCTCTAAATTTTATTTCCTCGCAATGTTATTAAAAATTTCATGCCCGAACTTTTACAGACGCAGGCAACTTTACGCCCTAGTTCTGTTGCTTTGCTCTGTTTAATTGAACGACTATTCCAAACATACCGACGAATGTTCCACGCTTTTTTAAAGCCTCTCTTTTGTCTGACTAATTACCTACCTGTAAAGCCGACCAATCGCGCTATATTATATTAGCTTTCGATTAAAGTAGGTGCATGTATGTATTTTTACGTGTGTATATATTTTTCATGGAAGTTTTGTCGACACACGATGAAGGCCTTAAATAGAATTGCAGAACAGTATACAGAATTACGACTCACAGAGTGTATAGAATTGTACAGAACAATACTTTTACCGCCACATTTACAAATTTAATTATTTCAAATGTACTGTACATATGGTACTTCGATATTAAGCAATAATTATTATTAATTTGATGAATGATTTTTCGACTTGCATTTGAAAGATATTCTCTAATATGACTCGAACGTAAAACTCAATTTGGAATGTGTTTTTTACGGAAATTGGTATACCCGTGGTATAGTCGTATACTACTTCACCCCTTCGATGCACATTCGAGCAAATTTATTTTCACACGAGCAGTGTTAAAGTTGTCATTACCAAAGCGGGGTTGTGAGTTTTACGAGGTCAATGCCGATGTGAGTGCAATTTAAAACTATATCTATTTAATATAACAAAAGATATTTACGCTGTTCTCTACACTGTTCCACACACCGCCGGTCGCTCTCTGCTTCACATTGTTCTCTCGCTCAATTTACATTCGCTGTCGAATCTGCTCCCTTCGGGTTCTCCATCTACACTGCTTCGCTGTTGAATCGCACTCTCGTGCGCTGCCAAATCTACACCGTGCACATACTTCCATTCGTTCACACATTCGTCATTCACTGTGCTGCATTGGTCCTTAATATGCATGAAGTTTCCTACTGTAAGTAATATAAACATTCCAAGAAATTGAATGTTACTACAATGCTCTGACAACGTTTGCATTTGCTATACCGAAGTGATTAACCCGAGAAAATAGAGTGGTTCGAAGGTATGATGTGATGCATTGACAATAAATATATTTCACGCGTGAACATTAGGATAATGTTGCATTTCCTTTTCCCTCCCCCGCTAAAGCCAGCAAGGGAATTTTATTTGGCTCGGTTCGCTTCTATTTGGAACCATTGAGCCGCAATATCTCTCGTGCTCGACGAACGAAGGGCGGAGGGCCGATGAAGGGTGGGCAGAGGGTATTCGCGGTGCAAACTTTGCTAATTTCTTGAAACTCCGAAACTTCCCCCGGTTACACGATACTCTTAATTCACTTCTGCGAGTTTAAACATTCCATCGTATTTAGCCGCAGTACGACGTAGGAATTCAATAAACAAGTTACACGCTGCTCTCCTTTGATTTCGAATTTCCTTTCAATCGCGCGGATTAATTAAGGTTGGCTACTGGAAATTAATTAAGGGCTGACGTTTAGTTGGCCTCCCAGACGTGGATACTACTTTACACTAGAAACTTTCGGCTGGCGAAACTTGCTCACGCATTCTGCGCCCTTCGCGTGTTCCACTGTTCCATTCGGATCGCGCACGGTCCTACCAGCTTTTCTTCTACACGGCGAAACTATAAATTATACGACTCGCCGAAGATAAATCCGCGAGCAAGCCCTGAGACGCTGAATATCTCTTAAACGAGGCGTGAAACGTTGATAATAATAATAATTCCTGGCACGAACGACCTGACAATCGTCGTGATTGTAACAAAAGTTCGAACGCAACGAAGACCTACGGCGTGCAGAAAATAAACTGCGTTGAATATACGTTGGGACGGTGCTTAGCTTTCCATTTTTTAAATAGTCTTGCAGCACCTTCGTATTTTGTTTTCTATGCAGAGAAGCGGGTCTGGTTCAAATTTAATTACGCCTCGTAAAGTTTTAGAGGGCGTCACCCGTTTATTAATACTTTGAATGATTAATTCATACGCCAAGCTCCGTATAAATCTGAGGGTCGGATTGTCCGGCGTTATTGCATCAAGAATTCTCAAGGTAGACTGGAGCAAGCATGTTGCGTACCACGAACGAAGAATAAAAGGAGTATTTGTTGCTGTTAAATAAGAAATTCAGACAGAAATGTCCTCGCGCGAAGAAATCTAACAATAAGACTGGTTACAGATTTTGTGCTTTAACATTATTAACATATAGGTATTGTTCCAGTAATTCACGATGACTTTTAATAATACAGAATGACAATTGTATATCTCTATTTAATGTCGATTCAACCACTTTCGTGTTCATAATCTGCCCAATTTATACTGTCTAAATAGTACACAAACCTATCGGTAGCTGTAGAGTTAAACTATTTGCAAAATGGAATTGTATAAATACGAATTACCTACTCCTAAAAATGTTTGCTCCACAAATTTACTCTGCGACAGTACTCGAACCGTTAAGCACATAAATGTATTTACAAATCATAACATGTCGTAGGTAGGAACATCCAATGAGTGTCTAAAAACAGAAGCTAAATAAATACCCCATTACTTACTCGTAAGGGTGAACGCATTGATAGAGAGCCTCGTGAAAAATAGAAACAAACTTTTCTTTATTAAATATGCACAAGCGTAATGTACAGTTGGGCAATTCGTTTTTCCCGGAGCGCAATATCCTGCACCATTTGCTACGTAATCACTTAGGTTCACCAGATACCTTTTTACAGAGGTTTGTCGGTCGCATCCGTTTCTTAACCTACCAATCGATTGAAACGTTCCCTCTAATTGGATGGCTAATCTTTTCGTCTCTGGTCTCGTGGGAACCGAACAATCTTCAAAGTTTCTTCGTCCAGGCAATTGTTACAGTACTTGTGTCGACCTCTGTACTTTTATACCGCTTGGTAGTTTCGCGCTTGTATTTATAGAACCAATAGGGACATGTTTAAGCATCGTACTTTCACTATAAATACGAAACGCCTATTTATATGTTTACTACTAGAACCCCGAAATTTTATTCTACCTGGAACTCATTTTAACCGCCTGCGATTCTATTGAAATCTTACTAATTATCAGATTATTAAATGCTGTTTTGTTTATTTGAAACATATTTTTAACAAGCTATTAAATGCTGTTTGGTTCAAATTAAATTGTTTCTTTTCCCCAGTTCCATAATAAATAATCTATTTCTTAGTTAAACCTAGTAGGGTATATTAGGGAAATGTAAAGGAGGAATTCATCCCACATTGGTAACCCTGTAACAGACGAAACTGCTGACTATAATAATGGATCTTGCCTCTACGCTGTAGTAGGTTGTATGTACGCTACATCATAAGTTATTCATGTCAACTTACTTCACTTACTGGAAGACGAAAAGTGTTCCCGATCGTTACAATCATCCCCGAGGTTCTCCCTAATTAATGTCACAATTTCTAAAGGAGTACAGTTACAATGATGAAATTTCGTGTGCACGTACAATAATTCAACAAGAATATGGAGAGTCACTCAGCATCAAACTCTTGCGTCTAATAGGACACCAAAACAATGGAAAATGGAAAAGCAGGACAGCAAAAACTACCACATCCAGGGTTTAATTGAAATTAACAGACACTGTAGTTATAAGATCAATGCCACAGTGATTGGTCATTTTAGAGGGGAGAGGGTTACATATGCATTCAGTAATAAATTCTAATTCACTGAATTTAAAAAAGGAATCAGTGCAAATGACTCTGAGAGATTCTTGTTAAGAAAGATCAAGGATTCCCAATTTACATAAAATATGTTGCTACGAAGAAAAATAGTGATTGGCTGGGTTAAGACCAGTGACTGACCAAATATTGGCTGCATTCGACGCACGAAAGTACATAGTATCGAATATGCTCATTAAAAGAAGCATAACAAACATTTTTACCTAATATTCGTGTATTTTTTAAAGTAGGACCAATCACCGCCAGGTTGGCAACAACTATACTATTTACCCACATGTGTTCGCTAATTTTCAATGTGTTTCCAATTTTTAAAGATACTTTCGAATAAATAATTCAACATATAACGTATATCTGCCCCTGTAATTAATATCTAAGAGGGTTACATATGAAATAGAAAGTAACTCCAGAGCTACGTAGTTTTCGCGGAATAAATTAGGCTGAGGCCTGGGAGGATATTTCGTACATTCGAAACTATTTACTGGTTAACCTTTTATTTGCCAACCAGCCAGGAATTGCACAAACTCTTATTTTCCGCGTATCTATGAACAGTCCACGCGATTGTGGCTTAGGTCGCGTTACGTTTAACCACAATCCAACTGCTTTTACAAAAAATCGTACAGGAATCTTTTTTTTCAGCCACTTTTCGACGTACTTCCTTAAAAGTGGACACTATTTTTAGCCACGAAACTGCGCACGATATAATCCAACATGTAAATTTATTCAGCTAGTACTTTTATTCCTATATGTAGAACTCGCAATTGTCATAAATTAATTAGCTACCAGTAAGCCCGATTGATGGTTAATTAACTCTAACGTGCGATTATTTTAACTGACATTTGTTTAAAGTCGTTTCAGTACAATTAATGCGGGTCAAGCAACAATTTCGTTATCGTTACTGGAATTGCGCGCAATGTAATATTTCCTTTTTCAATTACGTGCAAATGGAACCTCCGTACTTCGAACTGACTAACACGGTTTAAATTATTAATCAAGGTTTCTGTAGCAGGAATAGCTAATAATGTTCACCTTTGTAATTTGCACCATATCAATTCGTACACTCCTGGTAGATTTCTGCTTAGCAGAGTAAAAAACAAAATGAGCACAATTTGAACGTGAAGCAAAGTTTTTAAATGTCAAAGCAGATTGGCATTTCGCAAGGTATACATTTATGTCGAATCACATAGGACGCCATTAACTTCTGACTTTGCGTGTCATCGAAGCGTTTGTTTAGTTGCCAGGCAACTGTCTGATTATTTCAATACCGGTGCATGCAAAACTTTTCCTTACTGCACTGACAACGACTAACAAGGGAACTTCGCTAACTCGAAAATTCCGATTGTTTTAAAAACTTTGCAGGGTTGCGGAGAACGTCAATAGAGGTATCAAGTAATTTTTCTCTTCCTTTTTTTTTGCTACTCTTTGGTTCTTCACAATGAAAACGCCCCTTAAAGGTTAATGCGTGTTTTTATAGTTTCTGAAAAAAGCTTGAGAATAAAATTTTGCAGCGCAATATTTTACCTCGCGAAAGGATTATTTGTTAGAATAAAGATGGTAGGAACGCTTTTTTATTTAAGCTACATATTTTTAGCAATTTCACTGTACAATTTTATAGAAGACACTTTCCATAAAATACCGCGGAAGTTTGTTTCTAACAATTTCAGGTTTGTTGTAGTTTGCAGGGTATGCAAGAAAATATAAAAACATATAGTAACCTGTAGGAGATGTTTTCACCTTTTAAAAAAGCAAAATGCCGATCCTTCTACTAAGGTCCTCTCTGATTCCGTAATGTTTAAAAAAAATTGGACTGCTTAGGTTACCGTTATCGAACATCCCCTGAAAGCACACTAATGTATCTTTCGTTTCCGTTTAAACAAGTGGAAGTTGACTGCTCGCGATCAGTGAAAGATGGAAGCTTGAACGAGCAATTACCTTTTTCTGTCAATTGTTCTTTTAGGCCCGTCGTTCCAGACTTCATTTCTCATCCGGGCAGTTCTGCCGCTTTTTATCCATTCATTCCTACCTTTCTTCTATCCTCGCACACTTCCGAACTCTTTTTTTCTCTCCAGATAACACCTGTTTCTCGTTTCAACCGTTATCTATCAACCTTTCCGTTCAACGTGTGAAATATTGTTCCACTGTGGAAAGTTGACAACACTGCCTTTAAAATTCATCAGGGAGATTACGTTAACCCTACAATTAGGAAGCCTGACAATGAGCCATTGTTTCGGAGCGCAAGGTGCGAAGAGTTGTCGCCTCTATTCAGTTCTCACACACTTTTATTCAGAAAAACAATGTTTTATGTATGGATGCGCAACAATTGTGTGGCGACAGTCTTTGTACTGAGGAGAGATTCTCCTTCTGTATACATCTCGCTCACATGTACACGAATATCGTCTACGAAAACGAAAAGGAGAGAGAGGGGAAAAATGCAGGCAAAGTCACGTAATTTCTAAAATACATTGTACGTAACGAGTGTGTTAGAAAATCTGACACTGCTCCACGAACGAGGCGTAGCCGCTTACGGATAGGCGCCCCTAAGGCGAGCGCGACGACGTCGGGTCCAGACAACGTGACGCCAGGCCCGCCGTAAATTAGATCAGGCCCTACGGAATTTTGACTGTGACAACGCAAGGACCTTCTGGGCCATGCGCTAGTCTTGCACAGATCTTCGAGCAAACACGTTGCATTTAAGCTTGTACCGCCTTACAGAAATACAGCATTTCTTTTGCACCTTCTCTCCATCCCTCCCCTAGTTTTGATTCTTACAAGTGCTATATAAAAATAGACGTTCTGTTTCCAGATTTTTTGCTATATTTTATTACGTGGCCTGTAATTTCTGTTCGCACTATACGTCCACATTTATATCCGCAAAAATGTCGAATATTATGCATAACGACGCGAAAAATAATTGCAAAATTGCAAAATAACAAAAAAACTACAGAATTTTGTTCCAGAATACGAGGCATCAGGGAAATATCGATTTGTGTCCCGTTGGAAAATTCGGGATCTGTACTATAGTCGGCTAGCTCGATATCGTTTTCCGCCCTGTTGGCGTACATGAATCCGAAAACCGCTGTAATCCTGAGAAATCCACCTAGCATTCGATTTTCAGTCAACACGGGGCAACCGTAGATTAACGTTCGTGCACTTAACACGTTTAATCGCGAACGAATGGAAATTATCGTAAGTGGTTTACGGGAGGATTTAATTACTCGATTGGCTGAATGGAATCATCTTCTTATGACACCGGTTCCAGCTTTACTTTCACTGTATTCCCTGAAAGCCAAGCGAAGCTCGCTGCTCTAATGAGAACCTGTTGCAACTTGGGGGTCGGTTACTCGATTAGACGCATGTGTGTCGTAGAAATACCATAGACGCCCTCGCTCCGACGCTTCGCAGAGTCGAACACGGAATACAAACCTAAACACACCCCTCCTCGCACTATCTCTTTTCATACGGACACATACGCTGTTCAAGTTTGTCACTTGAAATTATCAATGTACCCTCCACCTGATTAATTCCCTGCGAAATTGCACAAAGGTAGTTGTTAAATTCTGTAAGACTTCTAACAGTCTTATGCATCTGCGGTATGTGAATTTGTTTATTACAAATACAGAGGTGTATTTTCCTTTTAATTTATTCCGGACCGTATGGCGTTTCGTTACTTATAGTAAAGATATTTCGTAATATGGTCAGACATGATGAAAACTGCAGAAAACTGCAGAAAACTGCAGAAAACGCAGTATAATTGTTTATTTGGATAAAGAAATTCTGTTACTGTGTAGCATTCTCTTTCCTCATGAAAATGCGTGGTCAGATAAGAAAATATTCCTTCTCCGGCATCATCCAAGTAGGGAGAACCTTTTAGTATAACAATGTAGCCACGTTGTGTATCAATCTCCTGCTCCCCGTCAAACAGTTTAATTTACATATTTTTCAAGCAGGTCTGGATAAGATCATATTTTATACAGAAGATTAATGCTTCAATTTTAATTAAAAAGCGGCACAATTTATCAGCTACTTCTGACTTAATTTGTTGATGATTTATGCTCAACGAAAATTCCGTTTAATCGCAGTGGATAGCAAGGTGATTTGAATTGAGGGAAATGTTTGCAGAATCTCAAATGACAACGGTATTGAATTCAAAGAAAAAGGTGCTTCACATGTATCGCATAACTAAATTAGTTTCTCCGGAAAACTTCATTTAACCGGACAAAGTTTCCGGAAATTCATTAAACACCGAAATGGAGTTTTTCTTCGTGCACTTCGTGGATCCCCGTCAAAAGACTCGTAACACCGTCGTACAATTATGTGTAATAGAAAAAGTGCCTTGCGATAGAGAGATCCAGGCATGTGCAATGTGTGTAGCAATTTTATAATTACCGGAATACACGTCGAGAATCAAAGTAGATTTTTAATACAACAAAAATTATATAAAGGAAAAATGTAAGGTTGCGCGGCGACAAACTTACGTAAAACATTTTACACCGGCAGATACCTTCATTTAATTAATACACGGCATTTTTCCACGAAACTTCATGCTCAGTGAGAGAATTTAAAAATTCTTTTTTCGTGGGCGTCGACGTTTAGAAAATGGGTACAAACTGCAAAATTGACAAAGTTTAGATATTCATTTTTTAAATATTCTTACTTATTAGCATATTAAATAGGTGCGAAAAATGTGTTTGCGTATGTAAGAAAAAAATATTGCCTATAAATAATAATTAGTCGACACAACAGAAGTATAATATTGTACTTGAAAAAGTGTCAAGATAAGCAGGTCAAAAGTGATGAAACGTAGATACAAGTTAATCGATTGATTCCAACAAAGGTTGTTGCATTTACCAGATTGAAACAAAGATTTGAATGCATAGGTGTCAACGCGTACTTAAAAGAATTACACGTAACCTACGTAACTGCCTCGAAACCAGATTCAAGGAAAGAATGCACGACTAATACTCACTTGTATCGTCGAATATTATCTACCTATGATGCCGCCAAAGAAATTTTATGAATACGAAAATTCTCGTTTCAATTTTAAACATCGTAGGTTCGTATGAAATACTGATAGAAGTATCAAGCAACTGCTTTTGTATTATTTTCTGGTTCTACAAGATGACACCACTCCTTAAGCTGCATACCGTAAAAACTATAGTAAAACATAGAAAAGCAAAATATTAGAATGAAACTTCAACAGTGTTTTATGTATCCTCTATGAAATTGGGCAGTGAAATTGTTGAGAGCTTGCAATTTAAATGGAAGTATTCTCTGGAAATATCAGGTTAAAAAATTTTGTTCCCCATGTGAGGCCAATTTGTACTGACAAAGAGTTCCAACAGATTTTTCGTAAATGTATAAATATAATTTTCAAGATATACAGGAAAATAGAGAAACGCAATAACCTTTGAATAACGTTTCTGCTTTAACGAATATAAAAAATGGCAGAATACAAATATTCGGGTTAACCACAAACCTATAAAGTTTCAAAAAAACGTCGGGACTTTTCGGTACCAAAGTTACCCCTGTGAGTGGCTACAAACATGTGCAAATAGTCGGAAAGTTAGTTTTCACCGCTAGTAGAGTAACGGATTTGTAGATGATTTCAACAACCTATAATAGAAAGTCATTCAATATTAACCATTTCGTTTAGCAGTTGATACAAATTAAATGTGACTATAGTGACTCGTTCAAATTTGGCATTAGTTAACAACTCTGGTGTTGAGAATAGCATACCTCGATACGTCCAGGGAAACTTTTTGGTTACAAAATTATTTCGTTCCTTTAATTCAAAACCTGTGAAAATAACGACACAAAAATAGCTATCAGAGTAACGCAGAAAGTTGTAGGCGTGTATTTCACTACTCCGCACAAGACTGTATACATACATATATGTATACTGGCGGCCAACTCTGCCGTAGCGAAACGGTTAAATAATGCAGCAAAAGGGCGACCCTTGTGACATAGGAGGTGGTAGGAATGGTGTCCGTTTGCAGTGACGCAAAGCTGGATACGTCGAATTGCTGAAATTCCTTGAAATCTCCGACAATTCTGCAATAAAGAAATAAACAAATTACATATTACTAGTATGTAATGTAACGTGAATACAATTTTATTCAGAGGTCTAAAAATAACGGAGATAATCCAGATGGTTAAAGTTATTGGCTGAATATTGCGGGATTGAAGGCAAAATGGAAGGCCAAGCATCGAGACTTCTTCTCGCGACGTTCGTGTTTGCACGCGGGGACCAGCCGCGCTTAACAAAGGCGCCTTCCCAATTTCCTTCTTAGAATTGCTGCTATTGCTCGTGAGTATGCAGGCCACGATCTCACAATATGTGCCGGAGTGGTCCTCATTTTTCGATGCTCCACCCAGAAAGTTTTCAAGTGCTTAAGAAAATAATGTCCCACGTAACATGAATCGGGCAAGGTAAAGAATGTGTTCTCTAAAGACATTCAGATTTAGGTCTGGAAGAGTTTTGTAACTCGTTCGACGCATCATTTTTAGAAATCGATGCTACAATAGAGAAAATGCAAAGCAGCCCGCTGCCTTAATTAACTATAATTTAAAGCTGGATCCGGGACACGTATACTAGAATGATCGTACCTGTGCGCAAATGCACAGACACACGCGAATGTCTATACACTCAAAAAGAAAAGAAAGAATAAAAAGAAAACTGCGGGCTTCCGCAAGCCTGGCTCGGATAATTCTTCGCCCATGGATTATCACGAACAGATAACTGGGAACAAAAACGGAATTTCGAGGGAACGTACGCAAGTTTGCAAAGCTTTTGCTGTAATGTAGTTGTCGCAGTGCAGCCGCTCCGCGATTGGTCTGTTTCCTGCGTTCCACTTCCTTTTCAATGAAACTTGCATAATAATAAACGGGGAAATACCGAATCCAGTGGTACGTGGTTTTGGTTGCAGATGGTCAATATTTTCCAAGATATTTGACGTTAATGCCAGTTCTGAACTGCCATGCCGTGTAGCTTATTTTCCGGGCTACGGAAAATAACGCTACACCTGCATTTTGATAACGAAGTGCGGCGCTACGTGAATAAATTATCACGACGCGGGTGCATTTTTAATCACTTCATTTGAATAAGGTTCCTTTTTTTATCGGACCCTTCTACGTAAAGGGAAGAAAATGTGTACCAATCACGTGCGAGAGGAAAAAATTCTATACTCTAACGAAGAATCCTGATCCTGTTATAATAAATATGAACGTAATTTTGTTTCAGGTAATAATAGTAATTTACTCGCGCTTTACTCACACCTCGATAGTATACCGTCCTTTTTTCTTTTCAAAGAGGAGAAAATATATGACAGGATAGAGCTCACGCGCAACGGCTGCGACCTAGCATCTGTAGCAACGTGTAATTATCGGAATTAAATTTTTAGCGCTGACTCATAAAATGTATTAGTTCTGTTTCAATTAAACGTAGAGGGTTTGGCATATATGTATATACGCGTATTTACGTATTGATTTTTATGAAGCCTGCGCAAGGACAAACTCAAAGTTACATATTTTTCCGGAAGAATCGAACACCTTTTAGCTGAGCCTCGAATATTGTATGGCGTATGAATGAAGTTTCTTGCAATCAACGAAAGATACTGTCGTTAAGAATAGCTTGAAAAATTTCAAGTAAATCGTCTGGAAAATGTGTATTTAGTTCTAATAGCTAATCACATATATGCCTTACACATTTTTGTATCTATTTCAGATAAACGCGTTTGAATTACCAATTTGCTCGCAGATTAATAATAAATAGTAAATTATTTCTATTGAAAATAAATGAATGGTTCATATTACGTACATTCATCACTCATGTAGCTGGTACATATAGCCCCTTGCTTTGGAATTAATGAGCAATCAACATGAAAAGTTGAATCCATCTCGTTTACCAGAATATTCAGCCAATATTAATCTAATTGGAATAACTAATTAGTCTATCTACAATATAGTGCACCTACAAATCGTATGCCATTATCAAATCCATAGAAAATGGTACACGAAGTACCAAATTTCTGTTGCGAGCTTGGCTCAACGTATTCGAAAATTCCAAATAGGAACACTGTGACATCCTTTGATGTAATTGGAACGGTTTGTTAATTATAAATTGACCGAGCTTCAGTATACAAAGCTGCTACACGTATGTATGCGCTGTACTGCGTATATCCACTTCGTGGCAAGCTTATAACTACGATACGCATCGCGTACGATGTTAGAGCGTCGGGTACCTGTCTCTTATTTTTTTCGAATGTTGGTGGAATATTTCGGTCGTATATTCTACCACATACGGAACCTCAGTAAATTAAAAAAGAATCGAGTTTCTTTTTATCCGTCACGCTATAGTTTCCCCGCTTCGTGACGGGCCGAAGTAAATCAACGCTATCATTTCGACTGTCCAATGCATCATCCCACGTCCAAACTTTGAACTTTTATGCCCTTCGTTTGGATTTTCGGCAAACATTAGACGTATATCGCTAAACTTTATCCAATAAAAAAGAGTATAAATATCTGTAACCATAGTTTGATTGCAGTTAAATAAGAACTCGAGTTCCTTCGGATTTCGTTTGGAAAATCCGGATCATCTGCTGATCTATCATTCAGGACCTGTGCGTTGCTCGTCGGCATTAGTCGGGAAGGGAGATCAGCAAAAAAAAATCAAGATCGTTGGGCTACTTCTGTCAAACCTTAACCGAAGAATGATGCGGATCATTTATTTTATCAGTGCTGTGTATCGCAGCGTTTACTTCTCGCCCCTAGTAGAAGTGCAATTTAATGGCGGCGAAGGAATTATTTCTCGTTCTACGAACGGCAATTTTTGGCGCATTAGAAATAGTAGTTAGATTATGTTGTTGCTGTTCGATGGAATTCACCTCGGGTGAACTACGAGCTCCTTACGCTTGTTTTGCTGTTTCGTTTCCTAATCACCAGAAGCTGGACGTACACTGTGAAATGTCGGCAAGAGGAGAAAAGAATAAATGAAATTTAATTATCAAGTATGAAACAAATTTAAAGAAACAAGCGAGGTTTCTTTCTGGTTTTCTGCAATTTGGAGCGCATTAATTGCTTCAGTTATTATTGACAGCTATATTCTTCTTATACCAGACAACATCTGTGTAATCATCGTTGACTTTCGCGTGAGTATGTCCCACGACTGAATCTGGATTCCCCCAGAACGTAAAACATGTAGGAACATAAAAACATGCAAACTGAATAAGGCCGAAAACTTGAACTAGAAGGGAATTGGCGAGTGTAGAGAACAGTTCCAAATACTGAATAGTTTATGGAGCACGGAGCGGCTGAGGGACTGAGAAATATCTCTGTTCAGCGTGACGCAAAAGTAAAATTTTTCTTCGATCGTCTAGAACCAGGGTTCCTCAATCTCTTCTGGATCATGCCCAGTCCCAACGCCTACAAGATCTTGTGCCCACCCTTAGTCAACGAAATATTGAAAAAGTGTATCATAAATAGGTACTTCAAACAAGTAACGAAAAAACCATCTGTAATTTGATTGCCACCAACGAATACAAATATTACTTTACACACCGTGCATTCCAAAACGTAAAATCGATGTTAACGATCTTTCGAATTTTCTCACGATTTCTTAACTGTATCCGGTGCATCATCGTTTTCTAATTGCCCGCGGCCCAAAAAGATTCAGAATTGCTCCACGTTGAGAAACACTGATCTACAAACATAATATATTATGTAGAACATCTTGATCCAGAGCACTGCTATCCCCTTTTCCCCGCGAGTAAATTTATACACTCGCGAAGCCGAGTCTCAATTTGTCTGCACAAAAATGCAAAAAAGGGTGTAGCGAGAGAAATGAACGGCTCTGCACGTGCATTCGGTGGAAAATTCGTCGCCGGAGAACCGGCTGGCCGGGAGATGGAATAAAAGGTATAATGTATAGAGGATCATCCCGAAACAATGGAGGAAGAATGGAAAAGGAGCAAAGGAACGTAAATACTGACAGACGCTTCTATGCGGCACGATTTAAATTCTGAAAACGAGGAAGTTTTTCGAAGGGCTGGCGCGCTGGAGAAAATCGACAAGCATATCCAAAGGAGAATCTACAGGTGCACGACAGCCACGGCCCTTTGTAGAACTCCGTTCCCTTCCTGCCGTTTCCGTTTTCATCCCTAAGGCCGAAAATCTATACTGCCGCTATTTATCCAGACGTCCCGCAATCGAGATCGCGTAGGGTGCGCCTGTTCCCTGAAATTGGCAAGATAATCTCGATCTCCGTTAAAATTTTTCCCGACACCCATTTCTGCTTCCCTATCGGGATATTTATACCCCATAAAGATGCGCATTCGTGTACACTAGTTTCCGCAATACCATTTTACCCCATTCCACGTCCCCCGTTTCGCTCAGCTTCTCTTGTACGCTCGAAACAATGGCCATAATAATGGTAATGCTAACGATAATCGCGACAATAACAGCCACATTCAGTTTAGCTGAATGCAAATTTTTATCTACGTGCACTGCCGTTGAAAAATCATAGGACACTCGCTGGTTTTAACAAATTGCGATCGTGCGATGTAAATTGTTGATATTATATATTTGCTTTATTGCTACGTATAGGCGTTAACGAATGTGTGTTTAATGTTTATTCAGTATAAGGAGCTATAATATTTGGCACCTGAAATCTTTCAGACAACGGGAAGAATGGATAATTATTAAGTCAAATTGTAAACAAAATTGATTTTTAGGGTATCAAAATTATCGAAAACGTTGTTCACCAAGCGCCTTCGTAGGTAGCAAGGTGTAATTATTATTAACAATTTTTGGTACCGTTCTGCACAAACTGCAAACTGCAAACTTGCAGCAGTTTTTTTTATTGTACATCTAGTAAATTGTGAAAAATATAAGGAAAAACCCTTGCCCGTCAAATACATTAAAGATTGCAATAATTCTGTTCCAATTTTTATAACATTTTATTACGCGGACTGTGACTTATGAGCGGAAGTATATACATATATATACATACATACATACACATATCTGTATATTTCTTCGTGTTTGGGAATGCGAGTAAAGCAATTTTCACTGCGAACATTATTGTACGACTAATATTTTCTGCTGTCATAGATTGTTTTTTTATATTTTCAATGCATATGTTTTAATCGTGCGGTTGCATAAAACGCTCGGCTTTGTTATATGGACATTTTTTGCAAATTCTACAGAGATATCACTTGTCCTTTATATCAGTTTACGATTTCATGGGATTTACGACTTTTTTAACCCCTGCGCGTATTGGCCCATTATTATCCTTATTATTAGAATTCAATCAGCAAAAGGTGTTTTACATGCTTTACAAATACTCTTATTATTAAATTACGAGTAGCATGACCTAAAGATTGCAACGGGACCTTTTGCATTAATATATAAATAATAACAAATTCTGCGCCGTTGGAAAAGGAATAATAACCACAATTTTACGCTTCTGTTAGCTGAATCAACTAACAAAAGTAGTCCGAATACATTTTAAACCCTCTCATTTAAAATCTCCGGCTTTCGTATCATTTGCAGAAATTGTTTCGCACATTTGCATAGAAATGCATTGTATAAATATATAATCCTACACTACTAGAATCCGTAGGGATGTTCGATACGTAAATGCTCCGGCTCGATTCCAGCTTTCGGGACAGTTTCCTTTCGAACAGTTTCAGTATAGAATTAGACGATCACGGGGGAGAAAGAAACGGTAGTCCGGTCACGCGCTGGTTTCATTTAAGGGAATGGTGGATTTAAAATCGTCACGATTTCTTTTACTCATTTACCAAGAAATTGGCAAAATACACTCGATACCGTCGGTGCGTACACAGAGCGGAGACGTGACTAATTTTTTTTTTCTCACCCCGCTTCGCTTTGTAATCTGCTTCCGCGTTTTTCTAGACACCGGGGCGGCAGCAACAGGTGAAACAATGAGGCGTCGAATGTCGCACTATTAGAGATGTAATTAAGGAGTTTTCACAGTTGACGAAGCTATTTCGACAGAAACGCGATGTATCAATATTTTATTTACCAGCGCTCGAGGGGAAACAGAAATTCATTTTCGCATCGTTTTCTTTTTCTTTTCTGAATTGTTCGCGGTTGTCACCGCGGACAGGCGCCACGAACATGCGCTAGTTTTTCGGTGCAGTGTCAATGTCGGTATACATTTTGTATTCGGACATATTTTCCCATTAATTCTGCATTCGAAAGTTTAGAGCAAGTTGCTCTCCAATTTTCATATCGATATCAATAAAAATCGTTTACAGTTCCACACGTGCAATCAATTATTTTTTACACCAAGAGGCTTCGAGGTTTGCAAAGTAATCTCCTCGCTAATCCCATTTTCACATTCGCTTTACATTATCATTGATTCAAAGTTTGTCTAACAGAACGGGGTACATATCGTTGCACATTTCATAATAAGTCTACGTTTGCGTTCCACTTTTCGGGATTCGATTGCATTTCGTGCAGAAGTGTACGCGCGACGAGCTATAGCTCGCGGGGGAAGAAATCGATCGAGGTCAGAAACAAGGAATTCCCGAAAGGGGATTTCCTTCTGCCCCGCCGAGCTGATCCTTTCTTTCTCCCCTTTTCTTCCGGACCTTCGCGTCCGCCGCTTTTCCTCTTCGTCTTGTTAGGCGTTCATCTTAACCGGGTCTCTTGCCCCGTGTCCCTTGGACCCATTTCAGGAAATAAAAAAACGGAGGAAGAAAGAAAGGCGGATCAAGAAGAAGGTGCGACCTTTGGTGTATTACCCAGGGATAGTTTCCCCATGATCAAGAACGACATCGTCGCTTTGACCCTCGTGAAAAATGAGTTTCCCTTGTAGCGTGGATAGGGCTGCTAATGGTAATCTTTGATCGATACTTTGGGATACCCCACGATGTATTACTATTTAAGCCCGTCAATCGACGAGTAGCCTGACTCGGAAATTGTACGAAAGATCAGTTTACTATAGGAATAGTAACGATTAAGAGGGCTTGTTTTATTTTCCTATTTACGTATCGTACATCTGCTTTCATGTTAATCAAAAATGAGAGTCAATATCGCACCGCAGGTGAAGCGACCGTATAAAGTATTGCTTAATTTTCGCAAGTACTAAGAATAGCACCTTGATTCATTTACCGACTAAGCGGCTCCCTCGGCGCCGTTACACCACCGACACGTTTTCTCCAATAGAGGCGCCGTATTTTAAACAACGTTGCAGTTGATTGTATCTGCGGGCGCGCAGAATTTTCCATATTTACAGAGGCACAAATTTCACGGCAGCGCGGGACATATCCGAGGGCTGGCCCTACATTTCGATAGGAAGGAGGTCAATTAAAGCGGCGGTTAACAGAGTAACAGTTATTCCCAAAGGATGCAGCTCTATATGCACGAAAGTTTACGGGCCGGTTAATGGCCTGATTACTTTAATGGCGACACCGATCGCCGGGAAATATTTTTCATAAAGAACGTTGCGTTAACTCGGCCAAACGTGGGGAGAGACATTGTAGGGAGTTTTCGTGCCGAACGTAACTGGGACAGCCATTACACGTCGTCGATTTTCATAATGATATTGCAATTAACTTCAGTCTCCCGACAACAGATATTATAAGTCCTTCGCGCTTCCCATCCGGCGGGAGGACGTCGCCGTTATTATTTTAGACGTGCCTGTATATTTATCAGCGAGACGTTTTCTTTGACAAACGCGGCCAGCTCGAATACAGAACCGCGTACATATATCCTGCCTCTCATTGGCTTCCCTCCCCCCCATTCCCTTTTCCCCGGCTGCCTAGGGATAACCGAAGGAAAATAATCAATCATTCTCGACATTTCGCAATTTTCTCCTTTCGATCATTCCCCGTCCTCCTTGGGTCTTGTCGTCTTCGCGCCGAATGTACCGTGAAACAAACTCAGCCAAAAGAATTAATGTTCTTGCAGGGTGTTGCGTGCAACGAAAAGCCGAAAGGGAACGGCAGGCATGGCGTGCCGTAACGAAAACGAGATAAAAGAAATCGATTGCGCTCTTACTAGAAATGAATCGCCTTCATTTTCTATTGTTACGAATCCTGATTAACGGGCCCTCGTTTTATTAGGATGTCTGCAGTTCCACGGGCGCGATCTATTGTTGTCGGTCCATTAGTTTTCTGTTTCGATCCCCTTAAAGTGATATCCTTCGTTTCGGACAGACCACGGTATAAATGTCAGATTCAGTGAAACACGAAACGGATAGTCTGCGTGTTTTAAAGCGAGGTATTGGTGATAATATGTCGATCCTGGGGCGAACTTTCGATAAATTGAATGCAATGGCGCAATACAAACGTGTAAGGAGTTGAGAACAATTGTACTGTTTATTGTGAATACAGTGATTCCTTTTTTTGAAATTACAATTGAGCGATATCTGTTTGACTTTCTCAACCACTGGTTAGAAATAATTAATAATGGGTCGTTACGAAAATCTTGGAAGATTTTGTTTGGGTACGGTTATATTTAGGATTCTCTCGCTATTGTCACAATAATTGGACAATTAAATTGTATGCCTATTTTTATTTATTTATTACAAATGTTAGTGCTGCGTACACGCTCATATGTGTAACAGCATTTGATTCTTAGACGCGTTACCGCGACAAATATTAATACAATAATTAATAACCATACGAATGTAGTTTAAAATGGGTACAGAAATGGGAGGGCAACGTGTTATTGTATGGGAACCACGGTGCAAGTATTTCCATACTACACAGAAGTAATTAAATAAGTCTTTGAATGCAATTTTTTTAAATGGTTATTATTAGCGTAAATGGAACAGTAGGTAATGGAAAGGGGAAAGAGAAACTTGTTCGTGTGCTTTTATCTTGATAATGCGTATATACTGCATATTGGTCACGGAAATGTGTTGCAGCGTGTTTTCATTTTATACAGAGTGTTTCAAAAGTTTGGTGCCAAGTCGGTAGAGGATAATTCGTTAAGAATTTATAACAAATTGTAAATACATTATCCTTTAAAGATGGTGCATAGGTGCATATTTATATCTCGAAGAAAATGTTTTATTAAACAGCAAAGAAAATTACTAATTCGACTTCTGTCGTCGTAATAACCTGTGTATACGTTTTATTGGTACTTTGAAATAATTTAGTGCTTGGATGTTAGTGAATCTTCGATTTCTTGTCACTTCCTAGCAAATCATATGAAAACAACTGTTCGCATCACCCTTTCTGATCAATTTGCCATCAATTATTTGAAACAATCTGTATATTTCATGCATTATGCTTTCAATGATGCATAGCCACGCTATATTTAATTTCAAGCATTTTAAATATTATTAATGTATTCAAATGAAGGGTGGTCATATTCTAACGTGTAGCTAATTCTTGCAGAACTTAAATAATAGGTTTTCCAAGTTCTCGATACAATATTATAGTGTAACAGCATTCTGTATTTTACCATAAAATGTTTGATCGCACCTTCGACTTAAATAGTAAACTCACGAAGGAATTTGTTCACGTGAACACTGTTTAATTCGACAACCCTCTACCTTACGGTATTCTGTGAGAAACATTGGACAAGTGCGTGCACATAATTGAATTTTCTTCTATGTCGCGTGTGACTTTACTAAAAAGTGTGCAACGGGAAAATATAATTAGCTCGTAACGGAATACAGGGGATGATCAATTGTTATTATTTGTTAACTTTCGATGCATTGCGCAAATATATGTTTCAATGATAATGTGATGTTGACAATATAAAAACGTTAAATATTTCTCCATATGGCTTAACAGCATCTGTTTGTCCATTTAAATTAGCGTTCCTATTTCTTTCAAATATTGTAGCAAGTAAACGTTTTAAAATATCGTCGCCATCATTCCTTGTCATATGCAAATTTCAATATTTCCGTCTCCAGAACAGTATTGTTAACAACGCTCAACGATATCCCTCTGGCCCACATTCCCGATAAAAAGGAATCATCAGCTCCGTATTTTTACAAACCAACGGGGGGCTATCCTACATTCACATATTATTCTCGAAATTCTACATTTATATCTCCAGGGAGTTCTGCAGCGCTTTTTCAAAGTTTCGGCTTGTACAATCAATTGTATAAATTTTCCAAATATCCGTATGCACTGAATAATATGTTTCAAATAATTCTATTTAATATTTTGTTAACGCGATTCCTTATCAATGCGCGTACTATAGCAAACATCACCTTTTTACACGATTTATAGTAAATTTATAGTAAATAGCGTAACAAAACTTAATTCATGGTACATACCGCTAAGTCATATGCATCAACCGGACAAAAATGAATAAAGAATTTTCTCCAAACGAATGAGCCAGAAACGATTGTTCACAGACATTCATCCGCGTACACAGGGAGAAACGATGAAGCTATTATTGTTGCAATTTGAAAGCAAGTGAACGAATCTACCAGGGACTATACACACATACACGTGTCGAACGGTATCTCTATAAAACAAGAAATTACATTGTCCAACACGGCAATAACACACGAAGGGAAAGAGAAACAATAAAAATCAATTTCAGGATTGACAGCGGACTTATCACTAGCCCCGATTTTCCCGTCTCGGAACCTTGAAACATTTTTCCCGCCATTTGTCTGGATGAGCCTAGTCTCGGAGGAAAGAAAAATTAAAACCGCGGAAGCAATTTAGATATTACTTACGTCGAGAGTGGTCCTTTCTGCTGTCTGAAGAGAGCCGGCGAGGAAGCACGGGAACGGGTAACGCCGAGTGAAAAAAATAAGACGTGAAAGGTGGGTGTTCGTTTGCGAAAAAGACGAGAGCGGTTGGAAGGAGGCGGAAGAGGGAAAGAGTAACACGGGTGCGCTAGAAAGCCGCATAAATGAAAACGCCAGTGAAAACAGAAGGTATTCCAACCGAGGACAAACGACACCGGAAAAAGAAACGAATACATCGTGCCGTTCAAATGTTTATGAATGTTTCACTGCCACTAAATAGCCCCCCTATGTCAATGCCAATGTTCGTTGGATATTGTTCGAAGTTTTCCAAAACTTATCTGAACTTGAACCACCGCGTGGTACAGTGCTGCAATACGGCGAGATTTTTGACATAAATCTAAATTCAGTTACAAATATAAAACTATTGGTACTTATTACATTTAACGAATTTCATGGAATTGTTAACTTACCGAACGACTGATTTGCATAGTTCCTAAAATGCTTGATTGCAGTGATCTTTCTTCCGTGTCTCTTATTAAATTATTCTCAATTTCGGGAAGATCATGACACGGTGTTTTGATGAAATGAGATGAAATGAAATAAATCCATTCGTAGCAGCTGAACTCTGACAAGTGAATTTCGGTTTATAAATATGTACTATGACCAGAGTTGCCATCGAAGTATCTTAATTTCAATTGAACTATTTCTTACCTTCTGCAACTTTTCGCTCCATCTTCAGGTATCAGTTAAATCGTAATTCCTTATTTTCAATCCCGATCCTAAACGAAAATTTGTATAGTCACACGTTATTAGTCATTACTAATATGTAATGACTTCACTGAAACCGTATTATCGATACAAAAAGTCAATCTATTCGTAAAAGATATAAAATGAAATATGCATGCCTTGGTGAGCTGTTTCCATTATAACGAATTTTTATAAACATATTTATTCGCAAATGCGGAACGCTGATAATATCGAGCAACAAAGCAAGGATGTTAGATTCCTCACGGTTTTATTAAATTCAACAATTATTACACCACTGCACTGGTCTAATGTAATACTTCATGTAATAATCAACACCCTTTAAATTGCTCTACCTTTGAAGCACCGTGAAATTCTCTCGAAAACAAATATTATTCTGTTAATATATACAAAATTAGTATTATAAAACGTTAATGTCTCATAAAAATTCAGCAAACTGTAAAGTTACATTGTTATTCATACCATTATATGGATTTTGAACTTTCCTAACTTTGCCGCTGTAATTTTTATCGAACAATTCTATATATATATATATATATATACGTGCAATGAGGAACGAAAGTTATATTTTTGATGAACTTTTACATAGATTAATACGAAATAATATTTAGCAACTTTGTTGTTTTCTATCTTCAATTAATCGCAATCCATAACAAATTGAACTCGACACGTAGGTAAAGCAACGTTGATCTAAATCAATTAGATATTACTCAAGGCTAATAAACTCCTCGAACTTCGATTGCCAGACTCTGAAGAAGAAGATGGATTAATCTTTTTAACAGGAAGAAAAACTGAATGATTGCACAGTATGTGATCTCTAATACAGCGAAGGTGTAGCGGAAATGTTGGAAGGCAAGGAAACGCCAGGGTATGAAAATACATAGAAATGAGGATATACACGGAGAAATCTGGACATTGCGCGTAGGAGATAGGACTAATGCCCGTTGTCCTGTTCAAACGTGTGAAACGTATTCTCCTTCGACAAAGGGAACAACGGGGCTGTCTTAGTCCGTAGGGATTCAGCAGACTTCATTTAACGAATTTTTTAGCGTTTTTTCGTTTACTGACCTTTCATTATTTATTTGGATAGTTCAGTAAAACGTTACAATAAGTACAATAAGATACAAGTTGAATCGCAAGTCAACAAAGTGTCTTCAACGACGTACGTATGTACGTGTGTATGTTCCTATTTGATATTCTCTTAGTCCCTTTGGTGAAACGAATAATCGTTGCCTAATGATATCTGATGGCCGGCACTAATCACCGTTGCCGAACTATCAGACGAATTATAACGGTAGTCTGTCAAGAACATGTGCCGGCTGTCACGATAACGGCTCTAAATAATTAAAAATCAAGAGTCAACCACTGCCACTTGATGGTACCGAAAATTTGGACAATTTGCAAATACAAGTAAATCTTTTAAAGCGATATCTTAAGCTCCAACTGAGACACAGTGACGTTTAAAATCATGTCGAGAAAATAGATTAAATTCCTGATATTTTATCCGGTTATATTCTTAATCTTCTTAATAAACATTCTATTTGCATTACTCCTACACATGTGCCGTCACTCATAAATTTGAGCGTGTTTGGGAAAAAAGAACAGACAGAAAAATGAATACAAACATCACACATTCCAAACTAAAATCACAATACTCTATTTCACTCGCATATTTCAACGAATTCTTTAGGTGAAACAAACCATTTGTTTATGTTCAACAAACATATATATGTATGTGTTTGTATTCTTCACGTCCCACAGTGGGGAAGAACGGTAATTTAGGCGTGCAAAAGTCGAAAAACAAAACACGGAGTAGCCCTATAATTTTATATGCAATATCAAGCTAGATGTCAATAGCACCTAAAAATGGCATTTTCATTGCTTAAATCCATTGTTGTTAAGCGTGGCAAGGGATACAAACGTTCAAAATTGAAGATAGCTTAAAAATGAAGAATACTATTTTCACCTGTATTCTAATGCTCAGGACCTTAATGGTATTTCTGTTTGCAGGAACTGTATCAACAAAGATTAGGAATGTGTAAAAATGAAAAGAAAAATTTTATAAAAACTTGTTAACATTTTTTTTTTCAAGATAGTTTCAACAAATTAATTTTCAACGCGTTCTTTTATGAAATACTTTTGAACTCCACTCGACTTCGCGCTAATTTTTATACACACGTTAAGAATAAGATGTATACTATATGCTCTATAAAATTTAGCTGCAGCTGTAAAAGTTATTGCATTTTTGATAGAATAGGTCAATGCCGAAAACGTTCGTACTGATGCGGCCTACGGTAAACGGTAGATGATCGGCTCCCCTTTTTTCATTTATGTAGGAAATAAAAGCCTTAAAATTGCTGATACTGATGATATACTAGTACAGAATATATCGAAGCGCTTCTGATCGCCTGAACCGTCCGTCTCCGACTCTGTCGTGGTGCTATCCCGCAACCCGCGCGAGCGAACGCAGCGCGCGAGTCCCCCGTCCTTCCATTTATAAACATGTATACTTTACAGAAATAAAATTTACAATAAAAACAATAACAATATATATAAACATTAATATTAAATAATAAGAAAAAAATATTAAGTTACAAAAGATTTATAAAAATTTTCAGTTCTAAGTTATTGATCCTCTACTTCGAGAAGAGCTTTCACTTCATTTTCAAAGATTGAATAATTCCGAGAGCATAAACTTTTCTTTTTACAAGATAAAATAAATAAACGTTAGAAGTTAATAAAACGCAAGAGTTGATCGCCTTTTGTGGATAAAACCCATAATTATATCATGAACGAACGTTGCCATGTACTATTTGTTGTTTGGGTTATTTTAATACATTCTTTGTTCGGAAGGGGTGATTAACTCTTTAATTATCTTAATCCCTTAGCGAGTAAAGTATGAGCGAAAAATAACTTCCTTTGTAGGGCGTGGTGCATGATTACAAGGATTAAACGCCAGTCAAACCTCTGGAGGATTATGACAGGGTCACTGCTATTAAATCAACGTACAAATATATCAATAACGCACAATATATACCTTCTAGGGATAAAGAAATATGGAATCCAGTACACAAAAATGTTATACAGCATATAGTATACATCCCACTCTTAACGTGTATATAAAAATTAGCGCAGAAACGGGCCGAGATCAAAAGTATTTCATAAAGAAAGACTTTTGCACGCCAAAATTGCCGGTTTTCCCCACTGTGTGTCCAATCAATTTTCATTAACGTAGGTGTATGTAGGTGTGCGCTCTATTCTGTGAGTAACTCTATGCTTCCAACAATCAGATTTAATTTAATATATTTTAGTTACAACAAACAGGAATCCCGGAAATCCATTCGATATTTTCCGTCTCTCTTTGTATTCTGCATTCGGGTTCAGTCGCTTACCACCTTTTTTGCCAGCGGTTTTGTAAAGGGAAGATTAATTTGTAAACATATTTACAACCAATAAACTCAACTTATTACGGCTTCACAATCACAGGTATTGTCCGATTAAACGTGGTTTGTTTCGTTTGTACACGTGCGTAGATAATTTCCCATAAAATGTTAATTACTTAATATACATGGCACTTCCACTGTACTCTTTTATTCAATCGTTCTTTGTGTTACAATCGTGTTTGCTGGCTTATTTGAACGCACTGGTTGCATTGAAATGGGAGGTATTTAACCAGGAAATATTCAGTGCATATTTGACAATATATTGTCTTTAGGGGCGATAATCAATTGAATTATGTTTTACGTTCTTCGTGGGAAAAATTTTTTCCTTGTAAAGTCTGAAATTAATCTTAATGTAATTCTAAAATCTGAGCAGCAACGTCGGTATACTTTGAAACTTGCTAATAAATATTGTTATTACTCTTCATTTTCGGTGATAATAAAGTTTAGACAGGGCAGAAAAGTTAAAACTTGCTAATATGATGTATGAGAGACGGGAAATTAATACAAGATTAGAATACATTGGCAACTAAAGTCAATATTAAGAGCAAAGTGATAAATTGTACATCATTGACTCTCTTATTACAAAACTACGATATTCTTGTAGTCAACTTTTAAACCCGGCGACGAGATTCTACCGCGCAATCCATTCAATTCTATTCAAGGATAGCAATTATATTGTATAATACATACTGCATTAATATTAATCGGAATTGAAGTTTTCAAACAGAAATTTATAAAGGTCTTCTACGCCGCGAAAATTCTTAAACAATATTGCGGTCAGATAGATGCACCACTTCGATATTAGACCTGGCGTGGCGGTGGTGCTCGCACGCTTTATGCTTTTCATTTAAAAATCACCAGCTTAAGGCACGTTTTATCGTTTCCAATCAGGCTTTATCAGCCGTCAAGATTATTTCTTCATAGATTGGGAGCCTTTCATCAAGGGTAGGGCACGCGTAAAAAAAAAGAACGGCACGGGGGCACACAAGCAAAATCATATATATAACATCATGAATTTTAATTATTTGAAACTATTTTCTATCGGAGAAAATATGAGAATATTAATTTCGGGGACACCATGGACTTTATCGATACCTTATAAACAGTACATACATAATAAATTTGATTTCATTTAAAAATGTTTAAACATGACGTTTTGGATATCGATAGTATTATTTATTTAAATGGCTGTAATACGAATACTGGAGATTTAGTGAAGACTTATTGCTCATGCTGTATGTTCTTGCAATCATTGTAACAATCAGCAAATTTATTGCCCATTTACTGAAGGGCAAGGTGGAAATTTTAGCAATCAGTGGAGGGTTTACGGTAACAGATGCTCAGCCTGAATTCTGAAATATATCCATACCATAACATAAATCCCCCAAAAACAGTTAGGAAAAAGTTTTTACTTTTCCCCACATCTTAGGCACACCCTTCACCATCTTCTGTAGCAACCACCCCAGAAAATAAAATTTAACCGAGAGTAATACCGCACTAATATTCAATTAACCAAATTTGTAACTCGAAATTAAATCTAGTCGTCGAGCCTCTAGTATCATTTTCTAAGTAGGTGTACTCGCGAAAAGTCATCCATTAAAGAACCATTCGTAACAAAGTTTCACGGCAAAATAGAGAAACCGCAGAATACTGCATGATTAAATAATTTGAATTACTTTAACGCCCTGTTTCACGGTACAGTTAGTAAAGACTATTTTGTTATTTTAATACATTTTTTATTGTGCTGTAACAATACGTCGACCGACCTCCGAGTTAATATTCTGACATAAACAATCGAAAGTTGTTAATTATTTTTGTATATGTACTACATTAACGCACTAATTAACCCCTTACTGTATATGTTGTAATAAGGGAATAAAAATTCGGAATAAAACAATCTTCTATATTTTCCGACCTTTGTTTAATCAGCACTTTGTACTTAAGTTAGCGAGCAGTACACATCACCAAATGGGGTAACATTTTTCTTTAATGCATGCTGTTAAAAAGGGGAAACAATAGCACAACCCCTAGCTTCTGAATTAATAGATTAATAAAGGTTATTAGTACGGTCGTTCGAGTAAGGGAATTTTTGAATTATGGTACGTTACTCGTTCCTTGTGATAAAATGCAACAGTGTCCGTGTTTTTCGTTTGCCTTTCATCCCATTGCTCTTTTCTTGTTCGGAGAGTAATTGTACAAATAATTCTTTATTGCCTGTACTTGTTTCAAATGCCTATAATAGTGATAAAACTGAGTTCTTTGAATTTGAATTTGATACCACTGTATCAATTATTGGAATCAGTGTTATTCTACTTATATTTGTTCTCCTTATTTTTCTCCATATCAAATGTTACATTAAAATAAAACATTCGCTGTTATTAACTCTGTCTCGTCTTATTTTTGCAACTGTGAACTGTAATGAAATAGGTTAAAAATTTCATATGACTATCTGCAAATGTAACCTGTTATTGTTACGCAAGCATTAATTTCAAAGGCAAATGCTCCGATGGTATCGAAACGGGTCTCGTCCCTATCACTATCACTAGTTTTGTAGAAATTTTACCTACAATTTGTAGATTCTGTCAACAACAGGCAAGTGTATATTCGTCCTTCGAATCGCCGTTTCAATCTTTTATTAGAAATAATTGGAGCTTTCCGAATTCAAAACTGTAATTCGATCCACAAATTTTGTATGGGTGTCCCGAAATTAAAACGGTAAATATTCCCGAAATATTTATTGCATTTTAAGTAAGTGATTTAATTATTGTACAAAGTGTATGCAGGCATTTTCGTCCATTACGCGTATTACCGATAAAAAATAGTCCGTCAGTTCTAAATACTGGAACGTATCCTCGTACAAATACATTTCAACGTGAGTGCATTTCGACTTTTTCTATTTAATTTCGAATTCCTCATTCCGCTTCCAACGCATCACTCTTCGTCCATCTGATAAAAAATATGATAAACTTACTTTCCTCGCTAAAAAATACCATGCTTCCTGCCGCGTATCTTCTTTTAAAACAAACTGTCCGACGCAAATTTAATATTTTCTCTATTACTTCAGTTTACATATGGCTTTTTCCAGCAAGCTTTGTCACCCACCGTAACAATCCTTTTTTCATTTCTTCGATACCCGGTGTATCGTTTGGAGATATACTTTTTCTCAGACTCTTTTAATTATTGGACAGCTAAATTTGGTGCACTATATAGTATCTTCCTCTATTTTCTTTATAATTCTTGTTGAACGGCTTTCTTACGGCACAGAATCTATACTATAGATTACACGATCTTCTTATTTAAATCTTTTAATTATGTCTCCAACTGTGCTCTTATTTATATGAAGAATGGCAGCAGTTTTTTCTATACAACATTCCTTTTGTGTTGCATCGTATAACAAGTTGCAATCTGTTGAATGAAATATGTATATATTATTTCCGCGTCCCATCATTCCGAGTGGATTCAGTGAATGCCGAAACTCAATTGATTTTCAAATATCATATTATGTTCTGTATTATACTTTACTGGATTCCGAAGTATCCGAATATTACTTCAACTTCAAGATCAGACATTATTTCATTTAATACATGTTGAATTATAGCAAATGTTATAAGTTGTATAAACAAATATACATATCAATATTAATATCATTCATATCAGTATTATAATATTTTACACGATGATTTACAAAGATATGTTTTGTCTTTCGCATAAACAATATTGCAGTGCATGCAAACATAAATGTTATAATATACGAATATTAAAGCTACTCACTGTATTTAACCAATGCATTGGTATTCCAAGAACTACATAGGCCTGTATTCTCCCTGAAACAATGATCTTCTTACCTTTCATTCGTCCAAGTGATATGCCTAATGCGAGTAATGAAAAAATAGAACAAATGTTGAAGCTATCGAAAATTCATTGTCTATCATCCTGTATTATTCCAGAGCCAGGGAGTGCTGCGGGGCCTGTATTTATCGCTCCAGTTGGAAATCAAACAGCTGCAATTGGCCGCGAGGTCGCCTTTTCTTGCAGTGTTCGCAACATTGGAAAATACAAGGTAAGCAGCTAATTGCGACACGAAAAATGTGCAGCATACAAGCGAAATTCGGATGATTGTACGATAGTGACCTATTAACCAGATTGCAGCTCGAATAACTCATCAATACTAAAACTTTTAATTCTGACACAGAAATGTGTCACTTTCGGATTCTATTTTAACCCACCCATACCAATCGCAATGGCCCGCCTTTATCAAAATAGAAAGGACGCTTTTAAAAGGAAATATATTTGTCGCAAATTCTTGACGAGAGAAAAATTAGAATATGGTGCACGCATGATAAAAGCGAATGACCCCTTTTAAAAATGAAACTGACGAGGAAAATGAAATGGAAAGGAAACTTCTTTATATTTTAGAGCCACAAAATTATAGCTTTCCATAACATTGTTGATAACTATGTCCGTACAAGGTAGTTTATAAGATGCAAGCTTTTTTGCACAATGCCGCACTCATTGTCGGTTGCTGTAAGTAATTCCACTGAATACCGAAGAAAGGTCGCAGTCTTGCAGTGTAATTTTATTTAAAGGAGTCGTTACTATTTTTCTTTAAAACACCTTTGCAACGTTCTACAAAGTTGTACACTCGGTCTGCATAAAAGTTCCGAGTTTCGTTCAAAAGATCGGTTAACCGCCGTTTCAACCTCGTCATTCTTTTTTATGTGCTTACTTTCGGGAAAGTTTGTACTAAGTAAAAATAAGTCATTGCTTTACATAAGTGCTTTGGTCAGAAATAAGATTACTTCAACAAATAATTAAAAATTCGTCAAACTGTGAATAGTGGTTTTAGAAGGATTGAATCCTTTTGTTAATGAATATAATTAATTTCACGTTTTTTTTTTTTTTTGTAATAAAAAGATTTTTCAGAGGTGGTGTGGTGCGTTAAGTAGTAACACATTATCACACGACAACATGTAAATTAATATCAACATATTACGGAGGGGTCATGCTTCGCCGAAACTGTACTCGGTGACAGACAGTTTTAAATTATTCAATATTAACCAGTTTACATATACAGCAAGACAAATGTTTTGCATTGTATTTAACACTTTTTCCTTATATTTTCAAATATGAGTCAGGTAATTCACTCGAAATATTTACTCAATCGCACACTTAATAATAGCTTCTTAATCTCGACTCTCTCAGTTCTATGCCAGATTACTGAGAATATATTTTTCTTCCATTATGGGGAGAACGAAATTGTAAATTATAATTTCGAATCGGATCATTGGAGGAGTGTATTGTGTTTGAAAATTCTATGCAAGATGATATTGAAATATATCAAGGAAGTAGGCTGGTGGTTAAAATTCAACTATTAAAATATTTCTGGAATACCCTAATACCTTTCTCTCTATGCTGAAAAACGAGCCCGATTAAAATTTGAATGCATTTCGTTATTTTTTCACTTGCTAATATTTTTAATTACGAATTCATGCATCAGGCTTTATAAAACTTGGGGCCGGATTTTCTGGTGGCATTCAATCAAGAATTCCCAAATAAGAATAGAATTGCAAGTTACATACCAAAAGCGAAGAAGGAAACAGCATTAAAATATCATATTTCATATTTGCGGAATGGATTGTTATAAATGTGAATTACCTCCTACTAAAAGCATTGTTAAAAAAATCTTGTTTCAAATTATTATATATGTCGTGAAGGAAATGTATCTTTATTTCTTAAAAAGCTTTCAGTGGCTGACGGCAACTCTTAATATGTACGTGGCTCACTCATAAGGGTAAACGCATTGGCAGAGTACCTCGTAACAAATATATAAACAAATCTCTATTCAATGAAATAAATCACATTCAGATTTCTCGTTTTCCGTCGATAATGTGTTCCCGTTAAGAACCACGTTCGATAATTTATCAGAACGTGTAATACCCGCTGTTTGTAATTGCCCTGCGTCCATTTCGCGTTTCAGAATAATATTCGATCAACGAACAAACGATCAAACTCATACCGACAAAGTAAAAAGCTGCAAATGGTTGGTCGAGCTTGTCGGCCCTTCTGCGTTAAACAATATGGTATTCATTTACTTAACTTTTAATTAAAACCGAGCAAATGGAGCTGCTTCCTCGCAGTGCATTCCACGAATCAGACTACTGCGTCGAATTCACTCGAATGTTATAATATGCCAGATACTTATATCGAATATTACGTCGATACGCATTTCGCGTTGATTTAAATATGAATTCTCGTTATTACTAATAGATTGCTCAGGCATGATTTGTACAAATCATGAAATGGCTCAACTCTTTATAAGTTTGTGATCCATAATTTAACCACCTGACGTAAGGATCATAATGTCTATTGTTTTATCCTGAGAATTCGACCACGACGCGTAGAGCAGTTTGCTGGATAGGATTGTAGTCGAAAACATGTGCAGGCTAATTTACAAATGAATGGCAATACTTCAAGGGGTAATAATCAAATCTGCACACTAATATTAGTGAAAGAACGTCCTATGAACATATGCCCCGCGTACCTTAGTTTTCGAGTTATGACCACCACGATTTTCCGATCTCAACTCATTAGACTTCTATTTTCAGGATCATTTAAAATTTATTTCGTTAATAATAATCATTTAAAAATTATTGTGTGCTGAGCGCAAGTGAATAATGTGCGCAATCTCCAAGAAATAAAATATCTGGTATGTTCAAGCGAGTGAGGAACTGAGACGTGCAAGTAGCGTTTTTTGAGACACACGTTTGGCAGATCCGACAATTTCTTTAATCGTCCATAACTTTTTGAAGGGCACCCAGTTAATGTAGTTACATTTAGGGGTTGCTAACCAGCCATTGAATTTTCTGTTATCTAAGAAAAATATTCAGTTTTCGTTTTGACATACTATGATTTATTTCACATTGGAATATTATTGAAAAGTAAAGTGGAACAGCATTTGTCGAGAATAGTCAATTGACATTTATGAAAATCTATTTCGCGCGTAATATCATTTCGAGGATAGATCTGCCGGAATTGCTTGATTAACAGCAAGTACTGTTTTTGTTCTTCGTTTGTGAGATGTAACTTCTATTCTTTATTGGAAATTTGTATATAATAAGCAAGATATTAATTAGCGAGTAACAGTCTCTAAAATATTATGAAATGTAATAAAATACATTAACAAAATGCATTAACCAAGCCTGATTTTCAGTATAGAGAACTAAATGTTATGGTCCCCCAGTAATATTTTAAAAGATGAATTTTAATTGCCAGCGTACGCTGGCATATTATGCGTACCTGTAATAGACATTGCAATCACCGTCCTTAAAAAAGCCAATTTTTTCCAACCATTCTGCGCTGTCATTAACCAAATGTTTACGAATACCAGAAGTGCACCTCGCTGTGTTTAGTTTTGTACTGCCGAGTCGAAATCCATGGACCAAAAGCCTTTTCGCTTGCCAACTTTAATCTTGTGTATACTGTAAACCAGCGTGTAACACAGATACGCATAACGCGACGAAAAATTTGCAGCGGAGCTTGTACCCGGCCGGTACACAAGAAACAACACGTATAGCGCGGTTGACGGATATGCGGCGAAAATGAAAGCTTCCCTCACACATCTCTACTTCTGCGCTCATCTTATGTCGCATTTTTCTTGCCACTAAGGCTTGGTCTTTATGCGTGACAAAGACATATGTATACGCAAAACACAGATGCCATTTCACCCTTGGCATATCAAGGTGAGACGTGCCAAAGGGAGTCCCCGAGGATCTCCACGACTTTCTTACACTAATTACTATTATAATATTTTTGTTTTGACATAGAACGCATTAAACGTGACGAGAATATAGCTAAGAAATGAGGTTTTAATTCGCTGTATACTTTGATTGCAGCCAACGAAGCAGTATGCGGTCACAGTATAAAATTACTCACTGTCTCTTATTCAGGTACTGATGCTCATAGTGTACACAGTGTTATTAATTTGTTTGGATACACTATCGACTCTCCAGTTACAGTTACTTACTAAGAGTTGCAAAAAGAACAAAAATTAACATTCGAGAGAATATGATACTGTCGAACCTCGAGAACTCGAATCTGGAGGGAAGAGAAAGGAACTTCGAGTTATAGAGGTTTCGTGTTATCGAGTGTTCAAGTAAGAGAGGTTCAACGCACGAAAATTCGACTTATAGAGGCTTTTTATGACGGTTAATGTTGGATTAGTCCCAATAGTTTTATTAGAAGACTTGCAGCGTGCCTGCAGCGTGTACATTCTTTCTATAATGGTCAAGCGAAGAAGGAAGTATATATCGTGACAAAAGAAAAGAACAAAAGAAGATAGCGTCGCGCCACGCTTCGCCTGGGCGCGTTATACAAACACATACATTAGGGTCAAATCACTTCAGTTAACTTTCCGACTTGCGAGGACGAAAAGGAAGACAAATTAAATTTTTTCGCGGCAATTACATATTTATTGTATACATATATAAACGAAATGAGAACACGAAAGTTAAGTTACTATATATGTAGCGACTTCTTATTATTCGAATGCCTGTAATTTTGCTCCGAGTTAATGTACTGACATATTGTTTATCTGCGAAAATTGACTGAAATACGATTAGTTTCCATGTATATCCACGTGGTCATTTCATGTTTTCCATCTTTTGTTTTGAGACAATTCTAACGGTTGAAAGGAAGGAAACAATTGAATGATTTCTGACACAAAGTTGTAAACTTCGAGTTGTAGAGGCGGCGGCGATCGAAGTTCCACCTATAGAGGTAAACTCGGAGTTGTAGAGGTTTGCCTATTCCAAACTCGACTTACAGAGGTAAAATAATGCATCTGGACATGTGGCAAATAATTCGAGTTAAAGTAAATTTTATTACGACTTGTACAGGTTCTTGCAGCGGAGATGAAGGCAATTAAAAAAATTTTCTTCTCATAGAGATTCGAGTTATCGTGGCTCTACTGTATACATAGGTTATATAAATTTTCATTGGAGTTTTCAACTTTTTTACATAAATTATTTCAGCTGATTTCTTTCTTTCTGCTGCTCCAACCGATCGAAATTAACAACGAAACATATACAACGCATTCCTGGCGACATATTTTCAATAGTTATCGAATGGCATCGGAGAATCTTGTTTTGGGTTCTCTGAGGAACCACCCCTTGGTATGCTAAGGGTTAAAGTAATATTGGTAGTGTAGAATGTTAAATTTACTAATAATGTATGCACAATCGTATGTTCTCACTCTAAAATTTCTCTTCAGAAATCTATTTTGTAAGACACAAATATTAAAGGAAATTGCCAAATTCGTCTACGGTTATAGGTATATCTATTTTTATGCTAATACAATGGTATGGGCACAATCAGTCCGCTCTTGTCGATCGTTTCCCAAAGAGTGCCTTCGAGGGTCTGTTTTACGACCCCCAAATATTTAGGGGCCCCGCTCGCCTATCGGCCTCGTGGCGACATTTTCCAGATGAGTACGCGAGGCGCTCCAAAGCCGCGGGTTTTCTTACAATTTCTTTAGCCTCCCTGTCTCTCAATTAAGCCGGTTACTCGAGGTCCCACTGCATTCCATAATATGTCTTACTAACGAGGATCAATCTAAATCTAAACGCTTTCCATTTTCATTATATTTGGCACACTGGTACGGTATTGAAACGCACAGCACTCGACTTAACCGAGGGAGAGTACTGCAGTCCTTGACAAAAAATGACCAGGTTTTCTTGTATTTACCCAGCGCTTCTTAGCGTAGCTAATTTCATGAGCGTGGTCTTTATGTTATTCAGAAAGTATAACTTCGTTTCAAGTTTCACGGTGTTTCAAAAAGATAAGTTTATATGAAATAATCAAAAAAAAGATACGTATTGGTACCTAGTTTAGTTTCTTTATTTCAATATCTTCTACCCTTAACCTGAAACCTATTTATTCCAGGCATACAGCTTGGAATGATGTCGCATAACTTTTCAATGGTAGTCTGATTCATGTCCAAAATACGTCAATCGTATTTTCGAAACCAATCACAACTGGGAATTGCTTAGACGTTTTATAAATACGCCTTATATAGCAATTAATTAATCGCCAACGACCGAATCACTATCGTTAGAATCTATATTTAGGGCAAATATTTCGATGGCGTTTCAATTACACGTAGGTTTACGTATTTCCGGAAAAATCGTCTGCTCAGGTCCCCCGTTCTAATCCGAAAGATGGAGAGAAAGAAAGGGATTTTTGATTTCTTCATCCCATTCTCGATCTCATTCTCCTTGCAACCTAGACTATATTTAGTAATAAGTTTTCCGCTCGGAATCGATATATTGTAAGAAAGAGGTTGAAGGAGCAAGGGGGAGCAGAAGCACGGGAAGCGTAAAAAAGAGGATGGTATGAACAGAAAAGGGATTGGAGGGGGGGAGCGGTAGAGTAAAGGTGAAAAAGAAAAGGTTAGAACGGACGAGAGTGCGAGAAAGAGCGCAAGAGATGGAACTAGGATGGGATTCAGGAGTAAGTAGAGTCGGAGGAGACACATTTTCCCCGGCGACAGATTCTACCCGTAAAGTATCCACCTAGATGAAATATTCGGTCTATAGAAAGCCACTCAAGGCAGCTTGGCAGGCAGGGATGGATTAAGATAAGCTTGCCCCCAGTCAGATCCAAATAGTTTCCGGAGATTTGGGAGAAGAGGAAATGCTAGTCAAATATATGAATGTTGTTTTATCTTTATGCTGCTTTTATATTCTGTACTAGGGGGATGATTTGATCGCGGATCAATCGAAATAGGACGCACTTAATTAAGCTTTCGGCGGTTCAAATTTTTCTTCGAAAAATATTTCCCTTTTATTAACGTCGCCCTCCTTTCTCTGCGTGTGCGTTGCAAACTGCGCGAGAAATGAAACTAAGCAAAAGTGAGCACAGTACCTGAACCACAAGGAGACAAGCGATGGGCTCTTTGGCAAGCATATTAAGGTGGAAATAAACAATTGTCTGTCGGTAATTAAGAACGAGTCGAATTCAACTGCTGGGAAAATTCGTCAACAATTCCTTTGCCGTTTGCTGCAACTGTGAAACATCTTCGTCTAAAGGCTCGTTCAAACTGACAGACAATTGTCCGCAGACGCGCGTCCGCGGACAGTTTATCGACATGGAGCAGTATATATGTATTTCGTTTTCCATGCGAATGAAAAATAAGGGACAGCGCCTGCAGACTTTTTTCAGCCTACGGGGATACGGGGTTGCAGACAATGTCTGTTAGCGAAGAAGAGGCTTTACTTGTCAAGCCTCACGGCATGAGGTTCATCTTTGATACTGTAGTGCCTAGCTTGAAATTTCTTAATCCATCTTTGACACTGACTGACGCTAATAATTTCGTCATGCACTTCAAATATGTTTTTAGCCGCAGCACTACCATTAATTTCTATATACGGTTCGCGTAATATCAAACGTCGAGTATGTTCTTTCGTCGAGCTTATTTTAAATGTATGTAGCAACTGCGATATTCGATCTCGGCTTGCAAACTTTCGATACAACATTGCCCGAAAGTTCCTATTTCCAGTATTATTCATACCAAGCGGATAAGCGATTACAGTTTCGTGGTTCCATTATTTTAAACCCAGGTTTGAGAGAAACCAGAATTACTGAAGGGTTGACCCAATATTTTGAGGTATTTCGGTTATCGCAGAAGTGAAGTAAAGCATCATAACTTCAACTAGTTTCTTTCGGGAAGAATCGAGTCATGCAGTATAACCACCTAGATTACCAAACGCGTATCAAAGACGTCAAATTACCGTGAACAGTCTGCTAATCTGTTTAATACGATTACGGAAACCCAAAAGTGATAATTAGTGGGCCAGCGGTTTAAAACTATATTATACTCTGTGCATCCAACCGCTTCTTTCAAAAGTTATTATTATTATCGATATCACTTTTCTGGAAATATTACGGGTGCCTATGGAGGAAAGGGCCACATGAGGAGCTTCCAAGACAAACTTTAATTATCCAAAACGAACAAATCGATGAAACGGGGTGGAAGCACAGATTTAACTCGATAATTTCCTGTAATTCAAAAGCTTAGAATCTTGCATTTCTGGAATAAAGGACAAGTGGGCCGTGTTTGCATCGTATCCTTTATAACGGCGACGAATGTAATATTCTCAAACACGTCGACCTCAATTTTTTGGAATATTCTATGCGTAGAGATCTGGAAATATTTATTGCAATACTGACAAAAGTAGAATGCACAATTTTCTCATAATATAATAGATAAGTGTTTATAATTTAATTGTGTATGCGTACATAATACAATTAATTTATAGTGCAGTAGTTAACAAAATAGAAATGATAACACAATTCAATATTTCAATAACAATATTTCGGCTGTGAGCAATGTTTCAGACCAACGATTTTCAACCTTTCCTATCTCACAGCGCACAAATTAATTACTAAAATTTTACGGCACATCAAAAATCTAATTATATTTCTTCGAGAATCTAACAAGATGGTATGCATTCCTTTCAAGAAAAAATTTGTTCAAAACGCAATTTATTTGTTGAATTTTGTAATTAAAAAGTTCTACTTGAAATTATTTATAACTAATTTCTAGCCATTGCTGCACACAACATTACCCTGTAAATAACAAAATTGGTACGCACCTGTGAACCTCTCGCGGCCCACCGGTTGACAATATATTAGCTGTTTTATACCTTTATTTATTCGAATCAGCAGAAATTGAAGCTGATATTTTCCTGAAAATGGACCTCTTTATTTCTAATTTTTCTTACCAACCCTCTACTAACTTTCTCCTTACATTGTTGCTCAAATATAGAAGAGCGAGACAAAATTTGCCGTCTAAAATATGGATCGTATATAATCCTTGCATGTAGCTGGAATTCCCTTGCTTGCTGGAAGAACGGAAGTGCTTCCGTTACAGTGCACTAAAGCTAATTACACGAATAAAACATAACGAGACATTCGAGTGCCTAAAGGCTATCGTACAATTCACAACCGAGAACAATAATTGACGAAAAACGTAAGCAAAGAATCTCAAGGAGGCCGTATTTAGATTACAAAAATGTATGACTGCCTCCGAAGGTTCGTTTAAGTTATTCCAGAGCCGACATGGAAATCTCTGTTGCGGTAACGAGTTGGTCGTTGGCACAGCAGGGGGTAGGGAAATGACAATGGATTTTCCAGGTTGGCTGGCTACGTGCCTCGGACCAGACGATTCTCTCGGTCCATACGAGAACGGTAACGCACAATGCACGTATCGCGGTCTCATACGAGACCGGAGGAAGTTCCGGTTCTGGCGCGGTATCCGGTAGCGCCTTCGGGGTGACAGGAAGCAGCCAAACCACGGAGGAAGTCGTCAACGGCACGTGGCGACTCCACATTCGCCAGTTAAAGGAGTCGGATAGAGATTGTTACATGTGCCAGATTAACACCAGCCCGATGATATCCGAACTCGGATGCTTGGACATTCTAGGTAAGAATACTCCTTTAACGAATTATAATTTACGCGTTTACTTGTAGTACAGGCTTGCGTCGGTTGAACAGGGTCACCTAAATATGTGTATGGATTATTAACAGTTGTATGCAAAACTTCTCGGGGAAAAATCTCACTATTTCGAGTGACAGATGTAACGTTGGAGAGAATATTCTTTGAATGTAATTTCTTTGCGACATTTCGAGATCATTCGAATTTGTTCACACCAGTCCTGTATTTTCGTCTGGACGCTCTTATAGAGCATCAAATACAAATTCAACGAGCTTAATAACCATACCGTCATAATCATATTTAATCTCAAGATATTTGCGGTGAATATCGCTGAGTAATGGCGCAAATTTTAATTATCTGCTTATTAAATTAAATTAAATTCGAATTAACTTGTTTGTTGTTTAAATTGAACTACAATATTTCTTAAGTACTTCTTATTGATACAAATTGTTACAAATACAGCGGCCATAATTACATTGGAAAGGAAAATACAATTAACGTATGAAAAATCATCGCGACTTGCGCAGGATCGCGGTATATTCTTATTCGCCAGTGTGATTTTTTTGTTTTTGTTCCTAAAGCGAACACCTTCATATACATAGGTTGCGATGATTTTTCTTACGTTAATTGTATTTTCCTTTCCAATGTAATTATGGTCTTTCCATTTATAACAATTTACACTAATAAAAAATATTAAAAAATATTATAGGTTGCCATAATATTAAAGATATTATACAATATTGAGTCCTTTTTAAGAAAACAAAAATTAACGTTCACATTTCCGAAACCAGCTAACAAATGCTGCTAACAAAATTCTGTAAATTTTTAGTAAAAAGAGCGGCCTGAAAGTCTGAAAGTGGCGACTGTTACGTTGGCCACTCTGTATATGTAGAATTCCACTTAAAGAAATTGTTTGCCCTGTTACATGTGCCTCTTAAAATAGTATAATTTGTTCTGAATAGTTTTTTCATATACCTCTAAGTAAGGCAGATATTTGGGTGATCCAATTTACCTGAGACAGTTTAGTTGTACAGTTTGCACATTGACTATAATTCGTATCTGTTATACATGTAAATGGAGAACCTTTCCACAAACACCTAAAAATAAAACGTGTCAAAGAATAAATAGAAAAAGGAAGAAAATAAACTGATCTACAGAACACATAACTAAATAGAGAGGGAACACTGTTGACTGTAAAAAAGTAAATGCTGTACTATAATTTAATGATTTCACTATTGTTTCCTGCGTCGATTTGTTAGCAGTTTAATTTGCTTGTCGAAGTAGCTATAGAAAGAAAGCAAATTCGTACTTTTCTATACGAGTTTAAAATGAAACGCAAAACGCAGCAGACACCAAACGCAATATTAAGGGTGCACGCGATGAACGTACAAATCCTAATAGCACAGTGTAGTATTGGCTTTAACGATTTCAGAGTGTATGACGAGTACTGATGACATTGAGTACTTCGCAAGTAGTTTCGAACTTTTATTGGATTTGAATGTCGAACCCTCTATAAGTATTTTGGAAAACGAAAACTGTACCTCTAATTATAAGTATACTTTAATCTAAACGAAATAGGTTCAAACTTCAAACCCTTCGCTGGTATTTCGAGAAACAAAAGCAACAGCCGTTTCTGAACACTAATCAAATATGTTATACTTTTATGAGTACCTTCCCAGAAATTATATGCTTTTCCAAATCATTGTCCGTTTTTACTATCTCCTAAATCAATTATGATACTATCTATAGATGTTTCAATTATAAAACAGTAACTGAAATTATAAGAATACGAAAGACTTTCATATAGGCAATTTCTTGTGAAATAGTATTACAGTTTTTAGTTTTCTCAACGAAATTTTCACGCGATTGAATTTCGCAGTATATGTATATGTTCCAAGTATCCCGTTAAAAACTCAGAGTAATATTTCCAAACCAACAAACGTCGAAACCTGCATACGTATTTACTTTCATTTTACCTTTGTACGTTATACTTGAATACCTTTGCATTGTACCGTTGGAAACGATATTTTCAAAGGTAGGGATTATCATCGATAAAAGGAGAAATATGTATGTCGACTAAACACAAGCATTGTGAACGAAACATTACTTCTGAACGGTTACAGAATTAAATAAAATAAAAATGATGAGAATTATACGGACTTCATTATTTAACATCTGTTATGGAATATTGATTTTGAAGATCCATGATTCAATTGTTCCTCATATCGAAGTAAGTATATGCGTTATCGAAACCTGCAGGTACCCCTCCTGGCGTTAGAAACCAGTTTGTATAGATTGAATATTTTCCAAGTACATATAAATATTGAAACCTTATCGTTTCTCATTAGTATCATTCAAAATCCATGAAACGAAACTTTTAATCAAAGTTCCAGTGAAAATGTAATTTTGTTATATTCATGGTATCGAAGATTTTAAAAGTAACAACTCATTGGAGACGTATAAAAAGGAAATCAAGAACGGTATTTGGCTATTGGTAAGAACAAACAGTTTACCTCGTTGTTGGTTATTTTACGTTTTTCATGTGCAACTGTTTATTTGTTACGACATCGTAATTCGTGCATTGCGTTGGAAAAAAAATAATGTCAACTTTCGAGGCTGAGTTAAATTGTTTCTATTGACTCGATAGTGACCATTTATCATAAATTCGCAATATTGCCGTGGTTTCTTGGGTGTATACATAATGCTCAGCTTTGGTTTAAGTTATACAGTCAGCACATGGTGAGTAGTTTCAGCAGTTAGAAATGGAAGTTAGGAAACTCTGTACACAGTCAGTCGTGTTTCATAAAGAGAAGAATTAGAAAACGTAAATATATCTGATCTCAAAGAAAATAATAAATTATAAATAAATTCAATGTATGTAGATGCAAATGTTCGTTGTCTACAGACATCTGTGTAAAAAAGTAAACGAAATCATCGCGTTTTCGCGAAAATTGTATAAAAAATTCCCAGGCACGTGAAATAAAGTCATACAAAAAAACGCCTTGAACGTTGAATCAACTTGCTTTTGCCCACAGCAAAGCCTGCCATTGTTTTCCCACCAATCCAATATTTTGCTTCTAATTGCGTATCTGGTTAGCTATTCTCAAAGCGAAAGGCGCGTTTGAAACATTCCATGCATCATAGCGTTCATGATGCATCGCGTAAAAGTTCAGACAATTTAACAAACGGAGTTTAATGACATCAATTTCGGTCATTTGTATCCTATTTTAGATTATAACGGACGCAAACCGTTGCCACAATTTCTCACGTTATTTAATGCATGTGATACAATTGTGTTCGTTTTAAATCGTACAAATTATACATATATGGTGTCGCGATGAAATATAGAGCAGTTAGCGGAGACTGTAATAAATGTTACTTCACGGAATGGAAAAGGGTTAATATGGTAATCGGACATTTAATCTTTCTATTCAAATACGGGCGTAATTTGAATTGCTACGGCATTAAATTCCCGTGACTGAGACACAAAGAAAATTCCAATAACCAGTTATACTTGTTATTCATTATTCTGACTATTCTACTAACGCGCTTTTCATAGTATGTATTTGAAACAAAACCTTTAACTTACCTACCCGATGCCATTTCTGTAATTAAGTACTTAAAATCTGTTCCACAACTATCTGCCCTAGTCAAGAAAAATCTTTGAATGCATGAACGTTCTATCGATCATATCGTTACACTGAGTGGGAGAACGTAATTGTTATTGGAAATGTATTTCATTCTTTAATCAACTAAATACAGTGGGGGCTGCCAGTTTTAATGCAACCAGTAGAGGAATAATAGAATCAAGCGGATATAATCCAACATTCTATAATAATATTATCCTTTTCAGTTAACCCATTATGGCTGATTTAAATTATTAAGTATTAGAATTGAGAAAGTCTGCATATTTGGAAAATATTTTCCAAATATTTGCCAAGATGTTTGACATAGTGTTTTCAATTATTTCAACGTTCTTCCTTTTCACATGTGAATAATTTATCATTACTGTGAAGGCAGCGAACTGAATTCATAACGAATGGTTAATAATTTTGTCAGAAATATATAAGTATTGATGAAAATATTAATAAACTAATAACGATTGACAATTTCTAAAATAATGGCGGGAAGTTGCTGGCAAAGCGGATATTGCACTAATGATTAAACTTGCACTTTTATGTATTTTTCAGGACCACAGAAGAATACACAAAGACTTTCGAAATCACCATAATTTGATAAAGCCTTACTTGGAAGTTTACTAACTATGTACACACAGTGCAAATGTTTGTTTTATAATACTGCGCCATGATAAGAAATCTTTAATTACAACACTTTGATATTGCGTATTATAAAAGAGAATTGAGTAATATAATTGAACTAATGAAAAAAGAAGACCTTCTTAAGGAATATACAAATGTACAAGATTAACCGCGAAACATCATCTTAGCATTAGTCTGTTGCCAGTGACTTGATCGACAATTTGTTTATCCGATACAACGGAGTTGAATGATCATAATAAATTGCCAACCATTTGTTCCGAAGTCTATTACAAAACTTATTACAATCATCTGAAACCGCTAATTAGAAGTTGCCATACCAAATAGACAAATTTTAGATCGACCCCTAACCACGGATTAATCTCAGCCTGGCACGTTTCCCGGTTCATATAAAATGTCACATTTGCACCCATCGATTGCTTCCTTTACGCAGTATTACGTACGTAGTTCGTGTTCTTCACTCGTGCGCAGCATATTATAGAAATACATCTTTCTATCAGTGGCTTATGATAACCGTGATTCTTTTCTGCAGTATACCTTTTGCGTGTCGCCAAAGGATCGTCTACGTCGCTAAAGCTGGCTATATTTTTAAATGAAATAATTCCTCCGAGGACTGCAGCAATATCGTGTCGGTGAATTTAATAATGTGATTGATAGAATTCCTTTCTCTCTGCAGGTATACTGTATGCATTGATAATCACTCCCCGGTATTGGAAAATTCAGGCTACCAGTTTTCCTTGTCAAAGAGAAATATTTCTTTTACGACGTTCTCTGCTCTCTATGCTGCCTCGCCAGACACGATCTTCGCGTTCGAAAAGAAAACAGAACTGGTATCGTTGGGCCTTTGCCAGCAAATCGATTTATTTATTTACCTGACATCGCGCAATATTGCTTGCCCAGTCTAGCTGTATAAATTAATGTTCATCGATAATTGATCGACTGGCAGGTTTAAATAAATTTCATTAATTCTATTCGATTAACCAAAGGTATCGACCACAGTCTGTCTGCATATGGTTTTAAGAATACTGTTACGTTTTTGTATTATACGAGTTTTATGTTGTAAAATACTTAATAACAGAATATCTACAACTATAAATGCAATTGGAAGTCTTGGAAGTGACGATTGGTAATTAATTAGACTTTTTTCCTTTAATAGTTACTTATTAGAATTCTTTTTTCTTATACTAACGCTGATACATAATTGAAAACGATTATATCTCATTGTTGAGAATAATTAGTACCACTCTCTGCCAAAATTGGAAAATAATTACGATTCGATTTGCATGCCTGTAATGCAGCGTGCCATGCAACAGTTTATTTAACACCAGATCACTAAACATTCGTCTTATAGTCAACTGGCTGTTAGATTTTTTAATTGAGAACTAATAATACATATTCTAAGTTTTGCTGCTTTGTTTGTAATAAATAAAGGTGATAAGACAAATATGCGTGTTTTTAATTCGTAGTCTATGAGTCGAATGATTAGTGACAGGGTAACACTGACTTCAGTTTACTGAAATTAGGTTAAACTTACTGTTTACCTTCCCTCGTTACTATTTATCTGCACTTCTTCTTACTTCTTGCCCATTAAGACGAGTGGGCATAACGATAGTAAATTCGTTCGTTATGTTCTAAATATTGGCAAAGGTCTTAAATAGTATCCGGTTAAGCTAGCTAAACATTAAAGACCATTCCGTAAACTCTGACCAAGTCTGAGCCCGGGAGAGGACCAACTAAGAGTTTTAACTTGCGAAAGTTTTCCGTCAGTTATAAACTTTACCATAATTCTTTCTCCTTAGGTTTCGTACGTTTTTCAGCGGAGAATTAGGTATATCTTATATACCGTTGGGCAACTTTTACAAAATCCACAACCTAGAAATGTACATTTACATTAAGGGCGAATACTGTGGAGGAGTTCCAGTAAGAACATATTTACTTCGTCTCCAGAGATATATAATATATTGCTGCAGCGTCTCATTTATATTTCCTTGCTTATCGAGTAATTTCGTACACTTTACAATATGCTCGCAAATATCGTATAATATGTTGATTTATCTTGTATTAAACGTTTTAAGCACAATTAATTCATACCACTTCATTTTGTTTGATATTGCTAATTTTTCTATTTGGAATCCTATGAATACTATGAAGTGTCTATGAAAAAATTGCGCATACTATTTTCATATAAATTTAAATTGAGCCAGAATGAAGAAATGGCAAGTGTTCTAGAAATATGAATTTGGCGTTTAAAAAAAAGCTGGCTCAGTGAAAGGACCGTTTCATTGTGATAGAGAACGTTTCATGCGGGACATATGAAACCCAAGAATAAATCTCCAGGAAGATACAAATTTGTTTTAATGAACAATCACTTGAAGAGTAAGTTTGAAGCTTATTCATGGATGCTAATTAAAAATATCTGGAATGATAATTTATCGACACTGAAGTGTAATACAGGAAATGAATTAAATGAATGAATTCTAAATTGGACCATTTAAATGAAATGCATGATTTACAACTGAGGCGCTTAATGTGTACTTACCATTTAAATTTCCAAACAGCCGACCCTCCTTTTTAAAAGTAAATTTTTGTATGAGAGTCGCATGTGGTCCGATAATCGATTCGAAAAAATGATTTGTTGTGTTGTCTGCAGGATAGTCTAGAAAAGATGTAATTGATTATTCATTTTTATAATCGCCTGAAACAATAATAAAAATATCTCACTGTAAAAACATCGAAAATATTTATCAAACATTGATCCAAATGTAACCAGAATTTTTAACACTCACAGATCAATAACAAAATTAATTCAAGTCATCTATGAAATCTTTTTACATCTACAATTCGTATCAAACATTTCCGTAATTGTTTGCACATCTCAGTCGAGGAATAAAACCTTTTTTACTCCAAAAGTAACAACTGCAGTACTTAAAGAATTGATATTAACCTGGTGCATGTGAAATATTGTTTCCTGAGATTTTAATGCAGCCAACCGATGTCGCGAAATAAAGTTTAACAGATTTTATGGACCAAACAGGGAAGAGGGTATTTACTATTGTAGACATGTATTGAACATTAAGAAAATATCGAAATTAAATTAAAACTGAAGGAGCTACTTTTATCAAATATAAATTCTTCGAGGTTAATGCTTGCTGTCGATAGTTTTCTTTGAGACCAAAAAACAGAAACACAAAGTGTGCGAATACACGGTAGTGGGCAACGTATGTGAAGTTGAACGTTACAACGAAACGACAGTTTTTCTGCTTAGAAAGGAGTTTGCGTCACGCTGCAAATTCACTCGCGAAATGATAGAGTTATTGCAAGCAAAGTCCATGCAGTTCAAGCAAGAAAGCGGAGAAGAGAGTATGTACTGAAAACTGACGACATTGTATGATCGAGAGTGATCAAAGTTGTGCTACTTCTGCTAGGAAACTGTGCGACACTACTGGCGAAACATTAAGCGAAGGTGCTTCTGAAATCTTGAAGGTGATTTCACCTACAAAGAACAGCGAACACTGATTGTAAACGGAGTAATCTCCGAAACACTTTGGATTCTGGATTCTTGCCCGTGTTATATGTACAATGTTCGTGAATATTTATACATTCCCAGTAGCGAGTACTTAACATTAAGTAACGTTTCTAAAGTGCATAACCGATGCAAGTATGGAGGCTTTACAACCTAGGCATTGCAAGTTCTTGACCGAAATTTTTAGTTTTAATTGGTGTCCGGATACACTGAGGTTTCAGCGTGTCCTAATTGGATCTGGACACGATTTAAAACCAAAGGCATCGAAAAAGCGCAATAAGAATATTGCGATTTTTATTGCTTTGGATGAAATCGAAAAATGCATAAAAAGGGAAGAAATTTTTGCAAGAATACGTCCACTTTTAATCAAGACATGGTTGTTCAGAATTCGTATACCTTCGAGGGGAATGTTTCTCCCCAACATCATCTAATGGTGAGGAATTTATGAATCGAGTACTTCTTTGCATACATTATGGGTCTATGAATACAGTCATCAATACTATAAGTATTGCTTTGACTACTAACAACTACCCATGATATTCCATACAATATTAATATGTATATTGAGAAAAGCAATGCTGAAAACGTAATCTGCGTTCAATTGTTTATACATAATATATATTTCCGTTGATCTAACAGAAATAAATGTTGCAAAGAATAATTTAAAGTTTACCTCATTGTTTGTTTCTTTAACCGTATACATATTGTTCATACTTGACTAATTAAACGACCCATGTAAGTTCCTCAATTGACGAGTGGCGTAAGTCCAAAGTTACGAAAAACGAGTTTATTATAAAAGCAGTAAGTATTAATAATACTTGCTTTATTTACCAATTCAACTTGCGTATATTTGGTTGTATGTTAATCAAAAACAGGAGTCAAATATACACGGAAGGTAAAGTGCCCGTATACATTTTCACGACACTAAGAAAACGGACCTAATTCACTTGTCAACTAATTCTAAGGTGCTCATTGAATGAGAAACATTCCAGCACATCATTTCGCACATTATTAAGGAGATCGGAGAAGTATTATATGTATTCGCGTTTTGTAACCGAATGGTTTCTTATTTGATGTATTTTACTCGATGTGTTATGATGATCGATTGCGTTAGGTTTTTAAACGTTTTGAAGATGAAACGGTGGTTATGACATAACACTTTTCTAACATTTGTTGGACAGTACCACCGGATATCGTTTACGGAGGTGATACCAGCGCCGACTTGGCAGTTTCGGAGGGCGACAATGCAACTCTAAGCTGTCGCGCGACGGGAAGGCCAACCCCAAGAGTGTCCTGGCGAAGGGAAGACGGAGAACCCATTCTCATAAGGGCCTCTTCTACCGGTACATAATGACACTATAAAACTCGTGGATATCTTCGCGGACAGACCTCCTTCACTTGCCGTTTCGTGAAAAAAGCCAGAGAGACGGCGAAGGTTTAATTTCGTTTGCTACCCATTACTTCCTTTGTTCGCGCTTCTGTTGCACCCCCCCCCCCGTTCCCATCCTACGTCTGTACTCGACCGTCACGAACAGAGCTTTATTACTATGCTTATGACCGGAATCGTAACTTTCCAGCTTTATGTCACTAACATCGATAGTAGAATACGGAACGCGCTACACTTGAACATTTCCTCTACGTTATGCCGCGTTACGCCTACAATCGTACATGTCTGGCACTTTATGTTTTTAATATCGAAACCGTGTGCAAGTGTTGCCGTTCCATCCAATATTTCCTCCCCTATTTTTCTTTCATGCTTTCCCGCGGTTTATTTATATATAATGCTTACATAGAACGTGCACGTTTCCGCTATCAAACTGGAATGCTACTTATTGTTAGACTTTGTTATATTTTACACCTGTCTTCCTTAACGTGTTGCCTGGTGCTACTTGCATGAAGTGATGTGTGTTTAATAATTGTCAGGAAGCACGCCGGAGTATTTAATAACCAATAGCGTTTGTCACGTGTAACCTCCGAATTTATTGTGACAAATACAGTTCCATTTTCATAGCGGCCCTTCACAAACATCGATTGCAATTGCCAACCGAAACTTTACTAATACTCATTTCTATTTCACATCCAGCTTCCTTATTTCTTTTATACGTTGAATAATATCTATCCACCAGATCCAGTATTCATAGCCACGTGAAACGCTTTCATGTCCAAATGCAAAAATCTCTATCGATGACGAAATACAACCCCGTCGTATAATTTCGTGTAATTAGAAGTAACTGTTAATGTTTATACGCGCATTATTTGTACAATTCCGTGGTAATTAGTGCATGCTAGTACGCATTTACCTTGAAGTTTAAGGACCAGACTGCTCGGTGTCGTAAGTATCAAAGGATATTCGCTATTCACCGCCATGTGACCCTACATTAGTTTGATATTAATAGGGTAATTAGGCGGCAAGAATATTCCAGTTACGTTGAAGTTCTCTTTATACAGAACGGAGGACTTACCAGTATAATATGATTTTATACTATATGTCGTTAGACTTAAAGCACGGTTATACATACTTACATATTACATATGTGCTTACATATGTGACGTTTACTATCGTGGCAGCATTCGAAATCCTTTTCCTTTTACGAAGTAAATTCAACATAAATTTTGCCTGATAAAATTAATTATCTATTTGAAGGAAATCTAACAGGCTTCTAATTTATTAATTGCATCCAATATCGATTTACGAAGCTAACCTATTTTCATTCGCGATTAACATTCACCGACTAATAATAATAACGATCTGAATGGCCCTTAGACTCTGTTATTCAGCGACAATTAATTTAAAAAAGTAAACAACCCTCACGCTTTCCAATATGTACAATGACACTAACAGGGAAATTCGTACAATTTGTATCGGAAGATGTATTGATTAGGTAAAATTATGTATAAGATGAGGAATTAGGTAGAAAATAAATTACTAGTCTGTAATTTAATAGTCGCGTCATCCAGCCGTAGTGAAAATAAAAACGTTAGCATTATTCGTTATTAATGGAAAAGCCAAGACTGCAAGAAGTTTTCAAATGACCGCAGGTTACCCAGAAAGCTTTGGTAAATATTTTTTTGCACAATTCGAAGCCATTGCAACATTACAAGAATAGGATCAAATTTTTAGTAGTTTAGTAATAGATTTACGTGCGAGCAAATATGCTTCGACCTCAGATATTTTCAGATCTGTCACTAAGTCTGCACACGTTTTCTATAGTTCTCGTTCGATTTTCCCTCACTTCGATTCAAACCCTGGTGCAAAGTGCGTAGTGTGTTTCCAGGTAATTTATTTACTTTCTAGCGCCACGGTGACTACGGCTAGCTACCCTTAAAGTACAGTTACAGTACTCTTATTGTACAGGGACAAAGAGGTCGCTCGCATCTTCAATACAAAATATCTTGTCAATTGCACTGGTCTACAAAATTTCCATGAACTCATATATGCAATAAAACGGTTCCTGTGCGACACACAGTTCAATAATTTAATAACTCCTATTGTACTATTTAGAAACTGTAGAACATTACTTCAAATGTGGTACTTGTTGATTTCCCGGGACATTTTGCTTCAACAACATCCTGTTTGAATGTCCAGCAATAATCAGTGAAAAGAAAACTCTCTCTCTCCCTTACCTCAAACGTGCAAAGACATATAGTGGCTGTTAAAAAATGAAATTTCATTATATCGTTGATATTACAAGTATTTAAAAATAACTCATTGCGTAAGTATGGCTTGTGTATTATATTATAGAGTACCACTTGTTAAATCTTTTGCAAAGATAGTGTTATTAATTTGTATGTAAGAAGTAAATTGAAATTACTATTTGGCCGGAACTTTTTGGCACCCACTGTAATCCGAACTATCGCAAGATCAATTAATGAAACAACTACTGTCTGCCTATTTACGCCATTGAACTATATATAAGAAAATTCGTTACTATCAAGATTTTATTCGTCCGAATCTGAATACGCACAAATTAAATTCACTTTATATATTTATACTATTACTGATAAAATAACTGCGACTTTAGTTATTATTAAGTAATAAAAAGCATTATTACTGTGGGATTGGAAGTTTTCGGAGAAATTAAGCCGGTGTAAGTACAGAGCAATTGGTAACAGGAGCATATATGTATATTTATTAAACAGTTTCTACGCTAGTCTACACTCTGTTACTCTATTCTATTGTACGCTGTTCTATCTACTCTACCATCTACACTCCTTCGCTGCTCAATCTACACTGTCTATTACCATTCATACATCCACTCGTCTTCAGTCATTACCGCCCCCCCCCCCCCCCGCCTCTCTCTCATTCATATCCTTAAAACATAGAAACAGGGGGCACGGGTCTGCAGGCCATCGTTGCACGCCTGCAGACCAGCTGTGTCCCAGGTAGCCCGGTCAAAGACGACCCATGCCCGGTCGTTGGGCGCTTCGCACTCCTATATTACACAAAGCTATGGATGATTCTGATTGCAGATTCGAATTCACCCTTGGGAAATACATGACAATCAGTGCAAAATTTATTAATATTAACCGTGAACCATTGAAGATCATGCACCAATAGTTTCAGAATGTTATTCTGCGGTAGCGTGCAAAAATTCATAAACGGTTGCTGGTCAGAAAAGGTCATCATTATCACGTTAATTGCGCTGAACCCGAGTCCCATATTCGATAGATCTATCGGTCTAAACTTTGATGTCATGCTGTCCCGCAATTAATTAACCAGCGCTGCCGTTTAGCCATCTTTAGCCTTCCGGGTGCCTCGTTTCCGTTTATGAAACTTAGCAGGCCAAATTGTGACTGGCGGGTCACTAATTTCACCCTCCTCAAATGCTTTATGTATGCACGTGCATTTCTTGTTGCTTTTGCAGATTTCTATCACAACTCAGATACATAAAGCAAGGGAAAGCGAGCCGTGATAATATTTAATATTAAAATATCAAACGCTTTTAAATCGTTTCGTCAAGGGTTCAATATTAAATGCGCGTAATTAATTCATGTCAATTTAAAGTTAAAACATGGGAGAATATTCATAAGATAAGAGCTTAAAGGATCTTTTCGAAAATAGAATGCGCATCTTCAAATGGGTAACCTGAAGAATGTAATATCCCCACCTATTCCATAAAATAACAGGCTACAAATATTAGACGAGAATGACACAGAACAGAAGATGATAATATTTCATAACGGATCCAATATTGCAAACCTCGAATGTATTGGAAGAAGTTCCATAAAGATTTTTACACATCGTCCACCTATCCCAGTCCATGTATGTACGTGTCATTCGTGAAATTATGGAAGTTCGCAATTGCATGTACGATAGCTAGAGACAGATAAATTTGAAGATAAAAATTTCTTATTATTTACATCATCAATTAGAGTCGCTTGCGGACAAATTTTGACTCCGTAACCTTTTTTTTTAAATATATTCCACCCACGTCTTTACTCAAAGCGTGAAGTTTTGTACATTCATGATTTTGGTATAAAGGAGATGACATTGATTGGCATTGGAAGGAATGTCTGAAAATCGAAACGAAATTTTTTGAAACGGTGTACGTTCTTACGAACGAATTATTTCTATTCTTCAACCTAATCCAAAGTTTATCAAGTTTCTTGAAATTTGAAACACATAGACAGTACAGTGGTTGTAGCGTTATGGAGGTTTTTTTCAAACAATATTGGAATACCTTTCCCAAAATACAATATTAACTTCTCCATTTTATAGAAACGGATCTGAGTTTTATTATATCTGGACATACATAATGCAATTATCAATTGTTACTCATTAATCTTCCAGTCGTAATAGCATTTAACGAAAATGTTACGATTGCGTTTTTATCACAGATAATTCAATGCGTTGCAGTCACGACTGTCCAACACCATTCTGGCATTAAACAAATTCTTGTATTCTCAGTATTATTAAATTCTTCTTCTCGACATACCCAACACAGAAGTACTCAAAGTAGAATATTACGGAAGGCTACCATATGCTTAACAAAAATAGGTTTGTCTGCCACCGTCTGTATTCTCTCAATCAAATTTCTTTTCGGCCCTACACTCGTCCAAAATAATTCTGAAGTTGGATCGCTCTAAGAATTGCAAGTAATACCTAGCAACAAACTAGAATGACTATATGTATGTGGGAATACATATGCATGTTCCGATAGCAATCGTGTTTCTTTTGAAATTTATAAAGTTACAAATTTCATGCAGGCGGTATTGCGACACCACCTATTGGATATTGTACAGGAAATTCATATAGTACACCTGTTAATTAATATTAATAAACATCTTTGTTAATTTACACTAAATACACGGTTAAAATCCAACAGAAACTGTTGACAGATGCATGTATTTACATATTGAAGGTATTTACTCCTTTTCCTTCACCCAATTTTCGCTTGCAACGATAAAATACAAACACACGCACACGCTACCACAGGGAACCCTAGGCTCAGCACTGCTCAAATTAAACAGCCCCGTGCAGTACAACTAGAAAACAGTTGAGGAACTAATGGAAGCTCCAAATTGTCGAACGGCCGTATAAATATTTGTTGACGGTGTATTAACTTCGCATCACTCAAATTAAGAACAAAAACTAACCCAATTAATAAAGTCTCAATCTATACAACAAGTAGATAAATTCGAAAAAATCAGTTCCAGTTGTACCGCTCTCGCAAAATAATACTTCCCTACAAAGCCAATAATACACGCGATTCAGTTTGCATTCGCTTACGGAGCGCGCTGTCTGAATCCGAGAAATTTTCGAACGCGAATACACAGATTTAGAGTAAGAACATCGGGCAGGTAGTTGAAACAAGTTTCACCTCTTGAACTCGAAGACAGAAACAACGGATACGCGTGTAAAGAAACAGAGGATGAGGATCCTCTTCATTGTGTCTTGTACGACGCACACATTCACAGCGGGTCTTAAAGGCGAGTACATGCGATGTAGAGACACGTAAAACGAACCACGGACTTTACGGTTGTGCAAGTCGGCGAAGTACATACAGTACATAAGGTGCATATATACAGCGTGCGTACACACACGTGCACGGGGTAGTTTGTATATGCACACATCGAGGAAAAGCCAGATGGTAGTTCATGCTGCGGAGCCTCAAGTTGGCAAAACTTTGGCCACCGTAGTTGTACTACGTAACTTCCTCCCTCCAACGGCACTTCCGTCAAATGCGGCTGGAGCGCTCAAGCCTCCCGGTGTATTTGTCCTTTTCATTTTCGATATTTCTCTTTATCCGTAGGAGGCAGCGATTGCCGTGAAGACAATTGCTTTTAATGCTCGCTCCGATACTCGATTAAACTTATTTCCAATTACGAACTAATGACAAATATAGATACATATTGCGATGGTAAACCATTGATTAGCAGTACTCATCTCGAGACCTGTATTAATACCCTTTAGATTTTCTATACACCTGCTCACAATTCATACAGGATTACGCTAGAGGCATCGACGAAGATAATTGCTATTATTAGTCAGTAAAATACTCCGTTGAAAAATATTGGGCTGGCCGAGAAGTCCTTTCTTTTATTTTAACGAAATTCAGCTGCAAATTTTATGTGTAAAAGGGAAACTTTATTAAACGGTGCAATGCCCATTTCTTCTCGAAGAATTCCTTGTCTTTTTATAGCGAGGAAATCCTCCGATTGTGAGTGATTGTTGCAGGCCTCCGGATTTTCGAAATCCTATCCATTAAAGGAGTTCTGTAGGGATCTAAATAAATGAAAACTCATCCAAACTTCATCAGCTTTTCACGATTTATGAAAGAAATATGCGACATTTATTTGCCCTCGTACAATACAACATCCATTCTGTCAATCCGCTTTGACCGCCTTACAATAATTACTGTTTTCAAATGTTTAATTGATCAATGGTATAAAAAACTTAATATTTTTTAGAGTTTGAGCGTGTACAAAGTTTAGTGTAACAGTTGTAAATTATGTCGAACATTATACTTATGTGTTTTTATATGTTTCTCTTTAATGAAAAACGGCAGAACTTTCTGGTTAAGCGAGTGGTTCGCATTGTATGTTTCAGAAAAAGCTCGCGATATACTGTTCGAGTCGCTGTCGACTTTTGCAATCTTGCAAGAAGCTACTGTTAATTGAGATAAACAGTAAAGCCAGCGTCCATTATTAGGCTACGTCGATACTTTTTCGCCCACATACACAAAACCACCGTTCGCGTGTAACTCGCGTCGCTTTTCTACCTGACAATGACGCTTTTCTTACGAGCTTTGCAAACTCGTTAGCGTTCGTTCACTTAAGAAACTCGTTAGCTACCTAAGTAGTGAATTAAGCATATATCTTGTTGTCTGTTCTTTTGCTTACGGCGTTTGTGCGTTGCGCTTTCGGCTCTCTCTCTCTCTCTCTCTCTCTCTCTCTCTCTCTCTGTCTCTCTTTGTATTTCTCCCTTCCTTTAACCTATCCTCACTCTCACTCTCCCTTGATCTCTTCCCTTTGCGCGCAGCATGATATCGTTCTCCCACTCAACTTTAGTAGAACCTCAATGCAATTGCATTAACCCTCGATTTCGATCTGTTTAAAAGTTCCCCTCGGATTCGTTTGGCTAGAACGAAAACTTGTAATTTCTTGTCCGAAGAAATAATACCCTTCCCACTCTGCGGCTTTCCGTTGGCAGATCTTCCGTCCTCAACTGCTGCAGTGGCTTCCCGTTCGAAAGCTTTTTGTCGCTCCTGTTTTCGTTTGTGTTATCTTTTCGTTGCAAATTAGTTAAAAGAAGAATGTGTTTTGGCTTTAATGAAATTCACCTTCCAGGTAAGTTGACGTTTCTGTTCAGATAGACAGAAATTGCTTGCGAACCGTATGCGATCGCATCTTACGTGTGGTGATTGATTTTATCGATCACGATATATTCCTGGACGCACTATACAAGAAAAATTTATGTTTTATTTAGGTTCGATTTACCAGAAACTTTTAGCATGTCCACCATCGTATTATAGCCAAATTTCTAGATGAATGTTAAAGTTCGAGGAATAAATCCAGTGATATTATGGTTTAATATGTAATGCTGCATTCTCTTGCGTACACGCGAATAATATCATCTAAACGAAACGTCAGAAGAAACGATAAAAGGCGGAAGGGCAAAAGAAGGCAAGCAGGAACCAAATTCTTTAGCCCGCTTAAGAATTTTACTCCCATGGGAAATATTATCGCTTCTCTCTCCCCCTATTCCATTCTGACTTTGATCAAATCAGCGATTCAAGATGAACGACGGCTCAGTCGGCCGAGGTTGCAGGATAAAAACCGATCTGCGCCATGAACGAAAGTGAGAAGAGCATTATGCTCGGTCCACCCCGGGCAGAACTGTTCGCGAACAAAAACACTTTCCTATCCACGCTGGGGTTAGCAAACAGCTCACGAACAGTTCGCTCGCAGATCGCAAGCAGTTCCAAACTTGTCCGCTCGGTGTTTGCGGGTAGCTCGCTGTTGATCTTGCTCGTCTTGCTCTGTCATTCTTCGCGCAGGCCGAAGCGAAAAAATGGAAATGACAATCAAATTCGCCAAGAACGTTTTATAAACGCGCCAAGGACGTCCCTAGAACCGTTTTGGGTCCTTTCACTCTTGCTCGCGTTGCCACGGAAAAGTGAGACGCTACGGCGGACTGGGATCTCCATGTTCGTCAAGAAGTTTCACACATTGACGGCCGTGCTCGTGGTTGATATAGGTAGCAGTCTAGACTGCGGTGAACATAGTTCGCGAACTGTTGACGAACTGCTCGCGTGCTGCTCGCGTGCTGCTCGCGAACAGAAGCGTGAACGCGACATAAGAGGAGGAATAGAGGGAGAGACAATCTGCCGTTAGTGGTTGAAAGTAGCGAGTGTTTGGGCGCGAGGAGAAGGGAGAATTTTCGAGAAAATATGCAAATGAGAAACGTTTTCTCGGTGCGCAGGTGGTAGCACTTTCGAGAGGCACGAGACCTACAACGGTTCGCTGCTGCAATTCCATCGTGTTGAGAGGCGACAAATGGGGGCGTATCTCTGCATCGCCAGCAACGACGTGCCGCCCGCCGTTAGCAAGCGAGTGACACTCGCCGTGAATTGTAAGCTCGTTTTCCACCTAATCCCTGATTGTAGCCGTCGGAAAGGCCCCCACTGCACCGACGACAAAAGGCAACGCTATCGTCGTCGCTGACGTAACGACGTTCTCCGCAGTGACGAGTCAGGCCGGCCATTCGCGGAGTCTGGCCTTTGAAGTTTCTGTCGTCTGCGGCGAACCGTTAACGATCGTAAGATCGTCTCCCGCGGTGCATTAAACCGGGCCCAACGACAGGCGCAAAGTTTTTTTACGGACTCACTTTCAGTACCCAACACATTCTAGACTGTTTAACGGCGAGACGAATTCAAAATGAATTAAGGCGGCAGATACATCTACTCGCGCATACAGGGTGTACCACGTGAAGTGTTTCACTCTTTTCTTAAAGCCTTAAGAGTAGAGGTGAAATTCTTTTTACAATTGTTATCGTTGGTTGTGATCTTGTAAGTGACCCAGCCACAGACCGCTAGCCTTTCACTGAAAAGAGGGATGTCAAGCATTCAACCCCTCTTCATTTTTCGTGATATAATGACATACAACTCTCCACACATTTCTGTAGATTGCGTTTGATAAAAAGCATTCGTTCGTAATGTGTAACTCTATAAAAATCAGCCTGGTTACGTGCAATTGGCCATGGTAGCCGTGAAATAAAATCGCCACGTACTAGTAATTTGCCTTCCAGTTCGCAGGTTACCCTTGCGGATAAAAATGAAGAAACAAAGCAGTTGCGTGGAAATTAAGCAACAAATGTTTTACCATGTTTTGTCCGCTACATAGTTAATTAGAAATACTTTTATCACTTTCCAATCCACGACGTCATATCGTGCTCATAATTCAAGCAATATTAGTTTGTTCCCATTATTTAACGAAGAATATTTACCGGATTATGTGAAGTTGACTTGTTTCTTAACTTTCGCCGACATTCGTATAGAAATTTTAAAGAATAACATTTGAATATCGTGGAAAAATGTTTTGAACATCTATTATCTCACGAATGACTTCACTTTTTGTTAAAGTTAAAGTGTTGCCTTTACGTTACTTTACGTAAAAAAATTTTGGATTTAACTATTTCACTTCACACGGTATAGACCTAGAGATGGTACTAGTGCCTTATGATATATTTAACACCTTCGCCAACGATGCACACTGAATTTTTATTTGCCCAGCTGCATCATCGATCGCTCGAGGAATTCAGTTAAAGATTGTACCATCGACAAGCAACAGTCTGTTTTCGACTCAAAATTTCAAGAATCATTACTTCATGTTTATTCTCGCTTTAATAAATGGTTTTCGGTAATCGATGCGAATTATTTCTCCATGACACTCGATGAAGCATTCTAACGCTTTTATAGCGGCAACAAATGTACTAACAGATCCGAACAAATAGTAACAATTGTAAAAGGAATTACTTTGACATCAATTATAGTCTCTTTGAAAATACTTTGTAATGTTTCATACATTCGATATTCCTATATCGATGTTTCTGCATCTACAAAGTGTATTCAGGATATTCCTCATGCCTGTATACTTAAAACATTACTGTTAATTTTTTTTGTACCAATTGTACTGCAACGGGGACCACGTTTTTGACTAAATATAATTAATAATATTCGGAGGGTCACGCGGTAGAAATACAGAACATGAACAAGATTATGTTCTCGGGATTATCCATCGCAATGTGGGAGCCTCTCCGACCAGATTTATAATAATATTAAAAATGCATGACAAAGGCTTTAATAAGTTTCAGGTTACTAACGAAGTTCGTTCTCCTTATACGGCTATTGATCATCATATACGGTTAATAACTGATCCTGAATTCAAATAAAATTATGTAGCTATTGGACTGTTTCATCGTATATTAGCAGGCCATTTCTTAATGATATCCTGTCTGTAATGGAAATACCTTTACTCTCGAAACATGTGATCCTTCAAATGTAAAGTAAATTATATCGATACTTGACTATTTACACATGTAGCGTCGACATGAATTATTTAAAAGCAATAGAAATCAGCATAAAATTAATTATACTCACCTTTCCGAACGTGTTACATGTTCCATAACTTTGTGTTGTCACGCAGAAGTTCATAATCAAATATTTTAATACTTCCTGTAACAGCGCTATTAAACTTGATAATGGAGTACCAACTATCGAGATTTTATTGTACATTGTAGCGCGGAAATTCATATAACATTGTTATATGCAAATACTTGTTTTACGCTAATTTGTGAAGGTATAGTTCGTCCAGAGCTAAATGAAAACAGTGGTGCGAGGGTTTCTCACCTCACTAAACGAACTACAAAGCTCGACCGCCCGACGAACCAAGCAGGGCAGTGGCATGCCAATTTGAAATGGGTGCACATATATAGTATATGATATACTGTTGATCAATGTGTAAATGGTTTGAGACAGTTCAGTAGAACGGACCCCAATTTCTTGAAGTCGCGACTCGCTTTTGTCGGTGTCGCTAGGTTGTAAAGGAAAAAACAAGGATAGAACGATGGCCGAGGCAGCCGAGAAATTTAAATGCCACCATGTCGGTGTGATTACACAAATGCAAAACAATGCTATAATAAAAACGACAGCTTAACTTTTTTATTTTTAGTTTTTTCGACTTCTAATTTTTTTGTCATGTTGTTGAAATTCTTCCGATTAAAATGAGACCAAACATGATACATTTCAGACCACATTGTATCTTTATTTTTATTACAAGGCATGTATTACATGAAGTTAAAAAACCAAGTTTATTAATGTTCAATTTATTATGGTTCACACGTTAAAACATTAATAAATATTCAGATATAATAGTTTGTTGAAACAAAAGATATCGCATTGGCATGGTAACTCTACAGGCGTTATACATCCTATACTACAAACCAAGGATAATACTGCCCGAAGAATTAAAATTGTATCAAATACTTCAAATACTAAATAAAATGTATAGCTATACTAGTAATAACTGAACTACTAGTGTAATTAGAAATTAATTCGTAGCTTCTCATCTCAATGCTTAGAACGCAACATCGGCAAAGCGCGACGGCCCTGCCGATCGGCGGCATCAATCGGCCGCTCTCACTCCACTTTTTTCGTTTAGCTCTGGACGAACTGTACCACGTTGAACACAACTCGGCAGCCTGTTTTCTTTGCAAAGAAAATAGCGGCCATTTAATACACACATAAAGAAGATAGGTAACAACAAATTGAGTAATTCCATTTACTTTACTTCGATAAATAAACGACATTATTTTCTTTACAGTAACGGTACAATAGACTTGCGAAAACATGTTTATTTAACAAAAATCAATTTAATAGCGCTGCTGTAAGCTTCTTCAGTAAATGAATGCTCACAGAAATATACCTTATTTCAATCGAAATTTATTCAACGAGGCAACGTTGAAACAGTCTAATGGAATACACGAGCACTTTTTTCCATAAATTAATATCGCGTCATACAAATTTGTTTATACACGTGTATCAGCTCGAACAAAAAAATTCAATAACCACTGAAGTATTAAAGATTAGAGAAGTAAATATAGAATACGAAAGAAAAGTAACGATTAACCAATGATTAATGATAAACCATGATTAACTTTGCTGTTCATGCAATAACGTTATTAATTCAAATCTTGGCGAGACGTGTAACTAGATATATATCGGGCAATTAATTTCAACATGCTTCCACAGTTGCACCTGTCGTCAAAGCACCTAATCAGCTTTTGGGAGCTCCTTTGGGCACGGATGTGCAGCTAGAGTGCTACGTCGAGGCATTTCCAAATACAATTAATTACTGGGTAAAGAACCGACGTGGATCAGAGGACGAGATGTTGCTCGAGGGGTGAGATTATGTGTTCTTTTAATTTTCAAAGCTGCCCGGTTTTTCGAAGGCTGATGAAGCTCATTGCAATTGAATTACACAGACTAAAGTACAGCGTGAGAGAAGAACGATCTGGATACAAAGTCCTGATGTGGCTCTTAATCAAAGGATTCACTGAACAGGACGTGGGCAGTTATAAATGCGTGTCGACAAATAGTCTTGGCAAAGCAGACGGCACTTTGAGGCTATACGGTAAGTGTTCCGCTTAATATAATGTAATAAGTATAGCAAAGAAGAAGTTTCAGTGATAAGAGCTGTTAATATTTTTTGTGTACGATCCTCTGCAAAACGAATTATTAAAGCCAAGTCCTAAAACATTTACTTCAAACGATATAGACAAATTTAGACACGGACGCATATACAGGCTCGTCAATTTTCATTCCTAATCGCGAATTACGGTAGTTGTACAGTTTTATGGCATTGGTGGGGATGAAACAGGATACAGAAATACGTAGACGTAAATTCAGTTAATGAATGCATTCAGTTAGCGAAGACAGATACGGAAATCCCATTTAGTTTCGTGGTTAAATGTTAGCTCAAAGTAAAATTTGTTATATTCCTTTGAATTCATCCGTTTATCGTGCAGTGTTACAAAAAAGTATGAGTCGCCATTTAAAAAACGTGAAGCCAGATACCTAAACAAATTCGAAACACAAAAAATCAAACAGAATTCCATCTTTATGCGGTACGAGCATACTTCGTAGGAAACATTTTTTTGATAAAAACATTAAACAACGACCTATTTCGGGTGAAATTCCATATTGACTCATCCTGCATCGTGAAATACGATAAACGTAACATTCATGACCTAAATCTTCGCGATTTCAGATTTATCGTAATAGGAACGTCACTTTTATTAATGCATCTAGACAGTAGCATAATAGTGAATAGCCATTTTGAGCATCACTAAAAGGAGGGGAAAATTCATCCAACGGTATTGTAGAATACGGCTCGAGGGCTGTTATAAGCAGAATCATTTATTCACAATATACATAATGCGATAGCCGTAAAAAAGGGACAAATATATGAAAATGCGAGAGTGATTAGGGTCACGTGGATCTTATTATCCACATCAACCCCACCATTTTCATTTAATTTATAATATTCTAAACGAGGGGGAAGAACGTATCCCCAAGTAGTAAAATGATTACTAAATGCAACTACGATCGACAAGTTGCTCGATTATGTACCTGTATGCGAAATGGACACTGCCATTCTATATCATCGGGAAAGACATTTCTTTCATTACACAAGAAATGAACAAGACTTGTAAGAACTGGACTTGCGATGAAAAATAAATAGAATTGTTTCTTACTTGCGCTTCTTAATCAAACAATTATTACAAATCTCGTCTAAACTATCGTTCGATACTCTTAATTTTGTTAAGTGGCTTTGGATTATGGAATTATTTGCAAAATTCTCATTGTATTTTAAGTAAACAATCATTGTATAATACTTTCCTGATTCCATTCGACGTGCTGTACAATACTCGGCAAGAATTGTTATGTTCCCAGTTGGAAGTATACAATCTTTGTGATCACGGTCACTTATTACTTCTGCCAGCAAAAGCTTATTTGTATTCATTCATTCTAGGTCGGCTTAGAAACGTTTAAAAATATTACACATTTCATTTACGTTGCATCTCGCTCGTAAATACATAGTAAACGAATAAGAATTATGTACCACGTTGAATGTCCTCGGAACTATTCCACGTTGAGTAAGTAACAAGTTGTTGGCGTAAAAGAAATTTGTTGCAAAAGAAATAATAGTATACGTTGTCACTTATTGGGCAGGTAAAGTTGCTTAAGACATATAAAGTTTATCGCGGGACTTCTGGTTTGAGCGTGAAAGAGGCAAGAAGTGTGCGAAGTGAGAGTTTTTTTTTTACAACATGCTACTTTTTCACGTCGTTTTATTGATGGTGGCTCTTAAACGCAATACGAAGAACTATAAAATACGGCCGTTTGAGGTCTCACGAGGTCACCATTTCAAGCAAATCAAGTCAGAGACTATTTTAATAACTATTACAGCCCAATTACGTATTCCGTGTGATCATTTTTCGCGCATCTCCATCCTTTTCTTAGCTGCTGCACCCTTGATTTACAACAAATGTTTCAATATTTAATTCTACCAAAGGAGGAGTTTCAGCTCTGTTCCGTTTATAGAACTCAGAAAAAGCAAATTGAGTAGACACTCGTTCCATGCAGAAAAATAACAAAACTGTTATTCATATAAAAGTATCAACATACATGATTCGGGGGTACGTTCCAATGTCTCGTATGACCTTTTCAATTCTTTCTAAATTATTGCGCAGCTTTCGCTGTTTTGGTTTCGTCGTCTGATAATTTGAATTTAATTAATTGACACTTCCGAATGGCATATTAATCAGTGCACAGATCTTGTTGCTATTCATCGTTGGTGGAGACCGATTGAAAGATTCTTAAACCTGGTAAAATACTACGACGTTAACACCGTTCACAGTTATTTATAAGTGTACAAATTAATTCGTGGCCCTTACGAATCAGTCAATTTTAGCTTACATTTTAATTTCAAATCTTTTACTCGCTGTATTTGAGTTTTAAAATGTCCATCATTAGCGAAATAAAACACAGTCTAGGTCGATACCACTAATGCCAGTAATGACATCGAGAAGAAAAGACCGTATATCGCCAGTGGCACTCGCGAAGCGACACTACTTCACAACAATGCCCGGCCACAAACGGCAAAAGCAACAAAGGAACTCATATGTCCCTTGGGTTGGGGAATTCTCGCGCGGTTTGTTTGCCAGACTATAAGCCCCATCAGATTAGCACTTGTATCGTTCACTTCAGTATCACCTGACCGATTCGGAATGTAAAACATTTAAAAGGATCATTGCTATCTAGCATTGTCTGTTGTGCTCGTTCAAAATGACCGTCTCTTCTCCGACAAAAGATTCGCCAATTTCCCAAGAAATGGTCTAAACGTGTGGAAAGCGATGGGGATTATTGTCCAAGCTGAACAGTGTTTTGATCTTTTGAAATAATTGTCAAATATACGAAAGGAAGGCCACGATTTAATTTATACACCTAATAATAGAGTGTACCCTCAATCCTCCATTCGCCGAGCACACAAAACGTTCGCGCTAAGCACCTCTAGACAATTGTTCCAAAACGTTGTTCAAAATCTTCATTCGTTAAAGCGTTTCAAAGTGATTATTTGCCATAAAGAAATGTTTCATTTGGTAGAAATGCGCTAAAACCGGCGGTTACATGCTTTCTGGTACGTATCCCTACGCGATGGGGAGTTGCTGGACGTAACATTAGATTATTCAATGTACACAATTTTTCGTTAGCGTGTCGTACGTACGGTTGCGCGAGGCTATTGCTACAAAATTGTGTGGCAAATGCTTTTTGACCCATTGTATGTTTATAAAAAACATGGCAGCGCGCTGATATTTAAACACACACACGCGTTGTCTATTTCCAGAGATTAAAATCGGTTTCGACAGGTCATCGCGTGGGAAGGATCATGTGTCTATTATTGGCGGTAAGTTTGTATCTATCTTTTGTGGCAAAGGTATCGCAAAACGAACGAAATAGTTATGCTTAACGTTTTGTTTAGGCTTAGCAGAGGCAGCGCAAAGTTCGGGGGCTGGTAACAGCGGCAACGGATCGTTCGGATGTTTCAAAAAATTGTCGCATTTCTTATCGATGTTTATGTTTGTTCCGGTATTACTCTGGCCGCGGTGAAGAAGGCATTCTTTGTTGGTCACCGCTAAGCTGAGTGCCGGATAACATTGTGCCAAAGGACAAGAAAAAAAACGCAAGAATGTTGTACAAGTGTGCTCGCGTATGGATGGTCGTTCGTATGATCGACGAGAATTACAGTTTGAAAAAATTGCAAAAAAAATGAAGAAACATTTCGATGTACTCGAATGTGCGCGTGACTGAAGTAAAAGAATGGCGAACCTAAACGAACAGAGAAAAAAAGAAAATAAATAAATCGGAGCCTCGCGTTCTCCATATCTTCCTATGCCCCTTTCCTACTCCCAAATGTCCAAAACATTTTTAGATCAATGGATGTTGTCAATGTATGCGCCTATTTAGATTCGCAATTCGTTTTGTTAATCGTCGATCACGAACGGATGGATCGATGAGAAAACGCACTGCCAAAACTGAAAAGTTTGACGTCGCTGAAGCAGCTTGGCCCCTCCTAATAACGCTTAACAAGTCATCCATAATAATAATTTACAACCACTTTATCATTGGTATCAGCGTTGCGGACATTTAGACGTCAGGGAACTCAATGTTTCGAAATAAAAATATGCGATGGAACGTTGTAAATTGCCTGCAACTGTATAAACCACTTCCCACATCCTCGTTCTCTCCGTGTGCAACAATTTATTTACTTTGTCTGATCGTGTAGTAAGAGAAACTATCGTCTTCTAATAAAACTCGAATATTAGAAGGTTTCGTGTTATACAATTTTAAATACTTGTAGCACAGGTATTACGAAAGGGGTGAGGAAATATTAAAATCGTATTTTCTAGCAGCAAACGATGGTAAGAAATGATTTTCATAGGATTATTTTGCCAAATTCGTTTCCAATCTTTTAAATAATCATCCTCAGGAAATAATTGCACGAGTTGTAAACATTTTACGTGCAATGGAAACAAATCTGAAGGTACTGTTATACACTTTGCACACTAGACAAGGGTGATTTAAAGTGTAAGCATTTTCTTGCTTTCAGTTCTACCGTCTGCCAATACCGAACAGAGTGGCAGCACTTACTGCGTACCTGCTACCGTGTGCAATGTTGGACGTTATCAACTGAAACTTCATTCTCCACGATCAAGTGTATTTTTCCTCGTGGATCATATTTGTTGAGATGCAGACAAATTGATCAACAGTGGGCAGAAATTAATTAAAGACAATTCATTCAAAGCTAAAAGTAAATTGAGTAAAAAGTAAAGTATAAATGAATATATAACTTTCAAAGTTCCATCCCCAAGAGTACATCGCCAATTTTCATAAAACACGTTAAATATAACACTAAACTTGTAAAACGTAACGCTAAAAACCTTCTTTCACGCAATAGAAAATCTTTTCAAGGCGATGCACGATAATTTCGTTTTTATTGCAGAGTCCTGTGTATCGCAACGTACAGGGCACTCTAAATTATTTCTGCGTCAATAAATATTACATGGCAACTATATATTTGAACTTCTCATCCAAAATTAAGCTGAACAAGTTTACACTAATTTCATATTTGTATTTGTAATTTCATATATCATGCGTAGGCGAGATACAATACACAGTACAGCTCCGTGTATCCGAACATATCCAGAGCCATGGCGATTCAGATAAATCGATCGCTCGAATAATAGGATTCCACTGATTACTCCCTTCTATTACTGTTGGTCGTTCAGATAATAAGAGCTAATATTCACACAACTGGGTTTCGATTCATCCATTTGCAACATATATATGTACCATACATATGGTTCGTCACTTCAATATACCTTAACCCTTTTATTCGATTTCGTTCCATTCGTTCCGATTCATGTGTAAAGTAGGTATCCTTCCAGCCAAAAGATTTTTAGCATCTTCACTGGCTACTGTGAAAATTCCATTTAAACTGTTCAAAGGAATGCGGCAAGAAACAGTTTGAATTCTCTCGTGGTATATTTAGCAACACAAGAACGCCCTACATTAGAATCAAAAGGGATTAATTAATAGGATACACCATAGAAGCAGTAATTTTTGAAAATTTTCTGATACTTGGTCGTTAAATAGTTCTGCCTGTATTCTGTAATTTCATGATATAAAAATCCAAGAAAATATATTTAGAGATTACATAATTGTAACACCTGTTATGTTATTACGACGTTGCGATTACTTTATTACCGCGTTTACGTCGTTCAGAGTCTCGCCATTACTAATTGTAAGAATCCGTTCTCCGATTTGTTTGCTGCTGTTTGATTGTATGTACAGCTTCGAATTTGTGTTCAATAACTTTAAATCCCTCCTGAGCCACAGAGTGGAACATTTTACATCGAATTCTGCACACAACGAAATGCGTTTTGCAATATCATGAATTTTTAAAATTTCTGTGTCTTCGCACTTTGATTCTGCAGAATTGGTTACCTGTGCTGTTGGTCGAGTATGAAGAAGCTGTCTCGAAGCTTTGCGTAAATTGTTTTCAATAGTGGAATTCTACGTTTCAGACAGAATGTAGCAACAGTATCGAAATATTAAATATTTAAAAACTGATAATACACTTTCGTTGGTTGTCTTTCGGATCAGCAAACGTCTAAGGGGATTTTTCCGTTAAAGCATTCTCACGTCTCCTATTATTCCTGGTTCCATGATGTAACGGAAGATGTAACATTGCCAAGCAAAAATATAATTTTAAACATTTTTCCCGTGACACTAGGAATAAAATTTGTAAAGTATTATGCCTTAAATATTTCTATATCCACGGTATATTTTATAAATAACAGGAAGATTGCAGACACATTTAAAGCATTACTAGTTCTAGGATTAGCGTATCCCCATATCTTTTTCATTCTCTATTCCTATCTTGGACAGCATTTCAGTTTCGTTTCATATGTTATATGAGTAAAGAATATTCGAATATTTATGTCTCTACCTTTGTTCAGAAACTGTCTCGTCAGAAACTAATCACCCCTAGGATGGAAGAATGTACCATCTACCCAACCAACAATTTTCATCCTGCAGTGAATAGCCAATTAAGGAAGACATATACATACATATACATCAGACGAATGCCACGAATATTCCGAGCCGTTATTGAGACAAAGGGTGGACAACACCGATGAACGTCACTTGGACGAAATTTAATAACTAGTTTGGAAAATATGTAAGATCCCATTATAGTGTAAGTTATAAAAATAATATTCATCGCCATCCGGTTTGATAAATATTTTATTCATATGTTCGAATATCTTATTTCTCAATATCACAGAGAATTTAAAGTATGATGTGAACTTGGTGATTTAAAAGAGTGATGAAATCTTAATAAATATGTAATATAATAATAAGTGTTGCTCAATTACAAATTTTTGGTATTGGAAGCTTGTACGTGGGATTCAACACAATCACAACAAATACGAATGCCCATTTGTCCCATGAAAACATTATCTACCCAATCGCTGATCGACTAATAAATTATCGTTATGTGGACCGTGTAATTAGAAGCATTAAACATTCTTGATTTTTTTAATAATTTTATATTTCTAGCTTCCAACCTGCAGTTTACTCGTAGCAGAAGCAATTTTGTACTTATGCAAAATAAGGATTACGAGAAGTTCGAGAACATACTACAAGTATATACCTACTTGAATACACAAACACTACGTTGCACTTGAACTTCATTTACATACATTTATTCTATTGCATTGCACCTTATAAACTGTTGAAACTTATTGTGTACAAAAATGTATTCTTATTATTATTAGTATTACTTATTTCGAATATCTTTATTCACTAAATATTTAGTTTTCGCGCAAGTTTTTACAAATGTCGCTCCACAATTTGTGTTAAAATAGGTTTTAAAATAGGTTTTAAAATATTTGTTCATAATAAATAACAAGTGATTTTCTTTTCTTATTACATATATGTATAAGTTTCTGTAAAATTATCTGGATGCCTAACGTGATCGAATGCTTCTGCAGCCCACTGTATATGTAAATGTAACTTATTAATCGCTGCAATTACAAAGTTGCCAGAATCCTCTCTGGCATCAAAGACGAGTTTCATCGCAGTAACTCGATAGCTGTTCAGCAAAAGTTGCTAATGCACACCCTTCCCTACGATAGACTTTGTAATTAGTTGATCAATTTCGAACGCTACAAATAATATTTGAAACTTTTAAAATCGAAAAGACATTGAATAGAATATTTTCTTCCACCTGCTGTTTGCAACGATACATTTATATTTAACACTTTAGATCCAATAGCGTGAAAATTATCTTAGTTTTCGTTACTACGTAATGAATAAGAAATTACGATATTCGGAAGCTTAATTATTCAGTTATTCATCAGCGTTAAATGAAGCCCAGCCCGGTCAGGGCCTCGGAGATTATTGCTTCCAGAAGCTAAACTAGTTACGCAAACTGGACATAGAAATACCGGACGAATACTTGGTGGATAGGGTCATCGGAGGTATATCTGACGACACGGTGGACCGCCATAGGATCGGCGAATCCAGCGGCGAATATGAAGCCAGTCTCCAATGCGTCAAATTTGTCAATTTTGAGGGGGCAAAGTCATCGAACGGCGACAGAAAGAAGGAAAAGGAGCGACCAGAGGGATAGTGCTACGCCTGCGGAGAGGTAGGGCATTACTCCAGGGATTGCAAAATCTCGTGGGAGGACGGTTAACAATAAGGATGGCCTTGCAAGAACGATGTTGCCGATGAAGGAATCATTGGAATGGGTTGGTCGCTAGCAATTGGAGGACTCGTGTATGCGGATAGAACAGAGGTCAGCGATCCGAGGAAAGGGTAGAGCAGATCAGAACGATGGCGTCCGCCGATCGGGCGAAGCCATAAATTCTCGTTCAGGGCGATGATCTCGGCCATCTGGACTAGTATTTCCTCTCGGGTGAAATTGGTAGTTGCGAAAATTGTGGGTGAATGAATCAATGATCCGTACCCTGTTGACAGACGCGTAATACCTTTCCGTGTTCCCCCGCATTCTCTGATTTTGAGAAGGAAAAGCAAACTGTCCTCGACGATTTCCAAATCGATGTCTCAATTCTGATAACAGCTCCGTCGCTGACATCTGTACATATCTCGGATTCGAGCGCATCCACTCCGGCGCTCTCCCACTCAGGCGCCCCTTGATAATTAATTTCATATCCTCTTCACTCAACCGATACTGTCTTTTCAATTCTTCCAAATTTCTCTCCCATTCATCGTAGTTCCTGGAGTCTCCATGGAAGGGAGTCAATAAGTTCGCTACCGCGATCGGGTCGTATTTCGGCTGCACCGCTACCTCTCGTGCACCCTGGTGCATCAACCCGGTCTGCTGTAGTCCTCGCATTCGTCTCTGTATCTCTAGTTCTCTTCTCCGTAGCTGCGACTCGCGTCCGCGCAACTGGTTCTCCCGACAGAGCAGTTCAGCCTCTCGTTGTTCGCGTATTTCTTGCTCGTACGAAAAGGAAAGAGACGTTCCCTCTGATTCTACCAGGGTGCTCGATGCCCAGTTGCCCGACGGATCATACCTCAATAATCGTTTGATCAGTTCTTCTCTCCTTCCCGATACCGGCAACTCCCGTCGACGTAGTTCGGCTCTCAACCATTCCATGGTAAAAGACGCCATTGGTATTTGAAATCTTCACGCTGCCGATTTCTGGGCATGAAAATCAGTGTTAAATTATCTCATGATATCGGACCACTTTTACACGGCGATACCTCTATGAAACACTGGTATGCGATATTATTCTAATTCTACTCTGCTCTACTTCTGCCCTTCTGTAAATAATATAGTTCGGAAGTGACGAACTTGTTCCCCGCCCCGGATCACTCGATTCCGCGAGCATCAAGGATGTGAGCGACGGGAGCGAATAAGTGTGACTGGTGGGCGTGCAAAGTATGAATGTAGTAAAAATAGACCTGTGGGGCGTAAAAGAACATTTTCAAAGAAGAGTTAGGGGTCACTTTCCTAAGGTCTATGGTTAACGAAATGGCTACTGGTGGGCCAAGGACTACTGCCAGTTCCTCAGCCCTGTCTCTAGTTAATTCTTTGTAGGCTGAGTCATCGTACAGCTCTACCCCTATTTAAATCCCAAACCCCGTATATTTAAGACAATTAAATATCAGACCTCGTCAGTACAAATCCAGAACCTTTCCGTTCGAAAGCTCATTGTCTGAAGTGAGGCCTGCATATCACATATTGTACATTGTATACGCATAATAATGTAGTAAACCAAATAAAAAGGAAGGGCAGACTTCGGGAATCGATACCGAGATCGACGTATTACTAGGCACTGATCAGTCCATTTACGCCACGGCCCTTCCCAATATTCGCTATTCGTTTGTTCCTCTTAACTTCGTTCTTTGATGGAGACGATCGATCCCACAATAACTACGTGTACAGTCACGGAGTTGTTGCAGCACGGATGACGGCACAGTCTTCGTGTCCGTTAGCGGGTTGCAGATCACCCTGTATACGATTTTTCATTAGCCTATCTGCTGGAAAGCTGCAAATTAAGCAATGATTCCCTCGATATCCATATCAACACGTATATAAAAATTTGCTATCAGATGTGGGATAATCCCTCCGATATCTAACGTATCAAAATGTGTCGCTGATTACATGAAATCGGTTTCGCTATACTGTATGCCACGAGAATCATCGTGCGAAGACTACAATCGGTATACGTGGACGTTTGGTAGACGTGGACGTTCGGAATCCAACCCACAACAATCGCTATAAAGATATCACTGTGTTGAAGAGGTTTGAGCCAGTGACTGTCTCACTGGCTCTCGTAGGAACTCATAATGTTCTGATCGCATCCCGGACGAGCAGCCAATTGTAGGAAAGAATTTTCAAGTAACATTCCCTTGGTCGGCCGGAATGAATGTTCCATAACAAAGGAACAGTTTATTCATTTCAGGTTCATTTGTGCACAACCGTGCCGTGTTCGTTCCGTGTTAGAGCGTCAATTCATTAGTACATGCTTCCAGGAAAATAGTGAGCTTGAACTCACAGTCAGACGCAATACACATTGTATACAACAAATTGCCGTTTCCAACTGAGAATTAGCAAGAAAGAAAGTAAAGAAAATTCACTGTTAATTTATTATGACAAAACCGTAAAGCAAAAAGTGAATTTAGTATCTACAAACAGTTAATAGGCTATGAATACAAGTTCTGCATTCAAAATGACTACAATGTTGTACTAGATCAAGTCGAACATGAGGCACGCGCGGGACACTTTTAGAAAGATTTATACAATCCTAAGGCTGTATCCCTTCGTGGTCAAACTGGCAAACGAACAAAATATCGAAGACCACCAAACGTGACCAGAGGACGTCCCTGTCACGGATGATGACGATCGAGATACTGATGTATAAACTGTTGCGTATAACACTGTGATAACCGATTCAAAGCCAGAACATTGCATGGATTTGTAACAATAATTCTAATTTCAGTTTTCACTGAAATTCATAATTTGAATTATATGTATGAAAACCTCTTACATAACTTATGAACAAAATAATACAATATAATATTTCCTTGTGTTTGAAAGCTATTAAATCCTTTTGAAAACTAATCTGCCATACCTGTAACCACTGTCCTTGCGCAAAAATACATAATTCAAGTATTTCATGCTCAAGAAAGAAGTATGTACTGGAGTTAATACACTTATACACAAATTATTCTATGTACATTTAGTATATACGTGTATTTTTCTTAGTGCTAAAATGATTAATGGTAGTGTTTCGAGCGTAATGTGACGTCCGGTCAAGGATCGTAATCGAACGTGCAAGCTCTTCGTGATTTAATCTAGCGATTGATTGAGTTTTGTGAATTCGTCCTTCACTGGTTAGATTTGTGCTCTAATGTAATACTATACAGCTGAGTTCTCAAATTTATGATACAGTATAGTGGTATCGCTGAGTTCTCAATTGATAATTGACGTTCTGAGGTCTAAGTGATAAGGATAAGTTATAAATAGAGTGTGCAGTAGAGTTCTGACTTGGTAATAATAAAGACGCGCTGGTCAATGTCTTTTAAAGGCTCCCGTCCTACCTTGCAGTACGCCCTTAGCTCGATGCATATCTGGAAGGGCAAGACGCCCAGCCCTGTGTGGGCTGCAGCGCGAGGTGTTGGAAGATCCCAGAGGACTGATGCGAGGCTGCCGCATGTGCCTTCGTATAATCGTTGGGAATTCTCGAGATGTATGACAGGGTCACTGCTATTGAGGTAAAAAGAGAAAGTTCTGTGTCGGCAAATTGTTACTCACCTTTAACGAAAATAATAATCATTTATTTCTAAGCAACTCCATAATACTCTTACACGAGTCTGCAATAACTCTCAATACAAAACTACTCTTACGCTTCCCTCAACACTCTCAATTTCTTTTTTTTCTTTTTTCTACGAGGTGAAAACCTTCAAAAGACACCTCCTGCCCTGGGGACGAGCAGGAGGTAGTGTCGGATTTTTACCGACTAAAACCACCTCGGTTGCCTCTCCTCTGCGCTTGCTGGGGAGGCCCCGGGAACTCCGGAGATTACCTCCGGTGCCTCCCCACGCCCTGGCTGTCGCAGCCCATGTCCTTGGGAGGGTCAGAAGGACCCTCCTTTCCTGTTACACCGCCGCGCCGGGGGCAACACCCGACGCCACTCACGGTTCTCCGACGGCCTCGTGCACAGCGAGGGAAACGTGTTCCCTCCTGCAGCAACATCCTACTACGCCGCCTGACCATTAGGGCAGACGCCCATATCGGGACGCCGTACAGGGCCATGGACCGCACGATCCAAAAATACAGGCAGCGCACCCTCTCCTCCGACCCCCCGATGTTGGAGAGTAGGCGACTAAGGCCGGTCGCCGTCCTCTCCAGCCGGCACACCAGACGGTCGAAGTGGGCTTCGAATCGCCAGTGGCTGTCCAGGAGGAGACCGAGGTAATTCATTCGGTCCCCAACCTGAACGTACTCCCCCCCTACCACGATTCAGGACCGGGGGGTCCCCCGCTCCGAGACCTATGGTGAAACCACATGCCCTCGGTTTTCTGCGGGGAGATCTGCAACTCCAGCCCCCGGATACCGCCGACGACGGAGGTCAGTCCCGTCTCGATTAGACGGGCGGTCCTCCTTCAGTCCCTCCCGACGGCCATCAGCAACGTATGGTCGACGTAGCACGTTACGCTGACGCCAGCCGGGAGGGAAATCGCCTGAGGCGGGGCCCAAGGTCTCGCAGGGCCACGGCCATGGCTCGGCCCAGCACGCCGTCAGGACCCGGGCAGTGTTGCGGGCCCCCATCCTCCGGACGGCCACGGCCAGCTCCTCCGCGGTGACCCCCATATCGTCGGACCAATTGTTCGGGTCCGACTCCCCGAGCTCCAGTGCCGCCCCCCCCCCCCCTCGACTCGGGGAACAGAGGGTGCTCACCACCCTGTCCAGGAACTCGGGGTCCAACTTCTCCGTCACGGGGGCCGCCCATGGACGAAGTTTGCCATTCACCATACTGTACGAGCGCCCCCAGGGGTCACGATCCAGGTCCTGGAGGAGCTCCTACCAGGCGTCGGCCTTCGACCTCCTGATGGCCAGACCCGGGCGGACCCGGGGCATGGCAACCCAGCATATCACCACGTCCACGACCGGCCCAGCCGGGATCTCGGGCCAGGCCACAGCGAGGGACGCTGCCATCAGCACGTCCTCGTCTAGGCGCTTCAGCGCCCACCTCTTCCCACTTGACTGGGGATAATCAGGGGGCCCAAACCCCCCACCCGTCCTTCCACTTCCCGGCGGCCTCCGGTCTCGGGTGGCGCGCACCTCCATTAGTATATAGAGGTGGTCACTCAAATCCTGCGCTTTAGGTCGACAATGGACTCCCCCTGGCAGATGACGCAGATGCTGTCGAAACCCCGATTCAACAATCGGAGGTCGGAGCCGGCCGCCCAGTCCAGCACCGCCACGCCCCTCGGATCCGTCCCGGGGGAACCCCAGGCCTGGGATTTGGAGTTGAAATCCCCCAGGACGATAGTCGGACGGGACCGGTACCGTGAGACGCAACTCGCCACCTCGTCCAGAAACTCCTTGAAGGACCCGAGGTCGCAGCGAGGCGGCGCGAAAACCCCCACCACCAGAATGTCTCCCCATTGTGCCGCGACGTATCCATCGCTGTTCTCAGGAAGGGAGAATGGCAGCGACGTCGAGGCCCCCCTAAGGACTATCGCTATCGAGCCACCCGGGTCACCCACCCAGTTCGGGTGGTCCGGGATCGTGTATGGCTCGGCAGCGACCGCCAACCCCACACCCCACTCGACCATGTACTGGACAAGCATGTCCTGCGCACCGGCCGAGTGGTTAAGGTTGGCCTGAAGTAGCAGGCCATGGCCCCCTCACTGACTCTGGTCCATTGCCCCTTCCTCCACGGGCCTCTTCTTCACCGTCGCGACTGGGGACGCCGGTGGTGGTCTCGCCTCCTTCTCTCCCTTCCTCTCGGGGCCTTGAGCCATGGTGCTGCCGCCCCCGCGGTCTTCCGCCCCTACAGTATCAGGGCGGCCAGTTTGCGGGCCAGATGGGTTTGTGTTGTCCGGCCCCCGGCTTCCTGCTGCCTCTTTTCTTTGGGCGGGGGCGCTCACCCCTTTGTCCCCATCCTATGCCACGAGGGTCTTCCCAGGTCGGAGCACAGGGGGCATTTCGACGCGCTGTTGCACCCTGTGCCCTGGGCTCCCGCAGATATGGCAGCGCCCGCTGCGGTCCACGGTGCTGGTGCACCGCTGCGGTCCACGGTGCTGGTGCACCGCTGCCTGACGTGTCCCGGTTCCCGGCAACGGAAACTGCAGCGGGCGGTCAACCAGCGCCTCCACCCGGGCCATGGCCCACCCAACTCTTATCCTCTTGGCCGCTGCGACCTTCCTCGCAGCCGCTAGCGGGCACCTGACCCAGGCGGTGCCCAGTCCCAGTGGAGACGACCGGTCGCGACCGTATCTCCCCGGTCTTCACCTCCGCCGGGTCATATCCTCCCGCCGCCGCGATGGCCGCGGTCACGTCGCCTGTTGTGGTAGCCGTCACCAGGTCCTTGACCCTGAGCTCGGCCATCGTCACGAAGCGCGTCACGGTGACCTCGTCCTCCGCGCTCAGGGCCTCCCGCATTTTCTGTGCCATGACGTCCGCCTTTGCGCCCCCCTCCAGTCCCGGGATTTTCTGGAGGGGCCAGCTGGGAGCCGCCCTTTTGGGTCATAGCTCCGTGATGCTGAGCTCGGCCAGATCTATTTTACTTCCGCCGACGTGGCCCTCCGAGGGGCGTTTCTCGGCCACCCCGCCGACAGTTCCTTCTTGAGGGAGACGAGCCGCCTCTCTACACGACCCATGAAGGCGTCGAAGAGTGCCCCCAAACGCTCCTCGTTAATGGGCATGGCACTCGCGGTGGTGGAGGGCCGAGCAGCTCTCGCCTTCTCCCCTTTCTCGTTGTCCTTGCGGACAGCTCCATAGTCCTTCACCGTCCTTATCCTTTTTGCTGCAGGGACCACCCTCGTCGCAGCGAGCGCCAACTCCAGGTCGGCCACCCGCCCGCGCAGCCGGAGGTTCTCCTCCTCAATCTGTTGCGCATTCGTCGAGGCCGACCTCTTTGCCAGCTCGGTGGCTGCGGCGCTCACAGTAAGCGCCGCCACCTTCAGGTCCCTGATATATGTCCCTGTCAGCTGGGAGCTGGTCAGGGCCACCTTCTTCACTACCGCCATCTGCGATTTTGGTTGCATTTGGAGTATTTGGGCCCCGATGTTGGGCATGGGTTGCACCCTCAGTTCCTCCGCCACCTCGATCTCCGTAGGCATCTTTTTTGATCGCCTCGGCCATATGTCCTCCTCGGAACTCAGGACTCTTCGCCTCTTGTTTGCAGCCCGCCTATCGTCCGACTCTCTGGACGGTCGCGGCCTCTTCCTTCCGGTCATGGTGTATCCACTGGACTCCGTGTCCCCGTCATCGGCACTGATGATGCAGGCCTCTTGGACCCGCATCGTTGTCTCCCTCCGTGCGCTACCCCTGGCTGTTTTAGGGGTAGCTTCTTTGTTGTTTTTGTCGCACAACACAGGTTGCCCTGTGGGTGCGGCCCTGCCCGCCCAACTCGTGCTGTACGAGCGCGATCCCTCCTCCTTCCGGAACTTGTTTGCTTTATTTGAAATCATAATGGCAGATATTTTTTCCTACGGTTCGCCGATAATGGAACCCCCACCGCGGTGTGGGCACTTCCCCGTTTAAGGTTTACCCTAGTTAAGGATGCCGAAGCCGAGAAGCGGTTTTTCAGATGGTCAATCCTATCGGTACCAGGTGACTCTACGGAAAAATGTTACGGGATAGGCCCGCGCCATATTTGATGCTAAAGGTTTAACGTCACCCCTATTGAGTGGGCGACACCGGATCCGAGCCGATGCCAGGCCCAAATCTCGGGCTAGACGTGCTGCGATTTAACCTACGCAGCGCCGGTTATGAGGAAATACTGACCAGGTAATCCTCCATATCTGCGCCCGAATACCCCACTTCAAATCCGTCATTGGCTCCGGACAGTGAACGCGTGAGCGGTTCTTCGACGGTTAACATACGGGTTCACGGGATCTTTGTCATAATTTCAGGACTTACGATTACCCTTATTACTACCGCAGAGGTCAGGTCCACTACTAACATCACGCGTCACTCCGGTCGGGGGCAACTACACCCCCGTTGGTTAGTCTGCCGGGAATATCCATAGGGCATCGACCGCAGGCCCATTCACACACCATGGTGAGCAGCTGCTTAATTTTCACCGTTCAGCCCAAGCCCTTCCGGCATGGTTGGACCTGCCGGGAATGAGTCTCCCGCCGGCATTGTCTTGGGCCTCATTACGGCTACTTAAGCCCCTACACCACGTCAAGGTGGCGGCTCCTAGTATGGGACACTCTCAGCTCTGAATTAACTCTGACTTAACTCTATACATACTATTTCTAAAGGTGTGCAACTACTTAAATAAATCTGGAAATCGACGAACTCTCTGAAACAAGTGCGAACTATTTGTAAAAGTCAAGTAGCTCGAATATTCGATGATGAATACAGGGTGTTCCGTAACTATGGGACTTCCCGGAAATGGGGGGTAGTTGGGTGATTCTGAACAGCTTTCCCATTTCAGCTTCGTTTTTGAGTTATTAACGAAAAACACTAATCAATGAGAGCGCCCGTCGGGCGTGAGTACAGGCGTGTACCTTTCAGCTGCGCTCGGTCGTGATGGGGATCGTCGATCATCAATCGAGGGTATCCGAGTAAAGCGTACGGCAAATGTGACATCGTCTTAATTAAGAAGCACGTGGAGTTACTCGTTATTCGTCCCTAAAAGCTATTGTTTCTTAGCCTAAACTTTCACCCCCCATCGGTCGGCTGTGTTACGTATGAATAATACTCTCTATACGCTGCACTCGCACGTGCCGCTCAAGCTTGCGTAAGAAGGAAAGTCGCGCTTCCTCGAAGGGCCCAAAGATTTCTGTCGCTATCGTATGCGGACAATAAGGGTCTTTGATATTGAATAGCTGTATCGTGACCGATTTAAGAACATGCGCGACCCGACGAGCTCTCCGTGATCTTACCTTATATGGAAACCCCAAATATTCCCCTCCATGCATTTTGGGACTATGTAAACCATTCTATTTTGATCATTTTCGGTTAATAACTACACAGTTGCGGGAATATTCACGTCGCGTTACGTTCGTGCAGAGTCTAATACATTCAGAGTGTAACTCTACATTCCGAGTCTAAACGATTTACATTCGGAATCATAAACAGTCTACAAACAGAGTCTAACCAGTCTAAAACCAACGACTAAAAGAGTCTAAGACAGGGTCTTTCCCAGGAAAAGGAGATCCCGTATTATAAGTTATATGAGAAATCAAACCGGTGCAAGTGTAATATACCATACTATGCTACACAATTCTATCTACACTATGTTGTTCTGCACTGTTCTACACTGTTCTTCTCCACGATCCACACTCCTACGCTGTTCAACCTACTTTGTCCATTTCCATTCATTCCTCCATTCGTCCTCAGTCATTCCCGTCTCTCTCTCACATTTATCGCTGCTCGCCTGCAGACCAGCTGTGTCCCATGTAGCACGGTCATAAACACCCTGTGCCGGACGTTGGACGCTTCGCACTCACACATTATTAGCGTTACTTATTTCGGATATCTTTATTGATCAAGCGTCGTTTCATGATTGTATTACAATAGATTTTAAACCTATTTGTTCATAATCAAAATACGTGTTTTCTGCCCACTATTTCTTTTCTATAATTCCGGACACACTATGCCTCGCCTTTTGTCGGCGCATCGCAATATTAAATTTCTTTAGAACCTGGCATTGATACAAAGTATGTACCCCTTTACATAGTTTGCACAATCTCGTAGGCCTCGCAACTTTAGACACGGTGCCCGTTGTTTGATGGTTCTTACCGACGTCGCTCGATTTGCTAGATCCGCGTAATTTTTCGAGTGTGAATCTCCCCAGATATTTACATTGGTGTTCCAGAAACTCGGTCAGAGTTTTGAGCGAAGGTTTTCCCGAAGTACTTATCCATCGTTTGTCCCATTCGCGTTTAGTTGTGTGATCTAATTTCGAAGTTATCAGATAAATGGCGAGAGTAACCCATGTGTCAAGCGGTTCGTTTATAGATTTTAATGCGAGTAAATGATTGTTGGTATCGCTAGCCAACTGTCTAAGTCCCGAAAAAGATGGTTTATTGATCGACGGCAAATGAAATAATCGCGAAACATGGTGACGAATCAAAGTTTGCGGATCTTCAAATCGATCACTCAGATTTTTCCAAGCGATATCATAATTTGCCTCTGTCACACTTAACGACTGAATTACCCTCGCGGCGTCCCCCTTTAACGTAGAAATTAAATAGTGGAACTTCTGTATATTTGTCAAGGCGTCGTTACAATGAATTAATGTTTGGAACGTGTCCCGAAATTGAATCCATCGCTCGTAACTACCATCGAAACTTGGCAATGGAATCGTCTGCGGTTGTATCCCGATCGGCGCGTCGAACGCAGGTGACGGAATTGTCAAAGCAGCAGCTCGCGCCTTTTCGATAATTTCTTTCGCGGCCGCGATCGATGTATAGTATAATTTCTCGAAACTGTCGCGTTCCGCAGCCTGCGTCGCATCTAGATTCGTTCCTACAACCAGCACATCTATCTGAGTTTGAATATCATCGAATTTATCAAGCAACGTGGACGCACATTTGACGCGTTCCTGAAGCTCTCTCACAGAACCCTTCCGATCGAAGCACTGGCAATAGTTTTGGAACCGCGTAAGCGAACTCTTAATATGACCGCGTTTTACCGCTAACTCTTTGAATGTCGTTTCCATTGTCGCAGTATGATTCTAGTGCAGATTAAATCTATCGTAAATGAATTCACGCCAATGCTGACCGGGAGGAGTACGCAGCACTCGCTGATCGATCCTTCGAGTGATCTCTGCATCGATCGACCGCCGCCCACTGTCCTCTGTTCCTTGTCTTGGATGGCAAGATAAGACTATGGGGAATGTTGTTCGTCTACCCGCTTGCAAATCTCGAGGCTCGTCCACTGTTTTCTATGCGCTTCATCAATCCTTTGCCACTTCTTGTTTCTCAGTTTGTAAAGTCAGAGATCGCTACCACAGTCTCTGTTTCTGTCATCCGGGTCGCAGGACCATTATGCTGTGTACAGAACAGGTTTAATGAGTAGGGTTGCGCAAAAGCTCGTGTTGCGATTTAATAGAGGCTGATGAATTTCAACTATACAATATACAAAGTAGTTGTGAATTACTATGTACACGTTGAAATATATATGTTTATTCGAAGATTTAGTAATCGAGTTGCAAGTATATGTTCTATACGAAAGATAAATGTATGATGTTCGAGTACTGCTGACGGTGTCCTTTTTGTAATACTTTGTAATAATGATTCCCTTATGCGATTTGTGATAAAGAAAGACAGTCCTGTCAAGTTCTTAATTACTTTAGCGTACCTACGATCTGCCCAATAATGGATCGAACTACTACGGATACGAACGTGCAGAAGACTACCACATTTATGACGGGCATGTCACAAAACGGTTTTTCAAGAAAACGTTTCATTTCCTAAGCCAAGAAGCTATAAGCCGTCAAATCTATACATGAGTTCAGCAGTTAATTGCATGCATCATATATATATGGATTTCCAAAGAGGCCTAGAAGCTGGCGGAAATCCCCATGCGCTGTCAAACAGACGGCAACTTTTGATAGTCGCACCGGGTCCTTCAAGGAAACGCGCTTCGGGCGCTAAACAAGAGTACGGCTACACCTTAAAAAACACACCGATTAGTCTTATTGTTAGTCTGGCCACAAGTCTGAACACACCAACAAGGAGAGATCTCCATCGTGACTCCTTGTAATTAATATTTATAACGAGACGGTACACATACATACGTGTCTACCGTATTTCAAAGTGTCGCAGGCCACGCCAACAGGGTGTCCTACAGACAATTATCGGAATACAGGTATCCCCGTGTGGATGAGGTCTGACACCAGCTCACTGGCCATCGCAGAAACTAAAAACTTCTGACCGTATCCCGGAGAAGCCGCCACATGTAGGACGGGGTTTTCAAGTGACCCTTCCTTGGCCGGCCAAAATGAATGTTCGATGACAAAGAAATAGTTTATTCGCTTAGGATTCATTAACGCACAACCGTGCCGTGTTCGTTCCATGTCAGAGCTTCCATTCATTAGTACATAGTATCTATATGCGACTAGGGATCTTCCAGGATAAAAGTCAGCTTGACGTCAGACGTAATAAACAGTATGCACACCAAAAAGTAATTTTCAACTGAGAATTGGCAACAAAGGAAGAAACGACAATTCACTGTTAATCTGTTATGACAAAACCGTAAAGCAAAAAGCGAATGTAGTATCTACAAACAATTAATGGGCTATGAATACAAGTCCATGAATACTACCTAATGACACAGTTTTTTTATAAATTATAAGCTACAATGTTGTACTGGATCAAGTCCAACACGAGGCTCGCCCGGGGCACTTTGATAAACGTTTATACAATGCTAAGGCTGTATCCCTTCGTAGTCAAATTGGAAAATGAACAAAATATCAAATGATGGCGATCGAGATACCGATGTATAAACTGTTGCGTATAACACTATAACACTATAACACTGCATGGACACGGAACAGGCACATGATTGGGTGTAAATGAGGCATTGGGAGAAGTAAAGGCAAACTCAACATTTTGCCAAGTATGATGTGATATTATCAAATTGATTTGTGGCAACCAACGCACATTCCTATTGGGATGTTGTACGAATTATATTCTTCTTTCCAGGGCAAGATTTTATTGAAAATGTAAAGCTCTAAACATGCTTCTGTCGAGTTCGCCCTTCCTACTCCAAACGCCCCAAATGAGCCTTGATATCCATACTCTCGTTGCTCTTACCGATCTACTCTGGAAACACAACTCACTACACGCAACGTCCGACTCTAGGGATATCTTGAATCGAGCATCCGCTTTTATATATGTTATATATGTATTATACATGTTCATGGGTCATGTTTCCATATGCGGGGACTCAATCACGTGAATCATCCCTCTATCAGGCACTGATAAACATCCGTTCCGATTTGCGTGCTTGCGACACAATCATCCAATCAACAAAGAATTTACTTCCGTGTCATCATCGCCGACGTACGATCGAGATACGTCATTCAACGTGGTCATATGGTAGCACCTCGAAATTCGTCCATTATTAACTTTTATTAACACAGTATTAACCTTTAACACTCTAGCTCACGTGGGCACGTATTGTTATTAACCCAAGAGAATGAATTTGTTAATCAAAAATGGTGGAAAAGCAATAAATTATTGAAAATATTTGTCCCTTTAAGTTATTATGTTTTAGTTGATTAAAGTTTTTGTTCTTCTGCAAATTCTGCAAAAAGCCGAATTGATTAACTAGCTCCAGAGTTATGACCAAAGTCCAAGTGGATCTATTTTTCTGTTACGCACTCTATATGTATACTACCGGCCGAAAGTTTGAGTACACCCACTGGATTCCTACTTCACACATTAAATTACAAACTGTAATTTTTAATATTTCGCCATATCTTAATCCTACCTTGACCTTTGTACATTTTTCGTGTGATGTTATTGTTATAAACGTGCACTGCCACCCTTCAACAGCAGATAATAAGCTTTTGATTTACGCGTTCAAATTTGTCGTTGTTTATTAGTTTGGGCCGTCTATGAATCGCGATCTTGATTTCTGAGTAGATTGAGCAGCTATGTGTACAGTAACATTTAATAATAGAAATAAACGAATATTTCATACACTAGTAAGTGCACCAGAACTTTGAGACGATAGTGTATATGCATTGGGAAATGTAGGACACGTTCGTTAAAAATATACATAAACGAAATCTGAAATAATGGAATTATGGCGCTTTTGGAGTTATTTACATAAATTATGCATTACTCAATTAAACAAAGTATTGAAATGTTTATACATGCAGCTCTTCAATATTAATAAGGAGTGTTCCGTTTTGCGCCCCGAGTACATTTTCAGTTTTTAGTGTATGGTAAGGAAAGCATTCAATTACGAAATAAAGTACTAATATTACGGTGTTTGCTTACATTCTCTAGTCCTGTAAAAATTGCATGACACAAATTTTAATATACGTTAGAAGCCGCCACAACAACAAAATTAAAAGATGTTCGAAACCCCTTATTAAAAACTTAGCTCTTGGCTCTAATCCTCAGAAATCACAATCCTATTTCCAATTTTTAATTTTAATAACTTTTCGACAGCAGGATGTCGTTCGTTTGTGCAAAATACATATTTGTATTTCACTCGCACTGAGCATAGAATAAAACAACTCAGAATGTCCTAGAAATTTGTTAATAACTAAAAGGATGTAGCTCGAACACATTATCAACTAATGCAGCACTATTGTTGCCTATCGGTAAAGCTTGTTACGTATACAGAATATTTTCCATACGTCGCTCTCAACGCGTTTTCGAGCTCGCGTCTGTGAAGGGAAAACGCCCTAAAATACGTTCGGTTATTGTAAACAAATAAAGGGGCACTGAACACAAACAAGCACGTTTAGATGCATCAAAACCGAGACAGGCAGTCGCGTGTTGACGTTTGAAGTAACAAGACGTCTGCTCAGTTCCTAGAGATACGCGAGTTACAGGATACGAATTGTAATTGTAGTTGTGTTAGTGAGTCATGTGATTTTTTATACCGTAGCTTGCCTCGGTTGAGATCGCAAGCTTCTTCCTCTTAACTCTCGTAAACGAGAGATATATTCCCGTGTACAGGAATCACTCCAACAGAAATCATGGCCACAGAAAATGTACCGTTAGTTAAGAACACCGCTGAAGCTACATACGCCAGTGTAATGCAAAAAGACTGTTTCCCTACGAAAGAATATGCTATAGTACTCGATGCACATGATGACATCACCATTAAAGAATATATAGTTGCAGTGGGAAAGCTCATTAATCCTATCAATGTAAGGTTCACCTCAAGAATTACTAATAATAGAGTGTGCTTATACTTGTCGGACACATCCTTAATAAGTAAGATCACGTCAAAAAATGGCATTATAAATATTAAAGGCCGCCTGATATCTGCCAGACCTCTAATTTCAAAAACCAAACGCGTTATTCTCTCTACTGTGTACCCCGGTATCCCGCACTCTGTGATATTGGACTGTTTTAAGCAAATGGGTATTAGAACAGTCTCGCCCATGTCCTTCATTAGAGTGGGAATCCCTGAAGCAGGCTTCTCATATATCCTTAGTTTTCGTCGACAAGTTTAAATCCATCCGGATGATATAAACAAGCTTCCGGATAAAATACAAGTTAACTTTGATGATACCTCGTACTGGATTTTCACCTGAACGGGCAGTCTAGTCTGCTTCCTTTGTAAAAAGGATCCAGATCTCTGTCAATAATCCAATTCACAATGTCATTCCTTCCCTATCGACTCATGAAGAGGAGTCTATTCTCAAGTAACCAGTCAAGAAGAATTCCAAGTAACTACTCCCTACTTTGATGAAGTAAAGGATTCTGAGATAAATAAAGGCTCTAGAAAAAGACCTCTCTCCTCAACTACGTCAAATACTTCTCACAGCATCCCGGAAGACACTAATAAAGAACATTCTACCGCATCTTTGAATATCACCTCAGCTAAGAAGAAGACAAAAATTGAAAGTTCTGAAGAAAAGGTCGGCTCCAAGACAATGGACGAGCTGGATCAAGTATTGAAACTTATCAAGCATATTCTCACTCAGCAACCCGATATATATGTTCTACGGTATGAACAATACAAAGAACTACTAACTAATGCCAAGGGCAACGCCAACATCATTCAGCTGGCCCGTTCCTTCACAGACGACTCAACGCAACTTGTGAAAATGCTTCGTGAAACTTATCCCAGTATCTCTAGTAGATCCGTTAAAAATAGAATCTCTAGAATTATCAAGAAATTGGAACTCAATGCCAGCTGGTCCGAAGATAAGGAAAAAGATATCTCTGTCTCATCTCTAGACCTTGGATCCGACTCTGATGCGACCATCTCTGTAGAAGACCTTTCTCATATTCCACAGTAGATTTAAGCTTACCTACACTTAATAATGAATAATAACAATTCGAGCCTTCGCGTTAGCTCTGACCTCAAAGTTGTTTTTTGGAATTGCAGAGGTATCTCTAATTGCAATATACAGCTACAAAAATACTTGGAGGATGTTGATATCTTTATTGGCGCAGATGCCATACTTAATAGCAACAAAAAATTTGATCTTCCCGGCTTTCGCTCTTTTAGAATTGATAGAAACAGTAGACCAGGCGGAGGCCTTATCTTTTTGGTAAGAAAACCATTAATTACCTTCCTATTCAAGGATTATGTAACATATCTAATAATTTGGAAGTTGGGGCTATCAAGGTAGATGGTGTAAGTCCATCTTTAGTACTGCTGGGTTGCTACAGGGTTCCGGGCACATACACTTCTCAGTCGGAGTGGGATCGGCTTTTTGCAACAGCAAGCTCACACGGTCCTTGTCTTGTCGTTGGTGATTTTAATTCTCACAACATCTATTGGAACTGCTCCATAACAGATCCCAATGGTACTATGCTATTCAACTCCATAATTCATTGTGATTTAATTCTTATCAATCACAACACTCTCACAGATGTAGATACACAAAGGTAACAAACTTTCTAATCTAGATCTTGCTCTTTGCTCCCCCCCAAATTTTCGACAGTGTCAAATTGGGTGTTATCGATGATATCTGGGGGTCGGACCATTTTCCATTAAGATTTAATCTAAGGATAGAAAAGACACGCTTTGTTAAAGAACGTCGTCGACTCTCTTCCAGGAAAACAAATTGGATGGAGTACCAATCTCTGTTGGAAAAATCTTATAATGATTTTATTGGACCTTGTTATGAGTCTCTGGATACTATCAGCAAATATAATTTTTTCACCAAATTAATTACTGATGCTGTTGTAGAATGCACTCCCGCTCCAAAACTTGTGAGCCATGTGCAGCATAAAAACCCTGTAGCCTGGTGGAACGGTGAATGTGCAAAACGCATTCGCCTTACAAAGGCTGCTTTTAAAAAATGGACCTACACTAACCGTAGAAATGACTACATTGAATATAAAAGACGTAAAGCTATTGTTAGACAATACATCAGGAAAAGGAAGAAAGACAATTTTATAATGTTCGCTGAAAGCATTAACTTTCGAGTAGATGCTTCGCATGTCTGGCGTACGTGTAGAATTTTAAGAAACAAATGGACTAATATCAAAACTAACAAAAATAATTCTTCACCTCATATTAACAGTATTCAGAACGCTATTATCAAGATTAGCCCGCCCTGGGTACCAGTACCTCCAATGTCTTCTTCGTCTTTTCCGGTTAATAATACAAACAATAATTTTCCTACATCTGCATTTAATCTGCGTGAATTTAATCTGGCCCTTAACAGTTGTAGTCTTAAGGCAGCTCCAGGACCTGATAAAATTGAATACAATTTTATTGTCGAGTTACCTCTTAAGTTTAAGCTTATCCTTCTTAATCTCTTAAATGAAATTTTTCTGAATAGTTCCTTCCCTCCTTCCTGGAAGGATAGTCTGACATTCTTTATTAATAAAAAAGATGGCAATGTCCGTCCCATCTCACTTACGTCCTGTCTTTGCAAAATTTTGGAAAAAATGGTTAAGCTCAGACTACAATGGTGGGTGGAGTCCTGTGGATCCCTCCCAATGTCTCAATCTAGTTTCCGATCTGGGAGATCCTCTTCCGACAACCTGGCGGCGCTAACTTTGATCATTGAGGAGACCTTCAGTATGAATAGAGATGTTCTGTCATGTTTCCTTGATGTTAAGGGAGCTTTTGACAGCGTTGACGGTGGTATTCTCCTTGTAAAGCTGCACGATATGGGCTGTCCCAAAAATATTATTGACCTTGTAGGATTTCCGACGTACGAACGAAATGTTACATTTATTATGAACTCGGCAAATACAGTAATGAGGAAGGTATTTAGGGGTCTGCCCCAGGGTGGAGTTCTAAGCCCCCTTCTCTATAATATTTACGTCAGGAATATAGATAATGGTCTAAACAGCTACATCCAAATTTCTCAATTTGCGGATGATATCGCGATCTCTTGCCAGGTCCCTACTCCGAGTTTTGGAAAGAAGGTCTTAGAAGATGCAGTCTCTGTCATTAGTGGAAATCTTGCTCTCTTAGGACTTTCACTGTCTCTTGAAAAGACTATCCTAATTCACTTTAATAAAAAAGGGATGTACGCAGATGTTTGCTCCATCAAAATTGACAACCACAGAATCAAATCTAGTGCTCAGGTTCGCTTTCTGGACATTCCGTTTGACTATCAACTTAAGTTCATTAATCATATTGAATACGTACGCAACAAATGTTTTGATAGACTTAACATCTTAAAACTTATTAGTGGCGTAAGATGGGGAGCAGATCCAGGTACACTTCTTACACTGTATAAAAGCCTTATTCGTTCTATTATTGATTACAGTTCTTATATTTATTTTCCAAAAAATGAAAATCTTAGACTGAGAATAGAGAGAATTCAATTTGCAGCTCTTCGCGTTGCCTTGGGTTACAGATGTAGCACACCGACTATTGTTCTGTTGGGAGAGTCCAAGCTTTGTCTACTTCGACATAGATCCATTTTTTTATGCAATAACCTCCTCATAAAAAATCTTTCGAATAAAGGCGCAATCCTCTACAACTTAATTCAAAGACTTATACGATCCATCGGATGGGCCAATATAATTATCAGAGATCAATCTTTACTTTCACGGCAGATTGATGACTTGCAACATCATAGAGCCTGGCTTCGAACCGAAAATAACTTTGCTCCATACCTACGTAAATACATGCTCCTCAATCCAGTGGCTGAGATAAATACTGAGCTTGGATCCTTCTGAAGGAAGCACCTGATCCAAACTACATTTTCCTAGATCACCACGTCAATGGACCTATCAACTCCGTTTCCATCTTTACTGATGGACGTAAAAATGAAAAGATGGGAACTGTTGGTGCTGCATGTTTTTCACCTGAGCCAAATCAATCCCGCCTACTAAGTTTACATAAGTATATGACTATCTTTTCTGCTGAATGCATTGCAATCAAAACTGCCCTTGAGTTTGCTTCCAAATGTCCTCAACACTATGTTACACTATGTAAGAAATCTTTTTAATGTTAGCATGTACAGTTATTTGCATGTTGCTAATAATCCCATGGGGGGTCTTATAGCTTAATAAAAAAAAAAAACCGAGACAGGCGTGGCCCGACAAAGACTTCTAAATTTCCTTATATGGAAAGATCTAATGCGCTCCCGCGCATTTCGGGGGTATATAAACCCTTTGGCTTCTACCCTCGTTGGTTTAGAGTTACATAGTCACGCGTAGGGTCACGTCCTGCCACGCTCGTACAGAGTCAGTTATATCAAGTGAGATTGGGCTTAGCGCACCTTCCGAATCATAGATTCACCCGTTAGAATCCGCTAGTCCGGTTGAAGTTCTTTCGGCATACTCTTAAAAGCGGCTCTCAGACCCCGCATCGCCAGTGCGTCAACACCGTGCAAATATTTAGGTAACTTACACACTTAATATTATTTCATCGCGACAATTACATTTGTACAGACGACTGATCTAAATATATATATAATTTGTTCACCATTAAATCGAGTAGATTCGTTCAACCAATCTTTACTCCGTAATCCTTTATATCAGTAGTAACGTTCGCACAGATGCAACTTAACCGCTCGAGTTGTATCGAATAGTAATTTAAAGTTACGAGACAAACTAACATTTCCTGCGACTCCCTGATTTCGCATCAGGTTCGTCCGCGCTTGACTCCATTCCTGAGGCTCTCCGATTTCGCATCGGGTTCGTCCTCGCTATACTCGTTACTAACAAATTCTCAACCGTATTCCTTGGGTTATATAAACCTCGCCAGCCTAGGCGTTGCCCACAGCCCCGCCTCGTAACAGACTAATCCGTTAGAATCCATTAGTCCGGCTGAAGTTCTTTCGGTACACTCTAATAGCGGCTCCCATACCCCGCATCGCCAGTCCGTTAACACCGTGGAAATGTGACTTACACATTTCATATTATTTCATCACGATAGAAACATTTGTATTCATACTGATATACAGAATATATTGTATAATACGTTCATAAATCTATCTTCACCCCGTAAACTTTGCATATTAGTAACGACGTACCCACTGATACAACTTTACCGCTGGAGTTGTATCGCATATTAATTTAGAGTTACGCGACGAATGAATATTTCCTGCGACTACCTGATCTCGCATCAGGTTCGTTCGCCCGACTTTATCCAAACAAGCAAACTATTCCAACCTAGTGGCTCCCCAATCTCGCATCGCGTTCGTCCACGAAACCTCACCCTTCCTGCGACTCCCTGGTTTCGCACCGGATTCGTCCGTGTTTTACGGCTCCCCGATTTCGCATCAGGTTCATCCGTAAGTCTGCTAACCTTCGAATAGCTCAGTGGTCAAGCGCCTGGTTCGTCTGTGAATAGTCCAATTTCTTGCAGCTCGCTGATTACTCATCGGGCTCGTCCTTTCTTAGAATAATCCTATCGGCTCCCTGATTTGACATCAGGTTCGTCTGCCCACTTGACTAACAAACTAATAACCACATTCCTGGGTAATATACCCCTCGCAAGCATTTCGTGCTGCCACACACCCGGCTCGTAACAAGCTTATCGATAAAGTAGCGCAACCATTTTCTTTTGTTTCCTTGATGTTAGAATCATCATTTACCGAAGCGTTTCTCCACCTTTTTGCCGCGTAAGTCAACATATTTATTTCCAATGGTACCGCAGGCCAAATGTTTATAACGTAAAGTTTGTGCAAACCTGGTAGATTTGTATTAAGTAAATGATTAAAATTGTGCATATTTAACTATAACCTCTACATATGAGAAATCCCATATCATTTCTACGTATAGCCATTCAAACGAATTTCGATTTGTAATAATAACTTTAATTTCAGTTTTTGGTATTTAATATTCAAGAACGAAGAAATGTAAAATATGTGTAAAAATTATAAAAATGACTAAAATAATTGAAATAAAAAAACTCTTACATAACTTATGAAAAAATAATACAATATAATATTTATTGGTTTCCTTGTTGTTCTTTACCTTCAGTTAATTATTTAAAAATTTAATAATAGAGGTATTAAATTATTTTCGAAAACTGTTCTACCATACCTGCGGCCACAGTCTGGGAGTAGGTGTTCGCAAACAATCTATACGACTAGACAAATTATTAATATTCTATGTATATTAAGTATATACGTGTATCTTATAATTATTGTTAATTAGTTAAGCAATCATATTAACATGATTAATGGTATCCATGACGCATACTTATGAATAGTTTTAGAATTGCCACAGTTTTTTAATTCTATTCCCTTCAGATCAGGAAAAACGCATTCGGGTAAATACATGTATAAAGTTTAATCCGATAAGAATTCTCGAGGTACTGTTGTATTCCGGGGTAAACGAAATCGTGTGCAACAATTACTTTTGCAAAGAGGTTTTTATATAAGAATACCGTGATGGTATGCGTCGTGTCCAAAACTATTCGAAGTAAGTACAATTGGTATTCCACTACTATATATATTATGAATTTTAGAGGGGAAGGATGACCTTAGCCCTTGTTGTGTCGCCTTAGCCAACGCGGAGTCTGGCCCTTGGCAGTAGTCATATCGCTGACTACTACCTTGGTGCATAATATTGACTCTGACTGGGCCAGGATCCGCGGGCCTTACATATTATCGGTGACTCAAGGGCTGGTCATCCAACAGTACCATGTACAAACTATGTAAAATACTTTCCGACCTGCTACTTATATTGCAAAATCATGCCGGAATCTCTCCTAATTCACCGCTTTCAGTACTAATTACAGGATCTCAAGAATATTCTTCAATTTTAGATATTTACTTTTTAACATCATTCAAATAATCGTGGAGAAATAATTTCGTCGATTCTGTTACGAACCGGGGCTGTGGGCAACGCCTAGGCCGGCGAGGTTGATATAACCCAAGGAATACGGTTGAGAATTTATTAGTGAGGTGCACGGACGAACCCGATGCGAAATCGGGGAGCCGCTGGGATGTGTGAAACGAGGACGAACCCGATGCGAAATCGGGGAGCCTCGGGAATAGATTCAAGCGCGGACGAACATGATGCGAATTCAGGGAGCCGCAGGAGGGTGAAACGTCGTGGACGAACCCGATGCGAAATCGGGGAGCCACAAGGAAAGAAGTTCGCAGACGAAACCGATGCGAAACCGGGGAGCTGCTAGGAGGTTGGCTTATTCACAGAGGAACCCGGCGCGAAGCCGGGGAGATGCTCGGAAGTTGGAGAACGTACGGACGAACCTGATGCGAGATCGGGGAGCCGTATGATACAGACGAACCTGGTGCGTAACCAGGGAGCTGTAGGATGGGTTAGGTTTCGTGGACGATGCGGAATCGGGGAGCCACTGGGTTGGAGTATTTGTAATTATTTTGTTTGGATAAGGCGTGCGAACGAACCTGATGCGAAATCAGGGAGTCGCAGGAAATGTTAGTTTGTCTCGTAACTTTAAATTACTATTCGATACAACTCGAGCGGTTAAGTTGCATCTGTGGGAACGTTACTACTGATATAAAGGATTACGGAGTAAAGATTGGTTTAACGAATCTACTTGATTTAATGGAGAACAAATAGTATATATATATATTCAAATCAGTCGTCTGTACAATTGTAATTGTCGCGATGAAATAATATTATGTGTGTAAGTTACCTAAGTATTTGCACGGTGTTGACGCACTGGCGATGCGGGGTCTGAGAGCCGCTTTTAATAGTATGCCAAAAGAAATTCAACCGGACTAGCGGTTTCCAACGGGTTAATCTATGATTCGAAAGGTGCGCTAAGCCCAATCTCACTTGATATAACTGACTCTGTACGAGCGTAGCACGACGTGACTCTACGCGTGACTATGTAACTCTGAACCGACGAGGGTAGAAACCAAAGGGTTTATATACCCCCGAAATGCGCGGAAAAGGCATTAGACCTTTCCATATAAGGAAATTAAGAAGTCTTCGTCGGACCACGCCCGTCTTGGTCATAATGCAGCTAGTAGCACATGTTCTCAGGACACCTTTATCTGTTTATGGTAACCGAAAGAATTTTAGGGCGTTTTCCCATCACACACGCGAACTCGAAAACGCGTTGACAGCGACGTATGGAATATTGTTCATACGTAACAATTCTAATGCATACCATTCACAGCAACAAAGAAATTCAAGGTTATTTAATCAATTTTAATCTGTACATCTCATTCAAATGAGAAGTAATACTAAACAAATTGTTATTGCTGTTTGAATTTTTTAGGATCTGCAGATGCAGACGCAGACGCCAAAGCACTGACATAGGAGATATAGGAATAGACAACTCATCCAATGTATTTTTTCGGCCACGATTTCTGGGTCCCGGGGATCCATTACCATTTCCGCGTCACTCGCAACGTTACCCACAGATTATAGAAAACGATGCGAAAATTTAATAATTTCACAGAATTCTTTTGTTCTTTGCCGTAATGAAAGGCAACAGAGGATTTGAAACATTTAATGTTAATTAAAAATCTTTTAATTAAAGAAACACATGATAACAAATTTTCTTATTTCAATTGTACTATCAATAAATGAAAAATTTTTAAAGTTATACTCTAGATTATTTTCTGACAAATGACAACAAAAAAATTGGGCTAAGAAATGTATATTTTTTTAACACTCAAACAATAAAGTTGCCACAATGAAAAAGATAGTGACGATAATTGTATACTACAATTGTTAATTGTATAGTTACTAGACAAATTCTTTAATTATCTTTTTCCTTGGAGCAATTTTTTCATTAATGAAAGACGCAACATCTTGTTTATATTCAACTAATAACAATAACGAAGTGCTAATGACCCTGGTGTCGATGCCACGGTAAACTGTAATTAAAAAAAAAAAAACGAAGTAACTCATTTACTAATATAAGGCAATTCCTGCGATAAACGTGTCTGCAAACGATTATTGTTTGCATTCGGTTCCGAGCGAAGTGCACTACTCGAGATTTTACTGTATCTTCATAAACATAAGAATGCATTCGACATCCATGATGTTCGAAGGTCTCCGCGATATTGACAACATTGTAGTCGTCGAGTTTAGTCGCGCATTGTCGGTTGGGTCGTTGAATTCGGTCGCTCAGCTTTTCATCGCTCGGTGAACTAGTGATAGAAAGTGCGTAGTTAATAATAATAATATAATATTATTATATTTATAATTTCTTTCCTTTTATGTTAATAATAATCATAGCTACTTATTCGCAGGTTTGGTGTTCACCTAGCTGGAAGTCAACTATCGTAATTATTTGCAACTGAGAAAAAAAGGAAAATAAGAAACTGAAGAAAGACTCTCAAATTTTTATTTTGTGAGCAAAGTGTTACAAATCCACTTTTATAAAAAAATCTATTTAATTCTGTAAAAGTACATTGCGTTGTATTAAAATAGTACGATTTAGAATAAAAATAAAATACATTACAAAACATGTACTACTTTTTTTTTGTACTAATTTTTTCCAGAAAATTATTATAACTTTATTTTTCTTATATTACTAAATATTTTGTAGCAATTATATGTAAAGGTGTATTAATGTTAAGCGGGGTATCTGAAACACCTTATTTGAAATGTAGCACATTCAAGATGTTTAAAACAACTGATTGTTGGACTAGAAAATAAATATTTTAAAAAAGTGCGCTATACGCGACACACGCAATTCATCGCCCCGATGTGATTTCGACTCAACTCGAGCCAAACAGAAGTTCATTTCGCGACCAGGCACCGTAGCTCAATTTTTCTACCGAAACGTTGACCGAGAAATAGCTTTCCTAATTTCCCCTAAATATTTCACATATATTCACACAGTCGCATGAGTCCTGTCCCCCCTACTTCAGTAAATAATAGTTCTACAATTGAACACTGTTTATGAGCAGAGGACGCTGATATCAGTGTTGGATTTCTGAGCCGGTATGTCAGTTACGTTGGGCCACAAAAGTCCATGAGATGACTTATCTATTCCTATATCTCGTATGTGCAGTAACGGCCACTAGAGTACGAATTCTTTAAAGTGGTCCCATTCAGAGCCATCTCTTTCTAGAGAATGCAACAATAATTAGACTATTATAGACCAAGAGTTTTGAAATTTCGCATACGTGTTTCGTCATGTTTCAAGATAACACAGTGTAATGTTTATGCACTTATTTTCATTGTTATTTAAGTTATTGTACGTTTTTCGCAATACATATGTAGCATTTTTAATGATTATCACGATTTGCTTTTGTATAAATTGAGCCACGGGTCGTGGTCTCGCGATACGCCTCGATCCGCATCGAGTTGACTTGAAATCAAGTTGGTGCAATCGAACTGACAATATTTCGCAGATATTTTCTCTCGCATTTTTAAATAGATGTGAACATACTTATATAAGTCTGTATAATATATTTATTTGTACAGAGTAAATTACGCAATTGATAAGAACATTTCCTGTAAGGTATACATGTGGAAAGAGATGGTAAAGGAAATAATTATGTACATACTTGTGCAATATCTGCTCTTCTGGCTGAATTTTTCTTTATATGCATGTTATAATGAGTTACACATCAAGCAAGTGTAATAACATTTTTATTAAATGGCATCATCTATTTTCTTGATTACACACAGTCGATTCTGTTACAAACTTCTCAAATGAGCTTTTCGAATAAAAAGAGTATCACATATCTCATTAAATATTAACAGTCGCATACATTTAAAGCACTACACTTAAAAGAATCAATGGATATGCAAAATATATAATTATGTACGTTTAAAATGAAATGCAAAAGAGGTACACTTGTGAGTGCAATGGAGACGTAAGGGCAGTAAAACTGTGAGAGCTCGATCAAAAGATACGCGAGGAATATGGAAAGGGTGTAGAATCGAAGATCGTAAATCGATAATCGATCAGTATTCTCCAACGGTGGGACTATTCACGCGCTTGTTGCCCCCACTACTCGTTCTTTGCACATAGGGCGCATGCAATATGTCTGCGTTTTGTGTCGTGCTTCGTGTGCGAGATTTCCTAGCAAATGAAGATCTTAGTTCGCTCTTTTGTCGTGCGTTTGCACGACGACAACGTATTCGCGATTGGTAGAATCCAAACGGCTCGGGAGCTAACCTTGTACAGCATTGGTTTAATGTATAACTCGTTCAAATTAATTAGTGGTAATTTAAAAATTTACGAATATGGTAAATGCTTGTTAATGATATCATATTTAGTTACGATTTATACCGTTGCCCAAAGTGGATATACATACACAGAATTAGTATAAAATATGGAATTTGGTAAGAAAACAGATGACAATCTGTAGCTTAATTCTTGGTCATTACCCATGATGAAAATACAAACTTGACTTTATCAATCAAAAGTGGCATTACACGAGCCCAATGTTACTGTATGTGGTACTAATGTATTTGTAGGTGCATATTATGTCACACTGACAATGAGTTGAAACTGTATCAGCTGTAAGCGCGGTCTTTTGTTTATGTTGGCGGGAATATTTATGCAACTGACGATATTTTTAAATTGACAACATACTTTTAGATAACGGTATGTACAATTACTTTTATTATCTTTTAATATCGTTTCGAAGTTTTTACCAATACGGAATTTCATAAATAAACAGAATTTCAAACAGTTTTAGGCCTAACCTCTAATTGAAAAAAATTATTTTATCCTATTCGTAAAAGGATAAATTATAAACTAAAACGGTAATTCGCAATTTAAAGAATCTTAGCGTGTTGTTTATTTTTCCGTCGATTATTTTGTATTATTCGTAGCGTATTATTAATCGACGTTAATACTTCTTGTAGCATGACAAACCTTAGTTCCAGCCAGTCAATGGAGACGGTCGAAAAATTGGAAACATCAGAATGGAAGAGACCCGACGAGGTGATGCAGTTGCATCGTATAAAAGTAAAGAAACGCGCGCTTCAAGCGCGTATGAACAACATACGTGTCAATAAAGAAAGTCCAGATTTGGAAGCAACTAAACAATTGTTCAAATGCAATCAAGATTCTAGTCCTTGTGTAGCTGAAAAGCGAAAAAATCCTTTCGCCAAAGATTTTATAAATAAGAGGCGAAACATAGTATCTACGGACCTAGAAGCGAGCAACGATAATACTCTGTTTGAATTATTGAAAATTGAAGCACCAAACGGAGATGTAATACAAGACCCTCTAATGGACTGTTCCCTCACGTTCCGTAATGCAATTTCAAAGTTCGAATTGGTGAAGAGTATTTCAGAGACAGAACCAGTGAAAGGCGAAAAGTATATTCCTATAGATTGGACATTGAAGACCAAAATGAGATTCATGTCCATCAAACCATTCCCATGGAATTGCAAATTGAGAACCAGCGAAGAAGCATCGGGTATAACTGGTTTTGTGAGATGTATGGATATTAGTGAACAAGATTCGACACTAGACACCAGTCCGAATGCAAGGTGAATCCTTTAATCTTTAATGCATCTGAATTTAGCGATAATAACTGTTATATAATTGCATTTATTATTTGAAACAGGCTGCACAGATGCTGTTTGACATGGCAACATCCTTCGCTACCATGGTTGGAATTATTCCCTCGCTCTGCTGGCAAAGTGAGTGCAAATTTTACAAGCAGCTCTGTGATGTTAAATAATGCAGTAATTAGGGAAGCTTTGTATAAAGAATGGAGCGAAAGCTTCAGATCGCTTTTTCATTTATTAAGAGCACGCCAGTGTCCATACTTCTACGTTTGCGCAAATAATTTCACTGTGTTATTTCGTGCCGCTGGAATTTGTGGAATCTCAGAAGCTCATGCGCTTCTATCGCCCACCACTCGCGGCTTTCGACAATTACTGAAACAAGAAGGTAGGAAGGAATTTTTAATAGTTAGAAAATACTTCTCCAATGAAATATTTTGTTTCCTTCTTTTATAGAAATTGTGTATACAATGCCATTGGGAAAGGAGTTTAAAAGACGATCGGATGTAACAGATTCCGGATGTGAAACACTTGACTCAATTTCATCGAGTACTACACCGTGTCAAGATACAGAGATTGAAAATCCTGATGAAGAAGAAGATGAAACACAAGATGAATGGTTACAGAGTCTAGGAGTTGAAAATTCCGAAATACGTAAAATAAATAGTTCTCAGGTAATTGTAAAATATACTGAAGCCTGTTAAAATATGCTGCTAACAATTTTTGTTTGAATCTCGCTGCAGGCAAGGGCGACATTGGAGAAAGGAACTGAAATAGACAATATGAAAGAATCTCTCGTTTTCGTGAAAGGCATTGAGGCACAAGCTTTATTCAATTTTCTAATTAATTGTAAATCTGCTATTACAACAACTGGTTCCTTGGCGGGGATACCCCCGACGCTTCTGGCACCCGTAGCGTTTCATGGTGCAACATTAAAGCCAATTAAGGTATAACAATTTGATATCAAGCGCCAGTAACATTTAAAGTAACATATTATCTTCGTTCTTTGAAGGTTAAAGAAAGTATAGTTCGCGTAGAAAATGAGAGGTATTTTTCTTTCGAATTAAAAGGGCCTCTTTTACCGCATGTACTGCCGTCCCTCTGTTCTTTGATGAAATCTAGCCAGCTGGAACAATATTCTGCAAGTTGTGCACGATTAGATTCAACAGCATGCTTCTCCGAAGTCAAATCCGAATTAGGTAAATCTTTCCTTCTTATAATTATATAAAAATATATCACACGTATAATTGCTGTGTAAATACCTAAGTTTGTCTTTTTCACAGAAGAAAATGATTCGGAAAGTGCGTCCAAAATTCCACCAAACGTTTTTGGCAAAGAAAACCTAAGCGACTGTGGTTTTAACGATGAATTATTAAGAGACTTCTGTAATTCAGACTCAACGCGCGTACAAGTTATGGAAAATATCAAATTTTCGAATAATTTGTATACATGGTCTTGATAGAATGGTTATACAAATTTTGTTCCCAGTCCTTTAATTCAGTGTGTTTGAACGTTGATGTATGCGAGTGTAATATTGTAGGTATAATTGAAAAACTGAGACCACATTATTTATTCTAAACGTTACTTTAAGTTAGTAGAAAGCGTATTATAGCTCCTCGTAGATCTCAACAAATTTTATTGAACTGACAACCACAGCAAAATACAGCTTAATGGGTACTACGATTGCAGTGAGTATTCTAATAGTAATAATCATTGTCCGTCGTCGTCAATGAAATTGATATATTTATTGCAATGTTGCAATGATTATTATACAAGATACGAAAAAAAATGATAGCATTGCTAAAATAATTCTTAAGAAGTGTACGCTACGGAACGTTCGGAAAAACTATGTGTTAGAGAAAAAGCTTAGTTTACTACGCGATAAGTATTCAAGAAGTAACCACAATTTTTCTTTCCATATAATTTTTTCACTATATAATATTTCCGTGCTTACTTTTTGCAGTCATCAAAATCTGGTCATATTTTGAAATTAATTACCATCGGTAGAATCTTTTTGTGAAGCGTTCCCACGACAATTATATGCCACGACCCATCATACTACTGAGATAAAAATTGAATTATTGTTTTTTATCGATAGCAGCATCACGATAATTACATGTCTCGAAGAACCTGAGGACGTTTTATAAGATTTAAGACTTGTATGAGATTTGTAACGAAATTTCCAGATAATAAAAGTTTTATGAAAACAATATCACTGCATTTCGTTCGATTTTGCTTTCGCTTTCTAGTTTCTCTTCCGTTTTTTGTATTCTGGCCGCAGAACGAATTGGACTTACGAAGGTGTGCATAACAATAATTCATTAGGGACAAATTTCGAACTGGGGAGCGACGAAGGTGGGGTTCGCGGATGGACTACCCCTAAAAATAACGAATCGATATTCGCTCGCTACTCCCAAATCGGTGCCCGGTCACTTCGAGCACAAACAATCAATTTATTGTAATAAAGCATTGTTTGTTTCATTTGCCCCCAGTGAATTTTTGTTCCAGCCATAGTTATTAATTTATATAGGGCTGAATAGCTCATTTTATATCTGATCTACCGATCGCTCAAACTTTCAATGAAACATACAAAATAGTAGAAAAAAATCTACTGGCCACGGCGTAGTTGGAAGTACGATCCGTTACAGTTTACATGTCCATACGTGTGTACCTACATTGAACATAAGCGTACGTATAAACGTACCCGTGATGATTACGTCAGTGCTCGTTGCAGTCTGTGCTCATCGTATTGCGACACTCTTCAACGAGCAGTTTCATGTTCCAAGGTCTTTTATGCGAGTTCACTTTTCGAATCAAACAAAGTATATTATTGCACTCAGGGGCCGTGCTGTACACGATATTCGTGTACCAGAAATTTGCTTTTCGTTTCACTCTAGAAATTACTCCGCTATCAAATACGTGGCGAAGTCAAATTTCTTTACCCTACCAGCACAGTTGTTGTCGCTCGAAAGACACGCGTAAAGCAAGCTTCGTCGTAAAGCAAGAATAATCTGCACGAACTAATTCGAAACGAATAAGAAGAAAATTCAACGGAACACATTTATAAATTCGTGTAATTCGTTCGATTAGAATTATAACTCTTAATTATCGAGGAATTGTTTAATTTGTTCTTCCAGATATACTACTTGCGTGCCTCACCTATTCGACCAATTTCAGAAAGTTGAAAAGATAAAGAATGTTGTAGATAAAACGTAAAAGATATGGAATATTGTTTGGGAGTAAAACAAGCTCGAATCTGAAATACGAAAAAAAGCATGGGTAGGGGGGTGCGGAGAGGTAGACAGGAAGGTCCCTTCTCGCGAACGTCCGATCAGGCTGCCGAGAAGCAACCCCTCGTACACAGGAGGGTTCAGGGTGGATAAAGCTGCTGGATATGTAGGGGGTAAGGGACTCCCGTCAAGGGAGGGGGCCAACGAAGTGGGGCAGGGGAGAGAAATCCATAGAGCTGTGTTGGTGCTTGCATGTGCTTTACGCGCGGTACGGGCGAAGCTAGAAGGAGAACGACGAAAGAGGAACGAGCGCTTCGACCTAGCACGCCAAACGTAACAAGGACGCGAGTTCAAATGAAGAGAGATGCACGGCAAAGGAACGAAGAGAGATATATGGGACAAGTGAGCGCGTGGAACCGAGACGGAAATGAAAGGAGCGTGGGAGTGAGTAAGCGAGAGAGATCGAAGCGGAGGATCGTGAGTGTACGAGAAAGAGGAGATCTATATATGTCCCTCTCTCTCTCTCTCTCTCTCCCCCCTATGATGTACGAACACATCCTGGTTCCTTATTTCCTGTACGTGCGAAGGGGGTTTCGAGAGACTAGCAACGGTGGAGCCACGACAGAACGAGGCACAACCACGACGGCGAACACGACTACTACGACACCGCGTGGGGGTTGCACGGAGACCCCCTGGTGGGGTTCTGACTGGCGACCCCACAGTCCCCCGCTGGAAATGATATCAGTCGCGACTCGGTCGAGGGAGCCCCAGCACGTGCCGTGCCCCTCGCAGAGTGAGCCCGCTAGCTTGCTCGATTCTCCACACGGTGTACACCGTTCGCGTACGCTTTTCTCGTCGTCGCGTGTTTTCGCTCGAAGCAGGCTATTTTGGGGGCACAGAAAAGGGTGTACGGTGGTCGTGGATAAAGGGAACGCAACTGGAAACACGCAACGATATACTTCGACCTACCCCTTTTTCTTCGAACGTGCCGACCGATCGCGTTCTCTGGTGATATCTCTGATCTAAACCAAACCTTCTGTAACTTTTACCATCTCGAACAATCAAAGGTGAGTGATTCCGTAGAAAATGGCTGTCGGTTGTTTAAAGTGCATTCGCAGCGGTTATACTTAATTGTTATGCTTGTTCGTTAACCATCCTCTAGTTCTTAACTCGAGACCCGTTTAGGAGATTGTCGAGGGTACAGTGTCCCTCCTCGGAATGATTTTTAATCAATTGTCGAATCGTGCCGATGGAAGAGATCTCGAAAGGGTGAAATGACTTTGCGAAACTGTCGATTGGCTATTTTGCGCTGACTCTGATCGAGCTTAAGACCTTATACGACATCTGTGGGCTGCTCCATTGGAACTGCAACAGTTTATACTTTTTCCTCCTTCTGTTTACCATAACCTACTGTTCGTGTACATCGGAACGGTGCGATGATTCTATTAACTTTGTTCCTAATAGCCTCGTGAAGCGAATGCTCGTAACAGAGCACATAATTGACTGCGAACGCACTTGTACGACATCTACGATATGTCCTGGTAAAACAGCAGCTCCTTTCTTCGTTCCTTGTCTTGTGTCGTATTCGAGTCGATATCGGTGATCCCACGTATTCGGATACAACCTTGTCTCGCCATAACGCAGCTGCTGCTTTTTGGAGAAATACCAGCATTGTTTTTAACCTTTAGCGTTTGCAACTTTCTCTGTCGCACCGATAAAATCTTGACTATCAACGCTTCCGATTACCATATGTGAATTTCTCGCGTTGTTGCAGTGTTGTTTCGATGCTTCCATTCTAGCAGAATGACGACAATCGGATACGATTCGATGCCTGCACTATTAACGCGTCAAATTTGCTTCTATCCTTCTTAGGGATAGGGGTCGGCGCAACCTTCGTTCCTTCCATAATATAGGACGGGGGGAGGACAATTTCTATTTGGTTCTTCTTGCTTCATAGAAGCAAGACAATTTTTGATAAAAACATGTCTCGTTGTACCAACGCCTCTATATTGGTGCGCACGTTCTCGAGACGCGACGACAAGGCGCGAGTATTAATAGAGTCGACGTTGGGACGGGGCACGCGGTTTATACCGACTCTTTGCTCTCTTGATCTTCGGCGTTCTAGAGCGCTCTAACTAGCCACGGGAGATCTTGTACATTCTTGGATACCTTAGTCATGCGAATCAGTGACCTCGATGCGTAATTTGAAAAAAAAGACCACGCCGACTAGCCGATTGTTTTTGTATTTTTGTGCATTTCTTCCCGGCACGTTGTTATCGAAATGTGCAACGTATGAATAGTAGTCCAACGCGAAGTTTCCGAGTCTTGCGTACGGGCGAGCAGGCATTTGTAATGGTCTAAACTGTGAGAAAAGTGGATAGTTTAGTTGTTTTTGAAAAAGCTTTCAGGACCCGATATAAATAAGTGTAGGTAATACATAACTAGCAGTTTTTCATTCTTATCTTTTTTTTCTTCAGACTTCAGTAAAAGAGCTATATGCTTTGTAGCCTTTGATCCTTTCTTCAGAAGTAAAAACGAATTATGTTTTAAAGAGTAATATGCGATTAAGCTTTTGGATGTGTTACTTATTTGACAAGGACAGGGAAAACAAACGCCGTTTCGTATGTTTCTTAATATAACTGTATCGCATTGGAACAGTTTGCGTTTCATTGATGAAATGCCACCAAAATGCAAAGGGAATTCAATGCCAGCGAATATGCCTGCTGGTGTTTACTCTGTTATTTTGGTAGCCTGTCGAGTGGATAGTTTTAGTACGTTTGTTATACTTGCGCCGAGGGTACAGATGGTACATCAAAGTTAGTCATACCTCGAATGTGAATGAAACTTGCTTCGAACTATCGTAGTAGCACCCTTCGTCAAAAACAAGTTTGTTGCATAGGCTATATTCTTAAATGATAAAAAAAGAAGTATCAAATTCGAAGGCCAAAGTCCAAAAATTATCTCCTTTTAAGGAGACGGAAGGAAATTAAATACGTGACTGCAGTAAAATAAAGTGTGAAGAAATACTTGCGAAGCAAGATGAAAAGAACAAACGGGGGTTTAATATTTAATTAAAGCAACGTGCAACAGAGTTCTAGTGAAGAATTACAAGTGCATTTAATTCTAAATAAGGAACATCAGTTTTCACACGCCCAATATTACCTCGATAACTTTCTCTTTGCAATGTATACCTATAGCCATGATTACGCACACTTGATATCAATCATTTCTTTATCGTGACGTTTCGGCGCCGACTTTTTAACATAGTCGGCTAATAAACCTTGTGTTAAATTATTTTGACACTATGGTTATGCTTATAACTGCATCGTAAGACATTTTTATACCGGCCAATAAATTAATACACCTGTAAAAATATAATTACGACAAAAGAAGAAAACATACAGCTCGCAGATTACAGTACACATTGGGCGAATCATAAAAACGCGAGATTGTAATTATCTATTTAAAAGCACAGGTTGAACTTTGTTATCGAGCTGTCTCACTCTTTCGTTGAATGCACCTGTTCGAGACGCAATCAGTGCCTATTACCGCGCACGTTTCTCGATTATAACTTCACGCCAACGTTTCTCTCCTCGAACGTTCATTCTGTTTTCTTTACTTAGATATTCCTTACTTTATCTAACGTATGTTGCGTGAATGGACAATCACATATTTGGCGTTACTTTAGTTCAGGAATATTTCAAAATAATCGTGGCGCATAATATATTTTGCATAATCGTACTGAATAATGTAATTTACGTACGAGATATTATAACGAAGGAAATCTTTTCTACGAATCGTAAGACTCAATTTGCGAAACGAGGAATTGATTTTGGAGCGGTAAAGCGACGGTCAGCCTACCACGTGGCCCTTTTCTTTCAGCTTCTTCCTACATTTCGGTCGCAGTTTGGACAATACTGTGAAAGATATATATATGTATATCTGTACGTACACCTTACGGCAGCGTGAAACACGTGACAGTTTACTGTTAACGTTTCCAGTGCCAAGTCATTTCAGTGCAACTGTTACTAAGTTATTAGCCAAATTTATTCGGCTGTTTAGAACAACTTATTCATACTTTTTTATTTTTTAACGATCAGCAAAATGTTTCGTGGGGGAACCTTCATGCTTTCGGGTTGGATTAATTTATAGTACTTCCCATCAAAAGCTTCACGTAATTGTAAATACTATTTTTTGTTAATTTGAAATTCCTACAGGCGAACAGGTATGACCAGCAGTGACCACAGCTCAATTAATTGCTAATAGGTAATTGTTCCAACTCCTGCGGTAGCGCGTTTTTCCTGTTTATTTGACACAGGTTTGAGCTGTGCGTGTGTATGCTGTTTAAAAACAATGATATATCGCGTTAGCCAAGAAAATATTATTGCAAGCGCTTATTTAAATTGGCAACTTTGATTCTGCCATCTCTATCAGTTACGTATATGATATGTAAATGGTTTCTCGGATATATCTGCTCAGTTGAAATGAGAAAAATTTCAGTGAATTTGTATCGAACGAGTATTTATTAATAGAGACCCTCGAAGTAATGTCATCCGGCAGTACCGGGGGCCTGGTACAGCCTCACGGAGGAGGGCCTGAAAAATAAAGTATTTCTTAGGAACGACAGTAGACCGCCATTATATAAAAAGCATCTTCATGTTTTGCGACTAAATTTTCCATTTTTCCAATTAAACTATTCAATTAATTAATTATGAGTCCACAGGAGCGTCCGCGAGATTTAATTTAAACTTTTCAAATACCTAAAAGCGGTCTTTTCGGCCAGTTGCTAAGTAATGCTAAATAATGCAGTCATCGTGCATCACGTAAACGAAAATACAAACACATGTAACACAAAAAGACGTGAGAACTTGCTACTGATCGAGATAATGAGTATTCCCAAGCCTTGTATGTTCGCACTTGTAGTATACAGCGATCGTTATAATTTCGAGATGCAAAAGTTCAAGCACAATTCATATTCGATGTTTAGTCGAGTTTGATCCGTTCAGATACCATTAGCGAGATATTTAATCGAATTTCACTGATCTCACGTAGGTAGTTTGCGTCCTACACATTCTCAATCTCGAGTGAGGCGTGTTGGTGGTTTTTTAAAGGGCGTGAAATTCTTGCCCGCATTAAAAAAAAAGCCGTGCAGCTCGTGGACGACACTGTTAGTCATGCAGGGGGTCCGTTTTCTCCCGATGGTCTTCGATTTTCGTGGTCCCCGTGCCTACTGCGACACAGTTGCCACGTGACAAGGGGGAAAAAGGGTGCGTTCGGTCAGCACATGAACTTAGCCCCTTGCTAATGCGTGTCGGGGTCCACCAACGAAATTATGGATCGGGCCTAGCTATCGTGTCTGCGCATGACCATCGTTGGATCACTCTGCCCTTCTTCAGCCCTCTTTCTGCTACGTTCTCGCGTATGAACGCCTATTCGTGAATCTTCTCTGCATATACCTGTTCCACCACCTCGCATGTCTGTACTTTAGCTATATTTTTTTTTTTATTTTTTTTTTTACAACAACAATAAGTAAATAATATATCCTTGCGATCCCGCTGCACTTGACAGCTGTCCGTTCAGTGGGTCAGCAATAGAATGTTGCTGTATTACTTCCTCGAGCATTTTTTTGTCTGTTTTTCTGGTTACCTCCATTTGCTATGTAACGTGAAATTCGTGACTGCATTAGCTTATCTTATCTTACGATTATCTTTTATTTTTGATTCTCAGTGAAATACTTTGTTGAACAGGTTCCACTTAATGTAGTACTGTGTTCGTAAATTTTTGGGGGGACTGTATTATCGTTGAACAACGATTATCATTCGCATTCTCTTCCTCCGCGTTCGTTATTCCGATGAAATTGATTTACATTGAACGATTGTAATTTTAACTTGTTTATATGCACGTTGGTATTATTATTTTGTTCTTTCCGCTAATTTGCCCATTCTGTTAACTCCTTCGGTTTGTTTCTCGATCCTGCGATGCTAACGCTTTTTATGTTCTGTTGCGTAATTTACATGGTCGGAAATCGATCTTTCATTATTATATTTTGAGTTTCACCCGTGCTGTTGACGAGGGGCATATAGCATTGCAATATTTTAATTACATACTCTGGAAAATTTATTTCCCCATTGACTTCGATTAATTGAAAAGGAAATGTTAAAGTAGATTCTACTATTGCCGATCAATAAAAGAACCTGAATTTGTTTGAAGTGGCATTCGTTTCGTAAGATTTTAAGGCGCATTTATCAAGATTTTATCGCAAATTTGGAGTACCGGTATTATTATTTATTGCATACCATAGAAATAACTGAAACTTGTTAATTAATGCGGTACTTTTAATGACAAAGATATTCGATTATTGGGACATACGTGAAATTCGCCGGTTTAAATATTACCTATTTGTAAACAAAACAGTGGGGGTTCGTTCGTTTTTATCATAACTTGCGTCGTATATTTATTATTAATTATTTATTCATTTTTCTAAGCAATAAATGACGTCGTGTCCTACATTATATAATATCACTTTTTCTTTGGAGTAAGGAAACTTTTCTTTATACCTTATACTATTCTGCATAGTATAATGCAACGTTTATAACTTACAATTAATTGAATGCAATCTACTGCAATAACTATTCTGTACGCTAATAATAAACATTCAACCCTACACTAGTACCCGAAAGTTCTTATTGAACAAGTATATCGTACTCTACGTTGTTCTGTCATTAAATAACTATAATTAAAATGATGCAAACATTTTCCTATGTATATAATAAGTAAGAGAAAGCATGTTATAGAATAATTAATATGTTCAAACTTCTATATCAACTTCACAACGTTACGTTGAAAATTGCATTGCAACTCTACGGTTTGTTTTAAAATTCTACCAGACTGTTAATAATACACAGAAATCTGTAAATACTTTGCACGGGTTATAAATGAAGGCGTAAGATTTCGAATGTTAGTTCGAGCAGCATTTCAAATGCAAACGTGTTCCCATCTGTGCCCACACTAGCGACAAGTTATTCTCGGCGTTAATCATCGTAGCTGGACTTCCGACTTCGTGAACATGTAAATTGCACGATCATCTGCGTCGGATGTGTAAATACAAACATTAAGTTGGTGCGTTGCGGATCGGAGTTGCGAGATGCCGACTGTTACATGAACATCTCGATATAATAGAAGATAGGAATAATTGTGCGCAACGTGTCAATTAACCGATATTCTGCGGTTATCGTTGAGTCTTTTAATTATGATGTAACCGTTGAAAATACATGGGGAGGGCTTCTATTTTTTATTGTCAATTATACGTTTCAGTAGTCACGCTTGCATTTCCATTCCATTATCTTGATTCGTTGCCTGGAATTATTACGTATAGCAAAATAAATAATCGACTAGTTCTTTGCCAATTTTGTTGTTCAATAGAAACACATTCTGAAACGATTCGCTCGTTACAGTAATCGTGGTTATCTTTTTTATCAGCACCTCATACGATTGTTAAGCTAATAACGTCATTATTTCACCTGTGTAGAAACATTGATTGTTGTTGCTGTTAAACGATTCATTACCGTGGTCGTCATTTAAATCATTAGTGAAAAATTCTAAGCTTCTTTAGTGAAAATTGCCGATAGGTTATTTTGATTTGTATGGGATGTTTCAAGTTGTACGATATGTCCACTGAACATGCAACACGTTCTCATTTACTTATGCCAATGCAACGCGTTTATTTCGACGAACGTTTCAAAAATATCTGGGGAGTAATAAAATGCTTGATAACACGGTCACAAATAAAAGTCAATGTTACCATTGAGCTGTTCTGGCGTTCCAATAAAGAAGAAGAATAGGCCGGGTTACTTTTACGAATTTACTGTTTTGCAATGTGTTGATAATAAGACCCGAAATAGTTGATTACTTATGGATGCATAATTTTTTATAAATTTATGAGCTTGCAAGGGTTTGATGAATAAATAAGTATATCAAAATTGCCAGTAGAACACTCAATTGCTTCGTCGATTTAATGAAATGTAATGGCAATTTGATAAAAAGTGTTTGAAACAAAAATATGTTGGCCTCGAATAGAGAACGAATTTCCATAGTTGAAACATGGAGAATATTCCCTTTTCTCATCATCATCATCTTGCATTTTTAAAGTAGCACAGCATATTCTTTCCTTCATATTTGTGTAATAAGGTTAGGATATGCATAATTTCGCCATGCTAATTTCTTTTAAAACGTTACATCATTTTTCTCAATGCCAGCTTATTTTACTTTTCAACCACCTCTGTAGCTTGAAAAAAAAAAATAAAATAATACCTAACAAAATGATTTTTAAGTAGATTCTGGATCAAAAAAACAGCAAAAAATTAAACATGACCAGAGGACTATACATAGTGTCCCGAATTTCGTCATAATCCAGCGAGATTGCATACAAGACTGACTGCAAACGTTCATATTACCAAATTATAATTTACACAAAGGCATTCAAAAATAATAAATAACCCGAAATTCAGTGATTATATTAACACAAATGTTGAAGTCGGTGATTCATAAATTATAAAGTGTATTTACCGAGTAAACAGTAAATCGATCACGTCGATTTAAACAAAAATGCTCGCTTCTAACTAGTACGGTGTAACTTTTGATTGAAACGCTGTGAACCGCAGTTCCTACGCTCTACAGGATCTACATTAATACTATTAAGCGATTCTAATTCTCACTTTATGAATCTTTTATGACTGGCAAATTTGAAAAGGCTGACGATATTGTATAGAAAGAATTCATTTGGATAGCATGACGTTCAATCCCAATTATCTTATCGCAAAGTAATTATTATATACTAGTTAGCATCTGAAGCATCTTAAATTATATTAATTAGTATCTAAAATTACACATTCTATTTGCATTTCCCCTTGCGTGATACAAAATTCTGCTCTTCGTAATAAGCTGTTAGTTCTTGTATCAATTTATTTGAGAGGTTTCACATTTCTACACGTTTCTGTTATACGTGGTTAGTTTACGTTTGTGTTTCAATGGAGATACGCTTATGCTATGCATCGACGATCATTTCGTAGATCGTATGTACTACTGCAAATACTAATTAAGTTATTTCGAGGTAGGGTAATCAGGATTAAACAATACGCTTTATTAATGATTTCATCTGTTACGTGCTGCCGGCGAAATGTTTGAATTCGCTTCCCCCGATTTTACATACACCGAATCCGCCGATAATCTTCCATTAATTGAACATTATTTTTGCCGGGATTAACAATCATTTATATCATTACGATATATTATTTAGATATGGGAGTAGCTTTTCAATTCTTAACGCGATATTGCTAATTCCTTCGACAACTCCTGCCCTCTTTTGCAATGTCCAATGATTCAGTATTTTTGGCCAATAGTGTAGGACAAGAATAGAAAGGGAATAATATACGATGCTATTTAAAGAACACAAGATGACCCCGTCGTTTCACGAACAATGAAATATTTTCAAAGTTTCAGCTAGTTCTTCATTCGAATTCAATAAACATTTGTACCAAATAGTGCATTGTCAAATAATCAGAGGTAGCTTAAATAACGCCGTGGTCGATATTTGGATCATCCTCTGGGCTAGATAAATTTGGAGATGAACTACGCGCTTGTCACATTTACAAAAATATTGTAGTTGATATTATTACATAATACCAAACTTTACAGGCAAGAGTAAAGTAGTACAATATCCACTTTATAGAGTACAAGTTTTAGAGTTGAAATCGTTCTGAAATCTCCTTGGAACAATGGCGTATGTGAAACATATTTGTTCATCGACAGGTGGTATCTAACATTTTGATTCTGAAATTATGTTACGGAAAGACAAAGCAATGTCCGGTACATGCTTATTCGACATTAAATGTTTCTGTTAAATATTTCCTTGCGAACATTTTACTCGGTGTATAGTCATATGTATAGTGTATAGTGTATAGTGGTACAGGGTGTACCACTAAAGTATCTATTTTAGTTTTATGTGATAGAAAGAATATCTCAATCAGGATTTGAATCAACAGGCAAATACTTTTGCAAGAACATTGTTTTTTCAGGGTCATCTTCTGGGAATTTTCAAAGTGGTCAATATCTTTTCAACGATTTAGAAAAGGGTGGTTTTTCATTGACATTTAACTCTCCGAATTAAAGTAAACTACGTAAGCTTTCATCGAGATTGTTGGCTTCGACGAATACGAGATGCGAGCTATAAATGTAAATAAATATTTTTGTTACCGTACCACAAACATCTGTAAAATAGCATGCAGAACATAAATATCTTCCCGTTCATGTTTACTCTTATAATACACGATTTCAATCCAACTCTCACTTATTTTCGAATTAAGGGCACTGCATTTTTAACTGAGATAAATAATATCATATAGTGTAATAATTAAATCGCTGCAGAAAAGCTACAGCTACTGCTATAAACAATCCGTTTTTTATGGAGTAAAATATAAGAAAATATTGTTCAGAAGTGGCGTATCTAAAAAACGTTTTAGAAAAAAGTACACGCAGTCGTGTTTAACTTATAATAGTAATGTTCATGCATTACATGAATGAAGAGATGTATGCAAAAAGATCTGGAAAACATGAAGACAATTTTTCTTTTGGAGGAACAAATAATTATACAATAAATAGACATAATTAAAAATTATATCAACTCGTATTAAAACGACTATTCATTTATTCTGAATGGTTATGGGTAATTTAAAATCTAGTGTTTATTTAGTATGTTTATTTATGTCAATGAGCACTGCTTAATGCTTATGCGAGACATATGTATCACTTCACTTCGTAGCAACTTTTTTTGCAATGAATCTATAAGCATACAATGTTTAATGACTGACCATTAATTATTTTTGTTATTAAATCCCCATTGCTTTTAACGACATTTAATGATCCATCGTTATGTCTATTGGAAGAGTCACAACTTTCTATACGATTAATAAGGCGGTGTTTATAACATACCGAAGTAATTTAATCTTGTACGAAATTGAAAGATTTACTCTTAACGGAAATTGGGTCGATCTGATCCACGACTGGGCCAAGAATAATACTCTTTCCTCATTTCTAATGTTTCATTCAAAATTATTGCCTTCGAGGAAAGGAAGAAGTTAAACTGAAACTTTTTTGTATTCGGCATTTAAAAAAATGTTAGTATATCAAGCCGAAACATTCAAACAAACTATATTTTCTATTTTTCGCTCGTTTTCCGTGACTGTACGAGATTGGGTTATTTTTATCCACAATTCCCAGCTTCCCGAAAATTCAGTTTTGTTTAGCTAATCGCACATTAGCCAAATTGGTCAACTCCACCTCTTGAATTTTTTGAAATGTGCACAATTATCGTCAAAGTGGTCGATGGACTCTTCAATTTTCATATTTAAAACATGTTTCCTTATTTTTGTTTCATGGAGTTAACCGATTTAGCCATGTATAATAAAAAATCGGACACATGTTGATGATCAGTTACCAAACACTCTTGTTTCAATGCAATATTAAAAGTTGGTAATTATCGCGCAACAGTATATTATTTATTGTTATCTTGGTGAAAAAGAATAAATCTTTTGTTTTCTTTACTATTTTGTGAAATCACTTAAGGCTTAAGTAGTCGATTCCTACTCACTATTTGAATGAACGAAATGGGGAGATGAATGTCAAAAACAACTTTTTTGTTACCTTTACTAGGTATAGCTGAAATTCTTTATAACATTTCGTGAGGCACACCTTGTGCAATATGGAAAATTATGCATTTGCTTGCTCGCGAAACGTTTTTAAAATGCACACCGCAGATTGCCGATGAGGCAGGTCGCAACGTAACCCTCAATTTCTTCAAGGCGCATGCACCCACCTATTCCTCTTTTCGTCGTGCTGAAAATCAGTCCTTTTTCTAACAAACCCGCTTGAGATTTTGACATAAATACGTATTGGGCGAATTTTGAGCTCACAGGTCCATCCCGTTTAGTTGCAGAATATTAAACTTGGGTGTTTTTTTCCGTAGAAAAGTTGCCAAACTTATTGTTAAAGGATTTTTCCTTTAGTTTTAATTTCCGTTGAGAGTGCAAAGATTTTCTCCTTAAAATAATTAGCAAAGTTGCACGATATCTATGAGAGCAACACAAATTGTATACGCAGCGCGATTAATGCTACTACAAGTTCATGGTGGCGAGAGTTCTTCAAATTCCCAAAAAGGGACAGCAGAAATATCTTACTTCTGCTGTGGGATACTTCTCCCTTTATGCATCTGCCTTAGTCTTAACGTATTCGGGGTGGGACGTATTGCTATTCACTCATTAGGAGGTCATTTTTAAAATGCACTTTCCCTTTCTTTTTATTACATTTGCCCGATTACAAACAAGCAGCTGAATCTTATAGACTTATCTTTCTGCTGTTGAACGAAGCAATAAATATGTATGACATGTGTAGGGGCGAACGAAATAAAGTTTAAATTGCAAGCAATACGGGAAAGCAGCACAATATTAAGTCAAGTAAATACAGATTAACTGTATAATATGCATCTGTGGTGGAGCGCAGGGATACCTCGGAATAAATTTGCGCTACCAACATGATATAAAATATTTATTATGGATGTTACTGATATTCGCGTACGCAAATATCAATTTTAAACTTTCCCCTGTGCACCACTGTATATGTATGCATAAAACAAACGTGTGAACTTTACGATATTGTTTGATAGGAAACCCTGGACGCCTCACAATAATGGGTGACAAAACGTTCAATCTTACTTGGAACAATCATCTAGCGAACCTGTCCGGATTGTTCGAAGGGCTGTACAAAAGTGGCTCTCTGACGGATACAACATTAGCTTGTCAAGGTGGAATGTTGAGGGCACACAGGTTGGTGTTGGCAGCGTGTAGCCCCTATTTCGAAAGGGTCTTCAAGGAGCATTATGGCGAACAACCAATTCTTATTTTGAAAGGTAAATCAATTCTATCAAACCTCACGAAGCATTCGCCTTTTAAAAAGTAAATTAATTATGCGAAACACCACGAATCTGATATACGATCAAATCGGTACAATTTGATCTTGTCTATTTACGCACTCCAAAATAAAAACAAATTCAGTTAAGAATTTGTACGTAATTGTTTGGAATATTTAATTTTAATATCGTATCCAGATTGTCTCGTGACTTAATTTTACTAAGAACTGCGCGTTATTTCTCCGAGAATAATTATTACTTTATACCTTTCATTCGAGACGAAATTCTTAATCATAGAAACAACACTCGATTCTTGTGTCCTTACGTAATGAAGATTGTTGGAAACATATGTATTTATGTATATTACGTTAACACAATATCGTAACGGTGTTCCAAGAAACGCGAAATTGGCTGAAATTGCGCTGGTATATTTAAAATATAGAATTGGGCAATTTGCAACGGCAGGTTGCATGCTGCTTTTACTTACACAGTCCACATGTATAACGTATTGTAGGCGTTGCGGTCGAAGAAATGGAATGCCTCCTAGACTTTATGTATCGTGGGTCGATCGACGTTGCCGAAGAGCATTTGCCCTCTTTAATCAAAACCGCGACAGACCTGGAGATTCGCGGTCTATCCGGGGACCAGAGGAACCAAGAGAACAATCGTAGCCCGTACATGAGGGTGGAGACGCGTATGCAACGATGCCACATAGAAACGAGAGTCCACACAACGGAATACATGAAAGAGCCGTCCGTGATTCCATTCCTACCGAAACAGTCTTCCATTGAATCTTTGGAGGATCATATCAAGGTGGAAGAGATCGAGGTGGAGGATGACCCGATGGTGATCGACGGGCACGAGGACACGTTTGACGAACCTCTGCGATCGTCGGAAACGCAAATCGTAAGTTTCAACGAGAACCCCAACGTCGGCGATAAATCAAGTACAAGCGCAGGGAAATAAAAGTACTTAGAAATATGAAAGGTCGACCGTAGTAATTTGTTTTGAAAATCAATTTCCTCAGCATTGTCTATATTAAATTAACGAACTTTTTTAAATTGCTGTATTTTGCTTGTTTGCTACATTATCAATCATTTGTATAATAAGTGTTTAATAATTATATTCGCTCTTTTCCTAATTGTACAAAAATCGGTTGGCACTTATTGAGAATAAGGGAGGTATCGCGACAAAAGAAAAAGCAGCCAGAAAATCTATGTAAAAATGCACAAGGCCGTGTTCACAATTACAGACCTGTGCGTCATGTGTCCCCGGACAGTTGAAACTACTGACAAGGGAGAACGTACGCGGACACGTGTCTGCAGACGAGGTCTCCAAGTGTGGAATCGTTATGTATCGCTCTACTTGTTTGTTCATGCTTTCCGTGGTTGTTTTCAAGAATTGCATTTGCAAGTTTCTTTTTCCTCGATGCTAATTCAGAGTGAATGTATTTATGCAATTTGTTTTAATGGAACCAACCATTATTAGACACGTATGGCCAATCGGTTACCGATTGTACCAACTTTAAATTAGTAAATTATGAGATCGTAGAAAATTTAATCTTATTCCAGTGTAAACGCGACGAGTATAAATTTTAATGAACCTAGGTTTCACTTATGAATCTCCTGAACGTTTCTATGTTCAGAAGTTAATCGAGATTCAGTCAGCAAAGAATACCGAGTTGATTTCGTCCCCATTGGCCATTAAGAGTTTTTAACGGTTTTCTGCATTAAGCAAGAAAAAGTTCAATTAAATTTAATGAAGTTTGCTTAATACGTTCCTGTTGTTACCAAGTGAATATTGTTCGTGTAAAAAACATATGTCATAAAAAACATTGAAGTACACATATGTCAAAGTGTGCAACGTCATTATCTTTTTCACCGTAAGCTATCGTTGATGCCAAGGCGAACTTATAAAATGCAGTAATTTGAATGCTGGTTAGATTATTTAATCTTGATGGCATAATGTTTACCAGTTACGCTACTTGAATTCCATCTAGCAAAACTGTGCTTTCGCAATGCTTCTACATTTAATTCAGGCAGCTCGAGTACGTGAAAAGATGTTATGAACTTTTTTCATTAACACTCCGCCGTCTAATAAATCAATAAAGTAGTAATTCAATTATGACAATATAGAAATATAGAATATAGATTTACCTTTTTGTACAATTTAGAGATGTATGCCACCACCAATGTACAAGCGAGAAACAAGGTTCAAGGGACAGAAAAGGGTCTCCGTTGGCCGTTTCACGAGGAATAGCGACCCACTAGAATTCAGAGCGAAGGAACGCGTACTTTCGAAAGAGGACACCGCGAGAAACGAAAGTTACGAAGATTCGTCGAACGTCGTGAAGTCTGAGCCGAATTTTAGCAACGGATCCGCAGATCCTACGGTACCAGACATACAGATGAACGACGACTTACAAGAACGAGATGAGAGTCTGGTATGAATAGATAATCCCGATATACAATTGGTTTTATATTTGAGGACGGTAACTGTGCAGAGTTCATTAGAAATTGTTTAAATTATATCAACGTGGATCAAGGTTCGCCGGTATTTATAGGAGGTTGCATTAGGTATACTGAAAACTAATTGACTATTTCTTCGTCACTTTTGTTATTATCAACACGTTGTTTAACAATCCGGTGGCAGAAGTCACTGTCATTTTTCCACGCCTGTAACAGTTTTTCTTTCAAATTACAGCATTGCCAAATTATAATTAGAACATTGCAAATTACAGCATTGTATTCACAGCATAAACACTAGCAAAAATCGAGTTCCGTATTCACTTCTACATGACCTGACCCTGGTTTTACATTAGCATAACATTTGTATTCGAAAATTCTTAAAATAAAAAAGTTATGCTAACGGAAAAGAAGATCCAGTCCACATAGACCCGAATATAATAGCAGAATTAACAAAAGAAAAGTAGACAGTAGTCCGAAGATATTACGGCAATTACAATAAGGAATTAATTGTTTCATAATGCGTTGATATTGACTAATAAAATTGGCAGTGAAACAGTGAATCAAATACCAATACACTTAATATCTTACTCTCGGTATCTTTCATCCAATTCATTGCTTTATTTTACGACCGTTTATTCGCGTAACGCGTATCGAAGTATCGAATGCAAAATCATTACTGCCGTTCTTGTAAGTTTAGATCTGTTGCCGTTGACGACAATTATTACATCGGACTGCCATCCTATTTGCAGGATTCCGCGAGGAGTACGGATGACGGTCCAAGGTTAACTATGAAGAGGAAGAGCGATATTTCTTCAAAGAGGGCTGGACTGAACGATGGAAAAGAGACCAGACCGATACTTCCCAAATCGGATAAGGCTCAGTATAAGCCATTCTCCTGCGACCTATGTACCTTAGCTTTCACGAGGGCATCTCATTTGGCTAGACACAGAAGAGTTCACACAGGCGAGCGGCCGTTTGCTTGTAGCATTTGTCCCCGAATGTTCGCCAGACAGGACAAGCTGAAGCAGCACCTGGACTCGCATTTGCAATGGCCAAAGAGAAAGAACAGTTTATCGAGCCCTAGTTGTCAGTCCGCGCCATCCGTACCTGGCAAGGGGAAAAGGGGTCGTCCACGAAAGGTTAGATATTTTCACCTAAAATTCAAAGATTCGTCGACTCGCAGAGGCGAATCAAAATGCTTGTCGGTTGATTAGAAAATGTTTTTGAACACCGGGGCTGTTTGTTTTCCTCATTAAACGCTCTCAATTCTATCTTTGCTAGGTTTCAAAATGACTATTGCTCACGATGACAGTAGTATACTTATGTCATTATTATAAAGTCAGAATCAGTTTAGGCTCTTGCAGATTAAATGCCAGAATTCTTAACTAAGCCGTCGAGGTCCGTAATCTCGCAGAAATAGTATTAATTAAAGTGCGATCATTGGATTTAACTTATTTAGATCGCCGTACAACGAAGCTATTTGCCCCTTTGTTTAAGAATTCTGCGTGCTTACACCCGAATAAGTCTTCGAAAGAACTTCGTGCACAGCGTTCTCATTAACACATTCAATGCAGCATAAAAACTCCCTTTATGTTACTTTCAATATTTCGAAAGGTTACAGACAAAAAGTTGGGTCATGGTCTAAAATAAAGCATAACGTGGCCGTTCACGTCACCTGCCATACGATAGGAGTACACGAAACACGGAAAACGACGTAAACCGAACGAAGTCGAAAACAGCTGAGCACACTAATATCAAAAGTCGTAGCAAACGCGTTGCAAAAGAAAGGCCGGGTATCCGGAAAACTCTTTTCTTAGAACCACCCGTAAGAAAATAGGAAATCTCGATGACTGCGTTACTTAATGTGTTAATAATTTTCGAGGTTCATGCTTTCCGATTCACTCTCTTCAAACCAGCAGTAAAAATTTTAATCCTTACGAGAAGAGCACTCAAGTTTCCCGTTTATTCCTAGTACGCTACGATACAGAATCTGTCAGCGTGAAATAGAACAATTCGGAAACCGTTGCATGGACCATGCTGCATTCGTCTAGCTTGAAATGGCCCTTCTTCTGCAGAATTAACCATTCAATTCTCACAGAGCTTCTACGCCTTGAATATCGGTTATTTCATTTGCAACAACCTATTATTATCACCTTGTTAGTAGATGTTTGTTAGCATTCCGTTTCATTGGAGATTTCTTGGTAGAATTGTATGCGAGTGTGCACCACGATAAATCATTTAGAAATGTTTACGGCAGGTAAATTTAGAACAATCGGCCATGGACGAAATTCTGAAATTTGGCGAGTTCAGTTCACTCCTGAACAAGTCCCATTCCGCGAGTTCACCGGAGAAAACCGAGGACCTTGCCTCCACAGTGAACGACAGGAAGATCAAGGAACGGGACGAGGATACTCCGGGCGAGAGGAACGAAGACAAAGATAAAGATTCGAACAAAGATAAGGACAATTACGGTTGTCAGGTGGAAAACGGTCAAGATATTGTTTAAAAATACTTCTCCCCATTTTCTTCCACGCGTTGACAAGAAATATTTTTCTATGGGTAAGATGACACATAGCTAGATATCGGTGAATATTATCGAGCTTTTTTTCGATCAACGGACACGAATATACTTTCCCCGGCGTTTTTCATTTCTTTCCCCGAGGGATACGTTTAAGCCGAAGGTATATACGATTATGTTGTTTTCGATCTACCTTCTTTACAAGGATAGCGTTATAGATTATTAAGTATTACTTGATTTAAAAATCGTTGGCGCGCGTGATGTATTAGTCAAAATCGTTTCAAGTGCAATAATTCATTGATTCTCGATTGAATTGAGTTAGAAGAATCTTGAATTGTTTACGTGCGCGTCGCATGGTACCGTGCACGTATAGAATGTTCCTAGAGTATACAGTTAAACTTTGTGAGCCAATTATCTCGCCGCTTCGATGCAGAAATTTAAGGTAAAGCCGTTTTCTTTCGAGATACAGTGCTCCAAACTTCTCAGAAACATAAATGTTCCAATGAAATATCTTTTTTCTTGTCTGGAAAATAATTATTTCGCACAGTCTTTGTATCTCGAAACTTCTTTTCCCAAGGAAAATTTTGTACAACGAAAATGAAGCATTTGCTGGCCCATATTTACATGGTATCTACTTTTAGTTGAACAACGAGCAGAATAGATTCATAAAGTTTGGGCTCTTATGCTTGGAAACACTCTGTGCAAAGTAAACATTCTACGACGTGTATCGATAAAATTTCTATCGGCTCCAACGTTAATTAGATAGCGTACTGAAATAAAACGCCGACTTAAGGAAACTAATTATGTACTGTGAAACGACGTTACGGCAACTCGTAATCTCGTTCTACTTTCATACATTTTTGCTACTGAGTTAGTGGAAAGTAACTGGGACAACATCAAAAGTTCATTGAAATTTTATTCAGAAAGTACGAATGCAAACTGTGGAATGTTCGTTTAGATTCATTTATTAGATAATCGATACCAAATAATTTATCACGTTTCTCGTATTTATTTATTTATTAAGATTCATGGAATCTTTGTTATAGATTCAATAGAAATTTGTTCGAAAGTGTACCTGAAGCACCCGTGTTATAAGCGAGGGTGAGCGCAGGCCATGTAGAAAAAATAAATAAACAATCTTTATCTCCCATTTTTCTGAGATGATTGTTTAAGGTACTGATAAATCCAATTCTACGACCATTCGAACGGTCGTGCAAACGATATTTTATATCGTACGATAAGATTAGAGGAAGCAATTTAAGTTTGAAACTCGACCAAATTACTTGAACTGGAAGACTGCGGTATGGTTTGCATTGTGAAACCGTTTGACTGATTTCGACCTGCTTCAGACGAGTCACCTGTGCTGACACTGTATCTCCACTCGTGCGTCTCATAAACTAATGCCACGCAATGACAGTCCACCGAAGGACACCGTGGTACCACTTTTCTATGGTGGCTTCGGGTCCGGAGTGGTCCAGAAATGGCAACGCTTTCCTACTTACAATTAGACGGTACCGCGAATAGCGTCGACAGAAAGTGTCTTATCTGAAACGGGGCTGAAAATTTATGCTTGAAAACTTATTCGTATGCTTAACATGAAAAGATAACTATAAAATGTAAAAGGAATATTAACATGAATATGCATCGCGTTACGGTCTAGTACTCCTCTAACATACGGTATAATTTCGGTAATTTCGACCTGCTGGAATGTTAGAATGTTGGAATGTTGCAAGGAAAATTTCTACCAATACGCTAAAAAGGCGTTTCTATTTCGAAGCGGACGCCTTGGTACGTAGACCTCGCGAACGTTGAAATTATTTAGATACCTCTAAAATAACGTAAATACCTACTGTATCCGGGAGTATCTATGTTTCTTTCCAAGCCGATGTTAGTCCGATGATGTTGAAACTAATTTAAACGAGCTAAGTTAAGCATAAGTGAACTTAATCGTGTTAATCCAAATTCGGTATTAACGAAAATGATCGCGCAGTGAAATGTAGAGCAGTGCAAACTACACCCGTGTATGTAAACGGGGCTCAATGATTTTCGGAGCCTAAGAAAAGAAATGTAGCTTCGAATATTTTGTTATACACGCGATTATAAATGCGTCAAGTACAAATGTCCAAATATTAGAGTATACGTGCGTAAGTGTGCGTGCCTGCCTGCCGTAACATAAAACAAGAAGAGAAGCAGCAGTATGTGTATAGCGCTAATGAATTGGCTGGCGCGACCTTTTTGCGTTCATGTGAACGAAACTTGTTAATCCAGTTACCTTTTTTCTTTTTCTCTTTTTCGTTTTTACGAAAACTGCAGATTCTCGAACAAATTATATTTTTTTTGTTTTTGTTGATTAACCCCATTCGTGTTCTTGTTTTTGTAATTTTATAGGTAGCTATAATTACGCGTACACTCGGTGGCTCTAACTGAACGAAACAATTTCATCCTTAAAATATGGAACGGCAGATGTGTTAACTCGCCGATACATAGGCATTTTCTGATAAACGTTAACTCTTATTTATTCGCAACAGCTTGCGACTCGATTATCCGCTTCTGCGCTCAAGTGGCACGTGTTGGTTACTTCGTTCAACATTTTCTTCGTCTTCTGTGAATCGATAAGAGACGCGAAATCGCTAAATCCATATTTTAAGAGACAAAATGCAGAATAAGATAAGAAAGTTTCGAAACATCCGAGCGAATTATTCGTTTAATTCAACTAACACGATACGAGTGTTATTCGAGTCCTAGAGTGATATAGTGTCAAATATTTATATTGCGTAGTGCCCGTTGGTGCCATCCGAAACAAGTGTTTTTCTAACATCGATTGTTGTTGTTGTATGAACTCCATTTTGTTTCGTTAAATACTTGTTGCTCGATCTTATCAGTGTTACACTTCCTGCATTCTGTAACTTTTATCACGGCGATGTGCAATTATTTCAACGATAAGACTATTTGGTCTGCCGCGGTGAGCTACGAGTGAACTTGGTGCAATCTTCAGAGCGTCCAAAAGGTCGCACGTGAGTCTTCATATCTTATAGTATATATTGTGTAGCATGTGTAAATAAATTTTAAAGACAATTCTTCTTTTTCGTAATTATTACCCACCCTCTTCTATATCTCAAAATACTGCTGCATTTATAGACATAGTATTGTCACAGTTCTTAGTTCCTATTTGCTTTTTATATACAGAGACATTGATTGTTCATGGTATTAAGCCATTTGGCGAATGGTATTACCGAATTTCTAATAAATTGTCGACGTTTATACCGTTGTGGAAAATTTACTATTATTATGATAAAACAAAGTTGTGTATACTTTTAGTTAATAAATCTGCGTTTCTACGCGTGTTGCGGTCCGAAGAGCGTTTTCTACTACGTTTTCTTTACTAATTTTTGTATATTATTTGTGGTTTAATATTTTTCAAACGAATGGCGGATCGTACGTTCGCTTGATGCGTTTCTTCTTTAAACCGCATCGATATTATGAGCAGCTTTTACTGTGCTATGTCCTCATTTTTAACTCGTGTCAGAAGTGCACTCTATTTCTATCTTCACCCCTCATTCACTTGGACATCAATCTGCGATTGTAAGACTGAACAATCGAGGAACTATTCTAATATAGTTTCCCTTCAGTCCTTTTAAAAGCTATTTCACTTCCTGATAATACTGCACGACAGTCTCTTTATTACCAATGAGATATACTGCTTCTTATTATTCAATGTTAATTAATTAATACTCGATCTTATGCAATACACATGTATGGAAAATATCTTTATCGAAAGAAAGATAAGAAACATGATGAAATGTGTTGCAAAAATTGCTAACTAGACTTTCTAATGTTGCAATTTTGATATAAAAGGTAATTAATATTGAAGTTGTAATAAACTGTAATGCATTTGTCCTACTTAATATTAAATATTATTTAAAACTTATTATATAAAACTAATCGCACCTCGTTAAATACGAACCAAAAAATGTTTGCAATAACTTTTCACAATGCATTTTAGTTTTCGGACCTAATAGTAATTAGACAACCCGATCGGAATTGAGCATATATTTTTTCTAGAGTAATCGCAAGGGCAATGAAAGGAAATGGAGCATTCATATATCTGTACGTACGAAAGTTAATGGATTCGGGTACAAAATATTGTTAAGGAAGTAATATTCTTTTCTCTCGTTTATCGCAATTATCGTTATATTTTTCGACATACAATACATTTTTACAAATACATTTTTTCCGCTTATACACAGACTTTTTCAGGGATCAGGTGGGTCAGGTTAAGGATATACTTTTTCATTTAACATAATCGGATAATCACGTATGTACTTTCTGTTACGCTGGTTACGTAACGCTAAACTATAAGTGTTACTAGTCCCAACGCGTTAATAAAAAAGTTACAATTAAAGAATCGCCTGAGTTCGAGATTGGCCTCGAGAGATACCGCACTTATCATCTGCAATTGGCAAACGTTAAATTTTACCGGTGAATCGATATTTTTCTATCATCGATTCGCCTCGGAGTATTCGCTCTTTCTTTCAACTAGTCTTACATTAAGTTACAACAACGACACCGAAAGCACGATATTTTTCCGCTTTTGCTTTCTATTTTTTTTCCTTTTTTACTTCCATTGATTGTACTTTATGCAGCTGCATCGAAGAAGGGATATGCGATGGCGTTTCACAAACGTTTCTGTTTCATTTCGAAGAGTCGGTTACGGTGAATTTCCGGCAGACGACCTTTAGATTTTATTCAGTTTACGTTATCGGTAGCTAATTGTACCCCTTCGATATTATCAATTCAATGTTACCTATATCGATATTATATTATTTATGGAGGAATCGATGAATGTCAGCAGTAGTCGTTCACAAATAATAACACGCGAGTCCGACTAAATAATGTCGGCCACGATTAATTTTATAGATATATTAATTTTGTACGTATTGCATTATTCTTTTTCAAACTCGTGCGATCTAGCACGTCGTACAACGAATGCCTATTAATTACGAGTCCAAAATAAATGCACCTTCTCCGCGATTCTTCATCGATTCCGCCGACGTCAGCCCTTTATCTTTAACATTATTCTAAATTTCTTAAGCGATAACGAGTCAGCGGCTATCTTCCATGTAATAACTTTCTACAATTAAGCTACTTCCGATATTCTTACGCATACAAATGTATATTATACGTTATTCCTACTTCTCGAGACAAACTCGATCTGGACGATCCCTAATGTTCATTCTCCCCTCTAACTATACGATCCTCGTGCATAATGTATGTGTCTGACACAGAAATCGCGGTGTAGTTAGAATATGCCTTGCATCGGCCCTACTACCCTCGAAGCTATTTTTCTTCGACGAATCGATGCGATATATAGAATTCCTTACAGCGTTCAACGAGTAAGGCATATGTATTTATGCAATATTTTAACCCGAGAGAGAAAAAAGAAAAGCTCACTTCCTTCCTTGTTGTACCGTTTAGAATTTTAACTGGGACAAAGAAAGTGTTATAAACATCTTGCCGTAAATGAACGTTCGCCGAAGGAAAATAGAAGAAAAATTTGCTTGCTACATGCAAGTATACCACTGCTTGTATACTGCAATATCGGCGGTGATTTGTTTTATAGGATAAGCACTCTGGACACAAACAGCGATATTTCTTTTTGCTGTGAGGCATAATATCTAACACGGGAACGTAAGATTTTGGAAAATATATACAAAGCTATCGGTGATTTCAAATATCGGGTTTGCTTCATGCGAAATGACCGATTTCGAGAGCGTGCAAAATTTGGAAAAAATTAATTAATTCTCTCAATTGTTCTACCTTAAAATGATCGCTTGCGTAACAAATCGAGCCACGCATCAAATCAAACTAGGCTGATCTTCTAAAATAAGCTTAAACTTGAATCTATCGCAGTGGAAATATTTTTGTAAATCATTCGCTGAAATCGAAAAATGCTTTTTTTTAAATAAACGTTTGAGTAACTTTGTTCTTTGATGACCACAGTGCATCGTACTTTAACGATTAGGTCTGTTTTTGAGAGACGTATGTAATAAATATTAATCGATAAATATTATTCTCCAAGAGACTATAAGCGTTGATTGTATTATTAAGAAGATCGGTCATTCCGTTTGCAGAAACGCAAAAGTATTTATAATGACATTGGCATCTTTTTTCATAACATTTTTCTAATTTATTTATACATCCCTATCATCGGCAGAAACGTCGCAACATCCTTACACGCTGCGAAACACGGCTCTACATTATTATTTAACAATTTACCGTGCAGCAACTTTGTCGCACAGTTATACGACAACCACATGGCTTTACACATACTCTATAATACAGTCTCTTCATTTTGTAAATGATAGTCTAAACGATATGGAATCCGTGGAACCGGTTGAAATATTCCAAAACAATTGTCAACGAACAAAACGTGATCCGTATGTCGAAGGTGTAACCGAAATACGTACCATCGTTTCGTGTCACGGGTATTCTGCAGCATGCACACAGGCACAATGTACAAAATTGCCATGCACGGCGGCGCGTCTAAAAAATCTTTCGTAATAAATGCATTCATATTTGAATGATATTCAAGTGTCTTTTCGACGATCGTGTCCGGAAATTATAGCGCAACGCAGAGCGATTATAAGTTGCGACTTGCTACTGTGTTACTAGTAACAAGAACGTACCTTAAATTTTATCTTATTGTCGTATAAAATGCGTACATCCGTAGACGTATCATCAAGTGAATTTTACATTAGTAATACCAATCGTATAATACAATGTTTTACGTGCTCGATGCTTATCGATACTTTGTGCGATATAACGATTTGTTTGTTTGTTTCTTTTTATTCAGCAATTTACTTTCAACTATGTCACTTCCTTGTTACTTCTCACGGTTTACGGACAATAGGACATCCTTACGAGGCAACACGATTACAGTTCGCGCAGTCGGTTTGCCGAGTGCACGAATTGTTTTTCATGTTGCAGGTAAGTAGGATAAAACGCAGGAGAAATGACCAAAATCGTAGTCGATACGAATAGGTATGATTATCGTAATATCCACACTAATTGAAAAAAGGCTTGTTTAGAAGGGTCACGTTTCATTGATCTGGAAGGCGTTGAGATACGCGAAATTTGTTATTCTCTAAGCAATTGGCCTATTCATTTTTAAGTTACATACATTTACACATACGCATATTCGCATACAGCCGCGCGAGTGTGCTTGATAGATCCTTGCTATTTGATGCCGAAGTTTCCTTAATCGCAACCCCCAAATGTGTTCCACTCCATGAAATTTCAGTGCAAACAGTGACGTAAGTGGCGGTATATTGCAGAAATTTATTCGCAAAGAATAAGAGAACTATTTGAATGAAAAAATGAAAATAATATATTGCATAAGAAATTAAAAAGAAATTTATCAAAATATCAAATTTGCCTCAAGTCTACATACATTGCATCTTTGAAGTAAATATCTAGAAAATAAAATAATAAAAATAGTTTGCAAAATATTTTGCAGTTGTACGGCTCTACTGCAACCTGTACTATTTGTTGTACTATTTAAAATTCTCTCACGCGTAGCAATAAAATTTTCGAACTTTCAACTTCACTTTAATACTTTGTTTTAAGAAGAACAGAGGTCATATCTCTTCGTTGATATAATCAAATAATTGAACATTGGTTTTACGACATGGTAACAATGTCCATTATACTGAATTAATTATTGTTCTTACCCTAAAAAATCTTTTTATTTGCGCGTTACATTTCCTTCACATATTTTCCACTAAAGGGCTATGACCCAAGTTTACACTACCACATGGACTGAAACACTTTTCAGGCTGTGAAAGGAAGCTCGCTTGGATATTTTAGCATCGCCTGTAGTTAAAGATACGGATAGTTATTCAATGTTCCCGTTTGCCAGATCCTTTGAATATTAATACATTTCAAGCATGACGTTCGATCTTTCAATTCGTAATATTGCTTTTAAGTAACACGGCTTTCCCACTCAACGGCTGCAATACCTTTGGCGAAACTAACTATCACACCTGTCCTTAAGATTTTGTAACATTGATGTACCATGGAAGTTGTCTTAATTCTAATTTGTAGCGCAAATGTTTGAAGTGTTTCATTTCACTCGACGCAGCGTATGCAGCTGTGATGTGGTGAGTACGTAAATTTCATGAATTATCACGTGGTGTACCAAAGTATGTAAATATTACATGCGTTTCTTCGTAAGTACCTTCTTATTCGTATGTTGTTACATGATAGCCCACTTTGCAATAGCTGTTGCACCTTAGAAATTTATATCCAGTAAACATTTAGGTAACGCTATTGTTTAAAGTTTAAGCGAAAAATTGATAACTTCAATTTTTCCTCGGGTATGTATATCGTGATATGATTGCATTTACTGAAATCGACTCGTACATGACTTACACACACACACACACACGAGCGCGCACATAAATACATACACACAAACGCAGGTTGCAGTGTCGCGAATTAAAGTTGTGATTGAATTGGAAATATTTCGCGGAAAATATTTATGCAACATAAGGGATAGAATTATTAAATAAACGGAAAGTTTTCAGGATCTTGCGAGGAATATTTTGTTTCTTTCTCTGGAACTCGACAGCGAAAATGAAAAATAATTGGCACGAGATTAGTACGAAGTGCAGCTAGAATTCGGTCGTTATTACTATGAATACCGCACAGTTTCTATTTTTCTTGAATTTAATTACGATTGTGTCCAATAATTGATTGTGGTTCACTTTGATTGAGTACGTGGAAGTTACAATTTTGGTGATATGAATCGTCAAAATCCTCGCGTTACTAAAATGAAGTACCATTCTCGTGTGCCTGTTTCTTAACATTCTTAGAACAATTTCAGGAGTAACATTGTAACAGTCATTTACAACAGCGGTCATTTAGAGTGATTGAAAGAAACGGAAAAATTTGGTTTCGCTGATCAACAGGGAACGAAATGCGGCAACGAAAGTGCTTCATGGCCATGTTGTCAATAATATTTTTCTTTTTCAACAATCATTGTACGCGATATCCTTTCTTCGTAAAACGATGTGTCATTTGGTGGTAACATAAGAAATGTACAGTGAAGGTAACGAGGAAATATTGCCACCACAAGCAAATGACACTTCGTGCACGTTATACGGGACTAACACTTGCTACTTACTGATTATACAGTTCTTTGATTTATACGAACACTGGGTGTCTTATATCTATTAAGGGTACTGTTTAAATTTCCTCTTTTCTGCATTTTATTTGCACGGCCACGTACTCTGTTCGCTTTTCCGGTCCTCTTAACGCTTCTTACTTGTCACAACCATATCTGCGAACAATAATTAGCATTGCAGCTTTTATCGTAAGCCAATATCGATCGTACAGTGAAATACAAGTACCTATTGCGAATTTTAGATGCTTTAAAATAAAAATGTTTGAAGCTAAATACGTCGTTTGGAGTAATTTCATATAATGCATGTTGCATGAATGTGGCTTTATTTTGCAATATGTGTTACGGAATTAAAAAATGCTATACTCTGTATCTTATACCGTTTAAACAAAAATAAAAGATTCGTTTCTTTATAATTGATACAAGTATCGAGACAATGGATGGATGATAATACATTTTGTGTTTATGTGTTGTTCCTTTGTTCGTATGGAGAATTTCGTAGCTTCTTCTCAATTCTTCTTTAATGATGATATATTTGGAAGGTGTACAATATTTATGAAACCGTGAACAACACAAATGGGAAACCTAAACTGTTGTCGTTTGTGTCACGGTTGGATGTAAATAATGATTTGCATGTCCAATGAAAAAATATAATAGTGATTGTGTTAACGTTAAAACATTTAGTACAAATATAAGATGTTCAGTACAGTCAAAGCACAGTAGGGTACTTGTACGAAAATTCTTGTATCTAATCCTATTTATACAATTATATTGTATTATATAATTGTAAGCAGCATACTTTGTATAATACAATAATAAAATACCTATATACATATAGTGTGTACATGTTTTTATTATTCCAACTTCTTGTAAAAAAATATTTGAGAAATTTCGATCAAGTTAATAATAAGTTTTCCATTTGATACCAATTAACTGCTGTTTGAAACATTCTTTGGTGAAACTTGGAATTGAAATGATTTGCAATACGTATACGACTAAAATAATTCGTTTCCCGGAAGACGGATAACAGATCAATGAAAGGTAAAAATGTAAGCAAGTTCATTATATTGTAATAGGGTTATCGCTTCCTATCAAGTTAACAGTATTAACCCTTAGACTACTTTTGACCCCTCCGACACCGTCATATAATTCTTGTTTCAAAGAGGAGGATGGCAATTCGAACTGGCCATACCATACTCTTGAGATGTTTTATTCATATTTCCTGAATTTTCTCTTTTCCCATAATAATCGTGCTACATGCACACATACATATATGTATAATTATATCTCCTTCATGGCTCACAGTAATCTATAATAGTATGCAACACGTTATATGTAAATAAATGAAGTATGAAGAGAACCGCGTTGAACTTTTTCGTTGAAAAATTCCTACAAATTAAATCATCATGCGAAGGGTTATGTAATTCGAATACTAGGAATTCTACTATATACGATTAACTGTACATGAATATTTATTATTTCCTGCATTGTTTGTCAATACTTTCTTTAACATTTTTTTCACTATATTGGATCATACAAACCAAAAGAGATTATGCAGTAAGTTTCATCGCCGTTTCATTTTTCGACCCTTACTTTCCCATCCACATGCGTAGCCGAATAAGTAATAGGGGAGATCAGACATAAACGTAACAATATGCCTTTGTAAATTTTACATTTTTAAAGTTTGTAGAATTTAAAAAAAACACGACAGTAACCTTGATTATTGGACGACCTAATCAAACTAAAAGACTTGGGCTATATTACATAACTTTTACAAAATAAACCTATCTCTAAAATCAGTCATTTTTTCCTTCTTTGCTTTCTCCCAGAAACGAATGTAACACCATATCTAAATTGAAAAGAAATTCTTGCAGCATTCATATTTAACAACATGCTACTTCCGTGTCTATTAGTATAATTAGTATTAGTATAATTATCAAAAATATGATATATACCTAAAAATTCAATAGCTTTTTAGTACGACAGGCAAAATTCCAAAACAGTATACTGAACTGGAATAACAAGGTACATAATTCACAGAGATAATACAAACTTACTTTTGATATTATACTTCAATAGAATAGTCGTATTAGGAAAACATTCTTACTACTGCGTCTTGTCGGCGACGGAGATTAATGGGAAGATGGAATTGATCTATAAAAACGAATGGAGACAGTGGTTGGTCAATTGAAAATGTTTTATAGCAATTGTTACATTCGTCCGTGTTACGTTTGATTCCAGTCTCCCCTATGGGTAATTTTCGACGAAAGTGAAGTTTCCACACTCAAAACCACACAAGCTTGTTGCACAACCCGACACTCTATCACTGCTAAACAACGAAGGAATATTCACAAACAAATACAGTAATTAATCATGGCCCTTACCTCGTCGCTATTTAATACTAGTCAAACCTTTGCGTTTGTTTCACCATTTTTCTCCCGCCTTTCCGTTTCTCTTTCTCCCTGTTTCTCTTTCTCCTCTCTCCCCTCTCTCTCTTCTTCCTTCTCCTTTTCATTCTCTTTTCCACTTCTCGCTTGCTTATCTTTCTCCTCCCCCTTGTCCGCCTTCGCCGACCCCTGTTCTCTCTCCTGTTCCTTCTGTTTCTCCTTCTCCTTCTCCTTCTCCTTTTCCTTCTCCCGTTCCTTTTCCCGCTCCTTTTCACGTTCCCTCTCCCTTTCCGCCTTCCTTTCCCGGAGAATTTCCATTCTGCGCGCCCGGTGCAAACTACCAGAAGGGAAAGTTGAATCTTCGACCGCGGCAGCCGCGGCCGCACTCGCTCCTCGTTCTACGGCCGTCTGCTCAATAAGTTACTTAACTGTATTTTTCAATGTGGTCCCGACTTAAACGTTTAATATCGCGAAGGTGCACAGGCGCACCAGAGTATTCGGACGATGATATAAAAAGTGGGGTGGACGAATATGGGCTAACTATTTTATTTTACAAGTCGAGTGGTCTTAGAATAGGTATAAATAAAAGAATCGAACGAATAAATGCCAGGAATTTTATGTGAAATGTGTTGTATAAACGTAAATATCGTAAGCATTATGGAATTATTAATAGAAATAGTCTTAATAAAAAGAAGTATTAATGAGGTGCTTATGTGTGTCAAATGTACCAACATGATCAGAATTTATTTAGTTTTTCAATAATCACATATGCAAATTTCATTGCCATATCCTCTGCGGAATAATAATTAAGTTCCTTTTTTTTAACTTTGCTCTTGTCATCTGTAGGAGTGATTGAAATCCATTTTATTATTTAGCATTCAATTATTCAAAACAGAGGCAGTATTTTTTTAGCAGTTGTATTTTCTGCCATTGTAATTCCACAATAAAACAAAAGCAATATACTACAAACCTTCGTTACCGTCCTCGACCTACAATTATTAGAGAATAATTTACCTTCCACGTTTGTTTCAAATAAATAACGAAGAGAAGAATCAAAGTAAATTCCACTTCAATATGCACGCACGAAAACTTTTTGTTGCGCGAGAAAGCAAAAAATATCCGTCCATTAAACAAAAGGACGACAACGAAGGACAACGACTGTTATGAGTTTACGAGGGAGAGTCTTAATAATTCTTAATTACCACTAATTGTCAATACGACAACTCTTGTGTACAAATCAAAACCTTCGTGTCTCATTATTCTACCCTATGTCCTATTTATACGTAAAATAGATCGCACAGTATAGTAGATGTGTTGAAGTCGCTGTATGTATTGCATATGTATGCAATAGGGAAATGTAGGGAATATAGGGCAAACATATGAGGATTTACTGTTGGCTATAGATTCTTCCGCTTCGCTTACAAATATGTCATCGTTCGAATACCTTTGCGTACCTTTGCATGCACAGACAGAGTAATTAGAGCGACTTAGATACATACTTTCAATATGAAACTGGCCGTTGAACTTTTCGCTATTGGACTCTGAGCCGAGGACGGATGACCATGTCCATGCCCCGGAGTACTGAAATACCCGCCTGCCTTTGGCTTTATGTGACGGTTGTACATTTCCATGTGCACGATTTTCATAAACTCGATCTGCGCCGCCAATCTTTGTATTTCCTCCTAGGACACAATTCGTAAATCAGCATTAATTCTAATCGCTTGGTCGTGCAGTTCAGATTTTGTTAGACTAATCGAGCTATCCAGCCGTACGAAATTTTCAGTTACAGTAGAAATGAGCCCCTCAATTGACGAGTGGCGTATGTTCAAAATTACGAAAACTATGTTTATTATAGGAATAGTAAGTATTTTATTTACTAATTTCACTTTCGTATATTGCCTTTTATGTTTATGAAAAACAAGAGTCAATTTTGCATCGTAGGTGAAGCGAGTGCTCAAAATGGAACGCGGAGAACCAATTTTCACGATACTAAGGAAAGGGACTTCATTCACCTGTTAATTAAGGTTATGGACTTTAGGAACGACCGTATTATAATTTCACTGCTAACATCTCCATACTTCACAAAGATATATTTAAATAAAGGTAGGGTAACGCCTCGCGCAACTGTCAATTTATTCGTTGCATCGAAAACTATTCGGCGCAAGAGTTGTATGATTTTTTGCGACACGGAGCGTTAACACGCGTAACAATTTATCGAATGCACCTGCTGAACAAAAAGCGTTTTTTTAAGGATTATTACGTTGTTGTGTTATATACTGCACGCTACGGTTTTTGGGACCTCAATTTAGTTCTCTTAATATTACTGCACGACTAACAATTGTTTTCATTCGAATTTTTATTTATTCGGGAAACATTCTCTTGTTGTTGTCACATCCTAGTTATTATTAATCGTTATCTACGGCCACAGGCTTGTGGATCATTTTCTTCAATACAAATTCATGAATATAAATTTCGCCGAGTTTCTACTGCGATAAGCAAAATCAGCATTGCATTTCAAGGGTATATTAAATTACGTAACGTTCACCCTCGGGTCTATAGACTGCGCAAGGAAGGTGAAATTCTGGAAAATGAGAAAGGCCGCAGGCAAAATTACGTTTTGCATCCTGGGTATCGCGACGGTAACTTTAATGAAAATAACCTTCATATATTAATGGTTATTGAGGAAACTGAAATATTGGGTGATGTTTCTCTATCTTTTAGGGTGAGTTGTTTCACAGTGCCTCTCATATGTGATCAATTTTCTATCAAATTAATTAGTACTGTTAGTCATGCTCAAATTCAATACTGATTGACTTCCTTTTTCATACACAAGGCTTCTTCGAAAATTGAAAGACGAAATTAATTTTTATGAACTAAGTACTATTTAACTCTTTATGAAATTTATGTACTATACATATAGTTAATGAAACATTTTATATCGTTTATTACTTTGCGAAAGTGTACTTTGCCTGTTAATTGTAATCAATTGCTATAAAAGTCGTCCACGTGACAATTACTGTAGACTGTATTCTATCGATTTTGCATATTCAAGTCCTTTCATCACTAAGACAGTGTTCTCACTTTAATCTTATGGGCAAGAGTCCTACAATTTTCAGGATAAATGTTTATTAATCCAAATCTAATCGTGACAAGTAGCGTGATGGAAAAGGCCACCATTCATTTTGGTTGGGTAACAAATTTTCGACTTCGCTAGAAAATAGGGTGGAATATAATAAGAACGGTAGGTAACAAATCGTGAGATTTTCGATATTTTCAAACGCAACATACAGTAGAAGTAATATTGTATAAAAGAGCAAAGAACTGATGAACAAATTGTCGAAATTTTTCTGGAAAACAGAGCTCTATCTACAAGATTACTATTCAAGTTTTCGAATCAATTTTTCAGTTACCCGTCTGGTCAATAACTGACCACCGTGTGTAATGAATTTCAAGCTAAATATAAAAGTATACGTTCTCCTTTAAAGATTTGTTAGCTACAAATTTAAAGGTAGCAAACACTAAAAATTCGTTGATATTTATATATTTAGGAGTTCGAGACACACCCAAAGTTTCATTACCTACTCACCTATATCCCTTTACTTGAAACAGTACCTTGATTTCCGACCATCATTAACAACAATTCAGTGCAAAAATTTGGTATAGAATTGACGATCTTCTCATATTAGTAAAATTGAAAGAAGAATATCTAACTGATATCATCGATTTCGAGAATATATGAGCTACAGGAGCAAAATCAACTTACTGATGTATTTATATGCTAACCCTTGAATAACACAATTTTAAGACTAAACACTTATATACAAGTTTGAAATATTTGGTTGAAAGCACCGTGTTTATGCTCGTCACTCTGCCGGATCAATATATTATTATTGTACTATCACTGGCAGCGAGTATTGCACATACATTGTAACACGAGGTGATCTAATTGAAGTTGATGAATGTTTTGTGAATAGTCGAACAAGTAGATTTCTTTTCGTACATAATATGAACAATGGAATTTAGTTTGAACTGTGTATGTACATTTGGTTCCACCAAAATTCATGTTTGAAACAGAAAAGAACAGTTCATTGTGCCTGCTAATTTTCTTAAATATTTTTGAAAAAGATAGATCAAAAAAGCAAGAAGTGAAATTCATCAGCAACCTTAATTATCCGATCCAAGTTTGAATAAATTGAATAGACATAATTCGAGAAGTAAGCTTCTTCAACATAACTGACGAAAATAGAATTAAAAAATAGAAAATAGAAAATAGCTAGTATAGAAGTCAGAATGAATAATTATGACGTTTACAATGTATGTAACTGAGCGATTTTATGTAGATCAATCACTTCTTGGATTCTGCTAAGTTCATTCAATTCATTAAATTAAGCGAAGTGAGTTGCGCAAAAATTGTATTAAAAGGTACAAATGTCATCTACCGTCAAAAATGATGTAAATGTAGTTAAAAATCTTACACTTATTTCCTTTTGTGTTTAGTGACATTACTATTATTACCATACCACCGCAAGCCTACCGCAAGTGGTACCTGATGGTACCTGACATAAAATGACAAGAAAAATCAGATACTACTACTACGGCCAGTTCGACGGAGGTATCAATTGTTGAAATAAAATCACTCGTGTGGTTATCACGTCACCATTAATTTGATCGTTGTCTTTTTAAATAAAAATTGGCAAAGACTGATCAGAGAAATGTAAAATTAGACCAAAAGAGTAGCTACTTATTTAAAAGACTAGAAACATAGTTCAATGTCTTATATTCATAAAAAATGAAGTTTGTCGTTCCTGAAAATCTTCTCGTGGAACATCCATGTGTATTTGCATTATCCCCGTAAGCACTTTACTATTCAATACCAATTTAAAATTCAATGAAACAGGTGTAGATCTTTTAGCATTTTTCCTATTGATTACGAGTGAAAGAATGGTGCTTCCTGTTTTTTGCGCAGGTCATATCGGCACCTCGAAGGGAACAGATTGTAAAACAATAAAAATTTATTGTTTCTCATATTCTCCCAAGTTTAGAATAAATTATTATTATTGCTGTTCTACAACATACTTTCTACAACGGTAGAACATAGCTTGGGCATATACCTTAAGTTCTTCATTTTCTTGATGCAAATCTGTCTTTTCTTCAGACACTAAGCCGATTCCGTTCAACGAGAAGCTCGCCGTAACACCCCGGGCTCTGGCACGACTATCCCATTGGTCGCCCTGGCCTCGAAAAACTCGAATCACCTGGAGTCACATAAATTTCAATAATTCTCATTATATCGCGTCACGTGAACGCAACGGCGAACAAGCATACTACAGTTTAACAAACAAATTTTCCATCAAAAATTGTACTGTGCACTAAAACAATCGGAAAAGTAATAAGTTTACCTTGGGCGCAAATACAAGGAATACGGTTACAGAAGTGGACAGTTGTGTGCGTAAAAAACCCAACAAATATTTGATATCCGGCCCAGCGTGAGGAAAAATGAAAAGGCTGAAAAATTCGTAGAACTTAGATTTCAAGTGAGAACAACGCTTGGCGTAAATAGTAGGAATGAAAAATCATACTGAATGGCGATCATGGTTATATTCACAGCTGCTATATTATAAATAGCGTAGCTTATTAAACGGGCCTCGTTAAAAAGACTTTCGGCGTTGCGAACGTTGTAACACACTTTAATGCCCCATGCAAGGAACAGAATTTCCCCTGAAAGGAAAAGTTCATTTTCGGTACGGTTTCCCATCATTTGTGCGCACGTAAATACAGCATTGCAATTTTTTTTATGAATTTCGAGCATCTAAGTTCAATGACACTTATTCAAATGCATATATTCTGTTGAAAGTTATCACGTTACGTGTCACTGATCTTTTAGTGCCGGAAAAGTTGACAAGATTGTGTTAACAGCGATAATAACATTTATTTAATGATTATTACGGCACGTTCTATAGCATATTTTTAAGGAATCGTCCGAGAATTCAGATATTGACATTACCGATTGCTAAACTATGATCCCACCAGTTGAATGAGCATTGGTAGAATTTTAGATCATATTTGTCAGCTATCACTTCGGCGTACGGTGGCGCACTGAGAGTCCACGTGCCGAGATAAATTAACATTACTAATAATATTGGGACCATCCACTGCAGTAGTTGCTTGTCCGTAAGCTTCACCTTGTGAGCGCTTTTTACACGGTACGTGAGTGAAACTCTGCGAAAAAGAATATGGTCGTGAAATTTTCCTTCAAACAGACGCTACACATTTTTACAATTCGATGACCGCTTTATTTACCGAAGATCCCTCAACATTCTTTTCAAACATAAAATTAAACCTGTGTTTTAATAGTGTCAACGTGTTAAATGACGAAAAAATGACTTCACTGATGTTTACAGTGCAACTTAATAATGTGAAAATTAAAAACGATTGAATACATATTTCGAAAATTTTTACCTGGTTTATATTATTTGAAACAAGTTATAACACATCCAATTGTTACGATTCTGTATTTTTTACAATATTATTATTAGTATATCATCAATTATATTACTAATTACTAATTGTAATCTATTTATCGTAATGACATACCAAATGTCATGTATTATAATTTGTCAGTCGAACGGTAAAATTGCTTATGAAATCCAATAATTTTGTTCGCCGACCTACGTTACTACAATATTATTTACATTTACAAAATGCGAAGCAAATAATAATATAATATCTGTTTTGGTCCCCATTCGTGCATATATCCTAATGCAATTAATTATTACTGTTACGTTCCTTACCGCCAAGTTTTCATCAACAATGCAGTGTAGGAAATGCAAAAACCAAGATGCCTTGCCCATTTAGTGGCGATACAAGAATACATGTCCAGAACCGGAAATATGGCCGCCATCTACGTACATAAAGGAATGTGGAGGAGAATGCACGTATACGCGGTACATACTTTGTTATTTTCATAATGCAGATATTCAAGAACAATCGTGAAAAGCTGTAAACGTACTTCGAGATACATAATAGCGCAACCCAAAAGTGTGATGGACAAAAATATCGGCGAAGCGACCTTGAACACTTTCAGTTTCCGGTGTTGATACATGTAGGCCACGAGGACGATGGTACCAAACACGCAGAAGATGGAGAACGACAGAAGTGTGACTCTAAGAAAAAGCGTGGTCGTTGAATCAATGAAAATTAATTGCGACGTTTAATTTGGCATTGCACCACTAGTGTGGTTATTTTACAGTAGGTGATCGAATTATTATGGTCCCTTCGAAACTACCTACTACCTACTACAAAATTTGAACAAGAATGGAATGGAAAATATACTTAAAATGAAACCTCTTTTATTATAAAAATGAAATGTTTATGAAATAACTTTTCTAGAATTTCCTCACGGTGATACAAGTTTCTCACCCAATCGTTGTTTATTAGTTCAAGTCAGGTCGATCATTTTTCATCCTGTTGCACGTTCTAATAAGTCGCACTGATTTTCTGTCGAATTCGTATTCGGTGAGGTTCCAGGCTGCGATATTTCAATTTTAGTTAGTTACGTAAGCTATTACACTCTTTACTTTATGACTTGGTGCAGGATTACAGTTCGTCCAGAGGTAAATGAAAAAAGTGGAGTGAGAGCGGCCGATTGATGCCGCCGATCGGCAGGGACGTCGCGCCTTGCCGATGTTGCGTTCTAAGCATTGAGATGAGAAGCTACGAATTAATTTCTAATTACACTAGTAGTTCAGTTACTACTAGTATAGCTATACATTTTATTTAGTATTTGAAGTATTTGATACAATTTTAATTCTTCGGGCAGTATTATCCTTGGTTTGTAGTATAGGATGTATAACGCCTGTAGAGTTACCATGCCAATGCGATATCTTTTCGATATCTATACGAACTGTATAGTGCGTCCAGAGCTAAATGAAAAAAGTGGGGTGGGGATTTCTCACCCCACTAAACGAACTACAAAGCTCGACCGCTCGTTAAACCGAGCACGACAGTGCCATGTCAATTTGAAATGGGTGCACATATACAGTATATGATATACTGTTGATCAATGTGTAAATGGTTTGAGACAGTGTCAGTAGAACGGACCCCAATTTCTTGAAGTTCGCGGCTCGCTTTTGTCGGTGTCGCTAGGTTGTAAAGGAAAAAACAAGGATAGAGCGATGGCCGAGGTAGCTGAGAAATTTAAATGCCACCATGTCGGTGTGATTACACAAATGCAAAACGATGCTATAATAAAAACAACAGCTTAACTTTTTCATTTTTAGTTTTATCGACCCCCAACTGTTTTCAACATATTGTTGAAATTCTACCGATTAAAATGAGACCAAACATGATATATTTCAGATCACTTTGTATCTTTATTTTTACAGTAAGGCATTTATTACGTATAATTAAAAAACAAGGTTTATTAATGGTCAATTTATTATGCTTCAAAACCATTAATAAATATTCAGGAATAATCCATATATCTGCACAAATATGTACAAACTATGTATAAATTAACAACATATAATCATATCGGGGAGACCAAAAGTGGTTGTTATACCTTATAATTAAGTATTTTTGTTTTAATCGTCAGATATTTAAATAAATTTCCGCATGATCACCCACAAAATAGTTAACTCTAATTTAAGAAAAAATACGGATGTTACAATACAAATACAGATGTCTGTTTTCCTTTTTTTATTAATTAGAATAGTGTACTAGGTGACAAGTATCCTTACTTGCCATGACGTACAAAATGTGAGTCTAAATAGAACAATATTAACTGAAATAAAATTGTAGTTTGTTTTAAACTGGCTTGTTGGAACATTAGAGTTTGGTAAAACATGAGCAAACTATGAGCGTTATATTTTGAAAGTGGTTCCTATACTACAAATCAAGGATAATACTGCGCGAAGAATTAAAATTCTATCAAATACTTCAAATATTGAATAAAATGTATAGAGACACTAGTAGTAACTGAACTATTAGTGTAATTAAAAATTGTGCTACGGCCCTGCCGATCGGCGGCATCAATCGGCCGCTCTCACTCCACTTTTTTCATTTAGCTCTGGACGCACTATACGTAATAATAATATATACGCATATAATTTATCGTAATAATCTGATCACCCACTGTGTATCATATAATCATGAATCTCTTTGAAACAAACACGTCTGGAAAAAAAATACAACAGAGAAAATTCATTGCGAATTATTACCGGAAGGCCCAGTTGTAATTGGCCAGACAAGGTTCGGGTCCCTTGCATTTAGCACACCCTGGGGCACAACGTAAACAGCGAAACACCGTTGCGTATGAATCGCTTTTGTTCTCCTGCATTTCTTTCCAAGCAGCTGCGGGTGTATATTTTGTGTGAATAATTATGGACTAAGTTAATATATTGTGCACGGTAAATACTGAAATTTATTACCGACCTTCAACGAGAATTCCATCGAACGATGATTGATGTTGAGTCGTGCTGTAGTAACCCCTTCGACATTTACATACATATGCACCCTTTGCCCAACCGGCACCGACACCATTTCGATTTATACGATTACTAGGGCTCTGATATTCACACTAAAACCCATATCAAACGTGATCTAAGAACAAACGTCTAAACTTGGAGAATTTGTGTTTTAATTTTAAAGAATAATCCGTAAGTCTTTTGACATTACAGTCTGTATTCAAAGTTTGGAAGATTTCTATTACAATGTTCTCTTATCCTGGATATTAATGGCAAGAAATTCAGAAATATACTAGTACACCATAGTGCAGTAATCAAAATAAAAGAGCAAGTATTAATAGGAAACGGTATTGCGAGATGTTCAGTGGTAAAAATAATTTTCAATAATTGCGTTTCAGATATTAAGTAATTACCTGCGTAGTATCGATGTGACATTTGTGCGTGCCTTTGAAAGATGCTATCTGATTACTTAGAACTTCGTCCTCACTATTTTGCGACGGCGCGTCGCACTGATTTACTTCTAATCCGCTGATATCGATATCTATACTTAAAAATTCTCGTACCCTTCAACGGGAGACCATTTTATTAAAGTTAGTCAGAGATAATCCCTATATTCATAAGGCGAAAATAATTAAAATTCAACGTGAAGAAGTGTCGATTGAAAGAAATTTTATTATTCAACGCATTCAAATCGACGTTCACTGATAATGGGTCGAAAAGTTGATAGAAATTGCTTCTCAGATATCTAGATACACCTTACTATTCCATTATACGCTCTTTTTCATTAAGTCCTATCTATGCAAGCACAGTACAAAGTATTTCAATCGAAACGTTAGGGGCTAATAATAATTCATGATAATATTGGGTACTCATGTGCCGTACACATTGTCATCAACGGATAACAAATATTCGTCGTTCAATTTTCTAAATGTTGAACGTACAGCGAATGTAAGGTATTATTAGACGCAACCTCATAATTAATTTTATTCATCTGAAAATTTCCAGCAAATCAAAAAATAAAAAGAGCGTAGAATTATAACAATATCTCAAATTTAAATAATTAATATTAATGTAAAATATGGAGGTACATAATTTAAGGTAAGTAACTGATACGAACCCATGTCGTGTGTCTGGCGGCCGTATGTTGACGCTGTACGAAATCAACCATCGATGACTTTTGCAGGAGAAATACGGAATGGTCCACCAACCCCTGTAGGATTCAATCGCCGGTGACTGCATGAATTTCGGGGACCTGGGATAACACGCAAACGCCACAAACCGCCATAGAAACGTCGATCATTTTACGCTCACGTGTTTTGTGCATAGACCCCATTGTAGGAAAACTTACGGTTTCTTTGATTTTCCACATCTTGGCACTTCACGGTCATCCGACAGGAACGAATTTCATTTCGGTCGTATTTTTAATTACCGTCTGAATGTGTCATAGTTCGAAATTTCACTTGTACAACTATTATTATATACGGTAGGTTCGTGCTTATTTAATAGAAATAAAAATATTGTATGTATTTTTTCACGGGGCACCCTGTCAATGTGTTCTTCAATATGTGTAAGCAATATTGTATTTGATATAGTTCTTTCAGTTATACGTTACGGGTTCTACCAGCCATTGTATTTTGTTTTCCTTAAGAAAATAACGCAACTTTCTTCCCGGCCACTCTCCCCATGGAAGAACAATTGTTTAAAACAAATATACGCCGCCTACCAAAAGTTTGGGACCACCAGGCAGATCCAGTTATTGTATATAGGTGGATATTTTTAGATGATTGTTCAATAACAATTAAATGTTTCAGAAAATTTTTAAACCGGAACATATTCAAACTAAATTAATTTTAGAATCAACGAGTAACTTTAATAAGCTATAAAACGAATTTACAACTAAGAAAGTGGTCATGAAATTTTGGCCAAGCACGAAATTGACGAACCGTGCAGCATACGGTGAAAAAAGATAATTTCTGTTATTGTTGAAAACTTATCTATTCAATTTTATTGCAGAAATAAGTAAAGATTGAGAGCACATTTACTTGTACTGTTGGCGTTTTCCTAAAGCACATGATCGCGCCACTCGAGAAAGGTAATAACAAAAAATAGTACGTAATCACGCCGAAAGTAACACGATAACGTGTCTGCAAATAAGTAAAAGTTAAATCTATTATCGAGAGAATTCTATTATTGTTATAGAACATTTCTACTCTTCGTGTTATGGAGGATTCTAGCTTTAACATCCGTCAAGTGCATACGGTACCACATAATTTATCTACGTCCATTTACTTCGCTAACTACCGCAAGGCGCAGAATTCTTCTACAATACATCTTTCACGTAGCAGGTCGGTAGCAATGTATCATCCTGTTTGACACCAACCGTACCTCTGACTGTTAACATGTGTTACAGATGTTATTTATGTACATTGTTACTCAGACTTACGATTTCGAAAAGAAATAACAAACTTTGAATACGGGCAATTTGATTCGAACTATTATTCGCATTTATTAAATGGATAGACAGTGCAACAGTGTCCCTGGAATTTAGTTTAACGGAAATTGGAGTAAGTTCTATTCTTTGGCACAGCTTTTTTAACGGAAAAATTTGCCAGTTTATATTACCGCAACTAAAAGCACAGTTTTCGAATTTTGGTCGCGAATTGTTTGTGCTTCTTAGCTTCAATGCTCTTTCATTTTTCATTTGAACACGTACAAGAGTAATGCCCTGCTGTTCCACATTTCCCTTGGATGTTTGGTCCAACTTGTCCCACAAAAGTATGAAACAATTTGTGAAATATCATAATTTTTATTCCTGCAGAAGAATATATACGTTTTCAACGGTTTGCTGGCCTGAAGTCAAAAGGAGAACGTGAAGCACGGTGATAAAAGAGTAAAAAGTTATAATTTTATATAGTTTACATATATGTATAATATGTTATATGTTAATACATATATGTTACTTAAATGTATTAACAGTCGTAAATCGAAATCTGTATTACTATTTTATGAAATAAACAAATTTTCAACTAAAAACTACTGATTTGGGAACTTAGTAGCAGTGCATTTTAATGAAATACGCGATTCTTCGAATTTGATTTGGTTGTGATTAAATATGACTGTTCGAACTAATCATTATAATGTATCAATTAGTTTTGTTTATTGTTGTCAAACTAATTACCGTTTACTCCCTTTGTAAGTTGTGCATCTATTTTTTAAGACTTTGGACACTTGAATTCTTCTTAGTCGCGTAGCAATTTCATTAAGCTTGGCACTTAGGGGGGCGAAATTTATTATTGTATTTTAATTAAACAATTGCCACAAGACAATTGATTTTGTAGTTCCATGATAGTCTATTATATATGGCAGTAACGAACGACAAATGATAATACAATTGTAAGACCTACTCCTATTAATAAATTAATTTATCCCGCGACAAAAAGCGGCGAGTATTCGAGCACTTTAATACGGTAGTGCATACGAGTATGAAATATTTAGAAACTACTTCGTGACACAAACTTTTGAGCGACAGTGTATATTTTGCTTGCCTTGAGACGCATTAGAGCCTAGTTCGTAAATATCTATGACGACAAAATGCAACAAAATATCAGAATTTGTATCCTCGAACGTCTTTTTCTTTTGTCACCAAGAATGATTTTTTTTAATTTTTACTATTTATTAATGACATCCATTATGTTAACAAATAATTTCTACGTATGAGTGTTTGAGATCGTTTTACATAAGATTTCTTCTAAACATAATACCATCTCTTGGAGTGGAACACGTTTAGCAAAGCCAGAAGAATAAATATCGAGATTAAGAAATAAAAGTCGCTAATATATATGCATATTGAGTTATAGTATATTGTCGTGCTGCTAGCAATTATTTTACGATACATTTGACGGGCAGTTATACGACACCCGCTATAAATACCCTCGCCCTGTATACATGTATATGTGTATCATAAAAAGCCTTTAACGATATAACATATTGATTATCGCAGATGTGTGCTTAAGCGTTTATGTTCCCCTTCAAAATGAAAACCATATTTATATCACTTGAATTACGTAAAGTGTACACTTTTGAATATTTCATGTATGGAAAAAACGATATATCGTTATTACTGCACAAATGTATCATTAAATGTGTCGTTAAATTATTACACATCTCTGTGATATCTTAAAATAATTTTAAGGTATCTTAAACTCTGGCTGCGCTAATATTTTTAAACACAATCATGTCCATGGTACTATGCAAGGCTTCATTAAAACAAAGGGTAAACCTACGTGCTCCGACCTCTCCGATTTCGATGATTTGTGAATATGTTGTAGAACTGAGTATCCGGAACAACTTTTTCCTATGCATATAACCGCCGCTCGGCCTCAGTTTTCGAGATATTTGCCAACAAATATAGCTACTACTACATTAAATTTTGCATATACGTGCACGCTCGTGGCAACGTGTTAGGCTGCCGCTTTTCCGGCGGCCGGCGAAGAATCTGTATACCGGGTGACCTCATACAAATTGTACCTCTAGAACTAGATATATCATATCATATTTGGTATTGGAAGGGGGGGCGGCTGTGCCCCTTCCCCCTGCCCCCCCCCTCTCCGCGAAATCAAACCCAAACCTAACCCGAATCTAATTTTTATTTAATCAAATATGATTTTGGGTTAGGTTAATTAAAAAAAGGACGAAGGATTACTATGGTTGTTTTTGGCAGATGTGCACGTACTTGGGGATTCCCGTGGTACCGCAGGTATGACGTTCTGCGGACGTGCAGGGTGGAAGGTCAGGCATCTAACCATGTGTTAAAAAATCATTACTTTTTCGATGAGTTGACCGAGTACAGAGTATACAGTTTCTCATCGGAAAAGAAAATTCTAACCCAAATTCATAATTGATTAAATAAAAATTAGATTCGGGTTAGGTTTGGGTTTGATTTTATGGGGTGGGGCACGGCCCCTCCCCCGCCATTAGCAAATCTGATATGATATATCTAGTTCTAGAGGTACAATTTTTATGAGGTCATCCGGTATACAGATTCTTGCACGTATGCACGTATATACAAAATTCAATGTAGTAGTAGCTATATTTGTTGGCAAATATCTCGAAAACTAAGACCGAGCGGCGGTTATATGCATAGGAAAAAGTTGTTCCGGATACTCAGTTCTACAACATATTCAAAAATCATCGAAATCGGAGAGGTCGGAGCACTTACGTAGATTTACCAAATATTTTACTTATTATAAGATAGAATGAGTTTCGATTTCGATGTTCTCTGATATAGAAAATTTCCGACCGAAGTCCCCGTCGACCGGATCTCTTCTGCTCGATTTCTCTATTTAAAGATAGTTTGGGCTGATGGCTTATCGAAGAGCAGACTAGAATTTAGATGAACTCCGTGTCCTTTTTATGAAGGGTTCTGAAACCGATCGATATAGTGCTTGGAAATTCGTGTGCTAGACACGATGAAGTGTATATCCCTGTTCGAAATATTCAAATTTAATAAGCAACTTATGTGAAAGCGACATATCTGTGAAATATAGAATACTTGAGACCCCTCCGTTTGAAACAGTTTCCATGTTTTACCATAGAAATGAACGTACACACATTTCTTGAAGTCTATCTGCAATTCCATTTCGCAAAAGTACTTTAATTGTACTTTACAGTGTACTTTACAATCGATGCACTCGTAAACGAAATTACGCCACAGGGTATTATTATTCTACAGATGCAAACGCATGTTTTTTTTATTTCCATTCTTGAAATTTCCTCAATGGTCCGTAACTGGTAGACGAAAAAAGTGTAACGCAATATACTCAATAAAAGGGAAGCAATGTGAGTAGGTTGACAATTTTTTAGGACCATATCCATCGGCGAGAAATAATTCTTATTATGCTGGTTCAAAGGAAAATAATAGAACTGGTTTCGTGGTTCATCCTGCACAGTGGATCAGTAGCTTCTCGTGAACTTTCGAACTCTGATATATTTAGACAATATGCAATTTTCACACAAACTGTACTCATTTTAGCTATAGTCTAAAAAATGTGTCTGATTCTTGCGTTGCTGTATATCGAGTTTCTATGACTTTGACGGTCGTACAAGATGATGAATGATGATGAATGATCGTGGAGCGCCTATAAAATGTTCATTATCTTCTCGGTAAAACTAGTTCAAAATAAATGCGGCTCGTATAAAGGTTAAGTTATTTTCTGAACATTCGTTCGAATGAAATTTTCTGTTTTATCGTCGAATTTTGTTAAACTACTCTTGTTACTCGTGTAATATTATCGTGAAAAGGAAATATATGTTGCCTACAGTGTCGCAGGAATAACTACATTTTAAATAATTTGTTTAAATGATATATAAGTTGTATATAAGTAAAATGAATACTAGTTCATTATTTTACCGAGAAAATGAAATGAAACTTATGTACGAAAGGTAAGGTGCGAGACAAACAAATTTGTGCGTGTGCGTGTGCGCAGGTTGATACATATTAAAATGCAATGTGCAGATATGAATTGCATGATCATTATAAAATATCGTGAGATTGTGTTATCCCTTAGTTCTACATGAATTCCATAATGATTATTCCTATCAAACTATTCACAGCATACATTTAAAAGCGCAAACTCCAGGAATACTCATTTTTGCAGCAACATTCAGTCTTACCTATTTCACGATCGTGTTAATAGTACGAAGAATTTAAGTACAGTGACAAAAGAGAAAATGTAATGCGAAAAGTTTATCGCAATAAGTAATAAACAACAGTTATTAAAATCTATAGAATACGATATTCATTTCGATTTATACAGAGCTATCGGCTTGAACGCAATGTATTGTTAACGTACACTGATTTACTTCGTCAGAGAGTACGGGAATATTCTCAGCGGGGAATTTTAAATAAAGTGACGCAAACCATACGTCCATGCATATTCATTTCGCAGCTAAAGAGATTATTATAATAAGCCGCCAGAGTCAACTACATTTGGTGCTTCATTTATATTTATCTGCTTAATTGTTAATTTTATATTACGCCGGCATTATTTATACGCAAACTGTTTAAAATCGCTATTCCGGGTACTGTTACCAACCGTAGTATCAGTTATACTTTATCATACATAAAAGCGGATTGTGAAGGATGCACACCATAAATACGGGCAACTTATCTCAATTAAAATAGACTTTTCAATTTTCAACAGAATAACCGAAGCGGATTAGTGCTATATTTAGGTGCCTTTTCTTTTATGGGGGAGCTGAGTGAACTCATGGTTTATATAACTTTTGTTCCCTCATCGTTAAAACATACCAAAACACGTTACTAAAATTTAATGCACTCAGTAAGGTACGCTCTATATATTTTTTTGCTCCGTTTGTTAAATTATTTGCTACACAAAACATTACTAAAAATTGATTCACCACTTTTATGAAGCATGGAAATAAAAAATGAATTCTAACGATAAGAACCTTATATCTGGCATACACGAATTACAAAAAAATCAGTGCATTCCATAAAGTGCAAGAGTGTTTCTTTTCCAGTGGTGCATACTATGTCTAGGATGTAGTTTTCATTGCATATAAATAATTCCTACTTTCTAGCAAGGCATACGCATTGTGTTTGTGTTAGACACATTAACTAGTAATATTCATTTGATTAATCTAAAGAAAAGAGGATTCTCCAGTGGGAGAATTACCTATACTTGCCAAATAACGCTTAGGAATGTTTGAAATGATAAATGTGATTTTATGATAAACAACCGATTCCGCGATTGTTTTCCAAAAAATAGTAAACTTGCAGATGCACTCAATTCTTATATGATTTATTAATTTCACAAGTATATGTACATTTGTATGAAACAATTTAAAACGAATAAATATTATAAGAATTTGTCACCTTTCTTCGACGAATTTGTTTCTATCGTTTCTGTTTTTTATAAAACAAATTGTTTCAATTAATATTTATTTAGAATTACTATACAGAAATCTTGATATGGCCTATCAAAGTGCATATACTAATAATCTAAATGCAAGTACGCATGTATTTCGTTCGTCAAATCACCTATTTTCTTCTGGAGTTTTCTATACTTTCTTGCAGTTTTAACATTGCATTCAAATGAAATACCTCGAAATCGGTCAAAACTTTGCAGCTAGGCAGGCCGCAAGGAAATCGAAAATACTACGCGCGTAATCGAAACACGAGAAACAACGACAATACCGTCAGAGAGCAACGTGCAAATTGTTGGCGAAAGCAAGCATGCAAAATCATTAAAGTGCCTCACGGTGCGAAAGCAATACGATATGTTGCAAATCGAACCTCAATTCCGTGGTGGCGCCCGCATTTTCGAACCATGGTAAATTTGGGTCTGGAATAGATCCTGGCTGTAGACCGTGACTCTCGACCTTGGACGGTTCCCCGACGCTTCCTGGACTTCGTCCCAACCAGATTGCGCTAATCACTGCACCCGTGGATGCATTTAGCGCGATCACCCTTGCTTCAACGGCGTTGTCCACCGAAACTAGCAAAGACTTTGCTAACTCATCTAAAAGCCCTACGCAATATTCGTACGATTCATGAGAAACAAAGCAAAGAAATATTATACGCATTCGTGTGATTAGCTTTTCTTCATGGAACAGATCATTATTGCATTAGTAATTGATGAGTTAAGGGGTGGTACAACGCAATGTGCAATCGGTCCCATAAGTATTCGCATCGTTGCTGTCCATGCAAGTCTGTGCTGAAATGAAGCGTTTGATATTCATATATTTTTGTCACAAAGAAACTTTATATTATATTTATGTATTCCATTATCATACAACATTTGTTGGAAAACCTGAAACGCATCGCATGATTTCAATCATTTCCTTTTCTGGAAAGCGAGATTTGCGAATAATTGTGGGACTGACTGTCGGCCTAAAAGAATGTGCATAGTTTCTGGAGGCAATTGTCGAATAAAGTATCGGGATTTTTAAGAGAATGTTATGGAATATCTAAATATCATTTTCATATGTTATTTATTATTCAAACTTATTTACCGAGAAAAACTATATTTTCCTCAATTTAATGTCAGATTTGAAACAAAGGTTGCAAAACAAAAAATTAAATACTTGAAGTCACAACTTTGGTTTTAGTCTGGTAATAATCATCAGCTTTGAAAGTTGACTCATACAAACTGAACGAATTGAAATATAAAAAAAGAATCATGCGCCACATTGTCAATAATTTTGCAGGAAATAATCGGACGAATAGTTTAGACGATCAAAACGGTGCCGCGTCAAAAAACATGATTTCGCGAAGAACGCGTTTAAATGTTACATCAGGCCTTTCTGTATGATAAGACGTGTAGTTATTTAGGGTGCTGCACCTTCGCCAGTTACTATAATTTTGAAACATCTTTGTGTCGCAGCATTTTATATATAAAATGTAAAAAACTGCGATAACAAATTTTTCGGTTTTTTTAAACCGACAGATAGTAGAGCCTCTGAGTCGGCATGCCAAAATGTTCTGACTAAAATTTCAGAAACCGCCAGGAAATCTAGGTCAGCGGGGAATGGCAAATGAAACGCGTATTTGTGTTGATCCGTTCTTCGCCTACACAAATGCAAACGATTGGCAGAAAATATCTGTTTTCTGCCCTGTCTGCTTTTCAAAGGCCGTTCTAATTGCTAAAGTGGCGCACGACAAGAGTACGAGATGTTTTTTCCACGGTATTTCTCCAATCATTCTCCCGTCATTTGTTTCCGAGTACAAGAGCGATTTGTGGATTTCCATTTGAATTACAGAAATAGTTAGAATGTTCCGTAGGGTTCCTACGTATTTTAAGTTTTTGTTATATTCGAAATGTGCTGTTTGAGTTTTGGGCTTCGGACAGCAACTGTGCATGTAGTAATAAATAAGTTCAATTTAACAGTAAGCAACAGGTTCTTCAATATTAGTTGTTAGGCCATTTCATTTTTTAAGCAATTTGGATTTTCAATTTCAATTGATTTGATTTCTTGTGTCATTTCAAGATAAAACTTCAGGAAAACATGCATGACTCAAAAAGTTGCGCTGAAATAACTCAATTCCCCGTGATCACTAATAAACTTGAATGTCCCCTGAGAGAGGACATCCGAGTGATATGCTAGAATTACGGTGTCCCCTGAGAGGGCACAGCGGAGTGCAAAGGGTTAATTACTAAGAACGGTCAATTTTTAATCTCAATTTTTAGATTAATTGTCGTCTATTATAAGGATTGATAGAGAGATGTGGAGGCAGGCGACCAGGGGGACATGATTTATACAGTAGTCAGTGGGACACCCTGTATGCTCTGTGCCAGATACCATCATATGTATATGTATGTATACCACATTCCTGTAAAAAATATTTCAATTCCTCATTCCATCTGTACAGAACCCCCCGAAATAGAGAATCCATTAACTCGGGTGCCATTGTAAAACAAAATAAATACTTCTGCTACTTGTTATTAGACAACGTTTTTAAAACAGAGAAGCGTGGACAGACTCTGAGTCGCCAACAGTATATGTAGACAGAAACGGCCATGTCTAACTGAATAAGGTCTCACTGTGTATCTGATAAAATTGAAAAAAGGGTTACTGTATTATGGAATACTGGAAGCTAGGTAAAGCAGGATGTTCGAGATAATATCAACGCCAACCGATTGATGCGAGGCATGAAAGAGGGGGGGGGGGGGGGAAAGAACCATTTGTTGGCGAGGAAAGCTGCAATGTTCTACTAGTATGCCAAAGCATTCAATCACATATCGTTCTGACGATGAAAGAAATCATCTCTAGATTGAGCCAGGAATATCTCTTCCGACAAGCGGCGTATAGAACAGACTTGGATATGTCTGATCAAGCTCTTGTCTTCATCGTTGCAACGTCATCTTGCTGGAATATATTTCAACACAATGGCTGATGTTCGAAACTGTATCGATGGCTATATCGTATCAAAACCACAATGGTATCTGTATTCTGGTCTGAAGATAGAGGACAGCCATTGAGAACAGCGAGGAATATTTCAATGACCCACCTTATTTCAATTTCCTTAAAGCGATGTTTGACTTTCGTGGAAATAGGCGTACAATACTTTCTTGCATTTAATATTTGCACATCTCGAAGTGCAATTGAACAAAGTATATCAGACACAGTTGTTTTAAACAGAATTGAGCACGTATTGCACATCAGAACAAACTTGTATCAACATGAAAGCATCCTACAACGAGTGAGAGTTATTTGGAGACTGAATCGCGTCAAACATTAATAGAATTGAAGGTAGAACAACTGCTAATGTACTCGAATTGATGTGTTTGTGATTTTATAAAGTTTCTTCACTTACATTTTTGCTTTCGCAGTAGAAACGATGTTATGCACCGTTTGGTTCTTAATAACGTGATTCGATTGCTGTCAATTGACATTACATAGAATACAAAAATTGTCAATTAATATATTTCAAACACCGATAGTATTGATGCTAATACTGGCAAGATGGCCATAGGCGATTCTAATAGGAAGGTTATTCAATTAAAATTTGCATATAAACTTTTCTAACTTCTTTTTACCATAATTGAATTTCTTGCGAGGTGTACTGCATAATTTCGCGAGCTCAAAGTAACTTAATGCCGACACAACACTACTTTGCTTTAAAAAAGATTTATTTTGGTTTAGATGTTTCTTGCAACTTTTGTTCGCTGTCCACCTTCACCCTTTACACGCAGAATGACAAGAGAATTCGGTTTACTACTTAGTGATCTCACCGTTACGTTAGTGAACAAATATTGTCAGTGATGGTAGAGTTTGTCAAGCCATGCAGAATATCCTCTGACGTTTTTTGCTATCTCCAATATCTCGGACTATAACAAGTCTATAGCCCGGCCCAGTTACTAAACTCATACTGTACTGTTTTTAATCGATTTATTTGCACCTTCTCTATCAATGTATTCTATTACCGTCGAACGTTTCATAGAAATCTGCATGAACAATACTTCTTTTATGTTATGTAATATGACCACATATGTATATCGTCTCAATAAATAGAGAAAACGCGCAGCAAAAATGGACACGTAATACTACGCTAATTGCAAATCCAAAGACCTCTTAATCGAATAATTATGCATTGAGATGTATTCTTGTAATGTAATTTAATTTTCTGCTTTCCGGTATTTCATTAGCGAAGGAGTGATTGATGTCTAATTGTAAGTTATAGCATAATATGTTCTATAATATTCTACGTATAATGAGAACTGCAACGTACGTTCGTTCTGCAATCGAATTTTTCATTCTTTTTAAAGATTATCAAATCTAAGAAGGATAACTTTCGCATAATTAATTTCATTGATTGTAAATATAGAAATTTTGTTTGCTATTTAGCTATTACCACATAGTGATGTGCTGTTTTCAAAAATTTCCGAACACGCTAAGTCTTATAGTTTGGTTCCTACATAAGCAGAGATCAAGGAATGATGTATCAAACGTACAATTTATTTATTCAAAATAGAAGTTCTAGAATATTAGAATTATTGGTAACTAAATGACTTTACATAGTTTGTACCGACTTTGCAGTACGAATATACGGTGGAAATATTTACATATACACTGCATGGTCTATGTTACATTAGTTAGTCATCCTTTGTCCCTTATCTTCATCCGAAAACAGGAAACACAAATTGTTACAATTATTGTATATTTATGTCGAACATTTGACTAAATTTCGATATAAAACATTACGACAAATATTTAAGTTCGGTAGTCTGTTTTTGTGAATAAATTGATGTTCAAACAAACAAACTTTCTCTCAGTTTTATGCAGGCCGAATCGGCAATTTTGAATCGTCGCTTTTGTTGATTCTTTTTTAATAATGAAAACCGGGCAAACGAGTTTTAAAGATAACTAGTTAGAAATATTCAATCGATTTTACGTGCAACGTAACTTCTCCTTCCATTTGTGCCTGCTTTTTATTTCTCCTTTTTAATAGCACACATCTACAGTCATCTTACACAAATATGCATCACATAAAAGTTACGGCTGATTCCGCGCGCAATCGAGCAATTGAATTATCATGTCTCCAAACAGATTATTCAAGTTTTAATACTACCAATTTTCCTCTATCTTTATAGAGCAGAATAGCAGCAAGAATAGCAGATTCTACATGAACAAAATATTGTGACAGCTGTTATATTAATCGTTTAAACGAAACCGAAGAAAATTTATTATTCGCTAACCCAAGTCTGTCAGATCCAAACAGTTGATGCACTATCATAAACCAAAATTCTTTGCCAGTACGATATGACACACGTACACTTGCAGCAATGTTTCCCTAAATTTCATAACTTCCTTGCAAAAATATATAAACGAAAGGAGAGGCCATTAATTTCACATACACCTTGCATTTTGCAACGTAGACACGTATCTGCACAATAAAATATGAGTAGCCACAAATGGTAATCGATCACTGTGCTACTAGAAGTCCGCGATACGTTTTACAGTCAATCTAGGCTCGTCGTTATAAAGCCGCACCGTGATAATCGATGTGTCCCGATATATGCATATTCTCGTTACCATTTCAGCCGATGGAATTCGGTTAGGTGATGATACATCAGGTCCAATACAAATTGGACTGTTGACAATGCGACCCGTCATCGTGCTCGGTTTATTGGATACATCGATTTTACGTCGGCCTCGTAGATTGTCGCGGAACGCATCGAAATTGTATAACGCCAAAGAAATGCGCTTTTATTTCGAGGCAGTCTTTACAGTATTACACAGGATGTGGCTGAAGTGATGGTGCCATAGAAGAGACTGTGGTTCCATGAGAAAGAACAAGCAAAGTATTACTGTATTTGCTTTCATCGAAAGCTCAGTTTTAGAGCAATATATTAAGGAAGATTCGTCGTGCGAACCTGTAATAGAGATATCGTGTTTGCACCCATGGTTTGCACGATTTTGATGAGCGATTAAATGATATGAAATACTGGAAGAATTTTGTTAGCAAAATTTTACTTTATCGATTAGTGAATTGTCGAAACTATTGCTGCCGTTGCTGTACACACGTTGCGCGTATTGTTGTTGCAAATGCACGGGCATTCAGTCGATTTTCAGACCCAATTCTGTTTCTGAAAGTAAAGGTGCGTGTCCACATCGCGAGTTGCTGGCGAGAGTGTCTCCCACAAGTGGTCACTGCGTCTGAGAGTAACTGTCAGAAGATGCCATTCAACTACCGGAGAGCTCACGTATGTATATACATACTACAACTTCCTATCGAATGGATACACGATAATATTACTGTCGGATAGTTTCTTCCTAGTTTCACATTTTCCTATTTTCAGGACACGTATTATGGCGAGACGAGCTCGCCTGAGTATAACTGCTCCGACACGTAATTGCACAATGGCCCGAAAGGGTCCATTTCTTGGCCAAAATTCAAAGCATCTCCATATTGATTAGATATAACGACTTAATTCAATTATTTACAGTAAATTGTGTCATGGTGGTACGGTTATTCAGTGCAAAAACATATATCCATTTCATAATAATATGAAATGTTATGAAAGAAGGAAACTTTATTAATATAATGAAATAGAAGTCTGAAACAAATGCATCTCCACTGTTATCTGATATACTTGTTCACAGAATTTCCTGATAACTACAATATGTTAGGACTACCAACATTTATAGAGTTACTGTTGCACTGAAAATATTCATTTCTACAAATATTAGTCTTTAGAAAATTGGATTTTGGCAGAAAGATTAGCGTATCGATTCTTTGTACATTGAGATGAAATCTTAGAAGAAACAAAGTTTCTTAAGTGGTAGATGCCCTGTGGACGAGGAAAATGTAAGCAGCCTTTGGCGGTAACTGCAATTGCGCTTAACGCAAACTACAGGAAATAAGCATAGACGAATTTCAAGTGGAAAGAGTTCTGACAGTTCTGTCTGATAATAGATTTCCTTCGAATTTTCTATTGCCCAACGAAGAGTAAAAATTCTGGAAGCTTCTCACGAATGGACACGTATCTCGAGTCTTGGATGAACACATTTTATTACATGTATACATTTGGTATGTGTTTGTGCAAGGAATCGGCTCTGCTTCGCTTCTGCCAACATTATGTATTTGAAATTAAACATTTTGTTAAATAATGAATATAGTGAGTATGATCGAAGAGTCATAAACTACAGAATGGATAAAAAGTAGAAATTTTCATTCATCATCTAACGTATTTTGTTAGATACGTCCACCTAAAATATCTTAGCTATCTGTAAAGTAGAAAAGAAATAATTTACGGAAGCTCATGGTAAAGACGTAAAGACGTTTTGAGCGCGAATTTGTTGTTTTTTTAAACAAAATGGTATATTTGAAATATCAAAAAGTTGAATTTTTAATGAAAGAAATATGTCGTGTACCTAATGCACAGTTAACGAAATATTTTATTTCATTATTCACTCTGTATCATTTCTTCTTGTACAAAGAACTCATTTATCGTTATTGCACGCAAATGGAGCGTATCAATGCTCATTTCAAATTTTATTTTAATGCAATATCGTTCGAGTCGCTCAACTTCAGTTCTGAATAACAACTGACCGTTCTAAGTTCACGTAGATGGATAATAATTCAACAAGATTGCCTATTGTTTTTACGAAACAATGTCGACCACGCCAACCATTGAAAAAGCATCAAAACTTTTTCACTCAGCCAATACAATGAACTGCCAACGTTACAAGTATATTACTTGTTCTTTGAAACAATGAAGCCCGGCATCCTTATTCTCTTTTGACTGTTTGAAATATAAATGATACCTCATGCAGATAAGGTTGATAGATTATCCTATACAATGCTGTGACTATTAACAGAAAGAAATATGGATGTGTTTAATTTTACATGCAACAGATTTATATTCAATAATAGACAGGCTGATGGACCACCCTATACAAAAAAAATACCAATATAAACAAGAATAGATTAGAGTGCCCCAAATTTGACAAACTAATTAATTTATTTTTGGGCTATTTCTTAAGCTTCTTTAATTACTATGTACAATTCATTGCCTTATAGTACCATATCTCACATCATTTCAATCTTATGCGACCAATGCTCTATTCGTTTTTAAATATTCGTTGCATCGAATTTAACCTTTCTCCCATTTCCCTGTAACTGGATGAGAATAAATTATACTCATCGTCACGCTACTTTCTAACATTTAATAACGTTCTTTTCTTTGATCTAATTGGCCACCCCGAAAAATCGTTCACGTTGTTTATTGAACCTGTCTATTTTTATAATTCTGACTGAATGACAGTGAATGTTTTTAACTAGACCGATTCATGTTTTTGAGCAGTACGATGCAAATAACAATAGGTACTATATTTGTACTATATAATTATGGTACCAATTATAATATAATACTTCCATTTCGTTCTTATAATGTACAGTCTGCATGGTTTGGCATGAAAAAGTAGATTCATTCGCAAACAATTAAAGCTATCAAAGAATTGCACCTAAGAAAGTTGTTCCAGAGCACTATTTCAAATACAGTAAATATTAATCAACAGCAATTTACTTAAACTTTTGTAGTACAAAGAAAACATCTAGTGCAGAGGAGTACTTTGCAATTCACAGTTCCAACACAAAGAAGGGGGCTCTGTACAAATAATTAATAATTGTTCCTGAAATAATTTTCTCGCAAACGGATAACAGGATAGATTTCAGGGTATTAATAAGAAGAGCATAGCATTGTTTTAAAAATTGTTGAGATTGACTTGAAATCTTTCACGGCTCAACTTAGAAAAAAATGATCTGTTATATAGACTAGTATAGAGTGCCCGCAACGAGTTTACAGTTCTAATACGGGAAACATTTTCATAGCTTCAACTCATTGCGAGATATTCCATCGTTCCCAGTTAAACTAGGCATCGTGTGCATTGTTCCTGCTTCTATACAGGGTGCATCTAGTAAGTGGAACGGATTATAACTTTGTTCATTTTGCAGATAGGAAAGATTGCAGTAATAAGATGAAAGACCGAATTAGAAAAAATTTTCTGAGAAAAAGAATGCTGAACAAGTAAACATTCGAATGAAAAATGTAATTGAAAAGGTTCAGAAACAAGTTATATACTTCTCCAAGTTTTTGTATGATTTTACCCTAATAGTTTTTGGTTCAGATCGGTGCACGAAATCAATGAATAAATAAAAAAATTCGTATGGTTCCATTTAGAAAATAAGTGCAACTACAGTTTGCTGCTGCGCCAATGAACTTCTGCGAAAAGTCACACTAAGCGACTCTAGAGTTTGTTAAACAATGCAAAACTTTCCACTGCAACTTGTTTCTATCTGAAACAGGAACAGAGTTATAGTTCGGCCCAGTTACTAGACGCAGCCTGTGTTTCTCACAGTTGCTATTTTGCGTACGAGCTGCTTTTGCGGCAGCTAAATTTCTATTGGAATCTTATGGCAATTATACTCACCGTTATGCCTCGATACACCGACAGTGCCAAGATTTTGTAGCGTCAAAGCAGTCATGTCGGCCTTTTGACGTGCAGTATCGTAACGCCGAGGATCGAGTGTCACGGCAGCTGGCAACGATTTGAATCCAGCAGTCGTGGCACAATCTTCACCCAACGATCCGGTGGATGCTGCTTCAATCGCATCTAGAGCTTCTTCGATATCAGCCTTCGACAGAGAAAGATTTATTCATAATTTCAGCCAAATAAAATCATTTGAAATAACAATGATATCTTTTGATATTTATGGACGTCTCGGTTCTGCTCGAAATGTCGTATCTATTCGAACGAAGAGTTACCGAAAAAATTGTGAGCTTCAAAGTTAAGTACTTTTTTAGTGTAGAACGAAACAGCTGTATTTATTGGTGTTTCCAGAATTATTTGTATTAGAAGAAATTATGGACCAAAGCATGAGGAACAGAATTAAAAAATTTGTGAAAAACTAATAATTCATTGGTCTGTTTGGAAACTGTTGTTACTTGAATAAAAGCTGATTCTAAAGAAAATATTTCACGTTCCAAACAAGAAATTTCTGACAAAAGGTACAAGAAAGTAATGTACCTGTCGGATGCACTGTGCCTGGCAATTACGTGCGGATATTTAATTTGTATGAAGCGACAGAAATATTAACCGTGTTTTTTTTTTCAACCCTCTATATTCCAATTTATTTTCACAATGCAATAACGAAATAAATTGTAATAATTTATTATAAGAGAAAGACTTGCCAATTGTTGATGCGGTACAACAAACATACGTTCAAACATATTATTCTAACAGAATAATGCTACTGCAAAAACTTTAGAAAATTCTGTTTAAAAATGGGATACGATTTACAAAATGTCAATGTCGGGCAAGTGACTTTAAAATTAAACGGGTGCATAAAGGGTTAGGTAACAAAATTTGTTCTATACAATTGATTGTCAGTGATTCTAGATTGTGCAGATATTCACCCTTTTCATATTATGTATCTCATTGTTGGGGGATGTAACGAAGGACGGCGCAGAGGGTGAAGTAGCCGTCGTTACGGTGACATACGCCATCATTGTCATCGTCGTCATCGTCGCAGAAAACAGGGCCGAAAGCCAAGATTTGCCCATCCCGCGTTCTGCTCATTTGTTCCTTGAAATAAATGAGTGTAATTCAATTACCCGTTCCTCTAAAAATTGTTAAAACAATCAATAACTATTATAGAATGTACATGCTATGTCAGGTTTAACATTATTGTAGGATGGAATACCTCTGTGTGTGTGTGTGTGTGCGCGCGCGCGCGCGCGCATGTGTTAGACGTGTGTGTGTCTGCATGCGTGAGGCGTTGGTGTGCCGCAACTGCATCAGAAACGTAAAACAAAAGACGCGATTGCCGAAGGAACGGCAGTCGAAAACAAGGTGTGAAGAGCGACGGATGAAGTGCAACGTTGTTGTAATAGTCTTGTAATGTAATACTTCCATAATATACTCGTTTTCCTATATTATAATATAAGTCGCGTTTTTAAATATAAAAAATTCTTTTTTAGTTTTTGAGAATGCGACGAAAGTCTTCATATATTGAAACTTGTGTAACCAAGTGCAGCAAATTTCATAGAATGTGTCAATCTTTTTACATTGTTATATGCTTTCCAAAGTAACTTTCCACGTTCAGTATCGAAGTTTAAGACATAACACTGTACAACACGGGGCTGATTTTGTAGGTTTCAATAGGCGTTTCTTGTAGTCTTTAATGTGCTGAATGCGAATCTGCAATTCGTCTTTCTCCAGAACGTAGCATTTTTGAAAAAGATCGCACATTTTCAACTTTGGAAGTGTTTTGTACTTTCGCGGTTATAGTTTATCAGTTGCGCTTTTCAATTCTGATTCTTTGAAGTTTCACGAATAAAATGATATAATTCGTAATTAGATTACAAACATTTAAACTTGTTTAAGTAATGATCAAAGTGAAAAGGACACCGAAAATACGCTCAATTTTGCCGATATCTTTCAATTTATTTTAGAAAGTAAGGGCCCAGGAGAAAATTCAACCGTGCCACGCGATAGAGCAGACCTTTCTGCACAGGAAAGCATCAACGGAAGTTACACAATTATTATTTTTGTTTTTCAATATCAAAGCGAAACAGTTTGGCAAAAGACGTGACGGCGGCAGTGGTGCTCTATGACGGCGGCTCCCCATTTATCGCTCGGCGTACCGGAATCACTAGACGGGCAGTACTTCTGCTGAGTGTCACTGTTCCGGACGCGTGTTTTACCAAACTATTTCGCTTGCATATTCAATACAAAAATGATTTTCTAACCTCTATTGGTGCTTTACATAACAGAAAGGTTTTCTCTATCGCGTGGCATAGATAGATTTCCCCCTGGACCCGCAGATTTTTAAATAAATTGAAAGATATCAGCCAAAATGGGCGTATTTTCGGTGTCCATTTCACTTTGATCATTAACTAATTGTCGCCATTGGCACCAAACGAAACTGAATAACTATTACCGCAAAAGTACAAAACACTTCCAAAGATAAAAATGTGCGATTTTTTTCAAAATGGATTTTTTCAAAAATGGTACATTTTGGAGAGAAACGGATTGCAGATTCGTATTCAGCACATTGAAGTCTACAAGAAACTCATATTGAAGGTTACAAAATCAAGAAAAAGTTTTAAATTTGTCGAACAGTGTAATATGTAAAATGCAACTGGAAAACTTTCAATTTGCAACAAACGCGCGAAAACATTTATTTATTTGAAACAGGGAAACAATGTTGTTGCAGAGAAAGAATGTTAAAATATTTTTTTGGCATTGCGCACGTTAGTGACATAACTTTCAAGATTTAAAAATGGTAAAATGGAATATATATACAGGGTGGCCCGTAACTCTCGCAGTATTTTTAATTTCGCGTAGCTGAGCTGATGCTGAACAACTTTTTCCATGATCAAAATATTGTAAGTAGTTTCGTTTTTGAGCGCGTCCGTATAGCGCGCGCCCAGGCACCACTGCGCGCGGTTGTTATCGGGTGCATCGAGGGGCAACGTACGGCAAATATTACATTAATAATAATATGTAATGATTCGTTATTCACGAATAACTATTTAATTATCAAGCCGCTTTATAACTGTTCCACACTTTTATTCCTTATCCGAAACGTATAAGGTATTTTATTACTTAATAAAAATATATTTGGACAATTAATGTTAAAAAAAGATAGGTAAATAAACTTATTCTTTCGTTCAAGAAGTAACCTGCTTCGTCGAAAGTGGATCCTTGGCCGTTGGTCATTGCACAGATCCTGACCTATCTTAACAATTTTATGCTACGAAACGCACGTTCCGGCGATCGATACCGATCTGATTCGCACTTGTTCCACACGTACACGACACGCACATTACCGGAACGTTGACGCGGTTGTAGCGCGTGTAGAAACAAGTGCAAATCAGATCGGTATCGATCGCCGAGATGTGCGTTTAACGGCATAAAATTGTTAAAATAGATCAGGATCGGTGCAAAGACCAACGGCCAAGGACCCACTTTCGTCCAAACGGATTACTTCGTGAACGAAAGGGTAAGTTTATTTACCTATCTTTTTTTAACATTAATTATCCAAACATTGTTTTAATAAGTAATAAAATACCTGATACGTTTCAGATAAGGAATAAAAGTATGGAACAGTTATAAAACGGCTATATATATATTAAGTACTCGAAATATGCAAACTTTGTCTCACTTAGGTATTTACAAGTTCAAAGCTTCTTGGGGAGAATTAGATTTATGTATTGAGATATACTATGTATTACTAATTGTTAAACTGCTAATTATTAATTTATTTATTGTTCGATAGTATTACGTATTTAATTGTAATCTCCAGTACGGTTAATTTAATAGATTTATGGTATCAAATGTACTTTGCAGAATAACTTATGAAATATCTACATATTTTGTTCTGTTTAAATCATTGTAGACTAAAAGTTAACATGAACTCTTACATTTTCAACTACTTAAGAAAATGACAAAATCTGCCTTATATAGCAACAAACCTCTTTCTTTTGCATTCAAGTAGTGCCAAATTTCAGCCCCGGATCCATGGGGCGTTCATCCACCCCCTCTAATATCCCCGACATTGTCTATGATGATGAAGTTCTTGATTATCTTTGAACCACTGACCCTGTTACTGGTTATTCATCCCCAAGAAACGGCCCTGTCGAGTAAAAATTATTCCCTTATTAACTAATACTTTGTTTAAATATTTCTCGTTCATATTGAGACTAAGGTTGTATGAATTTGCGGAAGTGTAAGATTATTTGACAAGCGCAATTTGTGTTGAAAAAGCAACTTGTAAATTCATAGTAACAGATCTATGCTGTTAACAGACATATGCATTAATATTAATTCCATTTCACCCAGCTGTTCTGAATTAGTGAAATATGGTTTAATTACCAAGATTCTTAACTGCAATTAAACACTTTTCGGCAATCCGCTTTCCGTTTCACGTATAAACGTTGCAGTACAAATCAACGATTTCCTTTCATTATTTCGGGTTGATAGTAATAAACGTTTCAAAGCACTCGATGTTTTATGTGCAAAATAAAATAATCTCAGTGCTCTGTTCTTTTTAAATACTTTCATGAACAAATATCATACGTGTGACCTTTCAAAGAACTTGATAATGTTTTTTAATTCTGTAATTAAAAAATATATAAATACTGTACCAATTATATTTGTACACACCAGATGTTACACACTTTGTCATATTTATCTTCGCGCTGTATTAGAAAAAGTGTTTCATTTGTCAACATTATTGTTGAGCATGGTTTATAAAAATCATGAACAGCTTTTAATCTTATGATTGCATACGCCATTAACTTATTGTCTTGGGGAAACGTGGTGGAAGCTATAGGAAACTCAGCGAGGCATTAGATTGCAATTTTCAAACGGAGAAACTATTTTACAGAAATTACTGGACGCATATAGAAAAATTGCCATCATATTCTTCAGAACAATTTACGACACAAAGCTGTAGGATAAGGTATAAGAAGCACTAGAAAATCCAAGATAAGACGTAGCATTTTTCTTTGAGCGATAGGTGGGGGCTCAAGGAACCTGAACGAGGGCGTACTTTAACATTTGCTTGTCCTTTTCATGTAGCAGGTAGGGCAAACGTAATTTAATGTAAATAACTATGCAAATAACAGAGTAATTTAATGTAGCCCTAAATGCAGTCAAATACATGGTATTTATGTTTATAATAATGAAATATTACTTATTATTTATAAGTTTATGTCACTGTGTCCGAAAGAATGAAAATAGAAGACAATTTCCGTTTTTCTATAAAATGTCTGCTTTTCCATTGTTATAATATTTAATCAAAGGAAACCCTTTTAAAAGACTAATTGTTAAAATACATATAAAAGAAAGGGGATGTGCCAATATTGTTTCCGCACTGTTAAAGTTGTTTATTCACAGTTATGCTACAGTCTCTCATATTTATTAGCATGCACACAATCTTTAAAATTCTCTTTCTGCGAAGGACGAATCAATTGCAATAACCTTCTCCGCTCTTAATTGTCGATACCTGATCGCTGGTTGATGAGCAAATCAGGTGCAAAATAGTGAAACATAGTACACCTAAATGAACGGTTTGGATAGCCTTCATTCCTATAAATAGTGTCATACGAATTGGTGTTTTGTAGAAAGAGATAGAAATAATGTAATCTCCGCGTATAAAGGATCATTTTATAGTATCAATTATTACATATAACTGATGTATAAATGTATTGCATGCTTGCAAAGATCGTCACTGCGTCATCGATGTTTAATTGTAAAATTAGTGTCGACAATCGTCGAAGGAATGAGTATTTCTGTAGTTTTCTGTAAAATATTCATCGATACTAATATTTCATATTTGCATATACATTTATGTAAGTAATTGTCCCCTGTTACGGCTTATTGATACTTATCGTTAATCCAAAGATGAGAAAGAGTATAAACACAGGATAGCTACAGAAGTAAATAATAATATGGTGGCAGTAAGAGGTACCAATTCAAATGTTCTATACGTATTTTTAACATTTCCTTTTGAATATAACAATTTATTTGGCAGCTTTCAATCAGACCATCATAAGGGATTAATTATTATAAACCTGTAATTAAGGATAAGCTGAATCCATAAATGTACGAGGTAAGAACCCAAGGGGAATTCACGGTGGGGACCGATTGCGCCAGTGCACGAATTATAACAGTACCCCCGAGAGATAATATCAGCGGCTACTTTATTAAAATTAACACACTCTTCTAGCGGGACACTGAAATAATTTCATTTGCGCAAGGACAACGTTGGTATCGCAAATGTCTTTCGAAAGAGGGGAAACTTTCTGTTAGGGGATAAAGTAAATCAGTCACGAAAGATTTATAACGTTCTCAACTTAATCTGGCCAATTATAGTTTCAGTTTCTTTCTTCTAATCTGTGGTGTCGTATCGGTCACGAATTTCGTGACTTAGATCACGACGGGAATAACGAAGAATGGTCGTAAATCAAACTCCGAAGCCCTTGTTCCGTCGCTATGGTTAAGATGCAAGACTGGGCTTGCGCGCATTCAAAATCGAGGTCGTGGGTAACCTGAAGGCGTGTAGCTTCAGCATTAAAGATATAAAACGATTTCCTCAAAAACAGTCTTATTACTTGCGCGCCATAAACGTGCTAGCGATCTGCACATGGAAGGTTCGGTGTTTATGAATCTATCGAGTAAGCAGCCGAACAATGCTAGCTGCTTCGTTCGCGAAGCAGCAGTGTCATTAACTGGTCCTCGATAATCCCTTGACCGGGGCCTGAGGTCCGCGCGCTCGACCTCCCATTTTATACGGTGGCCTTTACGACGTAGCATAATCAAATTATTACAACTCTCAGAAGCGTAAAACTGTATGAGAATTTATTACCAGAATATCCGTTGTCTGAACTGCGAGGGAGACAAAACTATTCGTATCGACGAATTCTCGCGTAATTTAATAACAAATGTTTGGCATTCAGTTTTACATACAGTACACCCCTGCTTTCTCTTCCAAGTTTCTTAATTATTTTACGTTTACTTCAAAGTGTCAGTGCAGGACTTTTAATGGCAATTAACTATTTTGCGTTGAAGTATCGTGCACAACTGCAAAGTAAAAAGACGTTTGAGCAGTATAAATCAGTGTTGATTTATTATAGTATGAATGAACGTCTAACGATGGGTTAAATATTTGTAAAACTAAGAGGGTGATCACATATTATCCGATGTCGTACATGAATGACAGTATTTATCTGAAGTTCGATTAAAAAATTAGTTAAATATTCTATCTATGTCGGAACAAAATAGAAACGCTAGGGAATATTGCATTGCGATGAATTAAATACGGTTAGTGTATGCGCAATCTATAATGGGAAAATGCAACTTTTCTTGTGGGTTGACTTATCACAGGTTTCGAAAACAAAAATATAAATTTCATAGGAATACAGTCATTTGAAACGTCAAATGACTTTTCATTTACACATTTGCCATATAAACCTCTAACTATATATATGTATAACTATGTGCGTACATACTGATACACGTTGAGTTGCGGTTGACGGAAGGGAGGACAGAGAATTTGTTAAAGGTTGAATAAATCCTCACGTTTCACTTGTCAAAGACGAGTGGATAACTTGGCGGAAAATGAAATCGTGTATATGTAGCTCTTTGTATTGTATGCTGCAGGCGAAACGTGAACAAATTAATACCACGTTCGGGGATGGCTTAAATGTAGCTGCGATGTAGATGTTATCCTATTCCCGTATACGTATAGAGTGTCCCACGAACTCTGTCCACCTGTAATATCTTGCGCTATTTTTGACAACACGCAAAAATGTTTCAAATAAAAGTTATTGGATTTAAAGCAGTTAATAATACAGTAGGAGTAGTTTTTCGACAAATGGACGCGTTAAGATACGAAGGTTATTTTCGTTTTTTTAAACAGAATGACTTATTTTTTACACGATTTCGATAGACTGATAATTTCTGAATAAAAAGATACCAAAATACATTTGCCCTGAATATTACCGTTTCTGAGATACTCGAGTTTGCTCATTATACTACTTTCACGTATGAAAGTGTCAAAGATAACACTGTGGTCTGTTTTGTATATGCTTCGTAATGAGAATAATAGGATCAACGAAGCCAAATGTTTCAAAAACTATTTGAGAATTGTGCATTAATTCTGTAAAAATTCTTCGATTATTATGGGCAATATCTTTTCAAAGTATTGTATATGTTGTTCCATGCTAATGGCGGAAGCTGTACCTTTCGAAAAGTTCAATATGAGGAGCAATTTAACTGCGGTCTGTATACACTTATGCGTGCAATTGCGTAAGGGTTGTCAGTTTGCAAGATTTAAGGCAATAACAATTTGCCGTCTAAAACGCTAGTGCCGTCCAAGGTTGTTGTAGCCAAAGACTAGCTCTTCTCTGCTAAAAATGATGCGCGATGTGAATTACGTCGTCAACTAGCGTGAGTCTGCAATGCCTAGCACGCTAGCAATATTTCAGCAAATGGAAAGCGATAATTTCGAAAAAAATGTTCAAGGCATAATCACATATTTTATATGAAGGACTGAGGTTGTTATTTTGTGGTAAAGCACTAGAGAATCGCAACTCACTGTAGGATAGTAAATAAATAGCTAATGCATCCAAATATAACGCGAAGATGTCACTGACTTTATAATATATGAATAAGAAGTGTCTTACATCCTCAAATTGGAAGAAGGAAAGGCAATTTAAATTTGGAATTGTCGATTTCGCAAAGGAAATTGCAGTGATTTAAGGTACAGTATGTCAATTAAACAAGCACCTCGAAAATTTATGTGAAATACTCTACTTGCGCTTAGCAAACTTTGAATTAATTGTTAGTCATTTATTGTAGCTATAGTTCAAGTTGCTGCAAGTGTTTACATATAATAAATGGAGTTAAGCTGGAGTTCTTTCTATGATATATCTATCCTATTCCAAAGTTATTCTAATTAACACCAAAAAGATCGGACATGTTAAAATGATCGATTGGCAATTTACCACAGCCGAATTTTCGAGATCGATTACTTATAGGTGATAAGTATTATAGTTTGTTACTTTCTGACTTTGTTTCTTTGCAAGCTCGCTTGTATTCGTCTCGATACAAGCCATAAGAAGTTTATAAACAGTACTGAATAACAAAAATATACGCATAATTCGACACAATTCGGGCAGCCTTCTTGGGTAAACAGAATAATTTCAGAGCCAAGAATTAGGTGGCTTGTTACGCGAAAGCAGTGGCATGAAGATCTGCAGGTGAAAACCGTTACCAGCCTTTGTGATCTGCTAAGGAGGACCGCTATGAATTAAAGAATACTTAGAGTTCCACATAACTCACATCTAAAACAAAATAATAACCCCTGAAGTTAATCCTTAATAATTAGTAGAACAGGTTTAGACACCTGACTACATCTTTTATGAAGCGTTATCCGTCAGAATAATCGTTGGTATTTTCGTGATACTGAATTGCCGCCAGTTTCCTGCCATTCCCTTTTAAACTTTAGTGAGCAGACGCTTCGGGCCGCGGAAGTGGCATCCACAAACAGACCAGACAGAAATCACTCAAGCAGAAATCAGTCATCCGGTTCCCCCTCAAGACCTCTGGCCTGGCAGCTTCACCCCTGTCTAGGAAACGCTTTAGTTGTTCGAGTTTATTTTGCATGTCCCTGCACTTGGCATATGAGCTTAAAAGTGGAAATCTTGAGATAAACATATTGCAATACGCTCCATGAAGACGCACTTCTGCCTTATGCGAGGAGCTATTAGTTCTAGATTGCTTGTAAGAAACAAATACGAGGTCCTCGATGAGATTAGACCTTCGTATGTGTAGCATCTTTAGAGATTGCCCTACACGCAGATCTACGAAGCAGTTGATTGTGTATATTGAGCTGTGCGAGCCCCAGGCGAATTTTGCCACGCCTAAGCCTGGGTCTATACTAGCGATACTAGAAGCTATCAAGCACTGCGTGGATTTTTATTGCAGAATATATTGGACTTTTGTATTTTCATCGGGTTAATAGATCTAGGTCCAGAGATACTATTTGGATCTCACTCGTGGTAAGGAATTCAGCTTGCAAGAATGGTAATGCCGTAAGTCCAAATTCTCAACATTTTTCAAATCTTAAAGGCTTCATCTGCTTACTGTCATAGCCAAATAAGTTAAAATGCCATTTTTTATTGACCTAATTAACAATAAGAGAGCTGAATATTTAAAGACATAGTGGGGTAAGTCGCCCTAAGCTTTATCATTCACTTATCAGTGTTTCAAAAGCAGGTGCTCATAACTGATACTGTGATGTCGTATCGGTCACGACATTCGTAACTTAGATCACGACAGGAATAACGAAGAATGGTGGTAAATCAAACTCCGGAGCCCTTGTGCCGTCGCTATGGTTAAGGTGCAAGACTCGGCTTGCGCACATTCATAATCGAGGGTGTAAGGCTCTATCCTGAGACAAGTGTCAAGATCGAGGTTGTAAGGCTCAATCTTGGCTTCTAAGTTAAAGCGATAGTACTCAAGACCAAGGCTCTTGTCTCGAGGATAGTCGGAATGGAACTGTTTTCGTTGTCGAACATTCGTCGAAACGTCGACTCAGAAGTAATCTTCTACACGCTGATTGGATATTAGGAAAAATTACTAAATACCAATCAGCGTGTTTTGTAGGTGTAGCCGCACCCTTCCTTAGCCCCCGAAGAGCGTTTCTAAGAGGTAAGGGTATGCCTTCTCACGTTGCCATCAATTTGGCAATGCAGCGGAATTTCCGCCAGGGTGTCCAAACATGAGCTGCCATATGTGCGTTGGAACCAGCTCGGAGGCTCCTTTGGAAGTCCACGTTTATGACGCATGCAATTGACTGCTGAGGTCGTGGGTAACCTGAAGGCGTGTAGCTTCTGGATTAAAGGATTAAAACGTGCTAGCCATCTGCACGTGGAAGGTTCGGTATTTATGAATCTATCGAGTAAGCAGTCGAACAATGCTAGCTGCTTCGTTCGCGAAGCAGCAGTGTCATTAACTGGTCCTCGATAATCCCTTGACCGGGGCCTGAGGTCAGCACGTTGGATGTCTCCTCGTACGGCCCGTTTTAGGGCGTAACAGATACCTGACAACATCTCATTGCTAAACACTGTTGTCGTTAATGGTATAAGATCTGTTCTGTTCACCATAGACATTTGAATAATTTGTTAAAGTCTATCATTAAATTTGTTTGTTTAGAAACGATTTATTCATAAACATTTTACGTGTAGCTATCGATGAATGGCCACAATGATAAAAGTGAAAGTAAAATAAGGACATTTTGAATAATTTATATAAATATGTTTACGTTAACAATCATGTAACATTTTTTGTTAAGTTGTTTTTCTTTTATTCACTGCCAATTCCGTATGTGACAGAACTCACAACGAAGGTTAGGCAACCCGAAGATTCCGAAAATTATGAAACTTTGCATGCAAGTACAGTATGTAATCCGTAATAAAACCCTATTTTCCAATTGTGCCATAACTCAGTTTTAAGGGGTGAAATCAGCCCTCGAAAAGAATCGAGAATTTTCTTTTTCGAACGTGTGAGACGCGGAACGCTGAGAGATATCTGAAAAAAGTTTAATTCAAACTTGCATTGTTTTAATGCGTTTACTTAACTGTGAAAAAAATTTGTTGGAAATATGCGTGGTTTTCGAGTTACCTCTCCGCCCTAAGAAAATATTATTTACTATTCGTGCTGAAATACCTCTGGGTACCCTCTTTTCATATCTCTAAATGATATATGTGTTGAAATTTTTTGTTAAATAAAAAACAAACATTATTAACGAGTTTAGACTCCTTTTACGCACTTTTCTTTAATAAACTCCTCTCACAACACAATACTTATATAATTTACATTTATTACTTATACCAAAGTTATTCATATTAAATTTAATTGTAGGAGTATAATAGTTTTTAATAATAAAATAAGTATTTAAACGTTTCCATTCTATTTTGAACATTTTTCCACATCGAAGGATTGTATAAGTAACAAACGACAAGAATAGTAAAACTGACGGTTTGTAATTGGTACAATAATGATATTGCTCGTAGAAATGTTCGAAACAAAGGTACTCGCCACATCAAGCACATCGCATAAAGGCTGCCTCGCCACAAATACTACACTTTGGTATAGTTTTTTCACTCCTATAGTAACAGAAATCTACGGGATTTTGGAACTCGCTGGGATGCATTTCTAGATATCCGCTTTTAAACCAAGCATATTGGAAAAGATTTATGAATCTGAGCGAAGAAAGTTAGTTATGGGTAAACGACTGTAATTTAATTATTTCATTGCGTGAATGCAGATTGATATTTTCGTCCAGGAGAATTACATTATCCGAAAATGTCCGTTCAAAATTCTTCCAAATGCGGAAACCAAATACATCCAAAGGTTGAATAATACCCGTCGTTTTCTTTGGAATGATTGAAAATGTCACTTCTTGATTATCTGGAATCAACCGATTTAACTGATTTGCAGGTGTCCAAACCACGAATCGAGTAGTAGCATTCTTTTGCGGCCAGTATTGGGCGCCAGATTTAGCCAAGATACACTTGGCTAAATCAAGTTTTGAAATGTTCCGCCGTGAGTTTTCCTGATTTCGAAGCTTCGATGTAAATATTGCTTGGTCGGATAGTGTTTGTTGAGCCTTCGGGCCAAATGTTCCTGTATGCTTTTTCAAAGCGATGTATAAGGGTGAAATCAGATGCCCGCTTGCTGAAATAATAGGCATAATAGTGTAACTGTGTGTCGTAGTGGACACCGATTGAATCTCTGCTTCTACTCTTTTCACTCCTGATTTTGCCAATGTTAGTCCAGAATGTATTTCAAGGTTGAAGCCACTCTCGTCTGCATTAGAAATTTCTTCAACTCCGACTGTCGGAATGCTAGATCTTACGTTCGAAACAAAAGTTGCTGCAACGTTTTGCAAGTTAGCAGTATCTTGAAACGTAGATCGCATTCCGAATGTTGTTATCTTGCGAGATACGATTCCATGCACATTCTTGAAATTCCAAATCCACCATTTATTTGCCTTGAATTTGGGTAGGTCCACTAGCAAGTCTTTGCTTCCAAAGCCCATAATCTCAAATTCATGTCATGGACAATAAGTCTCCTGTCAGAAGCTTCTTCAAACTTTTGCAATACATATTTTGTAATAAATGTAAGTTTATCCGCATTTATTCCACCCTTCTCAAGACCCGCAGCCCACCTGTATAGCTGATGCACCGTTTTTTTGTACAGTGGTTAGCGGTCGAAGTGCTTATCTTCCGCTTTTCCAAAACTACAGCTTTTTTCTTATAACTTATATCGACTTTTCCACCTACTTCATCAACAATACACTCTCCAGGGTCAAAATTATTTTCGTCATATTCTGTACGCGTAATATGCTCTACAATTTGAGGACTATGTGGTTCTGATGGATCATCAAATTCAAGCACATAATCATGTTCAATTGATGGTGAATAATACGTACTTTGGAAACTATTTATAATATCACGTATTTCATTATGTAAGTCAACTTCTACCGGCTTTATTGGTGTCTGCGTTATACCTGCGATTTGAAACGTAGTAGCTAACATGTTTATTACGTTAGCGATATTAATCGACTTCATTTTAAAGAAATGGCTTTGAATGCAATGAACACTGACTTTTTGTAATGAAATGGCACCATGTGCACTTGACTCCTGTCGTACACCCAACTGTAAATGAGCTACATCCGTGCGAACATTTATATACAAGCATCACCGGAAAACTGCACAAAGTAAATAACATTTCGAAGATAAGTGTAACGGTAATGGAAACCTCAGACGGTCAATATTATTATTAATATTTCAAGGCTTTCAATATTATTCACAATACGTATGGACCGTCTGAGGTCTGAGGTTAAGAGACATTGTTTTAACATTTATGTTTGTATAGTGCTTATCGTTACATTCTGATACCGAGTTGGAGTGAAATGTTCGTGGAGCGGCTGCTATTCGCCGATATGCGTGGTGTGGCGAGTACCTTTGTCTCAAACATTTCCACGAGGATTATTATTATGGTACTAATTATAAACCGTAAATTTCATTGTATTCATCAGTGGCTTAAATAAAAAAGAATATTTAAATATTTAAATAACCATTTTATTAATAAAAACTGTTTTACCGCTACAATTAAATTTAATATGATTAACTTTGATGTAAGTGAACTTAAAACAAACGTAAATTATATAAGTATTGTGTTGTGAGAGCAGTTTATTAAAGAAAAGTGCGTAAACGGAGTCCAAACTCGTTAATAATGTTTCTTTCTATTTAACAAAAAATTTCAACACAAATATATAATTTAGAGGTATGAAAAGAGGGTACCCAGAGGTATTTCAGCACGAATAGTAAATAATATTTTCTTAGGGCAGGGGGGGGGGGGGGGGGGTAACTCGAAAACCACGCATTTTGCCAACAAATTTTTTTCACAGTTCAGTAAGCACAATAAAAGGATGCAAGTTTGAATTAAACTTTTTTCAGATATCTCTTAGCGTTCCTGAGATATCTCACGAAAAAGACAGTTCTCGATTTTTTTGGAGGGCTGATTTCACACCTTAAAACCGAGTTATGGCACAATTGGAAAACAGGGTTGTATTACGGATTACATAATGTACTTGCATGCAAAGTTTAATAATTTTCGGAATCTTCGGGTTGCCTAACGTTCCTTGTCAGTATCTGAGTATTAATTGGTCCATCCAGTGCAAGGGACACCCGCGTTCGTCTCACAACTATAATAAGTTTTATCCAATAAATATGCAACAGATTCTCTAAGTGTGATCGAAGTTTTGACTATACCCACATATCTGAATTGAATGTTCCTTGATACTAAGTGCTATAAAATATTGGGCCTGCGACGCAAAGAATAGATCAGTCCACAAGTCTTAGGACAGCAATTGCTTTTAATATCACTCAATAATTAAATAATGTATTCGTATGGCATATTTATCAAATATTTGGGGACGAGTATAGAACAATAACATAGAAGAAAGTTTGGAAAAATTGATCGCTCGTATGCCAAGAGTAGTTGGAAGTGTAATAATGTCTTCTCCGATGAGAAGAAAATATAAACATTTGTTTACTTGCTAGTAAGATTTTTAATGTTCGAGTGCAATATTTTATCCTTGAGACATTCGTTCACATCTTTCAACGATCGTTTCACTTTTTCCGGACTTGACTACAAATATAGCAGCGGTCCTAAGACTTATGGGCGGGAGTGTATTGTGCACGTATTGTGTAACGTGCTTGCTGTTTCTTAGATTGTTAATAGTCTTCCTCGATCACACAGTTTATCAGCAAAGATTACATCTGCATGCAATTAGTAGGTACTCAGCAAAGTGTCTTTCAGCTATTTCCTTAGAGTTCTCTTGAGTATATTTGCTCATGGGGTGCGCTGTTCCGCATATCCATAATAATTTTGGAGATCTTATGTATATGTATAGTTAGCTTATTGGATGGGTGTGCAGTAGTTTGCAGAGTTAACTATGTGATTGTCTTTCTTCTGGGTCGAAAGTGAACATATGAGCTGCGAAGCGCCTGTTAGCCGGATAGTTGGCAGCATGAATTGAGGTGAACATTTTCCACAGTTTAGCAGGGCAATACTGGTGAATTTGTTTTAGTTACACACCACGTGTAACACTCTGTGTTCAGGGTTACGTCTCCATTTAGAACTTAAATTGGTAACACAAGATGTGTGTCAATGTTGACTTCGATTAGCTCAATTTGGAGAACTATTCTAAGTCTCATACTTTCCCTACAATTATGAGTTGTCGATGGGTTAATACCTATTTCAAAACAATTTCTCGCCGTTTTGATTGCACGTATATGTTTATCTTGCAACTTAAATCGTTTATTTTTGAACAGAACGAACTCTGATACGACAGATGTCTGACGGACAGTGATGTACTGTACATACGTGTTAAAGTGGTTACAATTTTCTAAAAATCAATAAGGGGCTGAGCATTCTAATTGTGCCGCTGCATTATGAGTTTATCCATTTGACTATAACGACGACACCAATTAACAAGTTGGCCCTGTAGATCTGTGGATGACTTTCAGGATTGCTGCGAGTACCAAGTTCGTAATTAGCCTGATTGTAGTGACCAAGTACAAAGTATTTGTTAATTTTTTTTTAAATCTACGCAGTTGCTTTGTAGTATTCCACGCAGGACTTGCTTCTTGGAACTTTGTGGAGTTACAAATTATGATGGGAGCATAAACCGTGTTTAACGGTGCTATGCAGTAGAGCCTCGACTTGGACAATTGTGCTATGTTACCTTATTATTCGTCGCATTTCGTTCTGCTGCCGTACTATTTTTCTATAACACTGTTTACTATAATCCAGTATTCTGTCTTTTGTATTAATTGTTTGACAAAGTTTCTTATATTTTAAGAGAAGTGACTATTGCTCCTTGCGGGCATTACTTTTTGGTCAACTTAATATTTCCACGCTTGTAAACTTTGTGTATCATTTCTACATTAGTGATAGATGATTAACGTCTTGGGCAGATATGTATAATAAATAAACCTAGTAAAAATTGTGTAAGTTCTAAAATAATGAGCACTGATAAATGAAGATGAATCTCCGTAGGATGCACATCATTATGATTGTGTACACACACACGCGCGCGCGCGCGCGCACACACACACACAATATAATAATCACTGAAAAATTGTATATAAGGTTTATAAGTATTGGTAATTTTATTTAAATCGGGTCTCATTTATCCCATTCCATTTATAGAAAACAAAAATAGTTTAATTCATAACGAAAAACATTAATATCTTATTTTAAAGATTGTTGTAATCAGAATTTGGTTGATAAGTACGTGAACAATCTAAGAACATGAAATGCACGTTTAATATTTTATTTTAGTTATAATATTTTGTTACGCTTCTATTTATTCCACCCGTTGCACTGAAATTTTTGCCTAAGCGACCAGTAACGATTCTCACAATGAAAGGAATTAAAAGAGCTGTATGCCAATCCTATTGCTCAGCCATTCCAGCTGAAATTCCGTTTGTTATTCGGTTCGTGATTCAGAAAGTGTATCCAAGCTTTCAGCCTTTACGTTTGAACAACGATTTTTCCCAATAGTAGCGCAATTGTGTATGCCTTACAGCATCCAGTAATTCCAGAATATTGTTTCTTTTTTATTATATGAAACTCATAATTTGTGAAAGCATTCGATAAACATCGTTGTTAGTAAGAAATGTATCTAACGTTCAAAATAGACTACAAAATATAATTATGATTACATTATGTTTTTATTTAAACGAGTTCGCGGTGTTTTATTTGTTGGATCCCAACGAAACAAATATTAATTGTAGCAAAGCACGGATATATGACTCTAAATGCATGATACTTTTTGTATTTTGCGCTTTCTTTTTACTCATAAGAGTAACTTTATCACATTCGCCATAATTATAAGTAATGTCGTTCTGTGGATTACTATTTTTGCACCGCATGGCCACTGGTATATACAATGCAATGTATCAATTTATTCAAATGCTTATTCGAAGAATTATTGTGCTTTTAAATTCGCATGAAACCGAAGTTGAGAATTTCGGAAAGAAAAACGACTAGGACAGGGCATAATTGAAGATAGTCGAAGTGGAAAGTTGCTTTTCATCCACCTCTCAACACTAATATGGCACCTTATTCAAGGTCTTCAGAATGGTCTTAACGCAAAAAAATTTCAACTTCAAAAAGACTACCTAGGAATGCACAATACAACATTTTACGAGAACTTGAACAGGAGGACTTAAAATTATTATCCCGTTGCATTTAAAGTTATTAAATCACTTTAACTCGCCCCTCGCCAAAAATAACCCCTCGCACGATTGCATTACTTTGATACTACAAATGGTAGGTTTTCATTAATGCGTTTTTATCAATGAATCGAATATCTCGTACTCTATTCGTTATTTACTTTCCCGTTTGCTGTGGAATGGAGTCATTTGCAATAATTTTCGAAACTTGATTCTCTCGTTACAGTGCTGGCCAGCCTCTAATACTTCAAAAGAAATCCATTTCGCAGCATGGTACCACGTAGCACTTTCCTTGACAATATCTGTGTTCAAACGTTTGGATACTTTTAGGCACCTACAGCGTCACCTCGAAATAATTATGACCAGAAAATAAAACCCAACTTCAATTTTCATTCTTCTTTCATGTTTCCAATTTTTGTTTAAATATTCAGCATTTCTCTGCTTCTTGTAGAGGAATTCCAAGAAAAGAGAACATGCTATACGAAGGACCCGGTTGCAACTAAATAGCATTACTTGAAATAGAAGAGGCTAAAGGCAAAGCTGATTTCAATATCAATGCATATATGTATATATTAATTTGGTAAATTATAAACTTGCAATCATATGTCTAGAGAATTAAATTGCAAATAAATTTAGGAGAAAGATGTGGCCAGAAATTTAATTAATTGAACTTTTATACACTTTAGCCATTCTACATATTAATTTCGACAACCTCTTTTTGTAGTAAAAGTGTTTCTCCAAGCATTTTATGAAAAATCTCATAAGAATTTCTTTGATTTCAAATGATGTTTCCCCATTTCACGGTGCAATACATATCACAATAACATGCAGTTATGTGATGTATATCATCCGTTACATCATTATTACACTGAAAAGTGTTCTCTGGCCATTTGACCGTAAAAATCGTTTGGAGTATGTACAGGGTGCGGCAGAACCGGCGATACAGTCGAGCGAAGGGTCGCTCTACTTTAAAAATAAATAGAAAATATATAACAAAGTTTTTTTGTACATAGCTATGCACGTACTCAGCAAAATTAAGTTCTAAGGATTTGTGTAGTGTACGTATAGGTCGATTCGATTACAAAACTGATTATGTCAGTTGAGGGATTTGCATCACTTCCAACAATTCGTTCGATAATATCAATATAAATCAGTCAAATAATTGATAAATGTATCGCCAACCCTTATCATGATATTCGTATCGAGTTTTTGTACAATTATAAAAAGAGAAGATAGTCAGACATCCTAGACTATTGCTTAAATTCAATTTGCGCTAAAACTAATTGCAAGTTTATTGTGAACAAATTTTCTTCCATATTTTCTGTTTATTTTTAAATATAGAAGCACATTCTGCCTGTACTACGCATCTACCGCACCCTGCATACCGACTAATCTATAATCAAATATTGACCTTTTGGTTGCAAGCATAAAATATCCATGACGAGCACAAACTACTGAGCGACTGCCTGCTCGTTGTAATTGCAGTACTAGAAGATTCTTTGTGGTTGAATAAATTATTCCATTCGTAATTGCATCGTTCTGCGAGTATTAGGATGAAAGAAGACATTTGGGTGGATTGAAAAATATGTGTTACGCTTGTTATACAGACATGTATTATGTTTATATGTCGTTATTTGCGACCAAGCTGTTCAGACGACTGCGTGTGCAAGAAAGGTACATCGGCCCGGTATTTTCGTCAAAATTAAAGACTTTTTCATCGCGGTGTTTTAGCCAGATGTCAAGCACTAGCGAGCGCTCATGGGAGCAGAAAGTTTGGACATCTACACGCCATGAGAGTTATTAGTATCTTGACTCTGCACGTATCAACAGTTGGCATATCGTCGTAAACCCACGACTTAATCCACCCGCGACCAGGAGGGTCAGAATCTTCTAGCCGTTAAGTGGGCAAGGCACAAACATATGATGTTAAAGATTGTTAAAGTAGGTGGGTCGCTGAAGGATCTAAGAAGATGGTTCACTGAGTTGCTGCAAATGCCAGCATCCATCATATGGCATTCGTACAAAGGCAACAATCTTGTTTTTGAGAAGGGACTAAATGGTCTCAAATTAATTATTACTAAAACTCAGTATGCGTTACGTCGTAAAGGCCTTCGTATAAAATGGGACGTCGAGCGCGCGGACCTCAGGTCCTGGTCAAGGGATTATCGAGGACCAGTTAATGACATTGCTGTTTCTCGAACGAAGCAGCTAGCATTGTTCGACTGCTTACTCGATAGATTCATAAACACCGAACCTTCCACGTGCAGATGGCTAGCACTTGATCTTGAGTTACTATCGCTTTACCTCGGAAGCCAAGATTGAGCCTCACAACCTCGATCTTGACACTTCTCTCAGAATCGAGCCTTATAACCTCGATTTTGAATGCGCGCAAGCCCAGTCTTGCATCTTAACCATAGCGACGGAACAAGGGCTCCGGAGTTTGATTTACAACCATTCTTCGTTATTCCTGTCGTCATCTAAGTTACGAATTTAGTGACCGATACGACACCACACTATGCGTCAGAATTTCAGTTTAGTTAGTAACTTTGGTTTAGTATAACACAGTGTGAGACTTCCAGAGTAGCAGATGCTACTTTATAAAATGGTTTCATTCAGTTGTCTTAAAAACTGTGCACACTGCGTAGCACAGTAACAGTATATCAGCGGTCAATTCTGCCATAGCGAAAGGGTTGAAGGAAGACCAGCCAAGAATGCACACTTGTCGTTACAAGGCACGTCAAGAATCTGAGCAAACCGCGCATTATCGTTAACCTGCTCATTTCTATCCCAGAATATCGTGAACCGTGTAATCTATAGGTACTCCCAGTCACTGAAATGCGTGTACCATTATACACCCTCTATTTGTTTATTTAAATTTATCCATCGAATAAAGAGACATACAGTGCATCTAATTTGCTTCACAATCGCCTCCGCGAACTTTGTCACAGCGAACGCATTCATTGATTTGTTAACTTTGGCTCTGCCTTCAACTCATTTCCATTCGGTATAATTCTAAAATATACCAAAGTAAAGATGGATGGTCAAGGTTCTGGGGATAAAGGCCTACTTGATGAACATTCCTCGACGACAGACCTCGAACTACTTTCATTGCCCTCGGGAATCCTGTCCATGGTCAAGCACATTATGAATTTGTTTTCAGTGTCTCAGTACGCATTGCATATTTCGAACCAGCAAGGATAAAATACATTTTCTTCGAGCACCTTGAAATCTACATTATTTGTCATTCATTTCGGAGGCAAAAGAATATTCTAATAATATGTAATAATAGCTTTTGCCCAGCTGATTCGTGACTGCTAAGTCTATGCAGTGAGAAGTGTCGAGTACTTCGGAAAGTGAAGGAACAAAGGTCCTTCATACGTTATTTATCAATAAAATATTCTAATAACTTCGTACTTTTGCATTTGACTTGCTAACATGAATATTTGCTCCCTCTTTCTCCAAGCATTAATTCCAAAATTACACGACTGTACAAGCTATTGAACTGCACAAAATCAACGTTTGCCAATTCAGAAAACACAAGATTGTATATGTGATAAGAGATTTAAATAGAAAAGAGTTACGGTGAGATAAAAGAAAAATGTTTATTTTTGCCTTTATACAGGGTGTCCCAAGTTGTTTCCGAAAATAATGCTGTATAAAGTTTAGCACTAAACGCTTTGCTATGCACAGCACACAGAAATCGTCTGCGCTAATTGGTCCGCGATCAAGAATTTTCACCGTTGGACATTTATCGTGCTGAGGTTTCACATCAATCGAAACTGCATAGTGTAAATGTCCAAAAGATATTTCTCCATCGGAACAACTCGTTGAAGCTGCGGTTTCAGAAGCTATTTATAAATATAATGAAGGATGTACAAAGACAATATCGAATTTATTGGTAGATAATTGTATGGAAATGTGCGAAAAATCTTTCCAAATTATTCAAAATAGTCAGGAAAACGAGTGCAAGAAAACGTATTCGAACGGCACAATTGCACAATTGAAAAGGGGGCAGACCTTACAGGAAGAAGAAGGACCGATGTACGGAGCAAAAGAATTTTAGTCGCAATACCGAAATGAAAAACTTTCTGTTCTTGAATCTAGTTGAAGAATTTGACCCGAAATTTTGTTTAAAATATATGCAAGTGATACTACATAGATAAAGCTATGGATTTAACGATCGGATAATGTTTGGCAACCAAATGTCTGCTTTCGCGTTGAACAAATTTGAATTTGAAATTAATTTTAGCGCCATTCGCTTCGTAATTAAAAAAGTAATTGGTAGTTGACTTTCCGCTGAATGGCCGCCCTGGAATCCCTTTCCTTGTTCATAGGTACATCTCTTTCTGTTGCAGGTAAACTTTCCAATCTAGTGCAGCGAGATAATTAAATTTAATTTATCGGTACCGGTATACATTGAACACCTTTGAAGATAAGTATATGCCGCGCTTTCATAAGGTTTGATATTTAAGACCTTGGCCACAGGTGGCGTTGAGAGTGTATGCAGAAGCAAACAAATTAGAGTCTGGATGTCGAGCTACGGTGGGCGACTCAACGTCACACGAATATTGCGGTTCTTTCAGGCAGCAATATTCTGTAGAGCATAGTAAGAAAAAAAAGTAGCAGGAGGTCGCGACTCAAAGAGTTAGACCGTTTATTCCTTGCCTATCAGCACTGAGTATTTTATATCAGAGTCAATAGAGTGCTATTTACATATTACAGTAGTATTGTACTTTCGGATTTTTACATTGTAGTTATTAATTTAATAAAATTTATAGCCATTAAACCATTGTATGTAACGGAACTCTATAGTACCCAAGAAAGAAGTGCAGATAGTTTTCTTGTATGTATATGAATTGAATCATCGGTTATTAATTATTTGGAAAGCCTTCTGGAACAGTAAAGGGAATATCGTATTGCCAATAAATCGAAATTGCGTAAGAAAAATTAATGCAATAACAACAAGCACTGATTATGCAACACTCGGTCTCATACATTAACTAAATTGTATTGCAAGAATCTTCCATTTTTATCATACTCACCAGGCCTTTTCCCAACTGGTTATCACTTTTCCCGATAGTTATCATTTTTTCTGAGGAGTAAAGCATTCTGTACCTGGTAAATATTCATTATCTGCGTCCGAATAATTTATGCCCATGAAAAATGTGAATTGTTTCAAGACTAAAGCAAATTGCCCCATATCTCATTTGGGAAATACTACGAAGGTGAATGATGAATATTTCGATTAAATAGAAATTATTTCTTTGACAATACATCGTCTTCATTTAAGCTACTGAAACGATCGTTTTATGTGGTACAACAGTATATTACGATATAATCATTGGAACACTCCATGGATATGCATGAGACAAATATAAGGCTTATCCTAGACCTTGTACATACTCGAATATCGAGAAGCTAATCTCCAGTGTCATGTAGTCTGCGGTATTACACGTGTATTCCTCTGGTGGTGCTGGAGTACTTGTATTTATTCTAGAAAATCCCCACAGTCTAAGATGAAACCGTGTAACATGTCAGTGAGGTATACCAAATAGTCGTGTGAGACCGACCATAATTATTTTTTAATCATTAAAAATTTGTAGATACGATTTGGATGCTTAACGCGCGAACGTCTGCAATCAACCTTCTAACTTACGCCGATTTTAACCCTTTGAATATTATTAGCGCATACATGATCTCATAAAAAGGAATTCATTTCGACCTGAGGGCGTTTATATACGTTCAGAGTGCTCGTGTACAGCTCCTGTCCCTATTATTCTTGTTCCAGTCAGAAACTGTCTTGATTGGGTTGCTCTGTGCCGAAATGCTTAGCAATATTGTAACTGTTTGAGTATTGTTGGCGGATATGCATATGCACACCCATGAAAAGACGTTCATTGTAGTTTGTTGGTGCGCACATGCGTTCAATATAAGAAGCTTTCCAGAAGGTTTCTACACAGGACGTTTCTTCGCTAGGTTGTTCCACGCGGAAAGGATTAATCGACTGTATAGAGTAACAGAGGAACTGTGGCAATCCAGATGGAAGTTCCGCTACTTCTGAGCAATTAGATTTTAGATTTTCTAAACTCTTTCACGTTTTCCGATACATGAAAATCAGCTTGCTCAGCTGGTCTATTACACACCATGCACCGTAATTGTATACAGTTGTATCATTCTGGGCAGCCAATTAACCGTTTCGCTGACACAAAGTTCTAAAAATTGTACTTCAACTGTTCTTCTTTTCTTGCCAATCTACAATCCCGCTGCCCTTGCCCTTCTTTTCACGTTTCGAGTGGTTTCACACACGTTGGCGACACATCGTACGAAAACTGGAAGTTGATGAAAATTAATGTACGTGCTATTACGCAGAATACATCAAGAAAAACGTGGGTAAAAACAATAATCAGTACCCGGAATAAATAGTACTTATGTGTTATACACTTGTTTTCAATTCAGAATATTACGCTGCATACTTTTTCCTAATACGGCATAGTAAAAAATGTGTTTACTAAAATATTAATTATATATGTTAGATGTCGTAAATGAAGTCGCGTGGACGAGTTCTTATTTATTTTAATAGTCCTTGTTTCGTCCTAAATTCTCCGTGGGGGCGACCGAGGTCAGTTGATTAGCCAGATGACGGACCGAGCATGAGCGTCGTAAACGACGTAGGCCGCGTCCAGAAATTACGAATAAGGTAATTTAGAGGATTAAGACACCAAAAGGAAAGGCAGCTGACTACCATCTTTTTGCAGCCCTTGCACACCGCTAAGCCGCGATAATTTATAAGCACAGCTATCAGTGAGCCTCGTGTACGTCTCTTACTCTACCGTATCATCTTCCAACTCTACGGCGGTTTTTTCCGTCAGACCCCATGGCCAATAATATGACACCACAGTCCTCGTTAGGAAGTTTGCAGCATTCCAGGTGGCCAGAGAACTGTTATCATACTTATGTATATGAACATGTATCTACTTGCATGTACAGGGTGTGGCTTAGGAAACACCCCACTCAAATACGTGCATTAGGACGGGGCTGGAGAGAATGTCAAAACAAAGGTTACACTATCCAAAGGAGGTCAAGAAAATTCCATAAACGGAGTTTCATCTCTATTTTTATCAATGGAACCATATATTTTTGACATTACAGTTTAAGAGGCGATGTAAAAATGAGTTTACAATAGCTTAAAAATGAAATGATGCACAAAGCAGTGCAAATTTGTTTATATCGAAAGGCTATGCGTACCACTTAGATACTCTGCTTAATTGCCTAAGGCTTAATTTATGTAAATAGTTGAAATAATGATATACCGTTGCACAGAACGTTTACACAAATTTTTAGCAAACAGTAGCTGAATATTTGATGACGTATATATACGTTCTTCAACTCAGAAGTTTATGATTAATCGACAGAAACTTTAAAGCATACTTATATTGTTTTAGTTAAACGCAATATGGAAAATCCTCATCTCCAACTGCAATATAATCACTTGCAACGTTTAAAAATTTCGTTTTTCGGTCATTTTGAAAAATCACAAATGATCACATCGTTTTGAAGTGACATATAGTAGAGTGACATATTGCAGAGCTGGCACGTACGTACATTTAGGTACGTTCATGTATGCTTATGTACGTTTATTCGCAGAACATTTGATTGGCTAATGCCAGATTCACTAGGAGTCTGGCTAGGGCCAATGTGATGGTTTTCATTCACTGTAGTAAAGACATTACCTACGCTTCTTTCCGGTGCTGGACTTTTCACTTCCAGAGGTTTTTGCCCTCGATGGTGCCAGTTTCGTGGGACTTTTTAATTGAATTGCAGTGAACGGAGAGGAAAGACCCACTACGACGAGGAAATCGTTCTCTGTACAGACACACTGCTTCTCTAATCCACTGATATATATCTATCAAATATCATATTGGGTGCCGCATGTTCTAACGTACTTACATATATTGATGACCTGACGCGATACCTGGTTAATTAAATGACAATAAGGGATCGCGCGTATCTACAGTTCGCTGGTAATCATACGTGTGTACATTTAGCGACTATCTTCCGTTAACAGCACCCGCGTTAGTGTTATAGGTAAGACTTGATAATTGGATACATTAAATTGAATGCCCTAACTCTTGTACGATTTTTTGGAGGAGTTTCAAGTCAAAATGGTCCAATCTGATATATTCACGCAAAACGAATACAAAACAAATATAATTATCTAACGATTCCGTTTTAATATTCCAACATTTTTGTTGAATTTTCCAAAATGCAGGTGTCAGATAATTTACTTTCCATTCATAGTATAACGTTTTACACTAATAAAATTAAAAATAGTAAACTGGTTTTATGCAAACAATCGTCAAATCTGTGCATATTATGCATAGTTTTTTCTAAATTGTTGCGCGGTTGTAATAAATACGAAACTATGTTTTTTTGTGCATACGCCACACGGAAAGTATTTCCTTTCCAACACAAGCAAATAAGAAAATAGAGAATAGATTCAGAAAACGTGCCGGGCAGCGTGAGCTCCAACTTTGGCCATCAGTGCAAGTAAAAAGTAATGAATTAGACCAACCCCTGCAACCACCCGTGGTACTAAAAAACTAATTTTTCACACACTATTTTGAGTGTGTGATACTTCTCATGGAAATAGATTAGGTTCAATTCAAATGAAACAAAAGATTTTTCACTTTCCTGGGCTTAACGATAAATATTGCTATTAATACCTAATAATCGGAGTTGCAAATCTATCTGACGAAAATGACTGTGGCTAGGAGCTGGTTCAGTGCCAAAATAGTCGACATGAGATAAATGCATTTAAAGTTTCAGTTTTCTCTTTCGCGTTGATGCATAACATTTTTGTTTAAAGTATGCAACACGTTTCTCCAATATTCGTCAAAGTATTCATCCCTAGGCCGTAGCAAATGTAATTCCGCACTACATATTTGGAACTTATCGGGTCATGTTCTTTGTACTTACTGGAAACAAAGAAACTACTTACAATCTCTCATAGTGATGATGAAGGTTTGCGAAATGATCCCGTCGTTCATCTAGCTTGTCGCAATGTTCTGCACATATTGCCTTAATTCTAATGTACATTCTATGTAAGATATGGTGTAAGGATTTCACTTTTGTCCCAATTTCGGTACATAACTTTTGTGTAACCAACGTGACATAACATTCATGCAAACATTCTAGACGAAATTGCTGTAATGTTATTTGATACGATTGATTGTTTTTTTATTACGAATTTTCCACATTTTTTAAAATTAAAATTGTTCACACGCCGCCGACTCTATAATAGTGCAGTACAACTCCTGGCACTATAGGATAGGACATATACCATTTGTGCACATAACATGTGCTACTACTACACGCAAATTTACAAAAAATTGTTATTGTGTCAGTCATATGTATAACAGATTTAAACTATAGAACACTGTTCACGGTATAATGTTTGGACAATGCCTTTGTGATCCTCCAGTACATTATAGTGTCCACCACCGCTGAAATATCATTGCATATATGTCAGTTTTAACACAATTGTGGTCAGATAGTTCAAATTACCGGAATTGTATATAGGTTTATTGCTGCGTCTATTTAGCCAAAGTAGAAGGAAATAAAACGTGTAGTAATTGAAATCATTTAAACAGCTAAATTAAACGAATTATTTTAAGCAATGAATTTAAAGTGCTGGAAGATAATTATGAAGGAAACTTCAAACGAAACTGTGGAACATTTTACAAGAAGAAAGGAAAAATATTAGTAGCCAAATTTTGGACAAGATTAATTTCTGGGATGTTTAAATTAGTAGGAACATTGCATATGGCACACTGAGGATTAGTAGACGAAAATTCGTATAAAATTCTGGTACGTGTCCCATGACTTATGAGTTATGAGCGGTAGTGTATATCCTAATAAAAAGCAGTATCTGTAAGGTACAAGTTTGCTGTTGTTGGTATTTATGTGCAAAAGTTAGTTCCACCAATATGTATAAAGAGCCATCGTTCTACGACGCATGATATACCCGTTTGCGTTTTGCTGCAGGAGTATGCTGATAACTATGTGGGCCCTGTTGCACCCTCAACGTTTAAAGTACACGAATTTCTGATATTTTCGAAAATCCAGAATGATTCTTTTTAATTGCATCCGGATCTACGTGCAGCTCTTCGACGCAGGTATTATAAGTATTCATGCAAATTGCAGTATACTTAAATATCACCAATGAATAATCGAATACTAGACTATATCTACTTTCCAATTTCCTCACCGTGGCTGATAGAATTTGCAAACGTGTCCGAATGATGTATAATTGCACCTTGGTCAAGTACATTTTTCTAGAACTAGAAACTAGAAACTAGAAATGCAAGAGCAAAGTAGAAGGTCGAAGAACATTTTCACCATTTTCGAGTGTATTTTAAAGGCGTCTTCGGGTGGTGAACATTGTTGACAAAATATTACATTTAACAATTTTAACTGTCGTCCAGATAGCAACGTTTGCTAGTAAATTAAATCAATTGTACGAAATAATTAAGTCGTTTGAGTACAAACTATACATACTATATTGTATATATAGGGTGTTCTGTGTACCGCAATGCACGATTTTCTACACACTTGCAGTCATCTGACAAAAAAAAGTTTACAACAGAAGTTGCAGGGTACAGAGTGCACAATAAATATGAGTAACCGAAATTTCGGAAACCGTTTATTTTCATGGCGAAATCCATTGCACATTGGGTGAAATATATAGGAACACATATTTATTTTTTACTATGCTGTAGAAAACATCAAGACGAATTCAAAGCACATATTACATGATATTTCTACTATCATATTACTCACTTTACAGTAGTGGAAATGTGAAATATTTAGCTTTTCGTCGTATTTGACTTTAAGACAGTGTAAACATTATTTGACACCGATGAGATTATTAAATGTACACACGTGAGTAGAACACCGTGAGCAGAAAATAAACTGACTCCGAAATTTTGTTTACTGATATTTATTGTACACTCTACACCCTGCAACTTTTGTTCGAAGCTTTTGTTTGTCAGATGGCTGCAAGGGGGCGTAAAATCGTGCGTCGCGTTACACGGAACACCCTGTATAATACATTTTTGTATTTCTTGCGAAAAATTAACATAGTTGTGAATTATGAAAATATGTAAAATAAGCAACCTGTTTTTGCAATCCTTTAACCGTTTAACAAACCTTTATCGAACTTCCATTTAATTGTTTGCATTCTTGATAAATATACATTTACATGAATATGCGGAGTTTTATAACAAGATCATATTGTGTTGTATTATTCGACAGGTAAAATATCCCCAAACGTGTGTATTTACGTGTATTTTACAACGTATATAGTGCACTTCAAATTGGTTTTTCAAGACAATATAGACGTACTATACATATACAATATGCACAGTTTGTGCGACTTCGAATAGATAAATCCAAAATAATGCTGGGGAAATTTAATTTCATTTAATTATGAGACATAGTAATTTTAGTGGCGAAACTGGACATGAAAAAAAAGAGAATGCAAAAATATACCAAAACTTCTACCCGAATTCTATTCCTTTTTTTTCTGTGACTTCTATATTTTGTCTGAGCCACACATACATGTGTTTACCATAAATGCCATTACCATGCACACACCATGCCCTTTGCTTTCCTCCCGAGTCTGTTGAAACCTATACCGAACCCAATTTTTTAGATCGAACATCAATTTAACACACACCTACTATTTACCTCTATATTAATGTGCAATATTTTTCTATGGTACAAAAAATTTCGGGTCATTCGAAATGTATTCGGTCATTAGGTCATCTTTTTTGCTACGGAAATGAGAAAATGTTTTGCAGCGTTATTTATTGCCGCCCGTCGCAATATTCTGGCAATGTTCGTGCAAGTCCAACATTTAGTTCACCTCAAATATGAAGTACGATAGTAAATAAAAGATGAAAATATACATAGAAAATGAATTCCACGATGCAAACGTTCCCCGTTCCAATTTTTATACGAATTTCGAAACGGGCGTTCTATGATTTCATTAGTCCAGATTACTGTCGCTCCACATTTAATTACACAACAATCGATACTGCACAATAGTCCTGTAGTTGCTTTGTATATTCTCTACAACAAATTTGTTATACTGCACTGTGACAAATTTATACCCAAAGACAAGCTTTATACAAATATACAAATATAGCAATAGAATAATAATAATAATAACAACAATAATAATAATATTCTTCTTATTTCTCCAAACGTAATAAGTCAGTAACATATTGTACACATATAAAACTTTACCAGATGAAAAACTGAGGAACTGATATTTTTATCCATCATGCTGACAGTTGCTCTGACCCTTGTATGGAATTTGCAAATATACCGCAAATGAGAAATTAACCCGATCTACCATCCGTTTAAACTAAAAGAATAGTTTCTTTGAAAATCTTTGTTTAATATCGTAATTTCTTTTTAATTTCCCACACAATAGCTCTAAAATAATTTATTGCTTTCCTAAAATACAGTAATTTCAATCGTGCATGTTCTCGCCTCAATTTCGGGTCGGATTAAGGTTTTCCTGATAAGGATTAAAAACAGCGAAGTTTTTTAAGGACAATTTAAGAACGCTTCGTTCAAGGGAGAAATTTACAATTTGCTTTTCGTTGAAACAAATTTGGATGAATTTGAACAAAGTTATAGAATATTGAAATTCAATGACAATACCTCACTAATACGCAAGCGATGCAATCAATTTTACCAATAGTATATGTTAGAACGTGTTGCAATACTTCTAATGAAGTCAAAGGCAAGTGTATTGACAAAATTGAAGTAAACGATACACTATTGGGGTCCACAAGTTTCCAGAGGCGCAAGGTATAACACTTACCTTACTACTGTTCTATTCATTTTAACAGCCCAAAGAGTACATACGTAAAATAGATGATAATTTGCGAGCAATACTGCAAAGATATGCAGACAATTGTTCGCGTATTTATTAGTCATCAGGATTTATAATATTTTTGAAGGAATAAAGGCCAGGTCGTTCGTATGGGAGCTATATCGCGCACACTAGGGGCGATCGATGCAGCCACCGGCACAACCAGCCACCCCCAGATCTCACGTCCCTGCCAGTTTCTTCCCCTCTCGCACTATCTCCTTCCCACCCTATCGTTCTACCTCTCTTACCTATTGCACCGCTTTTCTACCACTTTTCCTTATCATTCGACTTCTGTCCTTCCTTCTTTTGACATCGTATTACGTTTAGTGCACCATTTTTGTTCAATTTGCTCCGCGTGCTTACCGCTAGAAGCCTACGCTTATTTGCCCCTTATCTCATTTTCGTATTCCGTTGTAAAACTTTCATCTCAATTTTACTTTCGCTAAGTGCAGGGTTTATTCAAATGGTGAAAATTTCGCAGAGTGAAAGACAAAACATAATTCGTCATCTGCTTGTATGTAGTGTATCGATTCGCCCGTCACGCGTATTAATTCGATAAATGAGGTAACAGGAAAGTGACCGTGTCATGCATACAAATGACCAAGTGGATTGGAGTTTTCAAAATATTTGTCAATTATTAAGGAAAAATTGAAATTAATTTGCGAGGAAGCTTTCGAATGTATTTGCCAAGCAATTTATTTTTGCTGCGAACGCCTATTACATTTTGCATGCTGGGCCAATGTTTTTTTAAACATTTTTTCTTTACGAAACAGAACATAAACTATGTACAGCAGCTTCCATATTACTTTCGAAATTGCATCCCTTTTTGCTTCCTTGTTAATGCATTCCTTCCTATTAGAATTTATCAATTTATTATGGTTTCATTTCATTTTGCAGAACATTTTGTACCGCACAGAAATTTTTAATTTCAAAAGACGTCTAACTTAATATATAGAAAGTATTCCGATTGTACGCGTGGATCTGTTCTAATATATCGTTGGTTTAATTCATTTTTTAACATTATACTTTCTATTCCTCCCTAATTTATGTTCTGGAACGGTACCCATCTGTCGAAATAGGTTCCCATTTGTTGCAATTCGGATCGCGCATTTATTATTATATTTATACTCTTTTACTTTGTTTGGTATATTTTCGCGTGCACCTTTCTCTTTCATAACTCTTATCATATTATGATATACGCGTTCCTTTGCACGTTTCCCCCAAGGGTCTTCTTATCCCTCTGCTCCCTCAGCCTACTGCACCTCACACGTGATTCCTACCACCTCTCTACTCGATTTAATCCACTTTCATTCCCCGTGGTATTCCATGGAATTTGCACATCTCTTTCGCTACGACACATGTGATGCTATTTTCTCGATACTCTATTCGCGTGGCTTCTTCCACTCTGCGCGGTATTACTTTCTCTAATATATATAGTACCTTCTCCTTTTACCCAATATGCAATATTTTATACGATTTTCATCGTGCAGCCTTGTATAGCATCAGAATGTAAACGGTTTCGTACTGGTTGAAGATAATACTACGTTTATTAGATGCACCTATTATCCTTTGCAAAACAATATCATTTGCATGTGAAATATTCCACAGAGAGCGTTGTTTAAACGTAGTGTTTGCAATAATGCTTGAAACAAGGGAAGAAAAACATTTTTATCATTCGTGTAGAAAAAATTACTTTGTTCCTCTTCATAAATTTCTACATACAAGTCAATGCACATATGTACCGATGATTATGGAAGTTGTCCAATTGTCAGCAATTTATTTTAAAAAATAAAAGATTTTTACTAAATAATCGGAAATTGGGTCATTAAATCAAGCTGATAGGAGTGTTGTTAAACAGTATTTAGTTCACGTTTATTTTTAAAACTCCAAGTATCTAGAAACAATATATTTCGTTGGCACATACAGTGAGTAATATTCGTATAGACCCACTCCAAAAGTTATAGATTTTCGCAATATTTCGCGCAATATTTAATTCGCAGGGTGAAACGTATTTATTAAAGTCTACGAGTACGAAATTCGTATAAGCGTAGCGCTTCTTATTGTTAATTATGAAAGGAATCGATAGGGTAAGTGATAGGGTTTTGCATCGCTGCCTCGTGTTTAAAATGTGGTAATATATTTGTTTTGATAGGAATAGAAGGAATAGCGAAAGAAAAATTCTTTGGTGAAGGCGAAAAAACCATAATTACAACTTGAAAGAAATGACGCGAATGCAATAGAAAAATCACGAAAGGAATTAATCATTCCGAGTGTGCAGTGCGACATTTGTTGAAGCTTGAAGAAAATTGTGGGAAGATGCGGGCTTCAAAAGGAAATGCAAAAATAAAAAAGCAGGAAAAAAAGCACACTGATTTGTCAAATTGTTGCGAAACATTAATTGTCATCGGAAACAATAATTATTTCCGATGAAAAAAAAATTAATTTAAATGGCCCGCGAGAATTCAGTTCGTACTGGTGTGCTTTACGTAGCAAATATAACACCAAGTTGGGCAGAAATTTCCATGGTGAAAATGTGATGATTTGGGGAGCTTCTCCCTCGAATGGAAAATTGAAGCTCCGCTTTGTTTCTAACCGAATGATTTCAGAGCAGTACGTGGAAATGCTAGATGAAGCATTAATTCCATTTTTAGAAAACATGGTTGGCGAACGTGAATTTATATTAAAATAGGACAATACAGCGGCCCACGTTTCTACAATTTCCAGGGAATGGTTTAAGTCACGGGACATTCCTTTAATGGAATGATCTGCAAACAGTACCCTAACATGAACTCGATAGAAAACTTGTGGCCTACAATAGCCAGAAATGTATATGCCAATGGCCGCCAATTTGTACACGTCGGAAGTTTAAAACAAGAAATTAAACGCTGCCGGGAAGAAATTCCGAATACTACACTAAATAACCTTGCGGATTCAATGTCGAGTAGGATTTTTGAATCAATTCAGAATAATAGCGTATTTAAGTATTAAATGTGTACAGAGTATTAAATTTATAATATTAATAGAATTGTGATCTTTAATCGTCTTTTTCTCATGTGCATTTAAAGGAATTTCGCACGGAGAATGAGATTTTGTTCGTACAAATACATGTACATGTGATTGTGTACATATATATATATATATATATAAATATATTTGTAAACCTTAGCGGTTATTATATTTGCCTTATTTGACTTTTCGCTTCCCTGTATAGATTGGTGCCTCATTCTTATACATTTTATTTCAATTGTATTATTGCATTTCCATTAATGTTTTGCAAGGCAAAGCTCGTACGAAGTAATCGCATACTTAGTGATTCCAAAGAAATTCATTGGTTGACAAAGGGTCGAATAAAAGACTGCGAATTGCCTTTGGCATAATTCCACTGAAAGGCTTACGGCACTTCCGTGAGACAGCACAAAGCATCTAAACTGTCACAGCAACACGTGCAGGCATTCTCTAAATACTGTATACATATGTACATTCTCTAAACACGGCTGGCATGCTCCTCCTGCTTTGTGTAGAGCTGTACGATGCACTCCAGAGCGGAGAGACCAGTTCTCTCTGTTCTCACTTTGACAAATATGTATTATATACATGCGCAATCGGTGTGCGTTTGCAACATGTATTGCAAAAAGCACTTAAATTCACAAAACATACGACAATTTCTGCCAAGAAATTGCTAATTGAATAAAGAATATTCTATTGTTAATTAGGAATATTTTAATAAGTTTAATAAGTAAAGTGTTTTAGCAGCCCTATTACAAAATTAGCGTATTACGTATCCAGCGAAAAAAGTAAGTTAATTATATCATTGCTGTACTATGACACGCTAAGAATCGAATTTTACATCGAGTCCAAATTTAGTACAATTCCTATATAAATCTCAAGTGCTTCAATATAAGATTTTATATAAAATATAAAAATCTTTAATACAAAGACTAACAATAAGATATTAGGTAGCGAAATTCATGAAACACTATATCATGAAAATAGCCACATAAATAGGATATATTATGTTGCCAATAACTCATTGTTCTGATATCGACCTTTTCCCTCGTTCACTAGAAGCTATTGATATGGCATTACGAAACATATTCATTACTCGTTGATGTAAAGCATAATAATATTCGCCATTCGCAACCACTGTTCTGCAGTATCTATCCGTTACGTACCGAAGGCTTAAGCAAATAAATTTGTACTTCGCGTTAGGTAAATATTATATAATATTCCTAGTCTTATTTTTCTTTCTAATTCTTTTCAAAGACCCGTACACACCCGTTCATAAGTCATAGGACATACACAAGAACTGAAGAGATACATTTAGAACTGGGTGCAGGTTAAAGTAACCAGCCTGGATTTTCGGAAATATCAAAAGTTCACGTACTTTAAACGTTTGAAGGTGCAACAGGGTCAACATATGTACCAGAATACTCCTAGAGCAAAAAGCGCCGGATATATCATGCGACGTAGAATAATGGCCCTTTACACTTATTGGGGGAACTAACTTTTACACATAAGTATCCACAACTGTAACTTGTAACTCAGAGAAACCGCTTTATTTTTAGAATGTACGCTGCCGCTTCTAGGTCAGAGGACACGTACTAGAATTTGATCAAAATTGAACACTAATTACTGGAGTCGTTAATAAATTTAACAGAGGGCAATGTTTTTCATATTTTACACAATTAGTGACCGCTACTGTTACGTCGCAGCGGTAGGTTGAAAAAGGAAAATTCTTCTTTTTGATACAAGTACAACTCTTCAGGGACGAACATTTTAAACTGAGAAAAAATGGTTTAAATTTATATTTTGTTACTTTTGATACATTTTACATCGACAGTAATTCAGTAAGCCAGAACTAATTCGAAAAACAGTAAATATAAAAAAAAATGTCCACGTACGTTGATTGCTATATTACGAATGGTATATTACGAATGAAAACATTTCATGCATTCAAGGTATGATTTGCACTCTTTTGTGTCCTTTCTTTACTTCCACCGTAACCTGAGGAATAACACAATAGGAAAATTGTACAGTTTTTACAACACTGTTGAGACTCTTTTTATTCGATAGATACGTTTTACAGAAAACGGCAAATAAAGCAACCACGCTAAACAAATTCCTTTGAAAATCTCAAAAAACTTGATATTAAACTCGAAATAAGTTTGCTTTAAAACTGTATTCATTTAATTTGAAGGAAAAGTAATAATTATTTTTACATTTTTTCATCAGAACTATCGTCACTGTCTGGCAATTTTTTGCAATATGTATGTATGAAATTTGCACCGCATAACTTAAAAACCGCATTAAAAACGCATTAAACGAGACTCAAATGTACACTTGGGCCAAAGATGCACAGTACGTTTATAATTTCTTATAAAATAGAATCAATTCTAAAAATTTCTATTTCAAATTAATACAATCATTGGAGCTGACTATATTTTACACACTTGGCTTTTTATTTATCAAATATTAACGATATTCTTCGAATAATCAAAAGCATTTTGAAACATCAAAAGAAACGTTACAAATTTTCAAATCAGTGATTATTAAGTAGAATAAAATATTATCAGTGCTGCCATACGACAAGTTTTTTGACAGAACAGTTCGCCAACAGATCTTAATTTTCTTTTTGTCACTTGGAATAACTTTAACTTTAAAAAACTAAATGTATACATATGTGACAGTATCCTTAAACAGGTTAATATATTTATTTTGGTTCGTGATCTCGTGCTGGATGTTCGAAGCAATACAGGTAGAGCTTCGTCAGAGACTTCGAGTAAACTGAGATGGTTGGTGTTGCTAGGATCGATATACATATATGTATATGCATATATACAGTCCCGAGTGGGGCGGTGTGCAATGAAATTTTCGGGATGCCCGGCTGTGTTCCGCAGTTGCGGGTGTCTCTTCGTGGGACGTCATGAGATCTCCTTTATCTCTTAACAAATGTTTCCAGTTGTGTCATGTACAATCGAAATTTGGGGGTTTCCGAGTGTATCGTTTAGGCTGTAGGGGGTGACGGTTTATCGACGGGTTACGTCAACGCAGCTGAGAGTGTCCGAGCGTAGGAAGTCCTGGAGTTTGTCTTAAGACATGAACTCACTAGCGAGACGTTGATGTGCTTGGAATCTTTTGATGGGGGCTTTAACATCAGCACAATCTTGACAGCGCGATAAAACAACAAGTGCAACAAGTTGTGCAAGAACCTTACCAAAATCTTTAATAGCAATCACATCTTTTTTCGTTTCTGTACCCTCTGTGTGTCATAAGTAATATTTGGTATTCTAGAAAGTAATGTTTGAAGACAAATTATAATAAAGATTAACATCTAGAATGTCAAAATTAATAGGAACGTTACTTATGGCACACGTTGATGCCTAGTGGAAAGGGAAATCTAATTATTATTAACAATTTGGGCGCTGCATACATTATTGCATGTGTTTTTTTATTGTCCATATAGATAATTATGTAAAACATGGAGAAATATTGTTCCCTGCTGAATGAATTAACGATTCCAATCATTTTTGTTCAACCTTTATAAAATTTTAGTTCCTGTCATATAACGTATAGCCGCGAGTGTACACACGTGGCTGTATTAAAATCCCACACCGTTTGAGCTTCGTGCAACCAGTTAACAGCGAATGTATAATAATTTCAAATCGAACAATGAAATACTCATTCGTAGACAGTGAAATGAACATTTTTCGGTACACGTTGACGAAACCACTCACGATGAAATATGTTGAAATTTAAAAAAAAACCACCACTTTTTTTATTCAATTATAAAGTTCGACAACACTTGCTCGCATATGGCAACCTTCATGCGAAAAGTATTAGCTGAATTAAATTGGAGTTATACAAAATCAAATTTTGTATAATCGAGTTATGGTCTGCTTCATTCATTTCAGTTTTTTTTTAACAATAAAAAGTGTGCAGGTATAGATAGAGCTGAAAATCCTGTGCAAAAGTTCGTTGAAGCTCAAATTTTTATTCTCTTCATAGAAGAATTATCAGCATTGTTAACGGATGGGATAAAATTATAAATAGGATTCTAGGTAGAGATGATTAAAAAATATTGTAAGCATCCTTAATTGCAAGAAAAAGTTAAAAAAAATAGCGTTTTCTTGTTTGACAATCGAAACTTTTTATTTTAATTATCATACTGTCTTCGAAGATCTATGACTATAAATCATTTTCATCTATGGTTAATTCAAAATGTATCGAATAAAATGATACTACGACAAAGTACAATATAATTATCAGCGTTGTGTATGATAGCGTAACGTAAATATGTATAATCGAAGATATGAAGATTTTAAATTCATTCGAAGAATGACTCATCGTTTATAGGAAATTATTGCCTGCAATTCGTTACGGACGGTTCGAATATTGCTCGTTACTGATCACGCTGAGCCAGCAAGAAGTAATTGATGGCGTCGGCTCCACGAAATTCTAAACAATTCAACATGTGAATAGTTATTCGGATCACAGAATTTCCGTTCTCATTGCGTTTCACTTTAGTTGGCAACAAAACCAGTCCAGCGATATACGTTATTCCACAAACATACGGCACCCAAACTACTTCCGTAGCACAAAAATTTAGATTAGCACTTCGGAGTGTGAAAGTGCATATTATAGTCGAATGTAAATAACTGTTTGAAAAATAATGGTCACAATTTGTCTAGTTGCTTGAAAGGTGTTCGAGCATTCGTTTACTTTGGCAATATTAATTTATTAATAGAAGGATTTATAAAATTGATTCCCGTGCATAAGTTGTTTAACTAAATTATAGTAATAAAGTTTGAGTCCATAAATGCAAAACTTCAGGAAACTGCTAAACTATTAACAGCGAGATAAGTGCCCAAAGTATCAGAAAGACTTGTGGAAGTGTTTGCAAGAAGCGTGGAAGGAAATTGCTTTAGAAACTAATGGATAGATTACCGCGGTTATCATTTTTTCTTTTGCAGCATACATTGAAATAATATACATATGTGAATTGTTAGTATAGATCTATCAAATGCCCTGTCGGTTCTTATCGGCATTTTTAAGTATTCTTTCTACTATATCGAACCAAACAGATGCATATGTGACGAGTATATTTAATTCCATGGTTGGCTTATGAACAAACTAACCACGAATCCTGTTTACTGTGCAAAAAATGGGATGCAGCCCAATCTTATTTGCACAAAGTTTAAGAAATAATTTGCGATGCTTCACGTTTATTCCAAGCTTTATACACACGATTTCAATTTACACAGATGCTATCTGTTCAAAGGTATTAATAAACAATGCTCACAATTCTTTATTTGCAAAAGTTAGATACATGTAAAAGGTAAAAGGCGGTAAAAGGGAGTGGTTTCCAAGTTTCCGAGAAATCTTTGATTGTTAATCATGAGTTTTGTAACATTCACCGCGAACACTTATACATTTAAATAGAACATCTACACATGGTAAATTTTTGACGATGTTAAAATTTAATTCTATTATACCAATAACCATCGCGTAACCGATTGTTCAGATGCAACAAAGCACAACTTACAGTAAATGTGTAAAAATGAAGCAAAGGTTATCGCGCTTTTATTCAAGAGGAACAAAAATAAACTAAGACCAATGTTACTCAACAAAGTATTCTTTTTAATCCTCACGCATAATATTATGAAGTTATGAAAGATAACTTTTTCTTCCCTCCCGAAACTGATTACAATGTTTTGTTTTTTTTTCCAACACTTTTATAGTACTTTGTTTCACAGTTGAAAATGCTAGTTTTTCTTACTTGTGTCTCATTTTGTTCTTATTTATCGATCAACAGATACGCGTTTACGCGAATAAGCACATCACGCACAACAGCCGATCCTTGGAAAGAGAAAAAACGAACCTGATTGCCGAGTGTTGGCACAAACTAAATGCAACCGAAGAATATTTACTGCTACTCCTCTCCTGCTTTCTTTCCTTATGTTGCAGGTCGGGAAAACGTGGTCTAGTCACGCGACTGTTATGGTCAATAGTAATGTGTTGACACGTTTCTTCTTATTTGTAACTGTAATGAGTATCTGCCACCTTTTCAAGCTCGATAGGCATACCAGCATTTAATCGATATTTCTATTTCATTAAACGGGATAAAATTTGATCGCCATTACCATGTGTACGTTGTTCTGTAATTCTAGAAAGAAATTTAATGAAATAGTAATATGTTAGCAGAGAATTACCCACGCCATGGATCACAAATTATTCCATAAATCAGGAAAAATCCACGAAGCAAACCGTGTTTCAATGGAATCCAATGGAATTTTAATTCTACCTGAACAAACATAGATATTATCTTTCGCTGTGTCTCACATTTCGCTACGAACTTTCCGAACAACCCAATATATAAGTTGAACGCCAGCTTCCTGGGGAACTGTGTGCGACTCATTGGACAATTAATCGCCCATGTCGATCTGTGGTATTGATGTAGATAAATTCCTCCAATTGAAGCAGTCCGTTCAGCGTACAATATCTCATCGTCAGTGCATTAAAGCTATCAGACTAACTTCGACTAGCCAATGTAGATCAATGAGTTCAAAAGCTATTTAGATCAATTGTTAGTGACCTTTCCGAATAAAAATTTGTGAAAATTCTTTGATAATAAGGGTGACTGAGAAGACCTTGTAGGTATTCTACAGGGTGACAAAAAACTCAGGGAACATCGATAATTGAGATATAGCTGAGGGGTAGAAAAACAATATTTTCCTTGGCAAAAATGTCCTACATAGTTTCGTTTTTGAGTTATTAACGAAAAACACTGGCCAATGAGAGGGCCCGGCGGGTATGGGCCGACGCGCGCTCAGGTGCGAACCGATCACTTGCGGTTGGTCGTGATGGGGGCATCGAGGGTACCGCGGAAAGCATGCGGCAAATGTTACATCGTCTTAATTAAGAATCACGTGGAATTATTCATTATTCGTGAATAAGAAATACACTAATAAATCGTGTAATAACCGTGTTCGATACGTTTATTCATTATCCGAAAGGAATGAAGTGTTTTATTAATTATGAAAAAAATACTTTTTTTTATCAGTACGTTTTCAGGTGGATAAATTATGTATTAAGAAAAACGATTCGCATAACTAATGTTAGGAAAAGCTAGTTAAACTTACCCATTCGTTCACGAATTAACCTGGCTAACATTGTGTGAATCCTGACCTAGGCAACGCTCCATAGCTGAACCTGTTACGCCAGAACCAGAGCCATGCTGCTAACCGAGCGAGCAACATCAATCGTACAAATGCAGAATATTACAAAATGTTCAAGCGTAGGAACAATAAATTGTTTTTAAATACCCCCACATTACACAGTGGCAAGTGAAGTTATCGTGAAGTGAAGTGATCGTGCAAGGATACTAAGCCGGCCATAACATCGGCTGTTGAGTTTTTTGTCACCCTGTATATTTCCCCACCAACAGGTGTTTCGACCGTACGTCATTTTTTTGGAACAGTAACGACGGCTCGCGTCTAACAATTGTAAGTTGTCTAGACTACGCTTCCCAAAGGCAAATTAATGGCGGCGAAAACTTTTGGGCGATTAGAGAACCTTTAAAGAACTGTAACCACAGTAGCTCCTAATCAATGTCATATATACTTTATTGAGAACTATAGCTCGGTTATTAGATAGATAGACAACGGTGTTATGGCTAGGTACAGCTGTTTCTTACGCTGGTTAGTGGTAAACTATAACTAAAGGCTCATCGTGCTCTTCGAGGTGGACCCCGAACGGGTGGAGTTCTATATGTTTTTTAAAACGCAGATACTTTATTGGTGCAATCCGGCATAGCTCCCACCAAGGGTGCCAAATAAGATCTTCCTCTAATAATTAGGGAAAGGGAAAAACTCGCCGTGAGAAACCCTACGACGCGGGCGGCCAGCGTCGCCGCAGGACCGCTAATTCTGTAATCGAGCCTTGCACGCCCTTATCGCCTGAGTACAAAGGGGCCCTTGACTTGGACTTGTACGCCAAGAAAACTGGCGCCTCGACTATCCTGGAGCCTTGAAATAAACGCAAATTTTGTCTAAGGACGGAACAACAAGCAAAGGAGAATTTGTTAGTTTGTTCTATACTGTATTACACAATTCTGTTCTGTTTATTAGCTGGAGAATATGAAAGTGTATCAAGTCACCCCGGTCTCTCCTACATTTAAACACACAGCAGCTGTGCATATGGAAAATATTTATATACAGTTGGCGGCATAAGTGAATCCCCATAAATGATTAGTTCTTAAATATTATGAATAGCAAAACAGGCCACCTTTTTCCATGCCAATGATCTGGGGGGTAAAAATGTTTGAAAACGGATTTCAAACAAAACTTGCCTACCTTGTGTGCACGCGAATAATTGTAACACACGATGTCCGTACATTCAGACAAGTCTTGCACAATACGGAATAAAATAAATAGGACGAATGCAGCGGATGGTAAGCAACGGGCAGCAAGCGGGTAACGAGCATAGTCGTGATAAAGGGAGGCAAATAAAATCGTGCGCGATCAGCACAAATCCTAATTGGAGCGCGTACCTACAGGAACCGGATGAAAGGGCTGTTTTCTGTGTAAGGACATAAAGTGGTGCCAAACGTCCAAAGGATGGGGTCTGTTGGTTTAGCTAACCGGAATACGCGATCCATCGTACGAGCATTGACTGTCACATTCATGGTACGCATTCCGCTTCCTCTTGCGATATTCTTTACACACTAAACACTATTGTCGCTCCCGTAGACCTATCAACCGAAGTTGAAACTTCGTATCGTGCCATACAAGACCTAGATCCCCCAGGCATACATTAAGGTTACGCCATTGTAGGTTGAAGATCCCATTCAGGTCGCAGCAGACTGCAAAGAGGTCCAAGTTTCTTTCGCTGACTATGAAGAAATCGCAACCGCCGTAACTGAGCCAGTCCTGCGAAATAGGTTTTTCGCTTCCGGCTCGAGCAGATTTGGGCCATTTCTTAACAGATTTAGCAACACGGTATTGAAGTCTTCATAGACAGTATAGGAATGTTTCTGTGTTATATTTGTAAAAAGTATAGAACGTACATATACAATAGCTGTTTTCACAATTGCGGAACGCTATTTGTATGTGCTTGTTACGCGCGTAGATAACTTTTAATTAATTCCATCGCTAAATTCATCCAACGTAAGGGCGATGAAACGGCTACGGAACAAGAATGAGGTATCATCAAGTATTTCAATCTATTGTGCAACGAAATTTGCTTAAGAAGAGCATTTCTAATATAAAAGGTAGGGGAACGAACTTAATATCTATTCATTACTGGAGTATTACATTAATTAATACTTGAAGGGATACTAAATGCCCGTAAAATAAACGAAACGATTTGAAATTCTTGGCTGGTAGAGCACATTCCGGATATATCCTGCATACTTTTATGCACTATACATACATAAAGGTCCGCACTCCACTGACCAAACATTTAACATGTCATTTAACATGTTAGCGCTTTCGTTAGGAGCGGTACTTCAATCGCGATATTCTAATTTTTGATATTGCATATTTGATATTGGAAATTATAGGTAAGGCGGAGATGGATTAACGAAATGTATCAATCCTTTTTATATAAATCTGAGACAACAGTGCGTATAAGTTTAAGTCATCGGCGGTGAAATTTCTTATTATTTCTTATCATATACATGTCCTACCATATTTTCTATGATAATGAATACACACTCTATAACTCGTGCACTCTGATCCCCTTTCACCGATTCTCTCCCTAAGTTACTTTTCCCAAGCTGCTCTCTTAAAAACTACCCTCCATGTTCTTTTTCTCGTTCAGTCTTGGCCATTCTCAAGTCTCGCGTAAACAATGCACGCTTATGTCACGTACCGTCCCTCAGGTGAAAATTCGCGTGCATTCCGCGAGCTGAACTCCATTCTCTCTCCATTTGAAAACATATAACAACTCGATCTCTCTCTCTGATTCTTCGAATATGCAGAGAAAAGCCAGTTATGAAATTGGGCAATAATGCTGAAGAGCCTATATGGCAACAAACATCGCAATTATAATTAATGAGTGTACTAATAAGTGTGTAATATAATATAGTTTGCTCAAATGTGCATTTCAAAGCACATAAATACGATTTACATCTACGAGGAGGCACTTCTGCTACCCTTGCGTCCCATTGCACTTGATAGGTCGCTGACGGTACTTACTCGTCACTGCTAAATTAGACAGTGCTGCTCTGAACACTTCTCTAACCTGTTTCGTGCCTTTCACAGTCACATCACGTCTGTTTAATTCAGGTAAGAAATTGTGTATGGTATATTTACACAAGGAAGGTGGTCCCTCTTAAATACCTGTTAAATACCTGATGATCTGACTTAATGATCGTGAATACTTAGTATCACCTTGACGATTACATATTTTGCGAAACATGATTTCAGGTAAAAACATTGCACCGTTTGGTATAGAAAAGAATTCATATGCATACATATGATATAATATCGATGGCCTGCAGTACAAATATTATATGTCCATTTTTATATGGGGCATGTGATATGTATTGCACCATAAAAGAGCTAGAAAGAACTGATGCAGGATATAGAAATGCGAATTAACGAAAAAGTGGACGTAGAATATTTGTGTCGTAAACTAAATATTGTTATTATTTGGAAAAGTTGTGGCTCGTTCTTGTCACTGAACTTCTAATAATTACTTTTGCAAAATACCTTACAGTGAAGGATAATTAAAATATCTGATGATAAATAACAAATTAGAAATATTGTGATAGAATATATTTCGATTGATAACTCATCCGAATGTACCCCTTCATTTTCTTGTGCATAATAAGTATCTGCATCAGTATTCTGCTGCCTCTTTCAACAAAATTGGATAGAACGGTTATTATTTTACGTCATACCGCTTTCTCAATTTTAAGCAAGGCAAGAGTATAACTGATCGTACCACCTGTTGCAAACAAACCGCGCTAATTACACGGTAGTCTTTGTATACTACTCTTTCATATTTCACTAATAAGCCAATACACTTAATTGAGTGCAAACGATGTGATAATATCTGCAAAACATATTAAATAATATATTTAATTGTACATGCGATTTTTCTCAAAAGTCGTACTCTTTTCGAAAATATCATTTTCATAACTATTGCTATTCAAAATTGGTCTAGGTTGTTTATTAAAAAATTGTCTCGTTTTTATTGTATGAAAGTATAAAAATTGAGTAAAACAATGACAATTTACTCACACTCAATCGCACTAATGCAATGCTAAAACTCTATGAACAAAAGGCTAGGATCGAACCCTGGCGATCATGGAACTACCATAAGGTTGTCAAATGGCCGACTGTCCAAGGAGCTCGAGAAATTATTCAGGGCTGACGACACCTACTCATTTTCTGAAAATACCACTGTCCATCGCCCACTGGTTTTTACCAGTGGCGGCAAATTGACTTTTGAAGCTATACACTATCTTTATATCTAACCCATTATAATTATTCTGAACTGTGTGATTTTTATACTTCTGTCTGAAAGATCTTTATAGCTTTATAGACTACTTTTATCCAAAACTTACTCTGACTATTCTAAGCGGTGCAATTGTTACACTCTCTCAGTGAAATCTGTATTCGAGTATACAACCTTCTGCTTGTTTATTCGGATACAAGGTATTTCGTAAAACGTGGTACAACCACGAAGGTGAATATTCATTAAGTGCACATACACTTATACACGTTCTATTACGTCGCTCACGCAATCTTATTAGCCACCGCTAATCCTGTTCGTACTTATAAACAATGTCAGTAAACATTTAGGTAGTTTGAAGAATGGTAACTTCCCTCTCTGCTGTGCCACTATTTCCAAACACCCTGTACATTTCCTATAGCGGATCAAAGGGTATTTTATATATATAATAATCAGCCCCACGAATTTTCTGCTAGCCAGCAGTAATATTTATTCTACTTCCGTGGAACTGCGAAGTGTTTAATAAACAACCGACAAACAGGAAGTAACTAGGAATATCAAAGTAGTAAGGATGAAAATACTTTTCCAATGAGAAATAATCAACCTGGCCATACGTGACGCATACAAATCTGAATACAGATCAAACACAAAGCGTCTGCGCCGCATCGGGCAAAATGGCACTACGCAAATCGTGCGACCAGTTGTACGCTCAAGTTTGTGCGGGATTGCGCAAGAACGCGCACGATTATCGATATCCGTGTATCCATATGTATGTATGCATCCGTGGAAACCGATTTTGTACCTGGACACCTCCGATAATGCAAAGATTGATGGTAAGGAGCTTACTAAGGGACTCGCCCGCTATGGAAATCCGAAGCAGCGAAACCAAGCACTCTTTCTTTAGAAATTCTGGCAAGTAATGCATCAAGTTATTTCCATTAGGATCAGAAAGTCATCGAAGTTAGAAATTCGGCGCGACCTGACATAGAGGGGAATATTGTAATATTCATATTGGAGCAGCGGATAGAACGATTATATGTATTAGTTGTCCGAATGATATTTGATCGTCTTCCGCCGATTTAGGGAGATAGATTGAAGATAGTCTGCTTACTCATTTCACTGTTAAGTTATATATACGATAAGATATCAGGAAAAAGTGATTCTTTATTGCGATAAAGTGATCTTGTCGTGATGTCTAGTTACATCTGACACATAGATGTCACAGTTACACTATAGTATATATATATATATATCTTAAAATGATCAGAGAACACTTTATTTTAACCTTTTCGATGTTTATATCGAGTGCACCCTTTATAAAATGTGGGCTGTATTTTGTTTAGCACTAGAACTACCATGGAACTTAAAATGACTTGTTTCAAATTTATCGCATTGAAATTCTTAACATAGAGGTGTCGTTGTAATAATTTATGATGACTTTTAATACAAGAGAAGATTTTAATTCAGTTCTATAACAAGTGCATTTACTCTGCCTTTGTTGTGAATACTCGTAACCACATAAAAATAATTTAGTACAATCGTGTACATTTCCAAAATAAAATAAACCGCTCAAAAGGTTAATTTACGTCCGGATATAACGACATCGTATCAACACATTGTCAGTAAATTCGGCGTAATGTTTTCCATTGGGCTGAAACCTTAATACAATATCAAGAAACAATGGAAACAAACGGCCATTACTTTTACGAATGAATTTTTAGTAACAAAAAAGTTTCAGATTGCTTTAATAATAAACCATTCCTATTTGATAGACGCAAAAATTTGGATTTAAACATTATTGCTAAACATTATTAATATAAACAGTATTTTCTCGTGAGACGGAATATTTCTGGCATGTTAACGTAAAGACACTCGTACAGAAATATTCGTGCACGTATATATACTAGAGGAAATTGATTCTTCAAATAAAGTTTCGAGAGCCAATTATCCGCCAAGAAGGATTCAAACATGTAGGAACACAGACTACAGAAAGAGAACGAAAAATACGATGTTTGAAACAGCGAAGCTGGCTTGATTCTATTTCCCACTTTCTTTGAAAAATCTTGAGTATCCTTTTATCGTTACTAGGTTGATCTTACGATCATCTATGTTAGTTTTGTGCTGTCTAACTGTATTCATATATAACTGAGTTTTCTCACCCTCATAAACGTGAGATCATCTTTCACGAGAATTAAAGAATCGTATTTTATTTTAAGTGCGATATACGTAGCCTCTAAATATTTCTTTATTTTATTTATTAATCCTACACGTACGCAATTAAACCTTTAGTGTAAATACTGTTGTCCAAGCCAACAATTTCGAATATTCTGTGCCTCGTAGCAACAACTTGTCCTAGGGAGCATAAATTAGCGTAAAGGATCCAATGGTGAGTGACATAGCTCTGGAGTCTATAGATTATTCTCTGATGGATGAGAACAGGTCTGGATTAGACTGGGGGAAGACGGCGAAAAGTTCTGATATCGGAAAATAAGGCTTAACCCCACATATACTGCAAATCAAGAGTTTCGAATAATCAGGCACTTCGAGAATTATAGCAATTTCAATGAAAATCAACAGTTTCTCGTCGGAAATTAATAAACTACTCCAAACTAGAAAATAGCCGAGCGCAACAATTGACTGTTGGTCCGCATAATATTAACTCTCAATAAATGGACAGCTGACAGGAGATCGAATATTTGTGAAACTAAATGGTCCCAAACTTTTGGGGGATAGAGCGCATAGTATCGCATTATTCTACACAAAAATATCTCTGTATCCTTTGTTAACGTCGATAAAATTGTTAATAACCAGATAGTTGTACTAAAAAATATGTACGATATGAAAAATATCTTAAACATCACTTGCTATAAATTAAAAATAACACAAAGTATAGAAGCCAGCAACAACAAACGAACATAAACAACTTTCTTGTACAGTATATTCCTCTTTCGCGGCCATTCGAATTGTTCTTTAAACATTTCTCATGTCATCAAGAACAAACGATATATCTCGCTGTCCTCCATATGCTGGGACATCCTGTACAGTAGTGGATGCGTTAAGCGTTTCTGGGAGATTGATGGATAGAACGAAGTTATACTTACGAGCAATATTCGTGGCCGATGCGTTTAAGGAGGCCTTGGCCGTTCGAAGGCAAGCTGAACCGAGACAGCAACGACAGCCAGCTATTAAGGTCAACAACGGATTTCAGGAAAAATCGATAGACCGGATAGAACGACCCTCGATGGATATCGGCTTGTTGAGAATCAAGGGTTACATCCAAGAAATGGGTAAGCCATTTTTTAATTCTGTTCATCATCTTTCCCCGAGGCGGCGATACTCGAAGGGAGAGAGAAAGGAAAAGGGTGAACAAAAGGAAGAGAATAATCTCTCCTAATTCACCGTTTCTTCCACTTTACTTATTCGATGTATCTGCTGCTCTTTATTTTTCCACTTTGTTCTTTATAATCATACACTTTCCTTTTTCTCGCTTGTCCCTTGCATAGAAATTATGGTTAGCCGCGGTGTAAAATATTGCTGAAGCGGAGAAATATATTATTGGCGAGGAAAAACGAGGAAATAAAATAATCTAGTTTGAGTCACTTGTAAGGCTGCGAGACAATCATTCCTTTCTGACTGCGTTTAGAGCGGAGGAATGGAATTATATTAATTCCTTTTAAATACAATAATGTATCGTACGCCTGTTTTTGTTGTGTTTAATTAAAACGGCATATGCAGTAGTTGAAACTATATTTTACCTAATTATTTTGTGTAGGTACGATATGATATTTTGTGTTAATTCTTCATTCAACAGTCCATTTGTTTCAGAATCTATGCATGCGTGTAGTGATTTTGATGTCAAGCTTTCGTTAATTTGTCTAAATACATTTTGAACAGCATAGAAGATTTAATAGACAAGGGTAAAACTGCTTGCGACAATCAATTAGATGGTAACAAAAGAAAAAGGAACTCACGTTTAAGATAATACAGATATTAATAATGTAGACTTCCAATTCGAATAAAATCATTCGACTGAAATAGTGAATAATGCAGACATTATATAATGTTTTATAGAAAATTGAAGGGCATTCAACTGCAAAACAGGAATTCATCGAAGCCTTCTACAGTTACTCTACACTACACTGCAACGATTAAGCTGTCAATAGCATTGAAACTGATCTTAATTCATCGGTGAATTGAGCTTAATTGAATCAGTTGAACAGTTTCCAAATCCTCCGCGCAACAGTGGTACAATTTCTTTACAATTTCCCAGTAAATTTCCATTTCCCTTGTACGTAGTAAATTAATTACCGATATAGTTATAGTCTTTTCATCAGGAAAATACATTTATGATATACTATCATATGATAAATAAATGATATAGAAACATTATTTTCAGATTTAGCGATGATTTGTATAAGAACGCGCAAATCTGTGTGATTGTCCAACAAAAACGTTTAAGACCTATACCCAATTCATCGATACCGCATCGATTAACGCAACGCAGGAAAATGTTTACACTGAAACACGCAAAAAGGAAGAAGAAGATAAGTGAAAACGAAAGAACGATAGATATAATGCATGAAAGAATTAATATTAAACGAGGTGATATGACCCTTTAAACAAAATATACTCAACATTGCACCATTGAAGCAAGTAACAGGGGAAAATACCGCAGTCAAACGGTTTTTATTGTTGAGTATAGAATACAAACGTGGGAGAATGTACGGTGCATTCCACTTGAAGTAGAGAAAGAACGAGCGTTCAGACTGAGCAGACTAGTGCCAGTGTCAGATTGATTAAACGACAATATTGAAAGGGTTTTGTAGCTTTGTTTAGCAGTCCTTGAGGAGCCGAATTGCAGAATTTTCTCCAACATTAATGGACTATAAACCATGCGTACGTATATACGTGTGTATACACTTGACTAGGATCGATATACGTATAGTTTCCATTACGAGAACTTTCGAAAACAAACAAAAATATATAACTTTATAATTATTTTAATTAAATGTTAAATCAAATATTTAATATACCGCACTCTTGGGGTATATTATCCTTGTAAACCATATATACATAACAATCAGGGTGATACTTTTAAATAGATAATAAATTGATTTAACTAGAACTGAATGAATATTTTCGCCGCATTACAGAAGCAATTGCGCCTAATATAAGTATAACGGTGAAAACAATCTAATGTATTATATTTTAATATATGATTCACGAAAATGAAATATATTAATAGCAACAGTTTTATTTCCCACTGTTGAATATTTGCTATTGACAGTGAACGTAAAATATGCTAGAGAAAAATTGTCTCAACGTTCTTAGAAATGGCTTACTAATAAAGATAGTAAAAGAATCAGAAGGGGCTCTACTTGGGGAGTCAAAAAGGGCCCGGGTTGTAAAATGAGACGATGCGCAATTCGTTGGTATAAGTACCCAGTTCTTCTGGGTGCTTTATTCAGTTCAAGGGAACATTTCATGGTGATGTGACATTCCTTCTGAGCTGTTCTTAAATACACGGATTATGATAAATATAATAGTTATTTTATTTAACACACCATTTCCAATGGCCACATTTTTATATATTTATATATAGTATATTTAATTTCATTTAACATTAAGAAAATTTCGGTATCCCAAATCGGAATTGGAATTGGAGTAGAATTTTCATTTTATTCGGGTGCTGCAAATAGATATTTTCAATTGGAAACATTATTTATTTTGTCAGAATGTATATATGTATAAACCATTTCTTCTTATTCCTAGCTAAGTAAAAACTCGATTGCTGAATAATACTTCAAATTTTCCTAGAAATAAAGAAACTTCAAACAATCTGGAGATCGAACCAATATTATCTTTTAACAGGCCGATTTCCTTCAACCCGTATCTCCAACGTTTCGCACTGTGTCGTCAATGTGTACCGAAGTGTTAAATAATCTCCGGGAAAAAGCAATAAACGACTAGAAAGGAATGTGTATTAACCCTCATGCGTTCTCAGTTTGACTATACTTTTATGGTCCTCGGCTCAAAAATGACCAAATTATATGGAACACATTTAGATAAATAAGAACACTATGTGTCAGAAAAGACCCGATGACCGCCTGAGAGATAAATCTCTGAACCCAAGAAACAATTTTGAAGTGTACACTAGTCTACTAGTACAAACATTTTTTTCATTTCGACGCTACTGTTTATACAAAAAAAAAACGTGTGCAGCGGTACACTGGAATCGTTACAGATATATTTACTTTATAAATAAATCGTTGAACGAAATGAATAATAAATATTAGACCGCCATACGCGACGAAGCATTAAACAATCGTACTCCTGAATTCATCAAACATTTATTCTTCAAAGAATCGCGCTAGAAAATTTGTCTGATTTTGCGCACCATAAATATCTATTATATAGAAGAAATACTTTTACCAAGTACGGTTTAACTTTTTATATATACGAATAATAATTAGTCAGATATTGAAAATAATATTTACAATATTTATCGTAATTGGCGATACTTAAAATATTTATAGATTTACGCAAAATGTTACGATACTTTTTCTTACATTTCCACAGCTGCTAGCAAGAATCCTATAGACTCTCAGAAACACAATGCAAACGTCTAAATGTTGCACATTCAACGACCTTAGGCGCAAACTGAAAAAACGGTTACCCGCGTTAAAACACCCGTTAGAATTGAACACACGTATGCGGCTTGCAATCTAATTTTATTCCAGATACATCACGCAGAATCAGAAAGTAATGATCTTGTGTAACGCGTGCACGCAAATATTTTATAATGATCAATATGCAGTTTCAGGCGGGGAACATGTTGCATCGGCATTAAGATACGCGCTTAGCAACACGATTAATAGCTGACACGAACGTTCATTTGCCGCTAAAAGAATCGGTGCATTCTATTTTTCGCTTCGGAAATGTGTTCCCCAACTGAATAATATAATGCATCGTGGATTCTTTCCACGTAGAAACTGGCTTCCGATTCGAGGGAAACTTTATCACTTGGTAAACAGGAATACAGCGCAACGTACAATGCAGCACCCCGAAGCTCCGAGAAATGAACGATAAACGTTCAGCATTCTAAAGCGGACCGCGCATGAATTTAGAAAAGCACGAATCTACGCCACGGCATTGCACAGCCCCCATAAAAACAGATTGCTCGAATAACCTGTCGACAGTGATTTAAATATTTATCATCGCGTTTCGAATAATCTTTAACTATTCGCGCATCCAGCCACCATTCCATCGAGTTAACTCACCGAGCCATCCTATATATATATACATACATATATATCTGTCCACGAATAAAATATTTTCATCGGTATGTCGCAGATTGGAGCTGGCGCCAGACATATCATTGCTAATTCATCTAATCAGTCGTTTGGACCAGCGATTTACAAATTTACCATCGCGTTTGAAATGTTCCTCAGACTCGCCGTGAACCCGTCGGCCGTTCGCGTATCCAACCACCATTTCATCGAGTTAATTCAATGAACACAGCCTACATGTACTTCTATACACGTCCGTTCACGAAAAAATGTTTGCATCGGTATTTCGCAGAGTGGAGCTGCCAATAGACTTAATATCCTCTCATATTTATCTAATCGGGGTAAGGCGAGACTGTTTGCTAAACGTGTCCTTCGATAGTGATATTCTTGTGGCAGACTTACGTGAAATAGACTTCACCCTCCACTCCCAGCAACATCTCCGTGGCGATAAAGTGACAGAGTACATACACGAAACGGCGAAACTGATCACTTGGGCACCATTCGGCGAAAAAAAGGGGGCACACGCGCGAACTGGTGACTGCGAGTGCCAAGGGGTTGGCTCGCGTTCGCCCGAAACAACGAAACGGCGAGAGAAGTAAAAGAGCGGAGAGAGAATGCCGCGAGAGGGAGGAATCGCGCTTCCCACGGCTAGAACGGACGAGGGCTCGTTCGTGACTGCTTAAAGGCTAGTCGGTTGTGCAGCTGGAAGCGGGGCGTGCGCCCTCCACAAAATCAAACTTTGCCTCCACTCGAGGAAATCCACCACGGGCATGGGAAGCGTGCGCGTCGCCTCGCCCCGCCAACGCCATCGCCATCGCCATCGCCATCGCCATCGCGCCAGGATTCATCTCTCGTCTCGGGGCCTGTGGATTCGCAGCAGCGCTCTGTGCGCCATAGGTGGATCGAACTACCAAAACCTGATGCGATCTTCCCGAATTCTCGCCGATCACGAATAGTTCCTCACGCGGGAAACGCAGTTGATCGGGGAAATTATTCGGCAAGCTTCCCGCGAACGTGTATGCGATGTGATGCTCTTAATCTATTTTTAACGAGTATTTTGAACTTTATTTTAACGCCGCGACGAAGCATCGCTTTTGAAGATTTATCGCGAAATAATCACACCGGAATACGTTCGGGAACTATGGGCGAATATCAATCAGGTTTGCGCGCGGTTTCTGCTCGACATTCGTTTCACACCCGTTGAGGGGTTATCGAAGGAACGGCAAGATATATTCTGGGTCTCGAATATATTTTCATATATTACTTGGTGTACTGGGTTGGCCAAATTGAGCGTCGCATCTTTATATTGAAATGTATTGGAAAACTAGATTATTAGGAAGTGTGATAATATATAATATACAGTTCGGTTTAAGAAAAGTACTTTATTTTATATAGTAAAAGAAGGCACGTCCTTATTCAAAGGAGAAACTCTAACGAATGAATATAGAAGAGAAGCATGGAGCATTCGGACCCTGTCGGCCCTTCTTAATTTAAACACTTTTGTATAAGCATTGAAATTCCATACGCCAGTATTTTCTCAAAACTATAAGGATAATTTTTGTTTAACCGGGTTTTATACAAAGCATAAAGCCAACAAAATGAAGCCCAACACTATTCGAGATATTTCCTGCTTTTCATTTTAACATCAAGTCCAGTTTATAGCACTCACCCTTCGCACACTGGGCGTTTCTTTACCGCTGCCTACTAGCAACACCTTGCACCACTTTTGCACCGAAGCGTCCGGGGGAAAGAAGAATTATCTTGAACGGAAGCAAATTTCAAGCGCCTGTGAATGTGTTCTTTTTTTATTTTATTTATCAATATGCTTTTTCCTCTTGCAAATGAAATCTCCTACTAGATCGACGAAACTTTTTCGATATTACAAATGCGTCAGTGGTACTCATTTCCGTTGTGTTGTACAGTTTTATAAAAAATGTATGAATTGATAATACATATTTTCATTGCCCCGATAAACAGTTTCCGCCATTACTTAAGTAATTTCCTTAAAAAAGTAATAATTCGGCGAATGCCTCCGCAGCGCAGCCAATGGAGCGCTAAGGGTTAATTATGGAACGCAATATATTTATTTTTTCCCCAATTTCCCATTACATTTTCACATAATCGAGGCTCCATTTCACCACTAGAAACTTTACTTTTTAAAGACCCCCATGGGACAAAATTTGACGATGTCAAATCCCATGATCTTGGTGGCCAATTGATGTCTCTCCCTCGTAAAATTAGGCATTTTATCCTTCAATGCAGCGATTGTTTCGCTCGATGTGTGTCGCGTGGCACGGTCTTGTTGGCAACCTAATAAATGTCCTAAAACGGAGTTTCTGTTGAAGTTAGAAAACACGAAATAACTCAAAGAATTTGTGTTTTATATCAATTTAAACATATGACATGTTAGAAATAATATAATTATTTCTATAAGATTGTCAGGTTTACTAAACGAATGCTTATGCGATGGAGGTTCTGGGGTAAGTGCCATGGGGTTCGTCACAGTCCTCTTACCAAAAGGCATTGCCTTCCCCACTCCGTGGCCAGATCCTCCAAGAGCAGAATCCAAATTCTTTAGCAATGTGACGTCAGGTCACTTGCCGTACTCAAAGTCTCTATCTCTTGTCTATAATAAACCATCCCTCGGCACTTGATAGCTAGAAGACCCAAGGTGGTCGCCAGCCATCGCCTGCCGACAGGATGTTTGTTTCCATTCATTTACTTCCAAGACGTGCAATGGCAATGTCAATCCTCGGACATTTCTAAAACATTCTTCGACCACGTGCAGGACTGCGTCCCCATCATAAATAATCCACAGGGTGCCTAGTACTTCGCCACCCGATCCTATTCCATTGTTTAAAAATACGCTGTCGCTAACAGACACTTGATCAGAACGAACGAAGTTCCAGTAATTTAAGAATTTCACATTTTTATTTTTTGCATCTAACTGCAGAACTGACTTTTACAGTGGGGTAGCTTATAAAGATCTAATTCGTTCTGGAACTTCGTTCGTTATAGGATATATGTATATGTCTACAGTCGAGTCTCTGTATTTTGAAAGCCTCTACGATAAAGAAGAAGAGCATGCGCATTTATTATGCTTACATTTTATAAATTGCACACGTGTGTGGATTTGTAACAAAATGATAAAAAATTCAAGAGTGAGGAGCTATCAGTTGGACCTCCTTTGGCGAAAAGTCCGTTCCTTGTAACATATTTGTTCGTTGTAACCGTCTTGATTTAATCAGAAAAACTGTTCGCTGTAAGGTCGTTAGTTATAGGATACCCCACCACACATATATCTTTTAGGGTCTGCACTGAAAGCAACGAATTCTGATTTAATTGATGCCTGGATTTCGGGCGATAAATCACAAAAAAGTATCAAACGTTTTAGCTCAAATCTTTAGGACACTTTTAATTATTAGGTGCATTAGAGTTTTTTTATGAAAAGTTTCGGGCAAGCAAAGGTTATAACTTGAGTATTTGCATGTTAAAAGAACACCTTTTTCCAATACCATCGTGCGTGGCTGTGTAACAAACTTGATTATAAAATAAATTGTAATTCAAGCAATTAATGCCCGAAGATATTTCAGTTTCAATCCACAAACGACCTTGTAAGAGAAATCACTAATACTCGAATCGAAGTCTCGATTAGGTATTAGAATAATTGCGTACGCGTGTATATATTAACAAGGTATTCCGTTTATTTCGTTTATATCTCGTTGATGTATACCGTTTATATCTCGACCATAGTCTATACAAGAATGCCTTCCTTTGGAAAAATCGTCGGTCGTGAGGACACCTACGTCACCATGGCCCTTTTTAACCATTTTAGGGTTCGCTCCGAAAGAAAGCTACGCTAGACAAAGTTAGCGTGCATCGGCGAAATGCACGTGGTCCGCCTCGGCTGTTCCTGTACCTCGAATATGCTAACAACCTGTGACTGCATTTAATAAATCGTATTTATGAATGTCTCATTGAGAATGCTAAAGATTTCACTACTAATTTTATTTTCCATAAATGAATACCAATAGTTTTATACTCTCAACTGAATTTAATCTTTTGTCCAAAACTTCATCATTCTGTCGCCCTTAGCATCGCGCTAATCTTCGAACCGATGAATTTTCCCCTGCTTCTGCCGCCCCTCGATCCCTCTGGCCGTTCAAACAAATCAGTAATGCGGTTTCCGCCATACGTGGAAATACGTCTATCGAGATAACAGGCGAATGATTTATTTTTCTTCGCCGGTGTAACGAATTTGGTCGTTTCTGTGGTAATCGAGAAGATTTGTTTGTTCCCTGCGTTCTTATCGATTTCAAGTGGCGAATGTTCCCTCGCAGAAGTGGAAGTAATAAGACTAATCGAAAGTCAAAGTTTCGTACAGCGAGTAGGGTACAGAAAAAAATCCTGAGTAAACTCAGAATGTACCCTTTTAGAGAAAGCTCTTTTACAATCGTTTATTTAAACGTTTCCGTTCACACCTGGGTAATCGAGGTATGGACGCAGGATATTATTAATCGTTATATTGGCAATACTGATGGCTTTCGTTCGCCGTTCGAGACTATTGCGCTACGTTTCGTGCGGCCATTCGTAGAATCGATTGGGCAGCATAAAAATAAAACCAAAAAAATATGGCTGATAACGAATACATTTTAGATAGGTTCACAGCTTCCGGGGCCGAAAACGACTCCCCCTTTTTCTCTCCCCTCGTGAAACTCTCGATCCATTCTCGTCTTTGTTACATTCCGCACATGACACTCTTCTATTCCCCGTCATTCCTTATTACCACCTAGATTGCCCTTAAGTCACCTCCCAAGAGACACATCTAATGGACCAACCCATCACACAGAGGACGTCTGGGGAGCTTGCATTTGTCGTCGAATCGGTTGAGACTGGATGTTGCTTATAATTGTTTATTCAAAGTTAGCCTATTTTTACAATAGTTTCACAGATCTTACTACACTTTTAGTTTATGTAAACGGAGAAATACTTGTTTGGTCAGCGTAAATAGAACTGTCTTATCTATTTACGCGCAACTATATCCTCCTACGGTTTAGTATTGCTTTGTATAGTTTTGGAATAAAGAGAAATAGTAGTCTTACATTTGCGTCGCAGTATTGCGACTCCTACTAACTACTCGTCTTAATTTTTCTACTGAACTACTGAACTACTGAACTCGTTGGGTGTCGCGGGTCCCCTTTTTATATTGGGAAAAGTGCTGGAAAATCGGGAGTGGGAGATTGCCTAGGAAGGAATTCCGAGTTCAGGGGTCACGTACTTATTTCCTGGAATTCTGTGTGGACCAGCATCCGGTTAGAATTTAGATAGTAGCGGTTCGATTAGAATTTAGAAGGATGATAGGGTGATGCGTGAGAAATATAAAAGGCGAATTGTTCGGCACATTAGTGGAATGCGAATGTTTATGTAGGTGTAATATGTCGAGATACAAAAAATATATCCGTGATAAATGCAGGATACATGTACATGTACATGTACGTAGACAGTGAGCCATCTGCGTTCCTCTGCTGTTTCATTTGTGCTAATTTAATGCCTGTATCTTGTAAATAAGTAATTTGTGGTCAAAGTAAAGGATTCTCATGAAATGAAAAATGAATGAAAATGAACATGAAAAAATAATAAAATAGTTTGTTTGGATATTTCGATTCAATATCCAAACATTGCGTTCAATTGCATACGGATCAAATCTCATTGTAAGGTAATTAATATGTTCCTCCCACACAATACATAGCTGGAATAGTACAGGACGAACAGCACTAGCTTATTGACGACGCCAATATATTTTTCGAACCCTTCAATGGTAAAACTTCTGACTATGTTCTTTTGCATCTATGTCCTGCAAAAATAATATATAATAATATTTGCATAAATATTCACTGTGCCTACGGTAGCGCCTGGGCCGCATAAATTCTTCACGGAGGGCATATGTTTAGTCAGTTTGGACGTGGGCTAGATGGAAAAGTTCTAAATTGTGCTAATCAGATGCATTTACTACCAAAGCTCGCCTGCGAGTGGGCGTTCTACTTTATTTCAAGTTGAAATAATATTTATCTGAATTAATTAAATCGTTCAATCTGTCTTAAGTAGTGTAGTGATTTGAATAGGCCACTCAATTATTACCAATTTCACTGTAATAAAATAAACTACACTTTTAGTGTATTTCAAGTGGCATCAAGGAGCAAATATTTTATATATGCTCTTATGTTACGCGAAAATTTCTGAATTTGGAAGGTAATCGTTATTGGTGCCGGGCATTAGCCAAATCGGTTAACTCCGCAACACAAAATGTGAAGAAAAGTGATTCAGTAAACTAGATTGATTATTGAAATTCCTTTTTAAATAGAAAACCGAATAAAAATTATAGAATGCTTTTTATTATTGCAAAATTCATTATACTTTTTGAATGACTCTTTGGCTTCTGACATAAATTGTCTATTACTTTTGGGCTGTCAGAATTGTATGGATGCTTCTACAAACGCGCCGAGTATCAGGCGAACTAACTAAAAAGAAAAACAAGAACATACAGCTATGCACGAGTATAGCTCGGCTGTGCACACCCCGGTGGCAGCACATATCCAGATCCGTGCTTCGATTCATTTTAACATAGGCCAAACAAATTTTTGTCATTTTGTGATACTTAACCCAGTAACAAGGAAATTTATTTTCGACAGAAAAAGTTAAGAGTCCATCGAGCGCTTTAACAATAAAATTTTATAATATTCAAAAAGTGGAATTATCTGTTTTGGCTAGAGAACGGCTCAATTTTTCTCTCTTATGAAGAGCTGTGTTTCGTTTAATATTTAATAGTTTTTAATAATATTCAGAAAAATATCACTTACTATTACCCTAGGAAAAAAGGTTGCGCGTTTGATTTTCCAATATAATTTGTGGTAGCTACACGTTAGCAAAACTTATGTCAAACAATTATTTTGAACACAAAGCAAGTTAATTTGACAGAACCCGATGCCATATGCATTCTGAACGCAATAACAGGTGGAATGTTTTTCATATTACTGAAAACAATACGGTAGTGCAGCAATAACTGTAACCATAGTGGTATGAAGATTTAGTGAAATAAAATGGAAGTTACGAAAATAAAAGTTAATATCTGGTAGGCTTTCAATTTATTATTAAACCACTTATTGTTCAAAAAAATCAAATTCTCATGTAGGTATGTACCTACATATAAATTGTATCATAACAGTGACTCATAATCATAAACTCATAATCCATATACCATTTTATAAACATTTTTTTTAGTCGCAGAATAAACGAATCAAACATCCCTGCCCATTTTTGCAAAATTTCCATACGTTCAATATATTTTTCAACAATGAGTGGCCGATAAAATTTCGGACCTGGGAGAAATAGAAAAATTCAAGCGCCGATAGAAGAGAAATATATCTGACAGGAAATCATACGAAGAATTGAAAAAATCCACGAATTGTTTCTTCTTATTCTTTGCGGAAAATTTTTCACATAACACGCGATTTTAGGAAGAAGAGATGTTTGAAGAAAAGATTTTATAAAATAATTGTCTCACGATCGCATCGTGTTGTCTATGAAACCATCCCAAAACCAAATTCTAGCGCCCCATAATCTTGTTCAAAATAAAAAATTATTGCCACGATAACTATATTAAAACTTGAACTGTCAGCTTTTTATCTTTCGGTTTATGAACTGTGGGGCTTCGATTGCTGACTTTCGCGTATGCTTAGAAATTGTAAGTGGAGAGGAATATTGTTTAGATAAACAGCATCCTATCGTATCTATATCTACTATATTTGTATCTCTCACTTACCGCGGTCAGCTCGTCCGCGCGCCACTGCCGATATGCGTGAAATCGTCCGCGTGACGCTATAGCTGTCATCTCACCGGCGGGTTACCGGTAATTTACTGCACTTTCCCGTATGATTGTCTTATTCGACGGCAGTTTCCTTTCGAGGTGCTGCTGCGTACTTTTGCTTCACGTGATTCCTTGCTTTATACTTATTTATTTCACTTTATCCGACTTAATCGGGCTCGAAGGACCAAATGTTGGATGTGCTGTAGTTTCGTACTGGTATGCCTTTCGAGGCCTCAACAGTGTCGGCATCATGGACTCCAAGGGACCTATTTATTTTAATCTGTTTTATTACAACAAATTGATTGATTTCGTCCACTTCGTACAATTTCATCCTGAAAGGGATTCCATTATCGACCGAAAATGTTTCTCATAAATGAATAAATCACTATATCACATCTGAATTAGATGTCTAATAGCTCTAGGATTGTCCCGAATTAAGTCAATCCCTTGCTGGACAGCGAATGGTGTCTGACGGTGTTATGTAGAGAGTTCCGCACCGCGAGGGAGTATACGAAATCTGACTATTTTACAGAATCGAAGGGAAAGTAAGGAATACCGTATTTTCTAAACGAACGAAATCTTTATTGTAAATGAGCGACGACCCGCACGTGATGATGTTACAAAATCAAAAGACCTCGGCTCCTGTTTTGGGAGCCCTTTTCTATCCTGCGTTATCTCGCCAACAGTAACCTAAGTTGGAGGGGTTGTTGTGGAATTTTTGGATTCTCGAACTGGTGCTCCTTGTCCTTCGTGACTCAAGGAGCGACAATGCGTCAGTGGGCTATACCAAGTCTATATTTTCCTATTAGTCAGGTTTGGTTCTCTATGACAACGGCCATATAATAAATAGCCTGACCAATACGAAATACCTCCATATTCCCACCTGTACCCCCTAGGATACTACACAAAGCTCTACTAATGTAGTAACCCCAGTCGTCATTAAGATACTAGGGAAGCAGCATAGATGTAATCAACATATACGTCTCCTGTACAGGGTGACCCTAAAGGTTCCGACAACCCAAAAACTGTATGTTGTTCAACGTACTAATCAAGTATCTCTTCTTCCGGTTAACTGCCACGCCAAATAAATCCAAGAAAAGCTGTATGTATTCATCCTTTGAACACACGAAACTATCATCGCCAAAGAATATATCGTATACAACATCTCCGTAGAAACAAATCCTCGTCAAGCTTCGTGTCACCAACATATTTATCAGTGTTCCAATAATATTGGCAAACATGGATCCAGATGGAATACCGTGTGCCTTTTGTGACGGACGTAGGTACGTAGGTACGTCCGTCACAGTTACGCATCGGTGTATTAATGAAGTAGTTCACTATGCGGGAAAAACGTCGATCAGCTTCATCGCGATCGGCAATGCAAGTATTGCGTCCATCGGTCTCATGATCAACGTCTATACAATTTTTAATCGCGTGGAAATCATCGCAGATCTCATATGCCGGTACAGAATTTGCCAAAAGCAGTGCCATCGCACATAAAAACTGAGCGCATATCTGTACCGGTCGCGTACGAAAAAAATCCAAGCCATTCCACCATTCATCGACTGACAACCGTAAACGGTACGGTGGCTAGCCCTTTCCGACACAAACGAATCAACAAGCGGCCCCGAAAATCTTGTCTCCTCGCATATGGCGAGCACTGGATATGCCCAAACTGGCCACACATTATTAGTGTCCTTTCTGCCAATATTTGATCTGGCAAAAGCTTCGCAACTTTGCGGGGATATGAAAAAACTATCATACACATCGCTATTCTTGTGCACAGGAAGCATAGTGATGAACGGCAACCCAGGGGTCGTGTCCTTTGGTACCTTCTGGAACTCTTCATCCACATATCAACCACAAAATATTGTATGCATACTCAGAAAGACTGTCCATTTGAAAATTCGACAGTTAATCCTTTTTTGTATTGTGTATACTGTTTATCATTCAATGAAATGTATGTATATTTATGTATAGAAGTATAGTTACAAAAATCAGAGTTGGAGAAACTGGATACTTAAAATAGGGGTTGGTAAATAAATATTTCGGTTTCTCGATTTAAACGTGCTGCGGTAAGGAAAATAGTTTTAAGTTGTTATTTTAGTAACTAATGTTTTAAATATTTATTTTACAAAGATTTTATTCCAATCAGTGTTTTGCAGATATTTGTATACATATTATTCTAAATATATACTTGTATTTCTATTTATAGATATATTTAGTTGTGTGGATAGTATTTAAAATATTTCACCAAAATAATTCATATTAATTACTGATTTCTATTACTTATTTTAAATAAAGTATACTTTCCAATCACGTTACCATTTCATGAATTTCGTGGATGTGATAATAGGAATTGTGGAAAATAATTTTCAAATAGTATGTCTCACAGGCAGATTTTTAATATTGAATTAGATTTTTAAAGACTATAGCCGGATAAGGGGGTCAAATGTGCCCCTCACCCAGATTCAACTTGTGAGGTGCCATTCGATAGCTTATCAAGAAAAACCAATTTATGCCAGGTTTGAATAAAAATTTAGTTTTTGGCCAATATCTCCCACTTTTAGGAACAAAAAATTTTGAAAAAAATCAGATAGATTTCTACTATGGGGGCACATATTATACAAGTTTTGCAGATTTTTAAAGTGAAAACCCCAGCTGCAAAAAATAAAGAACGTAAAAAAATGCTGTGAAATACGGATTTTGTATTGAAGGAATCGTGGTACTATGATTATACTTTTTTTCTATACGCATATTATTCATACTACTACTCTCAATTTTTTTCACGTTTCTAAACTTGGTGCGCCGCGGCCAAAAAAATTAAAAACCGATTTTTTCGTCGTTTTTTGCGTATCACAGTAACTTATACGGCGAAGTTCCGTCTATTCTTTGTCAAATAAGTATTTTATGCAATGTTCAATGAATATAAGGTACGAAGAAATCGGTTTTTAATTTTTTCAACATCTGATTTAGAAAGAAACGACCCTTCTTTTGGAGGAAACAATTGTCTTCAGCGATGAAGAAAGCGTTTTAATAAGCAAGCAGCTTTATAAAGCCAGCATTGTAATGGTGGTTCATAAACGTATACATATATGTAGATATACGTACATATTAGAAACAACTGATAATTCCGTATGTAGTTTTTACAAATTTTGTTGATATGTGTTCATAGCTTCGCGGCAAGTAGTATATGCATAAAATGAGAGCGCCATCATGTATTTCATCCCTTTTCTCCCTACTACTACATGTATTATATATTTGTTAGAATATTCGAGGTACAGGAACGTCCGAGGCGGGCCACGTGCATTTCGCCGATGCACGCTTGTCTTTGTCTAGCGTAGCTTTCTTTCGAGGCGAACCCTAAAATGGTTGAAAAGGGGCCATGGTGACGTAGGCGTCCTCACGACCGACGCTTTTGCCAAAGGAAGGCATTCTTGTATAGACTACGGCCGAGAGAGCACAGTATTAATAAACGGAATGCCTTGTTAATGTACATATACACGTCTACGCAATTATTCTAATACCTAATCGAGACTTCGATTCGAGTAGTGGTGATTTCTCTTAGATATTACATACTATTTGTTTTCTCATTACAGTGTTATAACTAGTGAACTATAATAAACATGTTAAACTTGATTACATAATTGGTTATATATAAGTTATGAACATTTCAATGCTTGAACATTTATGACTGTCCCAAATTGAAATATCCTCGTGAAATTATTGTTCATACAATTATTTAACGGGGCATGTATACCACCTGTTCAAACCTGCGTGACAGTCAAAGAGTTCTCACTGTTTGCAGTAACAGAAAAAAATAATTAAGAGAAAAGTTGCAAGGTTCAAAGAACTTATGGTCGACATAGCAATTAGATCAAGGTCACTTTTATCTTTTCAAATGGAACCATATATTTTTAATTACCCACGTTGACAGATCTAGAGATAAATTCAGTGATATATACCAGCGTGACATTTAGGTTTCCCTGAAACGAAACCTTGATGTTAAATCGAGTACAGCGTGATCTACAAATCAATCTATAGATATCTCGTTTCACGTAAAAATTACAATAAATACTACGGATTAATTAAATAAGTATATTCTTGAACTAAATTGACATTTCTGAGCAATGGGTTTTTAATAACATCCATTCTACTACTAGTATTTGCATGATACAGTTTTCACTGCAAGTTAAAGTTTATAATATCGAAGAACTTACGAACTATGAATTTTCTTTTAATTTCTGTAACACTAGATTTAGAAGTTTAACCCTTATTGTCATGCACAACCTGTTCAAAAAATGAATATACCTCAGACTGTAACTAAATTATGCATTCTACATATGTTATCTGTAAATAATCAGCATTTTATGTGTACAGATATTTTTTAAACAATAATATTGCATTTTGCGAAGATTAATAGATCAGTAGATAACGAAATCGAACGTAAATTACTGCTAAAACCATTAAAGAATGTCAATTTGACCAATTTGGCTTTAAAGTCTTGAAATTGGTGCTACACCAAACAGTGTTTCAGTGTTTGTGTGTGAGTGTGTGTAGTTCGTTCTTAGAAACAAGTACCGAGTACTCGTGGTAGTACCTCAGCATTTCAACGAGAAACTGTTCTTGAGTAGCGAAGAAAATACTTGTAAGACACAGATATTTAAAGAATATATAAAATTCGTCAACGGTTATAGGAATATCTATTTCTATGCTAATACAACGGTATGGGTACAATGAGTCCGCTCTAGTCGATCGTTTCCCAAAGAGTGCCTCGTCGTTGCATTCTTGCCCGTCAAGAAGGCGCGCCCCCGGTCCCACGACGCAGTACCTTCAAGGCTCTGGTTTACGACCCCCCAATGTTTACGGGCCCCGCTCGCCTATCGGCCTCGTAGCGACATTTTCCAGATGAATATGCGAGGCGCTCCAAAGCCTCGGGTTTTCTTACATACTTGACGATGCTTTTGGTTACGTCCACGAAATAAAAGAAGATACTTGATGCTTGCAGTAATTGACCAAATTTGTATTGCTTTTATGCATGAAACGATATTTTACGAAATATAAATTAAATACAAGCACAGAACTCTTCTCAAATATTACCTAAATAGTATTATCATAGAATGAAATTACCGGGATATTAAAAAATTCTCTTTATTGGCACGATTCGTTTAACAATAAACATTTACAAAAATGTTCTAGTGAGCACATCTATGAAATTGTATATCTTAGTAATAGCAAGTCGAAAGTAAATGCATTAATATCTGTAGTCATTTCTGTGGCATGTGCTGACGTATTTGTAAAATGCAATATTATTCTATTTAGAACTTAAGCATGAATCCATATATCACGAGCAAGGGTAGCTTTATTGTTAATTGTGATTTATATATAAATTTATTTGACTTAAACATTTCTCTAATGAACTGGGATTGTTTTTCAAATTGGGAAACCAGTGAAATATTTTTATAGCTAATTCTAACTATATAATATTGTCGCCTTACTATTTTGTTTATTTGTTACACTTAATATTATTGGACGACCGCGTTAATACGAAATAAAACTCTGTGAATTATTAGCTAGATAAGCTAGCTAAATAATTCTTTACTGTTATCTGTTGTTTGCATTCAATCATGATTTACACCAATTAATGAAATCTCTGTAATTGTAAAAAAATCAGCATTGTCAATATTTTTTGTTTTCATAACAAGTTATTTTACTTATTTTTGGATGTGTTTTAGATTACTACGAAGCATTCATTTCTTCAGTAAGTAGAAACAGAACAGCTTCAATAAAATTGAAATAAATAAAACGAGCCTAATAGCTTCGAATAGCGTCTTCGAAAAGTGATTTTTCTTCTTTTGCTAAAAAGTGGATAGGTCGAGGAGGTCCTGTAGCCTGGCCGTCCCGTTCGCCGGTTTTAACACCACTCGACTACTTTCAATGGGGCCACATTAAAAACTGCGTAACGTCTATTAATTTCACGACGCGTGAAAACATGACAGTCAGAATACGCGAAGCAAGATAAATGTTGAAATGTTCAGCAAAGTTGGAGAATCATTTAAACAAAGAATTGTTAAGTGCATTGAAGTAAGGGGGAATCATTTTGAATACTAAAGTACAAATAAAACGACACACCTTTTCTGCATTTCCCTGCAAGTTTAACCATGAATGACCTCGGGTTATAGGCCATTGAACTCGTCTTAAAACGTACTATTTGATGGTGGATACAAAAACATATCACTCCATTTAAAAAAAGAAAATTGACCTTCACCTCACATTGGAGTATCCACCGCGAAGAATAAAATCCCCACCACACAATGTCCCCCTCGGTACTGAATAACTTTCATCCGAAACATTTTTGCGTATAATCAGTATTTTTGGAGATATTCTTCTGTAACCCTTTATAATTTTCACCAAGTATATGTATAATTAATTTATAGATGTCTTTGTCAAAAAGTGATATCTGAAACAGGTCAAACGTTTTTGAAACTCTTTCATGTAAATTTCAGATAAGTTTACCGATTAATTCTACTGTAAGATAAATTCTAACAATCTCAAAGAAGTGTTTGAAAATGATCTCCAATTATAGGCTGTCGAAAGGTGTGAGTTTTTAAGCCACCTCTTTCAAATTTTTATAATGTTTTCACAGCTTAAAATTGTCTAATATGCAAAACATTAACAATTAATTTGATTTAATGCTTTAGATACTTGTATTTCTTTGAATAAAGAAATTATTATCAGTAGTCACAGTTATTTAAAAAAACCTACAGTTCGATAAAACAAATTATAGATATAAATATTACAAATAAATATAGATATTAGAGATATTCTATTTAAAATAAAGTTTTCATAGAAGTTCAAAGCAGAAAAGAATCGTTCCCCAGATCTCATTTTCAAAATTAATAGTTCGTTCAGTAATCTTATCATTGGACTTTTTATTGTTTTTCTGAAATTTATTGCTAGGTTACTAATCACGATAATGAGAGAATAGTAAATCAATAATTGCTCTAATTGTAAGGTCCGTACGAGAATTGTCCAATTCGGTGTTAGTAGTTTTTTCTTGCATCTGGTGTTTGACAAATAACCTGTTGTTTCACCCCAAACATAGTGCGAAATAAAATACCTCGGCTTGCAGAGCAGACTTTTCATATGGCTTCCTGCCAGGAAAAATACGAGAGCTCTCTTCAAATGCTCAACGGTGTCACTCCAATCGACTTAAATGTGTAAGATAATCATTATAAATTCGCCAATTATTCCATAGGGAATCGTACAAACTTTGATCATGTTGCTCAGAAACCTCCCCACTTCCAAGTAACAATATGTATAGTATATCATTAGAAAAATTGGATAGTGCTTGACACGGAATCATTTCTTTATTTTACTTTAAGAAAAAAAGTTTAAATTATAGGCAACTACATTTAATATGGATTTAATTGAAATTGAATTTCAGAGATTCAAATAGTCCCCGGAAGTCAACACATATGTATAGCTGTGACATGATTATTGACAGCCATTTGGACATCGTTTCAGATATTGAATCTACGTATAATTGACGTTGACGGAGTATAATAAAAGAGAAAGACAAAGAAATTGCATCGAAAACGCACATCCCGTTGTTTCTTGAACCCTTATACAGAAAGATTCAATATATACAAAAGCCTAAACTAAAATACTCCTTCCTCGTTTTTATAGGGTACCATTCCAACTATTGTATCGGAGGGCGTAGACTAACTATATAAAAATACTTGTATACATCAAATGTCAGGAAATGTTGGAACTGCAGAAATGACTAAAATATGTATCATTCCAACCGCGTCTTCTGCGAATATGTAGGTCATTCAATATCGAAAATTTCTAATTTCCTTAATATTCCTTAGTTTGACATGATCCGTTCTGAGCAGCCTGCCAATCACTTACTTAGTCGGAATTATCCGGCATTCAAAGAACCTGCAAGTCTTACAATCATGAAGGAATGAAAGGGCAGCAAGTGCCCTTGGATAGGGGATGACATTTGTCCGTTATCGAGCGGCCGTCTATGTAAGTGCTCTCGGAAAACTTGTTGCACCTGAAATAGTATGTAGGGTATTGTGTGTCTATAATACCCGATTCGAGGCTGGCCACAGCTTTCTATTCATCGAACTTGCTCTAGAATAGCATGAACGGTGATATAGCGCGTTAAGTCATGATCAACATTCGGACATTGGCCATCGATTATTTACGCGCACACGGTCATCAAACATCGCGCACAGGTCTGTCAGTTACCTGTTCCCACTATCTGCAGCTGTTTGCTTGATCTATCTTGTCTTAGAGATCGTTTCCTCTTCTCGAAATTCAAAGGATAGTTCGAATTGCCGTATTACTGAAGGTAAGCGCAGGAATTGCTGCTTCCTCTTCCTTTAAACCTTTCAACTCGACTTTCCTTTCGTTTGGAATTTTCTTCCTTTTCGTGCATAAACTGATAGTACCTGCCCATGGAAATTTGTATAAAAAGGGTGCAGACTTCGGACACGTTTATGGGGATATATGCAGGGTGTTTAGCCGAAGGGTATCCACGATTTGATAGCATTTCATTCGGTGGGGCAGAATATAATTGTATATAAATGTTATATTACATTTCGCACAAAAGTTCGGTTTGAGTTAGGTTTGAGTTAGGTTAAAGAACATTGTTATTGTTTGAACAAAATTGTGTTATTTATTTCTTCTAATGTTGTAGAGATACTGAAAGTGGTTACCTAATCAACCTATAATAAGGTAGCATTACTTGTCGTCGGAAAAGTTAAAAAAGTGACAGTGTGCATTAACAATGAATTTGTGTCAAATTATACGATATCATTGAAAAATTCACAAAATGAATCTACAAGCAAGACAACGCAACACAATACAGCGTATACGGTGTAACAACATTTCGGAAAGTTATTAAAAATGGAAATCTAAAATACTACTCTAATAACAGTACTATAACTTTAGCCTGAATATATCTACATCTCAAAATACTCTATAATTAAACATTTCTAATACCTAATATCAAACGCGTCCAACTAATCTGACAGGTAAATGACACTAATTGTGCGATACAGTTGTGCGACTTACAAGGTATTACCACGATGATCAAGTGAATTGCCAATTAAATAAAAATATTGGCACGGTTGCCAATTTTAAGCTGGAACAGTGTACAAACTGTCTACAGTTATTTAAAGTGTCGCGATGAATTAATTGGTAAGAAAGGGCCTTAAAACTCGTCCGCTTAAAAATATATTCCACTGGTTTGATTGTACTTTGTGGTGGCCATCCAGTAAAAACGTGAAAAGATACTTCTATATACTTCTTTTGACGATCACTTGAAAAATTCTGTGTTGTTTAATTTACAAGATCGTTCAGTCAACTGTCCTCTTTCCTGTATATTTTTCAGGTCAATTCAAAAGTGCATTTATCAGCCCCATTTTCTATTCATTTTCAGTGAACAAATAGACAATTTTGCAATTAAATTCAAAACTGGTGTTGAATTCTTTACCTTGATTTTTTTGACAATTTTCCTTTAACGTGAACATTAAGAATTTATGCATTAAATATTCTTCAAAGATTCAACTGGGAAAATAACTAACCTTCGATTCATACAATTGAGAATAATTTTCATTTGAAAAATGATTACAAGTAAAGTAAATTACTTATCTTCCTGTAACAATGGGTTTGTGCAACGCTGATTTTATTTTGATCAAATGGAAATGATCAGTACTGACGTAATCATTATTAATCTTCTATTAATTAATGTCTTGCAAACATAATATGCAATTTCTCTTGCGACCCATTTTTCCTAAGAATGAAGCAATTCAAATGATGCTTTACCAAATGATAACATTGTTTCAGGTATCCGCTAGTGAAACATTTTAATCTCTGCTATGGACGTTGATATAAAACTCTCGAAAAAGAGCGACCAACCGTTGGGCTTTCGGTTGTCCGGAGGGGCTGACTTTGCTTTTCCCTTGACTGTTGTTAGGGTAAGATTTATACTTCATGGATATCGCTACATTTCACGGGCAAATCAGTTCCTCGAGTACCCGCTACAACATGTTTTGTTTTTAATTTCGAGGCGTGGTTCGTGTCACGCTCGAGTCGTCTCGTGTACCCCGAAAAATAATCACGCGAAATATTCGAGTTTTCTGCTTTAGTGATTCCTATCGGCATTACACCCGTCGTAGATCGCGTGACCTCGTTCCTGTTCGACCTGAATTCTGTGTCCGGTTCAACGGAATACCGGTCTGACAAGAGGAAGTCATTAATCGAATCACAGATGGAAAGATGTCACGTGCTCATGAATTTTTTCAAATTACGCTCGATAATAGTTCCGTCGTTTGCTTCGATTGCTTTTCAGTTTGACTCCTTACACCGCCGCGAATATCAATTGAGGGAAACAGGGAAGAAAGTAGGAATGTCACAAAACAATTTTCTTAAGATAATAAAGCTTCAATATTTTAGCCCACAATTCTACTGTACCGTTCGGAAAACGAAGTTTATACTTTAATTGGGCATTACAAAAGAAATTATCAATAAACTAATGATTATTCTACAGTAATTTCAATTTCTTCCAAAATTTGAACATTGCGCAATGCTGAATCAAGTTGTTTGCATATTATTATTAAAAAAGAAAAAAAGCCAAGGACTTTATTAATGGTCAGATACTTTGTTCCTTACTTACTTGTTATACAAATGCCTCATAAAATCGCCGAGCCTTATAATCTTTTTGAAACTGCGAAGTGTTCTCATTTTACTTTCGATGCAGTTAACATTTTCGTATAGTATACAACATACTATGCTTTTCTATTGCAGCTGTAGAAGTAGTTTTATGACCATTCCCTGTTCTTAATCGGCACACCAAATCTTTTTCCTTTTCGCCACAAACAAACCGTACTGTAAAATGGAAAATTACGAAAACCGAACTCTACTCATTTTTTCCTTTACCCTTCAATTGAAGCAATCCGAGATCATTACACTACTTTTCGTTATCTAATTGCAATTACAAAGTTACTGTAGACGGTTACATTAGTGTGCACAGTGACGGGTGCAAACGTGATGAGTTCCATGAATTTCCCGACATGAAATACATGCCTGGTACCTCAGAGTCAGAATGTATTAAGCCGTTGGGTCATACGTTTCAAATTTTAGATCGCCAAACGGAGACGCAACAATTTTCTAAACAGATACGGACTTGTTATCATTTTCGCACTACTATATTAAATACTAATCGGAAATCGGAATCGGAAACAGTGATAAACTTGATACGGGAAACATGTACATATACAATTGCGCTGTTCGAAAAAAGGTGGAATTAATACTTTGGCTCTGGGTGTCGGATATGTATATATGAGTGACTGATTTGAAGTAGCATTTTTTACGCACCGGAAAAGTAAGCACATTTCAAGCGCTGAACGTACTTGAATCGATTTAAGCGTGGTCTTTTGTATGCAAGGTCGCCCTCGGAGGTTTGGCTGATCAAGCAGGGTTGCAAGCAAGCGACATGGTTGTCAAAATAAACGGAGAGACTGTGCACCATTTGAGGCATGCAGAAGTACGCGATCGCCTCGCCAAAATCGGAAACGAATTCACATTGTCCGTTGTACGAAATCTAAAAATCGAACGAGTCGCTTTAGAAGAGTGACGCGTCTCTCTATCCGATGAGCTACCTGTTACCTGTCTTTCGTCAACGCAAATATCGAACAGCAATCTCTTAGCGCAACACGATACGATTGTACCGAATTTGAAATAAAGTGATATGTATATCGCCTAAAAGTTTGTTGGTGATTTTCAATGAAATATACGTTTAAAATAGAGCTCTCGTTATCACTGATAATTTATCGGAATTAACTAATAATCTATTTCGTTTAACTAATAATTTATCGGTGTAAACACTTTGGACGCAGTCGCCTACTCTGTTTAGTTTCTGGCGAACTTTGGCGAACAGTTGCTGAATATATGAGGACGTATACAGTGGAGTAAAACATATTGGAAGGAGTTGAGCTTTCAATTACTTTCCCTCATACCTTCTACGCGTAAAACGACAGCGCAAATGCAACCAAAAATTCTATAATTCTGTTAAAAACAGAAGTGCAGTTGCACTTTGCAACTGCCAATGTGTCCATGAAAAAAGATTGTGAAGTAGTATAATAAAGCGTGTTAAGCACTGCAACATTTTCATTTACGATTTTTTACGAATTCCAGTTGAAACAGAGTTATAAACCTGTCCTACTTACTAGAAACACACGGTACACAGGCATCCCGTAGCGAAAGGGTTCATGGAAGGCAAATGTGTTTAGATAGGCGTCCAGATATTCAATTTTCAAGTGTTTCAATTATCTCATGCTAATTGTGGATTGTTGGAAATTACACGTTTCCCTTTCGCTGGCATTGTAAACATTGTGCAATGTCAATTTTATGCCGACAATGAAATACTGTGGACGGATTTCGTTTTATGGGAGGAAACGAGTATTGTGTGTTTATCTGTATACAGTGCTTTAGTAGGAAATATGCTGCTCCGATAATTTGGATAACAAGTGTTCGGATAATGGAGGGTCTACTGTATCGATGTTCAATCCAATTAAGTGCATACAAACAATGAAAATCGGTAGGACGATGAAGCTTTATACTTTCTGCAATTATTCTGATATTTCCCACGTCCAACAACAATAACGGTTAGAGTATTTAAATTTTCAACGAGCAAACTAAAATTTTTGTCGTAACTAGAAATTCTACATGTTTCGAGCCCAAACTAACGTGTATCGAGTCCACTTTTTTCACAAAATAACATTCTACCTGTTTCCTGTATCGAAGTCTTCACCTTATTCGACGCTAACAATTATTCCGTTCCAAGCTGCTTAGTCTTTAATACAATACCTTGTTACTAGGCTCTCGCATCTTTGATTGACCCTCCTCTAAAGTTTGAAAAGCCGCGATGCATTTTTCGTTAAATTGAATTTTCCATTAAGACAAAATTAATTTATGATTCAATGAAAAATAGTATCAAATAGGTTGTGCTAATTTATTTGGAAAAAATGTTGTTTCAAACTCCGGTTACCTACGTATTGAAACTTACTCTTAAAAATTTTCCTCCCACATTTGCCTATACGTATGTATGTATCTTTAATAAAAAAAAACTAGTGAGTGCATTTTGTTCGGGATAAGAATATTATTATTTCTTGGCTGTTTCTCACGGTACATCTGGCACCTGTAGCCAAGGTCTATCGGGGCACGCTTGCAACACCGTGTTGTCGTTACGTGCCACCGATCGACCCACATTGCAAAATACAATTTGTCAACTATTGATCCGTCCTCCTCTGCGATCGTGCCTTCTCTGACAGTGAGTCACCGATCTTTTAAGGTAACGTTTTAAAATGTAATTAGTTGTACCACTTGCGCGACAAATAAAACTATTCAGGGGATCAATAAAGTTATTATACTCGTATCTTAGTTAAAATCTTCGCTGCTAAATACTAAGCTTGCCGTTCACCGTTTTTACTAATGAAGCAGTGATTAATACAGAATATACATATGGATATGTATGCAACGCGACTTTAATAACGGAAATATACTATGCCCTTGTAGAACTCTGCATTCACGTACTTGTCACGCTTCAATCACGTTGAAATGACGAATAAATATCAATACAAAAACTTTTACAAAATGAATACAAATATCATTTATGTTATAATACATGCCAAAATTGTATCTAATGTACAATCACGTAATTTATTTAATACAATTGTACTAATTTTGCACCGCAAGAAAGCATGGGCAGTAGATGGCCATTTTAGTTGAAATTATTCTTCTTAGTTTTGTAGGAATGCAGTTTTCATTTCCTAACGGAACTTAGGTCAATTTAGAATCAAATTATGAAAAGCAAGATAAAGAATATTCTGAAGCGATCTTTCACTGATAATAATATTCCCCTTCAGATAAAACAATTTATAATATGGCCGAACTACACATTTTTTTAAGTGTTCGAGATGTATAATCGACTGCAATGTATCGATGTGAGTCTCTAATAGCATAGACGACACTTTCTGGTCTCATGTCCAACTGCCATACCTACCAAGAGAATTAAACGCACACTAGATATTGTGTACATATCCTCTGTGAATTAAGACTGATTCGAACGTCCTCTGTTCATGAATAGTGGTCGGTTGAGTAACGATTTTTTTGGCCAGTGTCGTTTTTCAGCCCCTGTGCGTCGCGTCGCACAGCGAGGCAAAACGCCAATTTATGAGTGAAAAGGTCTTTCTTCTATGAAATACTTGTGGTATTCACCCCTTTCGTTAAGAATAGAATTTGTATTTTTCGTTTTTATTAAATTTGGCTGCAGCTAACTGCAGCTGAACAAGTTATTTCATTTTTTGTCGAAACAGTTCCATGACAAGAACGTTCGGGCTGATGCGACCTATAGTAGACTCCCGATGATCCGGCCCCGCTTTTTTGCTTGACATGAAAACAATTGATTCGAAGAAAAATGGGTAATACTACGTAAGTGCATCGACCTCTCCGATTTCGATGATTTAGATCATCAAACCTACTCAAACCTAACAAGAATCTAATTTTTAGTTAATCAAATATGATTTTGGGTTGTCCCGGATAGTCAGTTCCACAACATATTTCAAAATCATTGAAATCGAAGAGGTCGGATCACTTACGTAGTTTTACCGAAAAATGATTGACATATTCCGTCGATATTTAGTTTCTGTCACGCTTGTCATTGTTTAAATAGTATTTTTCTTACTGATTTTATTTTCCATGCGTACTAAATTTTTGAATACTGGATTCTGTGTATTCCCTTTAGAAAGACGATCATGCCCACCTTCGACGAATGTTCTTTGCACAAAAAATGCAATACTTTGCAATTATTGTTGTAGATCTTTGTCCAGTCTAGATATCGGAAGAATCAAATGAACGTCTAATGTTGCGAATAGACGTTCAAAAAATCGCAGGTCAATTTGCTTAGTATTTTTTTTTATCATATATTTACAATTCTATCATAAAAGAATGAATGATAAAATTTTTAATTTCGTGATATAGAACATCGATCGCCCAGGTATTATCGCGAGGAGGTTGCTACGAATCCTCCATTCATAAAATAATTATTTACAAATTAAACGTTGCCTCCTTCTGATGTATATTTGCGGTACGCTTGATATGCAAACGGTATGGAATGTAGCAGCATAACGATGTATTCAAGTAAATAATTTAGTATAAACGAAAGTAAAACTAATAATAAAGGTTATAATGTAAATGAGTATATACTCACAATTAGTTTAAATCAACTCTACCTGCACTTGGGTTAAATTATGTAAATGTAAACTTCGCTCTGGCCCAAACATTTCTCATTCGCACTTGAAATCATTTTGCACATTCTCACGGTATTTTCAATCACACAATTATATATAATATATAGTGATCAAGCATATCCTTCGGTATTAAATATTACATAAGTTATCTAGTGGGATGAGTGTAATATCCTACGGTATTCACGCTATAAGTGTGCAACATTATAAAACTACTACGCTATGAATAATCATTATACAAATTATATTATGAAAATTTCCATTAAGCCTCTTTTCTTTATATGTTATTACTTGTTTAGCACACAATTATATATAATAAACGCTTTATGCGCGGCATGAGTAATAATTCAATAGAGATATATTGTTAGTATTCGTAGAATTGTACTTGATTCTACAAGAAAGAGTTTCTACAACAGTCAATTTCGTATTGTTCTTGAAACAAAATACATTAAACGTTGTCAATATTGTTATAATTTTGTTAAAAAATAGCGAACATATTGCAAGAAAATAGAATTTAGAGCGGAAATATGCACGTATATGCATCCGTAAACGTTAGAGTCGATTCAAAAATGCAGAGTGGCTGATTCCACCTGCTACTCAATATTTTCTCAGTTTCTACTAAAATATGAATTAATATTAACTAAAAAAAACATAGAACATTCAAAAGGCCGGGAAATGAAAGCAATTTGTGTAATTTCATGTCGTCAAGACTATATTGAATTGTGCCACATCCTTTAATTTGACATATATTTAATCGTTGCAAGATTCACGAAACGAAAGAGGGAAAATTACTAAATACATTTCATTATATTTAATAGATCTTTCTTTAAAGCTAGCGTTTTTTAAATTTCACGTTAAACTGCATTTTTTTATTTATAAGTGTTACAGTATGAATACTAATCAAATAATAGTATACGGATATATTTGTTAGTGCTAATAAACACATCTGTGTAAGACAATATTTGTAGTATTTTCTACGCTATAATATACATGCACTATTTCGGTCCATATTCTCTAAATTGAAGAGGAAATTAACTTTAATTAACTCTCAATTCCTACCATAGCAGCGCTAAGATCGTTTTCTATAATATGTTGGTAACGTCGTGAGTGACATGGAAATGGTAGAGGAAGAGCCCAACAAAACGGACGACCAAAAAATAAATCGCATGACAAGCCTATTCTATACCTCCACTGTGCAAATAGTAGCTAAACATTTTACACACACCTTCAATAATCTTATTTCGACCTCAATAAAAATTTATATAGCAGAAGAATATTTTTATACGTTTTAGCTTTTAAATCTTCTAAAGGGTATAAAAATGCATCGAAGCTGAATGCACTTAGTTTGCAGGAAGGGATTGAAATATGGGTAAATAAAGTAACCGAGAATGAGTCGCACGTGTATCACATAATTTAGTCTCGCTTTAATATATTAGATGTTGTTCAGTATAATATATGACTCTCATACTATATGTTGAATTGCAACGTAAACGGCATTACACGCTAAACAAGTCCACTTCGACGTATCAATAATTTACATGAAAACTGTACATTCTATCGCATTTGTAGTCGCAACATTCATTCACTCCGCAATAGACGCACGCAGCAGACATTTTCCTATCACACACCTTACGCTTGTTCTACTCCAATTATGGAGTGATTGAAATTGACAGTTTTATCGACAATTAAAAAAAGAGACACTCGTAGGATGAAAGGAACATATATGAAATACGGACTATCATAAATAACAATCACACGCGTGCGAATGATGCTAAAACCGCTTCCGTCTTCGCCAAGCTACGTTTGCGCTTTAATAATCGCCCCCTGTCGATATGTAAACTTGCGAAATCGAACAAAAATTGTTTATTAAATGCATAACTTTCCATTAATTACGAACGAACATTTCCCCTTCAACGGAAACGAGGACGCTGCGACTATCACACTTGCAATTTCCAACGCGATACAAACTATCTACAAGCCATGGCGATGCAAGGGATCTTTCAGTGATATGTACATGTTTTACTTAAAAATTTTACGTAACTATTGAAACCTTTACGTTTTCTACGAGAAAACTGTTTCTATCTACCTTCTTCTACGAGGCGTAAAATTAATTATATCTTCTCCCACGTGATATCCTCCAAATCTTATTAGTTCTTTTCGTTGAAACGGCAGCTTCGCGCGAAGAGGAAAACGAACACCCGCATCTAAACGATGTTACAAAAACATTGAAGAAGATAAGCAAGGTAAGCAACGAGAAAATTCATTCCCATCACGTCTAACCACTAGTTACGATAATAATTAGCACGCACGACAGCATTTCGAATCATTGCCGTCTCGAGTAATAAAGGTCACGCTTAACCTTGGTGTACAAACGTATACTTTGGTTTACGAATACATCATATAATTACACGCAAAACTCTATTCTCCGCCGAACGAGTCTGTAGACGTGATTCCAAGACAGAATCAGGAGCTCTTTATCTACATCTATGTAATTAGTCAGGAACCATTCGTCTTTTTAATTGAAGACCTGCGCTGATTTTTTTCTAAGTAGAAACTAGATTTCTACGTATATTCAATATAAATATTTTGATACGCGTTTTGTCCTTACCATTCGTTGGCAACATTGGTTGTTCCTCGTTTAGCATCGATACTTTTTAATGACAGCTGTCTATAATTATTGTATTTTACTCGTAAGAAAATAAAGGTAACGTCTAGTAGCGTGACTATTTTCCCAATTAAACAGTAGACATTGGTCGTCATACCTGCGCTACTGATATTACAAAAGTAATAATACTATAACGTAATGAAACTTCAGGCACCCCGATAGATACGGAATACACGTTTAAAGGGCGAGCAAAAGCGCAATGTTGGTTGATCGTTTAGGTGGCATCCTATTGATCATGAATGCATTTACACGAATGTATGTTTATACTACTCTGTGTTTAGATCGAAGAAAGGGACGGAAGGTACCTTATAATGAACTGTAAAATCAATATTCCAACAATTATATCCACACGCGAAACGCTTAAAGAGTTCCAAGTCGCAGGTCTTCAATTTTCAATGGGAAATCGGGTACGAAGAGATCGATATTTCGCGATTCCGTCCGACCTTTCGTACTGTATCGTCCTTCTTCGCCCTCTCTGGACATCAAAGATCTGCCATAGTAAGTATACGTACAATACGATCAGGTACAAGAGTAGCATCTCGGGGTTGATCTGGCTTATTACCAAAGAGAGGACGAAGCTTCTTGATCGTATTAAATTAACCACCTTTTCAGCCTCCTTTGATTTTTTTTTCTCGCTTCATCGATGAACGGTATCAAAAACGTGCACACGATAAACTTTCTAGAAAGAATATTTTTTGTTCAGACATTCAAATTAGCAGAAGTAATGTGTCACATTAAAATTTGCAATTTCGGTTAATACGAATATGTGGTAGAATATGTAAAGCTCGCGAGCGATCGAGACTTAGTTTGATCTTAAAAATTTTTGGACTCTTTAAAAACGACCATGAAGAACATTTTTCCTGTACTTGCGGCCAGGAATCATCGACGCGAAGAATATGTATGTCGTGGGCGATTAATATAAATCAATAAATTAACTCACGATGCTTATAATAATACCTAGTATCGAGATGAAGGTGCAGAGCTCGCCGAATGTATGACAATGGTCATGTCATGACCCCTTGCTCCTTCCGCTAACGCGTCCTGCTTTGCGTCTTAAAAACAGGTGTAAACTACTTATCCACATATATTTTTGTCTTCCATTTCACATTTTCGCTTGCCCAGCGAAATGGCGACTATTGGTCCGCCTGCTCGTCATTTTCTTCGTTGTCGGATATCGACGCTGGCCTATCGTGATTCGTACAGTTGTCTGTCTTACAACTGGATTCTGCGATCTCGAGCCAATGATGTTTATTCTTTCTAACACCGTCGACCAACAGTTCCAATTTATCCGACAAAAAAGCGAATGCCTGTTTGGAAGAAGTTCACTTTGTATGAAGAGCAGAAGAAGGGTTCGAATATGCAATTGTTTCTTAAGCGACATGGGATATGTTGAAAACGAGCGATAGAAATAGAAATAGAATTGAACAGAATGGAGCCATTAGTAGTTGGGAAGTTGCGGGCCAGTATGTTAATAAAGGTATGTGTAATATCTAAATTAATAACAAATGGAAATAATAAAACCTAAATTTGTTGTAAAAAATTAAGACAAGATTGCAGTATTGTTTGTTATGTTCAAGGTATAATGCGCTGTGAAAAAAAGCAAATAAATTATTCTGATAATAAGATAATTTGCCGTGCATGTAGAAAGACCTTGTGTGAATACGTATTAATATATTCTATTCCTCTATTTCAGTAGAATTTCTGCGACATCTTTTCTACTGCATTAAAATTTTATTATTCGCGAATAAACTTACATGAACTACAGAAATACTTCCACTTCTCAACAAGATATCATGTCGAAATATTTTATCTTGCAATACATTTTTGAATACATATGTTTAGCTCAAAAAGGAAAATGCGTGATACAAACAAAAAGTGGCGTCTACATGAAAAAGTAAATAAAAAATAAAGAAGAATAAGTTTTCGTGCAAGACTTTGTTTTCCAGAAAAATAACTCAGAACATTAGTTTATACACACGTTTCGAAGACTTCCTTGATTCCGCTCATTGTATAAATAATTTTATTCGTTTCTAATTGTCATTAGAACAATTACAACTAGCGTCGTACAAATAGATCAAGGTCTCAGTAACCGCAAAACAATAAAATTATAATAATACAAAGCAAGAAATTGGTAATGTTTACACACATGATCTGCGAAACATTAAGATATGTACACGCAATCGGAGTGTTGCTCTTTTTATGAAAAAAAGTATTCTCTACTTCCGATTCATTGCCCTTATTGAATTATTAACTAACTGTTTGTACGCCCTGGTTTTGCTACTATTAGGTGGTGTAATACGTCTGTTCGCAATATATTATGAAGGCATGCATTATTATGAACTTTTACCACCTAATCAGACCAATGATAGTAACAAATAACGTTCAAAATGGGACAGATTAAAATCAGCAATACAAAAGAAACTTCCATCACCCAACAGTAGTAATTTTACCCCGATCTGAATTTTTTTAATGAAAAACAGGAGTTCTACGCTAAACTTCTATACTAAAGATATATAAGTTACCCGAAAGATGGCAAAAGGTAATTGAAGAAAATGGCGAATATATCATTGACTAACGTAAGTTTCATAAAAAAAATGGACAGTAGGATACTTCATTTTCTTCCAAGAAAACGCAGACTTATTACACAACTTAATACTATGTCAGTTTTTTCTACTGTTATACATGTTTTAAAATTCGCGTCAACGTCGTATTTTTAAATTTGCATCTGTGTTTTCAAGGTAATTTAACGGTAGTTGAAAAGTTCCAATCAGCACCTGCTCACCAAAGGTGTCTCTTATGATGTCGGTAGTGTAGAAAGCTAGTTACCTCATAAATAGGAAGGCAGATCGAATCGATGAAGCCCACTTGCATCATTGGTAATTGGTCCTCCTTTTCGCGGTTCATAATGTCCTGCAATATCATAGAAGTAATATCGTTACTTAGTACGCTTAAATACGAAATGTTTAAAAAAGATAATTATTAATAATAACTGAAGGGACATTAGTTGTTGCGCGTTGTACAAAACCATGCACGAAGCACGATAAAAATGGTAACGACTATAACGTTTATTTCCAAAGCAAATTCTGCCAGTACTTTTATTTATCATAACAATGTAATTGGTATCGGGCCTATGGAATTGGCACCAAAAAATGTGCACCCGGTATTAGAGTTACTCGATTTCGAGAAAACAATTGCGAAATTTAGGCATTTAGATTTTCGTAAACGCGTGTATCATTGCATGCAGAGCCACCTGTCTCAAATCGTTTTACTAATACGGTACAATTTTGATTTCACTTCCGACAAAATTTGCAAGGTGCGTCGTACACGCCTGTCCAGAATTCAATAATGTTATTCTACATCGAGACACGGTTAACAACAAATATGAAACTTTCATAATACGTACAATGGGCGTAATATTAAGGGTCCGCCTTTCGATATCTCCTTGCTCGAAAAATTCGCTGCTAACCAGCTCTGCAACTCTCTTCTCAATATCCCAGGGCTTAGTTATAGCCGCCAGGTCACAAACTGTCATCAGCATTCCTCTGAGAAGTTCACGGTGATCGCTGTAAGCCCAATTGTAGCTACCGCCTTGAGCTAAGCTCAGAAAGGCCCCCCTCTTTCGGAAGTAAACAGCCAGGTCAGTTGAGAGAATTGCTTCTTCGAGGACTTTCACTACTCGAGAATATTCTTCGGGTGACAAGTTTGATAGAATTTGATTTCCTTGGCTGCTCAGTATCATGAGACACTGATCGAAATGATGATGTTCCATTGTTGACGTGGAGTACAGTTGCGCCAATGGCGAGGATGCTCTGTGAAAAGTAAATTTGCTGCTTTATTCTTGTTATTTTTTCCATGAAACTTAAGCATTCGTATCTTACGATGCGTATACTTACTTGATTTGAAACGAATTGTTCGTGCCCCGGTGATCCAGATCGTGGCACAAGCAAGCAATGATCAACGAAAGACACTCGATTTCTCCAAAAATCTTCCACCACTGTGTGGCCTGAAATCGGGCAAACTTTTTGCTTAGCATTAATATAGTTCCTACACATTGTGCACGCAATACATCGAATCGATTCAATTTTACTTACAGTTAAAATTGCGAACATCATTTGGGCGACATTGAACGCGTGGCGCCAATTATGATATGTGACATTACGGTAATTCTTTTTTACACTAAGAAGCCAGCGGCAGAGCACATCGTAGTCGATATGAAAACGCTCGACGAAATCAAGGTCTAGAAACATTCGTAGGCACGCCGTTAAGGTTTCGTCGTCTTCCATATGAATGTCGTCAAACTTGAAATCGTGCAATTGAAAATGAGCAGCGGAAGGCACTCTTAAACCCTGAAATCATTTCCAATTCCAGTTCCTTAATATTCCCATTCAAACGTATTAAGAGAAAAATATGATAAAACAATCCCTTATCATTCTAAAAACAAAACTTACCCTCAACCTCTGTGCATCCTCCAGCGATGCAGAAGCATGGTAACTCAACACTTCCAACGTGACGCTCTGTTTGGCCATTGCTATCACAGCTTTTTCATACCTACATAAATCGCAGAGAAAAATCGATACTATACAATTAATTTTTTCTGGCCTACAGATTACCATCTAACTAGATCAATTCGTTTGAACACATACATGTGTGTATTGTGAATGCCCATGCCGCAGAAAATGGCAAACGCCTCGACGAAATTCTCGTCGTTCCTCGTGAAGGCTAGATCATCGAACTTGTTGATTAGTTGAATGACGCCAATAATTTGTCCGGAGGAATTCTTGATGGGCATGCAGAGAATGGTACGATGCCTGAAACCGGTACCATCGTCTACCGAGGGATCGAACCTCAGATCGTCGTAGGCGTTTGGTATGTTTACGGTCTAAAAAGGTATAATATCGTGCTGCTATAAATTGTGTACGAGAAAGTCTAACACCAATGCGTTTCAAGTAACGCATTAATGGTGTCGACGTTAAGTTAAATCAGCGAATTTACCTCTCCAGTTGTAGCTACGTAGCCAGTGATACCGACATTTATAGGGAATCTGCTCTCGAATGGACTGCGTGAACAAAACCGAATACATGTAAGGTTTCCGTGTAAATTCAATAAGCGATGGTAATTGAGCGAAGGAAAATAAGAATGTAATTACAAACTTCATTCACCTAGTGCGAGAATCTGAATCCTCGCCGGTGAGGTCGTTAGCTTCGAAGTCAAAGACTCGCGAGAAACTGCCCTTCGATGCCTTGTGCACGAGGAGAACCTGAGAAGAATATTTCATTTCACATTACTGCGTTCGTCCGTTCTTGTCTTCGAGCTACAATAAGTTCAATGAAAATTACTGCACCTGTACTCGCTGGCACTGTATCAGCGATTGTGTGTGCGTTAAGATCCTTAGAACCATATGCTCTATCGTGCTCTGCTCTTCGAAAATCATCCTGGCCAAATCCAAGAGTACCTGAAAATAACGAATAACGAATGAAAATGATTTACTGTTCATTTGCTTAACTACGTTGTCGAAACTTCCAGTTGATCAAGATGTATCAGGGTCGTGTAATTTCGGTATCCTCAACTCATGCAGTTATATATACATGTAAGAATACATAAAATTTTGCCAAGTATAAAATGTTGTACGGACTGACCTGATTCCTTTTCACCTCTAGTTGACTTTTCTCATAAAGCTGCGCATTTCTCAATCCAATTCCACAGAACTGCAAATATCCAGCAAAAACTTTCTCCTCCTGTACAGTGAACTGACCTTCACCACCAAGTTTGTTGATCACTTGTGCAACCCCAATAACGTCCCCGTTGCAATCCTTTATTGGCATACATAAGAGTGCCCGAGTTCTGTACCCAGTTAGCGCATCAATTTCACGATTGAACCTTGCATCCTAAACAGACAACAAGATTATTGTAGTAAACTTGTCGGCACCGTGCCTAAACTGTGCATCAAGAGGAACGGGTGATCGAAGAATCCTTCGTTATTGAAACCATACTGACGTTCCAATTATTACAAGCACACTAATTCTTCGATATCAATGTTCAAATATACATTATGCGTATTTAAAATGAAAAGATTGATTGTCTAATTTACGGTGCAAAATGCGACAAATTAGATTTGTTTCGCAAAAATGAACGGAAAGTGCAGAAAATACATTAAACGAATGCAGCGATGGTATGACATCTAGCACTAACTCAAATAATTTGTTAATTGGTAGAATAAAATATTGCCGATAAAATGTTCCTCATATTTTCGTTTGTGCAGACTTTCTATACAAATCTGCTACAGTGTTGGAAAACCTAATTTTCACGAAACTCAACCGTAGCGTGAAGCAATTGTATTCTGCACTTTTGATTTATTTTTTCACCACACCTAGATATATAAAACTGAAACATTGCAATATTCAAACACCGTTCAATAGTACGCTCTCTGTATGAGCTGGAAATTGAAGCCGAGCTGTTAGAAATATGTATATTTCATATAAAAAGAAAACTTAAATACAAAGTATAAGCGATATTCAAGCTAAATATTTAAACAAGAATTCTAACCACAGTATTTATTACGTATTTAGTTTCTATAAATAATTTATAAAGCACGAGTTCGCGAGGTACGCGATTGTTTCTCAATTAAGGTTGCGGCAGGTACTTTAATAAAAGTAAACAGCTGGAAAGTGGCAAATTCAGGAAGCTATACAACTTGGGGGAAATTATCGCGACGAATTAATGGCTAACGAATTTCATAGAAACTTCGGCACTCAGAAGTTTGAGAACGAGAGCGGGACTAGTTCGCAGAAAGTTTGGCAAGTGTACTTTAATTGATGCCAGATCTTATTCGAATAAGGCGCGAAAACTGTCCCACCCCACTTCTGGAACTTTGAAAAGCTAAGCGAAACCCAACAGCTGAGATTCTCAGGCTGAAAATAAACAAAATATGGCACAGGCGTAACGTTCTATGAAAGCATCGTGTATGACCAAATTTAATGCTATCTGCAGGCGTTTTGCACTTGTTCCACTGATAGCCGCGGGCAACGTTTACATTCTCCATAGAAATCAAGCCTTCCCTAGAAATAGAGTAGGATACATGACGACGTATACGATTGGAGAATTTGAGCAATTAACTTTATTTAACCATTAATATTTCCAACGCTATGCACCGTTCTTCAATAATTCAGTAACTGGTCCATTGAATATTTTCGACTGAACTTAAGGGAATAATACTACAGTACCGTAATACTAGATTACAAAATATTCTCAATATTCACCTTAAACTAAAACGACCTAATATTAATATAAGTTGAAATACAGGAAATTTTTGTATAAAAAACAAAATTTAAAGCCGTACCTTTAAACGTTGACGATATTTACTGGTATAATACGTTATGCATTTAAATAACACTATTTGTTTTAGATAATGTTAAACCTTGTTTAATCAAAAATTCTTTCCTCTGTGTAAGAACTTCGCCAAAACATTCTTATTCCTGTCATTAAGTGGGGAAGACACTGTGTCCATAGGAAGAAGAAAACGGACTGGGAAGCGATTTGAGGGTTCAAGAGTTCTCAGGTTAAAGAATAAGAAATGAAGCTAAATTGTTTAAGAATCTGTTAACAATTCTCATCTGTATCACAAACAACGCCGTGCGAAGCTGCGATAGCAGTAAAAAATCATCTGCGATCCATTGGATGAATGTTAGAAGTGAAAAAATAGAATATTCTGCAACTTTTAATTAATGTGTTAATATAAAAAGAAAACATAAGCTAATTTGTCATTAAATATTATTTATACAATCGACCTATTTATCTTCATTTAGCCTTTACATTATTATAGTTTACGTCTGAGATATTAATCATTTTCGGAAACGTGCGAAAGACGTCATCAGCTTTCCGTTTATTGTATGAACTTTGTGTGAAAACGAAGATATCAAAAACATACTACAAAAACTGACCCCGATGAATTATATAACGGGCAATATAAATCGATTCCTAAAATGGAAATAACGAAGACATAATGGATTAATATGCTTAAATTAATAGTATCGTGCTCGTATTACAAAAATTGTGTAACTAACGTATCCATTCAGTTTAATGCAACAATCACTAGCATGAACTTTGAACATATTTGATACGGCGATAAGCGCACTGGAATGCCCCCGAAAAAGACATGTTGTGAATTTTGTTATGTTTTGCCACTTTGTTTCGTGATCAATCAGTTATCAATTTTACTTATGTGTCATACTTTTGTATTTCTACCATTAATGTATTTATGTAGATCTTTTTTAAGAAAAATTTCACGGTTAGGAATATTAATAACAGATTGGCGTTTAAAGTGTTAGTACGACGCCGTAAAAGGGACGACAATTTGCTGATAATCTACTATCGAAAATTATCACTTTAAAGGTGCCGTAATAATTACGAAAATCAGTTTCGACATATAAGTGACTATGTTATTGTAGAAACATGTACTTTTGATCCATCACCCCATAAAAATGCGTAAAGAAGCAGGAGTTCAGAAACATTCACTGTAAATATGTATGTATATCCTAGAAAAGCCGCAAGGCTTAGTCCAAAACGTTATTTTATTTAGCAGCAATTTTCGATTTCAATTGATTTTGAACAGGATATGAGATACTTATGCTTCTGAAATTTGCATTCGATAATTAGTTTTATAATGGGTCGTGGAATATAGTAAACAACGATATGTTAAACTAGCAACATATAAATTACGCTTCCCATTTCTCAAACAGTTATTTCGTTCAGGTTTAGTTTTCATTAAAGAAATGTATTATTTTGTAAAATATATCTTGTCTCTTAGATTACTGATATCTGAGCCAAAAGAACCAATACAGTACAAAATATTTCATCGTCGGCGTTTTATTTAAAAACAAAGATAGCTGTAGGCTTTCAAATTTTTAAACCAATTACAATCCCACGACTCAACTCCTTGATCTATCAATTTATATCTATAATCAATAATCTATAAATGAATCTCTTACTTTAAATAATTCTTTCAAAACTGCTTGCAAAAATTATTTACTAAGCCATAGCAATTATGCGTGCCTTCAGTTTTGTTATTATATTATTTGAATTTCATTTATACATTCTATTCAAAAATATCACAAACTTTAATGATATGAGAAATTGTTATTGTTCTTCTAATATACTGCAGTACTCAACAATTATTATCCCATTAGCCGCTCTTGTAAAAAGATGAATTCCATGTTATTAGAAATCATGTAGATCTGGGTTATTCCAAATTAAATGCCACGAAAAGTTATCACAAGTAGTATACGTATTTTAGGCGGAATTTTATAACAGTCGATAACGTCGAGCAACTCCTTTACTATTAATTATGACGAGCAATTAATGCATCATGTGTGTGGTATATCGATATGGAATATTTAGTACAACTATTTAGTTATCAAACGATAACTTGCATCGCTACGAAAATTAATTACCCCTATTCGACAGTTTTTTAACAATGCGTTATTATTTATACTTGCCAATACACATACAATTGGACTTAATAAATACATTAAATGCAAATATATTGAAAGCATGTTGAAGCACACCAAGCAAATTTGACAAGACTCTAGCTACTTAAAACTGAATTGTACCAACAAGTGTAACACTGATACAATAGACTTACTAATTGTAAGTCGCTAATAACTTTTTTAGTGATTAACGCGACTGCAAATAACTAATTTAAAAAACTGTCAAAATAAATGATAAATGCTTGTCAAATGTATGTAAACGTAGTTGCAGTTGGAGATATTCTTTTGGTACCAAGAACTGTTAACTCCAGATATACTAAATTTAAAATAATGATATTAAATATCGCACTGTACTACGAATTGCGTATACGTAGACTAAACGTTTGAAATATAAGAGGAAAAGATTTCTGTAGATAGAAAAGCTGGTGTATTTTCTAAGTTACTATTCAAGTTTTTATGCTAAGGTGGTAAATGGGAGCCACCTTTCGGTTGCATAGGGTTAATTAAATACAAGCGACTAATATTGAGCTTCAGTTAAAACATGGTGCCCACATGGAGAGCTCAGAAGCCATACAGTGTAAGTCCATCTTTCCCTGAACATGAGTTCCGTTGTTCAAAAACCTCTAACCATAAGGTTAGAACTTTCAGTTGATAAATCAAGTAAGTGACTATTTTCATACGTAAGCAATAGATGACGGTATTTGTCATTGTCATTTTTTCCGAGTAATTTGTAAAAACCTTATTTATCTCGGTTTCAATACTAATGAACTTACACTGACTGACTTCTGCCTCCGCATGCACTAATACCCTAGTAAATGATAAATGGGTAGGGGCACGCGCAGGTATAAAAACAGTTAATAGAAATAAAGTTATTGAAAGAAGTAGTGATTAAAAGGTTGCATTACCAACGATTACGATGGAATAGAAATATAGTGGAAACCATTGCGCAGCCACTTTTCTGAAGTAAACAACAAATACTTGCCTTGTAAGCATCCGGTATGTTAACAGGTTCCCCGCTCTCGGCGACGTATCCAACAATTCCCGTGCCCCAGGGAATTTTGATCTCGTCCTTTTTCTCCATCTCGAGTAACGTTGATCTCGAACAGACGTCGAACAACTTCGAGACCAAACATCTGCTCCTCGAGTATCCGGTTCCACGTTGCCCCGAGTTTCCATTTCCCGTTTTTCCTGAGTGCACATTACCGGCCGGATTGTTTGAAGTAAAATCGTGATTTTGCGAGGAAGGCATACAGCCGCCTCCCTTTTCGCCCTGAACGAGGAACAAGGAACCTCGATCTGCGTGGAGAAGGGTGCTGACGTTTTGCAAAATCTTGTGGCACAACGATCTCACATCCAACTCGTTACAGATATCTTTCACCTGTGGAGAAATGAAATATCGCAGTGTCGCTTTGAAGAATTAACAATTTCAAAGGAACGTTCAGAGAGTTTATTATGCAGTTCAATCATTTGTTAATCGATAAACCAGCTTGACTTTATACAACGCGACGTTAAACTAACTAATTTTATAAGTATTAATTACTAAACTGTTTTCCTTTACTATATTCAATTCCAGGTTCAAAAATGTCGAATATCTAAAACACTACGGAAACATTTGTAGCGACGTACGATTAACGGATTTAAAATGAAGATCTATTACTCTAGTTCTAGTTAACGAATTCACTACCAGACAGAAAGGTTTGGAATCCCTAGATCAGCAAGAAGAACAGAGATTTCAGAAAGAACTGGGCAATATTAAGTTAAAGGTTGGAAATCTTGAGCAAGTTTAAAGATGTTCGACGAAATGAAATAAATCACTGTCAGCACTTGAGAATATATTTGTAAGATTGACAAAGCCGTTCCAAACGTTTGGTCGATAGTGTTTATTGCGCGTAAAACCGACACATTCTGTGATATATGACCATAATCGAGCAAAATAGGAAACTAGGTTGCAGCTTCAAAGAAAACGCGTTGAAAAAGCGATTACACATAAGTGCAGTCAATGTACATTTAAAGACGGAATATTGCCTTAAAAAGAATGTGCACATATCTACTACGACTTTTCCATTGTAATTGGGTAAAAAGCCCAAGAACGAAAGTACATTACGTACACGTGTACCGGTAGATGGAAAAGTAACGAGCAAATCACGTAACAGTGCTAATACCGGTAATCCTCGTATGACAGGTTACCTCGAGAGCCGGATTTTCATATAATGCAGGTGAAATGAACAAAACCATCCCTGCTTGCATTCAAAATTGATTGCATGTATAAGAGTTTATAAAATAATTCAAAAATTTGTGAAGCAACGACATTTTATCATCTTACCTTTCGTATACCGGTGGCCCGTAAGTCTCGCAGTATTTTTAAATTTCGCGTAGCTGAGGTGATGTCGAACAACTTTTTCCATGACCAAAATATTGTAAGTAGCTTCGTTTTTGGGTTATTAACGAAAAACGCTGGCCAATGAGCGCGTCCGTATAGCGCGCGCCCAGGCACCACCGCGCGCGGTTGTTATCGGGTGCATCGAGGGGCAACGTACGGCAAATATTACATTAATAATAATATGTAATGATTAGTTATTCACGAATAACTATTTAATTATCAAGCCGTTTTATAACTGTTCCATACTTTTATTCCTTATCCGAAACGTATAAGGTATTTTATTACTTATTAAAACAATGTTTGGATAGTTAATGTTAAAAAAAGATAGGTAAATAAACTTACCCTTTCGTTCACGAAGTAATCCGTTTGGACGAAAGTGGGTCCTTGGCCGTTGGTCTTTGCACCGATCCTGACCTATTTTAACAATTTTATGCCGTTAAACGCACATCTCGGCGATCGATACCGATCTGATTTGCACTTGTTTCTACACGCGCTACAACCGCGTCAACGTTCCGGTAATGTGCGTGTCGTGTACGTGTGGAACAAGTGCGAATCAGATCGGTATCGATCGCCGGAACGTGCGTTTCGTAGCATAAAATTGTTAAGATAGGTCAGGATCTGTGCAATGACCAACGGCCAAGGATCCACTTTCGACGAAGCAGGTTACTTCTTGAACGAAAGAATAAGTTTATTTACCTATCTTTTTTTAACATTAATTATCCAAACATATTTTTAATAAGTAATAAAATACCTTATACGTTTCGGATAAGGAATAAAAGTACGGAACAGTTATAAATCGGCTTGATAATTAAATTGTTATTCGTGAATAACGAATCATTACATATTACTATTAATGTAATATTTGCCGTACGTTGCCCCTCGATGCACCCCATGACAAGCGCGCGCGGTGGTGCCTGGGCGCCCGCTATACGGGCGCGCTCAATGGCCACAGTTGTTCGTTAATAACTCAAAAACGAAGCTGCTTACAATATTTTTGTCATGGAAGAAGTTGTTCGCCATCACCTCAGCTACGCGAAATTTAAAAATACTGCGAGACTTACGGGCCACCCTGTATAATATATTTATTACTTGGGCGTACTATTAATAAGCATTCGTTGAATAATGATATGTCTTATCAGATTCTGAAACGACCCAGATTCCCGGTTTTGATATAATACGCTACGAATTTTCGTGTTACACAAGGATTTCCTATACATACGTTTCGCATTGATACATACCGGTCAGTCTCATAAGTATTCGCACCATTACTGTGAACGAAAGATATCGAGTGATGCGTTCGAGATTTTCGAACACATTCTTTGTATGTATAATTGTATCTACGTATCATGTTTATTTAGGCCACTTTTGAACCAAACTGAGTACCTAATAGCAAAAATAGATTATTTAATTTACTTACACTTCATTTCAACTTTACTGTACACATACACAGCGTGGCTGCGAATACTTATACTCCATACACACAGCCCGTTCCAAGAGAAAATCAAATAACTTTGCCAGCCTATTTAATAGGTCATTCTGAATAAAACAAAGTCATATACTCTATAGATCTTGATTTATTCGTTTTCGAGGTAAGGCTTGTTTAGTTTGAAAACAGTGCCGCAAGAAAGTAATGAGACTAATATCAATAAAACATACTTGATTGCACAGGATAGGGGCTTTTATTTATTTATTTCAAAGTAATCTCCAAGAGCCTCAATTTCAGCGTTTGCAGCGGGACCGAACATAGCATGTCGTTTGATAAGGCCAATACGCAATGCAAGTGACGGCATCAGAAATGAAACTTTTCAAATGCAGTGACAACGATCGTTAGAACATCGAACACATTTATGTTTACCGATAGGGAGCTGTCACTTTGAAAATCTGTTCTAGGATATTCCAGTGAAAATGTTAAAGTCTACACGACGAATAAAAGAAAACTATTGCTCCATTTCAGTTATGTGCCTGCACAATCTATCTATTTTAAATATTATTAAAACGGGTGCACCACGATCCATGGGGTGTATAACATCTGTAATTCGGAATAGCCGACCATCCATACTGGTAAAGTTATTCGATTTCCTCCAGGGACACTCTGTACATACTACAAGTAATAATAAACAAACAGATGATTATAAACTGTTTCAACCTTCCAATTCCCAGTGCTGACACTGTGGTCCAATATGAATAAATTTGTTAATATCCATCCCTTTTTACACGGGTAGACCAATGGTTCCAAGACACAAAACTAACAATAATTAATAATAATAACCAGCGTTACCATCGGCTGTTCTACGCACCGAAAATATTGAAATCCATTCCTTTATATCGAAGCCGTAATAAAACGCGGCACCCGTGGGTACGTATGGGAATCGAAAGGGTTGAATATCGAATACAATCAACGTTAAGCGAAATAAAGCAGCAAAATGTTAAGTACCAATTCAAAGATGAGATCCTTCTCGTCGAGGTGCCTGAGCTCGTGCCTAGATCGTCTCTGGGGTCTGCCAGCATTTCCTGAACCGACCTGCTGACCTCCCGATTGACCCGAATCCCCGGGCGAGATGCTCAAAAATGTGGGCGTCCCGTCGATCGTGTTCACGATGGGCTTCAGCAAACCGCCACGCTCGAACTCGTGGGCAGAGATCTTTCGAACGGGTGTCGTGGCACCTGATCCGCCGGAACCGCCACGACCGGAAGACGACGTGCCACCCGCATGAGTTGGACTCGACAGCTCCAAGCAGCTGCTGGACGAAGATGTTGGCGTCGCGTGCGAGACCAGCCACATATCTACGGTCTGCCTCGTCGCCTTCCTGTTGGAATGGACCGTTGTTATGCTTGCCAATTTATTCCTCCTTCGTGTTGATAATTAGAGATTACAAGGAGAGGTGTCTACCGATTACTCTCCTCGCTGAAGTTATCGATAGGGTAAGTCGGGGATCGCCCACTTTTTTCAAAAGAATCAGTGCGTCGTAAATTGGGTAGATAATCAAAAAGAAAAGGATATACTTGAGTAGGCGAAATGTGAAATTGAATTCTACGAATAAGGCTACCCGATACCTAATCCTTATTGTTCTGAACAGCTTCTTCGAATTGTTAGATATTGTTCATAATTATCGATTAAAATTAGACACGCTTGAGAAAAAAGTAGTTGCATTTTATATTATTTTTGTTTGTCTAAAAAGTGTAGGCCAATTATAATTGAGAATTACAAATAATATGTAATAATTGCAAGTTCATGCGTTTTTATGGAAATTAAAGAAGCAAACGCCATTAATGATCGACTTCGAACCTAGCTGCAGATTGAACAGCGTGTAATAGTATAAGAACTAATCAACTACTCTATTTCTTAATGCAACATATCTTTCAAACTAATAATCGTAGGTGGCTAAAGGTTTCTATCGATAAGAGGAGTAGTTTCTATTACCAAACGAAAATTCATTGCACGAAATGGGTATAACCGATAGGGACACCTCCTTATTGGTATCGTAAACGGGTACTCGATAGAATGCTGCCTTTGTTATCTGTCAACTTAAGTTCATATTGTGGAACTGGCGGTTATCTCACAGTGAGAATATACAGCATTCTTCAGAAGTATTTGGACGAATGCTTAATTAGGACGAACATCTGAAAGCACTTGTGAAATCAATGAATTTCACTAAACGTTACGTACATACACTCCCGCTGAAAAGTTTGCTGCACCCTATGCTTTTTGTACAAAACAAACTTTGTATAACAAAATGTTTTTTTGTATGAACAAAATAGCATTACATTGGTGTGTTTCACCATACTATAACAGAACTATATACTTGAAGTCATTATTTCTTTTGCAATTCTGAAATGCTCCAATCTTTTGAGCGGGTGTGTCCATGTATCGCATTAGGGTACATACACAATACCGGCTAACAGGTTTGAAAATATTGAAAGGGAAGACAAGTATTTTCCAAACAAATTAACAATACTCAGTTACAAATATCGAAAAGGTGTTCCGAGTTCAAATATATTGAAATAAACTCAACGGTTGGTAGTCTCCACGATATTAGCTTCCAATTATTAGTGGAAAGTTATGAAAAGATTCGATGTATGTAAAATCGAGGGAATGATTCCAAGTTCACTAAACATTGTAGGTGTCTTAATACTTTTGAGCACCACTGTTTGTGGAAAAACAAAGTTATACACTGATCACCTGTTTATTAAAAACACCTGCAGGGTGTGCTTGAGCTGAGGGAAATACGAGAAAAAGCGGGTACAAGTATACGATATAAAACGCGGAAAATGCATACACGAGCCAGTTGTTATAAGTTGAAAGTTATACTTCTGAGTACCACTTCTAAGTTGGAGCATAGGATCTAATTTGTTCTTTTTAATTGCGGTTCGCAATCTACAACTTTCCAACAATCCACGCATTTCCTTTCGTAATACACATATGCATACATATATGTATATCACAATATATAACATATCTGTAGCACAGTAGCTCTGTATCAATATTGACGTAAAAAAACCATAACCTTGGTGGATTGCGAATGAACTATTATCTTTTCTTGCTTTTATTTCACGAGCCTTTAGGATTAAGAATAGAGTTACTCCGTTGTACAAAAATTAACTGGTTACGTATGAACTGACCATTTGATCGCAGCAATATTCATTTCCATGATTTTTGAATTGTTTTTTAATATTTAGGTGGCCAGTGACTGCCGTGTCACGCATCCATTGCCATCGCACTTCTTTACCTATCCAAGAGTAGTGCTACCAAATTTAGTATTAACCCTTTCGATACAGAACAGCCAATAAAGAACTACTCTGTTTGGTCAGGAAACATCTTGCTCCCATCGCATGTACGCGTCCAAAGACCAAGTAAAAATTTCGTTTCCAGAGAACACACATGGGCCAACCGTACTTAAAGTTTTAATAATATTTTCAACCCTTTCGGTACGGAACCGCGCAATAAAGAAACACTATGGCTGGGACAAAAATAGTAGTAACAAGCGCTGCGCACGAGCTCTCGGGGGGCACATATATGCGCCAGCCAGGCAAAATGAACTTCTTGCAGAATGCAAGAACAATATGCAGGAACAATAATACTCAACGAGTTAAGAGAAGCTTCCGCTGTATAGTCTAAATTCTTGTAAGCATCGTGCACACACTTTCACCTCTATTCATTGTTCTGTCTGTGTCGCTGTTTTATAGTTTATACTGAGACAGCTGACGATGCAACCCTATTGTATCGTTTTCACTAAACTTCAGACACGTGATTCGCGTACGACACATACCTTTTGACCGTGGCGTTTTAATTAATCCATCGATTCTTGAAAAACTGTATACACTTACACTGTAATCGGTCAGTTCATATGCAACATCTTACACAAAACTCTCGTGAGATGTTCGGCGTGAAAAATAATTAAATACTGAAAAGGGAAGTAAAAGACAAGTCGCACAGCAATCGCAGTGCTATATCAGTGGCTGCTGTTTTCAAACTCACGCGGCGAGGAATATTTCTATACGTTTGATTTGTTAGGCTCGCGACATTTGACTCCTGCGCAATTAATACACTAATCTACGCTCTTGATACGCTACTGCCCTACTCGTTGATCGGGTTAGGTTTTTAATTTGCACGAATAATCCCTTGTATCTGTTGAACGTCCCTAAACGGGCATGCGGAAATGAATAATAGAAAGCAAACAAAGAAGATCACTTGTTTACGAAAGTAATCAATGAAATATTGAGCAAGGAAACGAGATAGTGGTGAATGAATAATAAATGTTTAGATGTGTGTACCGTCCCATTTGAGGTATTAATGCATTGTCAATTGAAGAAAATTATTCTTAATTGGAAGATAACAGATACTGTAATTAAGAGCAATTGAAAAGTGCTTAACCACGAAACGATACAAAACGATGTCTACTTTTTTTTCGGGATATGCTAAATACCTTTTGCCTTTAAACCCTTCTTCGCTGGTGCGTTTGTTACAAGCTGTGCTCGTTGCGGACGGAACGCGTCGCTCGCGTTCGGAATGTATACGACGCACGATTACGTTCACCGTTTGTTAATATTTGTATTTTAATATTTCAAGCGCATTATCGTCGAAAAATACGGATACGCCTTGTCGATAGTTCATTGTTTTACAACAGTCAACTATCCGAGGCATCCAGCGTTGCCCAATGCTCGGTTGACAGCGATATCGTATGTCCAAAGTGCGAAAAAAAGGAAAATCATATACACACATAGTATAGGCGCTAAAGCCAAAGGCCTGTGGACCAAATATTATGACTGCAAAAGGCTCAAATATTTATTGAAAAACGGTTGCTGTGCAGAACTGAGTCCGAGAAGAAAATTTGTACATACATAGTAACCACAATAATAATGATTATTCGAGTGTTATATTTTTCTCGGAAAGCCGGAATAGCGTGCAGAATGCCGCGTATTTTAAATATTGGGCGAAATATTATTTATGTTAACATCGGGTGTGTGTGCACGAGCTCTTTGTATGGTAACAGAACGAAGGGGGCTAAATGAAATTGTAGCGCTTTTCAAGTTTCCTCTGTTGCGACGGAGCGTATACAATATAACAATTATGTGTACGTTACAAGAACACACAAATATATGTGTAAAATCGCAGCACAAGTTGTGGAACGGCGCGGTACATTTTAGCGATCGATTCGCATTGCTTCTGAAGCTAATGCCTTTATATATCGCAGCATTGCACAACATTCGTTAACTTTTTATGCGTTATCTTCGCAGTATTTCTGTGACTTATTTGTACTTGCTGGGTTTGCCATGATTCGTTCTAATAAACAATTTTTTTTAAACATATTATATAGCTTTCATTTAAAAAACAAAAGTGGAAGTCCATCGGTCCCGAAAAAATTGCAAATAAAGAAACTCTTGATTACCAAAAATTATGCACAATTAATTATATTGTAGTTAAATTTCTTTCCCAAAATTGCATAGCAACACTACATGCCCGAGACACACCATATGTATCTATACTATTGGATTTCGATTTTAGCATCAAATTTCAAGAAGATGGAACCATTTATTACTCCTATGCTATCTGCTTATGAAAAATACTTCCATGGCATTTTATCATTGGAAACACAGGGGTGCCATCAAGTGTTCGCTGTGCCGGTAGTAAGAATTGAAGCAATTTATCAATGTAATACCACTAACATATCACCTACATTTTATCTTGAAAGTCCGACAAAAGCAGCGTGTGATTCACGCAGCAAGAACATTTCACGCTTATTTAACCTCTTGTCGCAGGAGTTTTCACATCGTTACGCGCACCGCAGTTGTCTATTTAACCCTTATACGGAAGTCTTTCAAACCACAATCGCAACAAGAATACTCTTTTTTCTTTACTTTCAACGTATCATTCAAACTGAGGTATTCGAGGAGCAAATATACACCTACATCATCTTACTTACAATTGTTGCGTGAGAAATTTTCAAACAAACTACATTTATCATTTTATGTTCGCATTCTATGAATAAAGGACATTTGATCATTTTAATAATAATAAACTATGCAGTGCGCGTTATCGATATTAAATAAGTGAGATTGGAAGTTTTAAGAGAAATTAAGTCGGTGCAAGTGTAGAACGATTAGTAACAGGAATATATATATATATATATATCGCGCCTACGTTCGGTAATGTGCGTGTGGTGTACGTGTGGAACAAGTGCGAATCAGATCGGTATCGATCGCCGGAACGTGCGTTTCGTAGCATAAAATTGTTAAGATGGGTCAGGATCGGTACAATGACCAACGACCAAGGACCCACTTTCGTCGAGGCAGGTTACTTCGTGAACGAAAGGATAAGTTTATTTACCTATCTTTCTTTAACATTAATTATCCAAACATTTTTTTAATAAGTAATAAAATACCTTATACGTTTCGGATAAGGAATAAAAGTATGGAACAGTTATAAAACGGCTTGATAATTAAATTGTTATTCGTGAATAAGTAATCATTACATATTATTATTAATGTAATATTTGCCGTACGTTGCCCCTCGATGCACCCAATGACAAGCGCGCGCGGTGGTGCCTGGGTTCCCGCTATACGGGCGCGTTCAAAAACGAAGCTACTTATAATATTTTGGTCATGGAAAAAGTTGTTCAGCATCACCTCAGCTACGCGAAATTTAAAACATAAATTTAAAACATAGAAACAGGGGACACGGGTCTGCAGGCCATCGTTGCACGCCTGCAGACCAGCTGTGTCACAGGTAGCGTGGTCAAAGACGACCCATGCCCGGTCGTTGGGCACTTCGCACTTCTACAAATAATTATTTATCGAATATAAGCCAGCAGTCAAATATGTTCAATCACTTTCCCGATTTTACACGCATCGAACCTTTTCATAAGTCTCACTAATTATAAATTAATATTGCAGGGACTAACAGCGATTTACTTCATTTCGATTTCGATCATTTGAACTTGTAATGTTTTCCAATATTTTACAGTCAATATTGCCAATTCCTTAGAAAACTTTTGTCATTGCATCATCTAGGAATTCCAAACACTTCACCACTAGTACAGGCTAGCGTTTTCCAACCTTTTTGCTACGGGGCCCAATACGTTTGTCTGCAATGGTGCACCGAACCAAATGTTTATAATATAAAACGTTGAAAAACCCGGTAGTGTGGAGTCACTGTACGCAGCGCTGAATACCAACATTCAGTACAGGTTTCCTGACAATGAGAAGTTCAATTTATAATAAATATTCCAATTTTATTAGCTGTTATTCGAATCCGACTGTGGGAAAACCGGCTGTCTCAAAATGTTAAAAATCGCTAGAATAGTTTGATTTATACTTATTAAAAACTGTTACAGAAATTATCGACAACGTAATGCAATATAATATTTAATGGCTTTATTATCAGCAATTAATCACGACCATAGGCTGACAAACGCTAGTCTATACTCAAACGCAATAGAAAACAATACACATAGCATTTATTATTAGCAAAGTTAACGAATGGTGTCATAAATATTGCAAGCATTACAATTTGTAGCAATGAATCGTGTGTCCTAATACTTATGAGCGCCCGTGCAAATGCGTAATAAGTGGTCTATCTAATTGAATGCCGTGAGAATTCGTTTGGAAGTGCGCGTAGGAGGTACAATAGTAACCTGAGAAAGTAATCGTTGACGAAGTCAGGGTGTTCATCGAGCCAAGCCTCCATGCGGGCGTATTCCGGATCGTAGACGGCGGAAGTCGAGGTATAATAACCACCGGCGGTCTTTCCATCTTGCACCTGCTGCAACGTGGCCTGGCCTCCAATAGCAGTCTGAGCTCCTTGCATACCCTGCACACAAGGAGCTGCCGTCTCCGCCGTCATCCTCGGCTCTTCGATGCTCCGCAAGTGCAGGCCTACTTGACAAACCAAACACAATCGTCATTACACTCGGTGTTCTTTCAATTTCTTAACCCTCTGTACACCTTAACATTTTCAGTCATTCACTCATTCCATATCTACGCAGATATTTTCTCAGTTGCCATCCAAACCTTTTAAACAATATACCAAAGTATTTCTCAGTTGTATCATTTTATTGCAACCAATGAAAATTCTTTTCATATAATACACTTTCAAATTTGCCTAATTGTGAGCGTCAAAATATATTGCAGTGTAGAGGGTTATTTTCAAGAAAATGAAATTACCTGTTGAGGTAGGAAATGCTTCTTTTATCAGAAACATGAAGAGGGTGCTCTTAAGATTACTTTATATGGTATTAACTTATTTAATGCTTTTCTCGTATTTATAAACGAGGTATATAACGAACGTCAATGTCACATGTGGCTATCCGATTCTATAGTCGTTTATTTGGCCCTTTGCACGAGATATCTAGGGTTGCCTTACACGTTACAGTATTTAACGATGCCGTACAACGGATATTTTATAGCATCGAAACAAATTTTTTCATTTTTATTTCACATGAAAACCCTCAAGCAATGGTATTCGTTTTCTTTTGATATTGCATAACTTTTTATTGGATGCTATTTTTTTGTTGTTCGAACTTTCTTCGCAGGAAAGCCTCGAAATCTCAGGCGAAGTGGTTTTCTTTTTACGACATTCGATCCCACGGCGATAAAAGTTTTCTTTGGATACGGAATCTCGAGTAGCGATGTATTTCACCCAATGAATCGAATGAATAAAAATTAATTCGTGAGATATTTTTGAAGGGTCAACTAATATATAAACGGTTTATAAATTAGATATCTATAGGCGGAAGTAAATATTGGTATGAAGAAAGGGCAAAATTATTATCTACTCCCAAAACCATTTAACTCTTTCTAAATTCTTTTATTTTTATAATTCCCCTGTATTTTCTTGCCCTTTAGACATCGAATACAAGACCTTTAATTAAATAGAAAATATTAGTTTCGAGACCTACGAGTATCGTGTCCAAGTCTACTATAACAAATTCGGTACCTGAAAATATTTAATAAAATTCCTTTTTCCCTGCAGATTTAGAATGAAAACTACTGTGTTTCTTTAAACAAGTGAAAACATGGTTGAAATTAAAAACTGTGCTGCACTTGACTACACAATAATTCGCACGAGACAATATTGAAGCAATATCGAAAAGTATCACAATATATTACTTTAATCAACCTGTTATTCAAATAGAAAAGATAGCAAACGAAAGACAAAACTTACACTAGCATGAATTAGAAGCCTATAACACCGAAACTTTTCCTCGTCAGAAAACACGTTAATTGGTCACCTGAATAATCTTCTAGTATTACTTGATCGGATATAATTTTCATTTTTATGTGACGCTTTAGTTCAAAGACGTCTGGAAAGTCTACTTATTCTAAACTGTTCTATTATCCTTTTCGACAATTTCTCACGTGGAACTCTATACTACTCCTCTACTCTATCTGTCAACGTACAAACAGAATTCGACAGCCACAACGAAAGATCTTTGCTACTATTGAAGTTCAAGTGAATTATGGTGAAATGCATTTTGGAGAAATTCTAGTGCAGATTAGTTCTCCTAAAACGCGTGGAACCTTTTGTCGTCATACTGAACATGCGTTTCCGAATGCGGAAGATAAACGAAGCTGCAACTGCTTCATTGGTGTAATTGCACACAATTGTAATTGCGTTATTCGAAGCAGAACAAGAGCACAGAATAAGTCCATCCTCTTGGTGGAATTAATGAACGGAACCGAAACATTTTAATGTGCGTGGATATTTAGAGAAATCTTTTTATATCAAATATTCCAGCAGACCTTCACGTGGTATAAAAAAAATTCATGCGATACCTCCCATGCGGTAGAAACAATTTGTATAATTGGGGTATTAAATCCTGTACCAGAAACTGTTGTTTACAACGACTATTGAATATGTTAGCCTTGAAGAAGAATAGTATGTTTATCTTTGTTCTCAACGAAACTCGTTTTTATCCTATTTGACTAGAAAGTTAATAAAATAACGATTGGTATAAAATTGAACACAATGTAAATGTTAAATATCCGGTGTTCGTGATTTAGTTTTTGACAGGGACTGCATACTTGCATATAACCATAATGTGTGCTATTAATTGTTTTAAAATATTTATATATAATTGTTCTTTGTATCTGGCACATACGTATATATAAATATGTAAGTTTTTAGACCAACGCTGATTTTACTTATTCTGGTTCCGCACCACGTTAACTTGTATTAAATGATTTGGGGCACTCCTGTGTACTTTTAGTGGTACACCGTTTGAAAATCTTTGGTCTAAAAACTTCGTAGATCACACATTCATAAAATCATCAATTTCCGCCTGGATGTTTGATCAATTTAAGTACTTGCATGCCATATGCATGTCGCAAATACGATTCGTATGTGCAGATAGTAGCAAAATAAAATAAATATCTTTATTAAACTTTCACCTGGCAAGAGGACCGAGAAGATATAGGTGGTAAGGACCACCTATCGTGATTCTATGTTATAAATTATTCAATGCATATCATATTACAAATACTATACACCATTTTTGTAAGTTAACTTGAAAATGGTATCGATTCTTCGTTACATACTAAATTGCAATTGTGCCAATACGGCGTCGTTCTTTCACGATTTCTTCGCGCTGCCTCGTAAATGTTTACGATATAGTTGGCGGGGATACGACGAAATTGCAAAGGGCGTCTTAAAGGGTGTCGAAGATTTCATTCGATTCACGGTAGAGCCAGAAATACTGAAATACACGTCGAGCAAATTTCTTTTGCAATATAACAATCATGTCTTATTCTCCTTTCATTTCCACTATAGACCAGTTATTGAGTAAGCACGCGAGAAAAGAAAATAACGCGAATAAAAGTCTGCTCGTGTTGTACCGCTGATGTACAAATAAATAAAGTTAAAGTGTCAGAATTGCATATGTTGGAACAGTGCAAATTAAATAACAAAATATTGCAAAATCATTAAAAAAGTGATTAAATCGAACGGGGTACCAATCAACCCTTCCATACCTACTATTGTAAAGCGACTACCTATGTATTTGAAATTCTGAAATAAAATATTAATATCATGTATATTTTCGTACATGCGAAAATATAACAGTTTATAGCAGAGGCTATGGGATTGGGTCAATTGTAATATGCATACGAAAACTGTTGTTTCTGTATTTTATTAGAATTTAGTGTCCAGCACTGTCTGAAGTACCATAAAAGCGTATAAAGTCAACATATTTCAATGCGTCAGGAATTAATAGAAAGTCAATGAAATATTTCGATTCATATTTCAGGTTTACTGGTCGAAGATATAACTTCATATCATATATTGTTGTACTAACTTGTTACGAGCCGAGGGCAAAGGGGCACAGCTGCGGAGCCGAGGATCGGTTATTTTAGAGTTTGTTAGTTACGTTAGTGTAAATAGGAACTGCGTGAACTTGCAGGTGCCTATTTCATCACCGGGTGTCACAGGAAGGTAAAGGTAATCGTGGACAAACCAGCTCTTATTTCATCGCCGGGAGCCACAGGATGGTAAGATTTCGTGGACAAACCAGCGCCTATTTCATCGCCGGGCGCCATAGAAAGGTTTTCGCGGACAAACCAGTGCCTATTTCATCACCGGGAGCCACAGGATTGTTAGTAAAATGCACTCGTAGCTAATAGCGATACACCTCGAGCGGTTAAGGTGTATCTGTTTGGTGGGAAGTTACTGCCAATGATTTCTAGAGGAGATTCAATGAGAGAAATGCGTACGGATGTCTTAAGCGTATATTTCCTACTCTTTGGTTCATTACAGTCTAAATGAAATTACAAAGTCCAGATTCCTCAATCTGTACGGATTGAAAATGTGTGCTGCCCAATAAAAGGCTTAACGATATACTGTAAAGTACGTATCGTTTTGAAAAAACGAACGTATGAAAATTGCTCGAAGGGGGCTCGGAACCCGATCTCGCTGAGCTAAGATACCAATATAGTCGATACCGAACGTACTCGAAGATTAATATTGAGCCGACGAGAGCAGAATTCGAGAAATATACCGACGTATACCGTATTTCCAAGTGTCGCATATCACGACGCTCAACACCCTCGATTTCCAAATAAGGGCATAATAGAAGGAAGAAATGAAATAAAACTTCCTACGTAACAAACTTTGTACTGTAAATTATCATACACAACGGTGAAAGGAGAATTTTCAATATCGTCGAATGGTAACGAATAGAAAAAACGCATTAAACGCTTTCAAATTGGTAAAGTGTTGTTGCGCATCGCATAAATGTCCCCTAATATGAACAAGAATACAGAAAAATCCTTGCTTTATGGTTATTCAATAATTTGTAACTGGAAGGATTAACTATTACTTAAATACTTCTGAAATATAAACAGCAATCCCTAGATGCAGCGAACTGATATCAATAGGCACACGACAGATCTCTTTCTACGATGACTTTATTAAACCTCATTACACTGTTGACAGAACAACGATGACGGAGCTGGAGTCGCAAGATGGTAGTGCAATAATGACACCGGAAATTCTGAAACGGTATGGCTTTGCGACCAATTTTGTATTCATTTCACGATCGACAGAATGAACTTTTTAAAAGTTCCACGCTTCAGCTTAAGCTCTGCAGAAAATGTATAAATGTAATAGAACAGCAGTTTTCGGAAAATTTGATTCCATGTAAATCTTTATGTGTCCGACCTCTTTCTCTACTTTTAGAGTACATTTTATTTTCTTTACTTCTTTCGTTGCCTCCTTCAATATTCTTATCTCTATAGTACATCAAATTAATATGTTTAATCGCATTATTTGTTCTAGAAAACTAGATGAAATCTCAGTGCGATAGTACTTGAAGATTTTCCAAAATTATATATTAAATATCGGTTTATTCGTCGCAAACATTTCATATTAATCTCGCCATAATGCGACTGTAATATAGTTCTACCATCCGAAAATCATCTTTGAAGCCTATATATACGACAAAGTTGCGATCGGTCTACCAATCTACGAAACAACAATTTTTTCAACCGTTCAATTTCGTGAAACTCGAATGTGATTTCTTCTATCAACATGTCTCAACCGCGCATTTATTCTGCTACTTTATCTGTATCCTTCCCAAACTGCGATAAATATTACATTTGACGCGAGAAAATGGAACGCGACTCCACGCAAAAAGCAGAGAATAAAAGATGAGCTGAACTGAAGGAAAAGATAAGCACCATACAGAGGATGATATAAATATGCATATAAAGTAAGTTGCGAGGGGAGAATAGTATTGCGTTGTTTCAGCACGGTTTGTTTTTCTTCATGGTCAAGTAGTGCACTGCAAACTTTTACGATGTTAGTTTATGTATCACAAAATAAGATCGAAGGGTATAGCGTAGAAGCAATATCCCCATAGAGTATAATACTCCAAAGCGTTACTGGTGGGAAAAAAGTTTCACGGCCATCGTGCTCGATCTAACATATAAGACGAAGAATATTTAATACAAATGCATGCATGGAAGAAATAATGCAAATAATATCATTGTACTGAATTAAAAATGAATCAATTCATTAAAACAACAGGAAAAAGAATTCAGTTTCACCTCGACAAAGAATACTACAGCAAATACTTGATACATTGCAGTTAAGTACGCATCGATTTTAATTGCAATTCGTTTCACAGTGCTGAGTGCACTGTAAATAACGGGAAAGTCGGACGCTAAATTATAGTTGTTCACAAGATTAGCTGCGTTAGCAAAGGATCGTCCACAGAATAATAAATAGTAATTAATAAGTGGTAACTACTTTCAAGTTTTCCTAGTTATTAGGATATAGCTCAATTGAATATAATAAATAATAAGACATCTGTTGCAAGCACTGTATAACAGTTTAGTAGCTCTTACTGAAGGTTAGAATTGATAAATAATCACGAGTTAAATACAAAATAAAAGCATTCACTAAAGGGCTATCATATTCTACACTGCTTGCATACCTTATAATACTTTGATACGCAGACACCTGATTTTGAAGGCTTTTTGAAACATCTATTTGTTTAAATGATATATTGCACACTAGCAGATATGTTTTACAATATTTTATATACTGCTATATTGCGTTATTTCGCAATACTGAAATGGGATATTATCGTCTTTTCGAATGGCATAGTCGAAATACGCAATGCGGTAATTTTGTTCCCAACGCAACATGAATTTTGCAACAGCCATCTCTCACGCGAGCAAAAGATCTCTCCCATTTTCAATACCGAGTAGCAATAAAATATTCACAAATAGATTATAAGAAAGCGAAGCGTGCACAGTACAGTGACGTTCAAATGCCAATAGAAGTGAGTCATTTTTGTGATTGGTTATTCGAAGTACATGTAAAACATTAAACTTTAACGAGGAACTCAAAATTTGTAAAGCTGACGGAAATGAACCATTAATTGACATTTGCTGCATTTTTATCTTTCTGTTCGGCAAACAGTGAATACCTTTCATTAAACAGACTGGTAAGCGAAACAAAAATGCGACGCTTCACCCTTGTGTAGGCAACCGGATATCCAGGTGCACATTTCCGTCTTTCCTTGAATAATTCTTCTAAAAATTTATGCAAAATATTTTATGTAACTCAGCTTCAAACTTACTGACCATTTTAGTTGCCCGAGCAAAAATCTGTCGGCTGGATAAAAGTCAGTGAATCAATTGTAGACAGATTAAAAGTTGTACAAGTGAAGGACCGTGCATCACTGTCCAATATATAAAAGTCGAACTGTAACCACGATGAAACTGTTTTGAAAACGTATTACACCGGTACATTTACAAAATGAAAATGTGTCCGAGACAGAAAGAGGAAAGAAAAATCGATGCGTGCTCGATCCTGCGTGGTCGGGGGGGTTGCACCGTTTCTTTATCGCTGCGGGATCGTAAGTCTTCATTTTCGCAAGAGACCCGGTCGACGAAGCTGAGGGAAGCATTTCTCGCAATAACTCGGGAAAAAACGGTCTGGGACTGAACCATCCGGCTCGATCATCGTCCCTCCCTGAGGAACGCTAAACCGCAAGCATTTATGGAAAGGGAAAACAGTCCTGTGTCAACACCAGTTTAAGTTAGCAGTACAACAGGAAATTACGCGCGATTCGGTACCATCAGCAAGTAGTTCAAGAACGAATTTCAACCCTCGTATCTTAACTCTTTTAACCATCTAATACTTGTGTTCAACCCTATATAGCTCGATCTTGGGGTTAAATTAGTAGATGCAACTTGTTTCGAGCGACCAGCTACTCACCAAAAAATTGTCCAAGCAGACTATAGCTTTGCAAATCTTACCTTACACATGACAAATGTGAAAAGACTATGTTCCCTCCGGAAACATTTCAACAGTGTATAGTTTGCGTAAACAATCGTACGTTTGTTTCACATTGAGAAGCACATAACTCGTACTAAAATGCTTCAATGGGATAAAAGTAAAGGAAATATGGGAAAAGCGTTGGAAGGATGGTAGAAATAAGTGTTTCTATCTCACCGAATACGAAATCTGGAAGCATGCGTCGCGCAATACTTCGCACGCGCCGTCGATTGACGTCAAGAAGAAAATGTGAGGCTTTGAATATTTAAAAGAGATTTAACCCAGGGAAAGATAATGTGGAAAATGTCACCGATGAATTTTCGTGTGGATGGAAATACACGCGTGGAGGTAAACGCCTACGCGTGGGGAGCAGTCTTACGGTTCATCTCAGGTAAACTGGCTCCCCCGTGGGTCAATCGACAAACTTAATTACTAAGGGAACTCTGCTCTTTGCTCACAAATCGCAACACCTTAATTATTCTCGGGCTCGCTACCTATCGACAAGGTAACATTGTAATTCACCGGTTAAACCGTATGTACGTATTAAGCGCTTCAAAGGATAGTTATAAGGAAAACTGATTCGCGATCGCAAAGTACGCCAATTAATACGATGTGGCTTTTATCGGGCAAGTTGCGATATTAAAGCTATGTGTCTTACATGAGCGGGACTAACTCGCGTCACTACATTTAACATCCCCCTTTTCCCTTTAGCGGTTAAATAAAAGCATTGAAACACATGGAAATAAATACATACAACGAGCATACTCTAAAAGTTAAATTAAAGAATGTTTCTTTGGGATTACGTTTTCTCAACGGTAAGGAGATTAATCGTGGAACATAAAAAATCTTTAGAAATTTCTCAAACTGTCTAAATTGAAGATTGGTTTGATTCTTAAAATTGTCAACTCGGCGGCGATAGGATTTGTTTAGTGCTGTTTACAGCGTAAATGTGTAAAGTGCAGCTTTTCTTTAACATTACCGATAATGTTATCCCTGCCACGAAATTCTATTACTTTTTACCAAAGGGAATCTTTTTCGCTGATGTTTTTCTGTCGCCCGTGGAAAAATCCCGAGTAAATTTGTACTCGACGGCGATAATGAAATACTGAAAATTGAAATCGTTCCAATTAGAACGACATGTTCCACCTCTAACACTTTTGTCATGCAAACGCTCCTCTTTATTAGACACTCTGTAACACCTATTTTCCTAAAAGTCACTGCTCTACTATTAAATTATTTTCCTGTATTAATTGAATGGTTAATTTTCTTCTATTGACATCAGAATTAATTGCACCAGAAGATATTAACCAAGAGAATGTTTTTAACTTCCTATTTTCATTCAGAACCGATTACAATTATTGTTATAAGCTTTATTCAATATGTCACTTAACAATGCCAAGTATCTCCGATTTGTATGAAGATCAAACAAAGTTGCCCATTTTGTGCGCAATACGAAAATATGAAAAATATATAACACGTATCTAGTATAGCAATATTGAAGTATAAGTATTTAACCCCTGTGTAGAAAACGAAGGTGTCAATAAGTTTGAAGCCTAGTCATTTGAAATACTTTTCATACATTTTCTTTACCAAAACACGTGAATCAATGTAAAAGTGCCCAAAGAATGGAGATCCAGAGTGATACTGGAATATTTTGCGCAGATTAGAAAAAAATTATCAAAGGAAATTTGTCCATGCAGCAATTAAAAGAATTGATATTATACGGGTCCATACAGCGAAAAATTATTTCACGTTCTATATTCCTATTAAACCGCCAAATGCAAGCTGAAGTTGTTATTGGGTCAGTGCATATGCAATATCGTTTCCCCACAGATTCAACTTAGCATAATGATAGCATAAATTAAATTTCGACCGACTACTGGATATTAGAAATTCTCTAGGGGAGAAATTATTTACTATAATACCTACTATAGTGTACGAGTACATTGAAAGTTAACAACATCTTCAAAAAGAATAGTAATCCTTTATTATCTGATATCAGGAAAAAGCGAACGAAACTAAACCTATATTTAATAGAATTTTGTATGCGTGTTTCTGGAAGTGTACATGCAGGATTTCGAGTAAAATTATGTAAAAATCAGGAAAGCTCCACGTAGACTTGTAAAAGCCCAATGTATTTCTTAAATAAAGATACGAGCACAGTACAGTCGTCGGATTACGTTAAAAATAATACCCTAAAATAGAAATAATGCAAGCCACCAATGAAAAATACTAAAAGAAAATTAATATTTCTCAAGTGAAAGTAAAAGAATCTACGATTATTTATTAATTGAAACAAATAACATATTAACAAAGTAACAAATTGTCAAACGCGTAGATCATTCTGCAATAATTAAATGTTTCAGAGCATACGATTGCTTGACCCCTGCTACAATTCATCATTCTAGAAAAATGGAAAGAATGTTTCCATTTAAAATGGTAAAGTCGAAAATAAGATCCAACCTATTGTACAGTGTCTTGAAAGAGTGTTTGATCGCAAAACAAACTTCCACAAGCAGTATTGTAATGAAATTGTAATACTAAGTAAATTAATTAACTGGCCCGTCATCAGATGCTTCGACTACAACAAACGCTGCATAAAAACCTGGTACATAATTGCGGGCAAAAGACCAAGATATCTCGATTCATTACGAACCGACACAACGTCTCAAATCAAATAGTCACGATTTTCCCTAACTTGTTTAAACAAAATGCGTGCATTTCATGGCACGTGGCTCATGACTCATGAGTGAAAATGTACGCACTTGATTGTACACGTGTATGATTCGACAAATCGGTCATTGGACCGGTCACGTGACATAATGCAGCGGACTTTTGGAATATTCCTACATAATATAGCAATCAATCACCTAACAACGCCTAGCCGTTTATACTGTATCCTTATCATCAATCTTTCCCTCCTTTGCGCACCATGTTGGCTCTGGCAAACACCTACGATCTCCTGTAAGCTCCTATAATCACATATCTCACAAAGCTATAGAAATCAGCAACGGAACATATACCAGTCGCAAGTATATTCGGCTAACCGAAATTTTTTTATTCTTTTCTTTCATGCTTTTTTGTGTGTTTTATGATTCCTCGCATCGAGCGAATGTAAGTACATTTATAATGTGAATGTACTTGGCAAAATTTTTGTATTACATGCAAATTAACGTCATACGGTTTGAAAAATACAGTTTCGAATATTTTATCTGAATTTCAACCTTCTGCATTATAAATACGAAGGTGGGCATCGAGTGTTCGCAAATTCTGATTTTTAAATCTGTAATTTAATAAGTAAAACGTGAAGAAGGATATGGACAGCCAGGATAAATTAATAAATAATAATGAACTATTTTAACCATTTAATTTGCGATTGTGTACTTTGTGACGCGCGCCAAAGTTGATTATTTAATTCCTGTAATGATTCACGTTTGGCGATTCACAATAATTGATTATAGAGCCAAAAATTTGACAAGAGATTGGTAAATGACAATAGAATTTTATTGTCATATCTGTACCTAGATCTGGTACAGAGCAATAAATAAATCCAGCGACACAGATTATGCGGACACTGAGCAAAGGTGTTAAAATAGTTCACGTATTGTGCATATAATTGGAAAGTCCAATAGAATCAAAATTTATCACTGACATTCATACCTCGACACAGTAATTAATCAAACGCCATTAACTGTACGGGTTGCTTAAATACATTACATTGATTACATCGTCAACAAAGGGTACTAGTGTCTTCAATTATCATTATACACACAACGCATTAAAACCAGCACTATGGACAATAATTTGTCGAGAGACCAAACTAGCCAACGGCGAATTGGATACGAGTTTAAATCAGTAGATATTCGAGCCGGCATAATTCCCCTAATGGAATTGAATATAAGTAGAAATGTTTCGTTGTACAATTTTAGTTCAAGATACGTACTCGATTTTTTAATGCAATTTTAGTATAATTCATAAAGTTAATTACAACTGGTTAAATGTAATCCTTATTATAAAAAGGAGGCAACAAAATTGGACCCTTCTTTTGATATAAATGCATGTTTAATTTCTATTATTGATTCTAATCTAAATACTGCTTAGAATTACGAAACCCTCAGTCACGTTCGCGTATTCAGAAAGTACAAAGTGATATCTGAAATGCACACAAATATTCTGTACTCTAATTGTACCAGCAATTTACTGTTCTCATCAGATTTGATCAACGACCACAAGATACATTCTAAATATCAAGAAATTTATTTCAGTTCAACAATTCTGAGGATAAATCTCCAAAGCAACGAGAGTTTCGATTGTAACGATTAGATAAAACTCTGTACTCCACTTTCTTGACGTCGTTGTTAAGTAGATGTATTAAAATCAATCAGTCAATATTCCCTTCGTTTTTGTCTTGCTGCATTTACAGACCATTACTCTTGTTCACTAATTTCTATAACCTTTACAGCTAGTATTACGTTCAAGCACAGCTTGAAATCTTTTACTAATTTAAACCTCAATCACATTGATACGTCGCCTTCTAAAAACGAACTTTGACGAATACAATTATTTAAAAAATACACCTTGGGACTCTGCAATACTAGAGAAAACTTGGTTTATCGTCACTTCGGGCGACAGTTTTTAATTAGAAAAAGTATATACAACGCGATGTGAAATTTACATAACTGGCGAAGATAGGAAGAAGAGTTATCGATACAACGTTGGAACGGCTACTGATAGTTTGAGATTATTCAATCGGTAATCTTGCCATGCCTGTTCCGGCATTCGTATTAGGCACGTGCAACTGACAAGAGAAATTCGGTAACCCGAAAATTCAAATCTTTGAAACCTTTTTAGATCATATGACGCTAACAACGAAACAATTCTTTTCTCCTGAATAACTGAATAAAGTGAATATTCAATAAACTGTACAAAATTGTAGTGCTGTATAATATTTTCTAAACAAAGTAAATAAAATATTTTTTTGAAAATGTCGGACATCCACATTATAGGCCAGAAAGAGCGCCACAACTTTTAATTCAACTTTTTCTCCGTATGTTATATAGTTTCCCAAATATTCACGATAATACGAAAGGTCAAGATTTCTTTCGAGACCGTTTCTCAACTGGAAAAGAACATTGTGCAATTGCTAATATAACACGAGTTTTTCTGAATTTTTGGGCCGCCGAACTTCACTTGCGAGTAATCAAACGTGTTTCACTACAGCTATCTTCGCGGTTACAACTTCTCCTATTTTGTGCAGAGTCTATACGTTTAATATTAGGGTAGTGTCCAAACTGTTACTCTTAAAATGTTGCTGGTGCACCTTAACATTTGGCGCCCTATGCTGAGAAAAGAGCCTGATTCAAATTTTATTACATTTCATAATGTTTTAGAGATTGCAGCCCGCTTAAACATATTTTCGGTGACGAATTCATACACCAGACTCTCTAGAAATCTGAGTGCTGTTATCGAATTATCGCTGTCGTCGAACGATTCCAGCAGAAATATTCTGCTAGAAAAATATACAGGGTGGCCCGTAAGTCTCGCAGTATTTTTAAATTTCGCGTAGCTGAGGCGATGATGAACAACTTTTTCCATGGCCAAAATATTGTAAGTAGCTTCGTTTCTGAGTTATTACCGAAAAACACTGGCCAATGAGCGCGTCCGTGTAGCGCGCGCCCAGGCACCACCGCGCGCGCTTGTCATGGGGTGCATCGAGGGGCAACGTACGGCAAATATTACATTAATAATAATATGTAATGATTAGTTATTCACGAATAACTATTTAATTATCAAGCCGTTTTATAACTGTTTCATACTTTTATTCCTTATCCGAAACTTATAAGGTATTTTATTACTTATTAAAGAAATGTTTGCATAATTAATGTTAAAAAAAGATAGGTAAATAAACTTATTCTTTCGTTCACGAAGTAACCTGCTTCGACGAAAGTGGGTCCTTGGCCGTTGGTCATTGCACCGATACTGACCTATCTTAACAATTTTATGCTACGAAACGCACATTACCGGAACGTAGGCGCGATTGTAGTGCTTCAAAAAACAAGTGCGAATCAGATCGGTATCGATCGCCGAGATGTGCGTTTAATGGCATAAAATTGTTAAAATAGGTCAGGATCGGTGCAAAGACCAACGGCCAAGGACCCACTTTCGTCCAAACGGATTACTTCGTGAACGAAAGGGTAAGTTTATTTACCTATCTTTTTTTAACATTAACTATCCAAACATTGTTTTAATAAGTAATAAAATACCTTATACGTTTCGGATAAGGAATAAAAGTGTGGAACAGTTATAAAACGGCTTGATAATTAAATAGTTATTCGTGAATAACTAATCATTACATATTACTATTAATGTAATATTTGCCGTACGTTGCCCCTCGATGCACCCGCTGACAGCCGCGCGCGGTGGTGCCTGGGCGCGCGCTATACGGGCGCGCACATTGGGCAGTATTTTTCGGTAATAACTCAAAAACGAAGCTACTTACAATATTTTGGTCATGTAAAAAGTTGTTCAGCATCACCTCAGCTACGCGAAATTTAAAACTACTGCGAGACTTACGGGCCGCCCAGTAGATGTCCAATAGGAGCCACTAATATATAAATAAAAGAAATGACAAACATATCATACTGCTTACACGTAAAGGTGTCCCATAAAAAGTACACAGAAAGTTATTTTGATTAAATAAGCACCACCCCAATAAGACGTAAAACGATTACCAGAGTGCAGCTAAAATCGATGACAATAACGTATCTTCGAATTTTCAATCCTTAAGTCATTCTACCTGCAGCGACTATATCATTCATGGAAATTATGTACGTTGTACGCAATACATATGCCACTACCCTCTGCTATAAATTATTGCACAATACGTTAGTCATATAAAGAACAATGTTATATTCAACGTGCGTTCAGAAATCATTCGGACGTAACTACGCTGTACAAGAAAAGAAAATTTTATGGCTTGTGCATTTTTTTCCAGTCTATTAATTATATTAAAGTGCCTTAAGAAAAGACAACCGGTGTACTAAAATAATATTTGAGAATAAAAGTCGAAAGGAATATTTATTACAAAATATACGTAGTTGGTGAAATGAATTTTCTTACCATACAAGGCACAGGGTTTCAGTAATACAATTCAAATAAAATGGGAAATAAATGACCGGCTTGAAGTAGAAAGTCAAATCAATTGAAAATTTGATTCCGTATTTTGAAGCAATATCAAAGGCAAACATATTTTCAATATACAAATTACATTTTTTACTTAAGTACGAAAGTCTTTAATGGAACCAAGATGATACATTACTGCATCATGCTTTCATAGCGTGGACTATTTCTGGGTTGCAATAAAAATAAGGAGAGAAAAATATACATAAAACCACTCAACGTACAATATAGCGCACGTGTATAAATATACATATGTGTAAGTACATTTACGTAGGGTACAGCGATCCACTATTAGATAATTATATTAAAACCGTGCATTAAAAATACGTTGTTAACATTATATCTATAGAACGCGCGTTCTTCGTTTTACCTTTCTCGTCACCTCCGTTAACTCTTTCAGGTACAGAGGCCGCTACAAGGAACGCTTCGACACTCCTGATACAAAAAGTAATTAAGACTACTTTTTCCTTCTTATGTCTTGCTTACTTTAAGTAGTACAGCCAGCATCCAGCCATACGATATTAGATGGAATCTTATTAAGGGTTGCAGTTTTTCTGCGATATGGCAAGAATAAAACATAAAATGAAAATGATACCTTTTGTACTAAAAAGGAGTAAAGAATTATCTAATTAAGAAACATAAATGTTGACGCCATCAAAACCGGAGGTGGGTAAAATTTGGAGAAAAAATATTTCAGATACTACTTCCAGTAAACGTTGTTCTATAGTTCAAATAAATTAGTATTTTAAATGGAGTCGAAAATTTTGGCACCAAAAATATTCTTACTTTGCATTAATAAGTATGACAATGAAAATAGGTTGCCGAAAGAGGCAATATTCAAATGCAAGAAACCATAATATTCGCAAAATAAGTGAATTTTCAAAATTCAAAGTTTTCATCACCTACAATAGGCCAGGGACAACGAACTGGCGGCTCGCGAGCCACGCGTGTCTTGCTTAAGAACCTAACCAGTCTTTATCTTTGCAAAGAAGTAGGGCGTTTTTAACAGTAGAACTACCGATAGATTCTGGTAGCATGTAGATAGCTTGCGTTGCACAGATTTAAGAACACGAGAGTTGTTGAATGAACATTTAATAGAGATACACAATTGCCATTCTGTCTTATTAAAAGACATTATAAATTGCTACAGCGATACTTATTAATAATTTTAAAGCAAAATGTCTGAAACAAGCAAGTTTGACTCGCTCGCTAGTTCTAGTGTTCACTGGTAGTCTTGGGAACTTGGTGGCTCTTGGAGAAGAGGAACTGGAACTTGGCTGGAATAAGATCAATCCAGAATAGAATAAGTATTTCAAATAAAAGCCTCCCCATTTTGAGTATCCTTCAAATAAAATACTGTTTTAAATGCTACTTTAAGAATTTTTTAGTTACACTTAGTACACGTACGATTTACGTTAAATAAAACTATTTGCTATTTGAAATAATATTTTATCCCGTCCTGAACAAAACCACTTTCCCAACCAAAACTAATTACACCCGAAATAATTGTCGACAATGCCTTACTTCGAGCCGCGGTAAGTATAGTTGACTCCGGTTGCAAACAAAAGTAACAAAAAAGAAGGAACGTATACCTCTAGAACGCAAATGAGGGACGGGGATTACTTTAAACTAACAATCGTCAAGGCTCTCGGGCAATAAAGAGTCTGGCCAATAAGGATAGAAGAATAAGACCAGTCCTCTCGTGTAGAGACACGAAGGGGTATGGATGTTTATTACCGTGTCACGGCGTCCCCTCTTTGGCGTAATCGAGATCCAAAGCTCGACGCTGTGGAGGTGCACGAGGCGCGCTAACTCATCCGTGATGAGTTGAAGCGCTCAATGCTGAATTAGCATGGGACTTTTTGCAGTAGGAACAAGCCAGCAGCGTAGGAATTTTACCCGGTAAACCGTGGCCGTGTTTTTCCACGTGTCTCAACGGCCCGCCAGCGACGCGGCTGCTCACCGATTCGAGCTGCCGCATCGGGATTATTCCGTCCTTTTTGATGCGCTTTTTAGCTGACAACGTGTCTGTAGCGAACCACACCAGGAAGAGGAATCTTTTGCTGAAATAGCGTCGATTTTATGCTCATAAATGTCCTTGAAAAATTCAACCCGAAGATTGTGCAGTGGAAGGCACGATAAAGAACGATAATGATCGGTAATCAGATGCGCTTCTGCCCATACCACTGTTCTCCGATCAAAATATTTCACCGTTCTTATCGTTCAATCGAGATTAGCGTATCGGCGATACCTAGAACCGAGTGCCAGACATTTCTTAATATCAGAATATTTTTGTTTGTTGACGATTTTGATCGAGACCTATATATTGGGAGAAGAAAAATAACGAAAACAAGAATGTAGGATGAAAGCGACGTCGTTAAACGCGGTTAGCCACGGCGCGGCGTGCAAAATGTTCTCAATGTTTGGACATTTTACATTAGTCGGTAATGTTATGTCGTAGCCAGTCAAAACACAGAACTCTGTATTGCATGTTTTTAATATCGTGATCGTTGAATGTTCAGGAACATTCGAGCTTTCGATGAGTTTGCACATGCTGGTTAAGCAAGCTTATTTTCTTTGTTGAAAAGAACTGCCAATTCTAATTGCAAGTTTGAACACACTGGATTATTTTTTGTAATATATACATTTTGCAGGAGTTATTTTAGGAAAATTGAATGTGATCAACTAATAATAACCAATCAGGGTGAGAAATCTGAATTTCAGCACCCATGACGCCCCAAGGAGGAGGGTGTGGCATGAAACCTGGATTCTCATGGGGTCGACGAATGCTCGGCAACGGCGCGAAATTTCCTCGAAGTTTGTTTTCCAATAGATGGATCGTTTCAAGAACCTATCACCAAAAGTTATATTTCGTGGCACTTTTCAGTCATCGATTAGTAATTAGTAAATTAAGGACTTCCCGAAAAATAAATTTGAAACAAACGTGTATTCATATGTTAGAATGACACTATGGACCTCTGGTTTTCCATTCTACCAAATTTCAATGTTCCAAAATAGCATTCGAAGCCAACGTGCCATAAAACCTGTACCAACGACTGCTTAGCATTCGAGCAACGAGGAAGATCGGGTTCAGTTGGTAGATTTAGCAGTTGTTTGTAATTCTTCTTTCATTTGATTACTAAAAAAAATATATGCTAAAATATATCTACTTTGGCCCCTACTCTTCATCACCTCACCAAAAAAATGTGTATTTGGTGCAATTAAAACGTATAAATTTTCTCTACAGTGGGGTAGATGAATGCTACTCTGAGATACGATTATTAATAAGTGTTTTTATTAATCAAAGTATGCTATTTGAATCTTATTGATCGTAATGCAATATAACTGTATTTTAATAACATCTGTATTCTTTTTTTAAACGCTATTATACATAATGAACAATTATAAATGTAGAAATCATTTTTCGTAAATATCACGCGCGTGTTATAGAAGAACATACGAGGTAATAAGACCTCAGTTGTCTGTTAAAATGTAACTAATTCATTACTAAACGTCGCTCCCAAATTCGCTAACAACCCCAGACGACAACTCATCGCAAGACTCACTAACAACTTACTCCAACGACTGTCTAAAAACTATCTAACAGATAACTTCAACGAGTAACCAAAAACTGAACTTTGCGAACTCATCATCCCCTCTAATATATTCTTTCACCCTTAGCTTCTCTCTCATTCTATTCCTGATTTCCTCCCACTCATTTCAGATACCCACTGCAGACATCCCTTGGCCACGGTCGGTCAAGTCTACCCGAACCCTTGGGTGGCCGCGCGCCCTTCGTTCACACCATAAACTCAATCAGTGCTCCCCCGAACAACGCGTTGGATAGGCACATCGACAGACCGCGTAGAGTGAAATCCGTGCAGTTCTGGAGCCCACTCCCCACCCCCTAATAAAAGCTGAACTACATACACACATTTATATTTTTCCAATACATGTGCATATACATATTGTGCACACGATGCATATACACGTACAGTTCGCAGAGATAAACTGGTCGTTTGATTTTTGTTGCAAGTTACAAAACAGTTCGTTATGTGTTTGTAATTCGGTGCTACTGTTTTTTGCGTACACGGGTAATGTCTGAAGAAGTAGGTCGGGTGGACAGACTCGCATTCGTTCTTCCTCACCTTTCTTATCCGTCATAATAAAGAACAATTGTAATGATATGCTGGATAGATTAGTTCCCAATAAATGTTTAAAAAAAAAAATGGATCATGTTCTACGGCACCACTGTATATACATATACAAGGTGCTTCTCACTTTGTTACACCCGACGATCGCTCCGGCTCAAACATTTCCAGAAACACTCCTAGTTTTCACGCTCGCAGCAGTATTAATAGTAATGTCTCGAAATAAGTTATTTCGAATAGTTATTTCTTATTTTAATTTCAATTAATAGTTGCCACGGACTGGTATCTGTTTAGGAAAGCTTTGCATATGTATATCGCCAGCGTCAGATAACATTTCTTTATTTAAGAGATATATATTAAAATTGATGTATTTAATGACTGTTTTTAACAGTAGAACTACCAAGCAAGACAAACTGACATGTTTTAGATTTTTTGCTTTAAAATTATTAATTGTTGAATGTATGTGTGGAGTAATGCATTTGTATTTTAGCAAATTGGCGCTGCCGTCACTGAGCGACAGTTTCTTTTTTGTTCAGTAACTTCGCATTATGCGTTTTCGTTTCTTTTGTTCCTTCTTATATGTAGTCAGTCCGTTCTCGTCGCTTGTCGTGCAGTGTCTAGCATATTATTCTTTGTATTATAATAAATATATCTTTAAGTAAAGAGAATACTTTTTAACATTAATGTATAGGTATCGGTATAGCAATTTATGATGACTTCTAATACGACAGAATGACAATGGTATATCTTTATTAAATGTTCGTTCAACAACTTTCGTGCTCTTAATCTGTCTAACGTTTGCTATCTAAATGATACAAAAGTCGATCGGTAGTTCTAGTGTTAACTTCGTATCACGGTGGCCTCCTAATATTATTTCAAGAAAAGAATATTTATTAAACTGTTTCTGTTAAGCAGGAATAACAAAATCTAAAACAAAGTAGCTTATTTCTGGTATTTGTCGCTTTTCACTGATTTAACAATTGATATCCGCCATTAACGGAAATCATACGTTGGTAAAAGTACTGTGTGCCCGTATTTTATTAACGGACATAACATAATAACTCTAATTATTTCAATCACTTCCAACTCGTGCCAAATACCCCTTTGGAGAATACGGTAAGTCCTCGATGATTCGAGCAATGGCCCAACCGAATGTTCGATTATTCGAGCATCGATTATCGGCAATGATAAAATGATCGACCTACGTATGCAACTCCTGAATAAATTATCCAAAGGATTAAGCAGGCACCTCTAACGAAAGAGGCGACTAGAGGGTTTACGTATGCATACATACGAACCGTTGATTGTACGACCCACTTACCTGCACTTACCTGCACTTACCTGCAGTAGCGCAAGTAATCGAGATCCTACTGTAGTTTATTACATTTATAACGAGTACAAGAGCTTCATGCAGCAGCGTGTCACTTAGGTTACGGTAACAGATAATGTCGGCTCCCACAATACTCAATGAAGTCGATTACGTAACAAGTAAAAATACACATTATTTACCAACTCGAACAAATGCATTCAAGTCAATCTTAAAGGGTTGATGCATATAGCAATAGTGTATAACATTTTCTCTAGTTTAACATTTTTTCCCTCGCTTCTTTCATTGAGTTTTTCACATTCCCCTGAGGACGTTCTTTGAGTTTATTTGCGTCTTTTCAGAGCGTTCTTTAAGTTTCTTTAGTCGAGACGCTTTATTGATTACTCCAGTTTTTGCTTCGACTTCTCGACAAAAGCGAGCTCATCGCTTTTATGCATGTGACGAACAATAGATGTCGAAATTTAAACCAAATCAGTGTGAATTTCCATTCTAGGACTATCATCCTGGGTCAGAACACACTTCAGCTTGACAACATAACGATGATAGAATGGACGAGTCATAGCGGCCAAAAATCAGTCCCAAAGGCGCTGACCTTACGCTCCCTCATTGCACGTGCATCGAATTTTGGGTTTATGACAGGTCTATCGATATTCGGCGTGCAAAGACAAAGTATATGCCAGAAGAGTTCATATAGCACACAGGTATCCTTCCTTTCTGTGTCCACAAACTCTCTCTGGCCCTCGACATCTGCGTAAATAGATTGGCTGAGTGAATGCGTAGGTTTCGAGAAAATAGCGGGGCAACGTGTGACTATCGTTAATGCTAGTATTAGAACAGTATATACAATCTACATCTTCTCCTGAAATGACCTGGAGTACTTGATTCACAGTATGAAAGGTGACCCCTCCGCCTTTGTACATTGGTAAGAAAAAGGACAGCCCCCTTGGGTCCGCAGGTATTCTATGCGCTTGATAGACCCAAGCATAGTAGAGTAGTAGTGTATATAATTGTCGTTAAGAATCACTCCAAAAGGCGATTACTTTGAACCCTACCCTCGCCCCCCATTGTCATTGAATCAATGCGTACGATAGTTTAGAGTTACTTCGGTAGCTTTGCAACCTTTCGATCCCTTGCAAACTGTCCATGCATTCAAAATATGGAATAGCCATTTGTTCCATTTAAATATTTGTTAGGTTGCAAGATTTAATAAATAAGATTTCAGCAATAAAATGTTAATTGTTGTACTCTTTTAAATGTCTAGAGTTCCCGAAATTGTTCCCGACAGCGAAACTGTGATAGTATAAAAGAAAAGCGCTGGTCATTTTTTTGGTAGATACAAGAAAATACAGAATGTAGTATATTTGCATTACTCAGCATTTTGGCAACGAATATAACCGACCTAGACGATCATTATATAAGTCCGAACACCTTAACAAAGTGATTCCTAGAATTTAAGTAGGTAATTTTGTTTCGAATGGTTATCGAATAAATATACCTACTATTAACAGATAATAATCCGCTACATGAATCATAATTTACTATTGCTAAGACGTAATGAAAAATAACCGAAACATATGTCCCTACCTAAGGACAAGTAGGAGTACATAGTCTAGGATACAGAAAGCTCGATCATACTATTAGATCGCTAATTGTAAGTAAGATATCTCCAGATTAAATTATAGTACAAGATATACATCCTTAGATAGCGTAGGTACTCCTACGGCGAGTAATTCTCGCGATAAGAACTTACATTGCGTTTAATACTCATTAGACAAACGTGTACAAATATGAGAACAATTAAGAACGCATCGATACATGTAAACAAAACTAGTAGCTCAAATTTAACATTTTTCAATTTGTGAGCTCGAAGAGCTCCCCAGACTCTCTGCTCCTTAGTATTCCTAGGGTTAATCAAATTTTTATTAACTTCTAGACTGATCCAGTACATTTCGTAGAACGATTTATGGGAGTGACACGCACGTATTCATCGGCGAATAGAAAATACGATGGCAGTGTAATGACCCGTTCTATATCTTCCTTGCTTCTTCGCGCAGCTTCGCCTTATTTCACAGTATTCTGGCGATTGGTATAAACGAGTGAATTATTTCGCTGAAGCAAATTGATTTGGGAAAATAGAAGTGACACTAACAATAGATCGAACAAATTCGCTTTCTGCATGGGACATTTCACAGCTCCCGCGATTCACAATAAACGTCCATTAGCGCCCTACCTCATTATCACGCCATAGCCAGTGACTGTCCTCGGTAATAGTTTTGGAAATGATCCAGTACAAGATATCATGTACTAGAATGGATGACGAAGAGCGAGGTTTTCGAAAGCGGTGTAATTTTTCATTTCAATAATTCGACGCGTGCATGATTTAGTATCGAGTATGAAACTTTTCTTACGATTCGGTTTGTACAGATGTGCTGCTGTACATATTAACACTGTTTCAGCAAAATTTTGTTCTGCAACATAAGTTCTTGCATAATTTATCAGGCGCCGAAATTTTCTACAAACTGCGCCGTCCGAAAAGATTGCCCAATATTCTAACATTCTAACTGATTATAATTAAAGAAGTTCGTAATGTCTTATGTTTCTCTAATCAGGAGTGAAGATGTATTAATAAGTTGATTAATCAGTTCCACAGAGGCGCTTTGGAGCTATTTACCCGTGTAAATAAACGGTAACTAAGAAATAGTTGCCGTATAAATAATTTTATAACTTTCGTTTCATTCGTATGAATAATTTTCCAGCGCATTTTTATTTATTATGAAATTATATATCCATGGATACATACTTTCACGATATCGTGCAACTTTCACATTATAATTAACACTCGTTACGTGAACCTATATCTTTTCTTACCATTCCAGGCATTCGAACAAACAAAAAATGAATTCGATGAAAACTGTAAAGATCGTGACTGACAGAATTTAAAATACTACTAGACGAAAAATTATTTCCCAACTCTGTATTTTACTTTGCATACTTGATGTTTTATTCATGCTATATTCATCGAATCTTGTTATGTATGAATCTATTTGACAACAATAATAGTACACTACTGTTTTTCCGCCGCATTATAGTAAACTAAGAAATTCTAAACTCTCATACCCCACAACTTGTGCAAACCATCCATAAAGGTATACAATTGTTACAAATAAAATAGATAACTCTATGGCTGATTTTCTCCGTGACCCCAAGCTTCGACGAAACGAAACACGCATAAATATACTCTACATGCGGGAACGGGACGCATTAAACGAAGCCGATACAACCGATCGCTAACTGTCATTAATGACAGGAACATGCGTTAGTTACAATTAGTGGTACACGATATTTTCCACAGCCCTGCAGCTACGGGTGCATTCTACGACCTGTTTTCTGCGTGACCACCGGTCGTATACTAGTGTCCTGCCACACGATGCTCGTTCATCTTAATTAAGATAAACAGGACGATCCTAATTTCGACATTAACTGATAATCGGCATAGCTGTCTGTAAACAGCGTTTCAGCGGTGCGCGATGCGTAAGAGCATTCGATTTTCCCTAACAGCCTAACATTAAATATTTTGCTCGTCAGTTTGCCATTTCATTGGAACACGACTTACAATTAGCAGGAAAGGGTTAGAATGTTCGGCAGGATTGAAGAAGCGTAACGGTTTAATAGAAATACGCGATTCCCTTGTAGGAGGCGTCCAAACGGTTAAAGTAATAAATTGGTAAAGCGTCGTCGAAGTCGATCACGGTAAACAGTCTGATTAATTACGATACGTGCCAGTAATTACGATACTGGAAAATAAATTGTATAAAAGAATTATTTTCCAACGGAAAGATAATATTAATTATGGGAAAAATGTTAAGGTAAAACAGAACTTGTACTTCGTAGTATTTTATTTATCGCGGAAAAAAAGAGGGGCTTATTGTGGTTTAAATTTGAAAAACTTGGGTCGATTTGTCACGACAGTGATCAATGAATTAGCGCCGGTGATATTTACTTCCTTACATTTCTCCGGGTGGTTCAGATTTTCTCTTTACTGTATATTTCCACTTCCCGCGACAATCTTAAGGAAATATTTGTCTATTATCATCGACGCTCCAAAATATTGTGAAATCCCGAAACGCAAAGTGCACAACTGGAATCATTATCATAATCAGTGTCCCGTAACGTCGATGCGTGTAGCCTTACCGCAACCACCTAATAAATCCTCAATTTTTGTCACGAATCACCTGGTTAGGATGCACGCGATCCATTAATTCCTTATCGCGATTAACCGCGGCGTTCGCATCAAAAATGTACCAATTAGAATCCTTGCAGTCGAACGTGATCGATACCTTCAAAACCATCGATCCGTCGTTTCGAGGCGCTGGGCAGGGAATTACTCTCGATGACGGATTTGCTCCCTGACAAGAGTTAGCAAATTCGTGGCTAGTCCATAAACTTGAGACGCGAGGTCGTTGAATTGTCTGGCTGGTTGCGTGGAATCCAAGCGTTATCCGTTAGTCGCTAATGGTGACAGCAGTCGCATTATAGTGCTGCCGGTGTTGAGTGGCGAGGAAACAGTAAGGTAGCAAACAAGAGCATGCGACCAAGCGGCCTTCGTTCGTCGCGACTCGGCTCGGTGGCGCCAAGCTGACCTATCTGTTCCACCAGCCACGGTTGCTCGACCTGATTGCCTGACTTCCTCGAGAATAACAGAGCTTGGCTAACGCAACCGTTGCTCGTTTATCTTCCTCGCTCACCGCCAACACGGAATAATGAAATAACAATCGTCGAGCGTCGCGATTTCGCGAAAACCTTCGACGATGTATCAAGCTTCCTCCCCTAACACGTTGCGAATTGCGATTAATGTTATCGTTTGTTCCCGTCAGCAATGTTGCCCGACTCGGTCGCGTGTCATTTAAATATGTTTGTGCGGCGGGTGGAGGATCCACGGTATACGCGAAGAAAATTGCAATTAGATGATGCGATCTGTTGGATTCAGTGCACTGGCTCGCTCTGGTACACGTATTTGCGCGAACGTTAAAGTGTGCCCGCACCTGTGAGGTATATCTGCGTTAATCCTCATTGCCAGGTGGATTAAATTATAGCTATGGTGGACCGCAGAAATGGAAGTAGCTACGATTTTGGGGGGAGTGTTTTGTAGGCAGCGGCAACCCCTTCATTGCCCACTAAAATAATGAAAAGCAGTGAAATATGTTATATTTTTCCAATGAAAATAACTCCTACTTGTGATACATGTACGAAAAGTCATTCTTCCTGTGCTACTTCTAAAGATACTTTAATAATGAATTGAGAAAGCAATTGAGCGATACAACGAACAGAATTGCCCAGAGGACTAAACAGCGAAAGGGTTACTAACACCCTTCCGTTTTTATGCCGTCTCTTATGCCTGAAAGTGCTATCGACTCAGGCCCATGCACGTTCTAAACATAGCCAGTTACATAAACCCACAAAGAGTAAAATTCGATAAGGGACAACTAATTGTTCGGCAAAACTAGACTATACCTGAGTGAATGTGCATATTCCTTATCTCAGTTAAAGTACCGAGATTATCATGAAATCGTTCAGCTCTACCCGGGAAGGAGGCAAGTGCGAAGTTCAACTACCGTAGTAAATTCAATCGCAACAGAGTGATGAACAAAAATCGTGATGCTACAAGTCATACACGAAGCTGCACAGAATTTTCATAGTATTAAATTGAACGGCCATGGTTTGTAACTGCTTGGGTGATCGATACGCGCGATGGAATGGCGATACGAATCGAGAAGATCGGGTCGAAATTGTTACGTTTCATAATAAAGTGGGCAACGCCATATAGTTGCGTGGAAAAAAGGAACGCTTACTCGTGATACTGGATTAACGTCGAGGTCGCGCGATAATATCAGCCGTGTTTTCCCTATCGTATTCTCCGTCGGTCGAGACTTTTCAAGATAATTCACGTTTTCCGTTGTTATTCCTTACTTCCGCAACAGACTTCGTATTTCTGCCAATTATCCCGTTATCGCGATTTGGAATTATACGCATGAAGCGTACGACATTGGAAACGCGTGCGTTATCAATCTATTCAGCCAAGCTAATCGGCAGAAACGAAGTTCATTCCGTACACGCAGCAAGTATGTATCTAATGCGTTCTTTGTTGCCCCGCTATGATCTCTACTTTTACCTTCCCACGTCCCAATTGCCGGCAATGTACAAAATAATATGTAATTACTTCGTCTACAAGCTAGACATAGAAGTTGCTTTCTCGTTCACGGCAGACCAATGTTCTTGCAGCTTTGCTTCCAGTTGAAATACTTTCAAAAATGATATATTCCAATTTTTTGTTTAAAACCGGCACTCTGGCATAAACTCGTTGGTGCTTCCAATAACCAAAGCGTGGACGGCGAACGGACGGGCGATTGGTTTCAATTAATCTTGATCGTCGAACGCGAAGTTTACGCTCGCAAAGTGGTTCCCAATTAAATTTCGTAAACAATGATCCGCGTCGTAGCTGAGAGTTCCGCGAAGAGAAATCGCAATTTCGCCAGCAGGACAAACGGATCCTCGTTAGCCCGGCGGGCAAACAGTTTCGTCGTTTCGTAGTTCGGTCCACGCGACACTCGATTCCGCTGGCAGTGAAAATGTGCAGCTGGTTTGGCGGCGATAGTCGGATATCGAAGAACAGTAAGGCAGCAACAGGAGCATGCAAGCGACCGGCCTTCGCTCGGCTCGCCTCGGCCTGGTGGCGCCAAGCTGACCTATCTGTTTCCACCAACACAGAACTCGCCTTTGCACATCGGCCTGCCTTGCTCGACTGGCTGCTTCGCAGGAAAGTGCAGCGTGATCGCGCAACCATGTTTTTCTCTATGTATCGTACGTACATTCTCCCGTGTGCGTGCTTCAAACGATTCGTGCACGATGCGCCGCGTAATCGCAGCAACCTCGCTATCGCGACTTCTTTTTCTCGATGCGCACAAGGTCCATCAATTACCTCCCGTATACACAGTTTCGTTCGTCCAAGAAATATTCGAGTGCGAGCTTTCTTAGAACTTGCAGCGTACTTCTTCGCCGCATTTTTCTCACCGTTCCGACCACGTTTACTGTCATACGGTCCAGTTCTTTGGCTGACAAATCGGCCCACAGATCTTCCCGAGGTATTTTGACGGTAATTTAGATGTGAAATATGTACTTGCCAAATTGACGTGCTGTATTTTCTCTAACCATCGAGCGATGTGCCTAACGTGGTATACGTGGAATCGTTAGGCGTATGACAGTCAGGTTTCAGGTATGCAATTAAGGGGTTCGAGACGACTTTGACAATCTAAGCAAGTTTATACTGAAATATTTATCAACTGATTATAACGAGCGTTTCATTTTTGACATTTTTATGTTCTGCAGAACCTACATGGTACAGGTGCGGGGGTCATTCACACAGTATTAAGTCGAATGATTATCGAACTGCGTAGCGATATCTGAATGAGCGCATGTGTACGATCAGAAGAATGTGCTCGCGATGTAACGATCCATGCGCAGCAAAACAAATTGTGTAGCGTGATACGAGAGACGGATGACACGTGCGTTGAAAATTTACTGATACTATGTCCTGTTAAATCGTTAATCTTCTTAATAAACATTGTCCTCGTGTCGCTCCTGTGCCTATACATATAACTCCAACATGCCTAAATGGAATATCGCAGTGCACCTTCGTTCGCCCAGCAATAGTGCTGCCCATAGTAAACAGCAGAGGTTATCAATCAGTCAGAGATTATGGCAAGATTTCATGTGCAACTGCATAAAGAAGGATGCTTGTTTTCGTAGTTAGGATTTTAGTTAGAACAAGAACCACCAACAATCGCATATCCAGATAGAGGCTGATCATACATATATAGTATAGTAAAAAAATACATATGTAGTATAAAAAAAGAATATATTTTATATCGGATATTTGTATTGCGCCCTGCGATTAAAGAGTGCATATGTAGTCTCTCGATAACCCATTACGCAATACGATCAATAATGTACTAGCTGTTCATATATTTATTGCACTTCGGATAAATCGTGGATGCACGAACACTCAAGTTACGTTAAATCTGCAACAATTTCTACCGCTGTAATTTTCCAGCAATCTGTCGTCAACAAAAATGTCGTCAACAAATATTAATCGTTTTGAATTAATAATTAAGAGGGCACGAATATGTACTTCATTGGTATAGGTATAGGAACAATATAGTCCCCTCTACGAAGTAACAGAGAAATAAATAAATCGAAGGCCTTATTAATTCAGCAAGTGCAAAAACAAAGAAAGAAACGATCAGCGCAAGTTATTATTAAGCCGCTCCATTGTTCCAGCAGCAAGTGATCAAGAGGGTCCGATGCACCCGAATAAATTAATGTCGCCCTACCGTTTCGACTATCAGCCACAAATCCCCCGCAAGAAGTCCCGTTACGCAGATTTTCGTGAACAGATCGCGATCTAAACGCAGTTCGCCCGTCGATCGCTGGTCGGATCGGTTGACGAAAATCCGGAAACGGGACCGGCGGGCACTGGTCCGGTTCGAGACGTCGATCGGCGCGACTGCCATCGCGACAAGGTCGAAGGGACCCTAAAGAACAGAAAAGCGGAACGAACGAATGAAGGATTTATCATATCTCGTTCGCCGATCTCTCTTCGTGTCCGTTGGGGGGCCCCCCACTCCACCGTTGCAGTTGTATACACGAACAGGCCGCCGAAACCTGCTTTTCGACCGGTCGCCCTCATCCTCTCCCTCCTTTGAATCCCAGTAGTACCGGTCCTCTTTTCTTCTACCGCAAAGACCATGGCACTTCGTCGTCGTGTCAAGTTCAATGCTACCGTTTTTCGTATTTTGCTCCCTTCTTGCCCGTACACGCGTCCCCTTGACTCGTTATCTCTCTCCTCCACCCTGCAGCTCAATTTCACCCTGCCGACAAACCTGCACAGCTTCTGAATCGGTTCAGCTCACCGATCGTTTCTGACGGCTAGCTTTGTTGTGTCGCTGTCTCTTTCTGCTTTACCGCGTCGCGTCGCGTCGGCGCGTTACGTAACCGATCCGAACGGGGACTACCGTTTCTACTTTCATTAGAGAATTCGGATCTGACAGGCGGACGGAAGCTTTCGTTGGATCTATCTTTATTTAACTTCGACGCCATTCGATCTGTTTCCCCGTGACTCCTTTCGATTTGTTGTTCGCGTTCCTGTTTTTGCGTTACATCCAGGCGACACGTTCCGTTTAGTCTTCTTTCAATCGCTGCCCTTGTCGTACCTTCTCCCCTGGAACACTCTCGGCCGTGGGTAGTACTCTTTTCTTGCCACGTCCCGTCGTGTCGAGCTATTCGAATATTGCTCCCAATTATACATCCTGCTCTTTCACTAATCCTTTCTGGCCCCGTGCTTGCTTCTGTGTTTCGTAAAGCCGACTCTATCTCTCCCGCCCTCTTCCGCCCTCTCCCAACCTCCCTCACCCCTCTGCTCCTCGAATCTTTTTCAGATCTTCCTGCCTACGCAACGCTTCCCCTTGGAGTCTCTGTTTTTTTGCCAGTTCTGCGCTCACCTCGCCCGGCTGACTGCTTATACCGTCTTCTTCGGGCCCAGCCCTTTCTCTCCTTCCGGTTGGCTACCGTGCGTCAAAAGCCTCTTTCGTATGTCATTGGTAGGCCAGCTGGGCAGCTGCCTGGCTACCGGCTACCATAATCGTTTTCCGTTCGCGAATCGTTCTCTGCGCCCAGCTTTCGTACACATTTTTTCGCCACTCAGCCGCCCGGGTTGAGGCCCCAGGCAAATCGGAGTGAAGACTCGAGAACGGGTCCGCGTGACGTGTCATTTCTTTGTTCATTTTTCGATAATAGGCCACTGGCTATTATGCCCAGAAGTTTTCAACGCTTTCCCATTATATCAATCCACGGGTTTCTGGTTATTTAACGCACCGGTGATCGTGCAATTTGGTATAACAGTTGGTTGGAGGCAACGATATCGAAAACTTTCGACGCTCCAAGAAAAATGAACACGGCAGCGAAGCAGAAGGAAATAGTGGAATACGAATTTCAAGGCGTCGTTGCGTTTCAGTTAATTCGAACATGTCAGCAATAGTGGAGATTAAGCACGTGATAGACGGAGTTAATTGCATTCTTATCACCTGGTACCAAAAAGCCGACATGTCCGCTTTCTTTTTGGTTCTATTTGGAAGCTTCAAGTGTACGGAGTTTGTCGCCGGAATGTTAAACTGGAGTTTCAAGACAGAAGCGAGGTTCAGCGACATTTAATATATTATGCAAAGATCTTGGCGGACGTACAAACTTGTCACGGAGTAAAAAAACGCTGCGATACTCGCGCTTGTAACGTCGAGTGGAACCCACACAGTGAAACTATGCGACGAGTACATGGACTTAAAGATGGAGCAGGAGTGCCGCTTTATGGTAGATGCTATGAAAAATGTCCACTTTCGATGACTTACGCGTGCCTTGGAGCGACGCTCTGTTTTCATTCGAACCCCCTTTTTTTTACTGTGGTTCATTCCAGAAGATCAGTATGTTTCTTTTGACTGAAATTTTTTGTGGGCCGTAGCCGTAAATATTAAACATGAACGCGCACAACAATACTAAGTGCACCGAATTTGCACACTTTTTATCGATATAGAACCAAAGTGATATGACAAAAATTGCTAGGTTGCGCATGTGTCGATAAAAAATAATACTGTTCCTTTGCCGTTCAAGGCAAATGCATAGGCAAAGGAACAAGTAAGCGTAAGTAACGAGTATGACACGTGCCTGGGTTTAAATAAAACCGTGCTTTGAGTCTATTTTGTGTTTATTTTCAAAGACCGTTCATTTACGAAGACTACGAACTATATAATTTGCAAATTATTTGCAATTGCATTTGAATAATACAGTTGTACTCGTTTAAAAAAGTGTGGACAATGTTACAAACGCGTTAGCCAAGCTTTCGGAAAAACGCAATGCTGTTAAATAACGGCTCAATTAAAAGTTAAGAATTAATAAAAATGTTCTCAACTAATATTTATTTAATTCCTACGCAATATTACCTGACCCAACGAAGTACATATTTCAGTAAGCTCGATTGGCTCATATACTTTTTAAGAAGAAAAAATTAAATAAATATACAGACTGATTTATCCTCAACCTACCTTCGCCAATAAATACAGCAATAATGATTTAAGAAAGCGTAGGAGTTCCCATTTAAAAGCGATCCAGATTTCAAGATCGAGCAACCAACGTTCACAGCCCACGACAACCACTAACAAGACTCACAATTAGCAACATGCTAAAAGAGCCTGCAAAACATTGTTGCAATTGAAGCAGAAATAACACGGTTGCTCCTTTCTCGCCTCGTAGTAAACGGATTTCTCCAGCAAGACAGTGCCGTTGCGTTCGCCTTTTTTCACTCGTGTAATCATAAGTTGTCTGACACGAGAGTTATCACAACGGCCTACCGGTGATCCGGAACAGGCGTCGTGGCCAACTTGCGGAAACATGGCGCCAAGATATTGAATAAATACATAGCTATTTTAATGGGCACCACATGCATATACATCATGATTACATATTTTCTGTCTTCCACATTCTTCCCTGCCCCAAATTTCGATGCGCAAATAGTGCCATTATTCAATCCGACGCTGTCCACTTTCTATTCTCTGCAGTATAAAGTGCAATTTTATTCACAATTAGAACATGCGGTATCCAAAAAGATAACACAGAATAGGCATTTAAAGATGTTCTAAATCAACATATCTTTGAACGAAATAAAACCGCAGCTTGCTCGAGTTAATCTAGTTTCGAACTCTTTTCTTCTTCTGTTCCTTTTTCCCTTTGATATAATCTTTTATGCGTAACGTGAATTTTTTGTATAAAATCATGGATTTTTCAAGAAAAATGCACTGCACAAGAATATGTCGCGCGAGTTACGAGTAACCTAGAAAAGTACCGGCATGAAAAAGGTGCAACTTGCCCGATTTTCTCATCCACTGACGCCGTAATTGCGAGACAGTATTGTTGATAAAACAGAAGATGATACCTTAGAGTCTTCAAGCGTGAAAAACGCACCGGTACACTGGCGTACTACTGTTGAATAAGGGGCAATTCAAACTTGGAAACGGTATTCGGGTTAATTCTTGCGGGAGACAATTCGATTTTGCACTCGCATTTCGCGCGAGGCAGAGTGGAACGAGCTGTCTAATCGCAAACACCAGAATTCTATTTGCCGTTAGACGGTGTTGGTTTTTCGAAACTATAAAAAGGACCGACGCAATTTCCTCGCACGTTTTATAGAGTACATCGATTGGAAATAGAATGTATCGAATGTAAAAGATTTTAGAAACACTTGCGTCACTTTGGAAAAACACAATTGCTATCTTCGAGCGGTACATTATTCCAACTTACAGTTGAGGATTCTGTGGATACTTGCGTCGTGTTGGAAATATGAAGTTTGGAGTAAATTGAATGCATTAATCTTGATTGGAATACTGGTATGTATTGCTGGCACTATTTTTCCCATTCCCTATTAGCGTAGCAAAATTATTTGCAGCAGAGCCCCTTGCTAATAGCTACCACTCTCATCCATCGAGGAAATTACTTATTCGTGTTCAACCTGTCTGTGTTAATTCATTCTGTGATAGAGCTGTGTAAAACAACAACAAACAAGGTGCTCCATGAAATACAGCCCCATACTGCGCGCTCTCAGTTATTACAGTAACTCAATTTTTACAAAAATGTTGCATGGCACTTTTAGGCTTAGAACCCTTTCATTTATTAGGAAGAGTTGTTAGGATGGACTGGACTCCACTCCACTCAACATTACTACATCTAAGACTGATTAAAATATACCATAATCGTTCAGTTAATACAAAATCTATTTTCGATTGATCTTTAAATATAAATATTCAAAGAGGTAAAATAGAGATGGTAGAGGGAAATGTGCAGAATCGGAAAAGTATTTTTCTTGGAATAAAGTACAGCATGTTTCTCTTCGCAAAATTATATGCAACACACTATTTTCGAGTTGTCGGAGTAGTTTCTAGTAGCGGTAAGAATAATTCAAATTTTTCTCATGATTTTCAAGCATATCGCCAATCAAATACCGGTTTGAAAGATTCAAAATGTATTGGGGGGCGATGAATTTGTTATCAATATTTGATATCGATACTTGCCAAGATTAATGCTAAATCGTATTGGCATTATGACGACAATGAATGTATCGACGCTACCGTAAACAAAATTAACACGGTGCCAAATTGTGCTACAGAAATAAATAATAACAGTGAAATACTAACTCAAAACTGAACCTCTACTGTTATGTATAGAATTATGAGAATTCTGAATTAGACAAGCCTAAAAAGCATCGACACTTTTGAGCAGGCATTATCTAAAAATCGATACTCTGATACTCAAGTGTCCGTGATTATAAAAGTTAACAGTCATACATTTTTCATTTCGAGATATTTAAAGTTTGAAAAATAAATACGAACTAAACTGTGTTCAATGACCCAGCTACCAATTTTATTTCACGGTTTAATTTCCAATTATTCCCGAAAAATGGTTGCGTGTTATTGCAATCTAAATTGATGGGGCACAAAATAAGAAATAAATTTCAATTTCTGTTATTTTTAACTTGGACTACTTACATAATCACTTGCACGTATATTCCTACGTACGTATTTTCAATACAATCATACGCGACTATTAGAAATCAATACTAATTAAGAAGGGTCATGGTTATCACTAACTTCTATCCGTTGAATTCGTGGTACTACGGATGTTGCAGTTGCGGAAACGCAGCGACGCGTTGGCGCACGTAGCACTGGAATTTTCATTCGCGCCACTAATTAGTATTCTAAACATTCTCAGCATGAACATCCAACGCGTGTCTTTCAAATTCCTGTTAAGCTCGAGTCTCATCGAATCACAGTTGCTACGCGCACGGAGTTATAAGTGTACCAGCACGATACAGGAGTCTACGTAAAATCGTAAAAAGCATGCACTGAAACAGTAATAATAGCCTGAATGGCGTTGGTTCAACTTTATAGTAAAAATTTGGAGGGTTGGAGCTGCGAAAGTGTAGTAACAATTGCTAATAAATAATCATTAAAATTAAAAGGATGGGCTACGCGTATTTATGGAATTTAGTGGATTATGATTAGTGTACTATCCGTGAATTATATTGGGTAGAACGAAAAGCTTTTACGCTTTTTATGACGCTAAGCCACGTGCGAGTTTTATGAATCCGAGGAAGATTACAGATTCGATTAGGAAATTCTACCTCATAAAAGGCAAGCTTCAAACGTTTCCGTGCAACCTGATAATTACATAAAATTCTGACATCGATTTGCACATCCATAACGCTGCAATGTGTAAAATGTATTAATTTTTATAAAGTGCTGCAGACAATCATCTAACACGTATAGGTATACCACAAAATCTTACAATTAAAGGGGCTCGGTTGTGCACACTAGAAAACTTTGTATAATTTCTATCCTTATAATATACGAGTTAACTACAGACTGGGTCTTTTTTAAAAATAAAAAAAACGTTATACATTGATACACGATGAAGAACACTGGTAATATGATATTCAAAAATATCATGCAAATAATTTGCATAATATTCTACAAATTTCTTGTTTCTCTCTGACAACTTTAAACCCTATTTTTTTATTCGGTAATTAATACGATCTTGTGTGTGATAATGACGAATGGCTAACAGGGCGCATAAAATTGCTAAAATAACAAGTCTTGAAAAAGGTTTATACGAACAATAATACGATGTTACCTGTTGAATTATTCAGATTCCTGAGAAATATACAGGCAGATAAATAATCTGTTCGAAATTTTAGCCCCCCTCTTCCTGAATAGAAGCGTCGAACGGAAGCGTACAGAGGCCGAATAAATCTGTTCCTTCTGCAATTCACCTTCCACGCGAGAAGTCGTTGATTCGCCTGTGGGACGGGCATGTTCTTTCATTCGGAAGCAAATGCGCACGTAATTACTGTCAAGCTAACACGTGCCGCGTAACAGGCACTGATAGTTAACCTCGGTGAGTAGACGTTAGGTTTTGTGATATTCCAGCACCGTTATCAAGCATTAGCTAATCCGCCGTGATTTATGCGATAGATTCAGCGTCATGTGATTCAGAGAATTTGCGTCCACGGAATTTAGAAAAACCACGTTCTGTCGAGAATGGGTTAGCTTCGGAAGCTTTACGATTTGAAGAGGCACCCAGTTAATGCGTAACTTGTAGAATATATTCGACACTCCCACGATTGTCGGTGAAATTACGCGAACAGCAGCCGCCGTTGTAGCTCTTTTTAGACCCAGACCTTACAATTTTATTGCAACACTTTTCAATTGTAATAATATGTTGTCGTATTTGTTTAGAAAAAAAATTAAATTATTTTGGTTTAAACAAAGAACTGAGTACATGCAAAAGTTTTCCACTGTTCATCGATAGAAAGTTTGCTCTTTATTATGGGGGGGGGGGGGGTGTGTGTGTTTCCACGGTTTCGTCGGACTGCTTATTAGTTGACTTTCAGCGGGCAACGTTTTTGTGCCATGGAAACAGGACAATGGTTATCGTAGTTTGGGTTGAAACTTTCCTTTCTACCTTAATGCTTTTGCAATGCTACATTTACAATTAATCATCGTAAAAATATTTGTTCTCCATTTCGATGACTTTTCGCTAAATGCCAGAAACATGCTTTTCAAAGCCAACAACTTGCCATGCTCTAATTATGTTAATCGCAATTGCAACATAATTTCGTACTTGTAAATATAGTTATACAGAAACAAACGCTTTAGTAACTGCAGCGATCTTTTTTCATAATCGAATTCGAGACTTAATTTAATTGTAATTAGTTATGTCATTATGTACATTGTATCTAATATGCATAAAATCTAAAGATAGGGTCTTGAAGCACTTCCCTGTACCTCCTAATCAACAGAAACATAAATCACAAGAACGCAAGTATCTAATACGGAAGTATTCGCATGCACATCTTGCACTGTTTTCCTTTGATTTTCTCGGTTAGTTATTATTTGAGAAATCTTGTTCGATAAACGATATGCACAGGGTAATTCTTTTTCTGGATTTCTGTAGGAGTAAAATAACACTAGCAATAACTTTTCATACCTGTGCCTTGCCTTGCGAATTTATTTTCTTCTGAGGAAAAAGAGTTAAACGCGTGTGGAAGCTATTGTATATTTTACATCTTGTAGTTATTTCTATTTCCATTTATAAAATAATTTATACATCGAAAAGCCCTTTTTCCCCGCCATTGCTGTTTGTTTCTGCTAATTATTTGCTTATATGAAACACTCGACGAATCTGTACAGCTAACTGCAAATTAATAGATTCGTATTTCATTGAGTTGCCAGGAAAACTGTCTCCTTACCATACCAAACGTAAGAACTGTGCACTTCGTGTACAGAGACTATACGTATGTATGCTGAGACATGACATAGACAATTTGATAAAGGCATTCAAGATAACATGGTACTGGATTTAGGGGAAAGAACTTGGGAAAGATTCGACTAGTTCTGTACCCTGAACTAATGTACGTGTTACTTCTTTTCATAACTCTGTGTAGCTTCGGTTCTGCCACAGCAGTAAACTTTTTGCTTCAAGAAAGACTGCCGAACACAATTGTGTTGTGGAAACTGCGATTTGCAAACGCACAGTAAACTGGAGTAACCGAATTGTTCTACAAACTACGAGTATCTATTGTATTTTGTTACTAGAAAAACCGATTGCTCTTTCAATTAGACATCATAGAAATGTTTTTAAATATTGTGGAAAGTGTACTAAGATTGAAATATATCCCCAACAGTTTCTCCGCCATCGCTCACAGTTACATATAATGCTCCCTAGAAAATAAAATTCTACAAACTTCATTAACAATTTCAGCTGCGATCGAGAAAACTGGCCACTTCGTTTGCCTCTATCACCCGTTTCTCTCGAGTCTCTCATGTTTCTACGCACGTTGAATTAAATCGCGTCCAAGGCAATACCATCGGCACAATCCTTAGAACTCGAATTGCTTAAAAGAATAGAAAGCGAAGTAACAATTTAATATGTCCAAGTTATTTCTTCCACGACAAATTTGCAAACATTTCGAGCAAGAACAAAATGTTCATCCGTATAGAATAAAAAGTCTATGGCGCTGTCGCAAACTCTTTGTTTCACGTACACAATGCGCATTTAAATCATTTCACAGAGAGCTATGCGCCGTATATACATCATTTCCGAACCCGTCCACACGTGAATCTCGTTTCAAACGACCTATTTCATGGCACTAACGCATCACGTGCGAAGAGCTACATACATTTCAACTAATCCGATGCTTTGTGGAACCAACGACAGCTATTCTGAGGACAATTTATCGTTAGGTGTCACGCGCGTTGAAATGTTTTTTCCGGGTCGCATTAAAAAGTCCCTCGTCCGAAACAGGGCTAAAGATCGAGCGTGAACCTGCACGACGAAAAAAGTCAGCGGCGAATGCAAGCCGCGTTCGATCCTGTTCGGTCGAGCTCGCAGGGCTGTTCACACTTGTCCGTTCCCGTTCGTTGATGTTCGTTCGCGTTCATTCGTTACACGTGGACCAGACTCGACGTATCCTCCGGTGTTTACCATAAAAAACGCATCGACAAAGCCTTCGCCTTCGCTACCAGTGGACAGAGTGTTAGTGTGGAACGAATGAAATGTGCGCCCTGTACGTGTCTTATTAACCGTACGAAAATGGTAGAGATTTCGAATTGAAAAGACAATTTGTGTCCCATATTTGACTACCTAGAATGCATTGCCTCGAAATAAATTGTGATTTTTGGGATCGGCGTTTATCGCTGGTAGAGATTTTCTGATTTTTTAATTCTTCTTTGGCAATTGGGAGGTTTTCCGATTGTCGAACATAAACTGTTCATTTTGTCGTACAGAAAGCTTTAAACATTAGGATACTGAAAAGCACGCTTTATTCTCGTACAACCTTGTGATTTGTTACTGTTGTCATTTCAATGCGATGCCTACTCTATTGGATTAATTTTGCATCACTTAGCCCTCAGTTATTTATATAAGACGCATTGCGCAATATTATAGTATAAATTCTATAAAAATGAGCACATGATAAACGTTCCAATTATTATTAATGCGTACATTATTAATATACGTATAAAATGTAGAAAAGAAGGCAATGGCTGAATAAAATATAACAGATTTGAATTTTAGTGCAATTTTTTTTTTCTTTATCGTTAGTAGATATTTCCACGAGCACCGTAATATTTATGTTTGTGCGATTGCAAGACTATTGCTGAAATTATTCACTTCTGAAGGTTTTGTCACCATACGAAGGAACGGAAGTGGCACATGATACGTTATCGAAAGCTGCCTCGAGCTAACAAATTGAACGCGAGTTCTACATGGTGTAACGTCGAACCGTCGCACAGTGAGGTATTTAACCAGAAAAAGCGGTAAAAAATTAATTTCAAATATTTTGCGCAGATGCAAAATGTTTGGTGTCTCAGATAGTTGAATACACGAGAAACAATCTTCTTCATCCTCTAAAACGTCATTCGTTTAGTAGCGATTTTTGAATGCTATAACCCTCCTGTTAGTGACCATAATGAAAAAGCAGTTCGACGAAGCTTAGTTATTTAAAATATTTTGCATGAATTTCTTATCACAAAACGTGAATTGACGTAAAATTGTTCAAAGCATCAAGATATGGAGCGGTTTTGCGATATTTTATCAAGAACAGACAAAAATGATTAAAGCAAATACAAAAATGGGTACCCGATTGCTAACATAAACGTTAAGGAACGTGTGTACATTTTTGCATTATAGAAGCATTTTACGTACGTATGTACTGCACTTACAAACAGCTTTTACTTTTTCATAATATATATCTGTCTACTTATTAATTTAATATTAATTATTAACAAATAATTTTGCTCTTTTGTTTAGGATTATAAAATTTCATTAACGATTTCGTAATTTTTCAGAATAACGGCCGATGGTCGTTTCGGTGTCATTACATTCGGTAGAGATCTGTGATAACAATACATCAAAGTTTGATTCGGGGCCTGTCTGGATTCAAGTTTTGTAGTTAACTTACAATTAGTATTAACTGTTTAACAGTGTCGTCGCGTCGCGCGTCGGCTTTGCTGGACCTTCGCGAGGTTCTTCTGTGGAAGTGTTTAGATAATTTCCGATAGTTTAACAAACAAAATGTTTCAAACAAAACTCAATCAGCATTCACGCGTCTTTTTTCGACCAATAATCAAGGTCATCTTGATTTATTAAATGTCAATCTAAATTTCTTAATTCGCAATGCTGTAGCTGATGTTAAAACGATTTCAACGACCTGCTATACTATGCCCTCGAGCTTATAAATATCGCTAAAATATTTTTTTCCGCTTTTCGGGTCAAATACCCCACTGTGCGTCGCGACGCGTCTTCTGTACAGGTGCAGTTTTGGTTTTAACAGTATCTTTAAAGATTCTGGAAATTTGAGCAGAACAAATTACGGTACGCTATGTTCCTAATATGTAATTCATGTATCGTTTCAGCGTATCGTGATTGTATGCACTTACTTTTATTTTAAGCCCGCATTATATAATGCTGCTGCTCCAGAATACACGAACAATGTTTTAATTAACGTGAATGAGTAAGTTTCCTTGTATGATTATACAATGTATTTCAGTTTAAACGGCTGATATTTATAGTAACGCTGTTTTCACTTTCGAATTCGTCTGGCAGTAAAGATGGTTTTGTATTATTCATCTTTCCCGCAATTATATAGGTACAAAAACGTCTCGAAGGAACAAGAGAGACGGCGGAAAAATGTATCTACATCACTACTTAATATACTTTCAGCGAACAAAGTTCATTTAAATAATTTATATTGTCAACTTGGTTTGCAATGCAATTATAAAAATACTTGTACCTCTTCATTCTCTATTTAATCCACTTTCTCGAGTTTAATACGAACAAATAAGCTAAATAATGAATCAATCGTAATATTGTAACAAAGAATTACGTAGGTCGCAATTCATCTAATTTCAAAAGATTACCAGAGAAGAGTAAGTCCATTAGCATTCGAACCGAGATAAATAAGGTTTTTACAAATTAATTGGAGAAGAATGACAATGTTAGTATCGTCATCTATTGCTTACGTATGAAAATAGTGACTTAATTGATTTATCAGCTGAATGTTTTAACCACAAGGAGCTTTTTAAACTACGAAACTCATGTTCAGGGAAAGTTGGACTTACACTGACTGGCTTCTGGGCCCTTTATATAGACTCTATATTAGAGTCTGCTCTATATAGAGCAGCAACTTTGCCGTACTTGTTTATTAGTTATTTACGCTAGTAAACATGTACCATAAATTATCCCAACGGCTCACAAAAATATTTCCCGTTTTTACATGGCATACTTCACCGAATTTAGCCACTTTTCACGTTTAAACATTAGACTCGCATCTCGAATGTTGTTTCTACAGGGACTCCGCTAAGAGAACAATCGCGCGCATGAAATTACCACGAGCACGTTGCTACTTTTAATTGTTAAAAAAAACTGTCAGGAAGAATAAACAAATTAGAACAGGAAGCGAGGTGACCAAACATTGATTACCGCGATTTGAACAGGTGCGTGGCGTTGATATTGCGAAACGAAATCCGCGTTCAATTTTAATAGACGTAATGTCATATCGAGACATCTGCATCCGCTTTAATTCCATGCAGTCCCATCGTCTGGCCCGATGGAATGAAATCCCGCCAGGAGAAAGATAAACGCGTAGACGCGAGCGAAGCAAGCACGAAGAGTCGTGGTGCTCGTCGTCGTTGAGGTCCACTTTCGGTATGCAAGAGGAGAACACGGCACGAAGCGCGGCTATATTAAACTCTCCCGACGGCCATGTGCATGCGTAAGCTGTTGGTAAGCTTGCAAGCACGACCAACTTTTCTCGTTTAACTCGGGACGACCATTTTCTTAACGGTAACGCAACGATTTCTCGATCCCGCCTGCCGTTTGTCTCCAACTTTCGTTCTTTTCCGCCGCCCCTTCGGGTGAAAAGTCAATACATAATCGATCGTTCCGTCGCGAAATAAAAAAAAACCGTACTGGTTCGAATTGTGAACCCTTTCGCCCCGATGCGATTGGAAAACGTGTATCGAAATTTCATTTGGGGAATCCCAATTGTGCGTGCAGTTCGATGGGCAACGTTTTCAACTATTTCTGCATTGACAAGGATATTGATAGGCAATAAATAGTATTACATCGTCCCATAAGTCTGTCCTGATTTTGGTGTTGCTATTTAAATTAATGTGTGAAAGATACCTTTACAGGTTATGAAGAAACGTAATCACCCTCTCGTGGCACAATTTCTTCCCATCTTTATGGGAAAGTCATTATACCGTTACTATAAAATTTCTGTGGTTCATCGTTAAAATACTTTTCAATGTTTACTTTTAGAAACTCGACATTGTCATATTTTTGACCAGCTAACAAATGTTGCATTCACCGGAATAAGTGGGTATCCGATGGAGCAATATCTGGAGAATAAGGTGGGTATAATAAAATTTGCCAACCGTAATTTTGGTTGCACGTTTTGTGTCACACGTAGTCTTTCATTATCGCGATGAAAAAACACATTGTACCGATTCACGAGTTCTTGTCGTTTTACTCGTATTGGTACTTAAAATTTATCCATCTGAGCACAGTATTTGCCTGAATTAATTGTTTGGTTGGCTGAAAGAAACTCAAAATACAAAATTCTTTACCAAAATATAAACTTATGGGACGACCTAATACGTATTCCTCAGTATCGATTTTTCTCTAGAATAAAGCCACGAATGAAACAATTTTATTCTGAGTTGTCAATTTGTTTTTTCGTACAGAATCGCTCGCGCCTTAATTGTTAAGGCGCGTGAATAAATGCGATAGTTTTCTCAGAGTGCCGTGTAACAGCAAGGCTGCCCGTTCTACTTATAAGTATAAACTAATAAGTAATAAAACAAATCGTCCGATCTTGTGAATAAGAGAACGACTAAGGAATTTGTTTTTCTAAAGGGGATGAGCAACACTTTTGTTAAGGATATGCGGGGAAGCTCCTATCGAAGAGATTTCTATCAAGTAGTATTGTAGTACGAAACATCAGTTTCATACAAGGATTGTCAGTGTTTATTAAATCATGTTGCAATCAAACAGTGTTACAAGAAGATATTTTTCAATGCTTTCCATGGTACATTGAATTCACGTTCTGAGAGTATGTGCTATGTCCGCTGTGTTTTCTTATTTATTACGCCCGAAATTTAAAATATTTTGTTTAAAATGCTTTCTTCACATTTAAACTATCTTCTTTAAAATACTTGCCCAGAAATTAATACTACTTGTTCACGATAGTTGTCTAGACTAAATCCCTTCCACGGAATTTGTAAATGTATCACGAATAAGAAATTTTCGGTCCAAATAATCCAACCTCAAATATTCATAAAAATGGAGCATTTACAATAAAAACATGTTACGAAAGCCTTGATCAAAAATTGATATGTTACACCGTCCACGCTAAAATTTTCTGAAAGTTCATTCTTTCAAACAATAGTTTGAATGGTGCATTAAAAAATGAATATTGTTCATTCGGTTATGTGTCAGATCGGCCCAAATTTCCACAAAAGGATTAATATTCTATTAAATCTTTGCACAACCTCTGTCAGTTACAGTGCATCTATTTAAATTGCGATTTTTTAAAGTCTTTTATTCCAATTCGAAAATGGTAAATGACCTACCATTACGTTTTCCCATGCACATGAAAGATTTGCAGTACGTACCCCTTTTACAAAAGTTCTTGGATTATATGTTAAAAAAGAAAGAACCCACGCACTGTTCTCATCCTCAGAATTTTCGAGGTTTCTCAGGTAAAGCTATGCTTTTCAGTGACCGAAAAAGGTGAAGATCCGTGGTGGATTCGGAGAGCAAGATGGATTAGAGAAAACTTCCCATTACGGTTCTAATGATGTTTTCGCGTTGCCATTGCCACGCGCGGCCTCGTTTCTTTATGTAGGTAAGGGACGCCCTTTCAATTCACAAGGGATCGTCGTTTAATTTGTAATTCCTGCTCCGCTCTTTGACACTGCTGTCGACAATAGAAATCGGCACTGATAGTTACGCTTGTATTATGTAATCCGTAATAAATTATTCCACGCGTGTCCCATCACGGACACATCATTACTTTCTTAAGCATTACATTTTTTCGGTGGTTTCTGAAAGACGCTGTTCGTCTTCGATGCGATACTTCCTTTCTCGCTGCAACTGTTTTGTCCTGAACAAGTTGAAATTCGTATAGCATACGATATTGCACATGTTCTACACGTCTGACCATTTCAGACACTCGCAAGAGCCTTTCCTGATCGACGATCGATAAGAAACTAACGATACTGTTTCGTTCGCAGACGCTTTTCACGTGCATGACGATGACCTATTCAAATCTGCAACGCTTGACAGATTGTTTATCAAATTTATACAGCGATCAAATAAATAACGCGAATACGAACATTAAACTTAACTTGCGGCAACATTTCTAACGCACCGGCGATAAAGATCTTAATGATTCTTCCAGTGGTGAATTGTTTCAATATCATTTCAAATCGCAGATCCACGTCACGCGGGGACATCGAGTACGACTCCAACGCACGAACGAAATGTTATGCAGCAAGTAACGATGAAACTAACTATCGTATTCGTCCGTATCTCATTCTTTTTCGTTTATCGTCCCACTGTCGGGCTCTTCTTCACTATCGTATCACCTATAGAACACAAACAGTTCTACCTGTACAGAATTTTTAGCTGGCAATTTCCGCGGTTGACTCACTACTTGGCATCACAAAGTAGTTGGAAACTTTCCAATTTATTAAGTAAAATCCTTCGCGATGTTCAGAAATCTATTGAAACATATACATCTATCCGTGTCGCGACTGATCTGCCGTTGAAGATGCCGATGAAAGTGTTATCAGAAATAATTAAACGGCACGATACGCTGCATATTTTCATATTAAGTAATAAACATGTTTATGCATCGATGTATCACGAAGGTGCTATCGGTGTCATTTTATAGGACGAAAATTCTAATTTCGTGTGAGTGCTCTTGCCTTAACTATCGGGTTTAAAGTTACTTTAACGTACGATCAGCGGTGTAGAGCCGAAAAAAATCTGATGGTTAAGGCGTGTAATGTACAGTAGGGATCATTTAAACATCTCCTATAGATTTAAAATTCGGCATTCCAAGATATGTTCTACCGATCGATGTCAGAAATCGGTTTACCTGTATAAACGTGATATGTATTCCTGGATATTAGTATACATTAGACGGTGCATTTAAGAATGCTGTCGCACGAAGGCGAACTTGTGTATAGAAAATAGTACACGCACTATAGAAACAAGTGTGAGAAATTATTAATTACCTAATCTAATGACTATACATTTTACGCGTGGCAGTATTATATAAATTGTAATAAAATAAGGCATGCTCCGATTGGGTTTTACAAAACTGAACGACACGGTTAGGGTAGAACTGATATTTTCATCATGGTTATCTGCCTTGTTTCAAAAAAATTATTAAATAACAGTACAAAATTGATACGATACGATCTGTGTGTCATTTTGTATAAACTTCTTTTCTCTCACCCGAAATGTGTTTCGACTCATTAAAAAATAATACCTATTGTACACTTTCGTTGAACAAGGACTAAAGGTTTCACCGACTGCCTCGCGAAACATTGAACAGATAACAGTTCGTAGAGCGTGAAAGTATGATAATCGATGAAGACATATGTAAATTGCAAAGTAATATTCTTCGTACCGAGTAGACGTAGAAAAAACGTTTTATAATTCTTTTTGGCGAGAAACATCGTTCTCCCACTTTCAGCAGGAGCACTTCAAACTCGATATCAAACATTTCCATGAATTAAGCCATTAAGCCCTTAATCTCCTTGGTAAACCTTTTGATAAGTTGACAACCAAAAAATCCTTCTTTGCGAAAGGCCCCGTCAATTATTACGTCGTGGATTATAACGTTTACTTATTCTATGAATACGATTAGATGATTATTTGAAACAAATCTGAAATGTTCCTCCAAATCTAGTATGGATTTGGAACCGTACTACTATATCAACAAATTATGAAATCAAACTTCGTAGCTAACAACCAATCTACGTAGAGTCCACTGATCCTTGTCCAATCGTGGAAATTAATTACTTTATTTAATTGCTTCAAGTTGCATTTAATTAGGCAGTTAGATGCCGTTTGAGAACTCCGCGTATGTTTGGTTTGTTTTTCCACCATTTTCAAAAATGTTTATATCACATTTGATCGTAACATTAGAACAACGAGCTACTATAAGTCTATAGCGCTTGGAAGAGAAGTACATAGGTATGCAAACAGGTATGCACTCAGCTGAATTTTTTCTAAATGCACGTGTACCGAAGAAATAGCGAAAATTCTGTTTGTCGAAAGCACAATTCCAGTCTTTCGACTTACTTGCCCATAAAAAATCGTACTACTCTATTAGTTGCATCATCAATAATGGATTACCCGATCCACCGTCTTCATATCAGACCCAACTACACACGTTACCTTAAACTACACCTTGAAATCTTCATTCGACTAGGCCAAGCATTTCTTTTTCATTGCTCGCGTCGGATTCGATGCAATCAAAGAACAATGTAACATCAATGAAGAAGCATGATACGGAACACATATAACGCTCATAGTCACATGTGATTGGGTATCGCGGTGGCAAACATTCTAAACGAATAACAGCGTGTATTTGCATTGCCCAAGGTAACCACCTCTATACGATTGCGTAACGATACTGATTACGAGAAGCATCGAGACTCTCGGTTGTATCATGTACCTCGCGCGATTTTTATCATCCACTGATCGCATAAATGCAGGTTCCTTTGATCGACTTTTGATATATCATAAATCAAACACTTCTGACAAAGTGCGCCAAAAAAATTAAAATATTTGCTGCAAATATCAACGTGCACGTGCTGTCAGAATTGGAGCAATTTGTATTCTAACCATTGTTTACTTTATATTGAAGTCTAATTCAAAATTTATACTGCTGGGTACAAGGAGTTTGGTCGTTGAGCTATTATTGGTACACAATGTGGAATTATTCGCAAGCAAAAGTTGATTAAACTGTAGTAAAGCTTCGTAGTAATAAAAGTTATCGATGAACGGGTCTGGAAACGTAGTTCGTGAATTTTCGGCAATAATACACTTATGAAAACATTGAACGACCATCTTCTGTACTCTCAAGTGGTATATGTACCTAACGAACAGATGAAAGGCAAACGCAAGAAAATTTCATCTAAATTCGCGTAATAAATTTAAAGACCGTTTCCTAACGGTTAAAACAAGTATGTAATGTTCAAAGATGGGGAAAAATATTCGCGAAATTCAAATATTCGCGAAACAGTAAATTAGTAAGTTTCATAAAGGAGGCAAATAAAATTGGAATGCGCAGGAAGTTGATTAAGATACAAACGGTACTCCAGGGGCGCGTAAAAACAATAACTATCAAAATAAAAGCAAAGAGGCCAAATGGAAAATTGGAAAATTGGTGTACACATTCGTCGCAAAGAAATTTTAAGCAACGTGACTGCAGAAACTATTAAGAGAATATTAAAATAATAATGTTCTTAATATATTCAGGCCGTATTCACCCACTCATAAACTGCGGTGCCATACCCCGGCTACGTGTAATGTACTAGCTGGGCCATCTGATTATTAAAATAACATGATAATACATTTTTTATGCAAACGCCACGATATTTTCAAGCAGCAGATGGGTTCTTACTCGCTTCTTTATTTTACCTTCCATAAACTGTTTGATTCGTTAGTAATTTATTAAAATATTAGGATTACTCATCTGATGACCTAACACTTCAATGCGATCGTAGCGTTATACGTTGCTACAATATTCCAGAGAAGCACAGCTGTCTGTTTATACAGTTATTCCATCTGACCTATTATTTTATACATAAGCAAAATTAACACGACAGGAGGATTATGCATAGCTTTACGAATGGTTAAACCAATTGTACGCCATTGAATTGCTATTTGAGGCAGAAACCACGGATAGTAAATTCTATGCAATTCATTGAAAGCATTCTATGAATTATTACTACAATTAAATGTATCACAATTATAGTAGTAATTGAAATCCATTGGAAATATAAAGGGAATGTAATATTTGCCTCTCGTTTAAAGCATTTATTAATGTATTTGTTATTATTTTACCGTTTTGTAGTAATACGCATTTTTCTATATACAGTTGAAGCTATCACCAACTGAATTGTTACAAAGAAATCGTGTAAACTTGAATGAATTTTTTTAGCAGCGTGTGACAATTCTCTCGCGGAAACAAGAATTGTTTGTCAAAGTTATATCGAAAGACGAGGAAAATGGTGGCCGCGCCTCAACTGTCGCGTACTTCCGGCTAACTTTTGGCCTGTCTAAATAACTTCGTCGACCGGCAGCAAATATTTTGCTCCTCGACTCGAAATAATAAACGGACGAGCACCTTTCGCGGATGCTGCCCTCAAAAAGGCCTCATCTTTTTCAGGCGCACTAAAATCGCGGATAGAAATCGCGACCGCTTCTTGGAAAGTGGAGCCGGAATAAGAAGGAAAAATTACGAGAACCGTACTTCGAGTACACACATTCTAGGGCAGCGTATCCAGAAAGAGTCGAGGTAATTGCAACGATGCGAGTGTCCAATTACGATTCACATGGCAGGAATACCTACTGGATGCAATATCGCCCAGAACCCATTAAAAATTACTGATCCATATCGCGTTGCAATTTTTTTTATGACAAGTTTTATCATCGCGTGCGAGCCACAGTTTTAATTAGGTAAATGACACAGTAGCGTGCGCACTCTTACCAACATTAATGGTTTCATAGTTGTGCATCGTTCAAATGCATCACTATTCGTAGCGCGAATTTGATGAATTTTTAAATCTGTCTCTTACTGACCGAAAAATTTCTTTCGGTCGACAATCGGCAAGGGTCTTTTAAATTATAGCTGTTCTAAATGCAATAAAATGGAGAAAGTAGTGATGCTATTTAATGATAAAAAGAAAGAGTAATTTTAAATGAATCCAATTAATTTCTTCTTGCCCTCGTGGTACCAAAAAGTAGTTACTTTCCTTCATCGCATTTCTCGCCCCCGTGTAACGGAGAAATCTTTCTCACAGGCTAATGGACCAGGCCTATTATCTTCCTGCCTGAATTACAAAAACGTTAGTTACCGTGCACCGATATCGCGTAAATCCAATACACGTGCATGTACTACATTTCTTGATAAAAATTACATCACGCGAAAGTTTCATCACCCGCCTCAGCTGATGTAGCATTTCCTTCTTTATAGATAAGTGCGACTGTATCGATATCTCTTCGTTTTATCGTGGAAATTTAGCACAAATTGTTTATACGTACGAGAAAAGCCCGAACCAATCGTTTCAATTCCTCGTGGAAATTCATCGCGTACTTATGAGCAAAGTTATGGCATACAAAGAGTTGAAGCGTGAATTATTTTAGATTAGAGAAATTGCAGTTTCAAGTACTTCCCCGACAGGTTGGTTTGAAAACGGGGATTGACCTGAATTTCTCGGTTTTATTCGATTTGCACGCAATTCGATTTTACATTTCAAACATAGGTATTTAATCGAATTAGGCGACAGATTTTACAATACATACGAGAAGCCATAGAAGGAATGATAAAGGATTACGAGAATAATCTCCTGACATTGCAGGAGGTAAATAATTTGATCTCGTACAGATCAGTCCCTCATAATTACATTACCGTACATAGAATTGTTTCGTAATTAATCGCGCACGCGATCGTCCGAATATTTCATGTTTATCGACATTCCGTGGGGATTGAAATCAAAATACAAAAGCCCTGACTGAAAAGTCTCGAATTTTCCAGCCGCAAGTATTTAAGGCGCAAAGAATATTTCGCAGGAGGAGCAATGATTCTTTATAGGGAAATAAAATACGAACGAAATACTTTAAAAAAAGTTAGAATTCCAAACGATATATGTACGAATTTACCGAAGACGGCTCTAGCGGCGAACAAAAATATTCCCGTTAACGATAGTACGAGACCCCGATAGGGGCAGATACAATCAATTCAAAACAAAATCCCGTGCAATCAACGATGCCACGCGCGAATTAATTTCTCCCGATTCGAGATCGGCCCACGATGGATTGTGTGTCGCAAAAAAAAGGCATTACACATAAAAACCGGCGTATTTCGGAGCGAAAGCTGCGAAGACATCTGTCAGATGACACGTGTCGCGATAGGGGAGCGAGTTATCGCAAAGAGCCCATGGGTTTTCGCGGTACCTTCCAGTAACCTGTCGAGCTATTACACTATTACGTCCCGGGGGCCACTAATGGGGCCCATGCTGTGCACGAAGGAGTCACGTTACGCACGCATGCAGCTACACTGCGACGCGTGTGCACGCGTCTCTCTGCGTACAGAAACGCGTAGCCGTGCACGGCGCGGTGCGTTTATTGCGCACGGCTAACCCGTTCGGTGGAAGGGGCGGCGGCGGGGAGGGTAGGCGGAGGAGAAACGGTTACACGAAACACAATACTTTCGTACGTGACATTCGAGCGGGTCGCTGCATTTACAGCTGCCCCATGTGCACGCTTCTGCTCCGTTCCTACCGAATGCATCAAACTTTTCCGTCTAGACGACGCCGCCTTCCTTTTCTAATAGAAACGCTCTCTCCCACGAAACGGATCTAATTTATTGCCCGTGCGATTGCACCGCGGTATTGATAACGGAGTTGCGACAACTACGCCGTGCAACGCCACACGTATACGCGCTCGTTCATGCTTCTTATCTGCACCGCGCGTTCGTCCCGATGGATTTTCCGTGCACGTTCCCCTCGGCGTGGATCATTAAAAAATGCGCTTCGATTCGCGCGATTCCGGCCTCTAACAATGCTCGACCATAGTTTTTCCTCGCGGGAAGGGGACACTGGAAGGAGCAGGCGAGGAAGGTATTAATAGGTTTTTTCTCGAACGAAGGAGAGGGGCTGAGATCAGAATGCGCTATTTTGCGGGCACTGGGTGTAGAAGGGAAATTATTATGTATTATATATAGACGACCAAATCGTATACAGAATTAGTAAAATATTAATGCAATTACATATACAATATGAATTGTCCAACTTCTAAATGTAGACCATGTTGAATTTCAAGAGTATACAGGGTGACAAAAAACTCAGGGAACATCGATAATTGAGATATAGCTGAGGGGTAGAAAAACAATATTTTCCTTGGCAAAAATGTCCTACATAGTTTCGTTTTTGAGTTATTAACGAAAAACACTGGCCAATGAGAGAGCCCGGCGGGTATCGGCCGACGCGCGCTCAGGTGCGAACCGATCACTTGCGGTTGGTCGTGATGGGGGCATCGAGGGTACCGCGGAAAGCATGCGGCAAATGTTACATCGTCTTAATTAAGAATCACGTGGAATTATTCATTATTCGTGAATAAGAAATACACTAATAAATCGTGTAATAACTGTGGCCTAGGTCAGGATTCACACAATGTTAGCCAGGTTAATTCGTGAACGAATGGGTAAGTTTAACTAGCTTTTCCTAACATTAGTTATGCGAATCGTTTTTCTTAATACATAGTTTATCCACCTGAAAACGTACTGATAAAAAAAAGTATTTTTTTCATAAGTAATAAAACACTTCATTCCTTTCGGATAATGAATAAATGTATCGAACACAGTTATTACACGATTTATTAGTGTATTTCTTATTCACAAATAATGAATAATTCCACGTGATTCTTAATTAAGACGATGTAACATTTGCCACATGCTTTCCTCGGTACCCTCGATGCCCCCATCACGACCTACCGCAAGTGATCGGTTCGCACCTGAGCGCGCGTCGGCCGATGCCCGCCGGGCGCTCTCATTGGCCAGTGTTTTTCGTTAATAACTCAAAAACGAAACTATGTAGGACATTTTTGCCAAGGAAAATATTGTTTTTCTACCCCTCAGCTATATCTCAATTCTCGATGTTCCCTGAGTTTTTTGTCACCCTGTATATATAATCTAAAGCATTTGTGACCAATTGCAATTGAAACTTTCAGTGGCATTATCTTGTACGCAACTAGGTAGCCAAGAATTGTGCGTGCATAAATTTAATCAAGACGAATAAAACTCGTCAATTATTGTATGCCGTTCCAAAATGCACAACCTACTCGTCTCGCGTGAAAAATAAAAATATCGAAACGTTCAACCGCCAACATACACGTAGGTAATTAGAGTATGCTTCATTGGTGAACGTTCATAGCTGTACTCTTACAAGCTCGAAGCGCATGGCCCAAGAACGTTGATTAGAAACGTAAATCCAAACCGGCATTGGACAGTCGGTGACATCATTGTCCTGATACATTCGACAGCGGTTTCCGTAATCTCAAAGACGCAGCGGCACAGCGTTTATCACCTCTCGATTTAGGCACCGCTGTTATCATGGGCTCGTGTCTCATAGCTACGCTTAACAAAAACGCACCACGTTTGGTCGAGAAAGTGGATGTACACATGTATGTATGTATGTATGTATGTGTGTATCTATGTACGTATATACTTTTTCTGTATCGTTAGTTGAACAAATTTGTCTTGTTCAGGATGTGGATTCCGAGACTATACAGCACCAATGAGTAATCCCCTATTGCTTCATTAAATTTATTAATGACACGTTATAGTACATTTCTTTGTTATTGAGTATTTTATTCTAATTTATGTACCTAGAATACTCATACTCATTGTGCAGAGCGTTGTATTATCATTTGTTTATATTAACGCCATACTCTTTATTCGACAAATATTTCAGACACGTGAGTGTCATAATTAAAGGAGCTGACGACTTTGCAAGCAAAAAACTCGCAGGTGATGACTGTAAGCAACAAATTTTTCGTAAAGATACAATTTCTAACGTTCCAGAAAAAGAGGTAGGAAAGCTTGAAATATGACAATTGTTTTGATCAATTAATTGTTTTACGATATGTTAATAGCGAGCCTAGAAATGAACGAATCGGTGTACCTAATAATTATAGTAGCGTTTACTGTGCAATGCACTATTTGGTCCCTTGTATCTCAATTTATTTTCCTGCTTGCAAGGATTTCCAATATGTACACTTTATGGTAAGAACAAAATATTGTGACTCTGAGTCAACAATAAGTGATGAGTGCAGCAAATGTATTTCGTTTCGAAATAATCCACTTTGAATTTTTACGATAAAATTAAACGGTAACTGTCAAGATTTACAAACGGCAAGTATTTGTTGCCCGCAACATAATACTGAAAAGATCCAGATTAATGAAAGAATTCTTTCTCTTATGAAAATTCTTGGTTTCGTACAACGAAAACAGGATTGCATAAAAGAGAGGAGCATAATTGAGAATTATTACTTAATCCATTGCGTTCTCTAAAATTAGCGCTGTAGATTTTCATTTATTCAGAACTCTGCAAAGTGTTGCACGGAGTAGAAAGTGTAATGGAGCGGGCAAGCTAAATCAAAGCTTCAAGAATTTGTCGAGAAAGACATCCAAACATTACTGGAAGCGTGGAATATATTCGCAGGACGCAACGGACAGAAATTATTAATTAAATACTGATCTCGCTTGTCAGCGTTCTAAATGAGCGAACGACCCTATACTTTGGCAGAGCATTAAAGATTGTGCGGTAATATCTGCAAAATATAATAGTCGACTCGAGGAGGACTAGGGAAGAGAGCACGCGTATGCTTGCAATTTTATCGCAATTAACGATACAAAAGCCACATTGGCAGAGCGAAATGTAAATGAGCTGAAACTCGTCGTGAAACTTTCACTCGGCAGAAATCAGTTTCAACGCAACCGCCGAGCTAAACAATGACGCGCCTGAATAGAAAGGAGCAAGGAAACGTATGAACAGATAAAGGAGAAGGTGGAATCGGAAGAAACAAAAAAAAGGCTAATTCTTTAAAAGTCAACGTAGGGTTCCTCGACAACAATCAAATCGCCGAAAACAACGAACAATTTCTTCAACAGACGAAGAGTAGAACGCACCAGACTCACCCACGCGCGCTTGCCAAGAAAAACAAACCCTTTGAACTCTTGAGCTCGCAGTGTCTGCAATATACAAACCACAATCCAGCACATTCCCCTACCCTGCCCTACACATTTAATGTCTGGTGTTCAATTTCGAATCGAATTTTACTGATCACCAACCGAAAGGTATATCGAAAGTTCTGTTATTCCTAAAGGATTCGAAAATTATGCAAAGAAATCTGATCTCGCAATAGTATGCAGACTTTATTACCGTGACGTAGTCTACGTTCTTTGGGTCCTTTTAGTTCTTGAAGAACTATGACTTTTTCCAAGAAACATATATCAAAATTGTTCTGTTTCCTTAACATTAAACATCTTAAAAACCTACTGTCCCTGGTCAAATGGAATGCTAGTAATAAGATTAGCAACGCGTAAGGCATTCGGGCCCGTTTTGACCCTAGGCAAATTAAAAAACAATCAAACGTTGGAATTCAGCGACCATTGTTTTTTTTTTATTTCCCATCAACTGCAGAAGTATCTGAGGGGAAAATCACGTATCTGACCATGACTGCTATTCTAGCAATGAAATAGATTTCGCCAAATGTAGAAAGTAAGAAAATCAATAATTCTGCAATGTTTACAATATTTCTATTTATTTATTTATTTATTTATAACTATTCTGAGACTTCCAAGGTCACGAAATAAAATGCGGGTGTCATACTTGTGCCCTCTTCTCTATATTTTTCAAATAACTCTCCCCTCCTACAATACAAAGCATCGAACTCGAAAATACAAATAAAGAAGAACGTGTAAATAAAAGTAATTGCGAGTGTCTAAAGTCTGTTGACCTGGAAGCATACCTCCGTCTCTCATTACCAGCAGGCGTATACAAATCTCACAATAAATCACTTGAGAATTTATGGAATATATTATCCGCCGCAGTGTCATGTATTGATTCTTTGTAACAAAAGATACGATAATATATTTCAACGGCTTCACTTATTGGTAGAGCATAAAATGAAAAATACGTATCTCGCGTACACGGGTCCTCTTACTTAGCACCACGAGACCTCATCTGTACAGTTGAATGGGAGCCGTAGCAGAGTTAAACAAGATAAAAGAAAGAAGAAGGAAGGAAGAAGGAAGAAGAAAGAAAAAGAAGAATGAACGGGTAGAGAAGCATAATCGGCAACTCACATTGATCGAATATCTTAAGCATCGCTTTCTTCAGCTGCATAATCGTGCGCTGAGCGTGGCGAGGCGCCTCGACGAAGTGGAACAATCAGGTTCATAAGGCAGCGTGATCGTCATGTAAGAATCGAACGCTGCTCGTCTCACACGCAACTCGTTCCTTCGAGAGCAGTTCATCCTCCGGACACGAAAGCGTGCGACGTCCTTCAAGGACAGACCGTGCGTCTCGCAGGACGCTTGGCCGTACAGTAGACCGCGATTCTCCACCACGACTGCATCCTTGTTCCTCGATCTGCAGCTTTCTTTTGCTCCCTTTCCTTCTTCGTCCCTCGCGCTGCACTTCCCCCCTCTTTGCCACGCTGCTCTCCTCCGCGACCTCACTCGTCCGTCGTTCGACACCGAGCGTCACTACACACGCATCGCACGCACTTGACGCGCTGGTCGAATCACTCCACGCGTTCCGACGGAAAACGGCGCGAGACTAGACTCCAGGCCTCGAGGAAGCGTCCGTCCTCGTCACTTCCGGTACGCTGGAATCCACACGATGAATGAACTCGTCGCTAGTGTAATCGCTCCCACACGTAGCGGGCCGACCTCTCGGGGCGAATTGCTTCGATAGCGGCCCACGTGGCTGTGTGCACAAGCTAGCTAGACACGCATGAAAACCGGTCACCGTTCCGTGAGACCGTATCTAAGCTGTCACTCGAAAAGTCTAACGAACGGACGACGACCGGTCCATCGTCGAAAATGTCGATCGCACGGTTCACGACCGTTCAATCGACCTCGTATATTCGTATTACAGCGGAAGGACCAATCCGCTGCACACCTCCCCGGATCACCGTTACGACGATCTCACTTGTTCATGTCGAGCTTCGTTAATCGTAAAGAATGTTCAACGATCGGTCGAACTGTTCGGTCAAGAACGTGGCACTAATTGTTAACGCAGCAAGAGAAATGACAGAGGGGCCGATTCTTCTCCCGTGCAACGCTAAACGATTTCAACGCAACCTCGCGTCCCACTGACGCGACGCGGTAGCGATATCGAAACTCGTCGCGGAACGTCTGTGTACGCCTCTTGTGTTCGCGCAACACTTCTCGGCATCCCAATTTTCCTTATCCCCAATGCTTGACACGCGGAATACCGACGAGAAGTCGGGGATTTTCAGCAGCAGGTCGTTTCCCCGCTGCTTTTTCACCGTCCCAAGAAAGAAGAATGCACGAGTCGTGCGTCGTATTATCTCTGACGACCCAGCTCCGAGTTGTTTTAATTCTTCTCCCTCTCTCCATGTTCAATCAGTTCCAACGAGCTGCTCTTTGTCATTTCGACGCCGAGCGCCTTTTTTCCCTTTTTTTCCAGAAATAAATGAAGCTTCTCTTCGACTTTCCCTAGCACCGAAAGCCCCCCGAGTCACTTGCACGTAATCCCCGATTAAATGGACATTCGTGCGACGCAACGAGCCCGTTCTCTTTATCGATATCGAATATCCTGTTTCGCGCAGACGGTTTTTCCCTCCTCCGTCATCAGAGCGGAAGGCTAGCCGCGATTGACTCCGTCTTTATCCAAAACACAGGCCGATCACGACAGACGCACATGGCGAACGCGCAGCGGTGCACACGCGACGCGACGCCTCTTTACTTCTTTTGCTTTCGGGCGAGCAAACTCCGTTTCGAACGTCACCGTTCGCGGACGCACTAAGGCCGTGACAATCTTTCTTAACTGGCTCGCGAAACGCTGGCACTAGAACAGCGCGCCAGAGCACCGGGCTGACACGCGCACTCTTTTTCGCGCCGGACTTGTCTGCAGTTTCAAGAATAGGCACACAGCGATGATACTCTCTTTAAACTTCCCGGCACAATTGACCCGACTGTTTCATCTCGGATCGTCGTTGAACGAAAAACTGTTTTTACTTTGCAACACCACTAGGCACACAGTCGTCCGAGCAAAACACAACTTGACCGTACACAACGGAAGACGTTCCCTTTTCTCTGTCTCTTTTTCTTCGTTGCGTATGAATAATGCGCGCGACGCGCAAATCTCACACGTAACACCTCCTGCGCGAGTTTAACCGCGACTGTCGAGCAGAGGCGAATCGGAGTCGCTCACGAGCCCGAGAACAGGAGCGAGCTAGAGAGGGAGGAGGAGAAAGAGAGGAGCGTAGATAGACGACGGTGACCGGTGCGGGGGGTGGCCAGAGGGACCGAGAGAGAAAGAGATAGTCGAAACGAGTGAAAGAGGGACGGCGAGAGTTTGGCCAAAACGCGATCGACGGAGACGGAGAGTGTTGCGGGCGAAGAGCGACCGAAGAAGACAGAGGAGAGGGAGAATTTCACAGCCAGCGAGAAGAAAGAAAGATTTGAAAAGTTACGGAAAACGGAGAACCCGAGACACGAAAGTACACGCACTGCAAAACATAATGTCGCAGCAGGATATCGATAACAGGCACAAATTGTAACGCGTTATTGCATTACTGGATCTATTGTAGGGTGGTGCTTGTTTAATGAAAAGACATTTTTTTCCAATTCTTCACGGAACATGCTGTCTATGAGGTTTATTCTTATGAGTAAGTAATACGACGATCTTTATATTTTTGTAGCTCAAAACAATGTATCCTTCTTTTCGACATATCCAGTACGATTTTGAAACACATTTGCTTAACGTTGGCATATTATTGCAAAGCAAATTTGGGAAACAACAATATCAATCCACGCAAATAATATCAATCGGCTAGTAAAGTCGATTTCTTAATGCTACAATGCAACAAGTACTGTTTCTGTTCTCCTTTTGTGATATGATTTACAGAGAGCGTGATGTATGAATTCGTCATTGAAAATGTTACCAGCCGGTAGCAACCTCTGAAACATTGGCAAACGTAATTAAATTTTTATCCAGCCCCGTTTTCGAAAACTTGAATAACTTTGATTCATAAAAAGAGGCATTCGGAGTACGTTTCACGCGACGGCTGGCAGTTTATCGTTTCTAATTCAATGCGAGATTAATATTTCGTTTGTGCACGGAATTTCGATTTATAATTATCGCATACACTCCAGTAATTTCTTTGCTGCAAGGCCTGCATACGCGATAGTGCTTACTGACGGATTGATAACACTCGCGGAGCGTATCGATATGAAATCCTACTATCGACAATAAACACGTGCGTACGTTGAAAAAAGAAAGGAAACGGCACTACGCGAAAAAATGATTGCAGGTTAGCCTTTAACAGTACGACGATTGCGTTGGTTAGCCTAGTCTTTAAAAATTGAACACGCGAATTGCTTGTACGAGTATATGCAATATACGCAATATTGCGTATATGCAAATATGCTCGCCCCCAATATTTGCACGTTTTATACATCCGAATGTCTTCCGTCTAGATTAGGAACGGAGACAGAGTCTCGGGCGAGATAGGTTCATCGATTATCACGGCGAATGCGAGCTTTCGCATCGAGCATCGAAACGAAAGCTCGTCTGTCTGGAAATTCAGCCACAGGCAAAATAGCAAAGTGCATTGGCGTCACCGAGGCGAAAGAGAACGATGGCTTCGAAGACGGCAGGCCAGATAAAAACTGTTATCTATTCGATTGGTCGATGTGTATGTGTGCGCTTACATCGACTTTCGTGTGATAACCACGCGCACGCTCATCTATTTACATAAGTATACGAAGGACTGGCGGAGATCGGCGAGAAACTGCGCGAGGGAAGGAGAGGTGCATATGTACATTAAACTCGCCTTTTTGTTCTACAAAGTACGCGAGATTCGAATACCTGACAGTGTTTGTCCCACGGATTTTCGCGTGGATTCCAAAGAAATAGTACAAGTAAGCGTCGATTCATTCGCAGAAAGAGCAAAAGCCAAATTTTCGATAATGCAACGTCTTCAGCCTTGGACGCAGTTGCGTGCGTAAAACGAGCGAGTATTTTACGCTCGTAATCTTGTTTATCTTACGAAACGTGGAAGCCGAAAGCGTAAGATTGCTCGTACGGGAAGCAGTGCACGCTCTCTGTCCGATGGAACAATTAAAACGTCACGTACACCGTTCACTCTATCGTTGCATAAATGAAAATAAAGTTGTAGAACGGAGGGACAAATATTTTTGATTCATAACACGGCTAAGCGGTTGGCTTTGTGCCGGCGCAAAACTCGAGGTAGCCTCCAGCGGCGTGACTAACATTTCACCACGCATTTTGAAACAATACTTTGTGCCGAAAATTCAATTACACGGGTGGTAATGAATTCGCGTAATCAGAGAGAAGGGTGAAACCCGCTAGGTCGTGTGCTTTCCCGTATACACGTACGTTAAATGTTTTTTGCCCCAGGTCGTCCAACTGCCGGACGTCGCCACAATTCGTAGACCCGCATAGGCGTAGATTCTTGAAGGGACAAACCGCGAACGCTTTAGTTTCGGTCTGCAAAATGTATAGCAAGTTTCGCGTACACTTTCGAAAATGTCGCGTCACGAAGAGGGCGTACCAATTCTTTGCTGTTGCAATTATCGCGGAAGAAAAAGGACGAACGCCTGACTGCGCCTATACACTCATAAGACTATTAACTGCAGAACGCTTTTGGTTCCGAAAGAATTAGCAGATGATGATAGTTCTGCTAAACCGGATGCTATAAGATTTATTTACAAATAATTGTATTTACTGTTACGTGGCCACCTATTAGGATCATTTCACAAAGACCTTGAACTCCCAGTCTACGTTGCAAATTCCAGCATCGTTGCTAAATACTTCAAGCCTATACGATATGCCTACTTCGCTGACGCGGCTAGGACATTGACCGTGCAAAACCAATCCATGTTGGTATAAAAACTTACCAACATAAAAATGTTGGTATAAAAAAATATCTACGCCCGCCTTCGATCTTTGTTCGAGCTCTCCACTCTGAACATCTGAGCTCGATCACGGACCATTCTCAAAAGAAATAAAGATCGTTTCTCGTGCTGACCTCGCTCTTCAGCCAGGACATAACATTACATTGAATTAATTAACAATTTTTCGTTTATGTAATTATTGCACTGCAAATAGAATAATTATATTTCAATGAGTATTCTCTGTATGCGTAAGTGTATTATATTTATTTATAATATTTTATGTATGCATAAGTACTATGTTTATATTAAACTTAAGTCGAACAGCTTCAGTATACATAGAAAGGCAGAATGCAGTTATGCGACAATATATGACTTGAAGAAAGAATTTTGAACATTACAAGTAGGCAAACAAACTCTTTACTCAGTTACTCAGTTTTCCTTTTGTAATTAACACGTTCGCGGACAGTAAGAATTTTAATGAGATACAAAAATAGATAGGTGATTTATTATTGCTTTAATCTTGTTTTGTCTATCAACTTTTTTCAATTTGTAATTTTGACTGCATGGTAATGTGGCTTATTTTGTATGCTATAGCATTCATGATATGTTGTATCACAATTACAATGAATGCTATAGCATTCACGTCCACAAACGTGGTAATGTCGCAAATTGTAATATGTATGTTTAAAAAAAGTGGTCACCAGAAGGAACGTTTCCGACAATATACGTTCGGCGACCAGAAATGCCGTATGCTGGGCGTCATAACGAATGCAGCTCTCGAAGAAAGCGTCAAGCTGCCGTTTCGTAGACGAGCATGCATTGTTTTACATTACCCCGCCCGGAAACGTATTGTATATGTATACAGCAAGCGATGCCGAGTCTAATATCTATCTACGCGTCTATGAAGTGACCCTACATGTACGGACGACCTTACGCTAGCAAACCATTTGTTGCGCATTCCCACATTATATCAGAGTTGCGTATCATTCAGTGATACGATACGGCGAAACGGTCTGCGATTTTTTCTATGTACATAATCGCTATCTATTATGGTGGTGTTTGCAATTCAACGGTTAAGATATTGATGGAGCACCCCGCCATTTGATTTTTTTTGTGCTGAAAAACAGACTTCAATACATTTTGTAATGTTTTTGAGATTCTTGCATGCTTGTTAATATTTTCACTGATGAGTTCGTGCAGCATGATCTCTACAAATCTGAGAGTCGGATTATATCTGGTGTCACTGTATCAAGAATTATCAGTGAAGAATAAAAGAGCAAGTTAAACACTCCAAACGAAGGACAGGAACAATATTTGTTGCTGGTGGTCGAAAAATTCCGGCAAATATATCCTGGCATTAAGTAATTAACTTTATTAGCTTGATGATATTATTTGCGAATTAGATTTTTATAAATGTGAATTGGCTATTCTTCATACGTTTACTTTGCAATAACCGTTTAACCTTAAATTATGTGCCTGAATTATGTGTTTGAAAGTTATAGTATGTCGAGAAGAAAGTAGCATTTGTAAACGCGAAATTCAATGGCTGGCAGCAAGCTCCGATATAACTGGAAAGAATTGAGCGCTTTGACAGGGTGCCCCGTAAAAAAGTTCGAAGAAAATTGTTTTATTACGTAAGCCTCACCTATCCAATGGTCTACTCGCATCAAAACGGAGGACACAACCTAACGGTACAAATACTAAAGATTTTGCGCAGTCTTCAGCGATTATAAAACAAATAATCATGAAAATGTAAGTTTAATCATGAATACCATGTCTTCCTTTGCCAATAACTTTGTTAGCAATTAATCTTTGCCTACCTTGAAATATTCAATAGGTATTCAGTCGGAAAATGGACGGACTGCGGTTTCTTTTACATTCGTATTAGTAAATAAACATATACTGCCTACTAGTTTACTTCGCTTATCAGTGATTATTATTAATAGTTTATTAATATTTTTCTCAGTTGGTGCAGTAGTTCTGCGTTTGTTGTCTTTTACTGATATATATGCCGCTGTACCTTATTCGCATGCTGATAACAAATTATTCATCTTTACAGAGAAAGTCATACTTTGGAATAGCCTAAAGATGAATGTGTAAAATCGAACACTCCAAAACATGTTTACGAAATATGCAAAGACTTTTCAAATGACCCAATACAATCTCTTCTAGTTTATCAAGTACTTTGCCAATAAAGTTTATGGCGCTAGTTCCAGTATGAATGAGCATGGAGCGGAACAATAATACACTTTCCGTTCCTACCGATACGATTCTCCCATTCTTCTCGTATTTTTCGAACTTTACCTGCTTTTCTCCGTCGAATTAATTAAACGTTTACTAATCCATGACTGTACATCAGCATACCCGGATTAAAATACCCAATGCATTTTATCTAGCAATCTTGACATCGTAAGCCTGGTAATATTACAGTAATTAATTATGTTCCAATATGTGCATCAGCGATAGCGAAACATTGAGATATTTTTGTGACCGTTCAATTTCACTAACAATAAGTAAATAAGTACATAATCGCTAACAAGCCGTTTACTCTAAAGTTGACACCCAAATTTTCTAGATTAACGAATGCAAATTATTTATAATTTGATCGGGCTCCAAATTCGATAAAAGTATTCGCAATGATGTAATTGCTTGGTAATACCAAGATATGTGATATACAACCTTTACTTATAATTTATTATAATTTATTATAATTAGAGCACCGATATTTGTGCAGGTATAATATGCAGAAATATGCAAAACCTATCGAAAATATATGCTGGGTATTCAGATATGAGAAGAGCTCTTTGTAGAATTCTTGCACAGCAAAATAAAATTAAATAATTTAAATATTGTAAATAGTTATAATACAAATAAAGTAATAATATAAATAATTAAATAAATAAATAATTTTAAATAATGTAACAAGTCTTTTAGAATCTCATTCTCCAAAACATATTTACATCCGTATAACGAATGCGGAATCACTGAATATAAGGAGAACAAAGAAAAGAAAGGCAAAGATTAGAAAATACTATAATTAGTGAAACAACAACAGTCGTAAGTCCTGTAACAAAATTTGCGTCCTTTCGCTAGTACACGTCTGCAAACGTCAATTCAACTGGCAAAATATTGTGGCAATGTTTGTTGGAATAATTTAACGAATTGTACAATTGTGCATAAAGTGATTAACGCTGGTATACTAAAGTATTTTTTACATTTTGCATAATGTCAACCGAAAATAAATACAATACTATAAAATACTAAATGCTAAATGCTAAAAGTCTGCTCTGCTAGGGATGCAAAAAAGCAAATGAGTCACAAAACTTACATATCCCACGTATAGAGGAAAATCTTCAACGGACTCTTTCGCCACAAATTAATATTTAACTTTCCGATATCAGAGATGCAGGGAACAGGTGCTACCTGCTTATAAACTACGGGAAGAAGAAATAAATGGACCAAAAGAAAAAGATCTAAGCTTCGTGAGATCGGTTTGCAATTATTCCAACCCGGTGTCTGTAACGTATATCAAGTCTGCTCTGTAACACAATCATGTAAATACTTGTTGAATATTTTGCCACTCGATATACTCATTACAGAGTAAGTATTCAGCCATCAGCATATCGTACGAAACAAAACGTGGCAAAAGGTATTACAATAAATCCGCTCGCCGTTGTACGTCTACAGTGGATCAAGAAGGTAGACGAGGAGAACGAAAAATGCTGAGAGAATCATGATATCGGTCACACACGTGAAGCTCTATGGCTCAGCCGATGGAGCACGGTGGACGGAGTGAAACAGCGATACAAGGGAACGGGTGATAGAGAGCGTGGGCGAAGGGAAGCGAGAAGAGAGACGAAAGGAGAAATAAAGAAAACGACAGGCAAGTTTTCACGTGGTAAGCACACGATGCACACGCGTGAGACCGCGCGAGCGTGCTGACTTCCCAAAGGTTCCACTCCTTCGTGTGCACCTACACGAGTCTAGCAGATTATGCAACTGATGAGCTGGTGTTAGAAGTAGAAGTATCATACCGGTGCGCGAACTGTTCTCCTTGATCTCACTCTTCCACTCTTCCTTCCTCGAGACCCGCTTCTTATTAGCGAAACGGGATCGGCGGGAAACCCCGAATTCAATAGATATCATGCACCTGCGCTACTGTGAACAATTATTAATATACATAATGTCCCGGATTTAACCTTTAGAGGATCGAGAAGTCATTTTAACTGATTCGACTTGCCACTGTGTTGCACTAGGACAAGAAAAAAGATAAAACGATCAAAAGGAAGCTAGAAAAATTTTCTACATCCGTGTCGTTAACTCTGAGTAATGCAGAGTAAAATTCAAAGGCTGCATTAGTCTGCCATACTGGTGTATCCGTTCGGAAATTTTCAAAATTTTACTCCCTAATAAAAATAACTGTAAAGCGGTAGCAGTACTTGCATAAACATATGTCATATACATTTCATGTTTATGTACGTATACTAATTTTGGGGGGAAGAAACGACTTTGTCGGTTGAATAAAAGTTGAGGGCCAACATTGTGATTATATTTTATGGTCAGTATATTTTGAGTAACAAAAAAATGTTGCAATGATTCAAAAATTAGAAGGAAAATCGGAAATACGATGAAAACAGTGACAGTACTTGCGGCAATTTTCTGTGTTTACCACCGCGGTTGAAATGAAATTGCAAAGTTAAATCGTCAAACGTAGAGCAATACCCTTACTGTTAGTACTCTCACAATCATCTGCAGTTAATACTCCAACACCGTTTTTGGCAATACAAAATTGACAGCGGTTTGAATACTGAATTTATTACTCTGAGAATTACTCAATTTTATTACCTACTCTCGAATTTATTTACAACTTGGGACAGCCTGTATACAAACGATAAACAATACAACGCTGCGACGATAGTTTTAGATTTTAGAATATACTCATCGAATAAAGGCTATTCCGTTTAAATGTTGCAATTTCCTCATACGTACAGTTCACTAAGAAATGGAAACAAAGTTATCTATATTTTCAACATTACTGATATTTAAATACATACGTACAGATGTAGCCGTGTATTATATACAGAGAATAGGGATAACAAATATTGAAATGTTCAAATTAATTGCATTATACATATATTTGTGTTCATTACATTCATCATAGAACGCGACTTTTATGCCCTCCGCGTTGCAACTGACACGAATATACCATCGCTGTATTAAGTAAATAATTTACGCGTACAAGGAAACTGGGAAATAACAGAACAAGTAGCAGGAAAATCGTAAAACGATTTGAAAATCAGACGAGCAATCAAGGAATTGCAATTGCATAATCCATTGCAGTCGCAGGAATGTCGCCGGCGCTTCACTGAAATAATGAAAAACGACTGGAAGCGCGAGCGTTGTCCGGTCGTAGCAGTACAGAAACGTCCGCTGCAGACCGGGGATTACCTCATGTTTCAGGAAACGTTGCATTAACCTCGTGTCTGCCGCCCTCCTTGGACTGAGCAGTGGAAGGAAAAAAATGTGGTCGGGTCCTACGGTTCAATGAATCGTCCATCGCTTCCGAACGTAATTAAGCAGATTTCTGATGCCTACTGACATGCGTTTAAAAGACGAACGCTTTAGTCGAACACAATTAAGAACTACCAGTGACGGTGTCCTGGAGTTATTGTTCATATTGTTGAGCCTCTGGATGCGAAATAGATACTTCTGTTTGTAGATTTGTCTTCAAACGATACCCATGGAAGCTATGCGATTTCTAGAAGAATCTAGTTTCGTACAAGCTGATGTATATTAGAGTCAAATTTCGTGAGAGCGAATAGGAAATTAGATGAATCATTCGGGTTTCACAATTCCGGTGTATCCCATTTTAAATTCTACGTGAATAGGAATGCGAACGTTGAAGTTCCACGAAAATACACTTTACGGTGACAATGAGGATTTGGTTGAAAGAATTTGTAAGATGACGTACTGTAAGGAAATATTATACTTGTGCCTCATTTACAATTCTCATTAGGAGTTGCAAACTAGCTTTGAACAGGAAAGAAAGCTGCGTACAGGAATGTTATTACATATACCTAATAATAATATTTATTAAACCGGTAACGCCCTTTGGTAAAAGACGTGCAAATACAGAGGAAGATATAATTATATTATGATAATATATTAAATAAGTTCCACCTAGCTTTAAGGGTGACTGACGAGTTTTAGACAAATAAAATTTAATCAAGTTTGTTTGTTTATTATGACGTGACCAATCGCGCCCCTTCCTGTGTGTATTTCTAATCAATAAGCTTTCCTCAAGCTGAAAATGTCAGGCCAAAAGTACACCTTTTTTATAATATCTTTGTTTAGATTTTTGGTTGCAAGTTTATAATTCATAAAGAAAATTTGATAGTGCATTCCCTCTAAAGAATAAAAACAATATCAAGGTAATTTGGCGCGATAGGATTATCAAGCATAATGGTTGAAGTGGTACAAGTTTCAGAAAAGAAGTTTTTTCAGTAAAGCAAATATTGTATACACGAAGGGATTTGTATTGAAATTTGTATTGTATTCAAAGGGAGTTAAAAATGACGTTCAAGGGAAGCAGAGGCGGTTTCGCGTGAAAGATAAATTTCATCGTATTCGAGGCTGACGAGTTCGCGATTTCGAAATCCGTCTAACGTGCTCGCTGTTACTCGTCATGACCAAAGAAGAGGAACGAAAGGAAGAAGATTTCTCTTCTAGAGTCGCGCGTTTCTCGACCGTTACCTCACGACAGGTAGTTGCAACTCTCTAATCGACTGGATACTCGTTAAGGAGTTCTCTTAGCAGCAATCTCGTAATTAACCTGTGCATCGTTTTTTCTTGCGCATGCAACTAAATTTTTATTCACGTGTCACAATCCTAAATTGCATTACAGTTTTTTCTTCTTTTATGTTTTATTAAAATATGTTTCCATTTAATATGCCCCAACTCAAAACAGTATTTTCGCCCGTTCTTGTTCGAAATTGAGACATACACGATTGTTATCTTGTATAAATTAGAAAAGGAATATAGAAAGCTGTCAACAATTTTATAAATATCGAAATAATGCAGTTTGTGTCAGTCCAGTCGAATGTACAGAATTTAAATTGCATACAAAGTGTAACAGTCGTTTGCTCCTATAAGATTTCGAATACTTAGACACAACGTTGCCTTACTTTATTTGTGATAAATCAGGAACATATTGGATTAAGTGATTAAGTGTTCTTATTTGTACAGAAATCGTTACTAACGATTAATGCAATTTCAGTTAGTTCAAATCGAATAATCATTCATTCACATTATAAGACATGTCCAATACAAGACTTATATATCTATTGCAATCTAATTAATGCATAGAATACAAATTTGCATAAACGGGTAGAATAAATCCAGACGAGTTATAGAAGAGAATAACTGAATGTTATGGTTAAGATGTACGTGCAGGGCGTTATGCTAAAACTCCATACACTAACGCCTAATAAACGTTTAAACACAATATACAGTACGTTTGTAAAAATGTTTGAATAAACAATCGACTCGATTTATCTAGAAAAGTGAAAAGAAGGCCAAAATCGTGGGGGGAAATATTTTAATATATGTTATATGTGGACAAGCATTCATTGGATGACGTAATAAAATATGAAACGCAACGGATTTACTTAAAGGTGTTTCGAAATTGATGTACTCTTCGAAAATATGCAAGCAAATAAAGCACTACTGGCAATCGGGGAATGCGTAAACTCGTCGCTAAACAAAACAGCACAAAGTTGTTTATTGATAATACCAACTAGTACTCTGTTATGAATAGAATTTATACCTGTATTAAGGGCACAATAGTGGCAAATTCAATACACAGTGTGAGTAACGAAATTGAGGCGGATAATATCTTCAGCATTGTTAAAGGTACTTTATTACAGAAAAAGTTGAATGGCGTAAATAGGCCCTTTTTTCTATAACTTCACTTTATTCATAAATGCCATAACGCACTAAAAAAGCGCAAATACACTTCTTTATTTAAAACAGAAGTGGTGCAATTAAGTTCGAGAATGTGAATAAATACATAAAAATTTATGGTGAACGTGCCAGACAAGCTATAATAGACTTTCAGAATTATCTTAGCAATAAAAAAAACTGTCGTTCATTGCCCACGTATTACGTCAATGAGTTGGTTAAAATGCTTCAAATATATAATATGATTTTCAACTTCTAATCTTTATAAATGTTATTAAATTCATTAAATATTCAACTCACACCAAAGGAAATATGCGACAGTACGTAAATATTCTACGACAAAGGCATATAATTTGCGTAATTGTTACCGATAAATGATAATTAGTAGTTCTAAAAAAGAATAATTACTATACCAAGAAAATTATTGTAAATTTGAAAACAATGTCCATTGACCTTTTCAATGACCAAATTATCGAAAACTGTCTTCAAGTGAAGGCAATTAATGTAACGATAAAAACCGTTTTCCTTTAATAAATATAAAGTATCGAGGAAAACCGGCCCATGGGCAACCAATCGTCGAATATTCCCAGTGACTTCAACAAGATCCTTCCATCGTCTCACAGCTTTGGTCCTCGCAGCTGCGTTCCGTCAAACTGAAAATGCTCAGGCGGATACATCAATTAGGACGTCACTAATTTACGGAGGTTGCGACCTTCCGTTCCCGGCCTACGTTCAAGCCAAAGTAACAACATAACTTGTTTGGAACGCAAGATGCACTGCAAGGAGGGATCGTGAAAGAGAAGAAACAAGATCAGTTTGGAAACCTCGACCGAGCTGCCATTGGCATTGACGAGTGTGTCAATGCCGAACGAACGTCCTTTTCGATTTCGTTTCGTTTCGTTTTGATTCTGTCAGCAGCAAGGTCACGGCGGTTTCTTCGGGCGACGATCAAAAAGTAATCCGTCACTTTTCATCACTCTAGGTTCGAATTTTCATAGGGGCTTTTATTCACTTCGAATTACTTTCATCGCTTCACGCGAGCACGTGCGTGTCGTTCCTTTTACGATCAACTTTCCTTCATTCTGCTTGCCTGATATTAAGATACGGAGCACGGTTTTTGCTTGGATTTAAATATGGGAGCAAATGTACACCTGTGCGCAATTAATTGATAACGCGACATCGACTATAGCGTGACCGTTGCGAAAGATTTCGCGGCGAGATTGTGCTCGAATGTTTATAAATTGCGAAGCAACATTTGCTACAACATTGATTAACGCAATTGCGTGTGATTTCCCGGAGACTGCTGTTGCAATCAGTCAATGTAAATTTCTTTCTAGCAGATAGCAATACAATGCCATATCAGAAAGGAATCGACACAAACTTGAGAACGAGAGATTTCCCTCTTTCAACAACAATACTAATATGAGTTTGGCAATGGAGTATATTGTTCACTATTTGCGGAGTTATATTTATACAATTCAATTTAATGCTTATAGACATTATCTAACAGGAAACGGAGCAGTTCAGTTTAGAAATTTGCGGTAATTTTCTGCTGCAAAGTAAAATTAAACAGATTAAAATTGTATTCAAGTACTTCAATAGTTCATATAGTTATAGTATAGTATTCATATAGTTCCAGTCCTCGAATTCGCATTTATTCATACTCGAAAGTTGAGACATCGTGGTGCTATCCTATTTTCCGCCAATTTAATTGATGCACATGGACGTTCTATTAGCCAATTACCTTATTCCATCTCTGGGAACCTGTTCTAATAATTGCACGTGTGCATAGGTTAATCGAAACTGTAATAATCATGCCAGTAGTAGGAAAAGAGACGTCTTCACGGATTGCAAAATTGTAACTGTCAGAAAGGCTACTATTAAAATGTACGAGACAGAAGAGCGACGATGGCGTGCTCCAATCCGAAATGACCTCTTAGAAGTTCTGAATTGGTCGGCTGAGGTCAACGAGTGTGGTCAAACGAGCAAGACTCGTATCGAATTAACCGGTCGCGGAGAAATTAACCCCTGAGCCGATTTCATGACTGGCGTTCGCAGTACGGTCACATGTGCAACGAGGACAAAAAGCCAGTCATTGAATTAAATGTTAATCTTAACGCACTTTTTTCCTGTCAATCCTATCTTTGAACACCTTCCAAACCTTTCAGCGTTGGCCTAAGAATGAGGTTTTGAGCCTTCTGTCTACTTTATGATAGGACAAAATGTAGAAAAGTAAAATACTCGAGATCGAAGGGATGACGTTCTAGATGAAATATTATTTGAAAGAACAATGAACATTTTTTTCTGCAAATAGTAAGGGAACCTACCATATTCTTTTTTTAAATTGCGAGCCTTTTTCGCCTGATTTTTTCACGACACGAGGACGGCCCTGTAGTCCCTTGGCACTTCCAACCGTTTTTTAAATAGTGGAAGGATCCAACAACTAAATAATTTTGCAGCACGATTCACATAGGACCCGTATAAATTTCACAACTTATGACACGCAAGCGTCGCAATCTCTATCATTGCCGTTATTATTGTAGAAATATTTTTCAAACTTTGAATGTAGTTATTTATCGAATTACTAAGGAGCGAAATAACAAACGAGAGAGTGTTATTCCTAATACGTAGGAAAGAAGGTGCAGAATAATTTTTGGCCGAAATTATCATATACTGCTTCTGATTAAATCGTTAGTATTTTTTGAAAAATAGATGTTTTTCATGTGATACTTCTATATTATTATCATTGTCAGCTTATCACATATTACCCACGCAGCATATTTGAATTTCTGTTCGAATTCTTATTAGTTGTAGTTTGATTCGCGCCGCCAGGGGCTTATTCGCTTCGTTTAAAAGAATTCTTTTTCGTAAAATAAGATTCACGATTATTGAATATTATTAAGTACGCGTAGTGCAGTGTGTGTTACTATAGATATAAAGTTTTGTATATTTACACGCCGTGGACGATGTTATGCAAGTAATTTTAAGCTACAACGAATCGAAATGTAAATGAATTTAAAGTAACTCAAGTAAATCATCGTTGTGCGAAATAATATGGACACAACATTATTTGAGACGTTTGCGATGCAAAACTGATTTTACGGTTAAATGAAGTATATTTGCGATAAAATACCCTGAGTTCACATTAATGCGCACAATATTGTATATTTTTAAAAGATGAGAGCAGATGCTGCTTTCGCGTATCGTTAGTTACAATAGTAGTTACTTAGAGAGTGTTAAGACAATACTATTGATAGAATTTTCAGGGTGAATATGGTTGTTGAAAATTTCCATGTTGAAAAAATGGAAATGATGGCGTGTGTTGAAAGTCGGAGACGAATATTAAATTATTCCCAACTGTTTTCTGACTTATCTAAAATTAATGTTCGGCATCTGATACTAAAAGCCCTCTCTCGTTGTTAAAATTCAGGCTTTTCGTCGAGATAAGTCGGTCAAGCGGTTTATGAATTAAATATATTAACAAATATTAACAAATTCTACTTTACGAAGCTCTTACGTTAAAATAGTTCCTTCTTACAGTCTCTCACGAAATTAATGTCTATACTTTGAAAATTTGATCTGATAATTACATTGTATATAACTATATGCTGGACCTTTAAAATTTCACTGATGAAACAAATATGAATTATTCTAAACCACTATCGGAATTTGACACTATATGTATGAGATAAAAAACAATTATAGCCAGCATAACATTTAAAATTATTTTTCGATTGCTTAGCAATACTCGTAGTGTTAGAAAAGTCTTGATTTTATGATCGTAATATGTGTATGGTTGAGGCGAAATGATAAGCAAATGACAGATTTAACGATAAAGATATATATCTGATCATTTCAGATATCTAGGATTATGCTACGTTATTTGGTAAGCCATAATGATAAAAACATAAAATTTCATCATTGAGCGTTTAACGTCTTTTAGAATCTTTTCTTCAGACGAACTATGCTCTTAAATAATCCAAAGAACTTTAGATTTTTCTCATATGTATTTTTTTTAAGATTGCAGCGAGAATTGATCACAAATTCGATGGTCGATTAACAGCAATCGATTTCTGCGAATTTAATTATCCGTTATGCAATCAATCAAATAATATAAAATATTATTCGATCAATCTGAAAAAGACGGCGTACAGATTTACAATTCCGATAATTGATTTCAAGTAGAAATGTACTCCAGGTGTATTATTTTGTATAGTTAATTATAATATTTCTTTTCATCTCAATATCCTTGGAATGCATGCACTTCATTATCAACGAGTCCACTTCTTATAAGACTTACAGATATTACTTTTTTCATTGCGGCCTCTCGAGGCCAACCAAACAAATGTGTACAAAAAATGAATCACCTACAAGTTATTACATTATATACGTTCTTTGATGGATGATCCAAAATTTTCAAGCCGATTCGGAATGCGTTTCTGAACTAAAATGGCCTACGGTTTTTTATTTATTTATTGAACGCAGTTATTTATTTATTGAACGAATCCCCTAATCTTTGAAAATCAATCGGCTGTACTTTCTTACTCTTATTATGCCCACGTTATTTATATTTCTGCAGACAACAGTTTATTTAAATATAACGGAAGATCAATACGTATCGAAATTTTGATAAAAATTAGTAGTATTAGTAGTATCTTTCATTAACAGTATTCATGGCATTTGTTTGAAGTAAGTATTGGGTCGTTTGCAATCTTTTTATTGAACAATGAGTACGAACACCTCAGAATATTCATCGACTGTTAGATATTCGGACACCGAAGCAGAGAGGAAAGGGTGACCTCACCTTGGGCGGCCATATACTCTTCACACTTTAACTTCAAGTGCTCGCCAATCACGTATGCAATTATATACACCATTCTGTAGGATTGGAAATACTGCGTGAATGTTTAGAATGATTGCGATGTATGAAAGGTACGTTCTGAGCTGAGTACTTGAGAAGGTCGTGTGTATGGGGGGGTAGAGTGGCCCAAGGGTTCGGGTGGTCGGGACCGACCACCACCGAGGGATGACTGCGGGGGTGTGTCCTAAATGAGTGAGAGCAAATGAGGAATAGAATGAAAGAGAAACTAAGAGTGAAAGAATATAAAGAATGAATGAGGGGGAGAGCTAAAGCAGAGCTAAGTGAGAGTGAAGAGAGAGTGGAAACAGAGCGTAAGGAAAAGTATCGTGTGTTTGGGTAACGTCGTGTGTCGACGCATTTATAATAAAGATAGTGTTTTAATGAGAGTAACTGAAATCTTATTACACCACCTGTCCTCTAATCCCAACTACGTGGGGTTTACAAAGAATAACTTCTACAATTCTATGGTATAATCATTCCTCATCTGTACTGAAATATTCGTCAGTCTGCCCTAATTAGATGTCCGTTCGAATAAAGGAGCAAGTATTTTACAATATGTATGTCCCTCGTACAGTTCTAATAATGTTCTTCATATTCCATGGAAAACATTGCGTTGTCTAGATGACATTAGCCAGCAAATTCTTACGAAGCTTCATTAATTAGATCCACGGACTTCTAATAGGATGGCGGAAACGGAAATTGTACCGTGCGTATATATTTCGTAGACATTTCGAACGGAGGTCGACTTGTCACGCGGAAATTACGATAGCATCCCCTAATTTCAGACTTAAGTAAAATAAGAGAGCAGGGGGAGGGGGGGGGGGGAGTGTAATGAGTTGGTCTTGCTTTTCGTAGCTAATGCAAGAAAATACGGTTGTTTATGCGGAAACGATGAACACATCATGGACGCGTTCCTCTTTGTCCGACGTTAACAAATCTTTTAATAGGCGGTACAGTAACAATATGCAACAAGATCGTGATCTGATGCGTATTGTCCTGTGGGCAGGAAAAAGGGCTGTTTGTCATGTCACCCTTTGAACGTTACCTACCGTCTTTTGGCGACGCATCCTGCCGCAGAGCGCCCCTTGTAAATCACCCCTTGGGGGTAAAGGTCCGCTGCTGCTTAAATCACCACGCATCTGGTTTTTGTCAGAGTAACGATGTTTCTTATATATGTATATGCACTAGCATCCATTAGGTTGTCACGGATGAAATGACCAAATTTGTAATAACCTGTCAACGCCTGCCGTTTCGTGTAAAATAATATTTGCTAATTAAACTACGATGTACTACGATGTACTACAATGTACCATTTCATACACTCTTTGTAATTTGTGTAATTTTCTATGCAATTGTAATGGACAATTTTAATTCGAAGACATCTATGGTTTTAGATACGAAGATGTCTTCGAAAGAACTTTCTACGACGTTTTCGTTATTAATTTTTTGTTTACGGTGATTATTTCGTAATCAACATATTTCAAACCTGAGATGAATTGCACGTTCTCGAAATGTTATGTTGAGATTATGAGCAGTTTCTACTATGTTAAATGTCGAAATTTCTACTTCGCGAAGGAAATGCTCCTTAGAAAATTCGATTTTTATCCACAATTCGTTTCGATGCAGAATTTGCAATTCTATAATAGGAAAATTCAGAAACCATTGACCATTTTATATTTTCTCAGCCTATTAAGTACTATTTGTCAATATAGTTGAATATTAAATTCTGAAGGTTATTACACGCTTGAGAAATTGTTCATTTAGTAGATGACTAACTAGGGAAAGTTTGAGTGATCAAAAATCAATGCCGCAATGCGTTAGATGTTTTAAAGAAACTGGTTGAAAGGAAACCCCTTGCCTTACGACATTTCACAATGCTACGCACGCCTGAGTTGACTATTGAATTCCTGCACAATTCATAAATAACACGATTCATACTCGCGTTTCTTACATACATGAATCTCTTTCTATGTTGCGAGTTATGCTCATGCTTTTTTCAATTTTAACACGCAACACGAGTGACACTCGTTGGACAGGGCGTCGACAAGTGCCGGGATCCGTTATCTGTTTTACTGCGTTTATAACGGACAATTTGGATTAGGGAACCGATCGGGGTGTTCAATTCCTTACCGCCTGTACCCCGTACGGCAGATGGAAGTCGATAATATTCGAGAGACGATCGATTCCTGAATACAAATTTGCGGCCCTATATTGCGTCTAACTGAGTGTATCACATATATTTACATATATACATATGTACTCGCGACATTTTCGAAAAGTAATAAAAGAGGCGAAGGAAGACGTGAGGATCCACACGTACGGAGTTTTTATCGGCACGTGTTTCCTTTGTAACCGATAACCTCGGTGGCGTCATTTAGAAACGACGATGTTTCGAGACGAGTAGGGTCTACGCTAGGTAAATTCGAGGCGCTCCTCTTAAGTTGCCACCCAAGAGGACCTGAAACGACTCTAACGACAAGCCAAACAGGATTTTCCAACCAGAAATTCGAAGCGAACCGTTCCGATTGCCAGTAATCAAGCCACCCGGCTAGATAGAGAAAATTTGTAGCGATCGTTACACATCGTGTAAGTATCAAAATATAACCGAGCCATAAATTCACAGCTCTAGCAGTTATTGTAGAAATTAGCCGGAGAACTAGAGCCCAAAAGTGATCTTCCGACTAGTATTCGCGACCTGGGACTTTACCGGGATTGGCGACCTTTTTTAGTCGTCGATTTGCTTGCTCCTGGATGCACTGATTGTGTGAGGTAGATGGCGAAACGCTAACGATAAGTGCTAATGAGGCGCAAAGACAGATTATGTAGTGTCCAATACACTATTCCGCGAAGCTAGTTCCAAGGGCTGTTGGTGGGAATATCGAGTGCACCTTAATCGTGTCGGCAATTCGAACACTATACGGTAATCTGTAATAATGGTGCGTATCCACTTGCCGCGTATCCTTGTATCGTATCTCCGTTTCGTATCAATGTGCACGGTCAAACGTTGTATCGTTGCGTATCAAAATGCGACACGAAGATACTCAGGAACAAGTATACGAGGATACGCAACCCTTGAGGCGCGCCTTCACTCGATGCGTATACTCGTACCATAAAATGCCGACCCACTGCACCGTGCCCTAAGAGCGCAGAACGCTTACACGTATTCTATTACTGTTGCGTTTCAGAGCGGAGAAAGGAGGAGAAAGCACTGCTTATTGTTAGTTGCGTAGCGTTTGAAAGAAAGATATGCAACAGAACTGATCTGTCAGTTATCGGTTTGCGCCGCGTCAAAAGAATGCTACTTTAAAGAAGAACAACGGCGGGGGCGACCACACGGTGGGCTACCTGGGTTTATGGCGTGTAGGCGAGTTGCTCGAGAAGAGCCAGGTTTGCGCCGACATTCGGTACCTTCGTGACTCCGGTAAGGTCCGGGCCAGCAGAGAGTCCGGGCGCGTTCCTCTCCGTCAGAGAAAGGGAAAGGCTGGGCATTATAAGGAGGCAAGCACTCAGCCCCGCGAGGCCTTTTTTCAAAAGTATTTGCGTCGACAGAGTCTATAAAGCACTGCTTGATTATCATTATTATTAAATTAGCTCATTTTCAACCCTTACACTACGGTACTGTATTCAGCTGAGCCACTTTGGATGGGCAGCGTTCTGCGTACCTTGAGCAGCGCACAGTGCACTACAGCGTACTGGTTCGGAACGGAATGTCACGATACACGAATACGAAGCAACTAGTTATGCACGCTGAAGCTGGGTATTTATTTGTTGCGCATCGTTCTGGGCGGCCGAGCGTTGGACCGTTGCGTGTCCTTTGAAACGGAGATAAGGAATGAGCTCGGTCGGTCGTTTGGTGGTTTTTGTATCCGGCATCAAAAGAAGGGAACTGTACTCTTTTGTGCACCGAATGCAGTTTCATTTCTGAGGGTAACGAAAAAACGAGTTGATGCGTAATACAGATGTATATCTGTATAAGTTCGTTCCCTTTTTCCGATGGACACGATTTCTCCTTCATTTAACAACCACAAACGGGTTATTAAACTTGAAAGTGTGCACAACAGTAAAAAAAGTTTTCAAATATGTTCCACAATGGAAACAGTTTTCATTAACAACTTTCCAAGTTATGGGTTCAAAGAACCATCCCATATTGGCATACTGTGTTCCAGTGTCTGTACGATCCAATCCTGGTTTTAATAACTGACAGGACAATATTCCTGTTGAAAATTTGCATGATTTATCAGCCCAATATTTAAGAAAATTATGCAAAAGCCAAACCAAGGCAGGGTCATCTCGACCCGAATGCAATATGAGGGTTAAGGGTTAATTAGGCGTATACACGTAGACTTACCCGGCTTTCTGCGCGAGCTCCAAAGCACAGGAGGATGCGCGGCAGCGGCGACGGCAGCGGTGGGGTTACCGGCGGAGGCAGCCAGCTTGACTGCGTTCCGCGTACCTGAAACAACAACAACATTTACAACTGCGTGCGGTGAGACACTGATATAATTTTTTAGCAGTTTTGTAGGACAGCGCGTCATACGACCACTCGGACATTTGTTCGAACGCGACGATCATTTTTGCTTTTGTTTTAAGAAAGTATGAGAGATCGGAGCTTGCGTAAAAGTTACGCGGGAGTATCTTCGTGAAAAAGCTCTGGAGGCTTCGTACATTTTGTTCTGGTTAGAGAGGTGAGTAAAATAACGATTTGAAAACTGTCAATTGTATAAAAGAGAACTGTAGAATGTTTATGGAGTTTATGTCGTATGCAGTGAAATGATATAAAATTTGTAATACGGAAGTTACTTTTTGTTCTTTCAGCTACTCTGTGTTCAGTAAGGCTGAATAGAAGGCAATGTAAATTAATCAATTCTTTGTAAGTTTGTCTTGGCTGCTGTGCGTTGGCATTGATTTCTTCATAATTTCTTTTAAAGTATTAGACGGGGCTCCTAATTTTCTGTACCAGGAAGAAAGACTTAAGTCACTTGTCAACCAAGGTCCGATTTGATTATCGAATCGATTGAATATTACGAGAACGATTCTTATCATTTTCATTGCTAATGCTATTCCGGGGATTATATCTAGTTCCGCAAAATTTGTTTGAAAGAAACACTCAGGCTTATACCCCCTTTTTTCTAGGTTTTGAGCAATCGTTTAATCCACATAGTTATCTCTGGAATCGTAAAAAATGATGCGGCAAAGACAAATAGGTACAGGCTCGACGCCTTCAGCGATTGTGCGTTTATCATTTTTGATAATGAAGCAGAATACGAGACAGTGTGTCGGATTACTTCGTGTTACATTTGCCCTAATGAGCTATCGGCAATCCCTGTAGCAATAGCAGAGTGTTGAAAAGTTGTGTGGGCTATTGGTGTTATTTTTGAGAGCACAGCAAAACTGCTCCATTACGTTCTACCTTTTCATCCTTAGAACATATTACATTGCGTTACCAGTAGACAATTTCTTGGCAAACGCAAAGTTCATAATTCATAAGCAGCGTAATCTAAAATCAAGGGTTGCAAGTTTGAAGCATTTGTTTAATGCAAGAATACTCGGGAGGGAAATCATTTTCAACGTTTACGAGACACTCTACGTTTAAGGTAATGAAATATTTAATAGCAGATTATGTATCACCGCTGTGGTATGCCGATACGTTATACATATATGCACATAAGTTAACGAGGATAACAGAATAAGATTCGTACGATGGCGATTAATAATTGAGCGAACTAAATTTTCCGAATACTTAAACCTAAAACTCCTCGTACAATTTTCACGAACTTTGCAGTACATTTCTGTGTATTACGTGGATCTGCAACTATCAATTTTACACAACGCGTAATCAAAATTAGTAGGACAATTAAATGAAAGTTGAGCTGTAGCACGATATTAATTATCTGGATATTAATTAATTGTATGAATAAATATCTGCCGTGAAAAATTTCTGTTGCACACTTGCCATCACTTTGTTTTACTATGACAATGTTTGATTCTCTGATGAACTTGTGTGAGTGTATTTGGAGTCGTGCTTCAAAAGCGCCAATCGATTCTGTAGCATAGACTGTGTGACTTGGTCAATCAGTTGCTTATGTTGGAACCAATAATCAATTATACAATAATTAATAAAGAACCAATAACACATATTTTAACTCAATTACCGCTTCAATAGGTTGCAATAAGGGCGATGAATTTTCGTAGGAAATAATTTGTATTCAATCGAAATATGGATTACGCTTTTTCTCCAACGGGATATCAACTGATTTATCAGTGCTATTTTATTTATTACACTATTCTTGCTATTTGAAAACTTTTTATTCCTTAGAAAGACCGATAAATACTGCAAAAGGTGTTAATCGGTTGAGGGAAGATCTGGTGAGTATGATGTATGAGGAAGGATTTGTAATTCGATTCAGTTAATGTATGAGATCGTGATGTACGAGCTTTATAAAGGTATAGAACTGTACCAGAGCTGGTTGTATTTTATTCAATTTTGTATGCAAAATTTCGTTTTCGTAGCAATACGATGTTCCTGTTGTTGTGTTACAAGTGTTTGAAAATAAATAATGAATTCCGATTCAATTTAGAAGCACGTATCTACAATTTTTTTTTGCATATCATATCCATTTTTTCGTTGCGTACAATAGTTTACGAACTACATAAACCCTAAATGAAAGTTATATTATATTAACAATTGGTGATTGCTTATTGTGTACTTGAATATTCTAATAATTACTAAATTCCTTCGTTACGAAAATTGCTGAAGGGATCCACATCATTCGTATCAAACATTAGGAAAGAATTTATTATCTGTACATTGTAGAGAATATTTATATTTTTTGTTATTTACTGATGTTGTTGAAAAGTTACCCTTAGATTTTGAAAGTTACAAACTATTCTGTGATAAGCATCGCCATCCTAAGAGTAGATACGTAAAACAAATACAAAAATGTTTACGAAGATTGCTCATATCGCTTTACAATTCGCACGGTCAATTAGGAGTATAATATGTAACTGTGAAATAAATCGAGACCTCGCACTCTGAACTAGAAATCTGTAATATATTTATTACGATCTTGCACTGTATTAATTACAGATATTTCTCTGTAATAGACCCTGACCCGTGCATCCAGTAAACCAATTTCTATTAAACACTATATTTATATTCCTTTCACTGTTCACTATTGCAAGGAGGAAGAGGGTGCAGAAAGTTGTCACAATTGATTTCCACTTGTCTGTTAATTGCAAGGGCAAACGTACAGGCACCGAATCATACGAATTAGTTTAGCTGTTAAATCGTCAAGCTAGTTACTAAAGATCATCCAAAAAAAGAAAAGAATCGGACAAAATCAATTCAATTTGCAATGCGTTGCTCGCAATCGGTGCAGCGATAATGCCCAATTTCCATGCGGGGGGCTTAACGAACAGCGTCACACCGAAATACCGTACAAACGAAACATCGAACGAACACCGATATACGTATCTCCAAACGTAACTTACGAAAACAGTGAATTTTGTCGTCGCTCTCGGGGCTGGACGCCGCGGTGTAGCTGCAAGTGCAAATGCAGAAGAGTTTCCTCTTGGTGTCGCGACTGATCTGACAACGACCCTGTCGATCGACTGCCATTGCGATCAGCTACACGCTGATTGCGACGAGCACACCGAGGCGAGACGATCAGAGACGAGACAAGTCGAGCCGTGCGGAATCGAATGGAAGGAAGAGGGTGGAACTAGGTAGTAGATAGCGTGAGAGGAGGTGGAGCTATCAGGTGAATTCGCTCCACGGTTCTCACACAGCAACGAATATTAGACGGTGGAAAGGAAGAACGGATGTGCGTGCTTCCACGCGATTTCTCATTCAGCCATCCACCTAAGTACGTCTGCCAACTTGCTATTTCTAGGCGCGATATCGATACGAAGATGCGAACGGTGCGTTGCGCTCGGGTTCACGGGGATTCGTCAACTTGGCGGAACCACGTGTACACCTCTTCGTGCCCGACACAATCCGTTGGGAAACGCGATTGTTAATTAAAGGCCCTGCGACTTCCAGATTCAGTTTCTGACCTCATCAAGCTAATACCTGCTATTCTGATTATCGATGTTTAGGTGGAACGCTATTTTTGGCGTCGGCCGCGCAAGGTTTATCGGCAGGAGAGTCGATACGAAGAGGCTCCCTTCGTTTCGGCTCGGCTAATCGAGAGGTAAATGGGAATCTTCATGCTAGTATTTCAGCGTTTCGCGAGGGTGGAAAGCTTTCCAATGTTTGAAATTATTAAGCCGCACACGATTCAGTCGCAATTGTGCACGAAAGCACCGTTGTACTGACAACTGCTTCACGTTTTTGGGGAAATGGTTTAATAAATGAAATTTTAATTAAACCATCCAAGTTAATTGTTTATGTCTCGATTGTCTTGTATAGTAAATTCAATTAATTGTTACTTACAATTATTTGCAATATATTTCGTACGATATTTTAAATTCCCATTGGAATATGACAATATTCGCAGCCGGTTTAATTATTTTTATTTCTTATTTGCACTGTATATTTCATACTTGGATTCATTAATTTTATTGCGATTGGGGAGCATTATTTCTAATTGTACATCAATTAATCGATCGCATGTTCGGCCCTGGGGTTAATAAATTCAAATTTCCATTAAATTAATTAGCAGAGTTCCCAAACGACCCTCGCCGAAACAAAAAGGTATGTAAAAAGAACGCGAGTCATCGTTTATAGCCAAATTGTATTTTGTGAGGTTAGTTTTGCGGTTAAATAAATAATTAAAATAATTTTGTAGTTAAGTAAGCATGAGAAAACATTGATAGCAGCTTTAAAAGGTGAATACAAAATCTGTCGAACGATGTGCAATGCACATTCGGTACGTAAATATTGTTGAGATAAATGCATTGCAGAATTCAATGGCACGTGCTCAGTGGACAACTTAGCACCTACTTAAATAATATTTGCCAACTCATATCCATATGCATTTAATTCATACTTTTATCAATTTACTATATCTGTGTTTCTGTCAAGCAACACTGCTCATCACACTGCTCGGTGCGTTAAATAATTGATTTTCTTCGCCTATAGGGTGACGCTTTATCACTGAACGGTACGATGAATTTTCGGACCATGACATTTGAAGATGTTTTATCTTTTCAAATTGCGACGCTGTAATAGCATTACATAAGCCATATTTCCTTACAGATTAACACGTGTCAGGGAAATTGCATGCTTCGTTTTCATGTAAATTTCAACCGTGTTTTATGTCTTTGATTATAAAGTAATTGTGGTATCGTGATAATGAGCACACGAAGGACACCGAAGGCTGAGACTGACCATGATTTATCGTCGGTATTTTTCATTCTCGACCCTGTTTCGTGTATGTACTTTCAAAAATAAGAAGACCACGCCCAAAAAATCTTGGGATGCGTTGAAAGCTGAAGTAGAACGACACCGCGTATCGTATCTGTTTTTGTTCGTACGGGCAATGCTTCGAATTATTTTAATTAACCCTGAGAATTCTCCTATTATGCTTAAATTTTAATACTCCATCATTTCAGCAAATTTGTTTCGTGTCTAAACAAATTCCATACAACTTTCATCATCCACTTGAACGCGCACAGACTTTTGTAAGAAGGCCAAAGGCTTTCTTTATTTTATATACTATAAGCAAAAGTTGCTTGTTACAGTCATTGGTCTATTTTTGGCAGGTTTTAGTTTAACAAAGCACAAAAATGTTACGCAGGAGGAAAGGTCTACGAAGGATTGGTTTTGCAGAAGTACTGGAAAAAGTAACCATATCAACTGCAGCAAAATTCAATATATATATATTATTACGAAATGAGACAACAATTGTTATTATTATTAATACTTATATACTTGTGTATATTGTCGTGAACCCGTGAAATGAAGTTACTCAGAGTTGCAAAGTATTTATGTGTAGTCTTTATTTATTTTTGCTTCGAAGTGGATGGTTGGACTGTTCAGTTTATTCTCATTTTTCGGAGTCGAATCATGAAAAATGTAAACTATTACTATTGAAGGAGTGGGAGTAGGAGATCGTAGTGGTGGTTGAGAGGGTGGAAGTGGAACTGGAAGGGGTTTTCGGAATTTTGGGGAAGGAGGTACTTTATGGTTTTTAGAGGCCTTGAAGAGGTGCGTGCGTTTTCGGAGAAAGTTGGGTATCATAAAATAAAAAGGACTGGGATTAGGGCGGAGGGTAATTATAGTCGGATTATTGCGAGGTTCACAGTTTTGCACATGTTCCGTGCACGTGTAGGTTCGGGAATCCAGGTATCTAACACCTCCCGCCTTTAGATTAATTTACGATTTCTTAAGAGTAAATTATTTCTACGGTATTTGATCGATCTTATATTCACATTAAAATGATAAGACTTAGAAGTAGTGTTAAAATTAATCCATGTTTATGGAAGCGGCTCGGAATGGTGATGGTCTGGGCCCATGCGGTGCAATAGACCTGGTTGGGGTGTCACCTTGGTAGTATTCGACGCTGTCGTGTGCTGGTTGTACGTTGATTTTTGGGTGTAACCCTTGCACTGAGATTCGAGATGAATGGTTCCGGTGGATTCCAATTCGAGATCCTCGATGTGTGTCGAAGAACATGTGAGGGTCAACTGCAGGTGTTGATTTGTAATGAAGACCCAGGTGTTGTCCCTGAGGTGCTACCAATTTTCGAAGTCACCTTCGATGGTATGAATTCGACACGATGATGGGATCGTCTTGGTGGTGGGTGCGAGCAGCATTGTCTCGCACGTTGGTCGTCCGGCCGTCCGTATTGCGTACTTCTTGTAGCAGGTATATTCACCGGTATCAACTGCTGGACATATCTCGAGAATTTCGAGCGGTGCGTAATATACCTTATTTGTACTCAACAGGAGATAAGGAGTACTGGGGTGGACATAAAAATAGGTGTTTTCAGGAATTGTGGAAGACGGAACGGTAATATTTCGTATAGCTCGAACAGCATTGCGCGAACCAACGGAATTTTTATGATGAATAGTAAGATATTGTTAGTGTAAGCTACTGTTAATTTATATGCTTTTTCGTACTTATGTATGGTACTGAGCGTTAATGGAACAATTCATTCTACATCGTTTTGAAGAACGATGTTGTTTAGTTTATCGATAAGATTCTGCGGAGATATTAATTGTGGATGAAGTATGTTTCGTTTTCCCAACATAATGGAGGAAATAATTAGATTATGGTATTAGTCTAACCCGGAAGATATTTGATATAAAATAATCAAGTGCTCCAAAATGACTTGTCTATTTTAATTAGTCGCCTGGAACAGAGGGTTTCAATAAATTGGTGTGATATGTTACTAATTTTCTATTCACCTGTATCTGGACTGTATTATTTGTATTTATTTTGATTATCCTGTACGGGCCTTTATAGTTTGGTGCCAGCTTCTTGTTTAATCCCGGTGTATTTTGTTTATTTAAAATATACACTAGGTCGTTGATTTTGTATTTGTGTGTGATAATTTTGTTATCGTAGTACGATTTCGATTTGGTTTTTGATTCTATTAAATTGTCTCTAGCTATCTTTTGTGTGTAGTTTAATTTCTGTTTCAAATTTACGATGTAGTCGTCATAAGAATAATTGAGTGTTGGTTCTTGTGTTAGGCTACTGGGTAAATATGGTTTATTACCGAAAAGGGTTTCGTATGGTGTGAAGCCGGTCGATTTGTGTACATGTGTGTTGTAAGCCATCATTGCAAAAATTATCAGTTCGTCCCAGTCTGATTGTTTTTGGTTTATGTAGTGTTTTAGGTAATCTTTCAGTGTTAGGTGTGACCTTTCCAGTGCGCCGTTTGTCTGGGGGTGGTAAGGAGAAGATAATACGTGTCTTGTGTTAAACAGTCTGGTCAGTTCTTTTATTAAATTTGAGGTGAAGTCGGTCCCTTGGTCAGTCAGTATCGTTCTAGGGATTCCGAATAAGGTCGTAAATTTTGCGAATTCTGCAGCTATGGTTTGCGCTTCGTGATTTGGAAGAGGTACGGCGTATGAAAATTTAGTGAGGTCGTCTTGCATGGTCAGTATGTAGCGGTTATTGTTTTGGGTCTGCGGCAAGGGTCCTACGATGTCGAGTGCTAGTCGTTCGAATGGTTTGTCAGATGTGGACGTAATTACCATTGGGGCTTTCGACGGTCGGAAGTTGGTCTTGTTGACCTGGCAAGACGGGCATTGCTTAATATGCTTTTTTATGTCCCTTTTCATGGTGTCCCATCTGTAAAATTCTTTGATCCGCTTGTAGGTTCTAAGGAAACCCGAATGACCTGCTAATTTTGAGTCATGGTTCTCTTGGAGGATTTTACTTATTTCGATTTCTGATTTAGGGGTTGTACGTGCGTTTTCTAATATTACGGGTACAATGTCGGTATCTTTGAAAATATAATATATTATTTCACCGAACATTTCCTTCTTTACATTTTTGTTGTTAATCGTTGCATCGTGAATATATAGAGTTCCGGAATATTGAGTTTCTTGTAGGTGATTACTTAAAGATTGTAATGAATAGAATATATCTTTATATTCTAATTTGTCGAAGTTAAAAACTTTTCCAATGCAAATATATGTGGTTTTAGAATCTTTGAGGAGTTTAATCGACGAATATAGTTCGTCGGGCTCTTTGATTTTTGACATATCGTATTCTTTCCTGATTGTTTCGGAGAGCAGATTGTTGTCATCTAAGTCTTTTGAATAGAATAAAACGTTTGGAAAGTATTGAAATTTGTCGCAAGGCATGGATTTTATTTTAGGAATATCGAGATTTTTATAATGGAATTGAATAAAGTTGTCGAAGGAATGATTATTTTGATTTACTGTTGTTAAAGCTTTTGATAAGTAGACGCCCTTTTGCAGTTCAAGCTCCGGAATGAGGCCTTCTTGAACTTCTGGGTTTCGGATTTCGATTTCGACTAAGGTTTCTGATCGAGCTTTTAAATTTATAGGATTTACGTTTTGAATTTCCGGGTTCTGAGCATTGAGTTGGATCGCGACTGGTACCGATTTAAGAGTTATTGACTGTGTTTGATAGTTGATTGTCGCGGATTCCTTCTGTAAAAAATCCTTTCCTAGTAAGCCGTCGAATGGGACGTTTGTTGCTTGATTTAGGATGTAGAATTTGGTCTCGATGGTCGCGTCATGTATTTGTATTGGAATTTTACAACTGCCTACGGTTTCCACAGGGGTATTTGTGCTAAGACCGTGTAATATTAATTGGTCTTTGGAATCGAAGTATGTATCCGGATGTAGTTTACAAGCTTTGATCAATGAGACATTTGCGCCTGTATCGATTAGAAATTTGAAGTTATTGTTTAAGTTTTTAGAATAGCGTGAACATGTTAAGATGTAGTCTAAATTATTGTTGGAGATAGATACGCTTAATTCTCGAACACTGCTGGTTGAGAGATTTGGTCCGCCAGCGTGGTATCCGCCGCTGGGGACTCCTGGCAGTTTAAATGAAACGCAGAATTTTCCGTCCGAGGAGGGCCATCGTTAGGCGGTTGCTGCCTACGATTATTATTAAATTGTCGTTTCCTACACTCGGCTATTACGTGACCTTCATTTTTGCAATAATTGCAGAATTTCGGTTGAATTGTGTTGTCTCTTGTATTAGATTGATTTGGAGTTTGGTGTGAGTTTTGTGCTTGTCGTTGTGGATATTGCGCGGCTTGGTTCTGATAAGGAGGTCGAATTTGGCTAGGTGTTTGGACGTGGTGAATAACCCTGTTACGATTAGTTTGATTTGATCTGCATTGGGACGTTTCATGGTTTGATCTCCCACAAATAGCACAAGATCTTTGTCTGCTATTTCGATGCATATTTAACGCGCGTTCTTCCGCTATCGCGGCGGTGTAAGCAGAATTTAAGTTATCGAAATCTTTCCACCGAAGCATTTGAGAAATTTGCGGATTGCTATGATAAACGAATCTGTTTAGGGTTGTTTCCTCTACTGATTTTTTCTTTCCTGGTATCTCTAAAGGATCGGTTGAATATTGTTGTATAGCACCAAGTGCTCTGGACGACAATGTGACGAGTCTTTGGTAAAAATTACTAATACCTTCCGAATGAAGCTGTTTACTATTATTTAGTTCCTCCATTATCTGGCAATAATGTTTTTTGTCTTGATAGAGTCGTTTCAGTTGTTCCTTTAGCTCTGACCAATTGCGAAAACTTTGTAATGCTAACTGTTCTTTAGCGTTTCCAGAAATTTTTGAAAGAATGAAATAGAGTAGTGGGATCTTTTGTCTTGGTGATGCGAGTTCGTCGGCGTTATTACAGTTTGCTATAAACTGTCCGAGCTCGAATCGGTTACCGGAGAATTCTTTGGGGATTAGACTGCATAAGAATTGAATTGGGAAATCGGGTGAGGAATTTGAGGAATCCAACATATTATCGGGTGAATTTGGTTGAGACATGGTATTAGGATGTTGAGTTGAATATAAGGCGATTACAAAGCAACGAAACCTGAGACTGTACTTGCCGTATACCGGTGAAGTCGTTGAACTTGTTGCTGGTTGACTTCCGTTGTCGTATACTGGTGAAGTCGTCGAATGTGCTGCTGGTTGACTTCCGTTGCCGTGTAGATACTCTTGCACTCGTAGAACCTCGGGGTTGACACTTTTATTTTCCGTCACAAAGGATAAGAATCCACAGGCGAAGAACACTTTGAATAAAGTTTATTTATTCTTGCACCGTTGACGGTCCTACCGACTGCGCCAATTTTTGTGTCGTGAACCCGTGTAATGAAGTTACTCAGAGTTGCAAAGTATTTATGTGTAGTCTTTATTTATTTTTGCTTCGAAGTGGATGGTTGGACTGTTCAGTCTATTCTCATTTTTCGGAGTCGAATCATGAAAAATGTAAACTATTACTATTGAAGGAGTGGGAGTAGGAGATCGTAGTGGTGGTTGAGAGGGTGGAAGTGGAACTGGAAGGGGTTTTCGGAATTTTGGGGAAGGAGGTACTTTATGGTTTTTAGAGGCCTTGAAGAGGTGCGTGCGTTTTCGGAGAAAGTTGGGTATCATAAAATAAAAAGTGAAGTGATTTGACCCTAATGTATGTGTTTGTATAACGCGCCCAGGCGAAGCGTGGCGCGACGCTATCTTCTTTTGTTCTTTTCTTTTGTCACGATATATACTTCCTTCTTCGCTTGACCATTATAGAAAGAATGTACACGCTGCAGGCACGCTGCAAGTCTTCTAATAAAACTATTGGGACTAATCCAACAAGGTTATGGGCCCAGGAACCCAGTAATCCAGGAAGACTTATATTGTGCTACCGATCCATCGAGGTATTGAATGATTCAGGGAAGTAAGTACTGCAGAAAATAAAAGTAAGGTTCTGTGAATTCTCGCCACGTGGGTCGCACGCGGAAGCTAAAAGAAAAAGAATGGCTTCGCTAACTAATTCCGCCGATCGAATTGATAAATTAAACGGACATAATTATCGATCATGGAAATTCAACATGAAAATGGCATTAGTGCAGCGTGAATTATGGGAATTCGCAGAGGGTATAGAAATTGACCCGCCTGATGACGTAGATGTATTCAATCGCAGAAAAGAAAAAGCGTTAGCAGCAATCGCTTTGAGTGTTGAACCCGAACAACAGGTGCATATATTAGATTGCGAAACAGCATATGATGCGTGGGAGGCACTAAAGAAAGTGTTTGAGCCAAAATCGAGACCAAGAATACTGCAGTTGAGGAAGCAAATGGTTTCAATAAGATTAGAACCTGATGAAACTATGACATCATATCTGGGAAGAATAAGAACGTGTAGCGACAGTCTAAAGGAAGCAGGGTATGAGATTAAAGATGATGACCTGGCATATACAATGTTGTCTGGCCTGCCAGATAGTTACGAGGGAATTATTATGGCGTTGGCAAACCAAGACGATGAGAAGTTCAAATCATCAGAAATAAGGGGAATCCTACTATCGGAGTATGAAAGGAAAGCAACTAAAGAGATGGATGGAGTCAGTAAACAGAAGGAAGCGTATCACCAAACCAAGGCAGCATATCACCCAACCAAGGTGGGATATCACCCAATGAAGGAGGGATATCACCGTGCAGCAGAACACAGGAAAGAAGACCGGAAATGTTTCAAATGTGGTAAACAAGGACATATATCAAGAAACTGTAGAGTACCAGATCTGAAGGTAAATGGGAAACATGGTACAAGTAAGCATAGCGACTCATTCCTATTAGAAGTAAATAACATCCAATTGGATGATGATTGGCTAATAGATAGCGGTGCAACTCACCATATATGTAAATACAAAGACTGGTTTGTTAGGTATAGACCAATTCCAAGTGAAATAATCTATTCGGCCGATAATCATACCAAAAACGAGCTAAGAGCAATAGGAATTGGTGATGTCAATATAGAAACTCGGGTGAATAACAATGTATTTAGTTTAACTCTCAAAAATGTTTATCATGTACCTAACATAAGAAGGAATCTACTATCGGTATCTCAAATAGAAAGTAAAGACAAAAGGTTAATATTTGACAATGGAAAGGTAAAAATATTCAATAAAAGAAGTAAGATGATAGTGGGGGAGGCATTCAACAGAAATGGATTATATATAGTAAAAACAGAAACTGTTAAAAATAGGTTAGATACGGTTGAATCACATACAGCAAGCAATGACAGGACATATGATAATCAGAAATGGCATCAGAGATTCTGCCACGTAAGTATGACAAATATAAAAGAATTACATAAGAAAAACTTAGTTCGTGGTTTAGAAAATATAAATGATAACAACGTTCATTGCAATGGGTGTAGTGTTGGTAAGTCTACTAAAGTATCATGCAAACAAATAAAAGGTAAACAAACAAAATCTATCCTACAGTTAATTCATTCAGATTTATGTGGGCCTATGCCTTTTGAATCTATAGGGGGATCAAAATATTTCCTAACTCTTACTGATGATTACTCGCGAAAAACGACTGTATATTGCTTAAAAGGTAAAAATGAGGTAGCTTCTTATGTACAAAAATATGTAGCCAGAGTAGAACGCGAAACAGATAAGAAAGTAAAAAGGATAAGAACGGATAATGGACTGGAATTTTGCAATAATGAATTAAAGGCATTGTTTAATAATTTAGGAATAAGACATGAACGAACGAACACGTACACACCTCAAATGAACGGGGTAGCCGAAAGGGTTAACCGAACGTTGTTAGACCTTGTGCGTGCAACGCTACGGACGGCGCAATTACCTGAAAAATTTTGGGCGGAAGCATTATTGGCTGCATGCTATGTAAAGAATAGAGTTGTACATTCGGCAGTCAGTGATGGGGTTCCGGAAACAGTATGGACTGGAAACACACCTAGTGTAAGGCATTTAAGAGTATACGGATATTTAGCCTATGCTCACTTAACAAGACAAGGTAGGAATAAACTCAACCCTAGAGCTAGGGAATGTATTCTTGTAGGGTATTCAAATCAGACAAAAGGATATAGGTTATGGGATCCTACAACTGATGATATCATACAAACAAAACACGTAGAGTTCGTAGAAGATGTATGTGGTTTCGAGTATATTTATCAAAAGAAAACGTATAGTAATCTGATTGATGATGCAGAAACAGTAGAAGACATAATAGATGACACGATAATTGAAAATGTAGATATAAAAGTAGATGAACCACATGCAGACGAAAATTTGAATATAGAGTCAAATGATAATAACAACGTAGGTAATAGTAATAGTACATACAATTTGAGAGAAACACAGGCACGGAAGAAATTGGTAGTTAATACACCAACTCACAAAAGAGTAGTAAGAAATCCATGGGGATGTGCAGGTAAACCGAAAAATATTGAGATTAACTTATCAGAAATAATAGAACCGGTAACGTTTGAACAAGCCAGAGTATCACCTCAATGCGACGAATGGAAAGCAGCTATGGATGAGGAACTTTGCAGTTTAGAGAGTAGAGGTACGTGGGAAATAGTAAATAAAGCGGAACACATAAAATGTATTGGTAGCAAATGGGTCTACAAAGTGAAAACAGATTCAACTGGAAAGGTGGTAAAATACAAAGCTAGATTAGTAGCGCAGGGTTATAATCAAAAGAAAAACGTAGATTATTTCGAATCGTACGCACCAGTTGCGAACATCTCCACTATTAGGTTATTATTAGCAATGTCAGTATCACAAGATTGGGAAGTACATCATTTGGATGTCAAATGCGCGTATTTGTACGGGGAACTTACCGAAGACATATACAGGGTGACAAAAAACTCAGGGAACATCGATAAATGAGATATAGCTGAGGGGTAGAAAAACAATATTTTCCTTGGCAAAAATGTCCTACATAGTTTCGTTTTTGAGTTATTAACGAAAAACACTGGCCAATGAGAGCGCCCGGCGGGCATCGGCCGACGCGCGCTCAGGTGCGAACCGATCACTTGCGGTAGGTCGTGATGGGGGCATCGAGGGTACCGAGGAAAGCATGTGGCAAATGTTACATCGTCTTAATTAGGAATCACGTGGAATTATTCATTATTCGTGAATAAGAAATACACTAATAAATCGTGTAATAACTGTGCTCGATACGTTTATTCATTATCCGAAAGGAATGAAGTGTTTTATTAATTATGAAAAAAATACTTTTTTTTATCAGTACGTTTTCAGGTGGATAAATTATGTATTAAGAGAAACGATTCGCATAACTAATGTTAGGAAAAGCTAGTTAAACTTACCCATTCGTTCACGAATTAACCTGGCTAACATTGTGTGAATCCTGACCTAGGCCACAGTTATTACACGATTTATTAGTGTATTTCTTATTCACGAATAATGAATAATTCCACGTGATTCTTAATTAAGACGATGTAACATTTGCCACATGCTTTCCGCGGTACCCTCGATGCCCCCATCACGACCTACCGCAAGTGATCGGTTCGCACCTGAGCGCGCGTCGGCCGATACCCGCCGGGCCCTCTCATTGGCCAGTATTTTTCGTTAATAACTCAAAAACGAAACTATGTAGGACATTTTTGCCAAGGAAAATATTGTTTTTCTACTCCTCAGCTATATCTCAATTATCGATGTTCCCTGAGTTTTTTGTCACCCTGTATATGAAATTACCGCCAGGGCATAATGAATCGGATGAGAAAGTAGCGAAATTAAAGAGACCAATTTACGGGTTGAAGCAATCCGGTAGAAATTGGAATAATGCTATAGACTTGTTCCTAACTAAAAATGGATGCAAAAGATTGAAAAGTAATAACTGTATATATACTTATGATAACGAAGTCATTATAGCCATATACGTGGATGATATTATACTATTTACTAAAAATATGAATAAGTTAAAGCGAGTTAAGTTAATGCTGATGTCGAAGTACGAAATGAGAGACTTAAGTAATGTATCATATTTATTAGGTATAAGAGTAGATTATAGCGAACAGAAGATGCGATTATCACAAAAGTTATATATAGAGAAGCTAGTGACCGAGTATAATGTGGATGAATGCAGACCAATAAATACGCCTGTTGACTTGGGCATAAAGTTGTCGAAAAATGATTGTCCATCGACTGAACTAGAGATGAGAGAGATGAGTAATGTACCGTATAGACAATTAGTCGGTTCTTTAATGTATGTAGCAATAGCTACGCGGCCGGACATATTACATATTATGTCTAAATTGTCACAATTCGTTTCGAATCCCGGGAAATTGCATTGGTTACAAGCTAAACGAGTTTTAAAGTATTTAGCCACAACTAAAGATAAAGTTTTAACTTATAGTCCGGGAAATAGTGAACTAGAAGTATTCAGTGATGCGGATTGGGCGTCTGATTTAGACGATAGGCATTCCTATAGTGGGATGGCTGTATTTTTAGGTGGAAATGCAATTTCATGGAGATCGAATAAACAAAAATCGATATCCACTTCCACGATGGAGGCGGAGTATGTAGCATTGGCAACAGCTACAAAAGAAATAATAAGTATGAATATGATGTTTGAGGAATTGCGAAATTCAATTAATATCGAGATACCTTGTAAGCCACATATCATCAGATGTGATAACAAGTCAGCAATTGATTTCACATTAAATAGAGTAGAGAGATCGAGATCCAAGCATATAGATATTGCATACCATGTAACTAGGGAGAAATATGAAGAAGGGTTAATAAAATTAAAATATGTTTCATCTGGAGATAACGTGGCAGATATACTTACTAAAGGATTACCTTATACGGTAATGAAACCACACGTACAAAAGTTAAGATTATGTGAATGTGTAACGAATGCAACGAGTGTCAAAAGTGGGGGATTGAAGTGATTTGACCCTAATGTATGTGTTTGTATAACGCGCCCAGGCGAAGCGTGGCGCGACGCTATCTTCTTTTGTTCTTTTCTTTTGTCACGATATATACTTCCTTCTTCGCTTGACCATTATAGAAAGAATGTACACGCTGCAGGCACGCTGCAAGTCTTCTAATAAAACTATTGGGACTAATCCAACAAAAAGGACTGGGATTAGGGCGGAGGGTAATTATAGTCGGATTATTGCGAGGTTCACAGTTTTGCACATGTTCCGTGCACGTGTAGGTTCGGGAATCCAGGTATCTAACAATATGTATAAATGTATAATACATTACAAATGAAGAATAAAATTATATAATTTCTGCATTGCAAATATAATAATTAAATAAGTGATTGGTACATATTATAATGTCTAGTGCTATCTAAAATCTGCGTAATGAGCAAGTACAAATATCTAACTATCTGAAAACATCGTACTAAAGACGGCACCTACGAACTGAGTTTATTTAAAGATTACATCTTCCAAGATAAGAACTTCCTGTATGTACATTGATTGAATCGTGAGGGGCTAAATCGTATGTACATAGTACAATGTTTGTAGGGTGTTTCAAAATGGTTCCATCCATCTTTAGGATTATGTATATGTATTGCACCGACCATGATTATGAATAAATAGTAGGTATAAATATAAATCCGTAAATGTTTTATCACCAAAATACCGGCTTTCAAACGTGCACGCTAAGTCGAATGTTCGAAGTGCCCTCCTCCGGCAAGGATACAGCTTCACCAAAGTCCTGCATCACTGAAGATATCTTTGAAGTGCACAATTAATACCGAATGTTCCTTAATTGCCAATTAAGTGCCCATAATACCGAAATAAGACATTCATGATAAGTTCGAAACTCTGAGCACATTGTGTGTGGCATGGATGAAGGCAGTGCTTTCCAAGAATTATCCATACATATCGGGGAATAAGAAAGTATAGTTTGCACATTAAAACGAATTGCGGATGGACACTCCCCGTCAAAAGCTGGGGAGCAGCAGACATTTCGAGCTATACAGAAATGTTACGACTCGTTAATAATTTTAAGTTAAGAATTTAAGAACATTTTCCAGCTAGAACACATCGAAGCAAAGTTTATTACTATCAGTCTCTATAATATTAATTTCCAATCAAACTTTTGTGTGCATCTGTGCGAAGAAACAAAGGGATGAACGAAGATTCTTGGCTGACAATAGAAAATATGGTCAGTATGAAAGTGACAAGTGTCTGCAAAATTTTTTTACACCTCTTCTATTTTGTATTATTTTATACGATTGAATAATTTTGATTATAACAAATGTAACACTGCCCTGCAGTACACGTTCGCCTCGCCATATCTTCACTGACAGAAATATAAGATACTAGCTACTTCGCTATTTATCTTGTCGATACACCTGGATTCCTCGATACCATGTCGAGTATTTACTCGGTATTCACTTTCAGACATTCGAACATACCTTATTCCTGGTTCAACCCCAATCAAACTTCGGATATCTAAAAGGTCCCGTTTCTCTAAAAAGTCTATGACTGTACGATAAGTTCTGTTAATGACGATGCCAGGCTGCTGCACTATTTCCATTCGCTTATTGATAAATAAAATCGATATTTGCTACTTCAGCTTTAGAATGGTCATACCTCATGACACCAAAGCAAGTTGCAAATTAACGATGCGATACTTAGAATCATGAAGCCATCGGGTTCCCTAAAATACTATAAGGCGTTCTTCGTGAACAGCTATTGCGTCCTGCAGCTGGGAGTCATATATTTATAAACTTGTGCAACTCATTTTCTAAGGATTAGCATGTTTTCCTAAACTCAGCACGCTTCATGTCTTGCAAACTGTTAGCTGCACACGTGGACTTCGCGCGAGTCATCCCCAGTTCAGTCATTACGCGAGGGCGGCCGGTAAACAGGAGCTGTTAATTTCCATTTCTACTATGTTTTTCGTAACGCATTAGCTATCTCTTACCAATTAACCAATCCGCGTGATACCACCAGCAACACGTCCATCTCCAAGCTTTGGCGAGTCTTCGTGCGAATCGTTCTTACGAAGACTCGCCAGCCGTCTTAATTTTAACGTTATTGACAGTCGCTAACCATCTTCGACTAGTCGTCTAGTGTGCAACGCATAGTTCTCTAACAGATAAAGCTCCAGATTTATCATTTCAACCATTGCGCGTGGAGCTAGACATCGCGTTCTCTCGAATGAATCTAAATACGGATTCACCTTTAACTAGCACGCAAGCCGTTAGGTCGAAGTGCAACGCACAAACAGTATGTACTTATCATTACATAGCACCTATGTGGTATGACGATATCTTCGTTAAAAAGCATCTTCTTTGGATAGCTTTGTTTGTTTCGTTTGCAAAATTGCAAAACTATTGACTGCAGGATACAACACCTGTCAAACGTCAAATGCAACCGTTCCGAATTCGAGCATTCAAAATATCTTCGTCCCATTTGACGAAAGAATATCAAAAGAAAAAGATGCTTGGTCCCGAGAAACAAATACATCAGAGCCAGGAATTTCTTCCAAGATTCTCCAAGATCTTTCAATAAAAACTGACAAAGTCAATATGAGTGTATGTATATATGGTGACTCTATGTCAAACCGCCCAGTTTATATATTGTAGTCCATATGAAATTAAGGAGATGTTGGGTCATCATTTTTCCTTTTTCAAAAGTATTTAGTAAATGTAGACTTTCAAAGTTGGCAATTTTTGCGTATTTTCAGGAAAACTGCCTTAATAAATGAGTTAATATCTTCGAAACTATGAAACATACAGCCTGCGTTTCTTTTAGTTTTAATCATAAAGGGTGCACCTTTCTGTGCAAATTATAATAGTTTGCCCAAAATCTAACAGGTTGGAAAACAATTATATCTGTATACTCTGAAAATGACTCTTTCGATTTACTCTTTTTTACTTCACAGTCAGGCTAAAACTCATGCAATAAAACGCTAGAGCTCAGCATTGAACGGGATTATTAAGGTTTTGAAAATAGGTGTGTTACGTATGAAGAATATTCCATACGTCGCTCTCAACGCGTTTTCGAGCTCGCGTCTGTGATGGGAAAACGCCCTAAAATTCTTTCGGTTACCATAAACAGATAAAGGTGCCCTGAGAACATGTGCGACCAGCTGCATTATGACCAAGACGGGTGCGGCCCGACGAAGACTCCTAAATTTCCTTATATGGAAAGTTCTAATGCGTAACCGCGCATTTCTGGGGTATATAAACCCTATGGTTTCTACCCTCGTCGGTTCAGAGTTACATAGTCACGCGTAGAGTCACGTCGTGCCACGCTCGTACAGAGTCAGTTATATCGAGTGAGATTGGGCTTTGCGCACCTTTCGGATCACAGATTAACCCGTTAGAATCCGCTAGTCCGGTTCAAGTTCTTTCTCTTAAAAGGCATACTCTTAAATGGCGTACCCTTAAAAGCGGCTCTCAGACCCCGCATCGCCAGTGCGTCAACACCGTGCAAATATTTTAACTTACACACTTAATATTATTTCATCGCGACAATTACATTTGTACAGACGACTGATCTCAATATATATATATATATATATAAATTGTTCACCATTAAATCGAGTAGATTCGTTAAACCAATCTTTACTCCGTAATCCTTTATATCAGTAGTAACGTTCCCACAGATACAATTTAACCGTTGCGACTCCCTGGTTTCGCACCGGATTCGTCCGTGTTTTACGGCTCCCCGATTTCGCATCAGGTTCATCCGTAAGTCTGCTAACCTCCGAACAGCTCCCCGGCTACACGGTGGGTTCGTCTGTGAATAAGCCAACCTCCTAGCAGCTCCCCGATTTCGCATCGGGTTCGTCCACGACGTTTCACCCTCCTGCGGCTCCCTGGTTTCGCATCATGTTCGTCCGCGCTTGACTCTATTCCCGAGGCTCCCCGATTTCGCATCGGGTTCGTCCTCGCTATACTCGTTACTAACAAATTCTCAACCGTATTCCTTGGGTTATATCAACCTCGCCGGCCTAGGCGTTGCCCACAGCCCGGCTCGTAACAGGTGCAACAGTGCTTTAATTACTACGTCATCCCATAAGTTATGCGAGTTTTCGGAGAGTTGATTTTTAAATGATGGCACTCGACACGATGGCATCATCACTGATCTATTTGGTACGTGTACTACTGCAAACAGCAGCCATCAGATAATATTGCATCAAAAGTTTACCAGTATAGATCGGTTACAAGTGATGAAAATTAAAAGTGACATTTAATTTCAAACATAGCATGTTCAACGCGAGCTTCTGATTCTTGCCGATGCGACGAGATGTGTAGATCGGTAAAGGAAGCCGGGGAGGGGGGGATTGCTATATTTTGTTTTTCGTTATATCCGACAACGATTGGACAACGGTTGGACGCCATATTAAGTTTTCAGGCGTTGTGAGGTTTTTCATAAAGTTAATACAGTTGTGTGTTTCTCGGTCAACATTGTCATTATTACCCGAAGGCTTCATTAAGTGTCGATCAATGAATATTAATAAAATAGTGCTACTAAATTAGGATTAAATAAATATATTTTGATCTCACCCAATCTGAGAGAAATAGTTGAAGTATTAGCCTAAACACGGAATTCTAATAACTCCTAATTAACGACGGACAATTGTTAATTTTCACCAAATATAGGTCGGCAACTCTCTCCATAGCTCTCCTACAGGACCACGAATCACTTGGCTCGTTCTTTAGACCCGTGTAAAATAAAGTCTCCTATACTTCTACAATACCAAAAGTTTTCTTAATTAGAGAGACTGCCGTTTCGAGGACATTATTATATCAGAAGGAACTATGTTTTTCATGCCTTGTATCGCTTCGTTAATTAAGAGGAAGTATTAATGACTATACGGAGTCATAAAAAGTAACATTTCTATTATAATATATGGCTGATTGGATTGGGTCACTTTCTCCTTCGACATTTTATCGTAAAATTAAATGGAATTTACAGCGTGTGGAAGATTAGTATAGTGCGTTATTGCCCAGTTTAAGCCATTAACAGCATGCTTTTAAAACTTAAATGAACGCCTGGAATTAATGTAATTGTTGATAACCACACAATGCCCTTTGAACGTTATCCGCATAGGACGTATCAGGAACATTGAAAAGATACGAGAAAAAGGTGATTATTTCTTGTGAAAGACTATATTTCTCTGTAGAATAAGTGCGATTTACTATGAGAAGGTAAATTGGAATTGCAGAATACAATTTTTCAGCACGGAATTTAGTTTTAGAAAACAAAGTAGCACCTTTCAAAGTACATTAAGAACGATAGTTACTATTATATTATTCAAATTTTATAGCTGCAAGATTCTTCCGCAATATAGTGTCCAATATTATAATATTTCACCGTTTCCAATATTCTTTGCTTCCGCATTTTATACACTGCTCTAAAGCACTCGAGTATCACGTATTACTGCCTTTCTGACAGTCAACATGTAGTGTATTATCATTCTTGAAAAGTCTTTTGCCAAACCGTAGCTCGTTAAAAGCACTTGTTTATGTAAGTAAAAACGGCTGCACGGTTTCAGCTACTCAACAACTGTCGTTACGCAACAAAAATATTAAATTAGAGCAATTCTGCACGTGCCGTTCTATACGTTAGAGTTTAGAGAATCCTTCCTACGTGGCAGGAGCGCTCCCTTGAATTAGAAGAGGAACATTCCTCGAGTAGATATTCGGCAAATTAATTCGCAGTCTAGCTCGTTGTCTTAAAGACCATGCACGGGTTAAAGAAGAAAATACCAGCGATGATTCAAGTCTTCCTCGCGAATTTCAAATAATTTGGTAATCAAATACTTGCTTAGAATATTCGAAACGTATGGAAAGGTGAAGAACTTGGTATCAACGTTGAACATCGATACATCGCAAAATGAGTAATAATACTATTAGATAATAGAGACAATGAATGTATAGATTCTGTTTTAAACAAAAATAACGCATAACAATGGAAACAAATGAAAATGTTGCAATACTAATGCAAAACCAGTGATCCACTGTTATGCATAGAATTGTGCAACTACCGATATGAATGAACAAAGACAAATCAATTACACAAAGGATCGGTACGTTTTAGTAGGTATCATCTAGGAATCGATACTGTTTGATACTTATATGTTCATGTGCATAATACTTTCAATACAATCGTACTTTACTGGTAGGTATCCAAACTGATACCGAAGGGTTATGCTCATCACTAGGAAGTACACTATATTACTTCAAATGCGTGTAATGGTACAATAAAGCGCCGATTCACAATGTTCGGCGTAATGTTGATTTCAGTGGCCACTCCCTATTTCTGTACATTTTCGTTTAACGATTGTCTCAAGCTTAATCGTTTTCACAATACAATACGAACAACATTTCATCTTATTAAACCGATAGCAAACCTTTCCTTTCACTTGATTGGAATAATAGAACCGCTCACAACAGCCATTTTCTAATTGTTTCGAGCAGCGTACTTTGTTCGGGATGTATCCACAAATAAAAATGGTACGATTATTATCCGCAAGACTTTGGTTTAAATAATTTATTTCTCCAGCTCACTCGAACGATTAATCATCTAGTCAGCAATTCTGCTAAACTCAGATACAGGTACGATCCAATAGGAAAGTATACATATATGTACAGGTTTTAGCAGCAACACTTTACCCGAGGTTTCTTAAACAAAATATAAATTGAAGTTACAATTTACTTGCACCCTTTCCCAAAGATCCACCTCCATCAAACTTTAACTACCATCACCGATAGTCCTCTCTCTGCGAGACCCACAATTAACGCGTGGCGTATTGCACCGTAGTTACAGTGATTGTCCAAAATATTACACAAGTCCAATTTTCGCAATACTAACTGTAAGTTGTACAGTAATTATCTTGTCAACTAAGGGGCTCGTATGTAGATAAGAGTACGAACAAATATAACAGAGCATTACCATGTGGAACGAAACGCTGGTTATTGCACGAGAGTGTACACATACATAGGTTAACGATTCAATAGCGTATCGGAAGACACGGGTGAACAGTCACCGGCGCCACACGATACGTGTAATGCATTGTTTCCTCGGTTCTCTTCTAATGATTACGTGGGTGTTACCGCACGCGTATATTTCGTCCGGCTTCATAAAAATGAACATTGGAAAGGCCCAATGGCGATGAGATATGATTGGTGTACTTCCGATTATGAACTTTATTGGCCGTTCGCTGCACGATCTATCGATATTCTCCGGACCGCTATTAATTTAGCCTATTAATTTAAGCCGGGCGATTTCTCACGGTATCCTCCACCCCTATACAGGAAACACGTGATATGGAATGGAACTAGAAGGGAGCAATTTATTTGGACATAGATCGTTCATCAATGTCTGTGAATTTATCCAAGCGTATTAACTGCCGGGCACAATATTCGAGTGGCTCATATTTTTAGATATATTCGAGTATTTCATACAGTTTTATATATGTTTGCTGTTTCCTCGATGTACGCACATACCAGCAAGAGTGGCCGGTATATCGAAGGAGTGACACGAACACGAAATGAAATTGCGTCAGTTAACTCAAAATAGTCTTAGAATTGATCACTTCTAGACTAAAACGTGCTACGGATTTAGCGAACGTTTTCACCGCACCGAGGACGTTATGTAATCGTTGGCATAACATTCAACAGTTATTCCAAGCTCACAATCAGATTTGCCGTGCCCATCGCTTTCCTCTTGGAAAATGGGAAAACTTGGGGAAAACGTAAGAATAAAATTTAGTCGTGCTATTCTTCTTTTCCGAGAGAAACGTGCTTGAAAATTTGTCGAGCATGCAGTTGGCTAAGCTATTAGCACAGCTTATTTCGTTGTACAGTGTTACCACTAGCAGTTGTAGCAACTTTAATCATTGCATTCGCTTAAATTGTCGCACACAATTTATTGCTCGACTAATTTTCAAACACGGTTATTTCAAGAACAAAGCATCCTACAAATATTCACGTGCAACAATTTCTCACGTGCAAATATCAAATAAAAGTTATAACTCGGAAAGTTAACGATCATTCGAAACGGAATATAATCATTTTGTCGTTGAAAATGCCAAACTGTTTATTATCTGGGCGGCGATGTAGCCCGAAAACGAAATTCCGACGAAGAAAATGCAGGAATGGACTGCAACGCGGACACGCGTAGGCGCGACATGTTCGTGTCAATCTCGAAGTTCTGAAAAGTTTCGCGGAGAGGAAATTGCAGCGAAAGAGAATGCTTTGATGAAACATTGTAATAAAGAAGTTGAAGTTGGCCAAGCTGACATATAATTGCGCAGGCAAGATGACGCGGTTCACGGCTGGTTCCTGGAAAGAACTTATGACGGCTGAATACACGTTCCTGAAGTGTTACTGGGTCACCGGATTTTCCAAGAAAAATAGACGAACTCTTTCCTTGTCGCGGTTTAGAAAAAGATCGGGCGACTTTTTCGTTTCAGCCCGGGACTTGCATGCGTTGCTCTCGAGCTCAATCGAGAAAAAGAGCGACGATGCACGTTGCGTCTGCGTGTCTACGTATCAGCCGCCATCTGACGAATTCAAAAGGCTGAGATGCCAACAATGGAGGATAGACTCTGGCCATTAGCATTGCTATTACCATACTTAACTATCAGCGTTGCGACGAAAAGCGATTCACCGTCAAACGAGACCTTGACACTAGCCTATTCACCAATCTGTTGCTCGTTACTCCGCGCCTTTACTTCGGTTAGGCCGTCGACTCTGGAGAGGAGAGAACCGAACCCATTCATCGATAACAGAAAATACAACCATTGAGCGTTTTTTACTTTCACTCGACACCATTTCGACGGGACAGACAAGCATTTGAACATTCTTTTCAATGACGGTTAAGCAGTTTTCTGTGCGCGATGAGGGAGCAGAATATTGGCAAATCGAAATCAGGAACTCCAGCTGAGATACTGAGATGTTGTAATTGTTTATTTAAATAAATATTGCTCTCTATGAAACACTGCGCAGCATTTGTGTAGCGGTAGCCATTTTACGAATAATTACTCTCGCAATATGAAGCTAATATTAAGTTAGAGATGATAACAGTAATAATTGTGTTACAATTGACAGGAAGACCGTTTTGTTACGTGCAATAATTATAAAGTCAATACGCTAGCGGACAGAGAAAGGAAAGAAGAACAGTAATGCTTAGGCAATTAAAGACAGCAGACAGAGTTACGAGATGGCTTAAAAGAAAGAAATGAATTACGAAAACAGTCACAAGTTATGTGTAAGTATTTAATGTATTGTATTTACCATAGAGTGTACAAAAGAATGAGCGATATACACACTTCGAGTAAGCTAATAAGTATCAACATATTATATTTCTTATTTCTCTGCCAATACTAATAATTATTGTACTTTACAAATATTTATAAATTCGCCTCCTATTCGACTCTGCATATGGGACTTCTCCTTCGATTCAGGCAAATTGAATTTGATTGGTCAATAATTTCAATAGGTTCAACAATTTCTGACGGCTTTTTATAAATGCAGAACATTATATCTACAAAATGCATATGTTTGGCTAGGCTATTAATTAATTCATGGTTTCTAAGAATGAATTTTGTTAAATTGTTTAGCAGAGTTTGGAAAGACATTGATTGAAACGAGAGTCTGGAGCATGGTTTATGGAAAGCTTGTTATTTGTGAAGGTGCTAAATTAATTTCCAGCCTTCCTTTGTTATAGATGGTACAAATATTTCGTGATTAAAATCTAGACCTGACTAGCTTATAAACCACGATTTATTTTCTATTTTCACACGTGAAGTGCATAAACAATTTTCGTTTCTGTACAACTCGACATACCACAGTTTTCAGGTTACACTTTCTCCGTTAATGACAAAATGTAATTTTGCCAGTAACTTCTAAAGGTGAATAAGAAAGGTATTAAATGATCCGCAATAGTCATCCAGTAGACAAATAATGTTGGAACAAACACATTGCGAAATAAAAGTGGCACGAACTTATTAGACAGCCTAATATCTTATTGTACTGTCCGATTTCGCAAATGCTAGGCACTTCTGATTTTTCTTAGAAGAGTATGGTATTCGCCGGTGACTTAATTCATTAGTACAAACTTATTTAGCCGACGACGAATCGTGTGCAAAATAATTGTTATATCAAATGTTGCCTAAAACTTTGGTACACTTACTCACAGCTGTTCTGCGTCAATCTTTTCCAAGATGATGGTACATTACGCATGTGACATGTCGTATAACTTTATTTTTAACGTCATTTAAGTCTTCCATGTGCTTCCTTTCATAGCAAGCATTCACTGACATACCCACACCATTATGTACCTATTTAATCAAACGTCACCTTTTTATTTCGAACTCGTCAAATCTCTTTTCGTTGGCCAGGAATAATACGATCCCCTTATTTATTTCTATTGCTCTTATGTGCACTTCGTATAATAAAATATGATGTATTTCGCGTGTAATTTTCAATAAACTTGTAACATCCATATTTAAAATATGTGCCACATATTTCTAAATTAATGTTTTACTACCACTAAGTTGCGCAATGATAATGGTACCACATAGCGGTATCTCCAACTGTCAAATTAAAAGTATGTAATTCCACCTAAACTGTTAAAACGAAAATAGCTATGCATATTTATGTTTATTATGGAGAAGTTTTCGACACTCAATTATTCATACGTTTTAGTGACCACCATTTTTTAAACTGTTTCAAACAAGTGAAACATTTTTTTATAATAAATTCATCATATTCCCTGTTTGTATTATTATTTTTCTGAAAATATAACAAATAAATGCTTCGGTTATCTGAAGACTAAATCTTCGACGAAATCGTTGCAGGAGATGAAATAAGCAGAAAGGAGGTATCCAAAACTAGGAAGTTACCTAGCTTGCAACATTTTGTCGTAGGAGTTTCAAACACCCACGAAACTGAATAGTACATCGATTTGGGAGTGCAATTGTTTTCCTCTAACTTCTCAGGTAATAGATAATTTGGTAGAACACCATGAAATGGGAAGCAGGCCGGGTTTAGTTTGCGTGTTTATAGCAGCACATTTACGACGAATGCAGATGCTACCCAGTACAATGCGAAGAACGTTTGACAAAGATTGGGTGAGGTTTTAAGGTAACAATGATAGGAATAGTAAGCTTCGGCTCGTTGAATAAAGTATAATTTCTAAATTTGGACTAACGGAAATTTTTATTAGCAAATAAGGACATTCGATATCTTAACAAAAAGAAAAGGACCGGGTGGCGAAGTGCTATTCATTCGGGGAGGATTTTATGATAGGGGCTTAGCCTGCGTATGGTTGGAAAGTGCCTTAGAAACGGTCAATCTGGACGACAGACGATGGCTGGTGGCTGGTGGCTCGACGCTATTCAACTATCGAATGTCCCAGGATTCACTGTTTACTAGAAGTTTTTAAGAATGAATGAATGAGGCTGAACATCCTATTGGCCGACGATGGCTGGCGACCGCTTCGGGTCTTCCAACCATCTGGTGTCGAAGGATTGTTTATTTGAATGTGGAGTGAAAGATCAAACATGGCAATCGGCCTGTCGCCCATATTACCGTATTACCAAGGGATAGGGACTCTGCTCCTGGAGGATCTGGCCGCGGAGTGGGGAAGGTTATGCCTTTTGGTAAATGAACTATGATTGACCGCTCAGTCTTTACCCCAAAATTGCCCGGGATAGATCTATCTTGCATGCTCTGCAAGTACAATTTCTAACAGATACGAGAAGGGAGAAGCAATTTTATAACATATGTCATAATTTTTAAAATGACTGATACGATTTTAAAAAATATTCCAAATAAATCATCAATAATAATTCCAAATAGTCCTATTTAACTCCTTAATCATTAGTCAAATCTTCATTATGGTATTTTTCAATCCAAATTATTATTCTTTCAACGAGGTGCGCATTATATTATTATTCATTTTCGTTCACAACAAATTGCTAGCTTTTGTATCGAAACTTAATAATGCAATTATCCGTAAAATAATACTTATAGGTAAGAAATTCGAAAACGTTTGATTCTTCCTTACAATTATTTGCAGCAAGTATGTATTTGGTAAATCAGTTTCTTGTGATTTCTTGTGATTAATGTCAAAGATATTGTTTAATACACGAGAAGTGCTTCAATTACGATAGCTGAATCGTTATTTCCAAAGAACCAGTAATTGTACATTTTTAATCGGTAATTGATAATCTTTTTAATAATCATTTCTACAGTTACAAATGCAATTTCTAAGAATCAACAGCCCGTCGAAATGTTCAAGACCGATGATGAAAAGGATAGCCATATACGATCGAGGTTAATTCTACGCCGTAAATTATAGTAATTCTAAATGCAATGAAGTGGACGACGTTACGTCACGACAAAGTATAACACACTCGAATATGTCATCGTACATCCGGTAAGGCAAGACCGTGGATGCATCTGCATACAGTGATCTCTTTCACCAATGTTGAAAAGAAGGAAACTTTTTCTTCATTAAAAATCCTTTAACTTTGTTATGTTTCGATTGCTTGACAACAATATTTTTCTGTACGATCGTAAAATTATGTTATAGGTGACTATTACGACAAAAAGATTTTTATTTGCCCCCTTTTCTTGTATTTAATGTTAGTAACGAAAATATTCGAACTGATGAGTATTTTATTTACCAGTGTGTAACGAAATGACAAAACATTTTTGTTCGATAACAAAATTGCATGACTATCAGCAAACGAACGTACGAAAAATGTATCTCAATATTCTAGGTATTTTAGTGCTATACGTAAGTTGTAAGATAATATCGTAATTGCTTATGGTTAGTAACCTTCAAGTGCAAATGTTACTAACAAAAAATTGGTATCTTCCAGCATAGAAAATTATCTTCAAAAGATTATTATTGCCAAAGGTGAACCAACGAAACATTGACACGCAATATAAATGAGGAGTCAGAAGTATTAGGACTTCGGCCCACGGATATATAATACGGCTACCTTTGAATTCTTTTCAGAGACATCGGGCATATTAAAATGGATATTTCTAGTTGGTGGAGCGGTGTAGTAATTCTAGCAGAAGCCACAAGTTTTCAACGCTTATCGCCTCTGAATAGTAATTGCCGTATCGTAAATCCTTGACGCCTCGCTGGGGACGCCGTGTCAGAACCCCTAAACCAAATGTGCTCGGTATCGTCAGCCAAGGTATGCAGGCCTTGCAAACCGAGTGCTAGCAGGCGAAGGCGCTAATTGGTCGACACCCGCGGCCCATCATTAGTACATAAGTACGCCTTTTGTTGGATAAGACTATGCATGGTGCCGAAACATATGTGTATGTATTGTTACGAGCCGAGGGCAAAGGGGCACGGCTGGGGAGCAGAGGATCGGTTATTTTAGAATTTGTTAATTACGAACGATCTGTGCGTATTTCATCACCGGGAGCCGCGTAGATAGGAAGTGCGTGAACTTGCCGGTGCCTATTTCATCACCGGGTGTCACAGCAAGGTAAAGGTAATCGTGGACAAACCAGCGCCTATTTCATCGCCAGGAGCCACAGGAAGGTTTTCGTGGACAAACCAGTGCCTATTTTATCACCGGGAGCCACAGGATTGTTAGTAAAATGCACTCGTAGCTAATAGCGATACACCTCGAGCGGTTAAGGTGTATCTGCTTGGTGGGAAGTTACTGCCAATGATTTGTAGAGGAGATTCAATGAGAGAAATGCGCACGGATGTATTAAGCGTATATTTTCTACTCTTTGGTTTATTACGGTCTAAATGAAATTACAAAGTCCACATTCCTCAATCTGTACGGATTGAAAATGTGTGCTGCCCAATAAAAGGCTTAACGATATACTGTAAAGTACGTATCGTTTTGAAAAAAACCAACGTATGAAAATTGCTCGAAGGGGACTCGGAACCCGATCTCGCTGAGCTAAGATACCAATATAGTCGATACCGAACGTACTCGAAGCTAGATTAATACTGAGCCGCCGAGGGCAGAATTCGTGCCCTTTTTATACTCGAAAGCCGGACCAAAAAGCTGGTGGGGGCACGGAATATTCCAAGGGAGTCCGGAAAGATCCCTCCAAAGGGTCACGAACATCGCGACGTCGCGGAATAGGCAGACTCGACTGCATGCACCCTCGTTTTCCAATTAAGGGCATGATAGAAGGAAGGAAGGAAGGAAGGAAACAATACTTCCGACGTAACAGTATGTAGAATATTCCGACTAATCCTTCGAGCATTTACTAACAACAATTTACTCGGCACGCACCACGTGCAAGTGCCAAACCAAGACAGCACGATCGCAACATCAAACGCAAAAAAAATTATTCAATAAATATTGTGCCATTAAGACCTCTATTTTTTATTTAAACTTATTAATATGAAGGTAGTGTATCTGAGAAAACGTATTATTCTTTATTTTATTTTCGAATATATGTATACCTACGTATATCTCCTTCTTTATCGCCGTTCGAAACTTTCTCATGGTCCACATATTAGTTTTTTGTAAACATCGTGCAGCAGCTACGAACATTAGGAAAAAATTCTGCGTACCATAGCTTTCTCTTGCACATAAATTATAATACATAGAGTGGACAATTGTTCATATACACAATCACGGAATAGGCAACAACTCTAGCATCTCCTTTTAATGCATCTTATGATACTGAACCCCTTTTGCACCGGACCCCTGAATTAACTTACCGAAAACTGTTCTTTATATGGTTAGAACAGATGTCTCGTATTTTGTGCACATGACGTAAAAGTTCTATTCAACTTTACATGTGGTTACTCAATGGATATTTGTTAATACACACGTAGTTTGTTGCAATAAATCGCAGTGTTCTGTAGAAATTTAATCCAAAGTTTGACTGATTCTGTTATTCACAATACGTATAGAAAAGTATCATCGAATGCCTTTATGACCATCAAATTGGGAAAGTAAAACGTTCACGTGTTAAATATTTTAAGCATCTTAATAATCCACGTAATTACATGTGCCAGATGTATTTACATAGCATATAGGATGAACTTTTGTACACAAATGCACAAGATATTTGCATGTCACCATAATGCAGTATATGTAGTGAAGCTATTTAAATGATAACAAGTATAAAATCTGTATTTCATATTACATATTTGTATATGCCTTTGAAGATTTTACGTTATATAATATGATTAATTAGCAAGGTCACTGCATACATTGTACAGATAATTAAAATTGTGCATTATTATTAGGAAACATTTTTCTTAATACGTATGTTGATAAATATACTTTGAAACACACATTTTTGTAATAATTTTTCTAGTTATAAACGACACGTTGAAAACATTATTTACTTTAGACTAAGGTCAAGCCATAGTATAAAATTCTTTTGCAAATTGAAATCTCTCTATGGTATTTAGATATGTATGTAGTTCCCTCCCAAATATTAAACATTTTTTGGTGCATTAAAAATCATGCTAGGAGAGTGAAAATAGGCGGCTAGATTGCAATCGAAAAATTTGTTTTCAATATTTCGGGAATTATCGGGTTCAACAAAATGGTTTAACGAAAATGCTAAGTTTGCTTAGATGTAAACAAAAAATGCAGCTACAAATGTACACTACTGGAAAGATTCCAATGTCCCATAACTATGTTGAAATTCATCCAAAATTGATTCAACAAAACAAGTCAATTAAAGCTTCAACCCTCTACTTTTTTAACCTAGCACGATGACCGTAACAAAAAAATAACGTATTCAACCTCATTGTAACATTAATATTTAGCGGAAGCAGGCTTCCTGCACTGACAATAATAAAATGGTGTGTGTATACTTTTGAGATGCTAAATACCAGCGGTTGATCTTGCGATCGTGTTCTGACTTTGGTGGGTATTTGCACGAAGTGTGTGCCGACTAAAATGTTGTTACTAATTTCTCGAAGGACCAGCCGGAGCACACACCATATTGACGGCACTATGTACAGCGAAGTAGAAGGAACGAGAGTGATGTAGCGTGTTCTTTCGTTTTTTGTTAACACGTTGAGCGCCATGTCAGCCATCTGTGGCTGACAATAGACTTTCCATTTAGGCCGCGTCGACCACCGGTGGCTGACAGCGCGTAACATGATATATAGCTATAAAATTTACACGGTTTTATGGAATTACAGATGGTAATGAAAACAAAAGAGACTTGGCGCGTAACGTGTTGCACGAATGCCTATAGGAATCACGTTCCAGACGTAAACTATCTTCTACCGCGATAAGAATCACTGGTCCTACAATACCAGCGCTTTTAAGCGGCGCGCCTGGCCTGAACGGGATTGCCTAAAAAATACGCGTGGCACTCCACGTGTTAACTGCTTTATTTTACAAAACGTGTGCTTATATACTAGAATGGGCAACGGGTGCAGACTAATCAGCGCCTTCGCCTGCTGGTGCTCGGTTTGCAAGGCCTGCATACCTGGCTAACTGTACCGAGCACATTTGGTTTGGGAGTTCAAGGGGTTTTTGATACGGCAATTACTATTCGGAGACAATAGACGTTGAAAACATGTGTCTTTTCTAGAATTGCTGCACCAATACAGCGACAAAGTGCCTCCACTTTAATGTGCCCGACGTCTCCGAATGGAATTCGAATGTAGCTGTGGTGTCGTATCTGTCACGAAATTCGTAACTTGGATCACGACAGGTATAACGAAGAATGGTCGTAAATCAAACTCCGGAGCCCTTGTTCCGTCACTATGTTAAGGTGCAAGACTCGGCTTGCGCACATTCAAAATCGAGGTTGTAAGGCTCGATTCTGGGAGAAGTATCAAGATCGAGGTTGTAAGGCTCCATCTTGACTTCTGCGGTAAAGCGATAGTAACTCAAGATCAAGGTTCTTCTTGTCTCGAGGGTAGTCGGAATGGAACTGATCTTCCTCGTCGGACGTTGTCAAAACGTCGACTCGGAAGTTTTCTTCTGCACGCTGATTGGATCTTGGGAGAAATTACAAAATACCAATCAGCGTGTTTTGTAGGTGTAGCTACACCCTACCTTAGCACCCGAAGCGCGTTTCTAAGAGGTAAGGGTGTGTCTTCTCACATTGCCATCAATTTGGCAATGCAGCGGAATTTCCGCCAGGGTGTCCAAATATGAGCTGCCAGATGTGTGTTGGGACTAGCTCGGAGGCCCCTTTGGAAGTCCACGTTTATGACGCATGCAATTGACTGCTGAGGTCGTGGGTAACCTGAAGGCTTGTAGCTTCTGCATTAAAGATATAAAACGATTTCCTCAAAAACAGTCTTATTACTTGCGCGTCATAAACGTGTTAGCCATCTGCACGTGGAAGGTTCGGTGTTTATGAATCTATCGAGTAAGCAGTCGAACAATGCTAGCTGCTTCGTTCGCGAGGCAGCAGTGTCATTAACTGGTCCTCGATAATCCCTTGACCGGGGGCTGGTGACCGCGCGCTCGACGTCCTATTTTATACGGAGGCCTTTACGACGTAACAGTAGCCGTACGCCGAAATCGCCGTTTTCCGAAGTCCTAACATAAGACGATGTCAAAATTTACATCAATACCGTACCTGAAGGTTTACTGTCGTATAGATATATCAATTTTTGGGCCATTCATTACAACTTAATGCCAATAGTGTCAAGCAGTGCTGAATTAACAAGAGTTTATGCTTCATACAGTTATATTTAATTAATCTGTCAGCAAACATGGAACGGAATTACCTTGTAACAGAGCAGCATTCATGGCTACTCGGCAACAGAAAATTAACTTATAGCGATCGCGGATCTTAATCCAAACAAGTTTTTCCATGATTATTGGAGATTCGAAACGGAATTAGTTCATCAGTCGCGTGTTAACGTTTGAAGTAACAAGACGTCTGCTCAGTTCTTAGAGATACGCGAGTTAAAGGATACGAATTGTAATTGTAGTTGTGTTAGTGAGTCTTGTGATTTTTTATACCGGAGCTTGCCTCGGTTGAGAACGCAAGCTTCTTCCTCTTAACTCTCGTAAACGAGGGATATATTCCTGTGTACAGGAATCTCTCCAACAGAAATCATGGCCACAGAAAATGTACCGTTAGTTAAGAACACCGCTGAAGCTACAAACGCCAGTATAATGCAAAAAGACTGTTTCCCTACGAAAGAATATGATATAGTACTCGACGCACATGATGACATCACCATTAAAGAATATATAGTTGCAGTGGGAAAGCTCATTAATCCTATCAATATAAGGTTCACCTCAAGAATATCTAATAATAGAGTGTGCTTATACTTGTCGGACACATCCTTAATAAGTAAGATTACGTCAAAAAATGGCATTATGAATATTAAAGGCCGCCTGATATCTGCTAGACCTCTAATTTCAAAAACCAAACGCGTTATTCTCTCTAATGTGTGCCCCGGTATCCCACACTCTCTGATATTGGACTGTTTTAAGCAAATGGGTATTAGAACAGTCTCGCCCATGTCCTTCATTAGAGTGGGAATCCCTGAAGCAGGCTTCTCACATATCCTTAGTTTTCGTCGACAAGTTTACATCCATCCGGATGATATAAACAAGCTTCCGGATAAAATACAAGTTAACTTTGATCATACCTCGTACTGGATTTTCACCTCAACGGGCAGTCTAATCTGCTTCCTTTGTAAAAAGGATCCAGATCTCTGTCAATAATCCAATTCACAATGTCATTCCATCCCTATCGACTCATGAAGAGGAGCATGATGTGAATATGGAAGTCTATTCTCAAGTAACCAGTCAAGAAGAATCCCAAGTAACTACTCCCCACTTTGATGAAGTAAAGGATTCCGAGATAAATAAAGGCTCTAGTAAAAGACCTCTCTCCTCACCTACGTCAAATACTTCTCACAGCACCCCGGAAGACACTAATAAAGAACATTCTACCGCATCTTTGAATATCACCTCAGCTAAGAAGAAGACAAAAATTGAAAGTTCTGAAGAAAAGGTCGGCTCCAAGACAATGGACGAGCTGGATCAAGTATTGAAACTTATCAAGCATATTCTCACTCAGCAACCCGATATATATGTTCTACGGTATGAACAATACAAAGAACTACTAACTAATGCCAAGGGCAACGCCAACATCATTCAGCTGGCCCGTTCCTTCACAGACGACTCAACGCAACTTGTGAAAATGCTTCGTGAAACTTATCCCAGTATCTCTAGTAGAATTATCAAGAAATTGGATCTCAACGCCAGCTGGTCCGAAGATAAGGAAAAAGATATCTCTGGCTCATCTCTAGACCTTGGATCCGACTCTGATGCGACCATCTTTGTAGAAGACCTTTCTCATATTCCACAGTAGATTTAAGCTTACCTACACTTAATAATGAATAATAACAATTCGAGCCTTCGCGTTAGCTCTGACGTCAAAGTTGTTTTTTGGAATTGCAGAGGTATCTCTAATTGCAATATAGAGCTACAAAAATACTTGGAGGATGTTGATATCTTTATTGGCGCAGATGCCATACTTAATAGTAACAAAAAATTTGATCTTCCCGGCTTTCGCTCTTTTAGAATTGATAGAAACAGTAGACCAGGCGGAGGCCTTATCTTTTTGGTAAGAAAACCATTAATTACCTTCCTATTCAAGGATTATGTAACATCTCTAATAATTTGCAAGTTGGGGCTATCAAGATAGATGGTTTAAGTCCATCTTTAGTACTGCTGGGTTGCTACAGGGTTCCGGGCACATACACTTCTCAGTCGGAGTGGGATCGGCTTTTTGCAACAGCAAGCTCACACGGTCCTTGTCTTGTCGTTGGTGATTTTAATTCTCACAACATCTATTGGAACTGCTCCATAACAGATCCCAATGGTACTATGCTATTCAACTCCATAATTCACTGTTATTTAATTCTTATCAATCACAACACTCTCACACATGCAGATACACAGAGGTAACAAACTTTCTAATCTAGATCTTGCTCTTTGCTCCCCCCAAATTTTCGATAGTGTCAAATTGGGTGTTATTGATGATACCTGGGGGTCGGACCATTTTCCATTAAGATTTAATGTAAGGGTAGAAAAGGCACGCTTTGTTAAAGAACGTCGTCGACTCTCTTCCAGGAAAACAAACTGGATGGAGTACCAATCTCTGTTGGAAAAATCTTATAATGATTTTATTGAGCCTTGTTATGAGTCTCTGGATACTATCAGCAAATATAATTTTTCCACAGTATTCAAAACGCCATTATCAAGATTAGCCCGCCCTGGGTACCAGTACCTCCAATGTCTTCTTCGTCTTTTCCGGTTAATAATACAAACAATAATCTTCCTACATCTGCATTTAATCTGCGTGAATTTAATCTGGCCCTTAACAGTTGTAGTCTTAAGGCAGCTCCAGGCAATGATAAAATTGAATACAATTTTATTGTCGAGTTACCTCTTAAGTTTAAGCTTATACTTCTCAATATCTTAAACGAAATTTTTCTGAATAGTTCCTTCCCTCCTTCCTGCAAGGATAGTCTGACATTCTTTATTAATAAAAAAGATGGTAATGTCCGGCCCATCTCACTTACGTCCTGTCTTTGTAAAATTTTAGAAAAAATGGTTGAGCTCAGATTACAATGATGGGTGCAGTCCTCTGGTTCCCTCCCAACGTCTCAATCTGGTTTCCGATCTGGGAGATCCTCTTCCGACAACCTTGCGGCGATAACTTTGATCATTGAGGAGGCCTTCAGTATGAATGGAGATGTTCTGTCATGTTTCCTTGATGTTAAGGGAGCTTTTGACAGCGTTGACGGTGGTATTCTCTTTGGGAAGCTGCACGATATGGGCTGTCCCAAAAATATTATTGACCTTGTAGGATTTCCGACGTACGAACGGAATGTTACATTTATTATCAACTCGGCAAATACAGTAATAAGGAAGGTATTTAGGGGTCTGCCCCAAGGTGGAGTTCTAAGCCCCCTTCTCTATAATATTTACGTCAGGAATATAGATAATGGTCTAAACAGCTACATCCAAATTTCTCAATTTGCGGATGATATCGCGATCTCTTGCCAGGTCCCTACTCCGAGTTTTGGAAAGAAGGTCTTAGAAGATGCAGTCTCTGTCATTAGTGGAAATCTTGCTCTCTTAGGACTTTCACTTTCTCTTGAAAAGACTATCCTAATTCACTTTAATAAAAAAGGGATCTACCCAGGTGTTTACTCCATCAAAATTGACAACCACAGAATCAAATCTAGTGCTCAGGTTCGCTTTTTGGGCATTCCGTTTGACTATCAACTTAAATTCATTAATCATATTGAATACGTACGCAACAAATGTTTTGATAGACTTAACATCTTAAAATTTATTAGTGGCGTAAGATGGGGAGCAGATCCAGCTACACTTCTTACACTGTATAAAAGCCTTACTCGTTCTATTATTGATTATAGTTCTTATATTTCTTTTCCAAAAAATGAAAATCTTAGACTGAGGATAGAGAGAATTCAATTTGCAGTTCTTCGCGTTGCTTTGGGTTACAGATGTAGCACACCGACTAATGTTCTGTTGGGAGAGTCCAAGCTTTGTCTACTTCGACATAGATCCATTTTTTTATGCAATAACCTCCTCATAAAAAATCTTTCGAATAAAGGCGCAACCCTCTACAACTGAATTTAAAGACTTATACGATCCATCGGATCAATATAAATATAATTATCAGAGCTCGATCTTTACTTCCACGGAGATTGATGACTTGCAACATCATAGAGCCTGGCTTCGAACCGAAAATAACTTTGCTCCATACCTACGTAAATACATGCTCCTCAATCCAGTGGCTGAGATAAATACTGAGCTTGGATCCTTCTGAAGGAAGCACCTGATCCAAACTACATTTCCCTAGATCACCACGTCAATGGACCTATCAACTCTTTTTCCATCTTTACTGATGGAAGTAAAAATGAAAAGATGGGAACTGTTGGTGCTGCATGTTTTTCATCTGAGCCAAATCAATCCCGCCTACTAAGTTTACATAAGTATATGACTATCTTTTCTGCTGAATGTATTGCAATCAAAACTGCCCCTGAGTTTGCTTCCAAATGTCCTCAACACTATGTTTACATCTATTCTGACTGTTTGAGTGCTCTAATAGCACTAAGTAACTACTCGGACAATGCTAAATCTAATCCTTTTCTGCTTGATATTCACAACTTGATAAACTCCCACTTTATGAAATCCAAGAAACTGCTTCTCTTTTGGATCCCTTCGCATATTGGAATTACGTTTAATGAAAAAGTAGATGCTCTAGCTATAAAAGCGTCCCTGATGGCTATTTCATCTAACATTCTGGTTCCCTACTCTGACTTCTCCCATAGTTTCAAAAATCAAGCTAGGACGCTGTCAGTTAAGAACATTCTTGATGAAGCAAAGTATAAGGGTATTAAATTCTTCAGAACTTTTTACCACTCTGGGTGGAGACCGTGCTTTGCTCATCTCAACCTTCCTAGGGATTTCATCTGTTGGGTTAACAGACTTCAAGCTGGACACTATCAATTGAATGCCTCCCTTTTTAAGATTAATCTTGCTGCTGACACAAGTTGCCTATGTGGTTGTTTGGTACAGGACCCTAATCATGTGATATGGCAATGCCCGCTCTACGATAATAACACAAATGCTCTGATTCATAAACTTTGCAACAAGGGATTCTTCCCACCATATTCGATAGATGTCTTTTTGTATGGACCCTCTCTGTGCCCCTTACTTTATATACCTAAGTTTCTTACGGCTCACTGTTTAAAATTATAGAGCCGAATTACATAATGTTATATATCACCACATTGTTTATTCTAGTCTATAAGAAATCTCTGTAATGTTAGCATGCACAGTCATGTGCATGTTGCTAATACTCCCATGTGGGGTTTTATAGCTTAATAAAAAAAAAAAAAAAAAAACGGAATTAGATTACAATGCGTGCGGAACGAAACCAACGTCAATATTCGGAGAATTGCAGTGGGAAACCGTGGCTGGGCACAAAAACTGTTTGAAACACCCTAACAATAGGTTTTGTTGCACGATCATGCAGCCAAAAAAAATCTAGAGAGCTTCCACTGTTTTGGCAGGGAAAACGTTGAGGTGGAGATTCAATTAACAAATAAAGTTGCAAAAAGGTAGAAAACAAACTTCACCTGCAATACCATGAAGATGGGCTACGACTTCGCTCCCTACAAAACCAGCGAAATAGATGTCAATAGTTAAAATCCGAAAGGAGAGTACAAATTTGTTTACTTTTATGACAAAGTGCTCGGACACTTCATACATATAGAAGGATAGTTAAATGTATTAATGATCGTAAAAAGAAAGCTATATTATTTTCTTACTGAATAAACAAGTTACATTTAATAATAATATAATGATATTATCAATAGTGCGTTAAGATTAAATACGTGGCCCATCGACGTACCACCTATCCATTTACTAGCTTTCTAATTATTTCGAAACCAACTTCCTTCCACTCTTTTGGCAGATATTTTATATGTATATTATAGTAATTAGAGATATATTATTACCTTTTTATAATATAAATCATATGTAACTGTAAAAATGTAACTAATCAAAATGTCGTTTCCAATCGTCTTATGCATTACCAATAGGAACGAGTAACACGAACGAAAAATTCATATCAAGAAACAAATATATTCAAGTGGTTACGATTCTTTGTTTCGATATTGCAACAAATTCAACAAAGTTCTCATGACGAGTGACCCTTATTTTCTTACAGCCTTAGAGATTCCGTCACACATTCACCTTGGTATAAAAATAAAATTGTATCGCGTTTACGGCCGTCCAAAGTATTTCTACTTTATCGAGTTATAATATATTTTAAGAATTGTCCATAATTTAGAAGTAATTTAATGTGTAATAAATGAAACAGTAATAATGCAATAAAAGTAAGGCAAAATTTGGATTACTAAGGCAGGGTCACACGCAAATACTTGCGGCTGCTTTTAGTTTTTGCTTTTAGCACGTACCACCGTCCAAATTTAAATTAAAAATATATTGCGTAAGTGCTTCAAAGTATACTTACATACATATGCACTTGAAAAAATGTGCACTAAAGTGCACATATATTATACCCTGTGTCCCACCTATCTCGAACATCTCAAGCATCTCGGTTATTTATAATGACAGGAAACGAAATTAGAAGTAAACATTATTCGATTCGGGGGGGAAAATATTATAAAAAGCAAAAACTTTTTCTCGGAAATATATTTTTTAAGTTTTCATGGTCATCGATATTTTTGTAAATTGTAGTATTTTTATCACCAGCGCGTAATAGCTAAGGTCAACGTAAATCCAATGACCTATGATATCACGATCTTCGCGCGATCCTGACTAAGAAAACATTCAGAAATGATAATAGAAATATGTAAGTATCCATTTACAAAAACCATCTATGTACTCGGGGCGCCGTACCTATACCGTACTTACTCAAAATAAGTTTTGAAGATTTTCAGCTGTCTTAAACTCTCGTTAAACTACTTGTACAAACAATTGAAAATAGAAATGATGTCCAAGCACATTCTCGTGTACACTAATTTCGCATCTGTCAGATATTTTGGAAAGCCAATTTGATTTCGAACCTGCCAAGTTACTCTTACTGCCACTGCCAAATTAATACATCTGTGTAACTGATAGGTAATTCAGAGAAATCTATCGCATCCCGTCGAAATGCGTATGCATATTAAGCGTATATTGGAAAGTGGAAGCGGTGCACCAGCACTACAACTGCGTTTCAACACGGATTCCGCATTTTGATGGCGTAAGGAAAAATCGTACGTAACCATGGTTGGCTAGGTGTTTTTATATTCACGCGAGTGGATGGAACGTATACGATCGTGCGCTAATATGTGTAGTACATAAAATATATTGAACAGGTTTCTATGAAAACAGGAAAATACAGTGTTTCAATTTTGTATGCTTGAATTCGTTCGAAGAAAGTTTCTATCGGGTATATGTGCATTACTAGATCAAGGAGAGTAAGCAAGTATGCAAACACTGAATAAAGGGTGTCTTATGCATATAAAGGAGGCCACCTAAATGCAATCGATTGCAAGGAAAATTGTTGCCGGGAAGTGTTTCCTTGTCGGCGTTTTCAAGCTTATCGATATTCTTTTATGTTATGCGCGATTTAAACCACGCTCGATCGTGTATAATATAATGCAAGACTCCCGAAATTAAAGTGCATACGTAAGATATCATAGGCTTCGACGACAACGTGAAACAAGGTGCAAATGTAGAGAAGGTGAAGAAGAAGAATTTTTTAATAAGACAATATCGATGACCTATTAAAATGTGGTAAAAGCTGGTCCCCCAGAACAAAAATTCTCTCGCAACGTATCTGTGCTTTGATATCGTGCAAATTGCGTGGAAGTATTTGTTGCACCACAAAAACTTATGGAAGACATATTTTTCGGCGATCTGTGTCACGTGGGCCACCCTGTACATTGTAGTAACTTTTGCTTTCCAAGGATATATCTACGGATAAATGTAAACTAGTTTATATTCGTTTAAATGGTCGCCGATACGAACTCGCTAATCGGGTATGGCTTTTCTACCTCTTAAGTAAGCTGATATTCTTACGGTTCTTATCTTATCGATAGGAATTTCGATGTTCCACCTCGTTTCCATCGTCTCGTGAAATCTTGCATAAAAGGTAGCCAATAAACATTAACGCGGCACATACGATAATTAAATCTGGTTTCAATGCGGCTGAACCGGCGTAAGTATACGAGCAGGTTATTCGCCGAGGATCAGGAGTCAAAGTCTAGACGCGATTTCATTATGCATAACTATTGAATGTCGATGTACTGTTAGTTAACAGCGATAGCAGACTCTTGGCCTGGCTTGCGCTTCGTAAAACGTGCAAGCGCTGGTTATCGCGTAAAATAAACCCAACAATAATTCGAAAGGTTTGAAAAGCTTAGGGCAATAATGGTATCCATCATAACTTTCACCGATGCTAAAAGTGACTGAGTATTATTGCTACTTAGGTGAAAGCCAGGTTACTCGGTGTTGCTTGGATTACACTATGCCGAGACTAGCTCTGACAATTATTATTATACTCGAACTTAAAGAACTGCGGTTTCTTTTGTTCCAGTTGCTAATCAACATCGACAGATTTTGCTGCCTGGAGCCGAATGTACGACTTCTAATTAAAGCAGAAAGAAAACAATTAAAAAATCTAACGTCTACCTGCATGCCAAAGTGAATATACATACCTTTCAGTTTGCTCGCGTCGCGTTTTTCCATTCTTTAATACTTTCTACGTTCGATTATTTGATTACTAAATACTATTTCATTTCCCAACACTTTCATTGAATTTTGCTTAATTTGCGTCGCTCAAAGAATAAGACAGGTGGGCCTGTAATAGATCACAATTTCACACATACTCATCACTGGTTTTAGAAGTGATCGGCGCCGGTGCCCCGTAGCCTATCTTCCTTTACGCTATTGATAACAACTCCCTTCTGGAGTTATTCACTAGACTCAAAACTCATTCACCAAGTTAGCAATAGCCTGGTGGATGCGGGTTACAATGGTGGGAGGATAGGTCACTGTTCCGTAGAAACTTTCAACTGGTGTGAAACGGGACCTCGGTATTATTAATCACATAATTTGTTCAGCAGGCTAATCATTGTCTTCTTTATTACTCGACTTCCATTCATCGCCCTATATCTCCGCATCGTCCGCATCTCGAGATATCGCTTGCACAAATTTTAACGAAATTTTTTGAGGTGATAGGCCTATATCTACGACAAGCGTGATTGTACTTTCAACCGTGAATATGCAGCCAACTAGGAGAAAACTGAGCGCACAATTTTGAAGAACCACGCAAGTGGTTATACATATATGTATACATATAGTAATATGTACATATCTTGGAGTACAAGTATACTGCGTGCAAAGAATGGTTGGTAGGAGAAGCAAAGTGCATGAGAGACATTACTGCTGGACAGCTCGGTCGTATGTGTTGACCCTTATTTGCAACATGAAAATTTGATTTTCTTGTTCATCTACTGCAATTATTTTCCGATACTAATAAATTTAATAAATTTTTCGATACTGTTAACGCTGGTCTCCAGATTCGAATTGCGCGTTTCACGTCTCGGCGCGTCGCGACGTGGGGTTTGTTTTGCGAAATACAAACATTTTTCTAGTCTGAGATAGTTGAATATCTGAGGAACAGTGTATTAATTCTTATTTTCTTATTTATGAACTCCGGGAGCAGCACTTCTCGTCGAAAGTTACCAGATTCGATGGCACGCGTTTCTTTCATAGCCATTCTCTAAAACACCGTTTGCTTATTAGCGATTTATGAATCCCTTAAGGAATTTGTGTAAATTCTGGAGTTATGGAAACATTTCGGGTGGGCATATACTACACTTTCCAACAGGTTTTACACTTTCAGCACATATATACGTATAGTTATTAATGTAGGATTCTTTTTCAGGGGAAATCGTGACTGCCTTTTCCTTCTCGTAAAATTACTTTATTATTTAATATCTCTTAATTACTCTCTCTCACAACACAATATATCTTATCTGAACAATGCTCTCGCTACAATTCTCGCTCGACTCCGCTTCAACTCTGTCTCAACTCTACCTCAACTGTGACCCTCGCACGCATCATCCACTGTATATATTCTTTCATGCATTTTCCCTCTCGTTCTATTCATCAGTCGTTTTCACTTATTAAGACCCACACCGACACACACACACTCTTACCACGTGTCACAGTTCGACCACGGGTCACCATGCATCCTAGACTCCACGTGCATTCCCCGAAACTAACCACTCTGTCCTCGAGATAAACTCATAAATTCACTCGGTCCGCATTCGACGTTTCGACTAACACTCTTCATTCACACTTCGCGTAATACTCGATACATTGTACTTCCCTTCACACGATTCACACAAAGACCTCTCATATCATTACTACGAATTCTTGCATCCCACATTAATATTTGAAAATAATCAATATTTCAGTACTTTCTTTTACGGTCAGAAGATTTCATTAACGATTTTGTTATGGTATTTAGTATGTTCTGAAGCTCGTTCTGGTGTCATTGCATTCGATAAAGGTTTGTGATCACGCTGCAACAAAAATTGGTTTGGGATTCGTTCGGTTTCACGTTTCATAGCTAATTTATGTTATATGCATATGGTAACTGTTTGGTCGCAAGAGCGGAGCATGTCGACGGCCTTCGTGACCAAGCAAACTTTTTTATGATCGGCTTTTCTTGAAGTTGTCAACAACTCCCAAAAAGTAAAAATTACCGTATTGGCATTCAAGAAGTTAACGTTACGCTGCATTTTGTCGAAATAGGGTCGCCTGAGAGTACGCATCAAATTGACCAAATCTGCTATTAACCCTAATTTTCGAGGGGTTTGAACAAACTTAAAGGAAAATGTTTTATATTAAAGGTAAATGGTATTCATACACCTATAAACTTCAATACATATATCAAATTTCGAAAACAATTGTTTTTTATAAAAAATTATGTAATAATGTTATAGAACAACGTTAAAATTTATTTTTAATTTCATAACATTCTAGCTGACACTAAGACGATTTCAACGACCTACTACATTATATGCCTATAAACAACGCTACAATATTTTTGTCCGGTTTTTCGGGCCAAATACTCCCAGTGCGTTGGTCGCACCGCGCTACGAAGGATGCTATGTTGCCTCCGCTGAATATGTAGCTCTACATATTTGAAAATGCTGGAGAAGGAAACCACACATTTTTCTGCTTGTACGAAAAATCTTTTAACAAAACCAATATGAATATTAAAAAATTTATAAACGCATAACAAAATACATACAGGAACTTTTCAAATATTTTCTGTGAGCAACCTTTAAGAATTACGTATTTATTCTTGTATGTAGTAGTTTATAGGGATAGTCAAATCATCTTGCTCACTCGCCACACTGTGCAGCATAGCAAGTAGTCCAAACTTTAATCATATTTTTAATATACACGTAGTCTACCGTGGACGGAGATATTTTGCACAAGCATTACTGGTGTCGCATATTACATACTGGCAAGAAAATCAGAGGCTGAGATCTGCTAACTGGGAAGGTTAGGCAACCCGGAAACTCGGAAATGTATGAAACTTTGCGTACAAATAAAATATGTCGTCCGTAATACAGCCCCGTTTTTCGTTCGTGCCATAATTCGGATTTAAGGATTAAACTGATGCAACTGATCCAAAACACCGATTTCTTTTTTTCTTCAGAAATCAGTAGTTTTTTTATGCATAGCATACTATCCACAACGTTTTATAGCGAAATAAAACTTTTTGAACGTGTGACAAGTACCCTACTAACAACTGGAACACGCAGTCCGCTCCTTTCTTAGGATCTTTCTATTCATGCATTAGACGCTAGAAATAAGACTTCATACATGCAGAATTCGGGTAAACAACGTATGCAAGCGTACCTATGATTTAGCAAATATTTTTGCCTGCGTTTAGTCGTGCGGCGAAAACACTAAGCGCCTTTTTCTCAGCAACGACATTCTTCAATCTCTCGTGCAATATAGCGAAAAATCTAGTTGACAGAATGACTTAAATCAAAGTGGATTTTGAAGATGAATAAATTCTCTTCTAGTTATACCTAATTATACATTTAAAAAACTGATTTAACATACCTTTTTTACATCTTTTCAACAAATTTTTCAAAAAAAAAAATCAATTTTTTGTTCAAAGATCTGTATTTCTGATCAGCTACGCGAAATGTTTTGCAAATTTAGGTGTAACTAGAGCGTAATTCAATGAACAAAAGGAAAATACGTCAATTCTACGAAGCTGTACACTGCACGAAATGGAACAATTTTTTCGCTAAAGCGATCAAGCTAACTGAATGTTAGAATATTCGAGGTACAGGAACGGCCGAGGCGGGCCAAGTGCATTTCGCCGATGCACGCTGTCTTTGTCTAGCGTAACTCTCTTTCGGGGAGACCCCAAAATGGTTAAAAAGGGCCATGTTGACGTAGGCGTCCTCACGACCAACGCTTTTGCCAAAGGAAGGCATTCTTGTATAGACGAGAGAGTACGGTCGAGAGAGCACGGTATTAATAAACGGAATACCTTGTTAATATATACACGCCTACGCAATTATTCTAATACCTAATCGAGACTTCGATTCGAGTATTAGGGATTTCTCTTACATGAAGATATTTTTAAAATAAATTCTTTCCTTTACTACAAATTTTTTTTTTATTCTTAAATATTAAATGAAGTAATAAGTTGTTACGAGCCGAGGGCAAAGGGGCACAGCTGCGAAGCCGAGGATCGGTTATTTATGAATTTGTTAGTCGCGGACGGCCAGTGCGATTTTCGTCACTGGGGCCCGGGTAGATAGGAAGTGCCGATTGCCTGTTTCATCACCGGGTGTCACAGGAAGGTAAAGGTTCTCGTGGACAAACCAGCGCCTATTTCATCGCCGGGAGCCACAGGATTGTTAGTAAAAGTACTCGTAACGTATAACGATACACCTCGAGCGGTTAAGGTGTATCTGCTTGGTGGGAAGTTACTGCCAATGACTGGTAGAGGAGATTCAATGATTAAAATGCGTACGGTTATATTAAACTTGTATTTTCTACGTTCTGGTTCTGTTACAATAGAATTACACAAAATCCACCCTTCTCAATCTGTACGGATTTAAGAATAACTATCGCCCAACAAAAGGCCTAACGATATACTACAATATGTATATCGTTTAAAAACGAATTTAAAGAAGATTGCTTGAAAGGGACTCGGTACCCGATCTCGCTGAGCTCAAAGTGTCAAAGTATTCGATACAGAAGTGTGCACGAAGCTAGATTAAAACTGAGCCGCCGAGGGCAGAATTCGTGCCCTTTTTATACCCGAAAGCCGGACCAAAAAGCTGGTGGGGGCACGGAAAATTCCAGGGGAGTCCGGAAAGATTCCCCCGAAAAAGGGTCACGTCATCGCGACGTCGCGGAAGGGGCAGACTCGACTGCATGCACCCTCGATTTCCAAATAAAGGCGTAGTAGGAGGAAGAAAAAAAATGGAATAATTGTTCCTACGTAACAAAGTAAAATTTCAAACAGATTCGATTATATTTGGTTTAAAAAGAAAATGATAAAAAACACCTCATTTTAAGCGCATAACCTGAGTTTCCTCCCTTAAGGGGTGAAATCAGCCCTTGAAAAAATTGAGGACACTCTTTTTCGCGAAGTGATAACACGATGCTGTTATGCTCGATCAATGTACCGGTATACATATATCCGAGTATACAGCGATTTAATGTTTTCAAAATGTCGTGCAATTAAATAATAAAGATAGGCAAGAGATAGTAAATTACTTATTGGAACACCTAATAAAAATTTAGTACATTCAATAGGCAATCAATTTGAAAGAACGCAATAAAAAGAAATAGTAGTAAAAATATTAAGAACAATATTGCTATATTTTACATTGCAAAAGATTCAGTGAGTCAATACTTTTGTCCCGTTGATAACGGCACTTCATTTGCGCTTAATTATTTCTCTTTATCGCGCGGCTACTTAACATTCATTAACAACATTAACCACCACCACATATTTTTTAAGGTATTGTAGAACGTTGAACCTTCTGCGAACGGAGTATAAAATGCGTATCTGCATACCGTGTGGCAGTTGAGTAAGATGCGTTTGCACACACATACAATAACATATCACGTACGCCGGTAGTACAAAGCTTTTGTTTTCTTCTATGTATGACTTGCACAGTCTCATTCGTGCAAAAGCATTGTATCGAGCATACGGTGCATTTGCAATACCAGCATGGTTTCTTTTCAACGTGTTTTCTACCCACACAGAAGAATAAATACAGACAAACCAATTTTAATATTGATTTTTAGCGTTAGGAACAATTGTGAGGCAGCCAATGCGACTCTAAATAAATGGAGGAATAGGAAACTCCTTTGAGACCATGTTTTGCTTTCAAACTTTTCACTGATCGAAAAGTGCGAAAAGTAAAACCACCTCTCAACATCGAGCTCGTCACTTTTTATGTACACTGCCGGTCTAAAGTTTGGGACCACTACCTTTGTTATCGAAATAATAAACAGCTTGTTAACGATATATTCATTTGAAATTGATATTACAGAGACTGGTAGAAATAAACTTTATAACGATTTGTTTTAGCTTGTACATGTTTTTGAATATTCCAATTAAAATTATTAATCAGTCGTACAATCTATGTAGGTATCGTTTGAAGTGCCTAGACTCGCATTTTAATGCTATAAATTGATAACAGGTCATTCAAAGTAGGCTACTACTTCTACTATAAATAAATTTTTTACAGGAGTTGGCCAATTAACTAATTAGCTTTACCGCGGGTATATGAGTTTGATCCGATTACTAAAAAATGTAACCAACAGTATAGAAAATGTAAAAGGCATAACGTACAAAACAAAACCTATGAAAAATATTTAAATATTTGTTTCCAACTGTAGTTTTGTGAACAAAATATGGTAAACATGGATGGGTTCAGTGATACTCTCGCCCTCAATCTTCGACGCAACGTATGTTACGAATTTTCGTTACGTATCCGCAAGATTGCTGCCAAGCTAAAAGATGTAACGCCATCTGTACTCTATAGAATATACATACATACATAGTTTATAATCCCCAGTGCCTGTCGTTAAAATTCAATAAAAAAAAAAATTGGATAAAAATCTCATAGCTGCTACAATATATGCTGTTTTAATTTGAAATAACATTACCGCTACTAACAATAGCTAATAACTCATATTAATTTCCAAACAATCAATACCGGTGGTCATTAAGTTTACAAACAATATTGAAACAAAATTTCCTTGGCGTAAAACTTCAAACATAACGGCCCTTAAGGGGTCATATAAAAATTATATAAATGATATATAGCAAAATATTAACGCATACAATAGTCATATGATTTCTCGTATTTCTATGTCTGCGAAATATAATGAACTTGATTGTCAATATTGCCTATCCAATAATAGGAGCAATGGAAACACAATAATTGTCATTTTCATAAAGAAATATTCAACACTGTGCAACTATCGCACGGTCTTCATTGAAATAATACCACATGAATACTAGCATCAGGATTTATGGCCAGAAAAGATAACGATATACATAGATAGCTAATGTGAAAATTGACGTAAACTCTTTACGGTGATTCATTTTATCTTGTAATATTTCGTAAGCGCATATTGCGAGTAAGAGAGTCAAGGGACTTGAACGAATCGATAAGCGAAATGATATAGCTATCGAAACATATTACATACATAATTGGTCGTGGACTCTAATTGTGAGGTGCCTCCAGCATATTCGTCTTAATATTACTTCCGAGAAGATCTAAAATTTGCTCGCAATATACTATAAATCTGAAGTGAATTGTTACTTAAAATACTTATGCAAATAGGCTAGAATATGATAAAAGTATATCAAGTATGTGATCCGACATGTTGAATTAATAGAAATACTTTCATTTTTAATGCAATTTGTTTGTCACTACACGTTTCGTGAATGAATAATAATCGTGGTACACCAAGATTAATATAGTATGACAAGAAAAGATGAGAACTCCTTCTTTTAAACTGATCGGTGAATATACGCAACATAGTAGAAACTCGTTTGAGCCGTACTTATCATGTGTGATCTCGGTCATCCAGGATCTCTAGAATTAATGATAAAACGAGTACCACAATTTTAAATCAAGCCTTTCAATTTATAGAAAGCAATTTGTTTTTCATCATTTCTCCTCGGGTCTCAAGTTGTCCGGCCTACTATCTGTCTTCCGATTAAGCTGATCAAACAAGTCTTTATTGTACTGCGTAGAACTATAATAGTTCATGCCGAATACACAATACATTATTAATTTATTATATTCACTTGCATTCCTGTTTTTGCTTCGGTCTATTGTTCGTTTGCAATAAAGCTCACACCGAGCGAAAGCTTGCTTAAATAATACGACACACATTCCCATTGGCAGGAATTTGATGAATTTATGTCCAAAAAAAATTCGATCGTTTGAAATCGACAACAAGGGAGTAAGAATATTTCTGACGCACCATAGACATTTGCTTCTTAAATTGAAGCGTTGCCCTCTTTTGGTGTCAGTCAGTGCACAAATTAAACACTTTTCAATGCTTCATTCTTCAAGCCTTACTTTGTCTTTTATAGTTGTACATCATTTCCCTTTGTATTATAATCGCATGAACAAGTCTGCGTATTTACAAAGCAAGCTACAAAAATAATGACTACTCTACAAAAAGAGATTTTGCTATCTCAGCGATGCCCGTCACTATGTTACGTCTTTAGCGAGACAAAGATTAGGAAATTGTAAGCAGCAATGCAGCTGTGGATCGCATAACTCAATATCGTAATGTAATGTGTTATTATTATTAACTGCCACTGACAAAACATACGATCGATGGTTCTTAGTGTAATTGATGGTGATAATAGTGCGGCACGCTCAAACGTTCATCGATCCCTTGAATATACATAGTTAGGAACAAAAGTATTGGCACACCTGGCTTTTAATTATACAAACGCGTATAAATTAAAGAAAAAACACAATATTAGGGCCATTTTAAAATATTATAAATGTTGTATATGGTGTTGCGTCGCAAAATAAACGAGCAACAATTGCTTCGCGTGTCCTACCTGCGAACGAAGATAATAAAAATTCGTACCGTAGCAAAAAGGGCGACTAACAATCTGCACATGGAACAACCGTCCACGTGCAAATGGCTAGCACGTTTAAGACGCGCAAGTAACAAAACTGTTTTTGAGGAAATCGTTTTCTTCCTCAATCCAAGGGCAATAAGTGCCAAAACCTAATACGACCTCAACAGTTAATTGCAGGCGTCATAAACGTGGATTCCCAAAAGGGGGCTCGACGCCGATCCCCAGCAGATGTCGACTGGGTCAAGTTTCGACACCCTTGCGGAATTTCCCCTGAATCGCCAAAAAACCGACAAACAAGTAATAAGGACACACCCACCTTCGAGAACCGCACCTCGGCGCAAGGAACAGGTATGACTTCACCCTCACAACATGCTGATTGGTAATTCGACAATTTTCCAAAACGTCCAATCAGCATGCATAAAAAACGCTTCCGAGTCGACGCTTGAAGAAACGCTCGACGAGGAAGTCAGTCTTAGTTTGAACACCAAGAACACACCAACCAGGAGACCATCTCCTCCGGTAAATCAACCGAGTATTGGTTTACTAAGTATTTCAATAGTGACTCGTTATAATTAATATTTATAACGAGACGGTATACCGAAGTATACCGTATTTCCAAGTGTCGCATACCACGACGCTCAACATATGGGTTAATTATAAAACGAAAAAGGGCGGTAAAGTATACATTAAATGGTCGAAAACGCCATGTCACGAATAGACAACAACTGAAAGAAGTATTGATGATGAAATGGAATAAAATAAGCCCAGAAACTAATATAAATAAATATTAATATACTGCAAATTTATAAGTGTGCCAATACTTTTGTCCCAATAAAAACTACTTTTAATGTATACATGATCATCCGTTTTTGTTTTATAATTAAGCAATATACAATATTTATAGCATTCTCAAATTATAGATTCAGTAGTTACGATTAATGAAAAAAATTAACCTGATATTGTGTTTTTTCTTCTTTTTATATGCGTCGGTGTAATTGAATGCCAGCTGTACCAATACTTTTGTTCCTAACGCAAGTCACTCGCAGGTAAAATTTTAATTTACTAAAATAAGAACGGCCCAAGTATGCTTTCAAGTAAATTTTATTTCGATAATAATAGGTGAACACTGTTTCAATATTTTATACGAAAAAATTTGCATTTATTTTCAGTGTACCTTAGATTTTAGTGGACGCATATGGAACATTTTGACTTGCTATGCAAAATGTGCTCCACATTGGAACGTACTACGAAGGCCATACCACAAAATAATAAGCAAAAGATATGTATTGCGGGCAACAGTAAGTGTATCATGTACACGCTTTATCTATTGTCCATGATCAATCGGTTACGTGTAAAGTGTCCCGAAAACTTGTCACAAAGAACTGTTGTTACCCGACATTATTTAACGGTACTGACGTCCAGTGTAGTTTTCACTAAATAAGTCAAACGGTAAATATTTGTATTAAAACAGAATATTTAAAAGTAAAATTTATAATTTAAACACGCTGTAAAACAATGTAAACATGTTTGTTCCCTATCTGCTAATAAATGACTCACAGAAAGAGTGAAATATACAATATAATATGATATATTCTGTGAATATAAAACGAATATCTAGAATCGTTATCTGGCAATCATTTATAACGTGCTCACTGAATAAGGTGCCACACATTCATATTCATCCATTCTGTAGACACAACATGTTAAGACGGACACTTTTAACCAGCATAATGTATATTTATTAGGGTTCCCGTAGAATAAGAAAAAAAGAGTTGCTATCGTTTGGTTAAAATGTTGCAAGAGTTCAGAAAACGTTTTCCTTGTTTCGGTCCAACTTTTAACATTCAACAGAAATTCATTTAAATATTATAATACGTAATATTCTTATTTTTGCGTACAGCACCGCTCATAATTATTCGAACGATACAGATCTTATATCTCACTCTAACATTTAAATGCAAGAATGTTATCCTCGCCACTGTTTGCACAGTTGATTCCTGTTTTGAATTATCTACATATATGTAGATGCATTACTCTCGTTACACTTATACCTCTTTTAAACCTTTTCCTAATTTTCTTTTATATTCTCCTTCCCTATGCGTTTTCTTCCAGTCATGGCACTAAAACGTAAATATACTCGATTCTACGAGCTGAGTCTATTTGTTTAATCGTAAAATTTGTATTTCATTGTAAGATATATTGCACTGTACATTAGTCTAGATTGAAAAACCACTATTTCAAGGTAATCTGGTTTAACAAATATTTGATTCAGCGACTCGAATAACATGTTCTTTGAATCGGTAAAACCGTGAGGGGACATACGATCATTTTGGTTACTACTTTGTAACTGACTAAATTTTTCGGCTTAATGCTATCACCGGGCTAATCAACCAATAATGCACGATAAACAAAATAAATCTTCGATAAGTATATCCGATTTAATTGATACGGTATTCGCGATGTCTGTTTGGTTCAATTTTCACAAACTGCGTTCAATTTTTATTGATACTTTCTTCATCGCGGCGAGATACAGTCAACTAATTCGAAACCGTTTACTTACTTATCAATAGTACGTATTACGCACGATATTCCATTTAGATTGAACCACCACAAATACCTATGAAACGATCGACAAACGTTCCGAACAGAAAATCGAATGGTCTCGAGAAGAATATAATTCGAAATCAGTAGTAGTAGTAGTATTTTTTACGTAGATGGACGCGTAAAGGTGATACAAAGGTTAGCTTTATTTGCATAAATGGAACCGCATTATTTTTTTTGTGATTCCGCAATCGACGCAGTTCATCATTCTTTATAAAGAGTAAGCATCAAACGATTTATATTATCGAGCCACTCATTTGGGATACATTTGAATTTCAATATCGCGCAGTGGTACTGAATTTTGGCACATGTGGTATGAGTGACGTCTAAGGTATTTGCATTAGCGTATTTAAGAAACAAAGTGCACCAAGTGGAACCAGCTACTGCGGACGACTTGAAACGGCGAATTTGTTAGATATGACAGCTATATTCTAAAAAAAAATATAAATCATTTGTAAGGCAATTAGAAACCGAATCAATTACTGTAGCCAACTTGAGGGACGCCATTTGATCCATCGACCTTAATACTAGAATTATCAACCAGCCAAAATTGCTGGCCCCGGTACATTTAAGCGTACCTAATATGCACGCCTCAGGAAGAAAGTAAAGAGAAAAAGGAACTTGGCAAATGGATCATATGAGCTATAAATTGATCAGTTATACAGGCTGTTCATAAAAGTTTGAGACAAACTTTGGGAGCATGTAGTACAGACAAGCAAAAAAGTCTCAATAAACTTGGGTTCAAAAATCATTAGCTATATCAGAAGAAATATCAAAAAGGAGTTTCTGCTTTCGTTTCTACTTTAATTTCGACATTGTAGGTATGCGTTTAATGTGCGGTAAATCAGTACCCCTGTATCAAGGAACTTTAACAAACGGTAATGCCTTCCTGGCAAAAACATCTGGTAACTCTGAAACGAATGGCTTTTGGACAAACGTTTGCTAAAACTTTTTTGCTGGTTTTGATGAGTATTACATACTCTTAAAGTTCGTCTCAAACTTTTACGAACGCCTTGTACAATAGAAAACGCCATGTTGCCTTGAGAAAACTTGCGATAAAAAAGAAGTTTAAATTTGTATAAAAATCGTTGAAACCCGTCACTTTATTACGTCGATAAATTTATTGTTAAAGAGGTAACTATTATATTACTCGTGCTACTTTGCAACATCGTACTTAACATCCAGAATTAATAAGTTTTTGATTAAACAGTCTACTATCTTTTTTACAGGGACCTAATCATCTTTAAATATCCATTCATAAAGAAACTACTGATATATTCCCCCTAATAACATTCAAGTTTTGTTAGAAACATTTGTCGGTACCATCAACAGTTTTAGAAATAACATACGTGATCAATTTAAATTGCGATGGTCTGTATAACAGTGTGAGTGTCGGAACAAGTACTAACAGCAGATCAGTGCAACACACATACATATTATTCACAATTATTATTATACAATTAATAAAACTAGAATGTATGCGAACGAATTTACGCGATGGAGTTGTGCGAAACACGTGAATTAATTGAATCTGGCTTTTTATAAAAATATAGTAATTGCCGCATAGCAATCTTATATAACAGATGTAAATGGGCACCGATCATTTGCTCTCAAATATTAGCTTCTAATACTCTCTATGATTATCCCTTTTATGTAATTTAAATGCTGCACCATATTTCGATAATTTGTACGTATTTTCAAAATTGAAATTTCAACTGGATAACTGATGATTTTATGTACTGAACGGCATTGAGCATAGATTTACGGGAATTGTTTGTATACCTATCTTTATTGTCGATAGTCAATAGAACGGATGCCGGTCGAACTGGGTGTTCTCTTTAAAAAATTGAATAATTCATTGAATTTAAAAATAGAATACAATTAATTTAATTGCATTAGGAAATCTTAATTAATCTTTTGTTTTCAAATTTGAAATCCGTCCAATTGACGGATTCCGCAGATCCACTGTTAAAACTGTCACCCTATATAATTAATACAATAGAGTTGCGATAATCCGCTACTTTGTGCCAGACGTAAAAATAACTTGAAACGGCTCAGGCTTCTCAGCGATACAAGGGCCCTACTCTCTTAATAGTCGCATTTATAAACTAGTGGAGACAGGACAGATGCAAACTAGAGGGAAGACATATATAAAGAGTAGCACGTTACAGAAAGTTTGGCAAAAGTTGTGGTCCAATGTTTGAGAGGATGATTCCATCGAAGATTGCGAAAAATTTGACGAACCTGCCACTCTGTATATCGTTAAATACAACACCGAATGTTTCTCCGAACAATCCAACTTGCATTACTATACAAGCCATGGACATTTTCTAAACTACTTTCCACGTTTCTACAGCGTTACGGGTATAGTTCAATAATACCCAGCATATTTGAAAGTCCAGCGCGGCCGAAGTTCCAAGCGTACCGGATTATCAAGATTCTCGTGTACTTGAGAATACCACGAGGTGATAGCTGTCGTGTTTTTGCAATGTATCTCTTACCGATCACAATCGATATCGATCATTTCACTGTTCTGCAAGGCGGAAGAAATGTGAGATGATACAAATTAACTTAATCCCACGAACGACACAGATCGTTGTTTACTTTCGATACATATTACGTTACATATATATTTGGCCGCGACGCGCAGTATCGACAACGCCGAGAGAAAAGCGTTAGACACGCTCGATTATCGCCTCCTATCCAAGATTTCAGCGTTAAGCGTGCACTTTAACACATCTAAGACGGGTCAGGTATTACTACCTGTTTACTCAACTGACTCAACTCGACTCGACTCAACTCGACTACTTTAACGTCGAGAAAATTGAAAGCTACGCATATCCCCGCCGAAGCAACAACGGGGAACTTTTTGCCACTTTGTCGCTACATGCTCCAAAACTTGACCACTAAATGTCAGCTTATCCGATTTAATTGAGACTCTGTAGATTGGTAAAATTTTGCTATACTGTTTCCGAATATATACCATTATAGGGACAGACACGCAATATTCTGCTAGATATTCGCAATTAATGTTTCAATACTCCGTGAAGTACGGTCGAATTACCGACAGGAAACAAGCATTACTGTGATCCCAATGGTTATGTTCCACACTACCACGGTACAGGTCGGAGTTCGCGAGGAACATTCGGGTCTTGCTAGGAACAAGATGTTCACATGCAGGTCTGTTTGTTCCAAGCTGCGGACGGTGACTGAAGAGGACTCGGACTCTTTGCAGCTGCAGTGTAAAAAGGAAAGAGGAAGCGAAATGTAGAAGGTCGACCTAGTCTAGACCGTCAGAAATGCGAATCTCCTTTCGCATTTGTAATTCGTATCGGAAGGTACCCACAAATTCGTATCACTGTTCCAAAAAATAAAACAAAGGGTGCAGATTGGGGAACCATCTGTTTCTGTTGCTTCAGCGAGGACGTAGCTACGACTTACCCGACTTTTTTCGATTATTATTTTTCACATTCTTACGGATTTTCACCCACTATACGGACCACGAAAATGTAACCGCCGCCTGCCTAAGATGTGTTAACTACAGAAATCAACGATTTCCGCAAAAGATAAAACGATGAGACTGGCGAAGCTGCCGAGTGATTTCCAGACACTGACTTTCGTCTGCTCGAGCAACAGAATCTGAACTCGCTGTGCAGCCGCATGCTGTATGCATTCTAGTCAGGGCCGTATCTTCTAAATCGTAATTTGCTAAACCGTTATATACAGAGTGTTGAAAAGAAGGGCCCGTGGTAAACACCAAGAGGTGCAAACAATGTCCAAACAACATAGGCCCTGAAATCAAGGTTCGATCTAAATATCGCCTTGTGTATAATAAGGAAATTCAGTCGCGGTATCGATTTCAGGACCTGTTTTAATTGGACATTTTTTGCTCCTCCGGGCGAGTACCATAAGCAACTGAAGTCTTGGACCCTTTTTTTAACACCCTGCGCATACATATATCGTTTTATTCTGTAGTTGAAATGGAAAACATTGCAACCTGGTCAATAGCTTTCGTGCAACATTCTTTTTACCAAGTTTGGAGTAAATATTCGTAGCTTGGGCAAGTAAGTTATTACTTGTATACGTTGGGAATAAGCGTAATTAACGTTATTCACATGTACTCGTAAAACATTATGAGCGTTGCTGAACTTTCTTGTAATTACAAGTAATTGGTGCAAATATGTTACTCAAATTATACGCTAACAAAGGTAAATAGATCATCTCAGCAGTTATGTCATAGAAAATGGTGTGAGGTATGTACGGAGGTCTAACGAGAAGGGAATTACGTCAATGGAACTTATCACTTTTGAAAATCCCCTACGGAGGATTGCTGTGGAAGCTCCTCGTTTACAGAAATTCATAACTGTGATGGTTACGAAACTGCTGGATTACTAAAGAATTAAATAAACAATGAAATACAGAATGTTACAATCGGCTTCGGAATATAAAAACTGATTGCTTAGAATGAAATTATTGGATCGGATATTAAAGTAAACTGTCAACAGTCCTTCGATATTTCGCGAGAAATTAACGCTTCTACTTTACAGACATAGAATTTCTTTAACATTCTTCCAAGGGGTCTCTGTAATAAGATATGTGGCCAGATAGATTTAAATAATCAACGAGATTAATCTTCCGACAATAAGAAAATAAAGTGGAGAACCTTTAATTGCCTTAAAAGAAAGGAGCAGTCACTTTCCGTCGATATTTATTCACGCGAACGTTAATCCTCTAAAGGGACGGATACTTATGAACTCTACATCGCCCTCACATTCATATTGGAAGCAAAGACAGGAAGGTATCTAATTATAGAAGTGCAGTGTAAGGTTAATTATATCTCGCTGCATTATTATGCAGGGTGTTGGCATCCATTCTTGATTCGCCCCTGACTATAGCCGACGGTGTAAACTACACTTCGTCAGCCAGCTTTGTGTAAGTATATGTATACAGTGCTGCGTGTAGCTGTCGCTATATGTACATGTAAAACCGTCGTAAAGAAAGAGTACGGTTACTTCCCTGTCTACACGTAGCAAACTACATTTCTGGAAATCTGTTAAACGTTAGAACACAGGTGACATCGATTTTCCAAAATTAGAAGCTAAATGAATCACCTATTAAGGAATAAGAAATGATGCTTATTCGAATAATTCTAATAATAAAAGAATTTAATTAGGTAAACGACGAAACAGAAGAAATATTGCAAGGGCAAAGAAGAAGTGAAATTATTCAAATGAATGTACCTATAATGCGGTTACTCTGTGCTATCTCCTTCACTTCCCAACATATACTTCTTGTTGCATATATCCATATACAGGGTGTTCATTTGGAAACCTCGAACCTAGATGCCTCGAAAACAACGCATTTTCCGAAAGAATGTTAAATACAAGTTTCACGGCTCCAAGGGGAGACGCAAGGCCATTTGAAGGTCAACTTTCTTTCTCCAAATAGGAAATATTTTCCTTCGCCGATTTTTATTCCGCGGAATAAGAGCTTTTGTATGGAAATTTTTTTGATCAGGCTTCACCTTAAAAAGATATTTAATTAAACGAAAAATTATTTCAGTTTTGATACACCCAGAGTAGAGGATAGATAGAATTAAGCTATACAAATAAACGTTTCTTAATTTTTTGGCCATTATTAGATAGTAAGGTAATATTCTAAGGTACAAACTATATTTAGGAGAAAAAAAAAGGAAATTGTTTTTATTTACGGTTCTGAAAATCAATGCGCTCTTAGAACGGTTGCTACTTTCAACCAAAAATATCCAGGAAAAAATTGCTTTCCCCGTTATGCATTGAATCTTGGGCAAAAATTACGGCAAATCGGATCTGTGCGTAACACAATTTTATCTTAGACGCATAAGCAATGGCCATGTGTAGCTTTTAATTTGTTGAAATACGCTTAGAACCTTTTTTCTAGAGGTGTAATGTCGCGTCAATTACTACTTCCGTGAACATAAGCAACTTAAAGCAATTGAAGAATGATTATTACAGTTCGTCTTAGTTTTCTATATGTATACATGATGTAAGTATCAACGTAAAGCAGTTTATTCGTAATAAAATTATGATTACGTAGTTCAGTAAAAGAGGCATCAGATAAATATTTGTTCGTTATCATATATCGAAGTAGAATCCTGAATAGATTAATTCGTCCTCTGCAATTAACAAATTCAAAAAAGAGAAAGTGAAATTATTGCACGTTCAATTTTTAAATCTTCAAATGAAGAGATCTGCTTTATCAACGTTGCTATAGAAAATCATTGATTCGTTCGTAACTGATAAGTAACGCTACCAAACGGAGTATTTACAAACTACACTGCATGATTATCCGGCTGCTTATCAAAAACTGATAATCTGTTTTCCGAGAAAATATCAACGTAATATGGCGATTCAAAAGATATCTGCTGTATGAGTAATGAAAATTACAATTCCAATTTTTTTTTCTTCCGCAGTTATCTTTCCTACATGACTATTCCAGTCTTGCTACTAACGTTTAAATAATTTCGTTCAAATCATATGAAGAGACAAATACCGATTCAGGGAATCGAGAAATAATTCACTTTATATTCTCTTCGATCGTCGCACGAAGGAAAATATAATAAACAACGTAGAAATAATGTACCCCGTCGACAATGTTCATGTTTTCTTTTTGACAAGGAGATATCTTTTAAGCAGAGAATTATATTCACAAGAAAGAAAGCAGAGATTCCTTTAATGAAAAGGAAGAGGAATTGAAGAAGAACAACCGTGTGCATCCACGTTTAACAGAGAAACCAGAACAAGGTAGACTAGCATAGTGTTCCTTATTGACACTGTCGTATCGATCTTCCCTCTGACAAATAATGCTCTCGTTTCGCAAATAACATGCAATTGAAGCACGCGAGTATATCACAGGAATAGTTGCGACTGGTGTGCAGTACACGTGAGACATATAGGTAATCGTTAAGACCGTTTGCTTATTGACAGATAAAGGTAATTGGTAATGCGACTAACATTGGCGACGATCAGAGATAACGATCCTTCTTTGGGTTCACTCAGCGCCAGGCATACGCGAATCCATATATACCTTCATATAGGATAATCTTTATTCGTATATTTGCATCCATTTTTTAAATATATTTTTCTCCATTTTTCGTGACTCAGGCGTGCTTCGTTTCGGACCTCTATAACGTCCTCTCGGGTTGCAAGTATTAAAGAGAACTTACGGTATTATCGCCCACTTTTCGTAAGCTTTCGTCGTTTGACCGGATACCGTTTCATTTGACTTAAAAGGCAAAACATTATGCCCCTTAACAATTCAGAGAGAAATTAATTTCTGAAACATGCGCGTGTCTTGATAAATGGAAAGCCGAGAGTTATATAGCGCCAATTAATTGCAGTGGATTACGCAAATCAATTCCACTGGATAATGCTTGATGCTCGCGGTTTTAATTATATCGAAATGCATTAAATATGATTCACATAACGAAAGAACCAAGATCTCCCTCGAGTCTTGTGCTCGATAACATTGACAGCAAACTGATAAAGCTGCTAGACTAAAAGTGGTGAAATTGTTTCGAGATAGAGCATCAATTATGAAAAAAGTTTGAATAGTCGACTGGCTACAAATATGATAAGAGCTTGAAATGTTTAAAAAGGCTTATGTAATGCCATTTGTAAAACAGAAGCAAGAGCAATTTGCAACGAAACGATGTTCAAAAACCGGGAGTAATAAACAGGCCGGGTTGCACATATATCCGCATTTCCATCGCGAAAGGAGATTGACCTCCCTCGTTTCGGTTTCGTCTACCTTTGACTTTCTTCTCTGTGACTACCGCCTCTGAATTTTCACCTCCAACTTCTAAAAAACTTTTCCGCGTAGTCTCGACTTTTCGCCTGAACAGTCACTAAGCCTCGACAAATTTCTATCTAGAATATTTAATATCAATTTGCTTTCGCTCTTGATGCAAAAAGTTTCATGCGCTCTTTCACCGAGAATACACAGGGTGACACTGAAACAGGTGGGCAAACTTTGGTACCGCAATCTCGTCTTCTTAAGAATGAAAAAGGATCATATAAATATAATGTAGGTCCAGAAACTCTTCCTTCCTAAGATATAAGATATAAGATATAAACACTTTTAGTTTATGGTGGAGTATTGTACGAATGCTTACAACTCGCTTAAACGTAATTGCTGAAAATGTTTTCCTTCTGTAAGAATACACAGAAGGGACGAGTGTTCTTTTTTCATGCTTAGGAAAAGCAGGATATGGTATCAAAGCTGGTCCACCTATTTCGGTATCATCCTGTATAATACACACCGCAAAAGTATGTACACGCGAGGCACTTTAATGGGAAATTTTTCATTTTAAATTCGATTGTGAAAGGGAAAATGTATGATCCATTATTTCTCAATTTTAAGTAAATCTAATTCTACCGGCTAAACTTAGTCGTATAAATGCTTCTTGCGATTACTTTCAAGCGGGAGATAATAGAAATAGTATAGTCTCTGTTACAATGATAAAATTAAAATTGAGGACCGTGAACTATGTCAAGAAAACTATGTTAGAAAACATCACGTATACCATTATGAAACACATTTTTTTCTGAAAACTTTTATAATATAGAGCAATAGGTACACCTAACACATGTGTGCACAAACCAGATATTACAGAATGCAGCTCATGCAACAGCATCACTTTTCGCATGCTAGAAAAATACCTTTATGTCCGATTGTTTTTATCTGAGTATATGTATAAATAAATTTCATACTATTTATGTTGTCATATTAATCGAACACATCTTTCAATTTTACATTGCAATTTACAGAGAGAAGAACAGATCTTAGACAATTTTATTTGAAACGAAGGAACAGTTTGAAATAATGAATCATTTAAATTATTTTATTATGTTTATAGTAAACAAAAACAACTCAAAAAGAGCAACTTTACTTTATGTCAAGATCAGATATGTAATTTCCAAATAATTTTGTATTTTAAGTATGTAACTCTTTTATTAAAGAAAACATGCGAAACCTGTATCTCTGACGCAGTTCACGTGAAAGAATCACGAACTGTTTGACAAATTATTTCAACAAACATTTATACAAAGTCGAGATTTGCAGAAAATTCAGTTGCTTAATTAAATAAATTAACGTGTAATTAGTTCAAAATAACTTCTAGCCAAATGCGATAATATATTATTTCAACAATCATGTTTAAAATATTTTACTTGAATAATGTCCAATCCGGGGGATCATAAAGGATACAGTACGTTCACCAACAATTCCATAACAAACAAAAGAAATGTGCATATTTTAAGAAATAGTTTGCCCACCTATTTTACCAACATTAGACTTAACGAATCTGTCAAATATACGTATTAGCAAATAAACAATATTTTTGCTGTTATCAGTATCGTAAAACGTTGACAGTAACATGTAGACAACCCAATAGGTTATCTTTTACAGATCATGAATAAGTATTGTTAAAAATGTCAGGCAGTGTCCGGTACACATATGTACACGTAGTCTGAAACATTTGTTTCTCCCGGCAATTGAATTGATATAAAATGTTTATAAATGCAGAAGTTACAGCAATTATGCTTTATTACTATCAATCTTCTCAGCCTCTTGGACTATTAGCCGTAATCGATGTGAATTATTGCCCGTACTACTCTTTACCAAGATCATGTGTTTGTCAACGCGCGACACAGTTTCGCGACATTCACTGCGTTGTTCTGCTCCACAATTAACATGTAATTAAATTAAAATAGAACATTGGGGAGCTACAATACTTCTCGAAAAAATAACCATATACTAAAATATCTGAGTAAAATATTTAAGCCTAACATACAATTTTTCTTATCCCGTACCTATATTGATTTTTAAAGGAATATAATAGTTGCATTGTTTAGTTAATTTTTAGCTGGATGAAATGTCCCAATCAGTATACCTTTTTGTTCACGTTTTAATTCAAATAGATAGCAGCTATTGGGGCAATGTTTTGGTGTTTCTACTCTATCGATAACGTTTATTGCGGTCGCGCGAGGCATGCCTGTGGGTGGATCTATCAAAGTATTGTAGTCGATAAAGAGGAAAGGAGCATGGCAAGGAGCAATGGGATGTGTAGGGAAACAGAAGGGAATTTGAGAAACCTTAGTGCTTGGTGACTCATCGTCAGTCAATATTATTAGCTCCAGCTAATTGACGTTCAATTTCTTTTATTTTCGTCTCGTAATGAGCACCCTTGCGATACGTGAGTCTAACAACTAGCGAGGCTGAAATCGTGCGCGAAAATAAATGAAGCTTCACGGCTCATCTGGCTGATTAAATGCTCCTCTCCGTTTTTTTCCGCATTCCATGCTATTCTACAATATAACTGTACATGTGTGTACATCGAGAATGTCGTATATGCATGCTATAATATTAAACCACTTTCGTGCAAATTAAGCATGTGTACACTGTACTCGTTGTGTACGCATATTTAGCAAAATATAGTACAATTATAGTGTGAGGACCTTTGCATGTATCATTATTATATTATTATATTTCTTCTAGCCAGGAACATTTCTAGAACAATTGAATTCCTCTTCAATTTATTCAACCCACCTATTTCCCAATAACAGAATGTCAAATTGTTCGCCATAGGCTGCAATACCATATAGTCTACCTATCAAGCAATACAATTTTCTTTGCATTTAGGATTATAAGGGACCACTCATCCATCCGTATTATAATTCGATTAAGAAGGGTGGCATTGTCTCGCCGATCTCCCAAAAGAGTGCACACGCCCGTTCGTTAAATAAAGTTCGCTGCAATGTTTGCAAAGGACGCATTTCTTTAATGTGGACACTGATTCTCCTACTTCTTAATTGCCCATCTATCATCTTTCTTGACGGATGTTCTTTTGCGTGATTCAGCTTTACTTTCCCGCTAGTGCCAAAATATTTGGCCTTCCCAAAGTTTGGAAACTATAATTGCACATTTTTGAGTAACGTGTTTCCATCGAGAAAAATGAAGATGATCTAGGAAACTTGGGGAAAGGTAAAGGCGAGCTTCGACTTTGCAGTTTGGATGTGCATCGCGGATGTTTCTTCCACAGTGAAAGGTGCAAAGATTGTTTTCATCCGCGTTTCATGCAAAGTGAACTTCCAAAGTAGAGCCAGGCTCTACTTTCGATGAGTTGAATGGATGGCTCGAAATGTGTCGAAATCTCAAGAAGGTGTCGGCGTTCTGTAACAGGGGATTAACTTTCTGTCGGAGAAAATCAATCTGATTATGAGCTTTGCTCAACCTTACATGATTCCTACAGCTATCAGGATCTTCTGCCACGCATTCCACTAATATATGTGTCCATGCCCTCAACTGTTCTTGCCAACGCCCCATATTTCAATCGTCGATCTTTTTAAGCTAATAAAATGAATCGAACCATTGCACTGGTACAAATACTCCAGCTTTCATCTTTCACATGCCCTTGTGGATGAATCATCCGCGATGCAGATCCAAAGCGTGAAGGTGTGAATTCGTCTATAACTTACAAAACGGTAGTCAAACTGCGTATCAATAGACCTTCAGATTTAAGATGTTAACGAAAATGTTTGGACACAATCATTGTTAAATTACAATCATTCGCAGTATATTACACTGGAACACTATCAAATTGTATATCCGGTCGACATGCAAAAATAAGAAAAATTATCTTTTTCAGTCACGTTGTTGCATTATTATGTTTGACGACTGACGCGGAATTGCATATATTTCGATACAACGGTTGGAACTTATCCATAGTTTATTATCTTCAATGTACGATTTCAGGAATATGTAACGTTAGTTGACCTTTCGCCATATATTAAGTTTCTGTTAATAAGTTGCAAAACCATTGAAGACAATTTATTACAAGTACATTTGCAGGCCCCTCAATTGACATTTATCAGTGTAGCTTCCATATGTTTTCTTTGACGTTAATAAAAAATAACAGATAATTTTGCATCGTAGGCAAAGTGACTGTATAAAGTACTACACGACAGTCCCATTTTTGCAATACAAAGGCAAGGGAGTTAGTTCACTTGTCAGATATGGTACTCATACGTACATACGTACAAACCGTCGCGAATATTTCACTAAATTGCAGATTATAACATCGCGATAACTGTTTGAACCAACAGTCTTTATTCACTGTAATAAATATTCAAGAAAAAATCCTCTTTTCAATTTTATTTAAATGACTAACATAATTGTTCTCATTATATTTCATAAACATGCGGTCTGTAGATCGCCATTGCAACCAAAAAGGTGATCAAATTCAAAACTCAATAAGGCGTTTTAAAGAACGACAGTTGAATCATTAAATTATGCATGAATACCACAAATTTTATATAATCCATAATTGCGTAAAACGACTGCGCTTTTACTATAAAAAAATATATGGAAGGCACATAAAAGGACGGCAAGGGAGGGACACAGGTGAAATATTTTAAATCATGCTCCGAATAGTATTCTCACTCTTCATCAAATCGGTGCTTGTATCTTTTGAACACGTTTGTAAATATAAAAACAGCGTGAAATATTAGTACAGATTCCCAGGTATTTAAACGCAATGATTGAAGGCGAAATGAACGTTGTAAAATATTTGTATTATAAATATATTCCGAAACTCATCTTTAGACTGGGGAACAGAAGGTGGAATAAATAAGTGGTAATTGATTTTACGTACATACATACATATATCTTGTATATTCGTATATCTTATAATTTTGCAATCTGCATAACAAAATATGCAGTTCTCAAAAGAAACATTTGAGACGTATATTTTGTTGCCAATAACAATAACAATTGTCCATATTGATAGAGTTATGGAAAAATAAGATACAGATTCGAATGTTATCTATATTGTAAAACTATTTATGTTTCTTAACTATGTGATATTGCATTTTTTTTAGGTCACTAATAACCATAGTCTGAACGCGACCTTAATAGATAAATTTTAAAAAGGGTGCGCAAGTATAAGTAGAAGGATATTTCATTTTTTTTTAAGGACGAATTTAAATGTATAAATGTTAGAGGTCGTGAATGAAATGAGTAGGAACGATAGAATAACTGATATACTTTTTATTGTGGCATAATGTGAGGATAATAATTATTCTAGTTTAGCGTGATAAAATACGTGCGTTCGTTTCGAGGAAGCGAGTAATAATGGCGTCCCCGCTACGGGAAGACAGGTGGCGCCACGCCGTTCAACAGTTCAACGCATAACGGCTAAAGGCGCGCAATTTTGAATCTAACACTCCCCCTCGTTGTGCGTGGAATGTCGCATGCCAAGTGTTGTCATACACTTGCGGTGCTTGGTTCCTGGTAGACCCTTGGTCAGGACATCCGCAGCCATCTCCTCAGTAGACAAGTAGTCCATCTTGATCTGATGGGTCTGTACCGCCTCTCGTACGAAATGATGCCTGATGTCTATGTGTTTCGTGCGACTGTGGAATACGGGATTCGCAGTCAGCTTATGTGCGCCCATATTGTCGCACAGCACCCTGGTCTTAGCCAGTTTTTCGAAACCAAGCTCGATCAAGAAACGTCGCGAATTGATAGCTTCTTTTACCGCATCCGCGACGCTCATGTATTCCGCCTCCGTGGACGAAAGTGCGACAGTACGTTGTTTGCGCGATTCCCACGATATTGCATCGCCAGCCAGCACAAAAGCGAACCCAGAATAGGATCTCCTATCCTGTGGGCAGTTCCCCCAGTCAGCATCCGCGTAGCCGGTTAGCGCGTCCACCGACAACTCGTACCTGATGCCCAGGTCAGACGTTCCCTTAAGATAGCGAAGCACGCGCTTTGCAGCAGTCCAATGTCGCTGTTCTGGACAATCGTTGAAGCGACTGAGCCAGCTGACTGCATGCGCTATATCCGGCCGAGTAGCTGTGGCCAGATACATTAACGAACCAACGAGCTCGCGGTACGGAAAATCTCTGATTTCCAACTTTTCGTCGTCGCATGACTCTAATACTCGTTGATTCGGAGTCATTGGAGTGGATACCGGCTTGCAGTCCCGCATGCCGAAGCGGTCGAGGATCTCTTCCACGTACCCTCTCTGGTGAATGGAGTACCCATCTTTGTGCCGCAGAAATTCCAGCCCCAGGCAGTATCCAACGCTGCCAATGTCCCTGACGTCGAAGCATTTTCCCAATGCGGACTTGAACCATTTTATTCTGGACACGTTCGTGGAGGCCAACAATATGTCGTCGACATATACCGCCACCAGTACCATGTCTCCCCCTTGACCTTGGAAGTAGACGCATGGATCGCTTTTGGACTGGGTTGCTCCGAGATTCTGTAACTCCCGGTCGAGCCTCTCATGCCAGAGACGACCGGCTTGGCGAAGTCCGTAAAGACCCTTTTTGAGCGCACATACCTTATTGCCGTTCTGTAGTTCGCTCAGCATCTTCCTGGCTCCAGCAACGACAGACGTGTCCTGCTCTCCGCCGAGAACGATGTGGTCCAGAATTTTCTCGGTCAGTTTCGGCACCTCCATAAGAATGCCCTCCTCCAGCGAGCCATTTAAATATGCCGTCGCCACGTCCAGCTGATGAATTTCCATCTTATACTGCGATGCGAGGGCAGTTATTGTTCTGATAGAACTGAGGCGAGCCACCGGTGAGAAGGTTTCACCGAAGTCGATCCCTGGGCGCTGCGAAAACCCTTTTGCAACGATCCTCGCCTTTCGCTTCTCGAGGGTCCCGTCCGCTGCAAACTTGTTTCGAAGAACGAATCTGCTTCCAATTACCTTCTGACCGGAAGGGCGGTCGACGAGCTCCCAAGTGCCGTACTTGATGATGCTTTTGAGCTCCGTGGCCATCGCTTCATACCAATCGTCAGCGTCGACGCTTGATATAGCCTGGCGCACTGGCACCTCGCTTAGAAAAACGTGATCCGCCATACTAGATTCGACGACGTTGTACTCCTTCCGTGGACGACCTCTTTACCCGGTCCTAATCAACCGAGGTCTTCCCCGACCAACCCTCGAGGTTTTAGGAGTCTCTCCGATCTTATCGTCGTGTGCATCATCATCTTTCTGAGACTGATCGCAACTTTTTCTGTCCGGTTCAGGCTCCGATTCTTCGGGCAATTCGACCGGTCGCAGGTCCACTTCGACCACAGGAACCGTCGCCTCCGACTCTCCGCGATCTGATTTCGACGCAGATTCAAAAAATTTTACGTCTCGGGTTGTTTCGACTTTCTTTTCGTTCGGGAGCCACACTCGATACCCCTTCGATTGCTCCGAACAACCGAGCAGGATGCCCTCCCTGGATCTGCAGTCGAATTTCCCCCTTTTTGGAGATCGGTCCAGCACGAGTACCCTGCATCCGAACTCCCTGAGATGGCTTATGTTTGGCTTCTCCCGATGCCATATCTGGAATGGTGTTTTTCCGTCGAGAGATTTTGACGGGCATCGGTTCCTCAGAAAGTTAGCTGCCGAAATCGCCTCGGCCCAAAAAGATTGAGGCAGGCCAGAATGGATGAGCAGGCATCTGGCTGTCTCCACCAACGTCCTATTTCTTCGCTCAGCCACGCCGTTCTGTTCCGGGTTGTTCGCCACGCTTAATCTTCTCTGTATTCCGCTCTTCTCTAGATGTTCACTGAATGGAGCGTTTATGTATTCGGTACCGTTATCGGATTGCAAGAACTTAATCCTGGTGCCCTGCAGGTTCTCGATTAAAGCCTGGACTTTCTGAAACTCTGCGTAGACATCGCTCTTCCTTTTCAGAAAGCGTACTTCGCACCACCGAGACTTGTCGTCTATAAAGGTGACGAAGTACTTTGCCCTGGCGCAGGATTCAGTTCGCATCGGGCCGCACACGTCGGTATGCACCACTTGTAGCATTTCCTGACATCGACTGGATCGCTTCGGGAACGGAGTGCGTGTCATTTTTCCACGCAGGCAAATATCGCACTCGATACCGGGTTTGTTATCTTTCCCCAGATTTAACCCGGAGTATGTCCCGTCTCGTGCTGCCTTCGTGAGATCCCGAGTATTCAAATGTCCGAGCCGACGATACCAGAGACGTAGCGCGTCCTTTTCCGAATCACATGATCCAGCGCCGACCATACCGGATTCTGTCACCTTTCCCGTTCGAAGATAGTACAGGCCATTTTCTCGTTTCGCTGTCACAACAGCTTTGCCATCGACATTTAATATTTTTGCCGCGTCTTTCTCGAATAAAATGCTGTACCCGTTATCCGTGATTTTTCCGACTGATAATAAATTCATCCGGAGATCGGGAACTAGCAGCGTGTTCTCTAGTTCTATGTCCTTGATGTTCCCATCTCTTCGTATCTGGAGTGACACCTTACCGCGTGCCTTGATCTTCGTTGAAGAGCTGTCCGCCCGATTCAATCTTCCGGTGTCGTCTGCGCTGAGCTCCGAAAATTTGTCCTCGCTCTTGCAAAGGTGCGACGAACAACCGCTGTCGAGGCACCACAGGTCATCGGCCCTTTCCAATTTCCTCCGAGAGATGTCGTGCAGGCCCTTGTCGCAGTCCATGCACGCTTCGGCCTGACCATAGAACAAATATTGTTCCGCGCTTCTCGCTTCTGGCTGGAACTTACCGCTTTTATTCCTACACTCCGACGCTATATGGCCAATTTTGTGGCACCGATAGCATTTCACAGGTCTCTTGCTGCTTTGCTGTTTGTCTGACCTCGCCTGTTGGCTCCTATTGCCATTTCTGTAGCTGTTCGGCTTAACAGCGGCCATCGCGTTCGTCTCGTCGCATCGAATATCGCTCCTCGGCGCGTCGTACTCTTCGATAATTTTAATGCGCAATACCTCGGGCGCGGGTAGCTCGTCACGCGATTCGATTGCGCATCGAAAATTTTCGAAGTTGGCTGGCAGGCTATACAACAATAAAATTGCCAATATATCTACGGTCATTTCGTTGAGTTTGTCAACCGCGTCGAAAAACTTCCGCAGATGTTCCCGTACATCGTCACAATCGCGCATCCGTTGCAGCACGAGTTGCTTCAGGAGAGTGGCTTTCCGTGCCGCACCGCGTGACTGATAAATATCCTGCAGCCTTAACCATACCGCACGCGACGTTTCACATCCTTTTACCTGCTTTAATTCCGGTGCGCTAATCGACAAATTTATGTCAGATTTCGCTTTTGAGTCGCCTTTGAGCCAGGCGTCGAAAGCCGCGCGTGACTCCGCGTCGCCCTCATCAAGCGTTGGTTTTGCCTTTTTGCCATTCACAAATTCCCAAGCTTCCGTTTTGATGAGCACGGCTTCCATCTGCATCTTCCACGTATCGTAGTTCTCCCTCGTCAGCGTCTCGATCCTTAAAACACCCGTTGCGGCCATTGTTCTTCAAGTTGATGAAAAATCACACAATACGCACAGGCAGATCGCGTTCGACGAAGAAGGAAAAACGACGCTTGCAGATCACTCAAAATGGCGCGTTCAAAAAAAAGCGTTAATTCACTTCAATAAAAAAAAAATGTTCCGATCGTCCTGGGCCCATAACCTGTTAGAGGTCGTGAATGAAATGAGTAGGAACGACAGAATAACTGATATACTTTTTATTGTGGAATAATGTGAGGATAATAATTATTCTAGTTTAGCGTGATAAAATACGTGCGTTAGTTTCGAGGAAGCGAGTAATAATGGCGTCCCCGCTACGGGAAGACAGGTGGCGCCACGCCGTTCAACAGTTCAACGCATAACGGCTAAAGGCGCGCAATTTTGAATCTAACAATAAACAGTTCGGGACAAATTTTACTTGTTTATATAAGAAATAAGTAGTCATCAGTTCTTTGCTCATGTCCCTTGGGAAGCTGGATTATTCATTGGAGTATAATCTCTTTTGCGAAAACTACGAATCAACGTACACATTAGATGTACGTCACAAATTTTGGTATTTTGCAAATCAGCAGTAACGATTGCGCTTGTTTGTATTCCACAGATACGAAGATCTAGGACACGTGTCTGTCAAGAGGTTGCAAACATTTGTTAACCTATTCCGTTACATAGCAACATGTACACGGCGTCAGTTGTTTTTGCTAATGGATTAATTAATACGTAGCTATAAAAGAGACGATTGAATTGAATAGTGTAAGTGTTTTGAAACCAAATGCGTACAACGAAAAGGAAACTAAAACAATAATTGTTGAACGGTATCAAAGTACAGAAGATTTTACGAAAAAAAAATCAATGTGACATTTCAAATAATTCATTTCAAATCTACACTTAATGTTGTTTACAATATTTAAATATTTTGTAGGGGTTATGTTATATTCAACGTAAACACAAATTACAATTTTTCTATATTAGTGGTCTGAAATGGTATAATATCAAAATATACTTTTATTAACTAAATAAAGTGTTTAGCTGTACATCCCAATACGCTTTTCAATAGATCTCAAAAGACGCATTTAAATTTCTCTCAACGCAAACAAATCCAGCATGAAGATTCCCAAAACTTACACAGATGTGTCTACTCAGATCCTGGGTAGCCATATTTTCTTTAACTGATTTCGACCACTAAACCCAGGTAATTTCAGGATTATTTTAATATACGGAGAAACTGTAACGTATGATGCAGTTGCTCTCGCATGCAGAGAATACATACAATATGTATGTACATCAAATGCAGGTACAATATTATTAGACAAAGACCCATTAATTTTTTTCTAGCCAGATATCATAAAAATTGCTGCATTATATGTGTAATTAATTATTACGATTGTTTGAAAAAATACTTGTATTGGATGAATATATTTGTATAGTTGTATAAATACACGTTGTGTCGCTGCAGATGGGCTAATTAATTAAAATTTGCGTTGAGATTGAAAGATAAAGTTGAAATGCCACGGTTAAAGGTATCAAGTAAATCACTTATGATCCAGTGACTTCATTAGCAAATTCCAGGCGTCTCTTCTATACATATTCTGAATTTAAATTATTATGGTATCAAGATAGGTATATCATTACTAAGAATTATAAAATATATTTGAAGTTGTTAAAATCATCACATCAGTTTGTGTCGGTTTATTATCAACATGTCCACTGTAATGTTCCACTGTAATTTCAGAATAAAGATGTTTCTCCTGAACATATTTCAGTACCCAACGCTATTGAACTGTCCTCGATTTTACTTAGGAGCACGAGAACAAAATCAGAAAATCCATTATCAGCGTGAACCCAATATTACAAACTTTAAGGCATAATATAAATTGTCACAAAACGGAACTAGTTGCAACAGAAGATTGTGTACTTGTAACCATAAATAACGAAAATTTCGGAGAAATAGGTGAACTTATAATTTTCTCGAAATTCTTGTCTGCCCTCTAATAGTGCTTCAATTTATGAAAAAATTATGTTTGGAGCACGTAAGCTCGAACGGATGCCGGTAAAACGAGACCCAAGCATTTCAAATTTAAATTAGGATTCTAATTGGTCCGGTGTACTCTGCCAGTTCAAGTCAAATATCCAAATTTTTCATCTACTTAACTGAAATCTCTCTCCTCAAATTATGCTCCTGAATATGTAGTTTAAAAAGAAGCACGCAGACAAAGATCGATTCACGTTAGTTCAACCTTTATAGTCATTTGAAAAAAGGTAATAGGACAAAATAATTTCCAAAGGAACATTATTTATAAACCGGGGGTGCGAAATGCACTTTGTGCACTCATTCTTAAACGAATTGTTTATTCCGTCATCATGGGTTACCTTGGAAGTTAGGCGCCTGTATAGAAGCTAAATCAATCCAAACTGACTATTGCGAACGCGGTATCTTCGAAGGTTGAATATTCATCCAGAAAGATGAGAAAGAATCGCACATAGGAAAACGGTAGAACTTTATAATTTCCATTTAAACTTCGAGTGCTTGGACATACGTATTTATCGCTATCTGATTAATCTTATGTGCTCTGGATGTTATTTTCTCGTGGGATGGTACGCTTTAGTTGAGCGAGCGTAAAAACGTCCGCACAGCGACAGATAAGAACCACCCTGGTCTATATGTATACAGAGTGAGTCATCTAAAATGAAGTTGGAGAGCCTCAAATTTCACCGCTGGCTGTTAATACGAGAACACGTGTAAATTAAAGGAAACATGAACACATGTTTGACACGAAAATAGGAACATTGCGATCCAGAAAATCCATTTCGGGGGCAATTGTCAATAGAGTTCGATAATTGAAATTAATTAATAAACCAGGCGTTGGCTGTTTTTAAAAAGAAAATAATAGATTCTTTTTGGTATTATTGCAGCTAATAAAAAAGTAAAATCGTCGTCCACGTAGCATGTTGACCCCTTAGCTTACCTTCTAATCTCAGGTGACTTACCCTGTACACGTATCACTCTCAAACCCTTTCGCAGAGCTGAAAACACGCGTGTTTAAGCTCAGGTATTCGCATGGGGGGCAAGATATAATTACATACACATGTCGCGATCAGTCAGTATTGTTCTATGGAGAAATTGCGTTCCCGCCAACTTCGTGGCCGATCTTTGAACCTTAGAACTTGCTCCAATCAGCATCACAAATTTAATCAACGGGTCTAGTCGCGTTGTACATATTCCAGGGTGAAACCTCCAAGATTGGGATGTACTTCGCAACATTCATTAATTGTACTATAAGGTCAGATACTGTTATCTTATTTCTAGTACTGATACTAATACTTTTTATTTCACAAATTTGAAGAACAATTATTATTTTAACCCTCACATATCCTGTTTGCGCCTATATAACCAGTTTCTAGATAAGTGCAATATTTTTATTCAAAACATGCAAGTTAAAACCTACAACATTTTGAAATGAAAATGCTGCACTAATCTAGAATCAGGATTAAGTTGTACAGATCCGAACACAATATGGGAGTCGAGCCGCAAGGCAAAAGAATTCTGACTTATTTTCATCTTGTTCCTTGGCCACTAAATTACATTTATAAAATATGCGCAGACTCATAAACATTTTGCAAGAAAGGTTGACTACACTCTACTACTTTTTATTGTTTCACTTGATGTCGCAAATATTTCGCAGAAATGTTTGCACAGCAAAATTAATTTCCGAAATAAAATTCTGACAGTTACATGTTTCAGGTATCTATTAGATTCCAAAGATATTGATCAACTTTATCACTCCCAACTTTAAGAGCGCTTGTCCCAGCCTAAATTTGGATGTATGCTGATAAAGTAGTACGTATACAGTACGTGTCTCGTGTTCTCTGAAGAATCATGTTTTACCAAAACTCCGAAACAATTCACGATTGCCATTTTCAGGTAGTTCTTTGTTAAGCGGAATCCAAATATGCAAATATTTTTTTGATTTGCTCCACGTTACGTGCCATAATGCTTAAGCGTTGTGCTATATCGGTAGATGAATAGGCGAGATCAGAGTTTCGCAACACATTTGCCAGGTTACCTAACACGTTTGTTTGCAAATGGTACGCCGACCCAAATGTTTACCATATAATTTAAAACAATTCCTAGACTGTATACTTATTATGTGAGAGGCGAAACTAGATTCATAACAAATACTTCGGTTTCATTTTTATTATGTAAGTTGAACTATGGAAAACTGTCGAACTAATGATTTCAAGTAAAACTGGCTCTTTCTAAATTATAGAAAATCATCAATATAGTCTGATTTATACTTTATAAAGTCCCTTGCATATGGTATGAAGAAAATAATACAGTATAATATTTAATGGCTTTTTTGTTGCTGCTTATCTTCAATTACTCATGACCCATAGGTTGAGAAACACTGAGCTAGACGATGAATAATATTGTTGAATGGCCAGCCCTTTAAATCATTCTGAGACGTAGAAAAACAATTTTCGTCGTTACTGACCACAACAAAGCCTTAACGCTAAGAATGAAAATTGGTGCTTGTTCGTTCTAAGTCACTGCAAATATACAGGATATCATGCAAATTTATGCTGTAACTTTCACAGTAAAGTTATAGTGGTTCATAATAGGTTTATGAATGGATTACTCCAAAATTATAGCAGAACAATTTTCAAGAAAGGCTAGGAAAGTTGCGAGCCAAAATAGATGAACGTAAAGGGTTTTCGATCATGCAGATTAATTATACAAGTACAATAAATAGCGTATAATATATTCCTGAAGTGCCACTTATCAAATTGCTTGCAGAGACAGTTCCGTTCATTTAAAAACTGTACTAGAGCATAATGGATAAAAGCTTCAGTTTAACCAACAAACTACATACAATAAATAACAATCTATCAAAGATTTTGATTGCATATTTTTGCATTTCAATTAATTGCATTTAATATTTGGCGCTGCAGTCATTTTATAGAATTATATCTACGCAAATCGGTCGAAGTCAATAAATTTGGTCGATTATTTTATTTTGAGTACGCACTTGCGTGGGCGGAGACTGACAAAACTTTGAAGTAGTACTACACATCCATTAATTCTTCCCATTCCAATTTGTTCTTTACTCTTTTATTTTATGTAATAGATCGTTCACATACTTTTATTCATACTATATCTTTATATTATTTGTAATTACAAAAAGGATTAAAAAACCTAGCAGACAACCTACGCCTAGAAACATTGAATTTTCGATGCATACATTTCCCTCAGAAACCTCGCATTGAAATGCATGTTTCCTGAGGATCCAAGATGTTAAGCTCGCCAAACAGAATGCGTAGGTGTGAACTGTCTGAGAGCTTATTTCATGAATAGTTGCGTTATTTCAAATGTACGGTCCATACTTTCGGCAACAGAATTGCGGGGCATAACAGAACGAAATTCAGTGCCTTATTCGTGGTACGTTTGTTAGATAATACCGAATGACCAGTTACAGAAAGACCTCACAGTGTTCGCACCGCGTGTAGAAACAGCGCTGTCACGCGTGTATCGTTGATGGAATATGGAAAATTTTACTCTTGGGGAAAAATTGGCTTATGCAAGTTCGTTTGAATCTATGAACGTAGTCTTGATTAATTTCGGAATTTGGAAACCTGCCATAAATTAGACATCCTAGGTGAACATGCAAACTTTCACATATTTAATTGAAAACGAACTTCAAATAAACACAGGCATAGCGTATTTAAAAATGTTGATGTTGTATCTTAATATTATGTTAAATTTTTGACGCTACAGTACAAGGCAATTTATGTTTTTCTTCGAATACAATAGTGTGCGTTAAAAACGAGAAAAAGTATTTTTGCATCCTTTCCATGTAAGGATTAAGACATATTGAAGATTCCGCCAACGATGAATAATTTTTGCGTAGCCAATAATAATAGATATGCACTTCCAAACTAGAAATGTGAGCCAAACTTGTTTTGGCTTAGCAAAATACAAATAAGCTGCAACATGAAATATTCTTCATTATTATCAGTGACTTTCTTTTTTAATATTTCAAGCAGCATACGAATTCCTGTTCATAGATAGTGGAAACATGGTGGTTTTTTTGCGATAAAATCATCGGTAAATCAAACGCCGTCCACCGCACTGAAATGTGACGATTTAATATTGCAACGATCCGAACTAGTACTAATCACTTGCGGGTAACAAGTCTGGTGAGTACACCGCATTGAAGAGTTTCCTTGTCCAAGTCAAAGATTATTTTCCTTCCCTTCGGTGCTTGAGTAATATACGTTCGGGCATAGTCGTGCAGCGACACGACTCTGCGACAACCCCGTCCAGTAAAATGGTCTTTTTTTCCCCAATTCGTCACTTAAATTGATCAACTGATATTACTATCGATCCGCAGTTACCGTTTCGCCGGGGTTAGTAGTTCATAACACAGCACGCCCCTCATACCCCTTAAAATACTGAGTAACCCCTTTTCTGCGTTAGTGTTGGACCTTGCTTTCTATTTTGTTGATTGTCCAGGATCTAATCAGACATTTCTGTGCTTCGAATTGTCATGGACAATACTATTTTTCGCCTACTGCGGTAATCGTCTACAGAAAGTTTTTTGAGGCTGAAATGATTCCTATAGGCTGAGAAATTGAAAATAGAATTGTACATTTATAATTAATACGGTGTGTATAAAAATATGCGGGGAGAATACATAGAACGGCGTGGCATGAATGATTAACATTTGTGTATGGATGGTTTTTGCCATTGTACACGCATGTATGATGCACATCTGAAGACACTCAATACATTTGTTAAAACCACATATGCAAATACGACATAAAGTGTGTTACGAAAAGTACTGGAAGGTGTTTTCACCGAGGCAATTGAAGATAGTGAAGAAATTCATAGTGCACATTTTATTGTACTTTATTGTATCAACTTTTTAAGTGGTTGGAGGGTATTGCACCCATGCGACAAGTGGGTATTAAAGGCAGAATCCTCTATTTCCTTTGTAAAGGGGACAAGCGTTCAAAATTTTATACTTTTGAGAAAGTCACAGAATACTTGCACGGTCATCGAAAAATTGTTACGCGAACGGCCGTCAGAGGTCTTCTTAAACTCTTTAGACTTTATATTAGGTTGACGTATAAGTAATTGCCGGTGCAGGTAGTTGATCATTAACTGTTTCTGGAAGTCCGAATGGCCCATTTTCCTTTGTTGTCGTCATGGTTAATGTATTTTTATTTCTCAGGGTAAAGCAGTCTAAAATCCACCGGCAGCCAGTGTAGATAGTTATTACAAAATTTTGCATAGTTGAAATAAAAAATGAAAGTAGCATATTCCCCGTGCAATGTTGTGGGTATTCCGAAATGGCAATAATGCGGCCAGTACCGGAACGAAGACATGTGACGTTACTGGAGACGGTGTAGTATCAGAACGTGCGGTGCGAAATTGCTTTTTCAAGTTTCGCTCGGGAGATATCAGCTTTCGTCTATACTTTTCATCAAGACTGCCTAATTTTCTAGCTTCAGGGACTTACATGCTACCAAATAAATGGAAAAGCGTTATATTAAATAATGGGGAATAGGTTCTCAACTAGTACTTCTTGAACTTTCCTAGAAGAATAATAAAGTTGGTGCAAAAAGAAACCGCAATTACCTATGACTTAACTCATTAATTATAATTACAGACGGCACTTCTAAAGTATAATCACTGATTGTTATTCAATCATAGCGCGCATAAGGAATACTAGAAATCTTAACATTATAGGAAATAGATAAAAACTGATTCCTTGGGTCCAACAAGACCTAATTCTCTGCGCCTATGTGCAATTAATCAGTTTTACCAAAATGTTATGTCGTTCATGCAACGTATGAGAAAAGTCATTTTTTAGCCAAGAATTAAAATAAAATGGTATTGCATTATAATTTATTGTATAAAAATTAAGTTTTATTATCGCAAAACTTACTGAGCACATCTTTGACCAACTTCCGTGTTAAGGAATGTGCAAAAATCATGACTCAATTGACACACACATCGATTTTGATAAAATATTGCACACATCTGGAGAATCAAAAAGTATTCAACGCTGATCAGCAATTTAATGAACTACGCGTCAACGTTTTGAATGCCTACTAAGAAAATAGTACTGAGCCGAGCAGCTTTGCTTATATCGTACAAAAGATTTGTTCAAATTCACAGTTGTGTATACTGCACTGATTGTTCACAAGCTGTAACATCACAGAAATTGTCCGCATCGAACATGTAGGTGTCTATCATCATTTGCGTGTGCCACGTATATGAGAAGTGTACTGGCCTTTTAATGGATAAAATAAAAGGACTTCAAAGGCAATACAGTAAAAAAAAAAAACACAAGACAACCTGATGCAGAATTATTCAAGATTTCTGATAAACTTATCTATTTATCCTTGTAATTACATAAACCTTTACAAAGTTTTCCATTGTAATAATAGAAATCTCATTGTACTTCTACACGTTTAATATGTTATGCAATATTTTGTACTATTTCCAATATTTTCTTCTCTTTATACATGCAGATATGTTCCAAAATAAAAATAATGTTCGGCCAATACCCAAAATTGCTTTACTGTATTCAACTTTATAATTACATTGTATCCGAGAAAGAAAATTTAAGAAAAATTACTCTTCTGGACCTCATTTAGGCGTAACTGCATATTTAGGCTTTTAACTATAACTTTGGGAACAAATACAAATACTAGCAAAGAAACTATGCGTCAAGTATCCTCATATTCAACATTTGAATTCTGCATCCAAGATTACATGTACAATAGTTATTAATGATTATATAACAGAGCTCCCCGCGTTACGTTGTAAAGCAAACGAATACACGGAACGTTGATAATTAGTTTTGCTTTGCATAAAGTATACGCATTTGTAAGCAGATGAATATAAGACGGCAGGCATTAACTGAGAGATGATATTGAGAAAAATGTCATAAATGCATCAAGAATTTGTGACAGCTGTAAGTTTTTGAAACTTGCGTTTCTGCAATCGAAGGTTGACGAATGAGTCGGTATAAAGTAACTAATCATCGATCAATATACCACGATTGTAATTGACAGAGAACAAACTGGCACAGAAGAAAACGATTTTAAGTAAACAGCAATTGCTCTGAAATAATAATAATTATCGTGATATTTTAACGTATAACTCTTGCATTAGCACAATTTTTTTTCTGCTAACGTCAAAACTAAATATTTATTCGGAAATATTACGTCAACGCCATTGTGTCTCCACAGTTATCTTTTTTCTTTCAATCAAAGGAACCTATGACATTTCCGAATGTCAAAATGACACTTTTGTTTGCACACTTGATTATATGCATAAGGTGAAGCATCTCTAATCGAAATACAAATCTTGCAGTAGTTAGTATTAAAATTATATTAAATTCAAATTTGTAGACGGTTACGTTATAGTTTGAGTATTCTTAAGTTATATTTACTTTATATCGGTAACCGCACACAGTAATGTAATTTAAATGATGAAAAAAGGTTCTACAACCTTTTGCGTTTTATAATGCTACAAACATGATTACCAAAACTATTTTTGCCATTGTGCATGGAAAGTTTTATTCGACAAAGTAGCTGAATCAATTTTAACGTGTTTATATTTTTCGAAGTAACTGATAAAAGTTAGTACACTTAATTGAGTACGTGTAAATGATTCCCACAAACTTTGTGGCTTTTTTCGTAATATAAGACCATAAGTATTATACAAAATAAACTGTGCCGGAGGATTTTAAAGAAGAAGTACATTAGTACGCAAGATGTACATTAGGGTGGCTCTCATTTTCGGATTTCGAATTTTCTTCACGGCACCTCCGAGAATATTTTCATTTAGTACAAAAATAATCTGAGCAAAATTTGAGCTCGATCGGATAACAGGAAAACGTGCGTCGAGTCTTTTAACATTAAAATAATGAATTAAATGCTCATAAAATCGTTTTCTCGATTATCCTCTAACAAATTTTTGATTAAGAGTAAATAAAAGGCACCCTACTGTACATACATAGCGTAATCTCATTATCGATAGAACAAAAATAGCTTCGACGTTGGTATTCGAATTTATAGCTGAGATAAATCGATCTCAACATACGTTTTAAACTCTCTGCATTCCGTATGCAAATTAAACAAGTGAAAAAATATTAAAAATCGTCCTACTTCTTAGTCTAGCCAGGATTTATATAACAATCTAACATTGTAAAGGGTAAATGATTTATGAAAAGTGATTATATTATTTAATGTATATGCATATAGCTCTTTGTAAACACAAATATTGATAAAGACAGTAATCAATATTATGATACTGTTATTGTACTAAAAGCATTCACGCATTCTACAATTTTTTGCACTGGAACTTACCACAGAAGACCTGCATTTTTTATTTATTTTCCTATGAATACTCCCCACGGATTAATCGCACTATAAACTACACTGCACGTCGCAATGTAAATAATAAATGCAGAAAGGGAGCACGGCGGGTTGGTACACTCACAATCAGACAGGGGTCGATTCTACATAAAGAAATAAAGTGAACGTACAAAGTCCAATTGTTTGACGGAAAGTTGAATGTTCGAAAAACAACATTGTATTCGAACTTGCACCAGGTACTTGGTTAATGCACTCCATTATGTTTGTACTAACTAACGATGCCCATTCCATAATAAATATTGAATCATACAAAATTAATAGACCAATTCGCCCCAGCTATGACTATGTTATTATGAATGTAATGTGTGTATCTACACTGTAGCAACGTAGAACCATAGCAGACGCTTGTCTTCGAAATTATTAATCGACTGTCCCACAATCTTGGAATTATTTAAAAATGTTCCTACGATGGTTCTCAGAAACAGAAATTTATATTATACGTTATAAAACTGAACTTCATTGGTAAATAAAAAATGGTACAAATAAATTGTCCACGTCGGTAAATAACTTTTACAGAAATACAGATATTCTGTGCTTCTCTATCGTCCTTCAGAACGTCTACCTTAACCATCTTGTGTGATCGTGCCGCAATCACAGCTTATTGTGACTTAATGTTTACGCCTTATATGCACTTAATGTCAGAGCACAAATAGAGTATTATTATTATTGTTGACATTATTATCGTTCATACATTTATCAACGATTTTCTCCATTTACATTTTCATTGTAGAACGAATTGCTAGAAGTTATCCATTGTGACGTAACAAATCCTTGTTATGTGTATCAAGGTATTGTTGAATAATGCTAAGCTACGACTAGAAGCGGGGGTTTCTCGCGAAATCTTGTATAGTAGTGAGAATCCAACGAGAGAATCTTGCTGAATCCCAACACACGACAATTTGTGTAAACCTCTCATAAAGTCATTCAACAGTAACCTACTATCACTAAGGACAAGGGGTCCAACCCTACCAAGGGGTTATTAAAAAAAGTCCATCTTGCTAACCAATGGTTTTCATCCTACACTAAAGAATCAACCAGCAAAACGAAATATCCTTTCACCAAATATACTATACCCACACAGGTGTCAGCGTATATACATATGTGAAGTGTGAATAAATCCACATTTAGCCAATCTACAAGTTGTTGCTCTTCCAACTCTTAAGTAAGTTGTATTATAAACAGCGTATAAGCAATCCCTTAAATTATAAACTACAATTTTCAATTTGTTATTATCAGCACTCGATAAATCCTTAAAAAAAAATCTACTCAATCACTAAACTTTTTGCGAAACACTGCATATATTCTATGTTATTAGCTTATGTTTTCATTTTATTGTACATTTAGTTTTACAAATGATCTCTTTACTTGCCTAAGTCTATTACTCGTTCTGCCTCGCCCTGTACAAATGGGAAATCCTTGTTAGTATGATTTCTTAGTCGCTTTCTTCATCACCAATAAAGGTGCGAATATTGTTATCAAAAACGGTCTATTATTCTATTACTTCAGATTTATATATTGCTTGCCAGTTCGTGGATACACATACACCTGATACTTGTGCAATTACAATATGAACAATTATGCAGTTTACTTCACATAGACTTCCTTTAATATTCCGTTTCAAAAACTAATTTCATCCTGACGAATACGAAATACCAATGTATAACCACCAATGTGTACTCTTTGTAAAATTCTACATTACCGTTATCTGATTTGTTCCCCGGTATAAACAATGACTGACGTAGATATACTTATTGATTCCTACATTTCTATGCTGCTCCATACGTCTCTCATATTTCACAAACATATTTTCCCTAGCCACGATTTTCACAGTATGGTAATGGCGTAATTCTTAAATAATTATGTCGATACAAAGGACTGCGAACAAAGACACGAGGAACGTATGTATAATTAAACCGGACATCGGATACACGATTATGGAGTTCGCGTACCATAGAAGATTCAAAGGTGATCTTCCGACGAACGTCATAACCGAGTACGACAGGAAACTCGATAATTAATGTGAAAAGGTGACTCACCGATCGATCTACCAAGAAAGGTGCACCACGGTGTGTGCCAATTTTATCAGCAATGTACGTCTGCGATCGCCGATCGACGAAGTGAGGGACGGTTTGTAATCAATGCACTCATTTATACCGTCCGTTCGAAGCGAATTTCCTGTGGAACAACAAACGAACCACCGTTTCCGGCGGAGAAGGCGAGTCCCGAAGAAAGAAGCGGATGCGTGGCAATGCCGATGTTTTTCAGTTGTCCATAAACGCGATTTCACGGAACTTCTGGCCCGAATCCATTCGATAACGTTGCGACGCGCCACGATAACGCCACGCGTTTCTATCCAACACCATTATCTAAAGTTCTTTCGCGACGAGTTCGCTGCACTCCGTTGACTCACCTATGCCGCGAATGTTTTTGGTCCTCCCGTGCACGATTGCGCATATGCGTATGTGTGTATGTATGTATGTAATGTATAGAAAAGCGGGGCGTTATCTTAATGATTTCGCGCTCGCGATTAATTTTACATTCAACCCTATCTGTAGCTCCTTGTTCTAGTTCTTCTATCCGATGGCAATCACGCGTTGCTCGTAGCATTGTCGATTGATCGTCTGTGATTAAACGGCGGACGTAAACACGAAATGACTCGTCAATTCAAATATTTAGTTAATTGCATGTAAAGTCTATGCATATCGATATTAATTGCTGAAAATCCTATTAGAAGACAATGAATCTCTCATTTCTTGTGAGTTTCACGCAAATATTCTTTTTAATAACGGGGTCTAGCGAAATAACTCGGAAATTATCCGATCTTACTTTTTCGACTCTACAGGATGATCTCATTCCAAGCGATAAACATTTAATGCAGAAACTCCAGAATAATACAAGTAGGGCAGAAGCACGAGGCTTAAGATTGATCTCCGCGTGCTGTTAAGATTGTAATTCATTATTAACACCAAGCTCCAAATAGTACAAGCAGGCATTGCAATATTATACAAAGAGCTACTCTACAGTTTCATGATACTTCTATCGGTACATTTGTGACAATCATGAATATTATAGACTGGAAAACATTGGTGACTTCAATAGGTACGTGTGCATCTAAACTGGGAAACACATACGTGTCTCCAACTTCCGCTGATTAGGTATATCATTGCATATTGTATTCTTATTCTGTAGGGTAAACAATCATTTTATTGGTAACATACAATTAGTTTAAATGGAGAAAATTAAATGCAGCCAAACCTAATATCAACGTATGATAAAATATCGAAGTTGGCTAAAATTGTAAATGTAAGTAATATTTCGTCGATTCGCCGTTATTTCTTGTTATTACGGGACATCTACGCGGTGTAGAATCAATTAAACGCGTACGCTGTGCAATTTCTATTGCAGGTCATGCATTTTGAATGACTTCGTACTCGCTTAAGTCATATTTCTTTGTTTAAATACCCTTTTTAGTCCATTCCACAATCATTCTCATATTTTCTATACAGAAATAAAGCAAGCTGAGTTCTGTATTTCGTTTACCGTATGTAGTAATATAGAATATAATATACATATGTATAATATAGTATAACTGTCATCGTGTGAGCTATAAGTGTCACCAATATGTCATACTCGGTTGATTACCTACACATTATTGATTAATTTCATCGAAGCCTTAACCCTTCCGACCCGACGGCGTTTTGCGTAAGTCGCTCGCTACGTCCGTAGCCGGCCGGCGAGAATTCGAGTCCTAAAATGTCGAATTGTTCCTAAAGTATTTGCATCCTTGCCATATGCATAACATATGCAGTATTATACCGAATAATTAAGAAATTCATTAAAGTACTGATGTCGGCCGCATACGACGGCCGGTGGGTCAGTACGCGGTACTGATGTCGAGTCGGAAGGGTTAACGAATAGTGAGTAATAGATTTTTCCTTTTATGTCCGCGATTGTATCAATCCTAACTAAATCGTTGTGTTTAATTAATTTTAGTATTGGAAATTGTACAAGCCTTTTCTTGCAGTCGCTATTGTAGCATATTTATAATTTGAGCAACGTGACGTTAGCAGTAATGAAAAGAAAGCAGTTCAAAACAGATTACATGCCGTTGCAATCAAACTTGTAATCTTCAGTGAAATTTAAACATATAACAGCTATGGTAAGTGTAAAATCAGTCATTTCTTTTACGTAATTAACAGTGCTCAAACCATGGGGAGTGCTGAAGTATTCGTTCACGCCACTGGTTTTTCGCCAAACACGCGTTGCCATCTAAAGTTAAAGTGTCTGACTTCGTGTTTTATAAGCATCGCACATACGTACACGTATTAGAAATTTCACGGTAGCATCGTAAATCACATCGTCCAACTTTCCTTTCCGACGATTTCGTTGCCAGCGTGTACATCGAAGACACCGGTCTTTCAATGATCAGTCATTGATCAATCTTCAAATCAAGTTTATCCTCTTAACGAATGCTGTACTTCGAATGATCAAAAAACCTAGCGAACAAATTTGGCATGAAAGTAAGATTATTTCTTCTTCTTGCGCTGAATCTAACATTTGAAAGAAATCGAAGTAAAGACGATTTACGACTATAGTGCGCCCTTTTAATTTGATTTACGGTAACAAAAATACACGGTATCATTGTATAATAAATTGAGCCTCGTTTATGGCATAACGGATATTCAACAATTACGTCTAACTGTATTTTTTGGTTCCTCCTCTATGTACTTCCTTTGCTTTATCATTGTGACTTATCATGCTGTTTTATAACAAATATAATATATATTTTATATTAAAGTTTAATGAATAACACGATTTCAGAAATATCATCTTTGATCTGTACAGTTTATCATTTTACTCATTCCTTCATTAACGAATTTACGGTACGAACGGATTTACGTGACGTGGGTGGTATCAAGGTGCGTTCACACTTGAATCCGTGACCCGACTAAAATACTTCACGGTGAATTAGTAATGCGTAGTGCTGCGCTGCAACTTAAATTCTGGCGGCTATATTTTTGTAAGTCAATTTTCCACACATAGATCTCGTAGCGATCTTATATCTTTATAACGTTAGAATTAATTTATCAAGCGGAGATACTAATTAATCACGCAAGAAGATTTTTCATTGCATATACTTTCAGGCAACAAATTTTTCATATAAATACATTTGTACAAGAAATGTTTAGAGATTGCCATGTGTTTCCCTTACGCTTATTTTGCAATTAACGTTAAAGTAAAAGGAGAAACAGTCCTACACTTTTGGAGTAACTCGAATGTATATGCGTACTTTCCATACAAAATTGCACGATTTCGTTCTTGCGTGATTTCAGTCAATTGTATGCACGTCTTCGGAAGTTATTTATTATCTGTGTCATGGCTCCAGGCCAGCGATTTTCAACTCCTCTTATCTCACAATCACACATAGATTAATTACTAAAATTCTACACTTAATTACTGAAAAAGTATACCCTTTTTACTAATTTGCGAGAAAGAAAATATTTGTTCCCAGTTTCACTCCGAAATAGCAGTGGGTCACTATTCCTCCCTGTATGTATTCAATGATGTTCAATGACAGAACTTCTTTTGTTAAAGGAAATAATACCAAATGTGATTTAAAACTTATTTCTAATCATTGCGGACAGCCCACACCACCTAGTAGATATTACAAAATCTTGCCTCCAGAGATAACAGTAACGGTTAAATCGTGGATAGATTCGTAGCAGCGTTTGTTCGCTGTCGACTAAAACAATAGATCATGGCTCCACATCTCTGCGGAATGAAATGATAAAAAAGACGTTGGGTGATTCTAATTTTAACTTGAGAAATAAGCAGCAAACCGAGGAAGCATGCGCCCATCTCGTGTAATCATTCGGCAATGTAAACGTTACACGTTGGAATGTCGTCTACTCATAAAGAATTGCGGGAATCACACGATGAAGTCGTTCTTTGAATGAGTTAGAACGCAGGCCGTAGTATAAAAGTGGAAGGCGACAGCCTGGAAAGAACCGTTCATATTGTGCAAACAGCGAATCGACGATAGTCTACAGTGGGGAAATAATCGTCCAGATACACAATGCACGTTGCATGTAACCTTGCACTTGTAACAATGGTATACATATATGTACTAGGTGTGTACACTTCCTCGTGTCGGCATCGTTCATCCCGCAATGACTGGGAGTATTTCCTTTTGTCTTGTTTTGTCTTTTTTTGGAGAATGCTGATTTTATCGATATACTAAAAGATGAAAAAAAGGAAGAAAGAATTGTACTTCTCTTGCATTTGATTTTCAGAAATAATCGCACGACGTAAAAGTTTTATAGCGCCCATAAAATATCGTTGCGCAATAGCTCTAAAATAACAAGAGATGCTAGACTCATCGGCCGAAATATATGCCAATCGACAAAATGGGTAACAGAAGGACTACTTTTATTTATATCACCGATGAATAGTGAGCGGAAGTAATGCTTCGTTCTTGAAACATGATGTCGAGGAAGCAATGCCATTGCATCGTTCGATATCTACAATTGGGCCGCTCATTGTCCAAGTCGTCTAATTCCACCTTTCGATGCCTTTTTAATTTGATCGTCAAACCGCTTGATTCAACTTGATTCACTTTCGATATTTAAAATAAACCTTATTTTTGTTTGGTGGAGTTAACCGATCTGGCCAATGGGCGGCTCAGTTAAATACTACGTGTCCGACAATTACTTTGTCATATGAGTAAAACTAGTCGCTGCTGGATTAACTGGTTAGCATCGCGTTTCAAATGTTTATGGTTTTCGTGCATCAAGACGATAACATGTTTAATTATTATCGCATGTTACAAATTGCTGCGTACGCGATAAGAATTATTTGCATGTTGTTTTGTTACTGGAATTTACTATTGCATCCTGCTTCTCAACGATATATATTAATGATCATTAATTTGCTGCTTATAGGTTCATGGGGAAACGATAATGCACGAAGCAAAACGTTGCGGAGTAAAAGGATGTACAAAGAGATGCCTGTTTCCAGTAGCCTCGGTGCCTCGCGATTCTAAAAGTCGAGACACTGCTATATGTGTTTACAAAAATTCTATCTTTGCATAAGTATGTACATGCATACGTGTATTTTGAAATGTCAGATAACTTGATTGAAATGGAGCAAGCGATATAAGGAAATACAATCGATGAGATCGAAACGAACACATACGAGTGCAGCCTTAGTGCAACGACGAAACAAGTTAATCGATGAAATCTTGCAACTCGATTTACGATCATAAGTATACAAAATATTATAAGTAGTTCAGCGCAATGTGGATTGGAACTGGTTTTCAAGACAGTTCAACTATTACCGACGCGAATAATTTGCAACCCTTCGTTAACCAGAATACATTAACAATGCTCTAAATAGTAAAACAAATAGTTTATTAGATGGAAACAATAGAGAAGATAGAGCATGCATATAACAGCGGACAGAAGAAATAAAACAGACTTGTAGCTTCCTGGAGATAGCGCTACTATCCACGCGTTTAACTTTGAACCACGTGTGCTTCTACGAAAGTGCAAAACGAAGCAAAGGTATACACGGGTGTCGCGTTTAAGAACACGTTTTTGTAACAGTACATCCTACGGCCATCGTGCATCGTAATTGTACGCAATCGGGAATCATTATGCGCACTTCGATCGACTAATTAGTTGGAAAAAAAAATTATATGAAACAATACAATAATGTGTCTTTTCGGTGCACCAGCACAGATTACCAATGACAGAATGAACTTGGAAACAGAGTAATAATAAGGATTACCTTCGGAACGTTCGTTTGTCAAGATTCAGACAAGAAATTAAATTTAATGGTTCCTCTATAGTTACTTGTATTTCAGTTTGGACAAATTTTCAATGAAATTCTGTCCAACTGGTTTCAGTCGAGGGATTGAAAAAAAAAGAAAAAAATAAAGGAAGCATTCGAGACGGTAAGAAAGGCTGAGGAAGTGCGTTGCACCTTGAGCAGAAATAAACAAAGGAAACGAAGGCGCGATCGAGGCGGTTACGTAGTTGCGATCGACGTACCTTTCGAAGAAACGAAAACGAGGAAACTTTTGGAGGAAGAAGCTGCTCCTTGCCGATAGACCTCCGCTTTGGGAGTACAGGATCAACTTTCACGATTAACACAATATTTCTTCCCGTTTTCTTTCTTAGTATTTTCAAAGGCGGCACACGTACCGCAGGTGTACGATCGACCGCGCACGGTTCGTACAGGCCCGTTCTCGCGGCTGTTCGAATTTCGAAATTCGAGACGCGCCAATTCTCGCGATACGAGGGCGAGATGGAGAAGGAAAAGATCGAGTAAGAAAGCATCGACGCCAACTATGGCGCGACGAAACGCTTCCACAGCAAGCTGCTGGATAACTGATGGCTCGTATCGCGCCCGTGCTACACCGTTCAAACTGCGACACCTGGCGCCCTGAACTTCGAAACACCTCTGATACTGAACTTGCACGCGCAACAATCCTGCTGTCGTCGAAATATCCACCACTTTGCAATCATTTTACAACACTTTTATTACCGATTTTGTTCGAATAACTTTCGTTATGTGTTCCATCGAAAAACGATTCTATTGTTTCAAGCGATACATATTCTGAAAGTTCCGAAAGCTTCCCACTTTTGTAGAGAATATTTCAACAGCGAAGATACGATGACAAACACGATATTCGCGTCGAGTCTCGATATATTTCCCCACTTTCGGAATTTTGTATTTTACGTTGAATTCAAATTTAATGGAGGGGAAACTTGGCGAAACTTTATAGCCGCGTAATTGAAGTTCTCCCACTACATTTTTCTGTAAAGTGGATACTGTATAATGATAACATAAGTTTGCACTTTGCTTCTGGATGAAAGACGTTACAAGCAGTTATATAACCACACATTGGCACTGGACTTTACCGTGAGAATTACGCTACCGGAACAACGTTGCAGGTACATATCTGCTTCAGCTATTAACAATCCTGTTCGAAATTGTTATCCAACAACGTTAAAAGACTAAGACGGGAGATACAATATCGTTTCCTTTATACTGATTTTTTTAATTACAGGTACTAGATAAAACAAGTATAATGTTTCCAAAATCTATTAGTCTACAAATATAAATGTTTATCAACATTGTACTAACGATTTCGTAGTGGTAAATATAAATAATATCTTTGCAATTAATGTATATTTAAACGTTTTGTAACATAGTGAATTGGAACTTGAGAAATTTGATATACTTATCCGGATTTATTAAAACTGAAATGCTCGTGTTGTTTCTTGCAATTTTTATATACTGCTTGTCCCGCTGTGAATTCAATAAATTTCGTCGCGTACTCGGCCGATCATTCTGAAAAATGGTTGGTCAATTCTATCCAAAATATAATTGTATACTAACAAAAAATATTACCTAACTGACACACGCTTATTTTTATGAAACTTTCCACAGACCTAGAAAATAAGAACATATTATACACGTATTTTTTTATCGGTTAAGAAGTTAAGAAATATAAAAAATATGAACATGTATATCTTAAGAAGGAATAGGAACAAAAAAAATAATTTAAAGATGTGCAAGTTTCTTTAGATTCTGAATAGTTTCTATACAACGCGATGGAGTTTACGAAACTTCGCCAATATAAATTGCAAAAGTGAAAAATTGCTCGTCATTCTGAAATAATCGATCATATGTCTAGATGGCCACTTATAACGGGCGCCACCTTTAAACTTGCACAAGTTTCTTTTATGCAACATTATACGTTATGAAAAGTCGTTTTTCTATTTAGAATTCTTGTTTAGCTCCATCTTGTTCTCGAGTTGCTTGCATTAATCGTCTCGTAAACCCCAACTTTGAGAACTAAATTCACCCCCTAGATATGAATACTTTCCGACAAAAAATTACGCGTTTTATATTTTTTCATACTTTAGCTAGGGTCTAGCTATTTATGAAGATGGTGCTACATACTTGCTATTACACTATACAACTGACTATACAACTCACTATTATACAACTGACCAGCCAGAGAGACTAAACCTATAGTATATCCATTTCTTTAACATCAAGCAGAATGATCTCATGAACACGTAGGGGGATCTTATCGAATTCTGGTTGGAATCTTGTATATCTTGACATACAAGTATCTTACAAAAGTTCACCTATCTGGATTGAGCAACAGATAGTAAATTTTTAATATAATACAAATGTTCCACCTAAAAATCTAACAATCAAAATGTAACTTTTACTTTGTCGATTGAATGTATTATACGTGCAACGGTATAACGTTTATATAGGTTTTACACTTTTTATTATTAGATACCTTAGTACTACTGAAAAGTAAATACTTATTTAAATTTTAATACCACGTATGAAACAAAAATAAAATTTTACTGGTTAACAAGAAAACTAAGAGCGTATTTCAGTCCATCTATATATTTTATATGTATATTTATCTTAAATATTGTTAGATAAAGTATTTCGATAATGTTATCTGATCCACTCAAAATCCAAATTTCGTTAAAAATGCTGTTGCGAGATATAAGAGCAGCGTTTCACAATCTTTCTTTAATAATGCCCCACCTTAACGCTTAAAACATTTTGATGACTCCCGCCACCCTCACCTAACATAATACAAAACCAAGTCCTGAAAAAGTGAAATATAAATAGGTACTTGAAGTAAATAAAAAAGGCGCTTGTTTTCAATTTCACTGTCTACAACAGATATGCGTACATTTTTCACAATATCTTGTATATGTTCAAAACATGCATCGAAGCGAATGATTGTCTACTATATCAGTGATGAAGGTGACGAACATGACATAATTCTCTAATTGCCTCCAAAATATTCATAATTGTCTCCCTGCGGAGGCGGACGCCCACGTTGGATAACAGTGAATTAGAATGATAGCATCCAAACAGTAAAGTCAAAAATTTAAAGAGACAACAACTTGTACGGCGTGCTGCAGATGTCGACACTGATGTATGTTTTCTTTCATGAAGCCATCAGAAATGAGTAAATGACGTTCGGGAACCGAGCAAGAAAGTTTTTAACTTAGTAACTTGCGTACTTTATTACGATATTATCATCGATAATATTTCCATAGTTTACAGTTTCCGTTCTGAATTTCTTATTGTGTATTAACTGTCTAACATGGCACGATGTATATATCTGTACTGTCATTGTATCTCGAAGCAGTGTTTCTAGCCGATAACGTTAAATCGGTAGCGTCGTTTTTTTTTTTCACAGCTGATTCCACGCTTGATGATGACTTGTACGATTCGGTGAAGCGATGCTTTACACACAGATAAATTGATCCCGTGTCTGTGTCGTTAATTAATTAAGGTAGAACGTAATCCATCGTTTTATCGGAAGGATCAAACAGCTGAAATGGAGTCGACAGACCAGAATCAGGTGCAAAATGCATCCAACACTGGCGATAATTCGGAAAACAAGGGAAGGTAGGGATTCGAACAATAAAATTTATCCCCCTAATGTTTTTATTCCAAGTTGTAATATAACTTAGATTTTCAGAATTTATGAGTACACGCATAAGTTGTCTCGGAAATTTTCTCGATATGTAGGTGTACATGTTTCTTCCTTATTGTCGTAAACAATAAACTTGATATTATCTTATTTCAGTTGCTTGTTACTGCGATACGCTAGTCAAAATTCTTTGGATGAAAGTTCACAAAAACATATACCTCGGGAGAGTGGCAGGGACAAACCACCATATAAAAATCATCATCACACGAATCTAGCCTTCGATGTTATCAATGAGATGCGAAAGTAAGAAACATACAATATTATTCTTCTCGATGTATCTGCTTCTGGCGTAAGATTAAAGTTATGCCACGTGCATTCCAAAACAGAGAAATTTCTTTCCGAGTCTCTGTTTGGATTATCTAGATTTTCGTTGCCATTTGTATCTATTATTATTGGACATATAATATTACCCGATTACTTCACAGGAAAAACTTATTGTGCGATGTAATTTTGGTGGCAGACGGTGGTTTAGAAGTGCCTGCGCATAAAATGGTTCTTGCTGCTTGTAGTCCTTATTTTTATGCTATGTTCACAAGTTTTGAAGAACGGGATCAGGAAAGAATAACGTTACAAGGAGTAGATTACTCTGCCCTGGAATTATTGGTGGATTATGTATATTCTGCCGAGGTACACGTAACAGAAGATAATGTACAGGTGTTACTGCCAGCTGCGAATCTGTTACAATTAACTGATGTCCGTGACGCGTGTTGTGATTTCTTGCAAGCTCAGTTACATCCATCAAATTGTTTAGGAATTCGTGCATTCGCAGACCTGCATGGCTGCCTCGAGTTACTGACACACGCAGATAGTTATATTGAACAACATTTTTCGTAAGAAATCAAAATATTTCTATTGCCTTTGTAATCGAATTGCTCTTTGCCTTAACGATAAATATTTGTGACACGCACAGGGAAGTAGTGGATGGCGAGGAATTTTTGACATTAGCACCACAACAGGTAGCTAAATTAATTTGCAGCGATCGCTTAATGGTACCTTCAGAAGAAAAAGTATTTGAATGTGTAATATCATGGGTGCATCATGATTTAGAGAAAAGGCAAACTCACTTAGCACAATTAATGGAACATGTACGCTTACCCTTATTGTCCCAGGAATATTTAGTACAACGCGTAGAAGAAGAACCACTTCTCAAGGCAAATTTGCAATGCAAGTAACAAAAGATATCTCGTACAGTAACAAATGACATACTTATACTATTTCTGATTATAATCCTAATAGGCTTGAAAAATATAATTCTTGCATTTATACAGGTAAAGATTTTCTGATCGAGGCACTGAAGTATCATTTACTTAAGGGAGAACAAAAGTCGCTGTTTAAAACACCTCGAACTAAACCTAGACAACCCAGAGGTTTACCTAAAGTTTTGTTAGTAGTTGGTGGACAAGCTCCGAAAGCAATTAGAAGCGTTGAATGCTTCGACTTTAAAGAAGAGAAATGGTATCAAGTCTCTGAGTTACCAACACGCCGTTGTAGAGCTGGTGAGTAACAACAATACATGGGATCAAATTTGGAAATATATAGTCATTTTTTATATATTATTTCAATTTCAACGCATAGGTTTATCTGTCCTCGGTGGTCGTGTATATGCGGTTGGTGGATTTAATGGATCACTTAGAGTACGAACAGTAGATATTTATGATGCCGCCACGGATCAGTGGTCACCTTGCCCGGAAATGGAAGCAAGGAGATCAACGTTAGGTGTAGCTGTTCTTGGAAATTGCATTTACGCTGTAATTATTTGTTTTTTTTCAATTCACATTTATATACATTTATCTTATATTACACATATTACAAGATGTCTTGCTTAAATCAATCTGTGAGAATATGTTGAAAACTATTGGTTATATCTCAGTGAATGTTTCATTAGCTGTGGAGCATACAGGCACTACTTTATAAGAAGCAATAACCTGCGCTAGTTAATACTGTAAAAGTGTAGACTTTTATTTATTCAGTTTAGTCTAAAATTTGCCAATATTGCTGAACATGTTCGCATTAATCGATTTAAGACGCCTTCCTGTATTTAAATGGATATACATATGACTTGCTTTTGTAGCTACGTATACGGGGTAAGCGAATGCGAATTACCATCTCAAGTATATAAATATTGTCGATATAATGACAGTCGAGTATAATTGTCGAGTAAAAATTATTTGGTACAAAATGGGTCGTGGAGTTAATGTTTCCAAGTGGAGCCCCATACAAGATATGAAGGCCATCCTTATGTCTGTTACGACGTAACATATTTTCAGATTTACTTGCTAATAGCAGTTTGCTAAGAAACAAATACATAAACCTGTAACTCAAGGTCGCTCAAGATCCCTATAGATCGATTTCACCAATTGACTTTTCTTGGCGATTAAAATATCGACCTTCGATACCGACGCAATGTTGTAATCGTATAAATGTTTATTCAGTTAGACCTTACATGGCATCAGAATGTATTACGTATATCTTTTGATAATTCACTACCACACATCTTGAAATGTAGTCGATAATTCTTTGTACATTGCATCTTTTGTCGCTTTCCGTAAGACTAAAACAAAAGGGAGGAGACGTAAGATCTTGCGGCCGAGTTAATCTCGAAAATTTTATTCTGTACGTTTAGAGTAAGCAATGGGCAATAGATACCGATTAATAACGAACTTTTTATAATGTTTTACACAAATGCAGAGTACTTGAGAAAAATTCGAAACAATTTAAACATTAATCATTGCACATTAACCGTTTACACTGTCGCAGGTGAATTTACTGTAATTAATATGGATTTTTCACTGATAAAAAATGCATATGACGCAAATTAAAACTTACCAGGGATGTAAATGTAACTTTATAAAAAAAGCAACAGTAAATTATTATTTTGAATCTAGCACTAAGCTCCTTTACAAAACTCTGTGAGGTTCGCGAAATCCACAACATTCGACCATCTGTCAAATTGGTGGTGACGAACAATACTGAATCCTCTGCTTCCATTAACTTTAAACTTTCGGGTCAAATGTTTCAAAAGCAAATGTCATTGTGCTTAAATAAATACTGCAACAGTTGCTTCTCTTATAATCGAACTCTAATGATCTTGACTGGCTATCAGTTACAGGCTTTTGTATTCGTTTCATGAACTTCTATTTAAAAATTAAAAGTTGTTCTCTCTCTTTCCGTATAGTTCAATAGTTATACAAAGGGGTAATTCTTATTAACCTATTATTTAAAAATTTACGTCTTCGTAAAACTGCCTACCATTTTGGTACATACATATTTACAAAAGAAATAATAGTAATAATAATAGGTTGGTGGATTTGATGGATCTACTGGTTTAAATTCTGCTGAGGTGTATGATCCAAGGACTCACGAGTGGAGATTAATCGCACCAATGTCGACACGTAGAAGTAGTGTTGGTGTGGGAGTTGTTAAAGGATTACTATATGCTGTAAGTTATTACAGAATCATAATGAAAATTAATGCTGTAATTATGAAGATTGGACAAATTTTTATTTCACATGCATATCCTAGGTTGGTGGTTACGATGGAGCATCAAGACAATGCCTTTCCAGTGTTGAATGCTATAATCCAGAGAAAGATCAATGGAAACCGGTGCCCGATATGTCTGCACGTCGTAGTGGGGCTGGTGTGGGTGTTTTAGATGGAATTTTATATGCTGTAGGAGGCCACGATGGTCCTTTGGTTCGGAAAAGTGTGGAAGCATTTAATCCAGACACGAATCAATGGTCGCCAGTTAGCGATATGGCTCTTTGCCGTCGAAATGCCGGTAAATAATATTATTTTTACTTGAATCGCAATAACTAAAGACTACTTCGTACAGTATAAAATTTGGTACATGTATCGATGTATTAGCAATGGACCAAATCTGCCCATTTACCTTAGCTGTTTCATGTAGAGAAATATATTTTAGAAACATTGTAGTAGCTTGTTTCTCAGGTGTATAATACGATAACGATGAAGTAAAGTGGAAAATGTAGAACATGTAAAAAGAAGCATTACCTGTTTCATCCATAGATGATTTTTCTTCCGTAGGTGTTGTTGCGCTGAATGGTCTTTTGTATGTGGTGGGTGGTGACGACGGTTCGTCCAGTCTGGCGTCCGTAGAGGTGTATTCTCCAAGAACGGATACGTGGACAACTCTCCCAACTTGTATGGGAATTGGCCGCAGCTACGCGGGAGTTGCAATAATCGATAAGCCAATGCCGTCTGCGACATCGATGTGAGGATTGCAATCCGCTGGGCACGCGACGGAACTAAATATGGACCCGGTTGTTGAAACATCGGATCAATCACGGGAATCCGGGCCCAGCGGTGTGCAAGTCCAGAATCCAGACCAGAATGTGTTTCAGCAGTTTCGCGTTGCTGGACATAATTGTCAAGGCCCACGTTGTGTGTGCCACAGGTATGAAAACGGAAAAGTGGCAGCAGCATTTATGAATCAGAACAGAAGCAATCAGGAACGGGACGATAGCTACCAGAATGTTGGTCGCGGTTCATGGGGCTTCCAAAATCGACCTGGTGCCTCGGTACAAGTGCATCCGAATCTCAATCCTAATTATCAGAACCCAGTGGACCTGGTTCACAACTACAACCGCAATCGACAGCCACAAGAACCGGAGGAAAATATTTACGAGCGGTTGGATAACGACGACGATGAAAATGCTGAAAATAATGGCGAGGTTGCGCGTAATGAGCCTGCAGGTCAAAATAATCAGGGCGATCATACCTACGAGAGAATAGACGATCGATACTCGTGCGCTGGTAGAACGTATTCTCGGTGTTACAGATATCATATTTTGAACCACTATATACCGAATTTTCTGAACGACGTGGAATCTAGGAATCAGTACGATCAACCGAGACAATTTTACGTGGATTCGGCACGATTGTCGAGCCAATTTTGCCAGAATAGACTAGGTAGGCTGGGTCGCAACTGTTTTTCGACTGAAAACATAGATTACGCATCAACGGGACGCGCCATTTATCCCCTTGGTTACAACTGCACGTGCTCGTTCTGCAGACATCTGGATACAAGGTGGTGTCATCATTGCCATATACTTCATAACAGATTACGTTATCAAGACGGATTTTCAAGTAATTCCAGACACTACATTTACCAGCTGCCGCGAAACTGCAGATGCCCATTCTGTCGCGGCGAATATTCTTACGTTAAACTACCCGTTACACCCTGCCGACCAACAGATTCTTTGCGAATGGAATGCCATTGCAGAAATGCCAGCAACTGCTCTTGCAGGTCCAAGGTTCTGTCTAGCAGCAATCCTGCCGCTCAGTTCTGTAGATACATCGATTGGGTTAGCAGAGGTAGTCCATCGGTTAATAATCCACTTTACGCTACAGTTCATATCGGCAGAACTTGTGTCTCTGCCCTCGGAAATACAGCCAGTGCAGGAAATATGTCCAACAGCATCGATCCAGGCGCATCGACGTCAAATGCGTCAACATCCGCATCTGCGGTCAACGAACCTAGTACATCATCGAATAGTAGACCAATATTTGCCCCGAATAATCCTTCCACTTCGCATGCTACTCTTTGCACTACTAATCGCTCAACGGAACGCCAACATACGTGCGACGATTCCTGCATCCGAAATCAGAGTGGAGGCATTACTGGTGTTTGCCAATTTCTTGGTAGATGCGAACGGGCGGAATGCAATCATGGTAGATTGTTCATACATTGGTGGTTCGTAAATAGATGGCTGCCACCTTGGAATCCTCATTACTTCGATAGGAATGTGGATACCGTTCCGGCAATGGAGGAAGAACCTCTAGAGCAGCAAGCAAGCGATAGCGATGATACTTAATTTGGATAGTTTTTCATGTATCGTAAGTTTTATAGTTTCTAAGATCTTAGTGTTCATTTTGTTTTCGATATTCGTGCAAGTCAGGATTTCGGGAGACGGGTAGATTTTTTATTTGTTATAAATATTCATACGTTGAAGATATTTCGAAATCATGGTTGCCGAAGAGGACAAACAATATTCGTATTGTTTTGTGACGAAAAGGAGCTGATAAAATTCTGATGATTTGTGATATACGATGAAACATATGTTTTAACCATAAAATAGGGAAATAGATAGTCTATCGTTCGCGCTATACTTTTTATTAAGAAGTTGCGGTTTAAATAATTGCAATTCATCGTGAAACTGAATCATTTGGGTTTAAACATTTTTACTTGGTAAATATAAATACTTAAAAACGGTTTGTGCATATATCGACAATAAAATCGCTTTTCATGTGTTCCAATAATTTGAAACGTTTATATCTGAATGTATGTGAATGTTCATCAGATAGTTTGAAATAATTATTACTATAGATCAGATATAGTAATAATAAAGTTTTGTTTCGTCAGAATAATAGTATAGGAACTTACAAACTACTTAATTGTATCCGACTTTTGTTATACAAATATTTTTAACGATTATGAGCGGTGAGTAATATACCAGTTAAGACACCAATTTTATGGTGTTAATTTTATCTGCAGACATTATATGTATCATAGATTAATTTTAGAAGTTGTCTGTTTTATTATACATATATACATATAAGAATTGAAGGTTGTATAGAAACTGTAATTTTTATAATTCGATTTTGTACATGTACCTTCTTCGAGCATCTTTGCTGAGCCAAAGAGAGAGTGCTGTTGTCATATTTTTGCAATTTTAGTAATAAAGACGTTTCAAGACAAAGCACAAATGCATTCTTCCGAAAATTAGATAAATTAACATAGTTCGAATTAACGTTCCTTGCGTTTAAGAAATGCTTTAAATTTCATGCATTTGAACTACGATGAAATATGTTTGTACGTAAAAATTGTTATTACTTTATTTGAATTAGTTATTGTAAATACAAATTTGTAACAAGCATCATTTACAAATCGTGGCTTTTAAATCGAAACATATATTCGGGGTATACAGTGACTCACACGTTCGTTCACATATTTTTTAAATTCAAGTGCAATGACGTCGTCTTTATACTATATCAATTTAAGATGCACATCCGTTTTTTGTTATATTTTGATTGAAAATCATATTTAATCGAGGCCACTTGTACTCGCCCCATACAATAATAAATAATATTTTTCAAACAGAGAAGTGCACCACGTCTTGTGTACGTATATTTGTGGGTAACTGTATATCTTTGGAAGCGAAATATATTAAGTTGTATTATTCAAATACTAAACATGTATACAGTAGATTTTTATATAACGCGATGAAGAAAATGTTGTTTATAATAATATACGACGGTAGTCAGATTCTACATTTTTATGCTTTACTTGGATGTATCCCCAGAAATCTCTTTTACTTTACCAGATGTCAAATAGATCTTGAATATTTTCTAATGGAATGCTTATCATTTTGTATCATAATTTGAAAGAGCAATGAACTTTTCGTGTGCAAGTATTATGTTTCGTCTGCCTGAAATTCAATAATTCGTTAAATACCTGCAAAAATATTCGTGGCTTGTACACCGTGGAATGTAACCGGAATGTAGCCCGTTATGCAGAGGTCTACTGTAGTAGTATCCAGTATTATGTTATACTTATAAGATTCTAACTTTACAAGCCTATTGGTCTGCCTATTGCTCTGTTATTGTAAGATATTATTGTTATTCGTTGATTATGTACGCTTAAACGTCCAATTGATAATTTACGCTTGATATTACAAGTTTAATTTTAACAAATGTATGGATGTGCAATTTATTGAAAATTTGAGCAAGACAATTAAAAGGCAATGGCAATGTTACACATATCTTTATACATATATCTTACAGTTTAAAATCTACTTCTTACATAGGATTTATAAAATAAAACAGTTCTACGCATTAAACACACTTGTTGAAAAGTTGAAACACGCTAGATTAGTTTCGTTAATTGTAATATACGAACACGGTATGGGGTTGCCGGCTGTGTAATTATCTTTATTCATTTAGTAATTAGTATACAATGCATTGCAGCGAATATTGAAAGGAATAAAATATTAATACGAAAAATCGTATGTGAAGACTAAGGTGTTCCTGTTTTGCGGTTTCGGCATTTATTCTCTTTATCATTAATAAGGTAACTCTTTACACCTTACACCCTACAACCGATTCTAAATCTTGTAAACATGGATATTTATTTAACGAAATTATCAGTCCAGAATTTCTTTTCTTTATATTTTATTACTACATAAATACAAAAATGGCAGATTTCAATTTTGACAATAAAATGAAATTACATTGAATTAAGTTTATCCAGAAATAATATATGTGAATTGTTAAGAATTTTGGCAACTGAATTTACAATTGTAATAGTTTCACGTATAGAATATTTCAAAAATTGATATGCACGCGGAAGATGTTCAATGCAGGAGTAGTTTAAATGATTACTTATTTATGATTTCATATTCATTTAACATAACGCAATTATGTGTTTATAATTAGTGACATTAACACGGATCAAAATTTATTGCATTTCACACATTGTTGATTGATCACGAGTTAACTCGTGTTTGCACTTGCATTATCTGTTTCAATTTTTGAAACGCAGGGCAATATAGAATATTGCAAAAGCTTTGCTCATCGTGTTTATTTGAGAAAAAATGTTGCTCGCAATTGCCGGTCAAAAAATGTGCTAATTTGCTACACAATACAGTTATTTAGTGAAATATAGATCTTTTACTGTATTGCAATCTAACAGAAGTCAAAAACTATATTCATAAACATGTATATTTTTTTGTTCAAACTTCGGAAGTGCTCCGACTTCTCCAATTTTGATGACTTGTGAGTATGTTGTAGAACTGAGTATCCGGAACAACTTTCTCCTATGCATATAACCGCCGCTCGGCCTTAGTTTTCGAGATATTTGCCAACAAATATAGCTACTACTACATTGAATTTTGTATAATACGTGCACGCTCGTGGCAACGCGTTAGGCAGCCGCTTTTCCGGCGGCCGGCGAAGAATCTGTATACCGGGTGATCTCATACAAATTGTATCTCTAGAACTAGATATATCATATCAGATTTGGTATTGCACCCGCTCCCCACAAAATCAAAGCCAAACCTAAGCCGAATCTAATTTTTATTTAATCAAATATGAATTGTTCCGGATACTCAGTTCTACAACATATTCACAAATCATCGAAATCGGTGAGGTCGGAGCACTTCCGTAGTTTTACCTATTATTGTTATATTGTGTTGTTGTGCATAAAGAAACAGTACTCTTACACAATACATAGTGAAAACAATTGAATGCGTCGGATATTTTTAGCTGCCACAAAATATTGTTTGGAATTTTTAATACCTTCTTTATCATACTTGAAATACTTCTTGGCTTGACTACTGGAGATCTTGATTGCTATATTTATGTAAGAAAACCCGAGGCTTTGGAGCGCCTCGCATATTCATCTGGAAAATGTCGCTACGAGGCCGATAGGCGAGCGGGGCCCGTAAACATTGGGGGGTCGTAAACCAGACCCTTGAAGGTACTGCGTCGTGGGACCGGGGGCGCGCCTTCTCGACGGGCAAGAATGCAACGACGAGGCACTCTTTGGGAAACGATCGACTAGAGCGGACTCATTGTACCCATACCGTTGTATTGGCTTAGAAATAGATATTCCTATAACCGTTGACGAATTTTATATATTCTTTAAATATCTGTGTCTTACATTTAAGTGTCACAATTTTGTCATTTATCTTTGCGAGGGTTGTGATTATATAAACTGAATTGCGCCGTAAATTTTCTAAACATATTTTACATCGATCCATTCAATAAGGTGTGATGTTATATTACTCTTTTATGAGAAAGTAGTCAAATGTTTTCGATCTGCTGTATTGTGCGTTTTCATATAATGGTTTTCAAGTGCTGAAAAATTTATCGCGGTTTTATGTGTCTCGCGCGACAATTCAGGTATTTACTTCTGAAAGTCTGCCTCTAATATTTGTATGTTGACAGCACGATCTAATTGCCCAGTACATATTTGAAATGTAGGCACATAAAACAAATTGTTTACACACAGTTGCGCTTCTTACGTTTTCAGTACACGGGATATATTTGTTTTTTATAAAAACTCTGTACTATATTTTGCATTTAAATTCTTCCGTTTAACAAATTGTATTTACTTAAATCTGTCAATACTCAAAATTTCTCAAGATTATCTTTGCATTCATCATAATTTAACATACTTACATATTTTTTAGAGTAAAGGTGATCTGTACTTTAATACACTTTGCAACTCATGATTTTAGATCTATTATAAATTTATTTTACACCATGCGAAGTATACATATTTAAATTCGCGTTTGATATGTTTGTGACGATGTTCCGATCAAATTCACCTGACGATATCAATTAAAAAATTCGTTTGCTTGTTTTGACAACATTATTTACATTTCGTAACAAAATGTTTGTACACGACATTATCTAGTCTCAAATAGTATTTCCTTTTTGGCACTTTCATAGCTATTAAGGAAAATTGGGGATTTCAGTTTTTGTTAACGCACCAGTGCTTTTTTAAAGAGAAATCTTCAATAACTAGAGATTTTATAACCCGAGAAAAATGAATAAATAAAATTGCGATTAAATTCTGCATTTATGAATGATCAAAGGAACGATGTTACCGCAAAACAGGCTAAATCTCTGCCATGAAATGAAATAAAGAAACTAAACCTAATCCAAGAAATCGTAAACTAAATTCAACTTGAACCGAAAGTGGAATGATACAACGTACGTGCATTGTAGCGCAAAGGCTTTGTCAGCTGATAGTTTACAATAGTTCGGATAAACAAGAAAGTATAATATAACTCAAACTCGACTGAAAATTGGCTAATCTCAAATCATTCACGAATATCTATGAAAAAAACGGACCCTTCCCAATCTAACCATTGTAACAAGATTATTAACCAAATTGACCGTCCGCTGAATGAATGCGAAAGATTTGAACGACCAAAGCCGAATTTACACTTCTTCGCTTTGAATGATCATCGTGGATGAATCGTCCACAGCGAACGCGAAGCATGGAAGCTAAAGTATTTATACTTATTCACTAACAAGGGAACATATCAAACTGTCCGTGTCCGATTTTGATGAAACTTGGTGGATATATTAAGCAGATGAAAATAAGGAACACGTATATTTTATAGCGTCCCAATCGCAAGCTTAGGGGGTCAATTCTCCCCTTGAAAAGAATGTAGTTTTAAGTACGGTAACATTCCATATTTAATTTATTTCTGTGTATGTTAGGGGCTTTGTTCCCCTTATTTTATTTTGTTCTTAGTTTAATTTGTCTATTTATTGGATAGACTGTGTTTTTGGTAGTTGGATTTCGGGAAAAAGATAATGCCATTAAGCACTGATCATTCCATTTACGCCACGGCCCCTTCCCAATATTCATTATTCGTTTGTTCCTCTCAACTTCGTTCTTTGATGGAGGCGACCGATCCCACAATACTCGCCCGTAAACCTAGTGTTAAAGGTAGGTTCAATTTCATATATTTTTGTTATGGATTACTAGGTTTTGTTAAAATTTCCTCTACACAACCTTTACACAGTTGAACCTTAACTTGAAACTTAAACCTCTATACGACTAGAACTTTGTTCGTCCCCTGCTCCCTTCGCTCCACTGCGCTGGAAAAAGCTCTACAACTCGAAGTGCAAATCTCCTACAGCTCGAATTATTTGCTGCGTTTAAATGCGTTACTTTACCCCCGCAATCCAAATTCAGAGAGGCTTCACCTGCCATACGTTGAAGTTTACCTGTATAAGTCAAAGTTTAACAATCACTGCCTGTAGAACTCGAAGTACCAAAGTATAAAACCGTTGTAAGTAGAATTTTGGTTCATTACGCCTCACTTACTCGAAAACTTCGATAAGTTGGATCCTCTATGATTCTAAGATTTTTTATCACCTCCATTGCAATTCGTGTTCGATTGTGTAGGTGTTGGTTTGCAGTAAAAAATTAATTGGAAAACCTCAAGTGCATCACCTAATTTTTGTTGTTGACAGTGATCCTACGAATACTTATGGGATTGTCTCTATATACATACAAAAACACTTATAGTTGTATAACAAATTGTATATAATAATGAACTGCGTATCACTTGAAGAATAGCCACCAGTCTTCAGTAATGATTATTTATAACCGCAAATAATTTCGGTCATTAATAATGGTTATTAATAATAATAATAATGATTATTAATCAAAGTTTAGTCGTTTATAACCGTTATCCGTAACCAAAATCATAACTTTTTTAATTTTGTTTGTAACATTTATGATGTCCGGTCACCATAATATCCCAGCGTATGGCTCATTGTGCATATTATAGATTCGTACTTGAAAGAACGTTAATGCGTGACGATCGTATCCTGGAGGACATGCCTTTGCCATCAACAGGGAATTCAGAAACGAGAGAATTACTTCGTATTTTAGCAACGCAATTGTAGTGAACGCTCGAAGAGCGACAAACACTATTATCGCTTTTGTGAGGCTGTAAAGTATTCTGCACAGTTGCAGGGGCTTATCTTTGCACCCCGGATATTCAAGTATCGCGGGTGTGGTCTTCATGGCCAGATACATTCAGATGCACCGATGCTTTGCTCGAATAATGCCTTAACCTTTCTGGACTGTAGTAACTATCGTTGGTTTTTGGCGATAGCTACGGCTGCTTTATATTCTTTTGCTCATTTCCAGAATTCATCTATTCGTTTTTAAAATAATGTTGAATATAAATAATTTCAAATTTTTCCTACGGTTCTCTTCGTGTCATTTAGGTCCTAAACTTTAGAGCACTTTAAACGAGTAATTGAAAATTGATAGAATGTGGATATAAAATTATATAAGACGTGATAAAAATGACTAATTCGTATTATTTGATATTAAACGTTTCGTATGGTTGAATGGTAGCGAACTAAAAAAGTGTAATGAACATAAAATTGGAATCGTTTATCCTTCGCGTCCACAAAAACTAGAATCCTTAATCTTTACGTTCATAAATTGCACTTTATGAGAAATTAAAGAAAATTAATGTTACAAAGGTACAATCAGTGTTCAACATTATTAGCAATGCGAAACTTGCATTAATGCCATCAAAAAATACTTTTCTTGTATCAACTAGTTACAGTCCATTTCCTATTTTATTGCAACACATTGTATTTCGATGGTATTTCGCAACGTGCTAAAGTCTCATAGTTATTAGTGATTATTGAACATTATGCTCGCAAACCATGATAAATATTTATGGGCGAAACGTGCGTCAACATAAACGCATACTAAAAAATCATTGTATTATGTGCAACGCCATTTAAACAGTATGAAATTAAAGCAAAGAGAAAGGCTACGTTCACTGTTTCTCTGATATCGATAATAATTGCATTGCAGCAGGCAATCAAATTTTATATTGCATATCTGTAATGCATTTTTTTAAAAAGATACATGCGTTATACGTGTTACGACTGTCGTAGAAAATGATATTTACTTTGCAATAATAATTGTCCGAGAGCGACGTGCAGGTGTATTATATTACCTACCGAATGGCAATCGAGTATCTTATTTTTTCAACATGGCGTTCTAAGCTCATACCAAAGAGGAAGTTTATATCCGATCTGTTTATTCGTTTCGATTGATAGTCTAACTGATACTTGAAATACGTAGGCGTTGCTCCGCTACTTCCACCTTCAAATTCGTATCTGTCTGCAACGTACGAGAAAAGAAACAAATCCTTTAGTACGAATAGATGACAAATATGGGGAAAAAAGAAATGGCAGGCGATTTGCCAATGCGCAGCACGATGCACGTCCGTGTAGGCTTCAACGCAAGTCATTTGTCGTTTAACGGCAAAGTGACGTATACGGTACTACATTACGTAGAAGTGTACGTTTTTTGCACGGTGGAGTTGCAAAGATCCTCCTGCGTTTATTAAAATCTGTTCTTAATGGCTTCTATAGGTGTGGAATAATAATTTATCTCCATCGTTACGCGTGCATGACCACGCGTGAATCACGGAATTGTCGTGCAAGTGCAATGCATAACCGAGAAATTACGAAATCTAGTCGCTGTGCCACGTGCGCGTACCCCTTCTTTTTTTATTCGCTTTTAATGAGGCCCTGGTTCCGGTTGTACTTGTAACGTCTTGCCGACCAGTTGTATTAAGCCCCGTTTCAATGACTCGGAAAATCCACGATTTTCTTTCCACGATCTTTCACTATGTTTTCGTATTTTAAACTATTCAGACAATATTTTACAGCGTTATCGACATATTTCAGCATACCAATGTATGAAATACCGCTTAGACTTCCGTTGTATGTACGCTGTAATAAAGATATGGATTTTGCTACAATTACTATAATTTGTACGAAGGGTTTTCTTGCAAAATGTTGAAATTGTGACTTAAGTTGGGGCTAACTATTGATTACGTTCGTGTATAAAAAAGCATAATAAAATGAATGTGTTGTATACTCGGTTATACATTTGCCTCAAGAAACCAATAATTATTTTCATTTCTATAAGTGCACATAGAGTCAGCCCCGGGTCAACCCACCATTATAGGCAGGTTAAAATTCATATATTTTTTATATCGATTACTGATTTATCGATTTATCGATTTATCGATTTATCGATTTATATCGATTAATGTGTAAAAAAAATGTATTGGAAAACCTCAAACGCATCGCTCAATTACTTATGGGACACTTATGGAAACGACTGTATAAAATAAATAATAATACAGTGTACTACCTAGAACTTTACGTAAAATAGTAGAACGACATTCAGTATAGAGGAGATCCTTCTTCACCTTGTAATTATGGTACTGTATACAATTTTATTTCGTCAGATAATAATAATAATACTACAAAACAATAGTACCTACATATATAAATATTAATTGAATCCCTTGTACTGGCTGCACGAGTTTTGGTAAAATATCAGTGAAAAAGTTTGATATGCATCTTTTATCGGCTATTGTTCATATTTGAGGGTGTGGTATGAAAACTCTGTTAAAATGTGACATGCTAAACCAGTTTGTTCCAGTGCCTCGAAGGCCATTATGCAGAGGTACATAAATTGTGCGAATAATTAAATTTAATGTCTTGAAACAAGAATTTAGAAAAAATTTGGATGTGTAATCGGACTTGAAAGAATTCTATGTGCTTAAATAATATATTACGAATGCTAAAATACTCATCCAATTGGTTTACGCTCCTACAAATTCATAAAATAAAAAATTTTATTCCGTTTATTTTCAGCGAATGCGTTCTCTTTAAGACCATAGATGTAAAGAAATTTAATTTATAGGAATATGGATAGTTACCCTGTACTCCCATTAGAATATGAGCAATTTTATATTAATGTTCAGCTACTTCAAGAGGAAAGTAAGAAATACATATGTACTGTATATGCAACATACTTAATCATAAGGGCAACGTGGAAAGGTTAAAAACGGTTGATAAAATAAACAGAATGGTAGAATCAAAGAAAACTTATTATTTGCATTTTCACCAAAATACAATGCAAAAATTTGCGTTTCACTGGTAAACCAGCGTATAATACAATTAAAAATTTGATGACAAACAATAAAGTATAACAATGATTGACATATCAATTAAATGAGATGGAAATGTAAGAAAATATAAATGAAGGATATAATAGGAAATTGGAATTTATTTATCTAAAATGAGATACATTTTTACTGATAATAAATTTGACTTTATACATCTTTTTCCAATTTAATATCACACCTTGTATTTGTCTTAAAAGGACTTGTCAAAATTGGAGTGTCAGGGTCATACATTTTTAAGCAGCTAATAAGGATGGCTATATTGCAAAAGGTGGAAGACCTAGAATTTCTTATGCGTGAGCGTGCATACTTTAAATATTTGTACTGTTCAAGAGCGTGAGCTACCCAAACTGATTGTGAGATCCTGATAGAACAAACCCCATTGATTAGCGTGCAGGATTTATCTAAACACCTTTAGGCAACACAACATAGACCAAAGAAGTATAATATGTATACCGGCTGAATAATTTAATTAGAAAAAAACTAATTAAAGCGTCACGCTTACTTTAATTATTCCCAAATAACAGAATCTTAATAGAAATTGCTTCCATATATTTCTAGCCTTTAATCGGGGATCAACCACCACACATTTACATCTTTTATTTATAGACTTCTATACCAGAATGTACTATAACTTCGTCCTTAGTTGCGCGAGGATACAAGCCAACAGTTCGAAATTGCTTCAATTTTCAATTTTCGTATTTGTATTCAATTTTCTGTCTGTATGTTGATATTATTTGCACAAGTTCGTTGATTAAGAATTGCAATGTACAAAGATTGTGCTTTATTCATTACTGCGAAATACGGATGTAATTTAAGAAAAATGTAATCCCTACTAATCAAAGTATGTAGTTGACCCTAATACGAAATTTGTACACGTATGTATGAGATATAAAAAATTTTGAGTCGAAATGATCCACTCTCACATATTTTTGGAAAACGAATTTGCAATAAAAAATATATTTTGTCTCAACTTTTTTAATTTCTTTCCCCTCGAAGGTAATAGCTTGGATGGTACATTAAAGAGGCTCTTCTTGTCTCGGTTTTGGCTCTGATTGACCCAAATTGCTATGTAAGGAATCAAATGAGGTATTGTGTTCTTATACAGGGTGGTTAAAAGGAGAGTTCAAAAATTGAAGGACCTTCACCGAATGAAGAGTAAAATATCGGAATTAGCATGGGTCGAAAAATTAATATTAGCAAAGTTATAAACAACTTTGCGTTTCGGCTTAAGTGAGTAATTCACTCGTTTCGGATGGTCTAGCACGCTGAGAGCATAGTGCAAAATTGAAAATGTCAGTGGAACAATTGAATTACTGCCAGGAATTTCAGAAAGAATACAGAGTTCTCTAATCTGAAAGTGTCATGCATGTGTAAAAATAGGCGGAGAACACGTAGAAAATATTGCGTAGTCACAAAACGAAGAAACGGTGGAGATAGTCCATTGTTTTTATGCACCACGATAGCTTCCGAAGCGAGCTGACCACTCTCTCCAACCACAAGAAACATAATATTTTGATGGAACGGTGAAAATTAATTTTCCAACACGTGTTTATTCAGCATTTTTTTCAATGCTTGGTAAGTATAATATTGTCTATCCTTAAAATTTTGAACCCTCATTTTGACCACTCTTTATGTGACTAAAATGGTCGATTTCTCAAGCGTGAAAAGTCCTTCAGGATTTAGTGATTAAATGTAGGTACTGCTGAAATAAAACACGCATTAATCATTAATTGAAACATTGAAACTAGATTAGTACAATCTTATGAATGGTTTCTCGATTGTTGTATCTTAAAACAACAAATTGTGTATCGAAGCGAATCATGGATACAAGTCAATGGCTGCACTTCTTACACGAGTTTAAATGGAGATCTAAGACAGTACAAGCTGTTTTCAATATCAATGCATTCCTTGAATACGGTACATACAGAGCCAGTAAAAATAATAATCCGCTACCCGTTTACAAATTTTGAAACACGAATAAAAGCGTAGTAAACAGTGCTTCCAAAAAATGTGTCACACCTAGAAACTAAAAACGCAGATGATTTTATGTGAAAGTAATAACTAACCTTGCTGCACGATTTATAGAGTATATAAATCCAATAAATCGTACTTTGCCTAATTATTTTGCTTATCTATGCCACTATGGGCATTGAGTATTTTGTTACAAATTCGGTCATTTTGTGCCCAACAGTCTAACGGAAAACAAAATATCAACGATTTACTTCTTTCGCAGTTACTTGATGCGGTGGAATTTCGGCAAATGAAGGAATGTAGATAAATATTGGTGGAATGTACGCAGTTACTCCAGATCCTGAAATTGGATTTGTTATTTCTTTAAAGCATCATATCCACCCGCTAACCGGGAAAATGTAGGGTGTTACAAAAGAGATCCAGAAAATAATTATTGTCATTTGCTCCACGTAGTTCTTGATTGTTTTAAACTTCTAACTGTAACACTCCTGACCCAATTCCTTTGAATTTTTCCAGAAATAGTTTTTGAGCACAAGTCCGTAATCATGCAGCTGGGTAGATTGCACAAGGAACTCGATTTTGTAAAATTTTATCTACTAATGAATCTCTTTGAAGCATCCAAATGAAATCGAAAGTAAAAGAAGAAGAAGAATGGGAGGGCCAAATGCCGAATTGTACAATTCTTCTTCTTGGTTTGCTTTCGATTTCGTGTAGATGCTTCAAACAGAATCATTATTAGATAAAATTCCTTACAATATATATTTGTAAGAGCTAATAATATAGAAAGGAAAATTAAATAACAAATGTCATTGAAAACTAATTGAAACAAGAAATTCTTTCTAACGATATCTCCTTTTGATATTATAATTAATGTCAATGGATTCTCCCGTGTTCGAACCAAGTCTGGACAAATAATTGAAAATAATACAAAATTGATTAACATATTACCGGTCTCTAACGTACTTTTATCCCATTTTATATTTATAGCTAGTTTGTACACTTTCTAATTACTAGAACTCTGTTACTTCAGCTTCCGAGTTTGAAATTGTTTTAACAATTGCCAAATTAACAAATTGAAAATTGAAATGCCACAGTAAAACTCCGTTTATCCAAACTGATTGAAGGCCAAAGAATTCATATAATTGAAGTCCACTGATTTTCCCCACTAACTATGATGCCCATAACTATTTTTGTCCACGTGACAATAGTTCGTGTTCGAATAAGTAGATTCAAACATGCACTTGTTCCCTGTTTTTCTTACTAATATTTCAAAACCTATAAATTTAGAAACGAAGTTGTGGGAAGAATAATTTCTAAATGATTAATTAAGTAAGCTTTGATCTATTTTTTAATAAAGGTAAATGAACCTAATTGTTAGACGCTATATGGCAGTCCAACTAATGCAGTATTACGTTTCGCTAAATAAAGCTGGGCCAAATATAATCCTATTGATTATCCTACAGGATATCCTACATTATTATCCTATATATCCTATAGGTTATCCTACAACGAACGAATGCAATAACAAACAATTTTTCTGATTAAATCAAAACGTTTACAACGAACGGACAGTTCGCTAAAAGAAATCGAATTGACATCTCCTCGCCCTCCTCTTTTTTATATTTTTCTTACAAAACATATGTGTGCAATGTTTACAATATCAGCACAATAAATTAAATTTATAATACGGATATTTGCACGCCCTTCTCTTTTCTCATAGAAGTCTTCAAGTAATAGAGGCTCGACTGAGGTCTGTCCTACAACGAAATGCTATAACGAACGAGATTCCAGAAAGAATTACGTATTTTATATGCAACCTCTAGCCGGTAAATTGCTCTCCATTTGAACAAAATGAAGAAAAATCGAGAAGTATGTCTTTCATAAAATAAAACAATAAAAAGAACTAATAAAATTAACTAATATAAAACGCAACAATGCAGTCAGCAAGCTCGACAATTAAGTACATAGATTTTCCGAACTCTACCCGTCAGTGCATATCCGTGTAATTCACGTTGGAAAGTGCTCGCAATAATTCTCGATCTCGTTCAGGGGCTTCCTTCTACCAAGGGTAAGGAAAGGTGTTTGCACGTGTCCCCCGCACTACGGTATATTGCAACGGGTTGCAACTCGTTCATTGTTGATTGCACAAGGAACCGAGCGAGGTATACCTATCACGGGCCTTTGCACAGCAGGCATCTGGTTCGCTTTCAGCCTTTCCTACGGGGTTACCGTTGCATTTATCGATACACATATACACGTTCCTCACTTTGCCGTTTGATCTTGACGCTTGCTGCAGACAAATTTTTCATTCAACGTAATCCATCATGAATGTTACTCAATACCTGACTCTGCCTATACGGTAATGAATATTAGAAAGCATATGGGACTTACGAAGTTCAGAACTGCGTTACAGAACATTAGTCATATTCAAGATATAACCGTGATGTTTTGTTACAATAAAATGAGTTTCGTGTCTCTGGACCGCATTTGTGTCAACGAAGACGCGCGGGACCCGGTTAAACATATTTTTCAGGGTGACAACATGAAAAAGAGACAATTGTCGCCTCGTTTATAGGCGTGAGACTTGCGTGACTTCTGTCATCGTGTATACGTATTAAAAAGATTCTAATTCGATTCATCTTTGTTCAACTATTACCCATTTTATACAGGTATACGCGAATGTTCTGTGTTTCGCTCGACGTAAACATATTAGCAAGGAGTTTGATAGTAAAGAACGCAAAATTATTCCGTATTGCACGTATGGCATACATTTGACCCCCTTTCATTGTCAGTCTTTTCTTCGGGTTCACTGGCGTGTGTCGATTCACGCGGCATTCACGTTCCTGGTTCTGACGTTTTCGATGCACTTGACGTATAACGCATTTACGAGCGTGTTTTATTGCGGCATTGTTGCTACTTCAGAATTTGTATCGCGATAATCTGTCGAACAGCAGCCGGTTACATGCTTGCGACGGAACAATATTTTTCTTAAGCATTAATAACAACAACTGGAGTCAACGACCATCAACTTTATATATGTCGCGATATTTTCAATAATAATCCACATAGGTTCAGAGTAAAGTAATACTCACCTTTGCCCATTACCTAATTGTATCTAATCAAGTCTACCAATGAGCGATTCAATGTCTCTTTATAAATATTGTTAATTGATAGGAGGAAATTTTTAAACAACCAGCTGGTTATTTCTTCGTGGAGATAAACGTTTAATATTCTACGGGAAAATCGATTTTTCTTTGCGACAAAGTGATTATGTTGCGAGCACCAATTATTAAATCGTTGTGGGAGAGTTGCCGTCTGGGTATGGTGGGATTCTTAAAGGATACTTTCTTTTAACTTGTCTGAGACGTTTGAAATTAGTCAACATTTATTCATTGGACATAATTAAATTGCACATTATTAAATGGTTAAAAAATGTTGATGTAATATAAAAAGAGTGCGATGACTTTATCATAACCAATATAAATCGTTTCATTGATTGGCAATTTTTAATATTACAGAGAACATAGAGAAGGGTCCGAGAATGACGATAATTATATTTATGAAAAAATTCTGGTCAATTGCGAAGTGATAAAGCTAGTGGATTACTTATTGGTAGGCACTTGATTGTAATTACTTCAGACAGTGATTTATCTCCTATATCGCATCTAATAGTAAGACTGAAGTTAAAAGTAAACGATTAGAATTATGGTAGCAATTTTTCCATAAATAACCAATTATGTTGAAGTCAATAACCTAACCCAAAGCATAAAACTGTAATATAGAAAATTTTCTGTCCATTTAAATTTAGATACAAAAAATAAGAATTCCACCCAAAAAAATTAATTATATACGAATAACTATTCCATCCTTATTCCTTTAGCTATCGTGCAACTAAGGTATAAGACAATTAGGAAATTACAAGGAGAAAGATTTGTTGTGATAATTGCAGTTAGAGTTTGCCAACCGATTCGTTCGAGCACCGTCAAAAATATTCGTTCGCGTTATAGGAATCCCCTTTATATGGGAGACTAATGTACTTTTTACATATTGTATACATATGTGTTTGTATACCAATTCCATTCTCGATCGCTAAGTACATATTGTCATAATCGTGTTACAGGTGATCTTATTGTAGTAAGTAAATATAAATCTGGCGAAAAGTGTAACTATTCTTTATACACAGTGAATTTATTTTAACATCTTTTCAGCGGTACGGTCTCTTTTCAGAGCGCACACCTATGTGTGTCGCGAGAATGAAGCGATGACGGGTATATAGTCGTCAAACATAGATTAAAATATTTGGTCAAAAAGACGGCTTTACTTTTAAAAATGTACAATTTTATTATTAATATTTACTCATTCACTTAACATAAATATATATAACATACATAATGAACGAAACACTCGGGAAAAATTAAATATATATAAAAGTTAAAAATTCAAACTGCTGCTGTCGAGTGGAATTCGCCAAAGCATGGAACGGCACATAGTGGCACTTTGCGCGTCGAACACCAATGCCGCAATTCTTTCCTAATCTTTTTTTTTTTTAAATAGAAAATGGTAACCTTTTACGCATTACGGATATAGTCGCCATCACACGAAATACCGCCATTTCTCTATGACTGATATAGTCGTGAGACACAGCTATTTTGTACTACTTATTTAATATTTATATGATGTTTTTAATTCATCATAAAGGAATAATATCTGAAATTTATTTAGACGCGTTAAGTAAAAAGTTAAGTAAAAATTTTGTAACGATATAGCGCAGAAAAATATGAATGTTTGAACACATACCATATTGATTGCATTAAATTATACCAAGTTTTCAGATTATGTGAAAGCTAACAGCACACTTTTTAAGAAAATAAGTGGTGGGAATATTATGTATAATAGCTTGAAAAACAATGTTTAGGGAAGAAGTATGGTTGATGTCAGGACAGATCAAAGTAAAGTGTTAATCGCTCATGCATTGTCATTAAGCCCTGGCAACGGCGTTCGTTATCAAACGCAGATATACCTGCATACCAGTTTAGCGATTAATGGTTTGATTAGCACAAATATACCTTACCTTTTTACAAATAAACTACGGCACTGAGCAATAATTTATGAAAGCTGTTATATCTCTCGACACATGTTACGTTCCAAGTTCCAAGTTTCCTTTAAATACTTGAAATTAGCAAACAGCAAAAAGAATGCAGAAAAGTCGAGTTTATTTCAATCATGCGAGGCTTCATCGCGATAGCCTTTTAAGTATCCAGATTCCATAGATCAATATAATATCTTCGACCTTGATGTTTCGCAATTAACAATGTATCGAACTAATAGTAAATACCCGATATAATTGGAACACATTCGCCGTTTTTCTTATCTCAAAATATGACATAGTATCTTATGCAAATATTAAACACACCAGTTCCTTGTTTCATTAAATTAAGCGATTCTACTGATTCGCGTTGAATGCTTAACCTTGCTACATTTATCATGGAGGAAAACCGCCTGCAAAAGGCATGCTGAGTTGGCAAATATCATACGCAATTAAACTAGTAATATATATTCGATTAACATGTGTTTGTATGTTCACAGCTTCCTGCAACACATACGCCTAAGGCAGGCAACGTCCTTGTGGAGTAGGTGGAGTAGTAGGTGACGGAAAGTTGTTTGGTCGTTGGACCGAGTCGATATTGCGACGAATTGTGGGTCCTTTTTTCGTAACGTACGTGTCAATAAAATCGGCCACGCGATAAGGGAACCCGAGAAGCTTCCTTGAAATGAAAACAGTGAGAGTAATAAAAGTGATTGATCTTGCGAGGACCAAATTGAAATTTAGATCGTGGGTACTCATTAATTCGATCCTTCGAATTCGAATGCGAGCGTCACCGATTCTCGCTAAGGAGAATATTAGATAGTATAATACATGAATTAATATCATGTGATGTAACGCGTGCACTATTATTGCGTGCATCGAACGACATAGGAGCCACTCATTGGCCAAATCAGTTAACTCCGCAAAACAAAGATATGGGAATTGATTTTAAATATAGGAAGTTAAGGGTTCGAGCGTTATGGTAATGAAATTTTAAAAATTTCAAAGAGTGGAGTTAACCGATTTGATTAATTAGCGGCTGATATAGAAAGTGATTTTTATCCAGGTCGCAGTTCGTTGCAAGATTAGTGAAAAATAATTATTACTTATACTTTTATAAATGTTTTGTTACTACTACAATTGTGTACATCACTGTGCATATTATCTATATGTACATAAATGGTTATGCAAAGCAAGTTGAAACAGACAATCTATGTTAAATAAATTAAAGATCAACCTCGGCTCGACCTCGACTTAAGTCGAACGATTAAACATTTCTTATCCAACTGTAATTAGTAACAAGTTCCACTTAGAAATATTGCTATTTCGTACCGCAAGAATAACGAATTGGTCTTTGGTACTTATGCGATGTTTCGATAAAATAACTTGTATTATTATTTTAATAGAAGTATAAAACACTTCCACGATTTACACAAAAAGTTGGTTCACTTAGTGTTCTATTATATAAATGTATATACAAGATAAGTATATGTATACTTATCTTGATCTAATTTTAATTGCTCAGACTGAAAAGCTAGACCATTTCTTTCAAAATCTAATTATTTTCGATACAGAAAATATTCATGCAAGTCCTTGACTCGTAAGGACGTCAGAATTACAATTGCATAATCGAAGACGAAAGAGAAACACAGCCAATATATTGTGAACGATTGTACAGTTTCGCGGTCTATGCTTTCTATTTACCTACGACGAAGCTTCATTCAAACGCCAGTAACAAATCGATATGTCAACGAAGAAATTATAATCAAAGAGTTATCCGTACGATTTACACGAGAAACAGTTACCAAACATTCGTGTTACTTTACCAAATGACTTGTTCGATGCGCAACCTACATATTTGAAAGAAAACGACGTACTGCGGACAACGTGGGCTTTTTCGTATAAACGGGACATCCAAAGTAGTACCGGTGCCTGTCGGTAAAACTGAATACCTTTCAGCGAGCCATACCACGTTTTCGGCAACGTTAATCTTATTTCGAACGAAGAATTTCAACAGTATCGTCGAACAGAAATTTGACAACGATTGAGAAAACGATATAAGGAAATGAAGCAAATGTTATTAATTACATCAATTAGAACATATCCAAGGATTCGATGGAAAAGAAAATAAAAAAAATTGTCGAGGAAAGGTCGCTAGGAACGTGTGCTATTTTGCAAAAGTGCTTCTCAAAAATACATGTAGTCATAATGTCTGGATGATTGATGGAATGCCAGTTGGTAAGCGAAGAAATTTTTCAAGGAAAGCAATTACATTATTCGCCGATGCTTCTTCCTTTTCGCTCGCCGATTCTGCTCAAACCTTTGAATGCACGTACGGATCTTACCTGAACGGAAATGCCACGAATAGAAAGAGCCTTGAGACACGATTAACTGTACGCATATATAATGTACGCATTCCCCGTTTAGCCGTGCGCCAAGAAAAATCAGCAAAATAATGTTGAAACTCGAATAAATCGTGGTGTCAACGAGGAACGTTGTAGCATTCGCCAATCGACGCGCACGTCTTCAGAGACGCAGAAGGTGAACGTAGGTGGGCCTCTTTGAGATTCCGATACAGTTACACGTGCAGAGAAATGAAAGGTTCCGGAGTGTAGTGAATCTAAGGATTCGAACGGAGAAGGCACTTGAGCGGGATAAAAATGTCCCGTGAACGATGAGAAACGCGAGGATGAAAAAAAGGCGGCTGAAACGATGATGGCAGGCACACAGTAGAGTTGCAATCCAATCGCCAATTGCAGTGCGTGATTAAATTATTAGAGCAACGGTACGAAAATGTAGGTTTCGTCGTGTTTGTGGAGAAATTTAGAAATTGAATCCCAGCGATCCAATTTAGCGTTGGATCATTCTTAATTAACGAGCGTCCGTTGAAAATATGAGACAAAAATTAAACTTGGTTTATGTCGTTATAAAAAATTATGGTAGGTGATAAAATTATTGTGGACACTGAAATTTTCACTGATTTGCAGTTTGTTCGAGAAGAGAATTTTAAATTTGCTTATACGGATACTTGTTTTTATTACAAAATATTTTGTTACGCTTTTAATAACAGACTTATTATTCTTCGATTTATGTAAACTTGAAACCCGTGTGTATATGCGGACACTATTGTTTAACAATGTGAAAATGAGTAACAACCAAGAGAAACAATAATTGGCAACATGAATACACACTTGCGAATGGCCAATGGTAGCACAAGTTGGTAGCCTGTTACAAATATCCGTCTTACTGTACACCGATTAAACAAAACGCTCTTACGAATATCTCAAAATATAGTTATATTGTGTATCTAAGCATTAATAACAAAAGAAATATTGCACTTCGCTGTTACCGAAGTCATGAAAACATAAAATACGTAATTTCTATTGACAAGAATTTCACCGCCCGGTGTAATTTGTTCCTATTTATTTATTTTACCTCGCATACACCCCACAAAGTGATTAGTGACTATAGTACTATATTTCACTATGACTGTCTAATAATTTGATCGGTCGCTGTACGGTCGAGTATAAATCCGTTTTCTCTATCTTTTCCCATTCTCTGTTAGCTAGTGTCGGGTGGTAAAAATGAATGCAAATTTTTCTGCCTCTTGTGCCGTTAGGGCATCCTGTGAGATCAAACTGCGGGATAGATCCATACGAGAAAGTCATTGTACGTCGGTGCTTTTGAGCAGCGCGATCACTTTTAACTATTGCTAACTGCTGCTAGCCGGTGTGATGCGAAATTGGATGCTGTGCAAAGTGTAATCGACGACAACTTGTGTAACTGGCATTCATTATTTTAGTATCTGCGCAAGTTGTTGCATACGAAACAGTCGATTTCCCAAGCATAGCAAAATTAACCAAAGTTCAATTACTAAATATGCGAGGTAAATAAACATGGTCGACAATTTTTCAAATGCTCTATTGTGAAATACATAAACGCAAAACTGGGGCGCTTTTCTTATTTGAATTTAAACTGGGTCACGGTGCAACAGAAGCTATTCTTAATATTAATATACCTCTTGCAGAAGATGTAGTACACCAAAGTACGATACAATTCATCACAGATGTGACAAATCTTGCGATTTCAATAGAAAATATTAGCCTTGAAAATGAATAACGAAAGACGCGGTTGCACTGATGGGTTCGCATATAAAAGCGGCGATTTTCAAAAATAAACCCACCTTTTTGCGATGGGCAATGTATCCTATTTTAATTAGTAAAAGTTGTTTTCCATAGGACTATAGGTGGTCTGAGTTTTACTAAGAATACCAACAATTCAGCTGCCACAAGCTAATATAGCGCGGCTACATACACTTCCTTTGTAGCGTTATTCGAATTTCTCAGGTCGTATGAACATGTATCATTTTCATTTGAATATTTGTCACGAAACATAAATTCAGCCAAACAACGTAAATTGCTTCAGGATTATTTAATTATTATTAGAAAGCAATAAAGAAGGAAATGTATTTCGCGTTTGTGTCCAGAGTGCTCCAATTCAGAATTGAGAGTGAAATTGCCCGCGAGAAGGTTTTTAATTTCAAATGAATTGGAATCTCAGTTTAATTTTGTCAAGAGAATGTATATAAGCATGGCAAGTTAACGCTCTTAGCATTTCTGCACGTGGTTCTATTATAAGACCACATCCATGTACTCATTTTTTCCCGGTTAACATTATTTGTGCCATTCACAATTTGAATAGAAGTGGGGTATCATGAAACTAATAGCAATCTGGGATATTCAACATTCAGGATAACTCTATTTAAGTTAAATGCCATGTAAAACGATATGTTGGTTAATATTTGGCTGCTCGATTAAAATTATTTTAAGAGGATATGAGTACCGAGCTGATTTTTAATCGATAGAAATCCACTATCCTTATTTTTAATTTTAAAAAATGTCCCCCAATTTATCGACGAAACCAAGCGCAAACACGTTTCTTCCAAATCGAACTTGGACTGATTTTAAGCGCAATACATACATTTAAAACGTGAAACAATTAATACCCACTAATAGAAACTTAATTATTGGAAAATAGATAAGATGTCGTAAGCGAGTCACGAACCATCGCCGAAGTAAATGCTACGAGGTAAGAGTACTGCGAGATTTATATATTAACATCGGACACAGATATTTAGAACACGTAAAAGAGAGCAACAGCTCTCTTGCTCCAACTATAACATTCAATACATCGGTATACCAAAACCGTGCGAAATTAAATATTCATTTGAACTTTGACCCCTTCACGGTCCAATAAAATTTCGAAGCTTGGTATAAAAATGTATCAAATTTGTCATACAAATGAGAGGAGGGAACTGTGTCCCGGCAATATTTCGACGCTAATTTTCCAAATATGCGATTAGTTGCGTCGCTTGTGGTGAAACCGAAAATAAAACGATACCTTTCCAGTGAAATAACCGGCGTAGGGAAGAAACAGATGCTCCATTAAATGATCTTCCGAGACAAGAAAGTGAGGCAACAATCAGAATCGAAGGTAGGGAGCAGCGCGACCAAAGAGAGGGACATCGGGGAGCGGAAAGTGAGAGAGTACCCGCGGGCCGCGCTACTCTTCATGATCGAGGGACACCTCTCTTTATCCCCGTGGCGTGCAGAGTTGGTTAAAACGCTTCTCTTTCAGTTGTCGCTCACCAACGTAGCGTCTCGCGCGGTGCCACGCGCCTCTCTTCAACTTCCAACCCAGCGTACCTGTGTTCACGCGCGAGCAAGCACGTGTCTCGCTCATCTGGGCATACGTTTCCACGAATTCGTCTTCCTATGCGATCGGAGAACGAGCCGTGTCGCGTGTATCGTCTTCCCTTCCCGCCCCCGCTTTTACTTGCCGAATGATCTTCGCCTATCGAAAGTGAAAGCAGCAGAGAAGATTTTTCTTTCGGCGCGTGACAACCGGGCTTCCGCCAATTTTGTCGAATTTTTCTCGGAGGGAATTCCGGAACAGTGAACACCTATCGTTGAATCAGGTAAGCTTGAATACTTGCTCCTCTTTCTTCTCTTCTTAATATCCCAATCACTGTTTCGTTTGGCGGACTGTGTGAAATGGAACACATACGTGGTCTTCGTGTTTAATAAACACGGACAGGTATTTAAGGGGGATGCAAGCAAATTTTACTTCAATCGATGTATGTTCGATCGGCGGCATCCGTCACATATTTTGCTAAGATGAAACTGGCTTTCTTCGCGATTGCGTCACAACTATAATTATTTACAGTTCCGCACATTTTTTAGAAATTTTATTCCCAGTCTATTATGTAGTTGCGTACCGTTGAGTGCGATTAATTACATTACTTTGGGTACACTGTAAAATGAGAAGAGAATACCGTCGCTTCTTTTTTTGGTGAATAGTACAGCGAAAACGCGGATGATTTTCGGTGAAAGCACAGTTTGCATACTGGATTTCGAAGAAAGTAATCCGATGAGCGAAAGTGACGAACGGTTATGCTTGTTGGGCTATAGACGAATTTTATCGACTCGTGGACGGGCTTAATAAAATCATTATCGCATTAGCGTCTCGTAGACGTCTTCAGAAAACACGTGGTACTCGCACGCGAATCATTCTCGGAGGAAAAATTGCTCGACCACGCATACACCAACGCAGTCGCATAATTTTCTTTCATAAAGATATTAGCCATCGCTGTTCGTCGTTTGCAGTGTGCGCACTTTTTAAACACAAGATTGGTGTAATACATTATTGCAATTTTATTTTAATGACACTGACAGTTATTCGTTGATCCAAGCTCAAGTAATTACTGTCTTTCGAAATGCTATCGAATAATAGCGATATTCGTAGATTATGAATATCTGCACTTAAATGCTAAGTGTATTTTATCTATACATACTTCATTCATAAACGAATTGTCTGCATCGTTTCTATCGTTGTAAAGATGCGTAAAATATCTTGGAAGAATATATTTTGTGTAAGTTACGTTAATAATTGTACAAGTTTGTTCTTAAATTTTGATTCAATTTCGTAATATGGAATTTATTATATTTCGATATCTCTGCGCTACTCGTCGATGTTAAAATTGTTGTCGGATTGTTTGTACAAACGCCCAGTACGTACATCTTTGCAAACATTTAAATAGTGAAAAAAAATGTAGGGGCGCATTAGAAATATAAGGGATTTCTGACTAAACCAATTATTATGCACAAACTAATGTTTCTACTCGTACTCTTGGCAGCGCAAAATATTTCTCCTTCTCTTTAACGAAAACCTCTGGTGCCTGCTTGTATAGTAAACGACATTATATTTTCCGAACGAATGAGATTTATGTGAACAAATTGGAGTTACTGTATATACAGCATTCCTCATGGTAACACGAATATAGCGCCTGACCTTATGATTCTTTTTTTGCCAAACTCTCGTAAATTTTCACGAAAATAGATCAGCGTCTAATTATACGTCTAATTATCAATTTCCCTTCACTTTTCCTTATTAATGATTACTTTATTCTTACGTCTCGACGATATGAAAAATAGACCGTTTAAAAGCCTTTTATTACTATACTGTTTACAGTTACTTCCTTTCGGATATTTTCAAGAACAATGCAAATGTATGCATTTTCTCCGTCCAACGTTATCATATAATAATAGTCAACTATGATTAATGTTGCCGCGACCGACGTAAGCGTGGAATATCGATTTTTCTTTATCGTTTCAGGTTGATCTGGCAGTCACGACGGTGCTATGCGGGAAAAGGAAAAGGAAAAGGAAAGAAAAACCCATTAATCTACCTCGCTTCGCGCGAAAATAATTCAAACAATTCGAGCCTCGAATAAACAATCAATTCATATTTCAATCATCGAGTATGCTGCCACGAGTTAAAAAATGAAAAACAGCGTTGCGTGCCTCGGTAAAATTCGAATGCACCTCAAAGACATTTATGAAGCAAATGCCACTTTTGTAAAAGGTGATAGATAATTAAACGCCGGTGAACTTTGGGCGCTGATATATTTAGTTTACTGTCTGTCGCTGAGTGCTCGAGCAATTGCTACGGGATTCTGGATTACCTATTGATCATGATGTTTCTAAGGATAGGATATGATTTATCGCACGATCAAAATCACGATCGTTTAAGCTGAAATTGGAATAGACGTTTCGATTAATGGTACAAGGAGGTGTCTCCACATCTTTTCTTAAAGACTCAAGTTTACCTTAAGGTGAGTAAAAGTTTCTACGTATAATTGTGTATTTTTGTCGAACACTTTTAATTGGACATTTCTAGTACAAAATCTACATAAATAATTCAAAAAGTGATAAATCAATAACTCAAAAGTGAATATTTTAGTACAAACTAAAAATATTATTTATGTCCATATTCATGAATGGAAGTTTATTTTGTGGCAATTATATCATTTGCCGCGTAAGCTCCACAATTGCAGTTTCCTAATTGAATCAAGACTACATCTTAAATCGTAATCTATACCTAAACTATAATTGATTATCAAGCAAAACATATACTTGCATTGTTTTTTAAAGGATGTAAACTATCACTATAGACATAAAGATATCATTGATGTGATATACTATAACTCCTTTCATTTGTCAAAGTAATTAAGTCCATAAAATAAATATAAATGCGAGTTACTTGTAAACTGCTCATCTGAGAAAAAATGCTTCTGAGAGAAATTGATTGGCTTCGAGGAGGGTATAAGCTCACACGATGGTGATATACGTTTTTTGATATCGAAAAAGTTTTTTGATACGAAAAAGTGTTAAGGTATTTATATCGAGAAATCATTAAGTTGGCAGATATTTTATTATATTTTAATATATTCAGGAGCGTGAAGGCAACCTGCGAGACTACCTGGGTTTATATAAAATTCGCAATCTCTTTTGAAATTTCCTTTTCTTGCTCTTTATCTCCTTACTTCCTTATATTTGTAATATTAGCTACTATTATTAATATAGAATTGAATTATCTGAGTTTGCGATTTCCCTATCGTCATGTTCGGTGGACGAGTATACTACGTAATCTACCGACTTATCAGCAGCAAAAAGTTCTTCAAAAGTGACCAAAGGAGTTCCTTCGTGTCTGTTTGCAGAGCAACAAAAAAGAAAAAACGAAATAGAAATGTCGCTGGTCAACTTTACCTTGCCGTATCAGTCGGCAACGCCTACACCATTCTTCTACGGTGGTCACAACGGGGGACAGTCGACAGTGAACAACCTTCGCCTGAATGCCGTACTTCCGCCTGCTCCTGCGCCAAATTTTAACGAGCAAGAACCTTATCAAAATGAGCCATATATACCGCCGGCCGTTTACCAACAACAACAGCAACAAAGGCAACGCCAGTCGGCTTTCAATCGGCAAAGAAGCTCGAACACGTTTGTCGAGCACTCGTCATTTTCGTCGACCCAGGACACTCGATACGCGAATTACAACCAAGATTTCAGGAGAACACAACCGCGCCAGCAGCAACAAATCAGACCCCCGCCGTCGCAGCCGCCAGCGCAGCCACGAGTTCAAGTAGAAAAGGATCAGGTCAGCCACGGGGCGCCTAGGCTACCGGAACAGGAGAGTTATCCCGACAGGCCGGACGGGTAATCTTAGAAAATCAATAACCTGTTGAAATTTCCCGTTCATTTGCGTTTACAATTCTTCATCCGACTGTTTCCCTTAGGTTAGGCTAATACTGTTAGACTCGAAATGTTTATGCAAATGCATATTTTAACAGATGGAGCAATGGGACAGGGTCGGCTATTTGTTTTGCGATAGAAAGGGTCTAAAAAGACGTTCTTTATTTTGCGTTTCTTGCTTAATGCTTATGCTTTGCATATTTATGTTTAAAAATGTATGCAATAATCTATCGCATATGTTATTTGCGTGCGTGTATACTTGGTCACAAAAGTATTCGGCCACCTTCGATTTTCGTAAGGACGCAATATTGTATACAAATAAAAAGTAAAATAACTCGTTAAATAAGTTATGTCCAACGAGTAGTTTAAAGTTCATTTCAATGCTATTATAAGACAATGTTTTTTAATACTCGTTACATATAACTGAACATTAGAGGAATAAATATTCATCAATCGTTTTGGCCGAACTGATACTTTTGTGCCGAATATCTATCTCGCCAAATCAAGTAAGCGTGGAAATATCTATATATAAATATCTATATAACTTTATATCTAAACTTTTCATATTCTGTATGCACACGCCTGCATACGCGTGTTTTGTAATGTATAACCAATAGTTAACGAAATTCAAAAGAAAACAGGAATATTAGATTCCTATTTTATGGAAAATACGGGCAGGTGATGCTTCCGAAATTCGGGTAGAGTTTTAACCTTCTGAAAACAAATTGAAACTTGAACGCATAGATTCGCAGTACCTTATTTTTGAAGAACGATATTTTGCAGCTTTTCGTTGGACGGTGAACAGCACAGTTTTAATTCCTACCCAAGTTGTTTATCGAGAAACAATCTCAGTAGTGCGCACGATTTTCCTAAAAACTTCGGCAATTCTGCAAGGAACAGAATATTTGCGAACGTATCTATATTTCCACTTCTCTGTTGTCATCGTCCTGAGTGGAATACGTATTCCCAAAGCTCGGCACTTGTTTTAAGAACTTACTGTATTAATAATGGTTAATTGCATTCAACACGCCAAATAATATATTTATTTTGTTTTTGCAAATTGCATCAACGTGGTGTTCGCCAATACGTTTTCACACAATACGTTACATTACGTTACATTACGTTACGTTACATTAATTATACTTGCCATTTTTTATGTAACAATTAGCTGAACTGTTTTTTTAGCTCATGATACGCATTCCTAACGAATTTATGACGTATGGTACTTGCATGTCACTCTCCAGTCTACATCTGATCAATTACGTTATCAATCCGTACGCTTCTTTCGTAGTGCATTATTCCAAATACGTACGCACCATTAATACTAATGCGTCCGCAGAGTACGATACACCGCTTCTTCTTTCTTTTTTGCGACCGCAATTGATAATTATCGTAGAAATATCGATAATTTCTTTGAACTCAATAAGTGAAAGAAGGCACTGCACGGCCATCTTATCCGGTCGATTGTCATTTAATCATTGATATTATATTTTCTTCGCCAATTGGTCACCTTTTAATGTTTCTACTCGCACTTCCGCATCGTGCATATTATTATATAAAAAACACGATATGAGTAATAAATATACAGGAAGAGATGAGCAAGTGTAAAAATATACTTCACACATGGCAATTACGTTTACGTAGTAATTCTGACCGAATGAAAATATATTTGATTTAAGCAATCCATCCCTGAAATTGTTCTCCTGTTCCGTTATAGATACACGAGGGTGAACAATGGTGGAAATGGACCAGACACGAAAACATCCATTCACGCTGTTTTAGACTACGACGACGATTTCGAGGATTATTACGATGACGAAGACACAGAGATACCGCGAGATGCTCATGTCACACCCATCCAAGGTCCAATTTTTTTGAAGAACGGTTCGGTCCCCGTGGTGCCGCTGTACTCTTACCCTCAAATGAATAATGGTACATTCGTGCAAATACCGGTAAGTTCGAATTAACATTTTTCAATATTATTTCGTGCTATTTAAAGTCATTGTGAGCTTTCTATTCTATATGGAACAATACCTACCTCCAGAGAAATCGGGTAGAAATCTTGTAAGCATTATTTTAATCCTATTTGCAACACTTACGACATAGTATGGGGTTAATGTTGCGGTGCTTTTCACAAATCTCCGTATAAAATATTTAAGGTATGCGATAATGTTAAAACTTTTATCCTCTTATTTATGCTGTAACATTCATTTTATCTGAAAGTATTTCCTCTCAATTTTTGTGTCTCTGTGCTGTGAACAGCACACGTGTATTTAAAATATATATGAAATTCAAGCGTTGTAATGTTTATCAAGTAATTCGTGCTTTTACTAATTGTACTACTCAATGTGTTAATTGGAATATAATTAATGTAAGTAAATGGCAAATGTCTTTAATGTTATTACGCTTTATAGTACGTTGAATTCAAGTTTTATTTAATACAAGCCCATTGACGATGCCCCGAAAACTTAATTATGATTTCTTACTATTCGATTTTCACTCAGATTCGCTAATTGTAAATGATCTTAGCAGTATAAATGACTGATCGCCACAAATTAATTCGATTACCTCGATATCGTCGTGAAATTCATTTTTATCATTCTATTATCGTTACCATGAAATTATTCTACGTATCTCCTCAACAGCCAGGCAAACATTTGTAACAATACAATTGACCATGTTTCGTAAAATCATCAGCAAAGTCGGTATTATTTTTAAGTAATACGTATCAAGTGTGGTTGCTATCATTGAACGGCATTGTATGTTCGCTCCTTAATACTGTTACATTCATGCAATTCGTACGAATGCTGAGTAACAATGGTGTGACTCATAGGCTGTTAGAGCGGAAGAATTCGTTGTGAGTAGAAAGTCCACGGGCTGTTCACGCACGAATTACGGGCGTAGAATATGCAAGTGGATTTCGTCAACCTTAGACACATTGTACATTCAAGATCTCGTTTGCATCGAGATACTTTACGATCAAATTTGGGTGGAAACTGCGCTCTCGAGATTGGGTCCCACGCGTTCCTTCAACTTTCATGATCAGCGTATCCTTTGTCAATTTCAATAAAGGTCAAACTCAGCCTTTTTGCAACCAGCAATCGGAAGGCTAAAGCCGGAGTCGAAGATCAGCTCCATACCTCCGGAAATTTTTCCCAACTCTGTATACGCAATCCATATGCATCGTTGCTGCGGGGATAAATTTTTCAATGATTGCGGGGCAAAGCTTTTTATCACTTATCGGTTCATTCGAATGTTCATCGCAAATTTTATTGACAGTACGGGGGAGAGTTCTCCGTTGTTTCATCCTCTAACAATAAGACGTCGCGGTCGAAGTCTCGTACTTGAAAGATCGCGGCGCGCGTTCGACGATCGTTCGAAAGGTGATCGAACGCGGCCGTGGCTACAGGAACATTCAAAGTCTGTATCACTGGGATGACATTTCCCTGCGACACCCATGACCCCAAGTATCTTCCTTAGAATCTTGTAAGTCTACGAATAGTTGGGTGCACCTACTTCGTTTGCACCTGATCAACTTCTTTTCTCGTGCCTCCCTTTACACCCTTTAATCTTTAACGAATCGTTTCTCTCGGGAATGTGGATGCGCGCGTCGAGCAAAGAAATTCCTGTTCGTTCTTTTCTTTCTAGTATACCGATCAGTCAGCATTGAAACAGTAACCCGTTGACCCTAGTTGCTAATATTACCTCCTTTAACACATTTGCGCTGACAGGATAGAATTTCAATCATTTATTATTTATGATACTCCTAGATAAAGCTTATTGGCAGTAAGAAGAGGGACGATATAAAATTTAGATGCACAGATATGTAGGATCGGGCGCCTCGATCAAAGAACAACGTTAAAAGGAACAAACGATATAAGGAATATCGGAAAGGGCCCGTGGCGTAAATGGACTGATCAGTGCCTAGTAATACGACGATCTCGGGTTCGACTCCCGAAGCCTGCCCTACAGATATATATGTGTGGGTGTCGCATGATCTATTTAACACGTTAACTGCCATGTGGGGGTCACTGGTGACCGGCTCTTGACTTGGCTACAATACCGTGGTGGGCGCCACCGGTGACCGGCGACGCAGCAAATAATAAAAGTACATAATTCTAGTAAATATGGATACTGATAAATTTTTCATTAATACCATCGTTACTATAATGGTTTGAAGAAATTAATGCAACATAGAACATACAAAAATAATTTTATTACTACATGACAAATATACATATCAGTGCATATTGTAATGACTCAGATTGAAACACTCAAGGCAAAGAAAAGGTGAATCGCAATCGGAACAATATGTCACCACTTTTTTAGTATAATTCTTTGTTTCAGTTCTTCCTAGCTGTTTTGAATTTTTGCTAAATAATGTTTGTTAAATAATGAGAGTAATCACTTAGCAACCGAAGCACGATTGTTTGAAAAAAGGACAATCGTAATAATTGTCTACAACGCCGCGGGGGTCACCGGTGACGCCCACCACGAAAAATGCTTCAAACATGATGTTTTATAACTCACTCTATTTGCTGCAAATAATATTTCAACATAATATGCATCGCATAATGAAAAGTTCAGATCGGCGCCTTGGGCAAACCATGGAAAATGCGTCTGGCAGTCAACGTGTTAAAAGTGTTGCACAGAAAATTTTAAATTTTGTTAGTAAAGATAGTTTGTCATTGGAACACATATTGTGTCTATAATCAAATTAAAGCCACGTGAAACAATTAAAAAAAAATTAGCGTACATCTAAGGGTAATTGATTATTTGTTTATAATAAATAACCACGGGAGGTAACGCTTTTATAAATTTATATGATACAAATTCCACTATGAATGCTAAGTGTTTAGGAAACGTTTGTTTTAACAAATGTGTTTCAAACGTGAATTAATCACGAAACTTAATGTTCGCCGTTGTATAACATCTATAGGAAGAAAAAATGTCGAGCTGGCAATCCGGTCTTTCCGGCCCATTCAAAATCAAAGTAGTCCATGACCCTTACGTGACACGGCGCAGAGGCAATTTTGTAGGTACCTGTACATGCATGTCTATTCCAGTCTAGTACTTTACAAAGTATCTTTTGTAAACAAACACGATACACACGGTTTAAGTTAAAAATATTTCTACGTTAATTAGTTGAATTTCGGCTGATCAATTTTTTTATGGTTATAATTCTAATTCTCACCATTGCTTTTACACAATTGGTATTGCTTAAACCAATTACCTTCTTATGAATAGGTAGATACACATGCATGTAGTACTATGCAAGTTATTATTTTACTATTCCTTCGAAAAATATATAGGTACTACATACTGGAACTTTGTTTGCATCAATAAAATCCTTACGCCATACAAATGGACTGTTGTTCAAACTAGTTTTGTATCAAACTATCAGAACCAATTTATATACCTTGGTGACAGGTACTCTAATAATTCGAATACACTCGCTCACCCATGCAGATCTCAATTCACAATTCTCGAAACGTTTAAATCGAACTCGTAATGTTATTTCTACAATATTAAAGCTTTACTTAAGTTCGTTACCTATAAGCGTGTCCATTATTAACTCATGCGCGAATTCTGTCATTCTTCAAATTTGTCACTCATTGCCGGACGAAACTGTGGCCGCGATTTCGAGATCTGGTAAGAGCTCTTTAAAACGGAACACAAAAAAAGTTGACCCGTCATTAATTTTAAATATCATGGTACACGGTGAATTGTAGCCACGTGCAATGAGCGTCGAACCGATAAGCTTTTACTTCACATAATTGTATTAAAATCGATATCCTGTACCATGGATTCCTAACCATCACCAAGGACACGTGTCAACTGTTCGGGAGATTGAATCGCATATTCGAAAACGAACTGTCCTCGATACGATTTCTCGAAAATCACCGGTTCCACGGGAAACGAAAGTTCAAAGATTACAGCGAACCTTCCGTGTTCGGCCTACGATTTCGCGAGAATCTTCCGTCGTTTCGCGACTCTCTGCCTACGCGGTTTTTACTTTTCTTTATTACCGTTATCTGATTCATTCATTTTGTAGCCAATTAAGCTTTTAGGTCCGATTATTCCGAATATAATCCATCAAAGCTGCGTTAATATGTAAATTTGTAGAAAATCGTCCGATGCAAATGTCATTTGCTCTACGGCTATTTTTCTGAGTCGATTAATTCAGACACTGTGCATGTGTCCCTTACAAATAGTTGACAAGCGAATTAAGTCCCTTTCCTCAATGTTGTGAAAATTGAACTTATACATTCGGTTTACCTACGATTTAAAATTGCCTCCCCCTTTTCACCAACAGAAAAAGAAATGCATGCAAGGTAAATTAGTAAACAAACAAGTATTTTTAATGCTTACTATCTATAACGAACTAATTTTTCGGCATTTTGGACTTACGCACCTCGTCAATTGAGGAAACTCATATATAAGGTCAGGTATATCACTATAAATAATATAAACTCGTGCTCAAGTTGAAGTCGGATTCTACTGCTATTCAATCAGGGGCGCACAGGTTATCTCTTTGCTCGCGTTTAATTTCAAGCAGACCTATTTTTCTCATGAGCATGATTGTACCATAAATTAAATCCAAGATTAATCAACGATTATAGTTTTAGTAGTAGATCTGTCCCTTAATATATATTACACATATATGTAGACGAAGTAGTCGTGAATTTCACATTGAGGATGCCCATTTTTGCGTCATTTTGGAATAATATAGATAATGAACAACATCTGAATATGTAGCTGGAAACAGAACACGACGATTAGTTTTCGACTCGAGATTCTCAACTGTCTCATGTATGTATTTGGATATTTTATGGTTACTCAGGTATCCGAGTAATTTTGTTTACCAGCGTATTTCACGGGTCTTATAAATTAGTGGATCTGGTTTGCTATGAGTTCTATATACTATGATATGGACCGTTTATTTTGAAAGTGGCGTAAGTCTATTTTTGAAAAAAAATGAGATATCACGTAATTCATGCTTAATTTAATGTACATTTTTTATGTATAACTAGTCCGTGTTTAATTTCTTAAAAAATTCCCGTGTTTTGTACAATTTAAAATTGGTCGGTAATTGAAATTGCATAACTTTCGAGTATGAAAGTGGTGTAAGTCCAATTGACAGAGGTAGGATTATTATGATGTAATAACACAATGCAGAAAACATGATAAATTCATTTTACATGAAATGAAACGCGAGAATTTTGTATCAATAAAAAATCTTAAAAATGCGATTAAAAAACAGATAAGAAGAAACAGTAATGAAGAACAGGTAAATTGGTTGCAAATATGTTGGATGAGGTTTCCCAAAAGTACACCATACACTATTTTATATAAAACATCGATGAAGGACAAAGAATTTAAAACTATAAATTTATTACCTACACGTCTGGAAGACCGCTAAAATTTGAAAAAATCACCCTGGCGCCTTTGTACCAAGATGCCAGGCCTATTACTTATGAAAAATATAAAGACATCGAGCAGTATACCTCCGGTGCATCATGCATATTTTGAACCGCTACCACATGCAGAGCATAAGTAAATACTATCAATATCTTGTAATTTTAACAATCTAATTAGCGTCTAAAATTAAAAATACCACTTCCATTTTATGTCGTGTCATTATTTAAAAATAAAATTGGATTAATGTGAAGTATATTTTAAGTGATATTTGATTTTTCAAAATTGAAATTAAACGATTTTTACAATTGCCTAATTTTGAAAGTGGTGTAAATTCATCTGCAGCCCATAAGTATACATCACTTTAGTAAAATACGCCTAAAACAAATTTAGATAACCAAATTACATATTGATAAAACAGTAGAAACATTGCCAGACTTCATATAATTTGCCTAAATTTTTTAATTAACATATATGTTAACCTGTTACCTGTTAAACATATATGTTGTCTCGAAACAAGAGAAAATGGACTTACACCACTTTCAAAATGAACGGTCCATATGTTGATATTTTTTATCTCTTTGTAGGTATGTCTCAAATATAGCGTTAAAACTCTTTTAAAGATGCACTATAAGTATTATACTATGCTCACTTTATATTAGTCCCAGGCATACTACAACTTTAGGATTTATTTACTTCTTTGCTATTTGATATTTCGAAGAACTACGTATTTAACAGTTTGTATACAATTACTGATAGACAGTCTATCAATTCACTGCAGAGTTTTACATAATATTTTAATGTGCTGTAAATGCAGAAAATATAAATCTGTCATTTCTAGCCACATCTTGAAAATACACTTCCGTCATGCAGCCCGATAAAAACGAAAATAACGATTAGCAGCTTTTCGAAACACAAGTAGCAATCAACTTCTTTTAATATCGCAGATCATTTTAATCGTTTCAATGTCGGGCCTACTAATCGTCAGTTTAGAATGTGTTTTATACGAATGAATGCTCCTTTCACTAGCCACAAGAGTTGGTTGTCGTCTTCACTCGAACTTTGGAATGCCATCATAGCAAGTGATGTTATTCCCCGATGATTCAGTTAGATACCATTTATAATAGTACACGTAAACTTATATTTCTTTGAATTCCGAAGGGAAATCTTAATTAATGCAAGGAAATAAAAAAAAAGTCACGTCTAAATGAAGAAATAAGAATAATCAAACAAATACAAAAATTAATTTTGAAAAAGTAATACAACGATAACATGGTATAAAGCAAACAATTGAAATTGATTTGTTTCTAAAACAAAATAAAACGCGATACTTCCTTCATTTTAAAAAATTTAAAGAATTGCATAAAAATAAATTAGAAATTCACGGATTACGGTTACTGGTGTAAAAGGACAAGAGTAAGGAAATATCAACAGGTATAATACTCAGCTCTTATCTGAGCAATAAAACTGTCAATTAAACAAGAGTCAATAATTTATAGATATATACTACATATAAAGGGAGTGATATTGTTAGTCAGATTACTTCGCAGAAATTTTATGAGACGCATAAATTGATTGCAGTTTTTGCATCTCCATTTTAAATAAACGATATATCGCTTTTGCTACAGAGGGCAAATATACGCTCTAAGATATTCTAAAAATCTGTATAAACATTTTTATACAGATAACAAGACGTATTGAATCTCCCATATTATGGTGCATTGATTTGTAAATAAGAACAGCCTCAACAAAATTACAGGAACACATCACATATTTGTTACGTAGATACGTATGTACGTACGTCTATGGCCGTTGCAGGTGGTCGATTTAACTCTTAACTTAACTCTAACTCTGTCAATAATAATGAAAAAGACAGAATCGTTGACAAAACTGTGCCAATATTTGTTTCACACATACAGTACATTTTGGCGATTATGGTATTGGTAAGATTTACAAGGCGGCAACCCTGCGACATTTAATTAACGACATATCTTCTGCGATAGACTTGAAACAGAATTGTTTTCTTATAGCGTATAAACCATAAGACATTGTATTATAATTCTGCACTGGCATTATATTTATTCAAATAATACCTACCTGCCTATAATTGTTCAAAAACTTCTGATTATTTTCCAACACTTATATTAGAAGAACGTTCAGAGTAATTATTAAAACAAGCATCAAAAAGTCAAGTAGGTACTATTTATCCTCCTTTTATTTGAGACAGTTTCTGAGTAAAGGTATTTGCTAGCCTACATTAATATCTTATAATTTTTCAGACGAATGCTGACCTTTTTAAAATAAAGGAATATTTTTGTATAACATTATGCTAGAAAATTAGCATATTTTAATTATGTTAGGTAACTCATTTAATATTGTAATGACATTTGCGTAACTTTTGACTTTTAAATCTTATTAAATGCTTTCTCTTTTTGACGTTCGTCTAAATTTTGAACGGTAAAATACAGAAATGGCTATAAATTAATAATGCTAAGCTTTGGAGTCAATAAAGTACTGGAATAGAGGTTCACATAATAACGTGGAAAACAGGCCTTCGCATAGCAATGTATTATTGCAATATTCAAATAACCGAAAGAAAATTTTAACAGTACTAGTCGAAGTGCAGTGACGTTAGGTGTATGAATAAGAAGAAAACGTTAAGAAATCATTACTGCATCTCGGATGGGGAATTCTATCGCGCCCCACGTACTCTCCAGATATAGCACCATCCGATTTTCATTTGTTTCGATCAATGCGGGATAATCTCGCTGGCACAACCTTCCGAAACGAAGCAGAAGTGATAAGATGGGTCGACGACTATATCGCGTCAAAAGATGAAGACCTTTTTCGTCGCGGCATTCATATGTTACCTGAGAGACGGCAGAAGTAGTAGATTTCGATGGAAAATACTTCAATTAAAATTTATGTACAATAAGTTTACTGTTAATGCAAATATTGTCAGAAAAAGACGCAGAAACTTATTTATACCCCTAATAGTTGGAAGTAGATTTCCTGAGAAGAGGAACGGAATGGGGTCATTTGTTACATTTCTCGAAACAGCCTGGAAGTTTTCATTTAACAAACCGTATGCCTTATCGATTGCAGACTTTCGGATATTTTTCACTGTTTCAAAATAGCAAAAAGGTTTACAATTTTTTTATACCGAAACAAGTTGAAGTGCCTTTGCGAGATACTGCAGTAAATTTCTTTACGGTAGTAGGATCATTTATAGCATTTTATAGCCATGCAGGGAGAACGTAGCAATTTTGTACACTTGCAGTTTGCTCACTAAACAAAATTGATATTTGTCTAGTATGTAATTGCTCTGCACGAATTTAAGATGCGCACACCTGAAATCATTTGACGAAGTGCATAGGTCACAGTAATATATTTTTTCTCTCATGTTTATCGGCCCAATTTTTGGTTACAAACTATTACAAATGCCATCTTCACTTTTATAGAAAAGCACGTATTCTACATGCTGGTATGCACAAAGATTTTATACGAATTTCTTGCTCCTCTTGAAAAAGCAAAAAAAAGAAGGGCCGCTGATATTTATTTACTCCTTCACGATAAAATGGACGCGCAAGAATACTGGGTTGAAAGCAACCCTCATTTAAAAAGAAATATCTTATTTCAATTTCAGTTGTGTGCACATTTTTCTATTTTTATTTTAATTTCATTTATTTTAACTTCAATTAAATTGTCTGTTTTTTAAATTTTACTAACGAGCTATCTTTCCCTATACAGCAGAGCGTTGTAGAGTGTACGTAGATGACAGTATAACTCTCTACCAGTTAATAAAGAATTTATAGCACCAGCTTGTATACACTGTTAAGATTGAACACGAATAAAACGCGAATAAGAATTGGAATAAAAGCAGTAGTTATATGTTTTATGATATAAAACATCTATCATGGACTGGTAGTTGCCGGTAGCCGTGTATCCAAATATCAATTTTAAGCTTTCTTTTCTCCGCAACTATATCTTTAATATGAATACTTTAATCACAGTATTTATGGGGAGCATTTAATAAAGGGGTTAATTTAATAACAGGTATTTAATAGATCGCACGCTACTGCACTGTGTCTATAAGTTACAATAGTCAGAACTAGAATAAATCAACGCTCTAAACGGGGTTCGTTTCGCAGTAGGTCTGCGTGTTCAAGTTAAAATTAGTCTATATAGACATGAAACTCTGGCAATCGATTTTAGAAGCCCCAATATTAAACCATTCTTCTTTCGAACACGTACGTCGAACGGCTTATTTGTCTGACAAACACTGTGTAGTTTACCTTACAATTAGTGCATTCTATTGTAAAAAAACATATGTGCCCTTTACCATAATGCTGGTGTGAAACCATACTTAAGTGTCGCTGCTACAAGAATCATAAGTCGTAATTAGAATGAAGCAGCCACATCCAACGTGTATGAACTTAACTGGAAACGATAGATTATCTCGCAGAGGAAGCTATCAAAAAATTGTTCAGCATGCGAGGATCCAGTTTGGGATACAAATCATCTTTCTGCACGTGGAATGGAGATATCAAGGACAATTAACTTTTGTTCTCCCAAATACGATTGCGTTCGTTGAAACGAGTTCAACGATGCACAAAATATCGCACCTATACACTTCATGGAAAATTGTGAACCAATTAGTATGCCCTCATAGTAATAATATACAGCGCGAAAAATCTGAAATGTTCCTCGCGCGCAAAAGTTCTTGCCTGCACAGCGAAACGAAAGAATGTCGCATTCGAGTTAAAAAGAAATATGATTACCTTGAAACATCCGCCACTGCCTTACCTGCAAAATCTATTTGCTTCGCGGAGCGTCCCTCTGCGTAACGAATAACTTTTGAAAAAACTTTTTTTTTAGTAACAAATCTGTGCACGCTGTCTCGCTGTCTCCGTAAAAGGCATCGCTGAACCAGCGCCGCGGCTGCTTCAAACTTTTGAGCGGCAGTGTACACATCTGCATACGTAATATGCCGGACGAATAGCAGTAACATTATTCCAACTGTTCGCCAGTGACATTCAAGCTAATCTTTGAATTCATTTCACGCGAGAGGTTGCAACTGACTCGCGTGGACACGCGGTATGATTCATTTCTGGCGGGCAATGCACCGTGTTGCTCATGCTCTTCTCGTTTCTACGGCGCTCGCGAGTGAGTCGAGCCACTGAATGACGCCTACTGACTCTTGAATGAAATCGCGAGTGTGGGACGGTAATCGCTGGCAGACTCGATTTCCGCTATAAATCGATGATTCCGCAAATCTCTCATACACGCACGAAGGTGGCGACAAAATTGCGAGCGTCGCTTTAAGACTTCTACCCTCTGTTTTTTAGCTGAGGATAATACGCGTCATTAAAATAATGATTAACTTCCTCCGTTACTCCAAAACGCATACCAACATTTTTATATGCAATGGTATAATTTTGTTAGATATATTTATTTATTTATTATTACTGTGCGCGACGAATAAAGCATTTAGTTCTACCATAATATGTGGAACGCCGTAATGAGGAAATAATGTTTGACGAGCGAACTTCTTTTAATCGCACGTCCACGCTGAAAGACAGGGATTTTCTTTTCTTCAGCGTATACATATGCACCACCTACGCTCAAAGGATTAATAATATATTTAACCCTTTGGCTACGTATCAGTGGAATATAGAAATATTCGGTGGTCGGAATAATAGTAGTAGCAACAGGTACTGCAGACTCGTACTCTGAGAACATATACTTTGACAGGTCAAAGTACTTTTCCTGGTCTCGTGTATGCGTCAGCATAGTTAAAGGGCTGAAAATTAATGCCGACAAGCGTGAAAGAAAGCTGTCAAGTTTTTTATCTTGCTTTCTATTATACTCACCTTCCTCTATACGTCGTACTTTTAGTTTCGCAATTATCAGTTACACATCAGCTTACTTCGAAATAACTAATTTACTCAGTTTTTTAAAAATCACGTGGCTATGCCAGCATTTTATTTGTTCTTGTCTCAGTATAATCTTTGACACTCGGGTAGCCGAAATTAAAACGGCTGTTAACCAATTATTGTTTGGTATTAAAGACGCGAGAAGGTGGGTAAATAAACAGCTGTCCAGTCATGTAACGAGTTATACATGTACATGTACATATATGTATAATAATCACCTTACGACAGGTTTCCTCTACAGCTTTGGCGGTGTTTCTCGAAAGGTATGGGAACCGAGATATTTGCCTTATGTTGTGCAGTAAATAATATTGCATTATACGTGTTTAAAACATTTTTCCGCACACTCTTAAATACGTTTTATCTCTTAAAACCACGTAACTTTGAATGTGACCTCTATATTAATTCCATTACAATAAAACCACAATTAAACTAATCATTATATTATAGTCGTGTCATCGAACTCTGCAATTATTAATAAATGAAATGCAGCAGGTAGAAGTCAAGTTTTTCAATGTTTAAAAAGTTAGTTTTTAATCATTGCTCCTCCAGGTGGACTATAGGCTGCTAGATTTATATTGAGTGGTTTTTATTAAAAATATCTCCAATAATTTCGAAAAATCAGTCTGCTGCACTTTACTTAATACATAATCACTCTAACAGGCACATAACGTAATTGTATAGATCGTGATAGATCGAAATTCTTTGTTTCGATTTTTAACTACATACTATCTAAAACTTAAAATGCCTGCCTTGATTACACGATAACTAATTTAATGCAAAGTCGATTCGACAAAAATAGTTTTCTATGCGTACAATAAACGGCACGGACTTATTGAACTCCCTGCCATAACGCGTGAAAGTTTGCCAAAGAATCGTTTCAATTTTGACGTTGCTGCCGCTCATGTGTATTAATGTATTTGAAAAAATTTCTTATTTTAACAAGAAGCAAGTAATTAGTGTTACAAGCATTGTCGGCAGCATGTATGTCACTTGAAACAAAAGGATGGCAAAGGAGAGCATAATAAGTACATACTACATATGTAGATGTATAGATAGACACCTAAACATGCCACGAGCCAGAGTCGTATGCCTAGAGAAACGGACACGGTATCTGTTAAGCTAATGAGATTCAACTAGTCACTAGCAAGCGTTAATTGGAAAGCCTCCCACTAAGCTGCTTATAATTAAATATAACTCCATTATGTGTAAAATCTTGTAAGCGTTTTAAGCACGCAGCCATAACTTAAACATGTTTCTGCTGTATCTCTCTCACATATTGTAAAGTAGATATTACAAACATTTCTTGTGTACAGTTCAAAGTGAGGATTTTTCAAAGCTCTCTGCTCAAATCATACTTAACAGTAACGCATAATACCAAAAATGAACGACGGTTTCCAAAAAAAATTCTTTACTCTTATTCAAGAAATAATAATATAAACAAAACAGGCGTTTTATTTTTCCAAGCAGTTTTGACACCGTAAAAGTTTATCGATATTTACTAACTAATTAATATTAATATCTATTTGTTTACCCTCCGTACACCTATGTACCTTTAAAGTTACATACCCATTCTAAATTCATGGTCACAAGTTTTTTCTAGCAATAAACTATTTAAAGGTGGGAAAATATTTAACATTCCTTGCATTGATAGGATTTATCGTTTAATGATAACCCTAATAAATACGCATATAAATAGATAAATTAAGGACTAGCCAAATATGATAGTTACGGTTTTGCTAAACAAGTGACGATAGTATAATCCGTTTCGAGAACGGCATTAATTTTTCATACTATGTATCATTGCATTGCTCCGTTCACAATTGACTGCATACAACCACCTGATAATTAATTCTTATATAATTGCATATCTTGTATGCAAAAAATTGGAGAACCACTGACCAAATGCGAACAATCGTCCCATTTTCAATATCGTATATTATCTACTCGCCCCGATTCTATTCAAGCATTGCTCACTATTTTTACCTTCCCACAAAACAGATGTTTCATCGCTGACAACGTGCTTGTCGTCACTCGTAGCCGTGAAGACTAGGCTGGCAAAGTACCGTAAGCTCTTGCGTAGTTATTTTTGCACTTATCACGAGGAGACATGTGTCGCGAGGGTGTTTAGTCCACAGCTTGCAATTTAGAAAATACGTACTAGTCGAAACTCTCTTGTCGCACGGTTATTGCGTAGGTGCGAATGGAGCCTGTCTCATTGAAAGCATCGTTTCGTCGATACACGTTACGTGCGTTGCGTGTTTATACGTTCGTTCTGCGACACGAACCTTGAGTAGATATAAACGATCCGTCGTTTGCTTGGCTCGCGTGCACCACAATGCGAATATAATGGTCGAAACGGTGCATACACGCCACGGACTGTAACAAGTAACAAGGCGTGACCGTTCGGTATCTATACTTTTTATCAGGGATCCTTTCCTCCTTCCCTTGTATTTCCACAGTCCCGCGATTTTCCATTAAGATATTGCGATTCTGTCCACCTTTCGTATCTTGACACTCCGGCACTTCTCTACCGAACACTCTCGTTCTGAAACGCCTATTTTGGTGCTATCGAGATTTCCATAGAACTGTGCATTGCATATTTTACTTGAAACTCTTTCGACGCGGCAAAAGTTGACTGCAGTCCGCGATATACAGTGCCGCTCGAAAGTATTAAGATACTTGCCACTTTCTTATGAACTTTCGCTGTGCAATGTGAATTGCGAATACGTTTTACGAATGTAGTTTAGTTATTATGTATGTAATTAATTTAATTCCTGAAATTCTTGAAACTATCAAATTTGTATTTTGCGTACGCATATGCCTGTATCGTGTAGTATGGTTTCCATACTTTTTGATAATAGCAATTGTACAGTAAATGATCAAATTTTAGTGTCATGTTATTATTATAAACTTTGCATAGCCTGTGAAAGGCACAAATGAAAGCGGTCGCTGCTTAAACTGTTTTCCAATTGTTTAAGCTGATGCATTTATGTATTATACTTATTTTGCTGTTCGTATGCTAGACTGTTAGACGATATACTGTTCAACTGTTAGTTGAATTGTTTAACAGTGGTATATTGATATGTTTTTTTCACGTGTGCTCTTTGATCAAAAAGTTGGGACCAATGTTAGTATGTATCGAACCAATGTTAATCACTATCAGTCTCCGTAACGTTAATTTCGAATCAGTGAATCATTGGCGGGTGACCTGTCAGTGTGACTGACAGTGTATGTCCGAAGCTGCAAAAATAGTTGAATCAGTCAAACCATAAAACAAATCTTGATGAACTTATGCGGATACGTTGTTTGGATATTTATGGATAGCGTGACATAACGGGCTATAGTGGCATATTACTCGTCTGTTGCAGATTCTTTGGACGGCCCTCTCTGTTGCTCTGGGTGTCGAGTTGAGGGGAGATTTGGTACGTGGTGTACCGTGCATTAAAAAATATCATCAACTCTTCTGTCCAACTGCCGGAAACACATATCCAATGTAATAGTTGTAACAGCAGTGTAATAATATTTCCTGTCATTAACTTCCTTATCGTTACGTGCATGTTCTCTTTAGTATTTAACAAATTTTAGTATTTGTCGTAGCGCAAGTAATGTATAGGGTAGTTTTGAAATGAATTCAGCAGTTACTTGCGACGAAGGCAGATTTATTGTACCGAGTCTTCCAAAAGATAGATGTACCACCTTGGCACTATATATTCCTTTGAACACCCTGCAACGCTATAGTTAGCAAGCTCAGAGGATTCTTACATTAAAATTCGTCAACATACATTTATGTTTGCCACGACTGTTTATTCCTTTACTAACGTGGCATAATTTGTTCTTGGACTTTCTGCATTCAATATTATGCCACACATTTTCCATTAATTAATCCGTAAATTTTAAATGATATACAAGTATAAGAAAAACTGCATCCCCATACATGCGATAGAAAAACAAATTGCTTAATGCCTATTAATATTTACGTAATGCTAATTTTTTATAAGACGGAGTTTCCGTATTGAAAATTAACAAGCACATCACATGTATACATGTCATAATATATTGCACGAATGAACAGATTAAGATGCTACATTCTTAGTGAGCTATACTAAAATTACCAGACTGTTATCTTCCGACAAGTATGTTTTTGTTGCAAGGAAAGAAATTTTATATTGATGTTCTTATAGAGTCACATATTTCAAGCACGGAAAATATTTCGTGCGCGATAAATTTAAGAATATTTCGAGAGTAACTCTATTTTGCAAAATTGCTTATTTCACGGAAAACACAAAACCATATCGCGGTCGTCAACGTAATTACTTGAAACTATAAGTACACACTGCGATGGGACACTTATTTATAAAACAAAACTAGTTTAGCACTAGAGAAGAAAGAATTTGTTCTCCATAAAAAAGGTCCTCCTGAAACTAGAATAAGCGTTCAGCACTTGTATAATAAAATCAACGTAACGAAATGTTTTTTAGCGAACGGATAGAGCGTTTTATTGACGAGAATAAAGCGTTAATGAAGAGAATGTACGGCGACTTTGAAATGAGTTCCGGATATGGATCTGGGATGAGAGAGCCCAGTCATCGAACGCGTAGAAGGAGAAAAAGTAGAGAAGCTACAAAACACGACGTCCCGGATGGTGGGCCAAGTTTTCGCGACGAACTGGATCCGGAAATCGAGGCTAATGGCGAATCATTCTTCGCTAATGTCAGAAAGAGCAGAAATCCCAGGCAATCCCCCGGGAAGAATCGAAAGGACAGTGGCAGGTACATGCTTTCGGAAGATGAATTTCCAACTATTAATTGTTCCGCAAAAAGTAGTAGCGACTAGATAACTTTATTGTTATGGTAGATTGGTAGTTATTAATAGATTTATTGCGGGAAATAAATTTTGTACGATGAAGTTAACGAATCGGCGAAATCAGTTTTTTTAATCGAGTTGCACATTCTCGATATCTTGTTCACATTGAAAACGTAAATGTAGGCAAATACGTTTAAAATGTATAGGTATGTATGCATATCACGAAGTAGGGATAGTGATATATAAAGAATGAGCAAAAGCGACACAAACCACTGTGACAGCTGCACGGGTGTCTCTGTAAATACGTTTAATACGTATCTTTGTACTTTGTTGGTTTAGCAATTTTGTATCATAGTAGTTCAGAAACAACATAAGTTACAAAAATTAAAACAGACATTTGGCGAACTACCATTGATAATGAAAATTACGTTTACATGTATTACATTGCTCGTGATGAAAAAAAACATTATTAACAATCTATGAATTGAAAAATGACTTAGGGATATCTGGCGCTGTTTCTGATTTCAACGATTCAAATGTAAATTGTACCCTTACGCCTTTCAGGATCGACGCGTGCGAATCGAAGGTCGAAATTGTGACTCCGTATTGGGCAAGCAACAGTGCTGGGAAAGTTCGTGCCATTGTGAATACGCAACATTTCGAGCAGGCAATTCATCAGGAAGTGTGCTCGTAAGCGTGCTTTTTACCGCTGCACTTATGTAAAAATAAGAATCCCCTTCTGAAAATGTATTTTTCTTCAGGAAAACTCAGACCAATCGCTGCACCGGAGACTGTGGTTGTGAACAAAAGTACAAATGGCATAGATTACTCGCGTACGACCCCGATAACGACTGCAAAGGAATTTTTATGGACTGGTTCCTCTTTCCATCCTGCTGCGTCTGCAGATGCGATCCGATCGCCAATAAATTTTCCACCTCGAACAATCGAAACTGATATGATTTAATAGGAGGGAGTATTTCGTTTAAGACGCCGTGGCTAAATTTCGTATTTTAAGTTAACAAATGAAATTGGAATATTCCAGAGAAATGAAGACTTTCTCCGATTCTGCGTTAAGAATAGCGAAACTTTTTTGCGGAGGGAAGAAAATGGTCTTTACCAAGTTTCTCTGCTTTCGAGTTTCTTTACTATTGTTACTCTAGCAAAAGTACATTTGTAACTGTTTCGTAAAATTATTGCGTACTATATTCACGTTTCTTCTTTAATTAAGACTTTCGTTTTAATAAACAATTAGAAACCCTTTGTCGATGACGACACCACGTTTTTATTAAAATTAGGCTAAAAAATATTGCCCGGTGTTTATTACTCGACCCCGCATGGAAGCGATTCCTTAGCGTAAGTTATAAGGATAAGCAATGAGAAGTAATTGTTTTATACCAGGAATTAAGCTAATGTGACGGAGTCATATTGTATCGTGCAGTCACCGCGTCACATTTTTATTAACTTTTATATTGTGTACATTCTTATAATTGTATAAGTAGCAATTACCGATTACGTTTACCGTTATATATTTTATCATTGATAATTCTGATTAGTTATTTTAGTAAAGTTGCGCTTCATTTAATCATCTGCTGATTACCGATCTTTTTCCGCGTCACTCAATAATATAAAAGTATCTTGAATACTGTTATAGTTTGGTAGTTGGTTAGTACCAAAGTATCATAAATGAAAGGAATCGATTAACAAATAAATGAAAACATTGGCGTCACCAATGTCAAGTATACTGTGTTTTTAAATGGAGTAATACAAAATTTCATATTTTTTTTTTAATTTTCAAAATTGTGATATATATCTACATATACATAATAGTTCACCCTAATTCAAAAGTCTTTAATGTATTGCACGTTTGTCATAGTATGGTAATTAGAACTTTTAGTCGCAACTTGTATATACCACGGTCGGCGCCTTTCCATTCTCCAATTATTTCGTACAAATTAAAACGTTCTTAGGTCCACAGATCAGTTTTCCTTTGAAAAATGTCAATTATACAATTACTGTAAGATGTACGGTCGACTCGGAAAGTAAGTTAACGCTTTTACCAACAGCTTAAATGCGTAATAATAATTATAATGTATGTTTATATATTTTAATGTATTCTTTATAGTATTAGTATATAAAAAAATAAGTTACAAAAGTATACATTAATCGTTTTAAATTTGCACAAAATTGCCAACCGTTAACTTACTCTCCGCGGCGACTGTATGTAATATCTTTTGTACGTTATTTAATTATAATCATTCTTATTGTAGCAATTTTGATATGATACTGCCAATTCAATATTTCATACAACTTTTCAATATACAAACCAAGTAATAAAAAAAATATCCGGTTTTCGATCATTCTCTTATGCCCCATTTTTCCCCAAATGCTAATAGCAAATAGGGCCAGCAAATATTTTAATTTTTCGTGCAATGCATTACAATGAAAGGACTATTTGACAACTGCAGTAATACTTAAAGGACTATTGTGCTGATATCTGCTACATGCTAATAGATCTTTGAGTTCTGTCGAGAATTTTGAGTCACTTGAAAGTTTGTGGTCGAGTAATACGTTGTACACAGTATTAGAAAAAATTCAGTTTTCAATATACATATTTGCAAATAACGTGCAGTTCATGGATATAAGTCTGTCTTCTTTTAGTCGATTTACCCTGAAGACAAATTGATATCAACGACCTGACTAGCGTACAATTTCCTTCCAAGGTACTCGATGCCCTCGAATGAATTACAAGTTGCATTGAAATTTTGATACGTCAAGGCGCCGGACGTTTTCAATGTGAAAAACAGGAAAAACTCGTTTCGCATTACCTTCGATGCATGCTATTATCTTGCTTTATACCGGTGGGATAATTAATATCGAATAATATGGGGCTTCCTTGGCGTGTAACCTTGATATGTAATCAACGACCTCCACGTTTAATCACAGACATTTTTGCTCTTCCCCTTTTGGTTTGAGGAGACACGTAGACACGCGTCAGGATTTGTGAAGAATTATCTGTCTTTTCTATTTTGTTAGATGTACTTTCAAAATTAGTTTTAAGCTAAACATTCTGATTAATTGTAGGAAGCAATTCAGTACAATAGAAATCTTCAACGCGCGTATAGTTATACCGGCGTTTCTTCCCTGAAAAATTTCGTGGCCGGCCATGTGCTCGTTTTGAATCAATCTATACAGCTTGCACTGATTGAATAAATAGTGTAAACAATGTATGTACAAATATAATATAAGTGTAACATGTATGTATAGTTGTGTGTATTAATTTCCCATTTCTTACGATTCCCTTAATAGCAATTTCTTTTTGTTGTCTTCAAGATAATTTCTTTTCATTGTAAATATAAACAAACAAATTATATCTGTGGCACACAGTCAGTTAATATAATTAATTTTTTCCAGAATCAGAAAATTATACCAAAATTTTCAAGTCTGCAGAAAGACCCTGCGCTGTTCGAGGGCCAATTGATATGTATTAGAATAATCCAAGTAATCTTTCTTCCTGTAGTAAAATGTAGACAGAACTTACATGTTTAGATCAAAACATTGTGGAGAGAATAGTTGATAATTATTTTCAATATTAAAAAACTGTATCCAAATTTCTATTCTTTCTCGGTACTGAAAATTAATCGTAACAAGTAACAGATTACGAGTATCGCCATTTTACCTCTTCTGAAAATAGTTAATATGACAAATTTTGAACTTACGTTGCTTAAAATTGTTCTCAATTATCAAGTATGTATAGTTTTTTATAGCATTCAATTTCTAGATCAGATATAATTATCAAAAGATTCTATGCATGCGGTTTTTATTTTTCAAACCTTAAGCGATTCTGTCTTCATATATAGTATGACACAGTACCAATCGAAATAGTAATTATGTATAAATATGTAGCAATCTTTTATTGTAGTTGCTTTATTGTTACATTCCAATATATTAAAAAAAATATGGTCAGAAGAATATACAATTCATTGTGCAATCAGTTCGATACTTCTTAATTCGCTAGAATATGTGATTAATATTAGCATGCAACTAAAGAATTAAATAAGGAAAGATCCATAGAGTTTGGCGTATTGTAGGTTTAATGATTTTTACAGATTACATTAATAAAACGATTGTGCTTTACACAGGAGTTTACCGGAGAAGAAGCCATAAACAAAAGAAATTTTATTGGCGAGTATGGCGAAGACTAATCTAAAAATTTTACAAAAGAATGTGAGTTACGATTATTCATAACGAAATACAAGCTCAATCAAATTATCTCACGATACGAAATGAAAGCGAATATTTCATAGTATCCTATATATTGGACGGATTCCTGATAAGCTACTTTTCTCGTTTCTTTCTTTTCTTAAAGTAGTTTCGTAACGAAAAAGATTAGAGCTAATACATCATTCGGAAAACAAATACGGAGACAGCTTACAACGAAGAGTACGCTAAAAGGCGAAGGAAAAACAGTTTATCTACAGTAGCGTGCAGTATTAAATGCGAGTGAATTAAATCGATCGACGAATTGTACTAATATTCACGCGACGTGCACTTGCGTTGGCTTGAATTTTTGCAATTGAAAGGTATATCGAATTGAAGATCCTTTATTGTCCAACCCCGTCGCGTGTGTTAAATCTATATACATAAATTGTACAAAAATATCGTGACTTTATTTAGTATAGGTTCCTTACCAAAAATATCGAAGGTTGTTAAATAAACGATTAAATTAAGTAAAGCTTTCAGCACGATGACGCAACTACCGTAACATATGTCAACCGTTCTATTTAGTACACGTCTAATGAGGTACGTCTAACTATAAAACATTAATGAGCTTGTCCTAATCACGCGAGGCTATTTTAATGCGACATCCGCGTTACAGCAAACAAACGTGAAACTGTTATTTTGTATCTTGCGAAGCTGATATTTCGTTAACTGGAAAATTATAACTCGGGCAAGTTAGAAAGAGAAAACAAAAACCAATGCAAATGTTAGCCAATACATTTTTTTTGTATACGAATTCTAATCGTATTTGAACTTGGGCTCATTTAAAATAGTACGAAACGAAAGTTTTTTTTTTTTTGATTAAAACTTGTCTATGTTACAGACTGTTGTATTTTGATTGGAAAAAATGATAGCCGATAATGGCTAGCAGGCCGACTAAAAGCGGTTGCATAACTGATGTGCTCGTTGCGGAATTGCAGAGGTCGGTGCTACAAATATGGCAGGACTCGATTACGTTTCGACCTGAAATCGCCGTAGCACTACAAGGACCATCATGGATGTCTGCCTCATCGACGTTCGGAGTAGAACACTGACGAATTACTACTCGTTCACCGTTTTCTGAAAGACAGGTTAAACTTTTCAATACGAATAATACCTCCGCAGCTTAATTAACAATTGTATCAATACATTTTGTAAGCGCTTTAATCGAATTTGTCTAATGAAAATAGGAAATATATCATTAAAACTGAAATAAACACAAATATACATTAATATGTAAAATGAAGAATTAAGGTTTCAATTCCATTTTAATTAGTAATTATTATCGCGTCCTCGAAATACTTCTTTGCTATTAAAGAAATGAAAATTAATTTACAACAATTGGATTTGCTTCCAAGTTTCGTAGCTAAAATACTTGGCGAGGACACATTCTATATTTCATTCTTCATTCATGATCATGCAAAGTTTCAGATAATTTTACGGTTTTATTATTTTACATCGTTACAGCATTATTATTATTAAATATACTATAATTTCAATTTTATTCTTGCTTCGTTTTCACTTGGAATGAATTATGTTAAATTGTTTAAAGTGTCATTTAAAAGTTTCAGATCTTTTATTTTTACTAAATATAGATAATCAAAATAATCAAGAAAAATCATACATTAATCCAGATGTAACAGTATTTAGATCGCAGGTTCGCACTTCATTACTTGTAAGTGGATCCGCAAAATATGAAATTTCATAATGATATTGATCTCAGTTAGCACAGCATCAAAATAAATTATTGTCAATTTTGCTGGATTTGCGTATTACGTAAGTTAATACATATAGAAACCGACGGGGTAGGCTGTATTCATAATTTCCGGTACAAGTATATAACAGGGACAACCACATGCAATGTTTCCTTTTATGTTTACGTGCGGAGTAAAGTATTGTTTGAGCGATCTAGCGCAAAAGGTTGTGCAATGCCTGTGATTCAAAGTACACTAAGAATCTCCGGATGTAATTAAAGCATTGTGCGTTCAAATAAATCTGGATTTCTTCGGTAAATAGTTATCGGAGACATTGTAGGCACTTAAACACCTTTGCAATATTATTGTGTACTTCGAAGGCACAGGCATACTTCGCTTTATTGCGCTTCGTAAAAATCGCTTCTCTTTAGAAATTAATTTGTGGCAATTCTGTATCGGGAAAATTTATCACCAGGTAGCAACTTTTAAAACAGCATGTTCTCAACCTCGTGAATCTATTACATTTTGGTGATGTTCGTAGTAATTGAATCTTTTCTATTATTATTTATATCTATTACAAGAAACTCAGTTCCAGATAATGATTAACGATAAAGTATTTAAAAATTAAGCTACATATGTATATATGTGCATCGTTTTTTTAATCACAATGATGTAAGATCACTCTACAGTTCGACTATACAGTCACACGTTTAGCTTTTATTAAAAATACGACACGTGGATTCACGAGAAAAGCTTTTAATACGTCGGCGAGTAAAGGAAAAAAAACTAATTAATATAAATTTCATTACAGTTTTGTTTGCACTTGCTTTCGTTTCTAGATGAATAAACATGCGGGGGTCCAAAAAGACCCGAAGCTACCCTAAGGATTAATATAGCACAGCGTACGGTACACTGGAAAAAAAACAATTTATGTAACTTGCTTTATTGCGATGTCCGCTTTATTGCAGTGGTCTGAAAGCGAACCTACACTAGCTACGAGCTGTACCTGTATGTGCAAAATCGAGGTATTCAAAACGCATCACATTATTGGGACAGCTAATTATTATGTCCATCGTACTACCAAATATTAATTGCATCGGCCTCGAATTTACGTAGCACGGAATATAGTTTAGAAACACGATTGGTAAAATAATTCGTGTTCCCCTGTATTTTGGTCAAGGTAACGAGCAACATAATTCTGCATAAATGTCTGCTGTAATTAATTTTAGGATCATGCAGAAATACGTTTCCACATAAAAATATAAAGAAGTGTACTCAGGAGGGCGTTACACTATACCACGAATTTTAACACATCTTAGATACTGTACCTCTCAACCATAGATTGAACAGTAGTTTCCAAAGGCTTACGGTATTCATGTACGAGGGGTAGGAATGCAACGAGGAAGAATGATATTAATATATTCAATGGTATAATACGTTCAAATTAACATTAAATTTTGTTGCTTCATCAAAAATAGCGAAATAATATTTTCCCAGGACTAGCAGTAGGAAAAATATAAACGACACAATGTTCAATATTCCAGTGACGCAATAAATAGTCCCAGCATACATTACTATAGAATATAAAACACGATCAGGTTTTACATACTTCTCTACCGTACCTCGATATCGTTTATTTATATTTTGATTCCAGTCTAATTAAAAATTCTCTTATCTTATGCGGCGCTACAGGAACCTCCAAGAAAAATGTATACCATCAATCCATTAATATTTGCAGTCTACGCGGAAGGGGCTCTCGACTTATCAAATAAAAGGAAAACCCTATCCGTCTTCAAAATGCTAATGCGTGGAGTCGAACAAACACCGAAGGATTTTCCGTTACAAAATTATTATTTCCCTAATTATGCAAATTCCAGTAATCGTCCAGATCTGTGGCATGCTACGGGCGTCATTAATCCGTGGATTCCAGTCACGTTAACACGATTAACCTCAATATTCATGGCTCTAACACGGCGAGTGATTTTTCTTTAACGCGGGTGTGGTTTCGACCTTGGTAGCCCACAATTATCACAATTATGGGACACAAGCACGTGCCATGACTCACGGGTGCAACGCTGCATGCCGTGGCGACCAACTTGAAGACGATGATCACCGGGTTACGCGATTCTCTAATTTCTACGAGACGTACGGATACGTCATCGCGTGTGAGAACATCGTCCGTAATTGAGTAACGCATCGTCGAGCTTATGACTGAACAGGAAGCCACAGAACGTGATCATATTCGTGTAAATATCTACGTAGAGTAATGAACAGAATTATGCGTGCAATTATGCCACGAACTGTCAAGGTGTACGGCAATTAGAAGCGAACGTACCATAATTGTCGATACGAATCTGTAGATCACTGCGACTGCAATGAAATTTCAACTACTCGTAAACATTTCGAACTGTAGAGATAAATCTACGCAGTATGCAGAATTTGTACAGCAACCAGATTAATAAATTTGTAAATATTCAAATTATTCTGGGTCTTCTTGGACCCGGGAATCCATGTGCTGCTACGCACCCTTTTTCTCCATTTTCCTGCATGTTAAGGTTTCTACTATTCCTTGTGCACTTCGTGACTAATTATATTTCAGTAGTATTGTTAGTTACAATTATAAAATATGCTTCGAGAAAGACCCGACCGCCGTTCGCGTAATCATTTTTACGTTGACCGTGCAACTGTTAAGTAAAAGTAAAAGATCATAGCCTCGAAAAAAATATCTCACTTTAGGACCTGGACGACCGTGACGTTAATTCTACTGTGTTATTCGTGCCAAAAGATTTTTCGCAAATCGCTCACCTCTTTTCACGATTTTCCGACAAATATGTTTCGATGTTTCGTAGGAGCCAGCCTCGCAGAGTTTCGTATGGAAAGTAGCCTGATGCTCCGTGATATTCAGTGGATCGCCACATAGGGCGTTCATGTTGGAAGCGCAATCCCAGCATCGTAAAGCTGAACCTGTTACATACAGCACGACACATTAATAAATATATGAAACGTGCAAACTAAAATTCTCAATCATTTACTAGTTTTACCTTTGATTTTAATCAATCTATGTGTTCAAATGATTTACTACTTCGATCTATACACCGCACTGAATTAAATATGCGAAGGGCTGAAGAACTTATTTTTTACCCTTTGCGCATACTGGAAGCAGAAAATCTGGGGCAACGTTGTAACATGTTGTAGCGATTACGCGTTATACTTTCTGCCGTGGTACTCGACCAAATAGATAAAAATGAAATAATGATACAACTCGTGCCGAATCGCCGATATTTGTGAAGTCTGGCCGTATGCACTACAGAATGAATTTGAAAAGTAATGCACTTGCAGCCTTGATGCGAGAGAACGCGATTTTCTGCCTTTTAACATTGCAGCGCGATAACATAGTGCGTGATGTAATAAAAAACGAGTACATGAGCGGTAAGAATGGACTGTTAAACACAGCGATAACGCGAGAATTACGAACCGTTACATAACAGGGAAACAAAAACAATAATAATAGTCGTAAATAGACCGAACAATGCAGCAGGGGATGGTTTAAGATTAGAGTTTAATAGGTAAATGACATACCTGTTCTATTGTAATCGTTTTAAATGCGCACTTCTACTATCGACAATCGTAGCAATTGTTGCCATTGTTATTTAAAGAGAGATAGAGTAATTTCGATTCAGTTTCCGCTTATTTCGTTCTTAAAGCAAACTAACACCGAAGCTGAGACTTTTTTCGAGAGTTTAACTTTGATAATCTTTGTGTCCGAGAAAATACACCGGAACATGTTTCTTTCCAATTTATCGAAATTTTCTTACCCGCAGGTGAACGGCAATTAGTTAGTTTCAAATTTCTAACATTTCCCAGCCCCTGCTACTATTAATACCAGTTCAATAGCTGCTCACCAAATGTACGATTAAAGTGTCGCGAAAACGTTGAAATTGCTTAATTTAACAAGGCGCGAAAATATCTGTGAAGAATTGTTCGAACGCGAACGGTTCTACTCACCTGATCGGACAAAGACAATCAGACCGGAGATGAGCAGCATCCAGGAAAATCTGGAGGACATGTTGATCGATTCACTTGGCGATCTAAATCCTTTCCGATTCAATCCAATCGATCGTTAGCTTATGCGATTCGCGAGTGATACAAGCGCTTAATACGTCAAAGGCGATACCATGTGGGTCCAGAAATAGACAGAGAGGAACTGGCAGCGTCACGAAACGTGTTCACTACATCACTGAAGAGGCGACACCCCCTTTTTTACCGAGACCGTACGCTAGCTGATCTCCTTCTCCCTTACTCCCTCCCTTCTTCAAGTTTCTCCACGCTTCACGGGGTATGCAGTCAGCATGGTCCCGACAAAGTGTTGCAGATGTACCATATGTATACGTAATAAGTAATAACCCCTGTAACCCCACCTTGGGCAATGCAAGTGCGGGGAAGTAGGAGTCAAGAGCAAACAACCGAAGGAGCCTTTTAACGGAACACAACAGGCGAAACAGTAATTATGGTTCAGCAGAGAAAAAGAGAGACAGCGACGTTGCTCGAGGTCCTCATTGGTCTCATTAGGACAATTACGGACCCGTTTAACGTTCTCTGGGGCCTTTCGAGGTTTACGTTGGAAACTGGCATGCATATCTGTTTGGAACTTGCAGATTTGCAAATTGAAACGAAGCGTGGACAAGTGGCGCAGCGGAAGCTTAGAATTTTTATACACTGCGCCGACTGCAGTTGAGCAAAGCGTGTTAATTTTATGGTTGAAAATACTCCGAATGAAATATCGCTTATTTACCTTTTAATTGCAACTGGTTGCGAATAAAGAAAGACCCTAAGATGTTGTACAGTAAGCTTGAAAGTTAATTCGAATATTGCAATTGTATTGTAAGATTTTATGGCGGTAAGACTCTCGCAGTTAGTCTAATTGAATCGATGAGCTCAGAAACAACGTGTGTATACAAATGAATTTTTTCCTTTCAATTGATTTATGGACTGAGTCACGCTTTTTTGCATTGAAAAACATCAAACGAGTGCAAATACAGCGCAAATCACATATGGGTATATGATAAACTAGTGGTGGCGATCTTCGACGTGTTATGAAAATTCTCAGATCGATATCATAGGTCTATTAATGTTTCTGTAAGTTTGTGTGAAAATAACAGCGCGTCAGATTATTATAGTTTCCTTGTATTTATCATGTATAACTAACAAATTGAAACAGAAATATCATGAACTACAATTTCAGTACGTTAATTAAATATTAAAGAAATTAAAAAAAAAAATATTGCTATCATTAACGAAGCAAAAAAATACTTTTCCCCTATTTCTGAAAAAATATTGTCAACGACTTAAGCTGTTTCTGAGTTCTAAACTTGAATTGCATTTGTAACTGTACGTGAACCTACTTTATTTTGAAATAATGCGAGTGCATTTTATCGAACTCTTATAAGCTATCGAATTGGTTGCAGATGTCTAGAGACAGGATTGCAAAGTGAGCTTGCCGACTCATTAAGGAAGGCTTGTCAGGGGTCAGGAGACCATTTAACCCCGCGAGACATTACCGAATTGACTCTAGCATTTGACCCCTTCTCTTGAACCAAATACGGGTATACGTAAACATGTGGGCATTCATATATATACGACTTTGCAAGTATTAGTCAGAACTTACCACCATCGATACAAAGGTTACATCGAGTAGACTACGTCTCCCTGTTCATTCATAAAGCCATTTAATTTCTGGCTTGAAAGTCAACAGCCTTTTCCGGTCAATCGACGACGTTGTCTTCCCTTTCATAAATTAAATACATACGATGCGAAAACTAAGAAGATGGTCTCTTGTGGATGTTTTTTATATGAATTTAAAAATATCCTTGTTCGATAAAGAAATTAAATTTACCATTAATATCAAATATTTTAAGACATTATAGTCAATAAACCTATTGAATTTGTATATGTTATACACGCCCTGTATGCTTCTGAAATTTTATTTTTGTAAATGCTTTGAATCTACAAAGCATGATATACTGGTTCGGAAAGCCTTACGGGAAGCCTTACGATAGATCATTATATTATTATGTGCCTTATATTGTAGTATCTTTGTATAGCAACTATTCGCAGTGCGCAACACATTTTATTAATATTAATTTTAATATAAAACAAATAGTAACTCTCTATTAATATTGTACGCGTATATTTGAATGCTAACTTTAATTGCACAGTTTCTTTTTCAACTTCCATGAATAATTAGATTTTCCAAAACTTGAATTATATATGAAAATATTAGGTGCTCCATTGAACCATCCACTATCTTTTCAACAATTTTATTATTCAATAATAATACATTTCAAAATTCATTGCAATAATTCCCATCGTTTCTTTGGATTTTTCACACCTCTCCAATGAGCGGCGAATCTAAACTCTTTTTTCGGCACGAAATAATTTGAACACGTCACTCGTAAGATAGTACACGGTAATGCTAAAGGCACATTACTTCAACATACCTTCGACGTTTTAAATTCCTTTGCTTACCCACTAGACATAATAACGTTTGATTATTGCTTACTTCTCTCAATGCAACGTGACTTGTCCGACAAATGCTTTACAAACATATCAACGCCGTGACAAATGGACTCGATTATTTTACCGCAGGCACAAGTCAGTATTTCTATTCAATTCAAATTTCTAATACTCCAGGAAAATAAGAAAAAGTCTCTAATTACTTTTACGATTATATCATTCGAAGGATGCGTTGATTATAGAATATGAAAATAACCATGGAATAATAGATTATCAATGTGGTATACCTAGTTCAGTAGCATCTGGATTATATAAACCAATATAGGTACCTATACGATGAACAGATCATCGAATTTATTAGATAACCGAACTATTGGTTTTATAATTCAGTTTCAAAACATAAAAATGGATAAATATGTTTTATTGAGTATTATTACGTAATTTCACATATTTCAAACACATTGTTCCATAAAACTGACCTTCGAAACTATAATATCAGCAATAGCAAACCACAGTGCAACACATTCTTTCACACAATGCCATACACACTTACAATTAGTTACCAACACTGAAAGAAAATCTGAATGATCATCAACAGGTATCGAATGCTGTGCAATTCCTAAGGTTTTCAAAATGATGGAATCAAGTCCGACCCCACAATAACATACTGCTTTATTATTATTGCTAATAACCACGTACGTGCAGTTAATTTCACGTTGAATACTCGTTAAAAGAAATATATTTTTCCGTAGTCTAGAGTGCTGATAAATTGGACTGGTGGATACTGTTAAATTAGAGTAGAGTAACTTCCTTTTTGCGCTTAATACCATCTGTGTACCGTTTTCAATACTGCAAATGCCCCAAATATTAAGGAGCATTATTTAAGTTACATTATACCTTCCCATAGAAATCCCAATAACCCTTTGAATAATTTCTTCGTGGCATGCGTACATATGTTACGCATGTTATCATTTCTAATATTTAATAATTCTATCGTCTACTATAATAATCGTGGTGCGGATAATCGAATTTCTACTGTACTATAATTATAACTGGTACACGTTTATGTGTTTATACATGTCTTGTAATTCATTGTTGTTCATCGACAGTAATTTTAATAAAAATTGATTAAGTGTCAAGGAATCGAGAGAATTAAGAATATTAATCAAAGGTTCCTGTGAAAGGTACACGTTATGAAAATAGAGTTGCGCTCGAGGAAGCTAAAAGAAGTACTATACTGTGTAATACAAATGAAGAGGTGGATTCGTGTCCGTTGCAGGCGTACTCTTGACAAAAGGAACAAACGATGCTGGACCCCGGAAAATATTCCTCAGGTTGACAGTATCCACCGATTTCGCGTGACGGCACGCAACCTCGTACCGTCACCAACACATCCCCATCTGCATCATTAAGGAAATATGTTGTTATTTCACGGACTCACAAGTTCCAAGGTAGCGCGTAATTACAAAAAAAAACATAGAACCGAATGAGTTAAAATGGCATGGAACAACGACAAACTTTAAGTTATTTTGTGACAAGAACGAGGAATTTCGAGGTCGCGATTCTTTAAGTTCCCTATTAATATTTCATGAATAATGTCTAGTAGAATGCGTCTAGTAGGTGATTCAGTATAAAACCGATGATTCGAAAAGGTATAAAAAGGCCTGACAAAATAGAAAAGAACTAAATATATTTATGTATAGACAGAAACGTTAGCAAAGCCACTCTATCTGTTCTTGTGTGCATTATCTCGAATTTTCCAGACATTTAATAACAAATATGACGTACACACTTCATCTCCGCTTTATTCATTTATTCAGAGATAGGACAATGCGAAGTGATGCGTTTTATGAAAGAACGTATGTAACAGATTTTAAACAAGCATTTCAAAGGATTTTGTATAACAATTGTTTGCAACATTTAATAATATATCAATCGTACGCTGCTGTTAAATTTGCATAATCACTCTTGGAAACTCGATGCCCTTTCTGCACTCTACATGTATGTACGTACATATTTATACAGATTGTGAAAGAAACACTTTATTTTCGAAAGATCGTTTAACACGAATATACGTGTATACCACCAGAAACAAAGGTACATTCTGCAAAATCTTGATAATTAAATAAAAGGATCTATCGCGGAAATTAATCCCTTGACCACTCTACACGAATCAGACTTTTCATGCATTTCTTTTCAAACCGAACAATGACTTAGACTCGTCATACAATGCCATGCGATGTCATAAAATGCTATACCACTAGTTTCTTGCAATTAAATGAATTACGAAAAGAAACGTGTACAATTACTTGTAAGTGCAGTGTAGTGGACTCGACTGAGAAAATTTAATTCGAACTAGCGTGAAACATTTCTTTAAACGGTTTTTTCTGTCAACTACAACACAGATATGTATGTTGAAGGTTTTTGAAGAATTGCAGTGAAAATTGTACTGAAACTAGGGACAAAAAGGGGTGGGAAGTAGATGCATGTTTGGGATGTAAAGTATAATAGTTTAACACGACTACTACGGTTCGTTTACTGGAAGAATTCGTGGTCCTGTTTATCTACCTACAACATACGTATTATATGTTGCCAGAAGTATTTTTATATATTATTACTAGGCGAGTGTATGCAAAAATATTAATGTAGTCTATTTTTGTAGAAAAGATATGAACAGGGAGAATATTTAGTTTATCCTTAGAACGTAATGAAAACATATTTTTTACTTTATGTAATCCATATACATGCATGTATTTTTCCCCGTTGCATATTCTTTTGCATTATTCGCACATATTAATTACTTTAATTTCCAGGCAAATTAAAGCAAGCCATTGATATACATTGTCACTTGCCTCATAATAAACAAAATATGAAAAAACGCATATGGTATATTGCCTACATACATATATCCTGCAGTCATTGGCACTATAATAGATAGTTATTACTATTTGCAAACAGACTTGTACCATGGTATTGAACGTATCAAGCATAGAACGGTTTGAAGGATACTATAATATGTGTTAACCCCTTGCTTTACGATTTATCATACTATGTTGCACGCCAGAATTAACGATTTAATTCCTACATTGGACCATTGCACATTACTGCTAATTCAAAATATACAAATGCAGCCTTAACTACCATAACTCACGCCCGCTTTTTTATTTTATTTCAATCGTATACTATGTTATGACTCACCCTTGTGTTTCTTTTATTAATTGCAGCATGTTACCTGCAACACAAATGTCATTCAAAAGGAAGTGTAAGGTAAGAGGTTAAGACATTGTAAAAGTATCGTAATAACAGTCTATTCAAATGGCTGGTATAATCCCCACTCCTTAACCCCGCAGAAATGTCATGGATTAATGTGGAACGATGTACGTATAAAGATTCTGAAGCAAAAAGGAAGATGGACTATGCAAAGTTGGTGCAAGAAACATAGAAATCAATAGATATAAATGTTGAAGGTCAATTGTACAATTATAATTTCACATTCAAGAGCAATTTAGTACTATATATACTTCATACGCACAATCGATGACGCTCTTAAGACACTGCTGTGACTCGTTCTGGGGGCAGAGAATTAGATCGAAATGAGGTGCCGAGGCGTAAGGATCGTTGCACTCCCTCGTGTGACCATTCCTTAAATCAGTGTTGCATTCGTAACACCATAAGTTCTCTCCACTCGCGTGCTCTGTTAAATAATTAATTCCAGTGTTCTTCCTTAATTTATGGATTGCGAATGAATAAATTACAAGGCCAACTACAGTTGATTTAAGAAAAGCTGGGAAGGCGCTGTACGGGAAATCAAGACGGAAGGGGTTCTTGAAAGAAATTTAAATATGTCAGGTGAAACTTATTACTGCGGTTTATGGAGTCATTATATAAATTCTAGTATCAGAGGAATGTATTAAGATATTCTAAGTATTACTTTTATGCACAAGTGTTACTTTGTCGTAGCAAGAAGTTAATTACGACAGCGTTAAGATAATTAACTATCCACGTTATCGTGTAGAATTAAATCGCAGATTACAAACGAAAAGCATCAGGTTTTATGTAGAGACCTTGTACCTAGTTTTTAAATTCATTCAAATTGCATATAAAATATACCCAAGTTTATGCAGAGAAGTTTCATTGTTTATTAATATTCAGTTTCAATGCAACTTGTAATTAACTAAATTTCTTTACTCAACGGATAAGATTTCCTTGCATAATCACAATAACAGTTATCATACGAATTAACGCATATTAGCGTGATTTTTAATTATACTTGATATTCAATGTACACATAGTATACATATACATATAGGATCAATTGAACAACAGCAAAACGTGTTTGGAAGCACATGAAAAACTGAAAGGTATAGATAAAGATAAAATGCTCTTTCGGAATATGTAACCTCAAAAAATCCTCAATAGAGTAAAATAAGTAGACTTGATTCTACTCAAATATACAATAGTAACTAATAATTTATGTTCTTCAAATTACGACATGAAAAAGTAACAACTACCCTAATACATCGTAAATACATTGGGGTGGGCTCTTATTTTCGGCTGCCGAATTTTCTTCGCGGCACCCCCCGCAATAGTTGCAATAAATAACGAAATACTCTGTGCAAGATTTGAGCTCGACCGCTTTCTCCGATTATCTTTTAAATTATTGATCATAGGAAAAACCGTGTCAAACAAAACTTGTATATTTACACCGGATGCATCTTTTATTTTATATTACTTTTTTTCATACAACGGCCGGTTTTTGAGAAAATGAGATTTTTTTATTTTAGACCCTAATGGTCTATTTTGTTGAAGCTATGTCTTTCTTAAAATAGTTGGAATACTTGCATAAATTATTGTAATGAAAGTTTGTACATTTGCAGAATAAGCAATAGTAACGTTAAATGGAAAATATATTACTTATACAATTTGTTGTTTTTAATTCCACTCATTCAAAAATATTGGCTTTCAGTCAAAGACTTTGTATCCTGGAACCATTGGCCGAAAATTATTTACAATATGCAAAACGTAATTTTTGTGTCCCTCATTTTTGGTAAATAATTTATTGTATTCTTCCATTAATTCTCCGTCTGCTGCATCATTTAATACTCGCAGTTTATTTATAATTTGTAAACCTTTATTAATACCTATAATTTCTATGTCTTCTAAATCAGATCTGGTAAAGAATGCTCCAGTTCTGTTCGAAACAAATCGTTCAATCCCGTTTTCAAGAACTTTATGCATGTTTTCAGTTTGTAATTGGATTCGCTTTATATATTTGTTTGGCGGTTATGCTTTGCGATTTAAAGCATCATTCCTCTCTTATTTCGAGTGACGAACTCGAATACAAATATGCCGATGCCACAGCTTCTGGACTCAAATACCAGAGCCACGAAAATTTTGAGAAAATTTTCAACAATTATAAATAAGAGCCACCCTAATGTACATAATACATATTTACATATCTATTCACATTCAACGTATACAGGATGCCCCGTGAGAAGTGTTACAAGCTACTCTCCCTACTGTTTTTCCATAAATTCATTCGTCCAGTAGTTTAATATCGATGTTAAATTGATCCAAAACACATCTTTGCCATATCTATTCAACCATGCAAAATATGGTACAATTATGTAAACTAAAATATTTATTTTTCGTACATAGGACTATTGAAATCTGCAATAGTTTAATTCAGTTATTTCAGAAATCTAAATCATTTATAAATCGTAAACATTTTTATTAGTAGAGTTAAGGAAAATCTAATGAGCAGACAGATAAACTTAACAGATCAAAATTATGTGCCAAATTGTACTTACCGAAATTCATTACAATGATTATTACCGTCAAGCTTACTTGGCCAACCATGTTGGTTCTACCTTGCAACCTATAAACGTTCCAAATCTTTTCATTACCTGTTATCTTATCTCTGACAATAAAGGTAAGGTCTACGACATTCCTTTGAACGTGTTCAGTGAGATAGGAAATATGCATGCGATATGTCGTGTGCATAATAAAAGAGTGCTTCTCATACTATTGCATTGAATCGTTAAAATCATTGTGGAGAAAATGTACAAAAACCCAGTTTCCAATATTATACTGTAATACTATATACACCTAGGTAATGAACGTAGTTTGGTAGTAAAACGAACGAAGAATACTGTGTTCACGGAAATATTGGAACACTTACACTTGGAACGTTTAACAGTTTCAACGTGTGAAATGTACATACGTTCGACTGGAGTCTTTAAAACAATACGGCATATGAAGATTGTACAAAAAGAAGTTAAAAACTAGTGCAACGACCTAATATATAGTATTGCAATATATTTTATTACAAAAACTATTTATGGATTACTAAAGTGATCGAACACTGCATCTACTGTACATTATTCTGTCATGTATCGATATTTATTTACAGAACCTTTGGCATCAATAAATTGTATGAAAAGTCGTTGCTCATTACTATGAACTACATCTGTTGTCTTTGCGAAGATGTTAATAGTAAGAAGTCGAAATAAATATATTCGCAATTGAATTAATTAAATAATTCTATAGAACAAAATTTTGTATACATCAGTTTTTCCTTCAAACTTTATAACAAAATTAATAACTGTGAAATCATTTTTAATTAAGAAAATTCTTTCAGCCTACTTCTTTACTCAAAAAGTGAAAACACATTCATATTCAGCATGCGAAAGGGCGATAATTATTGACATTTCTCCCCTGCTATAAATACCACATTATTTTAAAGACTTTTATTCGACATACCTATTCTGCCTGCTATCAATTCCCAAGTATCAATTTTTACACATACCTTTATAAGCCACTGCTGAAGGAAGTAAGTACGTATAGGGTGTTTGAAAAAGAACGGGAGCGTATGCTATACACTCCTCCAAAATGTTGAACTGTATTAATCAAAAGCAGTACTGTCTTGCTTTCGTGAAATAGTTTTCAGTTATTCATCAGGATACTACGGATGAGATATTTAATGACAAAACAACATAATCGCACGGTACATGTTTTATTGCTCACCATTAGTGTCGTGGAATAATATTATATTCAATCTTCCGAAGCTCGATAGCATTTCTTGATACAAACACTGATTAAATTTTACATTTTTAAGCCGCTTCGTTGTATAATACACATATGTAGGTACAGGTATATGGTCGTGTATCGATGATTATCCATCAATAGCAAATTGCAATTAGATCAATATAGTGCACCCAAACTTTTCTTTCAGTGAACACGCATAGAGCGAATGACCGCAGCTTAACCATACACAATCATTAATAAAGACTTGTCGTTTAAATATACATATATCTTTACGGATTTCAACATTTAGAACTTGATATATAAAATTTTACTAGCCAACTTATTCTTAAAATTTAGGAAATCGAATTTGAGTAGAAAAGCCACACTTCTGTTTCCAATGATTTTACACATTGCATTTCGTGAATATCGATCCAATGAAGAATGACGTTAAGAATATGTGAAATGTCCAACAAAAAAAGAGCTTTCGATATCACAAATTGGATTCACTCGTAACACAGTTAAGAAAGAAATTACATTTTAGACTAGTCCAAATTTAGGTGAAAAAATCGAATATCAGTAACCCAAATATACTCAAGCGCTTAATAATTTACCTTCTACTACACTACACTTTTAAAACTCATATATCTGACACTAGAAAGTTAAAATAAACTTTCTGAATAAATAAAACGTGCATATCGGAAAAGATTTACTTTTGCCGCAGCAAATGTGATAAAAAAGAAATTGTTTTCCATTTATGGTATTATACCGCAAATATCTACTATGCGGTTTACGTTTATGAAACCGCTTGGAATATCAATGAACAATGTGTACATAGATGTGTGTGTTTTCAATTCTTATAATGCTCTATCAATTCTGTAATTCGATACCCGAAGGGAGGTTACGCGTTGTTGTGAAAAGCACCCAAGGCTACAGCGCCAAGGGCGAACAATAAAGTAAGGAGAATTCTTGGGGAAATTGTAGCCGAACTGTTGCAAGCATCCTGCATGCACAGTTCACAAAGTTGTAGGTTAAAAAAGTCACTGGAGAACTTTCCCTGTATCGCTTTGCACGGGTCGATGGTCTCCGTCTTTGCTGTCTGACAATTTCTTATTGTCACCTCGTGCTTGTTCACTGGTGAACATATCATTAAAATATTCATGAGTAAACATTTCTATGCTTGTACATTTTAATAAATAAATAACAACCAATTTACAGTCAGTTCCACAAGTACTTCTACAGTCACTGTCATTAAATGGAATTGGTTGATAACCGTATACTTATCGCTACAAATGGACACATCTAATACCATTTATTCGGACAATATTTTATCAACAATTTTATTAAAGAAAAATATATGAACTTTGATCGACCCTCAAGCACTTTCTTCCAACAAATGGTACAAATTATTATATATGTATACAGCGAGGGTGAATACTTATGGGACTCACTGTATATCTTAAAGACAACAAAAATTGCAAATCCGGCATACGGTAAACGTTAGGATCGTTTTACCTCTATTTATTACACTTACCTTTTCATTCTTCAAAATAATAACATTAGCTATTGACCACTCAAGATAGAATAATTGTAACAGTATAATTTACCGTTGAGGACCATTTTCGCGCAGGCCATCGGTGCAGCAGCTTGATAATGTTGCGAATTGTCCACGTCAAAAATGTTGGATATTGCACTTAGATCCTTGTGCTGTTGCACGGTTCGTTGCCAATCGACCATATGGTTTAAAGTGCATTCGACAGGTTCGATACCATGTGCTTTTGGGTCAGTATCGCACCCAGGGTTAGTGAGTGACGTACATGTGTAACACCTCAGCATTTCATCTGCAACATAAAAAATGTTTGTGATATGAATGCCACAACGACCGTATCAATTTAAAATAAAGATCGGGTGGTTATATTTTCGTCTGCAAAATTAATCACTGATGTAACGCTCGGAGTATGTAGGTGTGCCTACATACTATGTTATTAAATTGTGCCATTAGTTACTTGTTCGAATAAATTGCACTTGATGAACAAAACGTAAGAGATTGTAAATACGCGCAAGTATTATTGGCAATTTCATAACAATCCCTTTAAAAGAGAAATAACGTTCGTGTATACGCACAATATAAAGTATGAAGATAATTACTTTCTTGAACCGAATACAATGGGTCGTTGCAAGTTGTATTTGCAACATCGTGGGCACGTTTGATTCTAAATGTTTACCAATGGCACAGAAACAATATACGCAGCTTAAAAGGGCTTATTTTAGGCTATTTGTAATATTTCTTCCGAATTGGCGATATATCTGTGAAACATTGAGATCTTATAGAAAATAGAAAAATCTCACAAGGGTAACAACTCGAGACTAAAGATGACGTTGAAGCATTTTGACCTCATTTTGTTTGTAAAACAGCGACTTGCAGATTCTCTTCGTAACGTGCACGGACGGTCATTTTCGTCGTCATTATCTCACAAATCTCTAGCTTCTTCAAACGTTTGCTCCACTCAAACGTTGTAGAGTTTAACATTGTACTATTTTTGAAAGCTTATTTCAAGTATTCGTCATGTTTACAATAGAATGTATTCATTATTATTTATCACGTTTTCTACTTTGCTAGTTTAAGTGTAAATAATTTCCCTATTATTTAACGTAGTATATTATGTCACGTACTACTTATTTTATTCATGCGCGTAGTAGAGCTACGATAGAGAGAATATGACGATATTCTTGCGCATTGTTCTGTAATATACATAGATATAAATATAAAAGCAATACACGACATTTTTAAAAAAAGAAGCCACATCGTAGATGTATAGTATTCACCATAAACAGAAAATGAACAACAGGACAAGTAGAAAAATCACTGCTATCGGAAATAGAAACAATTTTCTGTTTATATGTATAGAATGCAGATGATAAATGTAACTCCTCTTAATATATAAATAATGATTACATTCGACATAATTCAATAGAATCAAAATGATAGTTCTGTTTCCACTAATTAATCTTGTCATGATTTTTCGGAGACCTACCTCTTTGGATATAAATAGCATATAGCATGAAAAATACTAGCACATGTTAAACTCTAACAAAGAAAAGAATAAAAATTATTGCTGACCGTATTTATAATTACAAACATAAAAGTGGCGGTACTTAAAAACTAAATTCAGCAATTTCGGTAATTTTCTAAGATTCACGTTGTCCATAGAAAAGTTATTGGAAAGCTAGACAAGCAAGTAAAAAGTAGACCTGGCGGTCTTAATCTTAAGTCCTTTTTCGTTCCCAATGCAGCGTGCACGTTATATAGCAAAGAAAAATGGAAAGAATAGTATCGCCACAGAGATAGCGTTACACGGGAATCCCCTAGGAAAAATATGGGAGCCATTTTTCCACATTATAGTCCGTTTCAATTCAACGATTCTTTGTTTTCCGGAAGAAGTAAATAATCTACTCCCTCTGGCGCCCTGTAGACGCCAGGACGACGCCAGAGTCTTCCTTGCTGTTACAAATAATCCTGACAAACCATCCAAGAGAATTTACGTACAAGGCGCATGTTTACAATCGAACGTACACTTCCAGCGTTTCTTTTTCGCTCGTTATATGACACAAGCGTACGCATGTTCCACGTACGTCGTACGTAGTTATTATTTGGGTCGTAATACCATGGCGCCGACAGTCCTGGCGCGCCCCCATTCCATCTAACCCAAGTTGTAACTTGCAGTTCGACAAACCGCAGTTAACCCAGTATCCCCCTGTTTTCAAATTGTTTCAAATTGAATGAAAACTTCGGTGATCCAGGAACATCGATTTTACCTACATTTGAATGACCCATTCGCCGAATACTACATACATACAATATGTGTCGCGTAGCAGACATAAGTAAACACACAGTTTTGAACCAAAGACATGCAATTCCTGTAAGCAAAATGTTTGAAATGCATAAATGAATATTTATGTGTATAGAAACTCGAATACAGTCTCGAGCGAATCACCCTATATGTATACGAAAATAAATACTACGCTGTATAATAAACATTTAAAATCGTTTAACCTTTGTAAAATTGGTTAGCCCAAAATTGGTTAGTTTTTTTATTAAAGCCTTGGTAAAATAAAGAGTACCATTCTGTACTTTCTTTTAATGGAAAATGCATTCTCGTCTTTTTCGTCGAAAATCATAAATTTATTGCAATTTTAATGTCAAGTTTGCGCTAGTGTACCTTTAAAATTAAGCTATACTTTTAATAGGTGAGGTGGAGTCTTTAAAAATGCCTCATAAAATCTCCCTTAAGTAGGACATTTTGCTTTACGGATCAGAGCTTCATTTTACTTTTTCCTCCCAAAATTATGTAATAGATTCTGACAATAATTTTCAATAAGCTTGAGTATAAAATGTTGTATTTACGAGCAGTTTTAATCTTATCATTGATTCATCGGTCGAAGAATTGGGACTAATGGAACAAAAACATATTCGTGGAAAAAGTGCATTCATTTTGTAATAAATAGCTAATTTTAGACTACACGTAAACAACACCTAATCATCTACGTTCATAGTCAGTGCATTTTTATTTTTATTATTGTTTTACATCAATTTTTAATGCAGTCTAACGTGAATGAGATAATATATTCAATATTTTCTTGCCCATTCCAATATCGGTAATTTCTTATCAGTTCTTCGAACATCCAATTGCCTCGAAAATATTTGTGTCTGTTTTCTTTTTAGGAAATATGTGTTAGTAAATAAACAATATTTCTTCAACACTTGTGGCTAGAAAAAAAAGATTTTATAGTTCCAGGAGATGTCTTAAAAAAGATACCATGCTAAACGTATTTATAATACAATAACGCACTAAACGTATTTTGTTAATGTTGCAACAATTGTCAGTAAGATCAATTTTCAATCAATTAAATTCCAAATTTTAAAATAAGTACAAAGATCTATAAAATCTATAATAACTGAATCTATAGGCATCATATTTCCCTTAAAAATAAAGAAAGTGTCTCAGGGCATTACTTATTACCATCCCTGTCCTCTATTCCATTCACGTGAGGTTTACTCTACAAGAGAACCTCTACATATATGTATAAATATCTTACTATACTTGTCAAAGCGTAAAACATACATAGTAGTTTAGGAGTGTTGATCCAAACTGGTTTGAAATTGAAACTGTAATTTTTAAGAAGTGAAATTGAAATTTGAAAAATTGACATTTTTTAATGAATCGCATTATCACTTTGTATTCGCAAAAGAATTTCTTAATATTTAAATCATCTGTGAAATAGTTTTGAAAATTTTAATGACTTTTATAGACGAGAAATAATTTTACACACATAAGTAATAAATTATCAAATAAATATGGGAAAGTACACACTCAATGTCAATGACAAAAATATAATTGAGATAAAAATAAAGGCAATAACAAGTTATACCTCAAACAACTTAATCTTGATAGTTGGACGTGCATGTTCGTCGATAACCCAAGAAAGTGAAATAATTAGCCGAAAATTGTAAGCTGTAATAAAAATAGTAATTACAAATCCAGCTGCAATTCCCTTATGACTAATCTTCCAATGGGAATCCAATTTGAAAACGCGCGTTAAGTGCAGACACTCAATTATTTGTCGCAGTTACTCACAACCCTTTCGACGCTTCTATACCGTGTCTTCGGATCCCTAAAGAATCCCATTTTTCAATTATTTATAACTATCCGGGTGACGTTGTTTGTATACTAAATAGTAAACATAAACTGTACGCGCAACGAAATATATGCATTCCGCTCAATTATTTCTATACTTGGCAAACGTTGTTATAATAAATACAGCAACAAGAATATGTGTGAGATAAGGACAGGCTTAATTCCAGCACTCCAACGATTGATGAAATCAACGCAAATCACCAACGTCAGATCACTGATGATCCATCGAAATATAATATCACCGCATCTATCAAACTTTTCTACTCAGTCCCACTAAATTCACCCATTCTCGAAATGACCGTTTCTCTGGCTTCTTCTTCTTCTTCTTTCTTTCGGTAAAAAAAAAAACAAAAAACGAAACAAAACAAGTGTTCAAAATAATCACCTGAACGAACTACTAAGACGAGCGCGAAGCTAACAATTAGCACTGCAATCCTTCGATGCATTCCGGATGTTGTTCGTAAGAGGTTCGTAAGAGAGCTTTCTACTGGAGAAGTTTACTCTCGGGAAGCAGAACGCAAACTGTGACGCGTGACGGAGGGTGAAGCACTGGCTTGAGGAAGGGTTGTCGTCGAGTCGACAGCCCGATCGTGAGTATGAGATTGCCAGGTTCGCCACTCACCACGCCACTCCTCACTCCCCTTTTCTCCTCCCTGCTCCGTTTTTCGACTCCCCTTCGCTGATCGCGTAATCGCGCAAGCAGTGATTTCCCTTGCTTTCCCTCTCCGAATCCCTTTTACTGATCAGTCCACGTAGATCGCCGGCACGCATTCAGCGTCATCTTTATGAACTCCTTGCATGCATCCGCTCCACAAAAATATTTTACATCTAACGCGAAAGCATCGATAACATTTGTTTCGGGTAAAAAATTGTCCGTATTTTATATCCGTATATAAAATTTGATCCAGAAACCGGGGCAGAAGTAGGTTTATTTAGAACACGTTTATCAACGTGTTGTTACATATTTGATTTAGTGAAAATAATAAAAAGATACTCTTGCTAATAATTTTTTCTTACCACACTAAGGTTTCACATCATTCGCAAAGGCGTTGCCTATTGTTCCTAATCATTCAACATTCGTATAAGCTGACTGTGTACCTAATCACTTTCGTTATCACATGTGGCACAATTCCACTTTTCCGTTTAAAATTTTCGGCTTGAAAGAATAATGAATGAAAGATCATCCCGGAATATATGAATATCGTTTTCACAATTTAACAATTATCGCTTTAACAATTTCAAATTGTTGCAACATACATTCGGCAACAGTGATTCTGTCTTTATGCAAGAATCACTTTTGTCCCATTAGCTTTCCACCTATGCATCTGAGCTAAAGATGTTCCTTTTTTAAATCGATTTTCCAATGCATTTTTCATGGAACGACGCTTGCGTTTTTCACTTGCCCAGTACTTGTTTTATTAAAACTGCTCTCGTTTTATACTCCCAATCAATAAAGCTTTCAGTTTTTTTCGGGTACCCAGACTTCACTACGAAGGATATTCTCAGCTTCACCAGATGTCAATTCTGCGTCCTCTCACCAATGGGATTGCAATTCGTCCAATGCATATGGATCTCTCAATTGCAACGCCAAATCATCTTCAATAAGATTGTAATCGTATCTAGTGCAGGAATCCTTATTCATTTAGTATTCAGTTATTTTGTAATAAATATTCGAAAACAATGTCTTATACTTGCATGAACATAAACGTTAAAAGTATTCGTTAAACATAGATTAAGAGTTACTTTATTTTTTACTGATATACAAGTTTCTGAAATATCTACCTCGTCGGACGTTGTCAAAACGTCGACTCGGAAGTTTTCTTCTGCACGCTGATTGGATCTTGGGAGAAATTACAAAATGCCAATCAGTGTGTTTTGTAGGTGTAACTACACCCTTCCTCAGCGCCCGAAGCGTGTTTCTGGGAGGTAAGGGTGTGTCTTTAGACATTGCCATAAATTTGGCAATGCAGCGGAATTTCCGCCAGGCTGTCCAAACATGAGCTGCCAGATGTGTGTTGGGACCTTCTCGGAGGCCCCTTTGGAAGTCCACGTTTATGATTCATGCAATTGACTGCTGAAGTCGTGGGTAACCTGAAGGCGTGTAGCTTCAGCATTAAAAATATAACAATGCTAGCTGCTTCGTTCGCGAAGCAGCAGTGTCATTAACTGGTCCTCGATAATCCCTTGACCGGGCGCTGGGGACCACGCGCTCGACGTCCCATTTTATACGGAGGCCTTTACGACGTAACAAGCTGTATATTAATATTTGCGGGTAGGTCTAATGACATGTTTGTACTTCAACTGAAATTTTGCATATCTTTATCCTCGGAGCAAACCAACATCTTTTTAAACAAATATTGTGAAGAACGGTCTTTAATTTAAAAGAATCATTTTTAAGAGTTTCATGGTATAGTATTGAAGGGAATAAAAATCTGTTCCACTTTAACAATTTTTGTACATATACTATAATTCTCATGGCATATCGGAAAATAGGAAAACAGCTATTAACCGTTAAAGGATGCTTTCATCCTGTAGAGCTAAAAAATAGTAGCAAAAAAATTGCCTTTACCTCTATTAAGATTCTCTACCAAACCTACAAGCTTTGAAAGAATAAACAGGATTTTCGAGATACCAAAGTTTCCTTGTTAGAGGTTTATGTAAAATAGAAAAGAAACAGATAGGCGAGAATATAGTATATTTATGCTGTGCTTATTATTCATATATACGATATTCTGCGTATTTAGAAAAATAAAACGTGTGTCAAATTAATGTACGCTTGACTATAGTTTCTAATATTTTTTTTATTCGCACAGTGTTCATTATCCAAAAGAATATTGAAATAATTCAACTAAATCATAGTTACTTGAAATTATATCATGTTTATCGCAACAATACCGAGAGCGAAGCGAAAATTGCCTTTGAAATGTAATTACCTTTTGGAAAGCTTTTTGGCATCTTGTTGCCCAGCATTGTCTAGATGGAGAATAAGTTCATTACGATTTACTAAACTCGATCCTTTTATAAAGATACCGTAATCCAAGCCTCAATTGCTCGTAATGAGTAACATCCCGTAACAATTGGTTCCAAAGATAAATAAAGCATAGGAATTAAGGGGAAGTTAGAATTATGTCGAAAATACAAAGACTTGTGGCAGAACATAATTATAGTACTTCGTTTAACTCCTTTACTGTTTGTATTATGCATAAATGCTGCGAACAGAGCAATGCGCATTTACGAAAATTATTCAACAATATTTCCTGTGTCATCGCACAGATTTTTATCGACTGAAGGACCAAAATAATCCCGCGAACGAATTTTTATGAATGTAATAACAGAAATAGGAACAGCTATGTTATTAACTTATAATGACCAAAAATTCGCGTGACAAAATTGTCTAAGGATAAAAGCATTTATGCAGTATTAGTTTACTTAATAGTTTATATAATAGTTTATTTTAAATAGGAACATTCAGACAATCAAGTGACAAAGAAAGTCTCAATCGAGGAGGGAAAATAAAATTTTATATATATATATATATATATATGTTGTTTTTTTTTAAGGGAGAATATATTCATTTCGATAATATTATATCGAAAGTTCATCGTGTAGAATATAAAACTAGAATAGCCAAGGAGGAGCCAGCCATCGGTAAGGCAAATAAATGAATTCGAAACAACGCCCCGTAATAACTACACCCGTTCCTCGCTTTACGCGGTACTACTTGTACGCGGCGTTTTTTATACGCGTAAAAACTCCCTGCATTTACCCAGTTTTTTTTATACATCACGCAGTCAGAAAATAAATCTCTCCATTGCACTTATTCAAATCATATCGTTGAGCCAAAAAAATATGCTTTAATTGCACGATACTTTCTAGAATACGTCATTCTGCTCTTTTTTAGGTAACTTATGGAAATTGAAATTGGTTCTTCTAAAATATCAGTATTATCGTTCTCGGTTAAATATAATCTAAATGCATGGAAAATAAAAGCTTTTACAACGTACATCCTGTTTTTCCTTTTCTATATTTTCGGAGTTTTTAGTACCAACTTCTCCGATATCGAGTAGCATTTGGTTTTTGGCTTCTTTCTGAATTAAACGCCAGAGTTCTATTTATATTTCAATATTTTGACGTAGTAATTACAAACGATGTGCTGATAGATTAATAATTAAAAGTGCATATAGTTTCCAACACGAGTATATGTTAGGTGTTCCTTTATAATTGTCTGTTTTAGTACATGTGGTGGAAACTGGAAAAACGTATCCATAACCCTAATATAAGATGAAAAAAGAACTATCTCGAATAAAGTTACAAAAAGAATGGTTAAAATATCTTGTGATTTATTGTTAGTTAAAAGTTTCGTGCAATGTATGCCAAGTAGACACAATGAATCAAGTAGATTTTGTCAAGTTGACCTATGGAAATATTTCTGCTTTCTAATTTTTTTTTTTTAATTAGTTAGTGCCGCAACCACTGGCATGGGTTATTAACGACCTAGTGATCTGGTTTACAATTTTTCATATAGTTTGGTGTCCTTTAGATATCCTAGTAACTTTTTTGTCGACTGGCTGCCATTCGGGTTTTCGGTCAAGGTATGTAGTTCTTGTAGATCTTGTAGTGTCTTTTTTCGGTGCTGTATCTTCTACAATGAATGATGACGTGTTCCACCGTCAGATGGGTTTTGCATAGATCACAGATCGGGGGTAAATATACAACCAATTGAATTCTACATTATATTTTATTAAATTTAATAATAATGTATATCACATTTTTACCATTGATAATTGAAAATCAAGCTCTAAACAATTCTTACCTGGAAACGAGTTGAATATTCCAATACACCTCCTTCTGAACCATTTTGAAACATAAAATAATGAGGTAATAAAACCATTACCTCACACATTTTCCGTACTCATGATGGCCTTAAAATAATACAAACGTACTACCTATACATATTCCATATATACACCTGTTGCACCCCGGTTAAAAAGTGTTTGCCAATATAATAGATTGTACGTTCGCATATATTATTCAATCACGTAACATTGATCACATCAGCGGTCGTTGATCTCGTAACGCTCGTTAGATTAAGGCTTTTCGTGCACGGTTAACTTAGGAAACATATTCCGAATTCATTTGGCAAGGATTCCAAATATGATTCCTCCAAGTTCGTACCGATACAGCTGAAAAGCTCCGTATACATTGCAGTAGTAGCAATTGACGAGGAAAGGAATGTGCAGAACCGTCGAAGAACGTTAATTGTCTATTAGCCTAATTAGACTTAGCGGTATCCGTGACAGAAGCAGGATACAGATCTTATTTTTAAAACACGAAACCAGTTTATCTGCAATTTTTCACAATGGTGGGCAGATTTATTTGCTTGAACTTAATAATTTTTGGAACTTCCCTTGAATGAAAAATTCATTAATTGCATTAGGTGTGGCAATAAGTAATTCATTATTTCTTTATGAATTTTATTATTTAATAGCAACGCATTCTGAAACAATTTACTCACTATACAATCGCCATTATTTCTGTGAGCTCTTCTCCGTTTCTTTGGTAAGGTAAATGTCCCTTCTCCATAAAAAAATTCATTTCGGTTTACAGTCAAGTAATTTTGGTACGTTCGCTAGTTAAAGAATTACGTGGCAATGTCAAACTCCGTGTGGCGAAATTGTCGAAAGACACTTTATTTTAATTTGCCTGGGACGTTTTAAATTACGCGACATATACATTGAGCGTAACAACATCGTAACGTTTCAGAAATATCGGTGTCATAATATAAGGATATGATGATTTTATCGTAAACAGAAACCATTGTTTCTATTAATCTAAAATTTGCAACAGTTCCGAAGAAAAGTAGAAAAAGATTTGGAAAAATGTCGACCTTTGGTTTGATGAATGAATTGGTTTACAGTTTGTTGATAATAAGCCAAAAAAGTGATAAAAGAAAGGGATTATTTATTGGTATATCTAACATTTAAGTAGGGTTAATCTATTAGTTGAGGGGAAAATATCAGTTATTTACATATGTCTTTACTTAATATATTATAGTACAACAGGGGCTAAACTTTACTGACCTCGAAAGATTTAATAGTTCAAGGGAATCATAGACCGAAAGTACTTTGATGTACATATACGTGCAACACTATTAAAACATTTTTCAGGCCCTTAATTTTTCTGTGCCAGAAATGTAGATTTTACAAATGCTTAGGATATTATTTCTAAATTTTCATTACTATGAGATGATTAGAAGATACTTCACAAAGTAAAAAGTAGAATTTTTAATTTATTGCAAGACAGTAACATGTACACGCAATACTAAAATACAGAAAAGTGGCAAAATAGAATAAACTATAGAATTAATTATGTTATAAGTGGTAGGGACACATAGCACTTAGATGAGTCTTATTAGTTAAATATTACATATCATAATTGATTATAATGAGACAGATGGTATATTATTATAATTAGTGCTATTAACTTACTTGAACCGACGATAATAAATATAAATACTGTAAATCAATCTCTTTATTAAAGTGCTAATAATAACGTATTTTTAATCTATCGTAAATGTGCGTATGCAGTAGAACTATATTCGAAAGTCTAGAGGGTATCAGTTGAGCAAATATATCTTATTTATTAAAAGTTTCAAACCTAAAGGTCCGAATACTTTCATGAATCACTGTAGATGTAAGAAATTTACGTTTATTGAAATCGTGATATAATGCAAGTTGTCTTTTAATATTTTCTGCAAAGTTATGAAAAATTACGTACGTACCCTGTCTTTAACAGAATGCAAACAGCAGAGATCAAGGTCTGGAAGGCATTAAATAAGCACATTAAATACAATTTAAGCCACATTAATCTTATTACACATACAGTGACTCAGAGTTTTTTAGTCAGACTGGAAACAGTTCATTATAGGCCAAGCCGTTGGGCAAAAACAAATTGCTCTGTCCTGTTGAAAATTTCAAATCGCTTTTGCATGGTTCAGCGTCGTACGTCTTAACTTATATGCACCACCATTTAATTTGTAATAACATTGTACTTATTTTCACATGACATTGAAGAAGATGCACATGACATTAGTAAAGGTATTGTCCATTACATTCTCAAAAGCCCATAGCCAATAGCTATTGTTTATTTAAAAATGGCAAATACTTGTTTGCAAAAGTGTAATTGATTTGATGTTCCCTGCTGCAGCATCCTTCGGTGAAATGTAGTGTTGGAATGGATTACAAAATTCAATCAATATATAATTTCGTTTATCTGAAATCTTTCGTTGATAAATCTTATATAACAACTGAGCCTTTGTCTGAACTGTAAGGATATTAATCCATGCCTCTCAAACGTAAGTTACTGCCTGCTTCAAAGGAATTAAAGATTAGCCTTTCACATTGAAGAGAAAGATGTCCAAGTAGTATATGACGATAGAGTCTTTCTACTTAACCTAAGTATCATATAATGAAACTACTGATTGGCCATACTTTTTCAAAGATTTTGAAGTATAATTAATTAATTAATATGAAAAATAAATCTAATCTCTTGGTGAAAAGGCAACGATTTCTGGAAAGATGAAAATTTTCCCGAGAACTAAATACGATAGCAAAATGATACATACAGTACTACTGCAAAATAGTGTCTTTTAAGGCAAAGACTCTCTTAGAACTTCGCAAACTAATAATATGCAATAAGTGTACGATGGAATAGATGAAATAGCATTCTCTTACATTCAGTGCTTAATTTTTCCGTTCAATTTTTATTTTTAATTGTAACGCTTGTCGCCCCATTTTTGCTTCCAATCGCTGCTTTGTGCTTAAAGTTGTTTCAATCAGCGGCTCGATAAACATTCGTCAAAGTGCATGCAGTTATGATTCAACGCCTGCTATGACCTGGTGTGTTATCAGTTTTGAAATTCTAAGTAAACCGAGGAACGAAAAGCTATCAAAATTGTTTTCCTATTGTCGTAGAGACGAAATCATTAATCGTGTTTCATTTCACTCGCGATATGGATACACATGCGTAGACCTCGTTCTTCTGGAAAATCAGTACGCTATAGGGAAGAAAGCAGGATGAAGATACAGAAAGAGATGGAAGCGGGAGGCGTCCGGCGCCGCGGCGCCTATCCAGGACGCCACCGACGCCGTCTAGCTCAGTTTTGGGTTTAGCAATTACTGCGAGATCCAGAACAGAGCACTTCCTTTATTTTCTCGATTAAGTTCCAGCAGCTAATGTATTCTAATACTTGTTTTCCTTTCACCCCTTTCGACAATGCCCTACATAAAAAGAAAACCATTCAGTTTATACTTTTTTATTGTTCGCCTATTTTATATTAAGCTGTATTCCTTTCTCAAGCGAATAGTACTTACCGTTAGGGTAAAAATGATCCAGGTTTCCTGTGTGTTTGGTCCATTTTATTTTAGACAGTATCTTATCACTTTATAGTAACATCTCAACGGTATATGACGATTAACACATAAACGATAAATCATTTTTATTTTATTTCATTTTATTCAAATATAGAAAAATTACCCATTAGTATAGAAGGGGAAACATGTTTGATTGAATTCGAATACATCCGTTATTTGTAATATTTTTAACACGTATATATGTGTAAACTAGTTTAACATAAACGCACTTATTTGCATGTATTATATACATATAACAGTCTACTGTAAAATCAGTAGGTCATCTACTATAATTAATTAAATATATTAACACTTCTTAATTCGTTTTCGAAGTTTTGCATTTGCCTGTAACTATTTTATTAATTACCCGTTGTTCATTATGCATAAAAAGATGTTGATAAACAATATTAGTTGATGTAACTATATCATCATAATATTTTATTATACAGAATGGTCCGTTTATCTCTTCTAATGAAAACTTCCTCGTTTTGAGAAGTAAAGTAAATTGTCTCAAGTGGGATTATTCGACTCAGAGGAGTAAGCATTATATATTATATTATGTTCGGATACAGTACCCTTATCAATGTCATTGTTTTTTTAATTTCAAGATCATCAGTCTTTGTTCTTAAATATGAATCACTCTTTTCTAATAGGATTATGGAACAAATCCAGTTAGCAAAGCGTTTTAGCTTAGTCTGAATTGTACATATCTGTTCTGTGCCTTATTCCCACATAACAATTAATTATTGTTATTCTTGTATTGTATCATTAATAAAGAAAATTAGGAAGAATATAGTATCATAGAGTCACAGTGACATTGAGCGCAAAAGTTGCATCTTCGATAGTCCGTCTGTTTTTCTCAAAGTAAAAGGTATATCGTTAAACGAAATAATAACTGCGACTCAATGTATTTAAGAGAATACAAACTTGCCGTCTTTTATATCACTACGCACGTGCTCGAAGTTCATGCCCTAGACTTCAAAATATCTCAAGTACTAAATACGTTGTCACGCGTTATCAGGTATTTTTGATAGGTTTCATTTTAACCGTGCAAAATCAAGTGGTTATACAGACTATTGAAGTCATTGCGAATCAAGGGTTTGACGAGATTTGAAAACTTCTTCTTGTGAAACAATATTATTGGTACTGCGTACCTCTTATGTTCTTTATAATTAATAACATTTCAAGCTATCCTTCTTAGAAAATATTTCTACTGCGCGTTGGTGATTACATTTTGAAAGATATTTTGCAAGCCAGGGAAAATATTTCTAGCACTTTATTAAAGTAATATGAAAGTAAGTCAGTATTCTTGCAAACCCATTGAATTATAGTTTTCGTGCTATTTTTATGTGAGTCAAGACCTATTTCGATAATTCAATTATAACATACCAATTACCTTGAGACACATGTTGAAATGAACAAAAATGTAACTTTTCTGTTCATGATCCTGTGGAAACTATTAAAGTATAGCTGAAATGCGTACCATCGTTGACGCGGCAAGACATATTATACAAACCAATAATGACAAAAATATCTGAATTTTAACCTATCTTTAAACATTCATTTTCAACAAATTTCTTGCATAGACGGTAATGATATGAATACTTATGTAACTACTTATGCATATTGGTAAATTCAATCATATATGATCATAAATACAATCATAGTAAAACAAATCGGTGACATAACTCAGGAAGGGGTTTGCTTTAAGTATAAATAAAAATTGATGACACGACATTATAATATTTTGCAGTAGTTCAATATCTTGTTACACAGATTAAGAATTTCAATATACTAACGTTACAAAATTATAATGGTTGAGAACATTCAAACTCGACTACGAAAATGTATATGATCTGTTTGTTATACCGGTATACAGTAAATGAGCGGTATATTAGTTGTGGGCAAAAGTTCTTTCGTTTCCTGCATTTTTTAACAATGGTTTTATTTTCGTATACGAATTACACCAAACACATATTTTCCTTCACGCTGTACAACAACTACAGATTTCCTTCTTTAATAATAAGTGAACAAATGGATAATGTATAGATACAGAGATAATAAAAAAAAATACTAAGAGCAGTTGTTGTCTTCTTATTACCTAAAAGGCATTAGAACTGTTGCACCCAGCTAATACACATCTGACCAACAAGTTCAAATAAATCACACTTTTATCATTCCTTCTTGCTGCACTGAGCTCTAAAGTTAAGCATACACGTTTCGGCACCCTACACATTAACACCATATTTTATAATTCGCCGTTTAAAACACAGTTTCTACTGTCGGAGTACGAAGTCGATAGCCTCGTTAACTCGAAGTTTTCAGGTTGTTGCGCGTTTTGCCAATGCACAGTGATGCAAATCGAAAGTGTAGTTTTCGAAGTGCAGTTAATCACTGCCTGTTGACAGAATTCCTACCAAATATTGAGGTAATCAGAATTTTTGACAACGAGAAAATATATTTAAAGTCCTGCCATGCAGACAGTTAGAGTTACAAAACTGAAATGGGAAAAACATGAAGTTCAAATTGCAAAACAGGCCTGAACGTATGAAGACTAATTGTAAGATTGAATTTTGCATGACATTTTGAAAATTAATTTGACGGTCTTAACTTTAGCTTTGATATTATTTCGATTTCCATGTAATAAAGTTCCTCCAATTAATTCAAATATAATGTACATTAGGCGAGACATTTAAAAGTGGCCGCCCGATTGCCCGATAACTCGATTGCTATTGGTGATGGCGTCTTTAGACCCGTACAGTGACCTACAACTCAAGCTCACTCAAGATTGTTGCAGGGCAACTGCGATAGAAAATATTTCACCTTGTTAAACTTACGAACATTTCCGCCTACAAAAAAGACTATGAACGCCAGACACATTTTTTTTGTATCACGTAGCAACCTTATTATTCGGGTGGCCCGCTTTAAATGCCTCAACCTGTATCCAAAACCATTGCATAATACATTTAATGGCTCAATGTAACACGTGTGCTCCGTTCGGAATTAATGAATCATTAATAATGTTACGTCGTAAAGGCCTCCGTATAAAATGGGACGTCGAGCGCGTGGTCCCCAGCGCCCGGTCAAGGGATTATCGAGGACCAGTTAATGACACTGCTGCTTCGCGAACGAAACAGCTAGCATTGTTATATCTTTAATGCTGAAGCTACACGCCTTCAGGTTACCCACGACTTCAGCAGTCAATTGCATGAATCATAAACGTGGACTTCCAAAGGGGCCTCCGACAGGGGCTGGTCCCAACACACATCTGGCAGCTCATGTTTGGACACCCTGGCGAAAATTCCGCTGCATTGCCAAATTGATGGCAACGTGAGAAGACACACCCTTACCTCTTAGAAACGCTCTTCGGGGGCTAAGGAAGGGTGCGGCTACACCTACAAAACACGCTGATTGGTATTTAGTAATTTTTCCTAATATCCAATCAGCGTGTAGAAGATTACTTCTGAGTCGACGTTTCGACGAACGTTCGACAACGAAATCAGTTCCATTCCGACTACCCTCGGGACAAGAAGAGCCTTGATCTTGAGTTTACTATCGCTTTAACTCGGAAGTCAGAATCGAGCCTTACAACCTCGATTTTGAATGCGCGCAAGCCCAGTCTTGCATCTTAACATAGCGACGGAACAAGGGTTCCGGAGTTTGATTTACGACCATTCTTCGTTATTCCTGTCCCGATCCAAGTTACGAATATCGTGACCGATACGACACCACAAATAAATAGGTACTTCCTTCTGTGTACATCTTGATTTAAATAATATGCGGTATGCGTGGACACATGCCTACGTATAAGTAGAATAGTAGTACCTATGCATTCATTTTTCTCTTAATTTGGCAGAACGAAACGATACAACTGATTACCTGATTGTAATGACATATAAAATTCATGATCAGAAAACATATAATCATTGTGGGTGCGATTTTGAGGTCACTGATAACATAGTTTTACTAATTCCACATATTAAATTGGACAAAACCAAAATATGGACTTCAAACATATCTAATATTAACATTAAATTTAATTACTTCTTCTCACCCATCGAAATTGCGCCAAATAAATAGGTAGGACTCCCGAAATGGTATCGAATTCGTTACCCAAATAACAAGTTATCCTCGGACCTAAAAGATGTTCTGTAATGCGGATAATATCCTTGGCATACGTTCAATGCACGTTAAGTGCCGTTTTCGCACGCAATCAAGAAGTAAAAGACAACAGACGTATTTGTGCAGTTTATTATTTTTACGGAGGAAACTGTAAATGTACATCGTTGACCAAAGTAGTTAACAAATTGTGGTGTAGTTTTAAATAGATTACGAGTGTATGAAGTAATATACGTACAGTATATTAGACCAAAGCTGTAGTCTATTCGCACTATTCTATTTTTATGCAAAATGTATAATTAAAAACGTTTGCTTACAATGTAATCCAATAAGGGGGAAGGTAGAAAATGTTTTCAGTGGTGTAATTATCTTGCACAGAAGAACTTGGTCAAATTGCGTTGCTATTTTTTCTTAGGAAACGTAAGGCGACAGGAAGGAAAGAACTTAAATCTTCGAAGGATCTTTGGTCGATCGGCATTTACTACCAATACATTCGATTATTATCCAATTGTCATTGAACACAGCCATCGAAGTATGGATATTACTGGATTATTTAGGTAAATCGTCAGATTGAATGCCATTGTTATAGGTACTTCTGCAATAATAAAAAACAAACTATAAGGTTTTTAGTAAGTCATACATTGCATATTCATTCGACTATACACCGAGAATATTACATAGCCAGCTTAAATAAACCAGCGGTGCCCGGGCTTCGTGTATATTAACGTTAAAGTAACATACACATCGCAGTGGTTTATCGCAGATCTCGTAGTACACCATAATATCCCAAAATAAACAACCGCCTTTATTAATTAATGTCTGAATACTTACAGATATATACTTCATCGTGCAATGCTTACTTATATGCATAATAATGCAACTGAAAATAACCCTTTTCCTTACAATCTTTACGCTGTGGTGCGCGTCAGAATTGACTATTTAATTCCTGTATTGGAAAATTTCTTCATTTCTTAATTCATGAGTTGAAGATATAGCTAAAACTTATCAGGACTACCACTCGTGTTTCCTTTTGTATTTATGTTTCTATATTGTATTTATATCTAAGTACGAGTGTCACTCGATATTGTAAAGAAAGGGGTGAAACTTTTGCGATGTGTCAGGAGGATAGAATCTGGAAGGAAGGGTGACGTATATGTATATTCGACAGGGTTCTAGAATTAATTTAGTTTAGCAATTGAACCTAGAACGCTTGAACCCCGAACTCGCGTGATATGAGAGCACACTGTATGTTTCAATTAACAACAGTAATCAAAATCTCACCCTCGTAAGTGTGCATAATAATGAATAATATTTTTCACAAAAACGAAGGCAATTCGACATGAAATATTTATCGTTCCATCCATATACCAATGAGTAATCATTTAATCATTATTCCTTAATCTCAGTGTTCCATCTTTTCTTCTGGACTGTTGAAAATTTTAGATTTATTTGCGAAAAGGGCAGGTCCCTGTTAGTATGATACCGACATTTCTGAAACAGTTGTCGAGTAAAACGGTATGCATTAACATAAATAAGTAGTACTACGATGCTGCTACGCTCAGTGTATACGTCGCGTAATTTAAAATGTCCCAGGCAAATTAGAGTAAAGTGCCTTTCGACAATTTCACTACACGGAGTTTGGCGGTGTCGGGCAATGGTTTAACCAGAGGCCGTCAGAAAATGAATTCGTCGCAAACAGAATTGAATATTTCTATGGAGCTGGATCATTTGGCTTGAAGAAAGAATCGGGGCAAAGTCTAAAGAAATAATAACGATTATTATTAGTAGACCAAACAGGTTGCAATCTTTTCATTCCCAGAATCTTTAACAGAGATCGGAAAGTGATCGCGCGTGAGGGTAAAAAATTGTGATAATCTGCAAGAAGGAATCGTCGGTGCGCAATAATGAAAGCATATACGGTGCAAAGTGGTCGGAGAGCGTCAGGATGTTCGGCGCCACATTGCCCCGACCCAAATTGTAATAATACCGTCGGCGAAGGAGCGTTGGAGACGCTCTGTTGCGAATGATGGAGGACGAGAAAGAATGATCGTACACCAACCCATATTTGCTTTTATCTTGGACGTGGCCAGCCGCTTCTACGTCACATTATTCGCCGCGCGTTCTATAGATTTTACGCGACCTCCGTTTCGACGAGTTCTTCGTACGTTGCTCCCCTATTTTACTCTGCTATCCGCTGTCACGCGATCAACGAAAACCCATACCCATTTAACATAAGGGGGTAGAACGACTTTGATTCGCGTGCGCGCAGTACCGACGATTATATCCAGGCTGTTTGCATGAAAACGGATTTCACCGCGAGAAAGTGTCATGCTTTCCAGAAAAATATCGCACCGCGGAAGACATTAAGCGGCGGCGAAAGAAACTTTTCTCGTGAGGATAAATCAGCCAACGACACCCGCGAAATGTGTGTTCGGAAAAGTTCCACCGGCTAGATGTAATAATAAGGATGACGTGGGTGGGTTAGTTGGAATGTCGTTCGTCGAACGATTGTTCCTAATAATTCGTCGTAAATTCGGTGGGAATAACCGGATAACTCGTGCGGTATTACGATCACGTGTTTGTTGACTTTCGGAGGGTAATATTTTCATCGACGGGGAGGAATATTTTGGTAAATAACGCTGGCGCGTTATTGCCGAAAGATTCTTTCGTTTCCTTGTAGACACGGAATTCTTTTTTATCTGGCTTATGAAATATTGGTGGAGTAGATCGAAGTTTATTATTTAGCATTTTATTGCTATTATTGACGACTTTGGGTTCAGACATTTGTGTGGTTTTCGTGATTGATCTGTTTTTAACAATTTACCTACGGTGCCCTGAGACTTGTGGGTAAATAAATTGATTTGAATAATGTTAGTGTGACAATTTATATGATAGCATATGTAAACTTTATTCTGCATTTTACATTACACATTGGCAATAGTATTCATTGATTATTGGATTTCCCTTTTAAACATATTAAATATTATTATTATTAATGTAAAAATACATTATACTTTTTAAAAATGATTTATATAAGCGTATGGAATTAAGCACATTGGCTTCTAAAATAAACTGTCTAATACTTTGTTGCCAAACAAATTTTTGTTACCTCGTGATACTAAGCCCAATAATAAGGATAACTCTAAATATAAAATGTCAAGGGTCCATCCAGCGCTTTGGGGACAAAACTTTGAAAAACCCTCGTATTAGGACCTTCTCATATATGTATACAGAAATATATAGACATCTGTATTATTACAATTGGATTATTACTATACACTCATTATTTTTTCTTAGATCGTCTTTAACAATATGTAAAATCTTAACCAACCTATGCATACATATTATTTCATTAATATTTCCTGTTAGAAAATCTCTTACACAGAAGAAACTAACCTTTCGCGTGTTTTGCATCATAAACATCCAATACGATTGTTACCGTGGATCTGTATTAGCAGAATACAAACATGCGAAGAATTATCCATCCTTTACAATGGTAGAAAGTGCTGAATCGAAGCTTGCGCGTTACAAAGTAGACAACCACCATTCAACGGATGAGCTAGCGAACTACTTGTCTCCATCTGTGATCCACTGTTCAAGGAGTTAGTAACGTGTATTTAGATGGGGAATATATAATTAGGGGTGAAAAAGGCGAATGTGAAAATGCAAGAATCGTGTTTTGTATAAGTCTAGTATAAATTCTTCATTCTTATACATTCGGATGTTCATTCAACGAAATAGATAACATTGCTACATTGGAAAACCCTACAATCTAGGACGGAAAAAAGCAAGAATTATTAGTAAAACATAAAATTAGTTTAGGATCTTTGTAAATATGGATTTGCCGATCTTTGTATGCTTATGGTGCTTCGCATTTGAATTGCTGTGAATAGGTGCTGAAGAAGGGGGCAAATTACTAATCGGTTAACATATGGTACACTGAGGAAATACTGTAGAATCCTTCCTTGACAAACTACAATTCATTTAAAAGTTGGAGAAGAGGTGGAGAGAGGTGTTGCCTGAAACAAAGGCTACGCTTGAGTTTCCTGCAAGTAGCACCGAGTAGAAGACAATTTCAAACGCAATTGTGAAAGAAAGGGAAAACCTTCCGCAATTACCACCACGCGAAGTTAATTTCAGCAAATGGAGTCCCAATTGAACAAAATGGGATCGTGGGTTATCTTATTGACAACATCTGAAATACCATTCTACAAAAACAGGAACGCTTGAAAAGCCCGAGGAAATATTCAGAATTCCGTCAATATGAATAGATTGTTACAAACTGCAATTACTTTTTGATACAAATGACCAAACCATATGAGTAGCCTCGTGCAAGAGGGAGCATGGCACAAAATGTTAAAAAATAATATTTTAATTAATTCTGACACCTGTTGGTATCTCGATATTATCCCTTAAAGTGTAACTACGTAGAAACCTACTAAATTTTCTACTCACAATGAGATTACTGTGTAGGTGTATTAACACATCTGAATATTGTTTTACATAGAGTGTGTTGTGTCTGTGGTGCAACATAAGTATGTACTTACATACTTTGATCAATACATCAATAAAAAAAAAGGACATAAAACTGTATATGTCATGGTCATATGTTGTCAAAACTACGCATATTCGAACCATAAATAAATGTCTAATCGGCATCTTAGTACACTTTTATTGCATTCCCTGTTTGTATTTGATAGCCGTTTATCCCTATCGCATACTGCACTGCCAAACGGCCGGCAATAAGAGTATCTTACTATCTCACATTTAGTGAAAAATCGACTAACCGCCTGGAATGTTCTTGCTCAAGAAAAGCTCGTTTTCCAATGACAGCAAATCTTTTTCATTAGTAATTTGAAGCCGTTAAGTGGTGAAAAGTGCGATATTTCTCGAAACATGTTGCTGAAATTCTAATTTTTTATAGAAATTACAATTTTCTACAATACATGCAGACTGTGTTCAACATACTGCAAAATATGGGTACCGACGTAATATCTGCTAATGCATCATTTTCTGTTTGAAACAATCAATCCCAATTCAAACAGTGTAACACAATTCCGAAACATTTTTCATAAATTTTGTCAGAAAATACTACTTGCAATTAATAATACTACTAATAATAATATATTTATGTTTATGGGTCAATATGTCAAATAAGTAACAATAATTTGCCTTATTATATTAGTTACAAAAAGTACGCGATAACGCAATATCTTTGATCTGTGAGAGCATTTATTTCAGCTTCTCCTTTTAATTTAAACAATCCTCATTTCTACAATAAATAGCATACATTGTTCTTCTTTTTACAACAAATAACATATATATGGAAGGCTTAGAAGCCAATCAGCGTAAGTCCAACTTTCCCTGGAGATTAGTTACGTAGTTCAAAAATCTCTTCATTGTTCAAACTTTCAGTCACTATTTTCATACGTAAACCATAGATGACGGTACTAACATTGTCATTTTTTCCAAGAAATTTGTAAAAACCTTATATATCTGGGTTTGACTGCCAATGGACTTACACCGTTTGGCTTCTGAACTATATTCTTGTCTCGTGATGAAACCATTGCATTTCAATGAGATTTAGCTCTTTATACTGCATTACTCATGACACCATTGAATGATTTTTGTGGAAGTAATCACAATTCGCTCATGTCACGTAAGATTTTCAACTAGAAAAATGGTGATTCGACACAAAATACAAAGGAGGATAGCGGATTTCGGAGAAATTTTAGACGAGTGATTGCATCCTGCGCCCTTACACTCGCAGATGAATTGATAACTATCTTGTATATAACGACCTCTATAGCATTCCGCGTCAGCGTTCCTCCACTTCGCGCATTCGCGTATTGTTATATATTCTTGCGAATCCATAAAATAATCTAAAATTGTAGAATTATAGAAATAAATTAGAGAAATAGGCAGAACCATAGTACTTAGGTACATGCCCATCACGCCTATCACTGCTACCGCAAGGGTCCCGTTTGGGAACTATAGATAAAGTGAGCAGATTCGGCACTGGTGTTAGGTGGTTGCCTAATGCCTGGCGACCGCGCTTTTAGGCCGGTTTCACACAGAGATATGCGTATCGTGATACACGTATCGTGTATGCGTATCGCGATACGCGTATGGGGTATATATCCGAGCATTGAACACGCATTCCGATTTGTTCCAGTCTTGACGATAAGTATCGCCATCGGGCCGATGTTCCCGGGAAGCACGAAATCAGTATCGCGATACGACAGATGAAACGTTGAACGAAACAGAAATGACCTATATTTCATTCAAGGACGTGTATCTCGATACGCAACTCACTATTCGTGTATCGCTATACGCGCATCTCCATGTAAAACCGGCCTTGCCTATAATATATCTACACATTTTAATCTATATTTTATGAACGGGACATTTACGATAGCAGTGACCAGCCTTGGTGGCCACCTCTATGCGTAAGCTTTCCAATGGCTTGCCGTACAACTCAGTGGGGGTGAGCTTAAATACTATAACCCTATAAATATGGATTTATTAAATGAAAAGTAATAAAAGCGCAAACTTACATAAATACACAGCTTTACGACAAAACGGTTGTGACGAACGACACGGCTTCAAATATTTGATATCGACCATATTGAGAGTACAATCTTCATCCTTCTTGCTGTTACACTGATAGCATTTGGCAGCATTTGATTCCTCTTATGCCCATTGATAATGAATTACACAAAAGCAGGGGAATGATGTACGAAATAACATAGTATTAGATGATCATTTAACTCCTTAACCTGTCAGCTGTACATGTATGACGGGCATATACTCGTTAACAGCTAACAGGTTAACCAGGAATGACAAGCTAACTCGTTACAGGAAAATGAAAGTGTTTAAATCGTCTTGTTCGCTGGGGAAGTATATTCCACTCAGGAGTTGACTCGTCATTCCAGATGAAAGGGTTGAAACTTCTCTTGCATAGTTAGGCTTGTGAGATTTGTATTTTTGTTTCATATTTATGTTTGAAACGTAAAACAGAATAATCTTTCGCATAAAAGTTATCTCGAAGGCTATATTTATATTTTTTGCATAATAATTGCTAAAAGGCAATGCATTCTACTTCATTCATGCTTGATAATATCACCAACGAGACGCAAATAGTGAATGTCTCATCTGTGATAACATATATTCTGCTTTACCTACAATAGCAAAGTATGGTACTCGGTTTATAAAACTTACCTCCATGGAACACTATCAAAAGTAATAGGACGTGCAATGCATTTATTTTCATTCGCATTCTTAATTTTCTTTGACTTTATATTTACAATTCTTGATAGTATTATCATGCAACATGTGTTCACGTACCTTCGACGTCAACCCACTCAGTCTCCAATCACAATTTTCTCAGCAAACTGTAATTCTAAATATATCGACATTAAAACATTAACTACATTAAAGAGCTTAAATAAATATGGGAAGAAATCTCATTATCGAAAGCAATAGTAATATTGTTTTGAAGGTTATACCATAACATGACAAATGAATCATCACTGATACGAGAAATTTCTTTCTTACACTTTTATTCACACACTAGATCGCGTTATGTAATTTTACACTTTCCAAAATCCACTATTAAATTTGTTTCTTTAATAAATATATCATATTTTGACTTGCTTAGGTATAGAGAGCTAGTAAATACTTTTCCGGCATGAACGTGGCGAAATCGATATATCGCTTCATTCCTAACACGTGAAATAATTTGTTTCTACGTTTCTGTTCTTATAGGAGAGGTTACCCAGATGACCAATTAGTTTAAATAAGATAATAGTTGGAAGTTATATTATTCGACCTCCTAATAACCGAAAAGAGTGTCACTCGCTCGGAAAATTTGATATCGGCCAGAAAAATGGCGCCAAAGTCCACAACTTTTTTCTGCTTGTAATGCAATTTTCTCCTAAATTATTCTTAGTTTGCAGGTTCATTTTCTAGATACATGTAAATAAAATAATTGCCCCTTTAAGAAACCGAATTTCTATAGTCTCCTATAGAGACATTAGTACACTACCCAATCCAACAGTCCGGACCTCCTCAAAAACAAATTAATTTTTTAAATTTGGGCCACGTTTTTGCGATTTTCGGGACCACTGTGCGTCGCTAGCAAACAGTACTGCTACTCTCTAATGATTAATTTCGCAAATTACTAAAAATTTGCAAACTATAAAAGAGATAATATCTCTTTAGAAAAGCGTATTTTCTGAAATTTTTAAAAAACGAGGACTCTTTGATGTTACTTTGATGTTAAACTGTGGATTAACATAAAACGGTTTTTGCATATAAACATTTTAAAAATACCAGTGCAAAACTCAGGGTAAGCGATGTATGCATTCATATAATAAACATTTTTTTTACATGTACATATTACGTATATGTATATGTATATTATTACATGGCAGTGATTGAATATTGTTACACAAATTACTATGAAAACAAAAAATACGAAAGGCATCAGTCAATTTCAAATACAAAAGATAATATAGACTGCTCACCACTGCGCAGCTACACGAAACTCTATATCAAAATTAGTACAGCTTTTATAATCGCTTTATTTCCGGCTACCTGACTGGGTCAAACTAGATTGAGCACTTAGACCCCACTGTGGTCTTAAAGAGTTGGTCTCATGGATTAATAGAGTAATGAGATGAATTTTTTTGTGGAATTTATTATATTAGACGAGAAAGTTAAGAAGCAGGTTATTTTTTAGAGCGCGGATCTGAAAAATTTATTTACCGATTCATTTTCTTATCATGGCGAACATTTATACATCCTTTCGCTGATACCTTACGCAACTGTGTTATAGATGTATCTGTATTGCTGTGCCATTTAAATAAAAAATATCGGAGTAACGAAAAATAAAGCATAGTGGATAAAATGATTTAAAAAACCATAGCTTATGTACATATGTGGATAATATATATATATATATATATATATATATATATATATATTATCCATATATTTTGTTACAAATATCAATTGTATTGTACAATCTAGATTATAGAATTAATTCACATCACATTATTTAAAAACACCAGATACAATGTCAAATATAAACGTACAGTAAGTTTCAAGGAAGCCGGAGAAAAACAGCATTGCATTATGCCCACTATTACAAAATATTGGGTTGCAACATAGATAAGTTCAATTATCGGTTGCAAGCATAAACATATATATTAAACGTAGCCGAACATATTTATGTTGCAATCCAGTAACACTTTCAATATCGAAAGAAACAGAAATTCGTTCGAACAGATTGCGTTTAATTATTCTATATATTGTACTGCAATTCACGAACGAGTTTGGAATATTAATTTCTAAATGTTCATTAATAAAATGTGGCATGTTTTTCTGCCGATAACTTTTTGCATAAATTCGAAATATACTTCATTAACACCAACTTATAGTAATCGAAACACTGGGATGTTTATCACCTGGAATATAACGTTCGAAGATGTGTCAGGGACTTACTATGTTGCTAAGTAAGTTAAGTTACAACACTAACTGCGATATATAAGACGCAGTGAAGATGAGATCGCAGATCTGCTCAACAGAGATACGTACAGATGATATGTTTCAATTTTCTACTTCTTCAATAGTTTTCACTTCAATAGTTCGATGGTAAATGAATTAATATTTTTCATTCTCACTTATTCAAATAGAAATTTATAGAACTGTTGCTTTACGAAGAAAAGAACTAAACTAAACTAAACACTACACATTATTCTGCCGCAGAACAATTTTCTTTGATTGAACTCTAAATCGATTTCAACGAGAATACGCGGACAAAAATGGTTACGCCTTGAATTGGTATACGTATAAAAGCAAAGTAGCCCTACGTTCGACATTACAGAGAAATACATATTGCCATCAAACTTTTTGATCACAAATCCGTAAAATTTGCAAACGTATCTAAATGTGAGCACGCGTCTGCTCGGGTACCTTCTCACTCTATAACGAAGAGAAGGATATAAATCGGGTTGAAGCATTTTGTTGCTAACTTTCCCATTGTCGAGCTTAAAAGAAAAAAATAGGTCACAAGAGGCCATGACTCAGGAATGGAGTCGCAACATGGAAAGATATCCTTCTCGTTCCTTTCCGTATTGTTCGCGTGCGACTTATTACACGAGCTTCCATGACATTTCATGACGTTCAGTGTGTCACAGGAAAAGGGATATTATCCACTTAGTGTGTTCCAAACCACCACTTTACGCTCCATTTGAACATAAAGCTCTACGTACCGCCCACGGCCTTCCCTATTTAACTTTGCAGCCCTGCCTTATCCGTCAAAACAATTATACTTTTCATCGCCATTGATTTCAGATTCCCACATTTACATTATACAATCTATGGAAGTGGTCAGATTTCAGTCGGCCTTGTTTTCGTCGAATCGAAGCGAAGCAAGTTTATAAGCTGGTCCCGGGAAACCGGAAGGTGGACCGTGATGTAACATCAATGTTCCGCTGCAAAAAGATATATCTTTGAGAAACGTCGGTGGACGTAATATCGAACCGATCTGTGGCAGGAATGATCAATTCTCGGTCTTCGTCGTCATGGATGCGCTCACCGTGTTTTACAAGAGTTCGCGGGGTACTTTAGAATCGCGCGACACGCGTGCTTCGCGAGTTAACAAGCTGTCGGGACGAGGTGGCATGAACTGATATCTAGAATAAAATTGCCACTGCATATCGTTCCCTTTTATTGAACTTTGAAGGATGGAACTTTGAGAAAATAGCCAACCTCGACGGTGCAAATAGCATCGGCGTTATTGAAATAAAAGGAAATCCCCTTACCATTGTGCACGTTGATTCGTAAAATAAACATCGCCCGTGCCCACTTGCAACGAATTGCTGCAAGAGCAACGTCCTATCGGTCCTGTTGCGAACGGTGAGAGAATTTTGCAATTATGTATCATTTTGATCGATTCGTAGGACAATCGTAGGACAAACGCGAAACGAAAATAAAAGGTGAATAACAATGGTGTGGTCAGCGAAGCAGGGCAAAAATCAATGGCAGGTAGCAACATCCACATCCACCCACGCCCCCTCGGTGTGTTCGTCAAAAATATTGATTTCGCATAAGCGGGTGCGTGGCAGTGGAACCTGGGCAACGAGGAGGAAGCGACGAAACTTTCCCTCGACCGTGGATAGATCGTTCGGGCCTTGGATTGTTCGTCGCTACTAGTTCGTTTTTCCGTTCGTCTCGCCTCGCCTTGTCAACCTTAGCGTACCTCGCTGGCAATCACGTATTCACGGTTCTGTCAGTGGTGTAAGCATCGTCGCCTTAGTTGCGGGCTTGCGCTGCAATCGCTTCGAGTAACGAGCAGCGCGAACAGTGCTTCAGCAGCTGTCGGGGCCGAATGGTTAGCCTCGTCAACCCCTGATCGTAACCGCCTTCTCTTTTTCTCTCTCTTTCTATCTCTCCCGCCGCTAACGACACCCCGATCGCGGAACACGGTCGGGTGCAAGTTACGACAGTGCCTTCGAGGAACGTTGATCGTTGATCGTTGATCGTTGAAGGACGTGCCAGGATATCGGAACCAACATGAAACGCTCTATCGTCCTCGTCGTTTGTCTATTGGCAATTCTCTGTGTCTACGGTAAGCGTGTCTGGGCGTAGAGTCTGGTTTTCTACGGTTCAACGATCCGGGTGGGTTCGCGAACACCGCTTCCTATCGATCCGCGCGTCCTTCCCTTAGTTAGACCTAGTTTCACCGTTTCCACGCTTTCGTCGCCGCGGAAAGCATGGAGGATTATCTTTGCGATCTTTGCGATCGCGTCGCTCCGTTTACCTAACGCGATTGATAATGTCCGGATAAAATGTTCGTAATGTTCGTTCGTATCTGCCCCCATTTCTTTTTTTAATCGAGAAAATAATTGGTTTGCGTTAGCGTCTCGTTTCAGTCGGTCGACACGAGTCGCGTCAATTCGATTTCTTGTAATATCGTGAATACGTTTAGGACTCGTTGGAGATCTCAGAAAATATATTCGTTGGAAATCGTGCGACTGGGGCTGCGAAAGTTGATTAATAATTCGCAATAATTTTGCCCCAATATCGTTCTCAATTTATCCTCCTCTCCCGCCGCCCCTCTAAACGACACCCGTAATTGCTGGAATTAAATTTCTGCAGTTCTTGTTACTGTAGTGATAGTACAATCTGCTTCGAAAGTAGATCGAGCTACTTCCTCATTTGAAAGAAGTGCTTAAACTGAGTGCCAGTGCCGCGATCGATTTAACAATAATTACGAGCGTATGCAAAGCTGCATATGTGTTGGTAGAAAACGATATCGAATTTCCGTGAACCGAGAAATTGTGATCGAACGATCTACGATTTGTGATATCCACAAAACACACGCCACAAATACAAAATGCGCGCCGGAATGTAAAGCGGTGGGCGTCCATATTTGCCTTTCGAACTTTTCGAAATGTTCAAAAGTTCGTTCTAGTTCGTTTGTAAATTATTAAAAGGTCCTCTGCGAAAATGTATTATTATTTACTCAACAGGATATTGACTTGCGTCTGTTCTATATTTGTTAGCGTCTGCTCTTTACGCTCCATCGTACTGTAAAGTATGAATGATCGGAGAAACAAGATTAGAAGGCGAAGACAGGCGCGTAAACTTATCGTGGTTGTGCCTTTCTAGGGCAGATAGCTGCATTGATTTTTATATCAGTTAGGGTCAAGCGAACGATGAACCCTTCGACGAAGGGAGCCCGTACTCCCTGTGCATGCTTTCTTGCAACGCGTTCTGTATTTTGGAAAACGTTGCTCGTATAAAAGACATTCAACCGGGATTATTGAGTAATTGTAAGGTGTCAAAACGTTGGTCTACATAAACGAACGCTACGTGTCGTATAGACATAAAACATTTAAAATAAGATAGTTCGTGATTCCCGCGGTCAATAACGGACGAGCAATCGTATTATTTTCCTTTCACGCTGACCTTTCTTATCAGTCGTTTGATAATAATTGTGAGTTCGTACTTTGAATAATTACAGCATCTGTGTTTCCAGTGCCACTAGTATAATTATCAAATCTCAAGTACAGTTTAATAGTCTTGGGAATAACATCTTCGAACCAGTTGCCGAATCGCCTTTAAAATACAACGACCATTGTTATGTCGTAGATATAAGTGCGATGCAATGTTACCTTTGCAACAGTCACAATGACAGTCGGTGCGCCGATAAACATCCACCTGATGCTCTCAAAAAGGATTGCTCTGACCTCAAGGACGGCGCAAAGTACACCATGTGCAGAAAGATTACGCAAGTCGTTGAATTCAGCGTGAATGGCCGTAAGTAATTTTCAAATTATGTTCTTGAAATGGCAATTACTGTACTTTTAAAAATATCGGTTAGCTTCGATTCACAACCAGTTGTTTTTGATATCGCTAATTGCTAGACACACTCTGACTGAAGACTGAATAGCCGAACCATATATCTTTTGCAGCTGCATTAATATTTACGAAACGTTTAGGAAAACATACATTCCTATGTAATATTCTGTTGTATCGAACCCTCACAGTCTATCCGGTTTTTTGATTAGTCTTTAAAAGCCTGGAACACATTAGCGTCAATTCAGTACCTGTTGCGCTGTAGTAGCAGCTGGAGCAACCTGATATTGCGCATAGAACGTCTAACATAAGTTATTACACTGCTACGTTGCTATCCGTTTCGCCGCATCGCGTTACGACAAATAAAATAGATACAACGATTACGTCTGTTCGAAACAGTTCCGCCCGATACCAGAGTCATAAGAGGCTGTGGGTGGGACGAGTCGAACTACAAAGGAAGGTGCTACCAGAGAAGCGGTTTCGGTGGTCGTCAGGAAGTCTGCTCGTGTTTGACAGACTATTGCAACGCAGCAACACCGAACCTTTTACCACCATCATCTTTAATTCTGTCGTGCGTTGTCGTCAGTGTTCTGCTAGCGTTCGCCCGCAATTAAATTTGAAGAAAGTTAACATACCCCCGAACAGTTGACGAAGAGAAACGTTCGAGATCGTTAGTACCTACAAGCAGCTTCGACTTCGCATTCCGAATGCGGATGTCAAGAACAGTGTACGAGGCGATGCATTTCAAAAGGAAGTATGATACAACTTGCACGCTATTACGGCGGATAGGAAAAATAATATAGAACAATTGAAATAACGTTATTATCACGAAATCAAATTCTGGCGATCTCGAAATGCACGAAGGAACGAAGGAATTCTCGATGAAAATCTGTTCTATTCGAATTATAGAGACAGTGCAATGGCACCTTCCTGTCCATTGATTGAAGGTTATCGTAGTTCTAGATGAAACATGTACGCTGTTCCTGGTTACCTGAGCATTTTCAAGTGAAACGCACCAAAAAAGAACGAACAAAAAAATGAAGATTAGCTGTCTTTAATCATTATGACCGTAATATTAATGTCGACAAGTATTATAAAATTCTCTAATTCCTAGAACAAATGATCGAATTTAGACATCTTTTTTCTTGTACTGAAACATTCGCATCAATTATATCATTCAAGCCATTCTATCATGATCCACATCTGTAATCTTTTTTTCTTTGACAGATAGTTATATTTCTCAATAAAAAATAAATGTTCATAAAAAAATTCTACAGGAATTCAGGAATGGTATAATTTTTGATACTTTCTGCGGAAACGTTGAACAGCTTGTCGAGCACTTCTCGATTATGCGTAATTCTTCTTGAAACTCGCCAATTTAGGTGCTGAAGGTGTGACCAGATGTCACGTTGTGTTCACTCGACAATTTTCTGCGTAGAGCTTAAGAATGATATTAAACGTATTACAATCACGCAACTTGTTGAAAGTCTATATATTGTGACAACGTTCGCGAAAAAAACATCTGTATGACACGTTTTCGTGCGAAGCGAGGAAAATATATCGGAGCTGTCGTTGCGGAAAATACAGGGTCTGTTATTTCCCTTCATCCTATCGAGCAATGTATGAAACGGTCGGTGTCTGACGAAAAAAATTAATTTGACAAAAATCACTCTCTTCCCGACCGTCCTAACAAGAAATCTTTTTCTACGCGAAACCAAAGTAGCAAATCTAGCACGACTTATTCTACCTGTATTTCAATAAATATGACATTGACCGAATGAAACTATTTGCGCCTCGCATTTGCCGTGGACAAACTAAATTTCATAATGTATCGTATATCATTCGTACACTTTTATGTACACTTATGCGCCCGCATATTTTCATAGATTCATACAAACGTATAACACATTATCGTATATTACTCTGTATGCTTTATCAGCATCAGGTATATTTAGAAATAATAAGAAATTAATTAGCGCATGAAACTTATAATTACGATAGATACTTCGCGGCCGAAGGTTCGGCCTGAACCGTACGTCAAATTTTTCACTTATTTCATTGTTCCGTGTAGAGAATTTTGTTTCAGGCCAACGGCCTGTAAACTGCCATTTTTCGTCGTGGTCTTCGTTGACATTCGTTTCGTACATTACCATTTGCCTTTCAATATGTACATATAAGTTTTGTCGGTTCTCGTTTACAAGGAATTTCAATTCGTTTCACGTGGAAAAAGAAAGGTTGGACGGAAAAAATATTAAAATGTATATCGATTGACTCGAGAAAAGGGTGAAACGATTTGAAAAGTCGTGGAGCAACATCGAGTCCTATAATTTAGACGCGAGTTCGTTCGTTAAGAGTTCAAATCCTTTATTTCCTCTATTTTTCTATGCGTACTTATTTAAGTTCGGGTATGATTTTATCTTATTACTTGTGATCCTCACGAATACAGTTTTCTACTTTGCGACGTTTTCTCTTTGTGATTTACTTTAACACGTGTATCCGAGCACAAATGATTCACTCAAGAGGATCGAGAAAGAATTTAATTGTCAGGTAAAATAAAAATTGCTAATCAATTTGCATGTGGAATACGGATGAAAGGAAAATATACTTAGGTTAGCGACATGTCAGTCATCAGCTGACGTAATGGCTAGGTTCATTTCGTTTGGCATGAAATGTAATATATTATATATATATATATATCATTTAGCAACAATTGTTTTTCCTGAATCTTGTGCCGAGAAGAAAAAAGAAAAGATACGAAAACTATTAAAACTGTTTCACGTGCCGATCGAAAGCTATACAACCTAGGCGCGTGTAATATGTAAACGAGTATATTAAGGAAACTGATTCCCTGAACAGACGTTGAAGAACGAAGAGAACGAGATCGTTTCCAAGTAGGGGTTGGATGGATCATGCACCCTACAGCTGCACGAACCAATCGATCGTCCATACAATCTTCGATTCCGCCTACATCAGCCCCGTCCTCACTGTTACATCCACAGCAACAGCAAATCCTTTACGGCCCTGTCGCTAATCCGGCGTTAACTCTTCAACCATGCGGAAGCGGTTTGCATCCCTCGTGCATATATCCAGGAGCCCAACGTAACGCCGCATTGACTGGCCCTGGTGCTTTACACGTACAAGGTGTAAATACGTTTCTCTCAAAAATTCTGTTCATTTGATGTCAATATCGACTCACTTTCGAGAAACGAAAAGTACGACCATCAATATTCGTGAACCGTAATTTTACTGCCAACGAACGAATTCAGAGAATCTTTCTTCTTATGCCCGCTATGTCTTATTTTTCGTTGCCCCGATATCTTGAAAGAAAATTTTCTATTTGAACACAAGCTAATTAAGCAATTAAAGTATCAATCGTTGCTAAGTTATTCCGTATTCGCTGCGCTTAGTATCCAACGACATATTTACATCGTTTTCGAAGATTCTCGTACAAACCAATCCATGAATATAGGGAAAAGCAACAGATGGCCTCCGAAGAGTAAACTCGTGCGAAACCAGCAATACTGCCAACAGCAACCGCAGCATCAGCATATTCAGCAACAGTTGTCGTACAACCCGAAGCCCGTGGTCCTATACGATCAAACGACGAACAGCGCCCCACCACCGGCACCCACTACTTCCTTTTTGATTGCCTCCTCGACGTATACGCATGGATCTTTCTCCGGCGATCAGTACAACAACTCCGGAGTGACGCTGATACCGCAGTCCTACTACAAACCTCCGGACGTGCAAACATTTTGCTTGGTTCAAGATCGACAAAGCATACAGCAACAGCCGCACGAGCAACCGTCGCACGGTTCCTACTACAACATCTCGACGACAAACACCTGCAACTTGCAAGCAGTTAACGGCACCTCGGCGTTTCAGTTTCCCAATCTTAGTCCTTACGCAGCAACGGGAAATTACCCGAGCAACCAAATCGCTGGTCCCGTTCCAGCGATACACTCGAATCAAATCTTCTCCAATCCTTCGGCAAACTTAACTTTCGGTACTCTGCAGAGGGACAAGCCTGTAACCGCTTCTACCACGCTCGACATCTCGGCCCTGAAATTGACGAAAAGTAAACTAGCTGCTGCGTGTAATACTCAAGCCGCGGCGCCAACCTCGGAAAACTACAACGAGTGGCCCTCCCGAGTAATCGCAACCGCCCCTGGTAACTTGTTCAACGCGAAACCGTGTACGGACGATGATACAACCCCGGAAGCCATCGCGAATTCGTTGGAAAAGATTACGCCGAACGTTTCTGCGAAAGCCCGGGAGGAACATTATTCGGACGAATCCTTGGCCAGCTTCGATTTCACGATCGAGGCTGAGAAAATGGTATCGGCGCTGTGCAACACGTCGTCCAACGACATTGGCAAGGAGGAAACGAAGAGCGATAATAAATCTAATGCAGCGCCGTTATTTAATGGCGCTGGTGATACAGCGTCGAACAAAAATACTTGGTTCGCCGAATTCTGCCCGGATTACGGGACCTGCGCGTCGATTGGCGTGCAGACGGACGGGCCGTGCAACGACAGGTCGCAGTTCCCAGAACTGTTAAGGAAGGTGATGTACTGGGGATGCACGGAAGCCGAGATCGTTTTGACGAGCAGTCCCAAAACGAGTCCGAGGACTAGTTGGTTAAGAAACCTTTCCGCGGCAACTAAAACAGCAATAACCAAGTCCTCGACCTGCTTCCCGATCTTCGCTGGGAATCGTGTTTTCGTCGGCGACCTTATAAACGCTTTGCTGCGTATCAGCAACGGTTGGCTCGTTCTCGACAACTATTTGAACAAGCAGCATTATCCTAGCCTGGACGAGAAATTCGACTGCGAGTTGATCAGATGCTTTCGCCTGTGGGAGGAGAGCACGCACGACCTACTGAATCAGATCGTTCAAGCTTTCTTGAAACTCGAAGAGAACGGCGATGTTTGCAATTTCGAGCTGAAAACGGAATCGTTCGGGACCTCTTTTCCAGGTGATGTTTCAGCTTACACGACTCGCGACTTGTTCGATCCGCCTGCGAGTACGGCGAAACACGACCTGGGTAATAAAAGAAATATCCAAGAGCCCGAAAGTCTGAAAAATTTCAGCCTGTACAACGTCGGGCAGGAAAAGCAGTCGTGCCAAAAAGAATCGAAACTGCGAAGCAAGTGGACCGTTACCGAGAATCTAACGACAGGGGACAGCGCGATGTCCGTGCCTGATGCGTTCGCAGGGCACACGGAACTGGGAGGGCAAACGAACAGCAGATATCGTTCGAGAGGTAGCTCGTCTTCCGCCAAAACGGACACATCGGCGCAATCGTTGAACGCAGAATTTTTTCACCTGAGGAGCAAAGTTCTGACGGAGAATAATCAAGAGCCACCCAAGCAATGGCTATTCAAGGAGAAGAAAGAAGACCTTCCGGAAAGCAAAGTGCCGTCGCACGAAAGCGTCGACCCTGTGTTCAGACTGCACCGGCAATTGGATGAAAATTATGAAAGCAATTATGCTCAGAAATGTTTGTCGAGGGTGGACTCGTCGCTTCTGAATCCGTCGATTAGCCTAGAGTCCATGTATTTCCCTTCGAATAACGACCATGAGAACTTTTATCCCTACTGCGCGATTGGTCCTCCGTACGCGGTGGACTACGGTGACAAAAGCTCGAAAGTGTTCGAGCAGAGTCCCGGAAACAAAACGAACATGGACCTAGTTTACGTCGGCAAATTGTCGACCAGCCAGCTGGAGTTGGCGACCGTGCCGAAAGATAAAATAACGCTGCTCAGTCAAATTGAACCGAGTATTCCGGAAAAATCGTCCGAGGAGATGACGGCCAATTTGTCAGCGTGGTTCGCTAGCATGAGGAACTCTGATCATCGACAAATACCGTTTATGAATTTGCCAGATACGAACGCGGAGACGGTCGTGTCACGGATGCCGACCCGTCCAGAAATCTCCAAGAACACGATGGACCTTGGCAACTGCATTAGACAGCTGAAAATCGATGCGAACTGTCAATTCCAGACGCTGCAGAACTTGCAGAGCGTTCAGGCCACGCCCTGGAACGCTTACAATTTGATGAACAATCGCGTTCAGGCGCACCAAGTCCCCGAAGAGTACGACAGCTCCGAAGACGTTCGCGTGTACATGAAGCCGGGAAGCTACAACGTTCCGAAGAAGAGGCATCAGAGGAGATCTAACCGTCGTACAGATAATTCGGCATCTCGAAACGCGGCCAATAATGCATCGCCCAATAATCATCGCAATCATTACACCAATAGGGAGAAAATGTTTAACGCTCCTGCATCGTCGACGCCCGTCCCTCGATCTACCAATGCAACCGGTCCTACGAGCGTTGATACTTCGTCGAGTTCATCAATGAAATTACCTTTCCCGGCGACACCCGTCGTACCACCGCCAACGTTCTCCCTGGAAAATTCACCTAGGATTTTGAAGCGCTCCGATGCGTCCAGTTACACTGTGTCCGAGGACATTGCTTGGAAAGCGGCCTGCGCTTCGGCCGAAATTTTGCTCGAGGCGTTAAACGTGAAGGAGGATGCCGATACGAAGAAGAAGGAAATGGATCGAGTTAACGTTACTGAAGTATACGAGAATGTTAACACGATCGATAACGCTGAGAGGGAGGCGAAAATGGGCCAGAACGAGGAGAAATTGGAGGAAAGTTATTCGAAACGTTTGAAAGACGATAACGACGGATGCGGTGGTGTCTCGAGTTACGAAGCGTCCGAGGATGACTCGGGGTCAACTTATCGTTTCTCTCCCAACACAAGTGTCAACGAAGTTTCACAGTTGTCTGGCAACAAAAATGGTAATGACATTTATGATCGTCCAAAGTGTATCGTAGATTTTGTTTTCGTTGCTTGAACTTTTCTCATTTGAAACTTGTCATCCTTTCGCCCGCGATTTCGTAAATGGGAGAGCAGAACCGTGTGTTGCATCGGAGCATCTAGTTATTTATCGAACGTAACATTTGATCGCTTTAATGCTAGAAGGACGGGAAGTCAAAGGTTTAACCCCATCCCTAAGATGGTTGATTGCTCAAACAATTGCTTAAATAAGATTAATTGCTGCTCGATCAGAACATATGGGAGAAAATTTCTTTAAAAAACAAACTGTAATAGAAGTGTCCTTCTTATTTGTTGCAATGTATTTTAAACGACGAACGAGAAAGTAAAAGTTAAAAGTATGACGTATTAAGGCATTACTTCCGTTCTTCCAGCATTAAATATCGCAATATTTTATGCAGCTACCCGTTAACAGGTTCTAGTAAAGTGAACGTAAAAACGGACTCGTGGTTAATCAAAACTTTGAACAACGTTAATATGGCAAATAAGCAGAAGCGACGAAAAAACAATACCGACCCACACAGTTCAGAATCGTCGAACAGTTCGGTTACAGAAAATGAACATAGAACTCCCGTTGTTTCGCTAGTTACCAACAGTGCAGTAACAACGGACGCGACAACGACAACGGTGAAAAACCTTGAACAAACCGTTTGCTCGAGGAAAAGTTCGTGCATTTCACTGAACAATAACCAAACAACGTCGGAAGAAACCGAGCGTGTCGTTGGAAAGGCCACCTACTCCGAAACTGTACGACGCTGTTCGTCGATAAGCGCATCTCTATCGCAGAAAAAAGAGTTTTGCAAGAAGAGCAAATTAAACATCGCCAACGTGTCGACGATTTGCAGCAGCGTAATACCCATCCCTGGAAGGAAATGCCAACGAAAAGATTACGAGAAATCGTACTATCTGCTGCATAATAAATCTCGTAAGTGTTCTGGAAAGAAATCTACGAAATGTTGTGAAATTGGTGATACCCAATCGGAAGGGGTGTCAAAATCTACGATCGCGATAAAACACGGAAAGGAGAAGGAACATAGTGGATCCATTGAATTTTTGGACGGAAAGTTTGGTGGGAAAGGCAGCGATAGGGGATGGTCCATATGGTACAGTTCAAGAAGAAAGCAAAGTCTCAGCCCACTTGCACTTAGTAAATTAGAAACAATACATCAAACAGTTTGGCAAATGGAGGAGGCAGATGTTTTCAAGTGTCCATCTTCAAGCCGCGGTAGCGGTACTCGGACGTCTACGCATACGGTTAGTTTGTTGAAATGAAACTTTAATACTTCTGGGAATGAGAAATTAATAATTACGCAATTCCCTTTTAGATCGAAGATTATTGTAAAGTCATTAAAAGTCCAATGTTCCTAGAAACCGTCGAGTTTAAACTGAAGAATCGATTTTATCATAAAGTAGAACACGCGGTTAGAGATTTTCGTCGTATTGTTTATAACTCAAAATTATATCATAAGGTTAGTAGTCTATGTTATTTATCCAAACATTCATTCTTGCTAACTTAAAAGCCCATTTAATGCGATTAAACTACGATCCCTTCAAATATCATACGCGATATTTATTAATTTAACGATCATTAACTCTACAGATTAAAATTTTTTAATAGCATGCAATTTTTGGTAACTGGTATCTCTATTATATACATTAATTTTACCGTCTACTGTCTATTCCTGTCAATTATTAATTAATATAGAGAAGTGCAACAATGGTACGATTCGTACTATTCACACCGAACAGAGAAAACTACTGTTCTCTGCAACGATCAGAACAGAAATAATATTCTTTTGAAAAAAATTACTGTACAACAGCTACATATAACATTGTATGCATTCCTTACATTATAATTTACATTTATATTAATAGATGTTTTTTCGAAATACCAAGAAATAATTCCGAAAGGAAATCTTTCGCCAATTTTTATTTATACCTTGATAGCAATTCGAACAAGAACCGCTAAAACATTCTAACTGATACAAATTATGGTACAATCATTTTGGCCCCATTTTTTCAATACATTTCACACACATACAATTTCATACTTGCTATAATTTAGTAAGTTCTACCATAGCACAGAAATTCTTAATGCATGCACTTATAAAATTACTAACTAATTCAGATAAACTTCTTCCGTGAATAACAAAATAAACTGCCACTAAATTAGGCTTAAGTCATGAATTATTTGTGTGATTAATATAGGACCAGTATAAGACAATAACATATGTACAATAACAGTTATGGAATCAAAATAGGAACCAACATAGAAACCGAAATCGATATAGTCAGAAAATTCAGTTCTTTATACAAGTTAATCAAAAGTTATAACAATTATTGTTTATATTTCTTATAACAATTAGTCAGAATTTTTGGAATTCAGAACTGTTCCCCAAAAGTCCCTTATATAACTGTTTGAAACAGTTATTTCTTCCCAACTTCTACAGAAAAATATTTTGTCCTTCCCTGAAAAAATTATTAAACTATTTAAGCAAATTATACCTATGGCAACAATTTGATAAAAAGTGACGAATACAAGAGGCAAGATTGTATCAGGTTCTGCGCAGGCACTATCGCATAGACATATCCTCTTTTAAGCTTCAAAGTGGTATTATTCAAACTAATACATATAGTCTTGAACGTGTTACGAAACGTTTTAAATCTGTTCTCTGCGGAAGTCACAGTTCGCTCTGCCTTGCATTGCGTGTTCAAACTGGTTTAAGAAAACTGCATAATCGGTTGGAATACGTAAGTAAGAACCGTCCGCACGGTGCGATTAGAAACAGTAAGTCGCTATTTTGATTTGAAGAATTTCAAAATGGAAGCGGGACGCCCGCTAAAATTCCACGTGATGAAAAATTTCTATTAATTAATGATTGCCTTCTTTGAGAAAAATCATGTCAGAACCAAGTAAGAAAAAGTATATGGATATCTGAGACAGCAGCATGAGATCATTCATGCATTCGTTTGTCACTTTATCGCACTGTACTTTAGAGAACGCAAGAACTTTCCACGGAACTTGTCAGTATCTCTCCTTTTAAAGGACCATATTTGTATATACATATATGTACTAATATCTATATAATTAATTCACTGAAAATACTGTTTAATTGAATACAATTCTTGCATCTATCAACGAAAGGCAACATACACATAGAGCAATTTTCGACAAAAGCAGATATTATTTATTATTATATAAGATGTAAGGGAGCACAAATCAACGGCACCAATTTATTGCTTGTCATCATGGGAAATCAGAATAAAGTGGTTGCATTGAAAATATCCTCTTGTTTGGCTGCATTAAGTAAAATACTTCTACATGGAATCAGTTTTTCGCCACGATTTCACGTGTACCAACTAATATAAGATTTACAAGTTTCATTTTACTATGATAATTTTTCCATAAGAATATGTATACATATATGTATGTGCGTACAAGGTTTTATTAATATCTGTGAACCCTCGTCTTCTCTGTTGTTAGTTCCGTCTACATGTACTAATTTTCATCAATCATTTAATTTTAGGAGAATCATGATCGCATGAAAATAATCGAAACATTATCAAAGAAACTCGAAGAATTATTCGAAGAACATTTTGCAAGTTGGGACTTCGGTAATATCAGCGGTAGTCCAAGGGAAAGTCCGTCGGTACTGCATCGATTTAAGCCAACTGAACTAAAGCAGATAACTGGGCGTTACTGCCATAGCAAGAAGAGCCCATCATCTTCAGCCACTGAAAACGTATGATACCGTTGATATGTGTTTTTATACAACTAATGCTTGAAGACTTAGTGTGCATGTAATTCATAGGAGAGTTTGATTACTCCACGGCTTACTCCATGTTATGTTATTATTAGATTGACAAATAACAAACTGCATCGAGTTAATGTAAAACTGTTAGATTCGAAATCACGTATACCTGTAAGAATCGATCCTAATGACGCGCTTTAGTCATGCGTCAAGTTATATCGTTGTCATATCGTAAGCGTTCTATACGGTTTTTTTCTTTCGCAACGCAGCTTGCTCCGTTAAAACATTTTTCGTTTATTTTAAAGAAACGCGAAAGTTCAAACGCTTAATCTTTTGGTATATTGCATCCACACGCGCACCCACAAGAACAAGGAAAGACGAAAAAGCAACAAATATACTTTAAATACGAAACAAACGGATATCCTACGTGCCTTTTTATATAACGCTGGTCTTAACAAAAACAACGCTAATCACATAAAAATGTTGCAATGGCCATAGTCTGAAACGCGAAAACGTATCGCTAACTGTTAAAAAGAAAACTAATTTAACCATTCTGTTCCACACAAGATTATACTGCGATTGAACAAAACTAGTGCGAAATATGAAAATGTTATAAGAATAGAAGAAAAATGATTTCTCACTTTATAGTATGATCGATGTATATGAGATGATGTGTACTACATGAAAATGGAAAGGAGAATAGCATTATAATATATTAAATTGTACTGTCAAGCAAATAAACGATTGTGCAAATAAAATGTTTTATAATATTAGGTTGCCTAGAAGTAAATGGCGATTATGTGAACACTTAATCGAAAAAGTTTGCACCCTTAATTTGTCTTTGGCAATAACGAGATTTTTAATACATTTTTGGTATTTTATCGTTATGAATGATAAACACCGATCCTGATCTTCCTTCGCGTCGAGACCCTTATCGCCGCTGTAAAATGGTTGAAAGGGATTTTGCACTGCGCGTTCAGTAGCTGTGCCTTTATCAATTGCATGATTAATGCTCCGTACAATTTTTCATATATCGCGCCTCATTTTGAATTGATATAATAAAATTGTACGAATTGGCTTCTTTTCTATTGCTATTTATTGTTAAACAAATTAATTCCATAGCAAATCAATGTTAATAGAGAACCAACCGAAACGGTGGTGAGAAGTCCACGCTTCAAACTAATATATGGTATAATAGCACAAATTCTAAATTTGTGGTGCACAAAGTTTTAAATATTACGGTACTGAAAACCGGGATTCAGTTTCGAACAGCCTAATAACGAAGAAAAAGAAAAAACTGAACCGACCCGCGTTTTCATCTCGATAGATATACGCATGCGCAGTGCAGGCGCGAAATTCGATGAAGTTAATGCGCACGTACCGTAGAACCAGGGTTGCCAGAAGTATAGAGAAAATGGCGGCGGTGGAAATAAGTGATGTCAGAAGGAGCAGTAGAGGGAGGAAAGACGTACACTAACGGTGGGTGCATTACGGTACAGATGTGTGTGCGTACGTATACGATTAATCGCCTCACTACGGATTAGTACCACCGTTGCCCCCATGGTGCGCACGAGTCGTATTAACATATATATGTATAGATCCATGTGACGTCATGTTGTCCCTCACTGAAATGAATTCTCTGGCAACCCCGCGTAGAAGTGTCAGTTGTGGGATGCAGGTAGTGTTCACGCATAGATTGTAATAATGTTAAACCCGAGGGACTAAAAGAAAGATGGCGATCAAGCGGTAATTTCGTGATATATGCAATGTAGTTCGTATACGGCGTGTCTCGCGTTTCGACCGAATTCATCGTGATCGTAACATTATTATCGTGCAACATGACTATACTGATCACGACAATCGTCCCGTGAACCAGACCGTGTCAAGAACGGAAGGACAACGACGAAAAAGGATAGAATAGAGGGTGGGAGGAAGAGGAAGAGAGCACAGAAAGAGAACGGACCCAGTTTGCACGTAACGAGCGTAGAAGCGGTTCATTGCTCCGCTGTGACTTGTCCCTAAAGATGGATTGGGAGTCGATCACGATGGCGAGTCTTCACTTGACGATGACCGAGCATCAATACTACGAGGACATTTTTAGTTATTGCTGTGAATACGCTGACAGCGAAAGCGTGCCGGTGCTTAAAGTCGCCGAATTATTGCGCTCGGCGAATTTGCCTGGAGTTGTCACGATGAAGGTACATCTACTCGTTACACGTAATCTGTCAGCTGTTAGCTTTCTGTCACCCCGCCGATCAAAATATTGCGATCGTACAATACGTCTCTCGTCGTGTCGAAGTGGGCGTTTAATTTGTTGAAGACGACGCAGTATCGGTCGATTATAAAAACTTCTGAAGGTTAGGATTGTGCAGCTTTCACAAGGAGATTGTAAGCATTTGTAATCGAATAACGAGAAAAACGGATACTCATTTTTCTAACCTCGGTAAAAAGGAATTACAATATGTTAGTGTAATTATTTTTAAAGAAACATTTAAACTGACGTGTTGTAATCTATTAAGTGTGCTAACAAGTAAGCCAGTATTTCTTAATCAATTTCATTAGTTAACACTTTTGCGATGACACTGAATACAGCGTATTTGCCCTGGGTGAGAAACAATTTCTTCTGATTCCATTTATTGAATCTCGTTAATTACATGCATACACATTGTTGAATCTAAAATAGATGATGCACGTGTAGACTCATATCTATCCTACGCCATGCACAATTAACGTATACTCCATTCGATAAGACCAATTAGCAGCTATAAAATTCTGAAATATGTAGGAGGGACAGCAGCATAAACTTGGGCGTAATAATAAAACGGTCGAATGATTTTAACAAAAACAATAGTCAATATTTTCATTGAGCTGAAAATGGAAGAATTTCAGGAAAACTAGAAAATGGTTTGAAAAAACTGATGACAATTATATGAATGGATTGTATTGCAATATGTTGGTAATAAGCTGTGAAAGTAATGAACAAATAGTGGATTACTTATTGGTACCTGTAATAAATCGAATACAATATTTTGCAGTAATTATTTTCAAAGAAATATTAAAACTGAAATGTTGTTAATTAACATAAGTATTGGCAAATTTTCCTAAGGCTGAAAATAAAAATTATAACTTTTATCAATGTTAAATGTTTAATGCAAACAAATAAGAATCGCTTTGATATAATTAACTCCATTAACTCTTCATAAAATAACAAATGCAAAATTTAAATTAAATTCATTGTATTCTAAATTTTGGAAACATTTATAAGGTAAATGATGGAGAAACTTTTCCAAATGTCCTTATTCATTTTAATTGTAACAATTTCATAATTTCAAACTAGTAGACACTACTTTGAATTAATTATTGTAAAGTGTCTCCAAATATTTAAAATGGGATTATATGTACACATGTCGATTATTATTTGTTGCATAGGATCTAAAGTTTCTCAGACAGATTGTTTTCTAAGCTAACGCTTGTAAACAGATATCCACAATGCATAAGTTGATATAAGTTCTTATGATTTTTAGATATTGGACATCTGTTTTGGAACTGAAGCTGCACACATTGGTACACATCTAGGAAAAAAGCAGTTTTACGTACTATTGAAACTAGTGGCAGCTCATCAAGCAGGTCTTAGCATCCGTAAAGATATAATTACCATGCCGTTAGACGTTATAACTTTACCAAGATTTGGGTATGAAGATGGTAGGAAGAGCTCAAACTCCAGCAGAGCTATGAAAAGCCACCGTCATGCTCCTGAAAGTACTACGGAAAGTGAAAGTGAAGCAGAATCTCCAAGGGAAACTGGTGGTAGTACGGATTCGCCGACTCCTACAAATAGTGTAACACAAGAGAGAAATAATGACACATGTGGTGAAACGATATTAGACTCTGTGTCTGGAGGATGGCAAGGATTGTTAGTATCTGAAGAACAGAGGCAGCTATTGGGAACTGAGGAGGAAAGTTCAGAGCGTCATAGTAGCGATGAAGGTGAAGCAGATGGTGACGTTTCAGGATTCCCTCCTGAAGAAGTATGGATAATCAGTGACGAGCAACGCGAGTATTATGCTGCTCAATTTGCACAACTGCAGCTCAACCCTGAGGGACTCTTACATGGTCCTATTGCGAGGACATTCTTCGAAAAGTCTGGACTTCCATTAGTGGAGCTTAGTCGCATTTGGCAACTAGCAGATATAACTAGAGACGGAGCATTGAGTTTGCAAGAATTTTTTGTGGCTATGCACCTAGTTGTGTTACGAAGAAATCATGTGCCTCTACCTGGCATCCTACCTCCACCCTTATTGATTCCTTTGCTTAAACAAAAGCCTGCCCCACCACCAGTTCCATCAACCGTTACTGCTACACAAAAATCTCCACCCAACGCAAGTGGTACTCGTGAAAGAAATAAAGAGTGGACGAAATTTGTTGACTCACCAACTGGAACTAGCAATTCGCTGACAAGCCCAGGTCTGCAACTTGTAAATTTTGATTTTCAAAAATCTGCTGTCGAAAAGGATCCTAAAATTCTACACCCCGTACCGCTGCGTTTGACACCAGAAGCCGCGATCCTTGCTTCTGGTGCGAATGGTAACAATAGCACTACATTAGGAGACGACGATCTCCAACGAACTGCAAGTGCACTGGTGCAACGACCTCTTATAAAAAAACCACTCCCTCCTCCCGAAGAAGCGATTATTGTAACTCCAAAGAAGGAACCACCGCCTCCGCCACCACCCAGACCATATAGAACGCATGCAAGAAGTTCTAGTCTTGATCTTAATAAATTAGGTATATGTTGCTACCAATACTCTGCAATACTTTTCGATCTGTGGCTGTGAAAGCAAAGTTTTACGCTTCAAACTGCGCGTTCTTGTAGGAAAAAATGGTCAAAGTTTCCTCGGAGCACCTCCGCTAGTTCCACCAAGAATCTCTCCTGGAATTGTAAGTATTTTTATTGATTTTTAAAACATTCGAGTATCAAATATGCCTAAATGGAAATTAATAATGAGACCTACATTTAATGAAGCTGCTTTTTATGGACCTGCCCAGTAGATATGTCAGATATTTTACATGCTGTTAACAATGTTACGGATTTGGAAACATTTTATCCTTTTAGCTGTGGTGTAGCTTTACAAGAGTCTGTATCTATGTTGTGTCAAAATGTTCTAAAATATCTAAAATTTACAAATATATTTTACTTTTCACAAAAAGTTTTATATAAATAACAAATGGTAATTAATTTCCTCGCAATGACGAGTATACTCGTCATTCACAGCTAAGAGGTTAAATATGTAGGCATAACTACCGGCATAAAGAAAATTTGTCATATATCTCTACTACAGACTTCGCCTCGAAAATTGGTCGGGCAAAAAAGCGAGGGAGAGGAACAAAAAACGTTAAATGAAAATCAAGCTTTTGTTGCTGACTTTTCTCACTTTTCTCCAAAGAGTGAACAACCTGAAAATCCACCTTCGGAAACCCCACAATCACAACAATTTACTGGAATCTGTGGTGCATTTCATATTTATAGAAAACCCAGTCCAAGTAAGTTTCATTTCGGTTAGTGTCCGATAAAATCCTATGGATTTCGAAGCATTATAATTTCTTTTCTTCCGTCCATTTTCAGAACGAGACGGAGGTGACGAAGATGCTCCTAAAGATGAAACAGAAGAATCAAAGGAATTAACTTTAGAAGAATTACGGGAGAGAAACGCTGAACTCCGATTAGTTTGTGAAGAATTAACACGTGAATTAGCTAGCGCCCTTCAAGAACGTATAAATCTTCGTGCAAAACTGTTGCTTTTGACATGATGTAATTTGCTATTTTGTGCAAAGGCTCCGAACTGTGAATTATCGATTTTTCCTGAATTCATCGTAAAATCGAGTATTTCATGTGTCATGCTAGTCTAGAGTATTTCCTTTTACAACGTTTCGTATATTTACAATTAGCGTAACCAAAAAATTAATATTACAAAACACATATTGATAGGAAGCTATGTAATGTTTAACTATTCAATCTATTTCCATTCATCGATTACTGTTTAAAGTATTAGTTGAATTTTAAATGTCACTTTGTGTATTGTTAATATTTTAATAATGCATTGTTTAGTGATAATTCGAATATTTGAATTACGTATTCATTGGAAAGTAAATGTTTCTATGGTTGAGAAAAGTCTTGAAACCATTTCAGCCAGAATTCCTCGTGGTTACGCTATCATTCTTCACATTTTATCCTCTTTCACGAGCAATTCCAGTTTGCATTACTAGAATCGTGGGTACAAATGTGTAATAACATCCACCATTCTTTACTATTCGAATGTTCTCGCATTATGATGTGCAAATAATTTTAGAAACCTATATTTTTGTGCCTAGTACTGTGCTAAATTATTGCAGAATCGTTCTTTATACGTTAAAGAATTTTAAAAGTTGAACATTTACATCGAGCGATAGCAAAAACTTGGTGGTCATTGTATACTGCAGAACTATAGAAACATACTATAAAACGAGTGATGGATGTTAATTGTTTACAGTAACAAAATAAAAGTGTATTTTCGTATCGCTGTACAATATCAAATTTTTCACAGCATGGCATAAAGCTAACTGGTATTCCTAACAAAAGGGTTACAATATATTTGATTTCACGATAGTAATTGTACATAGCGAAGTAGGATTAAAACAAGGAATGAGAGAAAATGAAGTCTGCGGGAACAGAACATTCAAAGAATAAAGATACTTTAAAAAACTGTTGATACTTTTAAATCAATTTATATGTAGTTTCTATCTTTACTCCGTTCAAAGAGATTTACTCGATGTATTTGCATTCAATTATAAAGAAAACTATATCTAAATCATTTACTATTTTACTTATTACAAATTATGCAAGTCTAATTGTATATAAAGACGATCTCGAAAATGATTTTGTTCAATGCATCGTTATAAAAGATAGTTTGGTGTTGCTGAGAAATATTAGATAACGGACTATCCCTTGTGCCATACAATTTTTAGTAGAAATTTTTGGGGACAAAAACTATCTTGTTAGAATTATTTAGAAACTTGTCAATCGCCAAACAGACGAAAAGATCTTTTTATAAGTGTATAGAAATTGTATAAAAAAAATATGTAAAAGTCATTTTTAATTTACCCATTCCCAATAATTCTGTAATCTTGTGAAAAATGTAACACTATCCATATATAGTGGGTGTCCCATTTTCATCTTTCCACGCGATTGAAAACTATTGATTTTTTTTTAAATATTTGAAGTAGAACTGACGCTCTATTAAGAGAGATATCTCTTTAACGAACAGAAATCTTTTCTGAATCGAGTAGTCTCCAAGATATCAAGGTGACCTTTGATTTTATTTAAATGGATTGCTTTTTTTTTATTTGGATGCTAGCAAATTCTTAGACGATTTCGTTGGCCTGTAAGGCCCGATCAAGATCATTCTAGGTCAACTAGAATCGTTCAATGTCTAGGTTTGCTGAATGATCAGAAAATTTTCCTTTTGTATTTATAAGAACAACCTTGAGCATTAATAGATTGATTAATTTAGAGTCCATTGGTTGGTTGAAAAACCTCGGAAACGTATGTCCTAGATTAATGTACTCGTTAATAAACACTTCAGTTTGAACCCTTTGCACTCGAAGGTGTTTTATTGGCATGAGGAAATGGTAGGAGCTCAAGATAGACGAAATTTAAAATAATAATGTTGAAGGCCATGCTGTAATACGAATTGCACATAAACTTAACATCATATAGAAAAATTATTGTCGCCATTCGTGCTTTCGTGTTAAACCAAGTGGGAAGTAAGAGTTGTCTTTCGAGTGCAAAAGAATACAAAAATATGTAAGTCTATTAAAAAAATAAAAATATAGGTCACTTTGCAAACTCGAATACATTTCAACCTAGAAGATATTTTTTCTTATCATAAGATATTCCCCTTAAAGCGGAATAAGTTTTATTTAAAACATTTTTTTCGAATATCGAATAGTTTAGGAGACGTTTGTGTGAAAAGATTAAAATACATCATCTTTAGACATATACCACCATATACATTCATACATATGTATGTACGTGTGTATCTGTGGGTAAAGAAATGTTTGAAAATTTAAATAAAGCATTCTTTTAGTTTCGTAAGAATTTTTATTAATGTCAATGTAATGAATGACAAATATTAATAGTACGGAAAGAAATCACAAATATTTTAAAGTCTTTGTTGTGAATGTTAAATGTGAATGAAAACTGAATGACAAAAGAGCAATTAAATGTATCATACATTACTTGTACTTAAATAATATATGACACCAGAATATAATAATGTTGCATATACGACTACATAAATTTCACGTATGCGCATTACATTTTCAATTACACTTCTTATTGAACGATCAAACAAGCACTAAATTCGTTTCTTTTTGCACTTGCCTTTACGAATGATATCTAAATATCTATCTTTTTGTGCAAGGGATAGTGAATGCTCTAAAAATACCTTCGATGTTTTATATTTTCAATTTCTGGTTGGAAACTCTATTCTCTAGATACAACATCGTTTATTTTGAAATATCCATATAGCAAGGATATGCTCATATAATAAACATTATCATACAGAAATGTTTACGAAGATACGTTACATACGCACACACGAAAAAAACGATTTAATTGTCTTTCGTTTGTATGTATTTAATTAAATCAACCACGCGGTTTGAATAGCCGTATTCATTATCGTACCACGAGATTAATTTAACGAAGTTGTCATTCAAAGGTATACCGGCTTTAGCATCGAAAATACTGGAGTGGTTGTCGCCAATGAAATCAGAAGAAACTACGTCGTCTTCTGTGTATGCCAAAATTCCTTTCATGGGACCTTCAGCAGCTTCCTTCACTTTAGCTTTGATCGCATCGTAGGTTGCTGGTTTAGCAAGCCTGACAGTCAAGTCAACAACTGACACGTTGTGCACTGGTACACGGAATGCCATACCAGTCAGTTTTCCATTCAGGGCTGGGATGACTTTGCCAACAGCTTTAGCTGCACCAGTTGCGGCAGGTATAATGTTTTGTGCAGCACCACGGCCATCTCGCCATAACTATATTACAATTGGAAAGAGAGGAATGAGTTGTGCGATGGAACAGAAATATTCGTTACAGTCCAAACAGAAGAAGAATTCGTAAAAGTTCAACGCACTTTTCCAGAAGGTCCGTCGACAGTTTTTTGAGTCGCAGTGATAGCGTGCACAGTAGTCATAAGACCCTCAACAATCTCAAAGTTATCGTGTATAACTTTAGCAAGGGGAGCCAAACAATTGGTAGTGCAAGAAGCATTGGAAATAACTTTATGAGATGGGTCATAAGAATCGAGGTTAACACCTACGACAAACATAGGTGCATCCGCGGATGGTGCAGAAATAATAACCTTCTTTGCACCACCTTCCAAATGGGCCTGAAAAATTAAGACAATAAGTTTATACATACATTCTTATTCCAATCTTAAATGTTAATAACAAATACTAGTTTTTTTACGTACAGATGCCTTGTCTATGGTAGTGAAGACACCGGTGGACTCTACAACGTATTCTGCGCCTGCTTTCGACCATGGAATTGCTTTTGGTTCGCGCTCGCTGAACACTGCAATTTTATTGCCGTTGACAACCAGGCAACCATTTTCAGCTTTCACTTCTCCCTTAAATCTTCCATGAGTGGAATCATATTTGAACATATATACCATATAGTCCAATCCGATGAAGGGATCATTGATCGCTACAACCTATCGACATAGTAACAATTAATGAAACTTACAGAGTGAGATGTAAGTATGCAATTCAGAAATTATTTAATACCTGAGCACCACGTTCAATGGAAGCTCTAAGAACAAGACGGCCAATACGGCCGAATCCGTTAATTCCGATTTTACTCATGTCGTCGACTGTGCAACTGGAAAACGAACGTTTAAAATGTCGATAACATATTTTCAATTCGGAAAATATGAACGGACGTTCAGAAAATAATCTATGTGCTATCGAAGCGAAAGACGTTAATATCATTGTAATCGACATAACCTTAAATAAGGTTAATCCATTTTTTTCAATTAACGGCAATTATACATACATTCATGGACCAATTTATTGGACCTCAAATTTAAAAAAATATAAAACAAATCGAAAACATTTAGACAAAAATAAACGCAATCAAAATGATGTCTAAACTGTGATACGTGTGCTAGTTTATCGTTATTCGATTTGTGTTTTGTTGTAGTACGTAATTGTATTATTTACATAGAAATGTAAACGACAACCGAAAATAGACATACATTAATTGGAAATAACGTAACTCTTCACGGTATTCACGTGTTGCTAGTAAGAATACTTCGTATAGATTAAATTATTGTAGCAAATTATTTATTAAAGAGAACAAACAAACGTATTACATTTGTATTATGACATTGTTTAGTTTTAAAGGTCAGTCAAGGTCAAAAGCTTATTTTCGTCTACCCAATTCGTCTTTGAAGATGAACGTGACCTTTTACAGGTATGCCTGATTCTTATTGCAATACATGTATGTGTATGTATATTCTACATTCACCGTAACGTGTAATTATTCAAGTTTGTCACATAAACGAAATTATGTCACATGGATTAATGTGTGATACATCATTAAGATTTCCCCTAAGAGAAAATCTCGTAACAACAATTTATGATCAGTCAAAATCAAAGGAATAATGTAAGACAATAATTTTAACCCTAGGCTGAAAATGATCAGTGATAATTTTTTAGACATATTTTTGGAATATGTTGAACAAACTGTGTCCAATTTATCTATCGATTCGTAACTCATATTATGTGTAGAAATAGAATTCGACGCGTTACATATGTACATTCTAATAAAGCTGAAGCCTACAGAATTTTCTGGAACATTATCTCATTCCTCACAAATTTTCCACATACAAATGAAACTTTATTAACGATTAGTATTGTAAATTATTTAAACAATACACGATGACGCAAAAGTGAGATTACGTGACAAGATGACTGCGAATGGAAATATATGCTCTGTATGTAATAAATTAAATGAAATCAGTTCTGGTATAAGCCGAATGGATGATTCGCAAGCACGACATGGGATTTATCAGGAACACGTTCTCTAAACACTTCTTCGGCAAATTCTGCCATTGCAAGCGCAATTGCAAAGAAATACTTTCTATGTCATGATGTCAGCCGGTAATTCTAAATGCGCGACAGAATCGGGTGTAATTAGCAATTATTTGATTCCGAATACGAAAATGAAAGTGAGCCGCTATAGTTTATTGTGTTGCAAGAAACATGAAATGAATGATAAATCTGTACGTTTCGAATAAGAGTGAACTGAAATGAATAGAAAATTTGCGATACTTACGTCAGAGAACAATCCGTACGATACGCTTACCGCAAAAGCAGTGTCATCTGAAGGGCAGAAAACGGTAATATAACCGGCATCAGGCTCAGGCGTATGCGCTGTAACCGTTTTTTAGTCTCGTGTATTATCGGCGACGATCGGATCACGTGAACGCATTCTTATCGACGCACAGAAGGCCCGCTAAATTGAAACATCATGTTACTTAAGCTTTATGTTTTATTCAGAAATGGATTAAATAAAATCAATAGAAGCTTATTTATGTTACTTACTAAACAAATTTATTTCAATTATACTCTTACGTTTCTAAGAAACGGAAGTACATTGCGTATAACAGAATTGAATAAATGACAAATGATAATACAGTACTGATCTTTATAAATGATTGAAAATAATGAGAAATGTGGTTGAATTACATGCTAGAGTTACTTAATATAATAGTATAGCAATAATATAGTTGTATAGTAAATTCCCTTTACTACAAAAATGATTAATCTTCGCCGTCTTCTATGTCCTCTGGGGGTATTGAAATTTCTCCAGAATCAACTAAGTGCATATACTGTATGAGATCCACCACACGATGCGAGTAACCATATTCGTTATCGTACCTGCAAATATTTATATTTCGTATAATTAGTTTCTAATAAATCTACGGCGTTATTTAAAGCTGATCCCCGGTGAGCTATGCTACCATAAACTTATTTTTCATTGTAATAAATCTATTTTACTTCATTTTTTAAGATCAGGGGGTCCATTCTCCATTTTTTCGAGCGCCGCTCTTTCAAGTCAAACTCAAACTGAGTCTAATCGAACCCAAACTCATTTCAAAGTTAGAGTCAGATATATGGGAGTGCGTTGTAGACGGAGGGCGGCGCCCATCCCTACCCACGCTTTCAAATTTGTTTTTTGAAGGTCAAGGTTCGATCACCATTTCGGTTTTTGGTTACGTTATTTATGCGTTATAACAAAGTGATTAAAAAAAGGCCCATAAAAATCAATTGGCCAATTTTATACATAAATTATTGATTGTTAAACACGAATAATTGCGTGATTTTACGACGGTTTGTATGATAATTACCAGGCAACAACTTTGATAAATGTACTAGTCTGTGGAATGCCAGCTTTTGCATCAAAAATACACGAATAACTTGTATTATTGAAATCGGATGATACGCAATCATCATCTGTGTACCCCAGTACGCCTCTTAGATCGTTCTCTGCCGCTGATTTCATTGCCTCCTTCACTTCATCATACGTCGTTGGTTTGTTAACTCTAGAATTGATTATACTATGACTTGATGATACGATACTATTTTTATTTCACAAATTTAATGAAAACTGGATTATTCACTGTTGTAAACTAATTTTCTATTGAATTTGAACCTTTCGCACTCGAAAGGCGACTCTCACTCGCCACTGAATTTTGTCACAAAAGCACGGACGGCGACTGAGAGGCGACTACAATTTCTCTATCGACATGTATGTATCTGTCCCTCTTATATTTCAGGAGTCTAGTCTCCGTGCAATTCACGTGTGTGGCGTGGTATTTAATATTATTATTTAAACGTCTATTTTCAGTTACCAACTCTCTACCCCAACTGAAACCCTTTGAGTGCAAAGCGTTAATATGTAACGTAATATAATTTATTTCAGTCTTACCGGAATGTCATGTCACACAATGAAACATTTGGGATTGGCACTCTGAAGGCTATCGCAGATATTTTGCCTTTGAGTTCGGGAATAACTTTGTCCAACGATTTGGCTGCGCCCGAAGACGTCGGAATTATATTTTGGAGGGCACCCCTACCGTCCCTCCATAGCTACGAAACAGACGCAACTATAAACCATATTTTTAAATTAATAAAATAGATCAGTTGCATAAAATACGTCGCCCAGTGTGAGATCTACAACAGACGCTCTTGACGTAACTGTAACTGTAACTATGATATTTCAAATAAATAATATGTACAAGGCGCGTACTAAGTATATATTCTTTGAACCATGAAAATATAATCATGATTTTCAAGGTCCTATTACTAGTTTTCTTAAACAGCTGGCGGTATCGATAATTTTATCAACGCATAATAAAAATAAGCTCAGCTATAAATTGAAAACTCATATAAGATTAGATTTAAATGGGCCGCAAAGTCTATAACCGTGAAAAATGTCGATGATGGATAAAAGAAGCTTCGCAGAGTATTTCATAAGTATAATATTTACTTTTCCTCTCTCTATTGGCCCATCCAAAGTTCTTTGCAACGATGTTATGGCGTGTACGCTGGTGATCATTACTTCAATGACATCGAACTTGTCGTGCATCACTCGAATTATGGGTGCCGCACAGTTTGTTGTACACGATGCAGCCGACACGATCTTACCTTTTTTTGGATCATAGCAAGTATGATTCACACCGAAAACAAGCATCGGTGCATCGACAGAAGGTGCGGTAATTATTACTCTTTTAGCCCCACCATCCATATGAATCTAAAATAAAGCAAACATTTGATAGATCACGGTACTCTTAATATCGTACACATAAAATCCAGAAAAATGGTGCGATAATCAATTTAATTTATATTTCAATATATAAATAAATACATACATTTTTAATTTAAATATTCTGTGTATTTCTGTATGCAGATATGCGTCAAAATATTTTTCCTTGCAGACTACCTCGCTTTTAAATAGTTAAACCAATAATACCTATTTCTGTGTTTCGATAATTAAATATATAGCTAAACCTTTTTATTCAACATACTATGGTTGGGATTAGATAATAAAATGTCAAAGTATAATAAATAAATTCCCTCTAGTTTCGTTCTATGTTTAGTAACATAATCTGATAGAATTACATCCTTTTATCGCCCGAAATCTATTTAATAACATAATTATTTATTTATAATTATTTATATAATTTAATAACATCCCTCTTTCCAGATTCCTTTTTATAATTATTGCAAACTGAACAGTATTGTGTAAATAGCAAATAATAGAATTAGAATGGCACATTCATTTTATATACACCGAATTATGTTATAATACAATTATATTTTAATATAGTTGATAATAATTCTGTTGCTTACACTGGCTTTCTCCAAAGTATTAAATACCCCCGTAGCCTCGATTACATATGTCACACCCTCTTCCTTCCAACGTATTTTACATGGATTTTTCTCCTGGGATGTGGCTATTTTATAATCTTCAAGAAAAAATTTATAATTTTAAACATTATCTTCAGGCTAAAAAATTGGACAGACTGATATTAAAGTTTTACTAGTTTTTGTTTAATTATACCAGTATTACTAATCTGTACTTGAACTTATTGTACACAACCGCTATTGATAGAAATTCTACTGCTTAGCTCTAATGACTAAAATTATTTCGAAAGCAAATTATGTTATTTATCAAATATACCTCCAATAATTATATGTCCATTTTCGCACTCCAATTTGGCAGGATAAGCTCCATGAGTTGAATCATATTTAAATTGATATATCATATAATCAGTTGAGATAAATGGGTCGTTAATCAATTTAACCTATTACAACACATCTATTCTTTACCAGGTCGACACAAGAATATCTACACATAAATGTACATTTCAAGTAATTAATTGTTACCGTGATCCCCTTCTCGATGCAAGCACGCAGACACATTCTGCCTATTCTTCCAAATCCATTAATTCCTACAACTGCCATAACTTTACGTTAAATTATTAACTTAGATATCACTGATAGCCTGTCGTATTCTTACGTTACATATTGCATTTGAATGGCATTTATTTTTGCTCTTCAGAATGTCAAAAAGTCAATAGCGCGAATTTATAAGCAAACTTGACGTAAAGTAAAACATAACTATATACATATATGTATACGTATAAAAAATGTGATATAAACATATATGCAAATTATGCGATAATAAATAAGTTTATTATGCGCGCTAAGGGGAACATTCAATGAAAAACAATATTGAATGCAATTACAATAGAATAAACTGTTATTCTTAATATCAAGGTATATGTATAAAGAACAGTTTTAACTATTGCATTTCTAGATGGCAAAGTAAACTATATACAGAAATGTATTTTATCTTTGAAACGATTTTCTACAATAAAAGACAGTGGTAAATTTTATAATGAGTTATTTTAAACTTTATTTGAACAGCACCAAAGTAATTTGAAACTTCTTGGAAAGAAACAAATTCAAAAGTTCGGTGTTCTCTATTAAACAGAATGTATTCTTTCCATTTTTCCAAAAAGTCTGAAATATATTGTAATAACACGTATACGTTTCTATGAATTTGCACTCTGGTTCTTT